>OY755039.1:26745762-29145762 GCA_963576565.1 Aspidapion aeneum
TACAGACAGACATACAGACAGACATACAGACAGACATACAGACAGACATACAGACAGACATACAGACAGACATACAGACAGACATACAGACAGACATACAGACAGACATACAGACAGACATACAGACAGACATACAGACAGACATACAGACAGACATACAGACAGACATACAGACAGACATACAGACAGACGTACAGACAGACATACAGACAGACATACAGACAGACATACATACAGACAGACAGACAGACATACAGACAGACATACAGACAGACATACAGACAGACATACAGACAGACATACAGACAGACATACAGACAGACATACAGACAGACATACAGACAGACATACAGACAGACATACAGACAGACATACAGACAGACATACAGACAGACATACAGACAGACATACAGACAGACATACAGACAGACATACAGACAGACATACAGACAGACATACAGACAGACATACAGACAGACATACAGACAGACATACAGACAGACATACAGACAGACATACAGACAGACATACAGACAGACATACAGACAGACATACAGACAGACATACAGACAGACATACAGACAGAACATACAGACAGACATACAGACAGACATACAGACAGACATACAACAGACATACAGACAGACATACAGACAGACATACAGACAGACATACAGACAGACATACAGACAGACATACAGACAGACATACAGACAGACAGACAGACATACAGACAGACATACAGACAGACATACAGACAGACATACAGACAGACATACAGACAGACATACAGACAGACATACAGACAGACATACAGACAGACATACAGACAGACATACAGACAGACATACAGACAGACATACAGACAGACATACAGACAGACATACAGACAGACATACAGACAGACATACAGACAGACATACAGACAGACATACAGACAGACATACAGACAGACATACAGACAGACATACAGACAGACATACAGACAGACATACAGACAGACATACAGACAGACATACAGACAGACATACAGACAGACATACAGACAGACATACAGACAGACATACAGACAGACATACAGACAGACATACAGACAGACATACAGACAGACATACAGACAGACATACAGACAGACATACAGACAGACATACAGACAGACATACAGACAGACATACAGACAGACATACAGACAGACATACAGACAGACATACAGACAGACATACAGACAGACATACAGACAGACATACAGACAGACATACAGACAGACATACAGACAGACATACAGACAGACATACAGACAGACATACAGACAGACATACAGACAGACATACAGACAGACATACAGACAGACATACAGACATACAGACAGACATACAGACAGACATACAGACAGACATACAGACAGACATACAGACAGACATACAGACAGACATACAGACAGACATACAGACAGACATACAGACAGACATACAGACAGACATACAGACAGACATACAGACAGACATACAGACAGACATACAGACAGACATACAGACAGACATACAGACAGACATACAGACAGACATACAGACAGACATACAGACAGACATACAGACAGACATACAGACAGACATACAGACAGACATACAGACAGACATACAGACAGACATACAGACAGACATACAGACAGACATACAGACAGACATACAGACAGACATACAGACAGACATACAGACAGACATACAGACAGACATACAGACAGACATACAGACAGACATACAGACAGACATACAGACAGACATACAGACAGACATACAGACAGACATACAGACAGACATACAGACAGACATACAGACAGACATACAGACAGACATACAGACAGACATACAGACAGACATACAGACATACAGACAGACATACAGACAGACATACAGACAGACATACAGACAGACATACAGACAGACATACAGACAGACATACAGACAGACATACAGACAGACATACAGACAGACATACAGACAGACATACAGACAGACATACAGACAGACATACAGACAGACATACAGACAGACATACAGACAGACATACAGACAGACATACAGACAGACATACAGACAGACATACAGACAGACATACAGACAGACATACAGACAGACATACAGACAGACATACAGACAGACATACAGACAGACATACAGACAGACATACAGACAGACATACAGACAGACATACAGACAGACATACAGACAGACATACAGACAGACATACAGACAGACATACAGACAGACATACAGACAGACATACAGACAGACATACAGACAGACATACAGACAGACATACAGACAGACATACAGACAGACATACAGACAGACATACAGACAGACATACAGACAGACATACAGACAGACATACAGACAGACATACAGACAGACATACAGACAGACATACAGACAGACATACAGACAGACATACAGACAGACAGACATACAGACAGACATACAGACATACAGACAGACATACAGACAGACATACAGACAGACATACAGACAGACATATAGACAGACATACAGACAGACATACAGACAGACATACAGGCAGACATACAGACAGACATACAGACAGACATACAGACAGACATACAGACAGACATACAGACAGACATACAGACAGACATAAAGACAGACATAAAGACAGACATACAGACAGACAGACAGACAGACAGACATACAGACAGACATACAGACAGACATACAGACAGACATACAGACAGACATACAGACAGACATACAGACAGACATACAGACAGACATACAGACAGACATACAGACAGACATACAGACAGACATACAGACAGACATACAGACAGACATACAGACAGACATACAGACAGACATACAGACAGACATACAGACAGACATACAGACAGACATACAGACAGACATACAGACAGACATACAGACAGACATACAGACAGACATACAGACAGACATACAGACAGACATACAGACAGACATACAGACAGACATACAGACAGACATACAGACAGACAGACATACAGACAGACATACAGACAGACATACAGACAGACATACAGACAGACATACAGACAGACATACAGACAGACATACAGACAGACAGACATACAGACAGACATACAGACAGACATACAGACAGACATACAGACAGACATACAGACAGACATACAGACAGACATACAGACAGACATACAGACAGACATACAGACAGACATACAGACAGACATACAGACAGACATACAGACAGACATACAGACAGACATACAGACAGACATACAGACAGACATACAGACAGACATACAGACAGACATACAGACAGACATACAGACAGACATACAGACAGACATACAGACAGACATACAGACAGACATACAGACAGACATACAGACAGACATACAGACAGACATACAGACAGACATACAGACAGACATACAGACAGACATACAGACAGACATACAGACAGACATACAGACAGACATACAGACAGACATACAGACAGACATACAGACAGACATACAGACAGACATACAGACAGACATACAGACAGACATACAGACAGACATACAGACAGACATACAGACAGACATACAGACAGACATACAGACAGACATACAGACAGACATACAGACAGACATACAGACAGACATACAGACAGACATACAGACAGACATACAGACAGACATACAGACAGACATACAGACAGACATACAGACAGACATACAGACAGACATACAGACAGACATACAGACAGACATACAGACAGACATACAGAGACAACAGACAGACATACAGACAGACATACAGACAGACATACAGACAGACATACAGACAGACATACAGACAGACATACAGACATACAGACAGACATACAGACAGACATACAGACATACAGACAGACATACAGACAGACATACAGACAGACATACAGACAGACATACAGACAGACATACAGACAGACATACAGACAGACAGACATACAGACAGACATACAGACATACAGACAGACATACAGACAGACAGACATACAGACAGACATACAGACAGACATACAGACAGACATACAGACAGACATACAGACAGACATACAGACAGACATACAGACAGACATACAGACAGACATACAGACAGACATACAGACAGACATACAGACAGACATACAGACAGACATACAGACAGACATACAGACAGACATACAGACAGACATACAGACAGACATACAGACAGACATACAGACAGACATACAGACAGACATACAGACAGACATACAGACAGACATACAGACAGACATACAGACAGACATACAGACAGACATACAGACAGACATACAGACAGACATACAGACAGACATACAGACAGACATACAGACAGACATACAGACAGACATACAGACAGACATACAGACAGACATACAGACAGACATACAGACAGACATACAGACAGACATACAGACAGACATACAGACAGACATACAGACAGACATACAGACAGACATACAGACAGACATACAGACAGACATACAGACAGACATACAGACAGACATACAGACAGACATACAGACAGACATACAGACAGACATACAGACAGACATACAGACAGACATACAGACAGACATACAGACAGACATACAGACAGACATACAGACAGACATACAGACAGACATACAGACAGACATACAGACAGACATACAGACAGACATACAGACAGACATACAGACAGACATACAGACAGACATACAGACAGACATACAGACAGACATACAGACAGACATACAGACAGACATACAGACAGACATACAGACAGACATACAGACAGACATACAGACAGACATACAGACAGACATACAGACAGACATACAGACAGACATACAGACAGACATACAGACAGACATACAGACAGACATACAGACAGACATACAGACAGACATACAGACAGACATACAGACAGACATACAGACAGACATACAGACAGACATACAGACAGACATACAGACAGACATACAGACAGACATACAGACAGACATACAGACAGACATACAGACAGACATACAGACAGACATACAGACAGACATACAGACAGACATACAGACAGACATACAGACAGACATACAGACAGACATACAGACAGACATACAGACAGACATACAGACAGACATACAGACAGACATACAGACAGACATACAGACAGACATACAGACAGACATACAGACAGACATACAGACAGACATACAGACAGACATACAGACAGACATACAGACAGACATACAGACAGACATACAGACAGACATACAGACAGACATACAGACAGACATACAGACAGACATACAGACAGACATACAGACAGACATACAGACAGACATACAGACAGACATACAGACAGACATACAGACAGACATACAGACAGACATACAGACAGACATACAGACAGACATACAGACAGACATACAGACAGACATACAGACAGACATACAGACAGACATACAGACAGACATACAGACAGACATACAGACAGACATACAGACAGACATACAGACAGACATACAGACAGACATACAGACAGACATACAGACAGACATACAGACAGACATACAGACAGACATACAGACAGACATACAGACAGACATACAGACAGACATACAGACAGACATACAGACAGACAGACAGACATACAGACAGACATACAGACATACAGACAGACATACAGACAGACATACAGACAGACATACAGACAGACATACAGACAGACATACAGACAGACATACAGACAGACATACAGACAGACATACAGACAGACATACAGACAGACAGACATACAGACAGACATACAGACAGACATACAGACAGACATACAGACAGACATACAGACAGACATACAGACAGACATACAGACAGACATACAGACAGACATACAGACAGACATACAGACAGACATACAGACAGACATACAGACAGACATACAGACAGACATACAGACAGACATACAGACAGACATACAGACAGACATACAGACAGACATACAGACAGACATACAGACAGACATACAGACAGACATACAGACAGACATACAGACAGACATACAGACAGACATACAGACAGACATACAGACAGACATACAGACAGACATACAGACAGACATACAGACAGACATACAGACAGACATACAGACAGACATACAGACAGACATACAGACAGACATACAGACAGACATACAGACAGACATACAGACAGACATACAGACAGACATACAGACAGACATACAGACAGACATACAGACAGACATACAGACAGACAGACATACAGACAGACATACAGACAGACATACAGACAGACATACAGACAGACATACAGACAGACATACAGACAGACATACAGACAGACATACAGACAGACATACAGACAGACATACAGACAGACATACAGACAGACATACAGACAGACATACAGACAGACATACAGACAGACATACAGACAGACATACAGACAGACATACAGACAGACATACAGACAGACATACAGACAGACATACAGACAGACATACAGACAGACATACAGACAGACATACAGACAGACATACAGACAGACATACAGACAGACATACAGACAGACATACAGACAGACATACAGACAGACATACAGACAGACATACAGACAGACATACAGACAGACATACAGACAGACATACAGACAGACATACAGACAGACATACAGACAGACATACAGACAGACATACAGACAGACATACAGACAGACATACAGACAGACATACAGACAGACATACAGACAGACATACAGACAGACATACAGACAGACATACAGACAGACATACAGACAGACATACAGACAGACATACAGACAGACATACAGACAGACATACAGACAGACATACAGACAGACATACAGACAGACATACAGACAGACATACAGACAGACATACAGACAGACATACAGACAGACATACAGACAGACATACAGACAGACATACAGACAGACATACAGACAGACATACAGACAGACATACAGACAGACATACAGACAGACATACAGACAGACATACAGACAGACATACAGACAGACATACAGACAGACATACAGACAGACATACAGACAGACATACAGACAGACATACAGACAGACATACAGACAGACATACAGACAGACATACAGACAGACATACAGACAGACATACAGACAGACATACAGACAGACATACAGACAGACATACAGACAGACATACAGACAGACATACAGACAGACATACAGACAGACATACAGACAGACATACAGACAGACATACAGACAGACATACAGACAGACATACAGACAGACATACAGACAGACATACAGACAGACATACAGACAGACATACAGACAGACATACAGACAGACATACAGACAGACATACAGACAGACATACAGACAGACATACAGACAGACATACAGACAGACATACAGACAGACAGACATACAGACGGCGCAACAAAAAAGTTTCAAAATCATCTGAAACGCAAAGATATATAAAAAATTTTGAAATCGGAGCAACTTTTTTTTTCTCGAAAAAATTACGATCACCATAGCTCACACTACTATAGTATAGTAGTAGTGTGAGCTAAAACAAAAATTAAAACATTTTCACTATTTTTGTTTCATCCAAATAACATTGGATTAAAAAAATGTTTGTCGGTCTTTATTAATAAGAACTCGGTGGCGGCTCTTGAGGTAGTGCCACGGTGCCATGGAACTACTTATTTTTCTGCAAAAACACGTTTTTTTATTTTTAAAATATCTTTATTGGTTTTTATTTAATGCTTTTCTTTTTAATTTATATATTGTATGAAATTCGGTAACCCTGTGCAATGCAATGGATCACACTCCGAGTCGGAGCGACGGACGGCGGCACCATGAATCCACTGAAAGCCAAAGCAGCGTTGAAGACTCTGCTACTTTTCTCTTGGCTCCTTCGAATAGGGATAGATTTTATCTGCAGCCTATATGAGCGACAGTGATAGGGCCAATGGCATTTTAGCCTGATTTAAATAGGAACAATCAAAGAAATTTTGTGCCTGGCATAGGCCATTAGTTAGTCGCGTTGTTTTTGTGAGTGGAGCATGTATATTTTAATTGAAACCCTTTACAATACATTTGAATTATTACAGCAGAATTTTTTGATAAAATTTGAGTCATTTCATTTCATTATTCGTGTGGGCATAAGCAAGTTAAAAAAATAGAATTAAAAACCCCAAAGATTGTAGTTTGACTTGTGGGTAAACATTTAGGCTTCACACCCCGACTTTTTTTTACTGACTTAAAATTCTGGCACTACCATGTTGTATTGACATATAAGACGCCGCTGTAAGAACTTCAAAAGGAGGAAAATGCGTTTGTCAAAGATACAAAAAAAGATGGGTAAAATAAGTATTGCAAATATTAAAAATACAAAATAAGTAAAAAATACAAGTTCTCTGTATGACCGGGAGACAACGTGTGTCTCCTGGCACGAAAATGTTCCTAATTAAACTTATATGATTCAAGGTTTAACGTGAAAACAATCTTTTAAATACACTTACGATTTCTGTTTCGTTGTCTATGACTTTTTGGCAAAAATAACAAGTAAACTTTAAAGTCCTTGACCTATTTGAAGTATCCATATTTTAGATTCACAGATTCACTAATTAATATTCAAAAAATTGCATTGAGCGCGCTGAAACCGTCTCGGATTGTAAAATTATAGGTAGGCGTATATTTGCTGAACGTATGATGTTTCGCTTACAAAATTACAAACAAGATTATTTAATAATAATAAACCGAGGATAGTAACAGATACTTTTGTAGGTATATGTATGTACACAATTAAAGATAGGTTCACTTATTTTGCATCACTTATTTTATTTTTATCGAAATCCAAATATTGCGGCTAAAAAGATAAAGATGATAATTTCTGATAAAATAATATTACAAAAATATTTTTTCTGATTATACTTTGTGGTATTGTAGTCCACGCGAAGTCAGGGATAAAAGTATTACTTTCACTGGTCTTTTCTCTGGTTTTATCGCAATGCATAAAGTTTGCAATACAAGCGAAAAAGGGCTACACAGAGGCGGATTCAGGATGTCCGCAAGGGCGGGGGGCAATAGGAGGCAACAATAACCAAAAAAATATAATTAAGCGGTTTTTAGTAATTCTTAGCTCTGAAGTCGGGCACTACATGCGAATTAAAGGCGCCGCAGGAAATTTTTTGTTGAAATAAAGTAACTTTAGAATTAAGTAATTTTGTAAAATATTGCGGTTTAGACATCTTATTTTGTACGAGAACTACAAAATATAAGGTTTATATTAAGAAGGGGGTCCGGGTCTCTCTGGTCCCCCTTAATCCGCCACTGGGGCTACATCAGTTCCTACCTGGGGTAGCTATATTCTGGGTCTTGAACGATGTGACCATTCACATGACACGCTTTGACCAATAGCAAACTCTAAACGGTCGGGTGTTGTGCGAAATGACTTGTCTCGACCAATGCCATAGTCGCCCGCTCTTCAGAGTTAGTGAATTTTACGCGTTTCGGTCGGATCGTAGGAGAAGCTTGTGCAATGGAGGTCTTTTCACATAACACGTGACGGCTCGGATCTAATTTAAAGCTTGCCATTGGCTAAAGCATGTCCCACATAGCACAAAAATCACATCAACATTAAATTAACGTGAACAAAAATATCAAAGTTTTTTTTTTACTTGAAAACAACCTCATATCATATAATATTTATTTTGTTAAATCTACGTGCTTAAAGATAACTTAAAAATAAGGAGAAATCAAGCTATAAAAATCCACTTTTTGCTGAAGTTTCTGGTGCTGTGTATATAACGTGTTTTTTACCCTCATTATTTTCATGTACCAAATTCACACTTGAAAAGTCCTGTTCTAAAACGCCACTAGATTAAGACTTCTAAAACCTACTAACTTTCTGCGACATTTTTGGTCACGTTTTTTTAATAAAATTTTTTTAACTTAAAAGAGACGCGAAATGAAGTTATAAAAGTTCACTAGTTTAAGACTACAACACTTCAAGACAATTTTTATTCTATTCAATTCTGTCTATATACATTATGTATTTTTTAAAAGCTAAAGAAGATTTTTTAACAGTAAACACTTTCACAGAGTATTAATGTGTCTTTATCAGGTTAAATGACTGATGCGTCGTGATCGTAAAGGATCAGGGATCAGTTTCTTAACAGGTTTTTGGAGTTTAGAGGCCAAAGCACTGCCTGATAGATTTCGTCAAAGTGGAAAATGCCGACAATAGGTGGCGCTGCTGCTAGTAAAATGTCAAAAATATTCCGTAGAAAAGCCATGCAAGTCGCGTTTTAAAATTCGTGTAGAAAAGGCGTGAATCTAATGAGAATTTAACGTAAAAATCAATTCAAACTAACGTAAAAACTTAGCTGTTTTAATTTTATAATGGCGTTATTACAACGCAGTTTTTAGCAACGTTATTTTTTATAACGTTAATGAATGACCTATTAAGCTTGTTTTCATATATGAAATAAACGTTTTTTTTCTCGCAGCTTTTAAAATCAACGTTTTTTTTCTCACGCCTTTTTTACGTGTTAAACACGTGATTGTGCTATATGGGGTGATGCGAACTATTACATCGTTCAAGACCCAGAATAGCTACCCGAAGTTTTCTACCTTTTTTGTTTATTTTTATTGGATTTGTTTTGATTGTATCTCTATGCGAATGTCCGGCTATTGCACGTTTACGTCAAAACACTTTCGGTAAACCTCAGATTGATTCAGAAGATCTGAACAATGTCTCACCCAGACTGATAGCTAACATTTTTGGAGGATTGGGCATACAGTGGTGAGAAACCACTCAAAAGTGAGCCACAACAGACCCACTAGTGGTCGCAGTGGAAGGGCTGCAAGGCTCTCTCACATATGAATCATCATCTCTATAAGCTTTCAAAATTATGTGTATTACCCTTAGATCCTCCTCAAGATCTAATATAAACTATGGCTGCACTTTTTGTCAGCTTGTTTAACTCTTCATGAACTTACAAAAGTGGTCCACAACATTTTTTGTTGCAATACCTTGGTCTATTTATCCAAACAAGGTCATATTGTATTTTTTTTCAAGAGCCTGCCGAATGTGTCACTTTTACGCACCCTGCAAAAAACCTAATAATACCTATACCTTAATATTTATTAGCTCACACTACTACGATACAATAGTAGTGTGAGCTATGGTGATCCTAATTTTTTCGAGAGAAAAAAAGTTGCACCGATTTCAAAATTTTTTATATATCTTTGCGTTTCAGATGATTTTGAAACTTTTTTGTTGCGCCGTCTGTCTGTCTGTCTGTCTGTCTATCTGTCTGTCTGTCTGTCTGTCTGTCTGTCTGTCTATCTGTCTGTCTGTATGTCTGTCTGTCTGTCTGTCTGTCTGTCTGTCTGTCTGTCTGTCTGTCTGTAACGACCAACCGGCATAACTCAAAAACCGCTTGTCCGATTTAAATGAAATTTAGTACCAAGGCTGGATCTTGGGCCGTGATGGTCCCGTTTAAAAATGAACAAAATCCACCGAACGCAAGCCAAATAAAAGGGTGGGGGTAGATTTCAAAAATTAGAGTTTATGTGAAAATATAGCGTGTGTGATATCAAACGAAAGGTAATTAAGTCTGGAGTTAAACAAAATAAATATTAGTTTATTTAAAAAAAAAAAGAGTTTAAGTCAAAACATGGCTTGTGTAGTATTAAACGAAAGGTAATTGAGTCTGGAGTTGAATAAAATATATTCCAGTTTTTAGTTATAGTAGCTCACACGAACAATATAACTATAGCACCTAGTGTGAGCTTAGGTACCCATAGATTGGCAGAGTATTTTTTTCGGTATCCTTATCAACCCAATTCTAAATAATTGTCAAAAACCGCCCATGTCAAGATTTTGATGCTTAGGTCTACAGTCCATTTCATAATTTTTATGAATGAACCGAACAGTTTCGGGGGGGCCCGAGACCCCATAAGTCCGTATTTTATGCTATTTTATGTTTGTATTCATGAAATATGTGAAAAATATCCAAAAAACCTTAGCTTCGGGGGGGGGGCGGGCTGATAACAGTTCTCATGCGGTACATGGCGGGTAATTTGAATTCAAAATAAGGAAAGCTTAAACTTGAAGATTTTAACATTTTAATCATCTGGCATCCTTACAAAAGTTTGGTGGAATATCGGGATGGTGTCTGAGAACATTTCACTGAAATTTCGCGGAAATTTGTCGTGCCATTTTAAAAATATCATAAAAAAACGTCAGACCTCCCATAAGACCCAAGTAAAAGTCAGCCTCCCAAGAACAGCTGATTTTTTCAGGCTCGTGGCCTGTATTTTTTTGTTGGCCTTGTTGATTGACTTTATGTGCTTTATCCATATGTAGAGTAAATTTGTAAAAAAAATACAAAAATACAAAAGGAAATATATTTTTTATATATGTATATCATAGTAGTAACTATGACCCAAAGCTAAATTTGCATTCGATGGTCCCCGATTTTCCGGCTTAAAATCCAAGATGGCGGCTGCCAACGTAAAGAAAGAAAATGAATTCTTTGTTTTAGGAGAAATTAAATTAATTTCGATGGACTCACTTGAAGCGGGCCCTAGTTAATTCAAAACTGTAAAAAAATTGAACACCTGTGACTTCAAAACAAGATGGCGGGTATATTCATTTTTGATACTTTATATTAAAGCTTGTTGCCCAGCCGATTTAAAAATGGCGCCTAAAATGTCAAAAATAAAAGAGACCATCATAACCAAAAGACCAAATTTGATTTTTACGAAAAAAAATCTGGATTTTATCAAGAGTGACCAAGCAAAGTTTTTATAAAAATTTACAATTTGAAATTTAAAATTCAAGAAAGCGGCCGCGGTTAAACAAAAAATATTTTTTAAATTCTTTTTACAATTTCTAATCTACAAACGGAAAGAAAAGAAAAACCTAAGATAAACCAAACAAAGAAACAGGAATATGATTTTTGGTACATATGGAACGTGCAAGGAATGGGTCGAAAAATTAATGAAATAGTACATGAGTGCAACAGAATGAAGGTAGACGTTGCTGTACTAACAGAAACGAAAAAGAAAGGAAAAGGATCTGAAAACCTAGGACAATATAACCATTTCTATAGCGGAGTGGCAGAAGAAAAACATGCTCAACAAGGAGTATCTATTTTGATCAACAAAAGATTTAGAAAATTTATCACCAACTGGGAAGCAGTAAATGAAAGGCTAATTAAAATGAATATAACAATAAAAGGAATGAGACCTACGATTTTTGGAATCCATGCGTATAATGACGATGCAAATGTAGCCATGAAAGACAATTTTTTTGAAGAAATACACAATGAAATATCAGCAGTAAGTACATCTAGAGAAATTGTCATATTGGGAGTTTTAAAAAGTAGAACCGGTAACAGAGTTAATGATCTGAAAGTTGGCCAATATGGAGAAAATGTTGTAAATGACAATGGAAACCGGCTAATTACAGTATGTGAGCAATTAGACTTAAAAATCCAAAACGGTTTTTTTCAACATAAGGAAATACACAAATATACCTGTACCAAACCCTCACAAAACCTGAAATCCGTCATTGAATATCTTATCACTAAACAAAAGACAAAACTAAAAATTCAAGATGTCAGAACAAAGCGTGGATCAACATGCGGAAGTGATCACTATTTTCTGGAGTCCAAAATTGTCTATTGATGATACAGTGATTGAAGAAGTTGATCACTGTAAATATAATCTACTACGCCCGGAACCTGACAGCCTAAAAAACTTATACAAAAAGAGACTGAACGAAAAACTTAAACAAGTTTAGGTGAAACCCCAAATGAGGAATACGAATGTATTACATTAAGCATTCATCAAGCTGCAAAAGAAGCACTAGGATTAGTGGAAGGAACCTCTAAAAGAAGAAAACCATACTGCTGAGATTGAAAGAGAAATGAGGAAAAACGGAAATTATATCACACCTACTTATCCCAAAAGACAGATAGAAGCAGAGAAAAATACAAAATCGTGCAATCAAAGGTGAGAAGAATTACCAGTGATAAGAGAAATCATTCGTGGACGCAAAAGTGCCAGATAATAGATTCTTACTTAGGAGGTAGGAGAGGTACCGAAAGCTGGAAAACTATAAGATCGATTAAAAAAGAAACATGCAGAGATATCATTTCACCAATACCAGACAAAGAATGGGATGAGCATTTTAAAAAACTTTTAACTGAAGATAGAGCAAAATTCAAGGAAGACGCAAGAGACAATATAATTAGAACGATGGGATCTCCAGTACCCATCACAATCTCTGAGGTCAAAAACAACCTTAAAAAGCGGTAAATCTGCCGGACCCGGAAATAGCCCAGCCAAACATATTAAATATGGCACTGAAGAACTGTTTTGGAGTTTACGGAATCTTTTCCAAAAATATTTAAATGGAACTGTAGTACCAACTGATTGGAAAACGTCATATAAATTACACAAAAAAGGAAGGAAAGATATTACAGACTAGTACAATTATAGACTAGTACCATCGAAGAAATATAGATGTTATATGTTCTCTGCTAGTACGGCTAAGCAGAATATACGGTAAAATAATAAGAAATAAAGTGGAGAGCGAATATAAAGACCTGGAGGCAGAAGAACAAGCCGGTTTCAGGGCGGGTAGATCGACTTTAGGTCATCTCTTTTGTATAACCCGTTATTAAAAAGAAAATGGCATAGGGATAAGAGCTGCATCTGCTTTACGTCGATTTGCAGAAGGCATATGATAGTATACCACTAAACCTACATTGGAAAGTGTTGGAAAACACAAACATAAGCGTACAACTAATTAAGGCCATCAAAGAGTTATACCGCAATAGTAAGGCAAAAGTTAAAATAAAAGCAAATCTAACCAAAGGCTTTCAAGTAAATAAAGGTCTTAAACAAGGTTGCTGTATCTCTCCTACGCTCTTCAAGATATACTTGGAACAAGTCCTTAAAGTATGGAAGAGAAAATGCCAAAACATGGGAATTCCGTTGGACGAAACCATCTTGTATAATTTATGTTTCGCCAATGATTAGATACTAGTGGCTCAGGATTATGACGACCTCAAATATATGACACGAAAACTAATAGAAGAGTACAATAAGTGGGGACTAGAGGTTTATCTCAATAAGACAGAGTAATCTCCATATCATAATTTTTGAGATAACTTTTTGACAGTTAGCAGCTGTTTACCATAATAAATGGCATAGGCCAACGAAATAAAGTTATCTCAAAGATAATGATGGGCTTACATGTGTATCGGTGGAATGAAACAGGATCTAATCTTAAATACCGGGCAGCGAATTCAGTCATGTGATGAACACTAGACAAAGCTATAAAAGATCGAAACGTACAAGGAAGAAAAGCAATAACTTTACTAAATGGAATAATTTGGCACCAAAGTATATCAAAACATAACAAAAAGCTTATATATAACACAATTGTAAAAAGTATTAATACATACGGCTCAGAAACGAGTGGAGATTGGGTATCGGAAGACGTAGAACGTTGTGAAATCGATAAATATATATATATATATATATATATACATATATATATATATATATATATATATATATATATATATATATATATATATATATATATATATATACAATTTCTAATAATCAGCGACGATTGGAGGCTCGTAAAAAACACATGCGCAAAGTAACATTTCCGCCATTGCTACGCGCCATTCGGTCGTCGCGTGTTGCAAAATACCACTTTCAGCAGTTGTTAAATAAATAACTATAAATTTACCATTTTTCTTAAATGGCTACTGCTACAAAATGTCTGCTTACATTGATTAAGCTCAAACTATTATCTAGTTAGCAATACTAAAAATGGTTGGCTTTACTAGGGGAAATAAACAAAATAAATATTGTTATTTTTGACTGCCGGGAAAGTTATTTTTCATTTACGATTTTTCGTGAAATACTGCAACTACAAAATCAAAATCAGTACCAAAAATGTTTGGGTCCCCTGGAAAATAAACAAGTTAAACCAAATTATATATAAATTTGGACTGTCGGGCAAATTAGTTTTAAGTTACGATTTTTCCTAAAAGGCTACAGCTACAGAATGTTTTCTTACATGAATTAAAAGCCCAAGCTTATTTCTATCTAGAGGTACTTAAAAAAAACTAGATTTAATAAGAGTATAACTAAGAGTGTTTGGGAAATAATACTTAATAAAATATGGCAAATATTTTTTGGCACAATCTGCAGAGCACCTTAAAATTTTTAGCATGATTCGCCACCGCACATTAGTTTCTCAAACAACTTTTTTGGCCATAGTAGGTTATTATCAGTTATTATTAATAATTTCTATCTGAATCAAGTAACACACACAGTATAATTTCTTATACATCTAGACTTTGGTTACTCAAAATAGATTATACAGGGTGGTCCAGTTTGGTTAGAGATGTTCTGGGCTTGAATTTCGAGAAGAGTTTGAATATGAAAACCATATTTTGATACACCACATAGTTTTTGAGTTGTTTGAGTCCGAGGGCTTTCTAAAAAGTTTGCATTTTGAAAAGACCACAAATTTTTTGTATTTATTTTTGCCGTTAAATACTTTTTTTATTTCTTTTTACCTAGAATTCATTACTTAAATTGAATTTAATCTGTCACCGTTAATTTTTTTTGAGATATAACATATAGTTGATTATTTTTATGGAATGGTGTAAAATTTAAGATTTTAATACATATGTTTATATATTTATACATATTTTTTTAATTTAGCTAATTTTTATATGTTTTCTTTTAGTTTTTTTGTCTTCTTTTAGGTAATTAAAAAAAGTAAAAGAAAGAAAATATATAAAAAAGTAATAAAATAAAAATTTTACTACGGCAAATTTAAACATAAAATAAAAAGAGTCACTCTAAAAGAAAAAAAATACAGATAAATCTCAAAAACTAATGTTAAAAATTTAATTTAACAGGTCAATTTTACGTTACAAAAAGTAATTTATTGCATTGTTCTCGATTTCGTCTGCCTACTGTATTGATTAATTAAGGGTGGATTGCAAAGACAATTGATTTTTTGTATTGCATCCGCTAATTTGACCTATAAAATACTTGTATTTTCTAAATTTTCTAGTTTGTAAATATTTAACACTCAAGAAAATTGCAAAAACGTAAATGCAAAAAGCCAGTCTTAGTTCATAAATTTTTATAGAATTTTGGGTACAATAATTGGTTTCACCTTAAATTATCCTTATTATATTTAAAAATACAATATAAAATTCGCAATTTGTAACTCTGTCAGTTGAGCAGTCTCTTACTAGAGACCCTGTATGTATGACATACATACAGGGCCTACTTTTGGTTTAGGAAAACATTTCCAAACTAGTAAGAACCTTTCATTTTGAAATTTGTATTAAAAAACTTGGCTTTACTTTTATCTCAATTCTTTTTACGGAATACCACTTTCGCGTACTTGGCTTTTTTACATAATAGGTAAGTTAATTAAAATTTGGAGTTTTTTAATTTTCTTTTATAGTTTTATCATAGTTCCTATCGGCCTCCCAAAGTTCAACTTTCTAGCGTTTCTGGTAGTGGGCAATGTTACTTTTACATAACTTTACATTTATAGGGGAGTTAAGCAAATTAAATTTAGCAAAATTTTGGAATTTTTAAATTTTTTCCTATAGTTTTTAATATTTCCTATCAGTCTGCCAAAGCTCAGCTCTCTATCGCCTCTGGAAGTGGGCAATGTTACTTTTACATAACTTTACATGTATAGGGGAGGGGAGTGAATTAGAATTTTGGGTTTTTTTGATTTTTTGGTTTTGTTCACAATTTCTCCCTGTGCCAAATTTCAGCTTTGTAGCATGTCTGAAAGTACAGTAGAATTTTGATGATCTATGATGAGTGAGTGAGTAAGTGGCAATCTCGACGTTGGGCTGAAATGTTTCAAGAAAAGATGGTACAGAAGTTTCCACGCAGCGGGGCACTGCCGTGCCCCCAGTTTTTTTGGTTTTTTAATTTTTTTCTACGGTTTTATCAAAGTTCAGCTCCCTAGCGTTTCTGGAAGTGGGCATTGTTACTTTTATATAACTACATTAATAGGGGAGGAAAGTAAATTAAAATTTAGCGTTTTAAAATTTTTTTCAATAGTTTTATTATAGTTCCTATAAGCCATCCAAAGCTCAGCTCTCTAGCGTTTCTGAAAATGGGCATAATGTAACGTTTACATAATATTACATTTATAGGGGAGGGAATAATTAAAATGGCTTTTTAATTTTTTTCAGTCGTCCAAAGCTCAGCTCTCTAGAGTTTCTGGAAGTGAAGAATGTTACTTTTACATAACATTACATTTATAGGGGAGGGAAGTTAATTAAAATTTGGGGTTTTTAATTTTATTTTACAGTTTTTTCATAGTTCCTATCGGCCTTCCAAAGCTTAGCTCTCTACAGTTTCTGGAAGTGGGCAATGTTACTTTTACATAAATTTACATTTATAGGGGGAGGGAAGTAAATTAAAATTTTGGTGTTTTTAAATTTTTTCCTATAGTTTTATCTTAGTGCCTTTCAGTCTTAAAAAGCTCAGCTCTCTTCTGGAAGTGGGCAATGTTAACTTTACATAATTTTACATTTATATAGGAGAGGGAAGTAAATTAGAATTTTGGGGTGTTTTTAATTTTTTTCTATAGTTTTATCATAGTTACTATCGGCCTTCTAAAGCTCAGCTCTTTAGCGTTTCTGGAAGTGAACAGTTAATTTTACATAACTTTACAATTATAGGGGAGGGAAGTAAATTATAATTTTGGTGTTTTTAAATTTTTTCCTATAGGTTTATCATCGAAATTTCGTAACTACTTTACTACTTTATGGAATTCTATGAAGCTCGGAGGGGTTGTTAACTCCATGAAGATCTACGACTGTGCATAGTTTGAGATTTGTAGCTCATTCTGATGTAGAGTTTTAGATAGGTCAAATATCGGCTGAAATGTTTCAAGAAAAGATGGTACGGCGCGCGAACTTGGCGAGGCACTGCCGTCACAGCCTACCTAACAACTAGGCTGTAGAGGTGGTTTGCGATTTCACTAACTGTGACTTTGTCACTGTGACTCGTATGTCGCAATCACGGTCTGCTCCAGTCCAAACGAAATAACAGTGACATGTTGTCACAGTCTGGCACCGAGCTCTCGCGCCACCTTCGAGATCGCAGCATAAAGCTGCAAGCACGAGTACTCCAAACAGTTACAGTCTGTTTTCCGGCCCGCTCTGGCTGTCACGTCGCGTCGACGCGGCAGTACAGCGCAGTAGTAGGGCACATTTTTCGAGATTGCGATTGCGCTATATACGTGTAGCATTTACAGGTAATGGTTAAACTGCTCCAAAAAATCACTGCTATTTGTCACCGTGACGCGACTGGAGCAGTCACGTCTTGGCACTGCTCCACTAAAATCGCAGATTGGCCCATCTCTACTAGGCTGTGCTGCCGTGCCCTCAGATTAGTGTGCAGGCAGGGTGTTTTGAGTTTAATTGTTTGGATTTCCGCTTGGGTTTGCGCAGCTTTGGCAGCATAAAAACAGCCACTTAAAAAACTAGATTTTTTGCTTTTATTGAGTGAGAAAAGTTATAGGATCATCTTGATATCATTCGAAAGTACAAGAACTTTAAGCGAAATATTTTACAGTATGTCCCCCCTAGGTTGGAATCATATGGAAAACTTTTTTATTATTAATTTTAGGAAAAAAAGTTATTCTTCATAAAAAGTTCTGCATTATCTAAAAGCTAGAATACAGTCATCAAATATCAAATTTATTCAATGGTATACGAGGTTGTCAAAAAATATGAGTTTTGCTCAAGAGTAAAGTCCCTTTAAATTTGACATTATCGAAAAATATTACTAAAAAAAGTTGATCAGAATTTAAATTAAAACTTCAGATTATTTTATTTTTTACTAATATTTATATTTTGAATGAACATGTATCTCTTGTGATTACGAAACACTGACAACCTTTTAGTTTTTTGATGTTTTCTAATAATATGCACTTATTACGCGTTTTAATTGTAAAATTATTAGATAACATCGAAAAACTAAAAGGTTATCATGTGTTTCGTAATCACAAGTAATAGAAATAAGTAGTTAAAAATAAAATAATCTGAAATTTTAATTTAAACGTAATTTTTAATTCTGATCAACTTTTTTTAGTAATATTTTTCGATAATGTCAAATTTAAAGGTACTTTACTCTGGAGCAAAACTCATATTTCTTGACAAACCTCGTATACCACTAAAAAAATTTGATATTTGATGACTGTATTCTAGGTTTTAGATAATGCAGAACTTTTTATGAAGAATAACTTTTTTTCCTAAAATTAATAATAAAAAAGTTTTCTATATGATTCCAACCTAGGGGGACATACTGTATATTCCCCAAAGACACAACCAAGGAAAATATACCAACTAAACATGTTCTTTGTAGTTAGGGCAAGAATTGGGAAAATTTACTTTCTACTATATTACTTTTTGGCAAATGTTCAATTCTCCCTATTTCGACCCGCTGAACCCGAATATTCCTGTTGCTACCTCGAAATGTTGGCAAGGGCTGAATTATTGAAATTGACCCAGGTGTACATTCAAAATATATATTTATATAACTAAAAAATAGCATCATATTAGTATTTTTTTTAAATGGCTGCAAAAATCTCAAAAGATTCCGCCCCCCCCAGATCCCCCAAAATCTGAAAGTTTGACGTTTTTTCAATGTTTCTTAAAAACTAAGATTCTAAGAGAAAAATTTATAATACACTTGTAGACAATTTAATTCCCTTTTTAACAAGATATCACTTAATGGAGTAACAAACTCTCCAGCGGCGTTCATTAATTGAGGTAATTTAAAAAAGTTGAAAGAGTACCGATGTTCTTCCTATTCGATTTTTCTTTAAATAATTTCTCCAACAAAACATGTGTTATATTGTTTATAGTCAATAAAATTTCCTTTGAAATAATGTATGACATGATCGGATTGGTTTTATAAATTAAAGTTTAAGGGCATCCAAAAAAATATAAAATAAACGATTTTTGTTAGGGAGCGTTATTAAATTGCGTAACGCAAAAATTCAGGATTTTTGACCCCCACTCCCCTCTCGTAACGCATTTTCAAGAAAAAACACATTAAAATAACATTGAGTGTAACGCAAGGCCAAGGTCGTCAAGCCTCCTAAACTAAGGAAAACCACCTAGCAGGAGATAAAATAAGCTAAATAGCTGAAGTGTTGGGGACTCCCAAAACCTATTCTTGCTGGCGGAACTAATCAATCAATCAATCAACGCAAGGCCAAACCCCCCCTCCCATTCCTTGAGCGTTACATAATTTAAGGATAGGCCCTTACACGATTGATCTCATTTTCTCAGAAACTAAGCTTAATATGAAAAAATTAATACTGTACAGTGAAATTCCCTTTTTATCAATTTAAAACTCGGAGTACCATACTCGACCCATAGAGGTGGGTATAGTTCAGAATAAAGAGTTCGCGAGCTGGTCTCGAACTGCAAAGAAGTTTATTTAAAAATTTCGTCTTCTGACCAGCCCATGTTTATTTAAAAACTCCTGTAATATTTTTAAAATATTAAAATCTAAATAATAATAAAAACGGCGCAAATTTATTTTTCATTAAAACTATAATGAAGAAGAGTAAACGTCCACACAAATACTGCTATGTGCTATATGTTTTCAAACAGTGTGGTTCAATAAATACGTCATCAATTGGTGACGTTTCATATCTATATTTTCGAGTTTATGGGCGCTATACGATGAAATACTGTTCACAGAGGTGTAAATTGTGAATTTGTTGTCAATATTTTAGTAAAAACTAAATGAAATTAAGAAACAATTGTCAATTAAAAAAACAACATTTTAACATTGATTTTTTAATATTAATTTTTCACCTAAACGTCAAAAAATGACACAACATGTGTCATTCAATGTCATGTTTTGCAACGAGGTAAAAGCTCGTTTTGAAACTATTGCTAAATTGACAAATGTTATGTCATTTTTTGACGTTTAGCTAAAAAATCCATATTAAAAAATCAATGTTAAAATTTTGTTTTTTTTATTGAGACATTGTTTCTTAATTTTATTTAGGTTCTACTAAAATATTGACAATAAATTCACAATTTACACCTTTGTCAAAATCCTTATTTAGTCCTAGCTTTCAGTCCTTAACATGATGGATGAGGCTACCCTGACATGAACCAAGTGTAATGACTGAAACTGAGTCACATACCACGATTTTCCCTTTTAATTTATAAAATATCTCAAAATTTAAACTGTAGGGGGCAGGGCCTCAGCCCCCTCATGGTTGCTCTCATGAAAATACATCTACAAAATATTGACATACATGTCCAAATTTTGGTTTGTTATCCCCTCGGCTTTCTCTAAATATAGACCCTTGTAGACTGTCATGCTTAATGGGAAACCCATAACTACATAGGGATTCCTATGTCGATATGATATTTTCATTAAGAATGGCAGTGATAACAATATGTACACAAACTTACCTCTTCAAGTTCAAGCTGCTTCCTCTTTTTTGATGATCTCTATCAATTTGTGTGGCAGTCACAGCAAGAGAATTATAGTTGCTGGGGAATCCAATCAGGGTGATCTTTATTTAGAAAATCAGCAGATCTTCCTGAAAACAAAACAATTTTAAACAATATAAACAAAGGGCTATTTTTTAGAATTGATAACCTGTTTTGAAGTGTGTGGAGCATGCTTTACTTGAGATTCACTAAATCCTCCTCTTCTAAGGGCTTTAATCCACATTTTCTGCCTGTGTTTTGAAAAAACATTTTGACTATCACCTTCATTTTTCAATGCAGCAGGAATCCAAAAAAACTTCACATTGTCTCTATTTTAGAATTTAGTGAAAAAAAAAACAATACAGTTAACCTCAAATTGGTTTGTTTGTGTTGCGACGTCATCTGAAAATGATCTTGTTTCTTGTTTTCAACTACTTATACGTAATTTTTATCAGGACAAAATAAAGTGCAACTTTTAGCCTAGCCAACGCCGAACTTTCCATATGGTTAAATAAAATGGCAGATTTTCCTATATAGTTCAACGATGCGTTTTAGGTTGTACTTATTTAATAAAAATAATATTTTTCAACCTGTGACCAAAATTGGCCCTGCCTTGAAGGAATTCATTTAGGTCAAAAATAAGTAACTCTAACTTACAGAGCCAACCAAAAAAGTTCTTAACTTTCAAGAAGTCTTTAAGTTCAAAATATTTTTTACACGCTATGTTGTCTTAAAAATGCCTAGGGAAATCGAGAACCTCAAAGTAGAATACTAGGTCAGGTTTAGCACAAACTGTGTCGTTTCCTTGCCTTTATAGCTGAAACGAGTTTAAAGACTTATAAAGAAGGAAAAAATTAGAAAGTTTTTCCTAAAAGAATTCTTCAAAATTTCTTGTCTATAAATAACGATTTCTTGGGTTATTTGTTCCAGTTTTTGACATATCTTACAAACCTTTAACTGCAAAGTAATTTTTTAAGGAAAAAAGTAGAAGTTTTGACAAGTGATTAGAAATGTTGACCCTTCAGCTTGCCAACATGCCCTAAAATGTTACTTGGGACCCTGTTTAAAACAAATATTTTTGCTAGTTACTTTTTAGAAACTTTGCATGCAGTGTGTGTCCCTAGTCAATAAGAGAGATTGGACACTTGCAACTTGTTAAAAAAAACATATTTTTTAATTACATGGCAGGAATTTTTTTTTATTTATTAGCAATATTTTATAGCTAGTCTATGATACTTTCGCAGTTTATGCTTTTATGTTTAACGAAATGTTACAAAAAAGCTAAAGTGCCCTAACTCACATTAACCTCTCCTACCTCTGGTGAAAAATTTCAAACATGAACTAAGTAAACGTAATTACGCAAAACTTGCTTAAACATTTCCGACTGCCGCAATATTATTTTTTATACGACTGTGTTGTAAAATGGGGTTTTGCGCACGGAGAACACGATCTGAACATGGCATTTTGCGCACGCTGTGTGCAAAACGTTTTGCACACGCTTATGTCATTTTTGCGCACGCCTATGTCATTTCTGCATACGGGTCTCCCGTCATTGTGATTTTCGTTGTTGTCACCCATCAATATAAGTTGGCTTAGTTCCGTCGCAACCGTCACTGCTCGTATGTTTTGTTGATTAGATACGTCAAAAAATTGTTGAATTTTTTAAGTTTTGTTGTAAAAATGTCGGAAATAAAAACAAGTTAAATTAAAATTTGATTTTTCTTTCTTTATTAGCAGTCGTATAAAAAATATTGTAAAAAACTCGTTTGAAAACCTCTTTGCACACTCCCTCGACTTGTAGACCTCGCTTTCGGCACGGTCTATCAAACTGTCTCGATCGTTTTCAAACCTTGTTGTTTAAATAACTATTATGTCATTTTTTTGAAAAATTGAAAGTTTTTTGAAAAAAGTTTTATTTTAGAATCATCCTTTCAGGCAAGGGCAAGGTATTGGTTAATTTTCGTAATTTATACGTTTTTCGTCGACTATAAACCTCCATCCCCAAGTGCGTCTTGATAGACTTTTTCGAAAACAATATGGTCACGTTACCTACCCAATTAACTATAGGGGAGACTGGGGCTAAACACGGGGATACAATGAACACGCTTATATTTGCTGGGTAAATATAGTCGAAAATATGTCATGACGTAACCCGCCAAAATAAAAAAAAACAAACTACAACGTTAATATTGCAAACACACGAGTCAAATTTTGAAGAAGAATTAGTTTCAATAAGGAATCGATTGTAATTTAATTGATTGATTTAATTTTTGATGTTTTGATGTAAGTTCTAATGTTTTTTATTAATCTTTATTAATGTTTTTTTTATTCTGTCACAGAATCTATATCATTTGGGTTATACAAGGCTTAAAAGAAACATAATATAACTAGGATATATAATGGAAAATGTTTATTATATCCCCACGTATTTTTTTTGTTTTAGATGATCAGATAATACAAAAAATATAATAAACAACCAAACAAGTTTCGTGGCTAATCGGGCAAAAATGAGTTTTTGTTTCTCTTATATATTTTTCCGTGGGTAGCTAAGCTTAACCTCTCGGGGGTCCACCTAATAAGTGTTGACAGTTAACTGTTTCGTCCTTATGGGACTCCTCAGAAAACTGCTTGGTCAGTTTGACAATTTTTGCGAAGTTAATCAGACGTTTTTGTCTCTAGTCAAAAGTAAATAGTGAGAAAACTATCGCAAGAAGCGCCATCTACCGAGATACGAGAGAAACAAAAAACAAAAGCAGCCGAAAAATTGCTATCATATCGATCAATGAAAAGATCGAAAACAAACAAAAGAAAACAAACTATAGTCCGTGACCTAGTTATTAGGTGTCCATTAGATCTTGGACCCCCGTGCGGTTAAGCTTAGCTACCTACGGAAAAATATATGAGAGAAACAAAAAACTCCTTTTTGCCCGATTAGCCACGAAACTTGTTTGATTTTTAAATTCACGGGTACGAAATTCCACGTTTATTTTAAACAGCAAGTGAAATTAAAGAAAGAAAAATAAGAAAAAAGTTTTTGTTTCGGCCGGGACTCGAACCCGGGATCTCTTGCTCTGTACGCAAACATTCTAAACATTGAAATACCGAAGCCATACATAAATTTTCGGAAAACTTTCATCTATGCAGGCTGCGGTGTATACAATACAAGAACGAGAAATTCTCTCCCACTAAGCACAAAATCGTAAAAAACGTTAAATAAATGTTGAATTTTTTTTTCTAGCACAAATTTGTGTTAAAATTAGGTCAACTTTTGACATGAAAAAAACATGTTGAAAATCCTAACGAAAATTTCATGTAAAAGCATTACCAAAAATATATTTCTTAATAACGTTAAGAAACCAATATTTTAAAAACCATAATTTTATTAACATTAAAAATAATACCATCAATATATGGTTATTTTTATAATGTTTTTTCTAGATCTCATTTCTATCGTTGAATTTAAGATATATAAAGCTAATAAATGTTTTGTTTTTTAAACATTAAAAAAATGATACTATAGAGGGCGCTCCGACATAGTTCCACTACCAGAACGGGCCATCGTCATTGTTAGTTACAGGGCCGTATCTGAGGAGGGGTTTTGGGGGTTCAAACCCCCTCCGAAAATTAAATAGGAATGTGTTTTTTAAGTTTAACCTTTTTTTCATATTCAATAAACCCACAATTTTTCAAATTCCACTGGCCTAACCCCCCCCAAAATTTTGGTCCAGATACGGCCCTGGTTAGTTGCATTCCGCTGCGAGTTCATACGAGTCGGGAGCAGATAAAATTTGTGCAATTTTGGTTAAAAGATTTACCTTTTGTACTAAAACCATTAGCAAACTAAAAGCACAATTTTTAATAATGATAGTGAATACATATTTGGATAAGAATTTACACCAGTTGTGTGGAAAAGATGGTATAGTTAAAGAATAACAAATATGTAAGCAGTGATTTAAATAAAGCATCACAAAATTAGGTAAGAAAAGTAAACAAAAGTAAAAAAATTGTTTTGTATGAAATATCGCATACCTACGTTACAGTTAATCAGACAGGGAACGCGACAATTCACCGCGAATGATTATCCGCCGGACCTTAAGCCGCGTATTCATTTGAGACAGAGTTCACGAAAACCTCAACAGACTGTTGCTGCCCTGCGTTTCCAAAATAGAAGAATTTTATTTACGTTATTTATGTTACCTTATCTTTAGAGATATTTGGAAAAAATATATTTTTTCATTGTTAAGAAAACATTTCTTTTCCATTGTTAAAAATCAATATTTTTTTTACGTTCGATAAACACTTTAAAGAAACGTTATAATAACATAAGATTATTTTTCTAACGTCAGAAAACGGGTTATTAGGCTTCTTTTTCACTATGAATATGACGTTAAACCTAACATCCAACCTAACGTTAGGTTTTTAACTCATACATTATTTTGACGTTATTAAAATGTTTTTGTGTTTAGTGGGCAGGGTATTAACTCGACCAAGTCATCCAATTTAATTCCTCTTTCCCACTGTCAAAGGTATGATAACTCAAATTAGACGTAAAGAATCAACGTCTGAAAGCATGTGATCACCTTTTCGTGTGTTAAAATTTCTGATCGCAAAATGGGCGATTGCCAATATAATTATTAAGTACCCAATTGCAAATAATGCTAGGACCTAAAACTATAAAAAACAAGTGAAATTAAAGAAAGAAAAATAAGAAAAAAGTTTTTGCTTCGGCCTGGACTCGAACCCGGGATCTCTTGCTCTGTACGCAAACGTTCTAAACATTGAACTACCGAAGCCATACATAAATTTTCGGAAAACTCATCTGTGCAGGCTGCGGTGTCTCAATACAAAAACGAGAAATTCTCAGTTTTAGGTCCTTGCATTATTTGCAATTTGGTATTTGACAAAAAATATTGTTGAACAAAAAAAACATAAAACAAAATGTAAATAAGAGATGCAATGAAACATTCTTGATTTATCCCAATAAAATACTTTTTTGTTTTATATAGTCTTCATATAATCAGACATTACAAGAAAAAAACTGATAAATAATTTCCTGAAGGAGTTTTTAAAATCAGTTGAAGAAGTTCATTTATTTATTTAGTTTAAAAAAATTCTAATGTATCTCCCCATATCGTGCTTAATAAGACCCCGGCCTTGGGGATACAATAGACAATTGTCGGCTAATTTTGCAAGGCCCTTCAAAAATAATCTAGTTCGACTAGAAATATCTGAATACCAAAATCATGTTGCCAAAAAATCCAAAAATATGTCACAAAAATATTGTTAAGGTAGGGTACCTGCAAAAAGGAATTAACAAAAAACTACAAATTGTCCGTTGTATCCCCGGTTTCCCCCTACCGTTTTGTTTGCAGTCACAATGGCTTATAATTTTTATTACATAATGCTATTTTTACTAAAGAAAAACATTGTCAACACTGTAATAGGAGTTATATGACCGGTTTCAAAATGTTTGACCGGTAGGTTCCTATACTTTTGATCGCCCAGCGCCAGTGGTCATTCCGCGAGGGATTCGCGAATTTTTTTTATTATATCTACCTACCTTGCCATATGGTAAAGAAAGCACGATCAACATAGGATATGTCCCAGAACTCTGCAATCACCGATTGTTTGGGGAACCTGTTCATTCTGCAGAAAAATTCTTAGGTGCGTTAATTTTGAATTAAAAAGGCGAGTTATGAAAAAAAATCGATTTTGGGTCATTTTAAATAACTTTTTAATTTGTCTTAAACAGTTAACATTTTTCTATTTTTAAAGATGCCATTTCATACTTTCAAGCATTTTTCTTATATTATGATATTTCATTTAATACACATACAATATACTATACTGTTATACTACTATTAATGATCGCCGAAATTTTATTATAATGTATCATATTTTATTTATTGTCAATATAAATAAATGGATCATAATGGTTCTGACACCTTCCTAGCTAGCCTATTATTACACTTCAAGTGAAGCCATGATAATATATTAGCCATGAAAACAGTTTTTTGTAAATATCTCAGAAACTATAGCTCCTAAGAAGTTTTTAATTATAACGCGAATTGTTAAGCAAAATGTAGTCTACTATATTCCGAAAACGGTGTATATGTTACGCCCAAACATCGAAAACGCTCATTGAGCGAAAATAACGACCGCAACGCGTTCTGGACGGTGCCGAACGAACAAATACCGAAATGACATATTTTTTCACTTTGTGTCCGTTCTTGTTGACCACGACGCGATGTGGATAATACTTAAATGGCCACGACGCGTTCTAGATGATTTAAAAACCTCATAAACCGACCATGCTTTTAATATGTTAAGTACATTTACAGAAATAACTGAATATTTCAAAATTTTTATTGTAGACTTATTTCTACGTGAAACTCTATTTAAAATATTAGGTAACTGAATCGCAGGTAGATAAAGCTATTTACTTGTTTTTTCAGGCACTATTATTGTGGCATTTAGAATTGCACAACACCTCATTGGCCCTGCAGTTGCTCTTCCTTGTATTACAATAACGCTTACAATGTGACAAATCCTTGTTTTGATTCAGACGAAAGCTGAAGCTTTGACTTTACAAAAAAAGCATTTTTATTGAATTGATGTTTGTTGGGTACACCCATATTTTTTATAGAAATAGCTTCTAAGTATACCTCTTGTTCCTTTGTGTCCAGTTGCCATATGATCAGCTTCGATAATGCCAAGAAGATCTTCCGTTTTACAGTAATATCGAAAATGTCCATCCTGTCTTCCTTTGGGCTTTTCAATTAACTTTATATATTCCCCAATTGTTATGATATCATACCTCTTTAGCCTTCTATATTGTTTGGACGACAAGGTTATTTTACTATCTTTTAAGCGGTTCGCTTGTTTCACTTCTCGGACGAACTCTTTATACCGTTCGTTCGTAAAATAATTACTACGATCATTGCTCTTATCAACGATATTTTTAAGTTTTTCATCATCACAACACCTCTCTCGTATTATCGTTTTTAGCTACAAAAGTAGCGATTTCGCTCAATAACATAGAAATAACATCACCAGAAAGCAGTCGACACTGACATGTCTAGACAAGAAAGATCGGTTTATGAGCTCTCTAAATCATCCAGAACGCGTTGTGTGCTTTTGCGCATTGTTCACTACGCGTCGTGGTCAACAAGAACGGACACAAAGCGAAAACTTATCTCATTTCGGTATTTGGTTGTTCGGCACCGTCCAGAACGCGTTGCGGTCGTTTTTTTCGCTCAATCAGCATTTTCGATGTCTGGGCGTAACATATTGATACGATGCTCCGTTAAAAAGTTAGCATTTTTTAAAGTTTTTAATTGTCAAAAAACAATCATTAGCATTAATGGATTTTGACCAAAATCTAATTAGCTCGTAAGAGTGTCGAACAATATTTAACTTAAAAATTTTATGAGAATCGGTTTAGCGGTTTAGGAGCTATCGTGTTACGGACAGAAATAATATACACACACACACAGACAGACATCACGACGATATTGCTATAGGTCAAAATACATCCAAATAACACATTTTTAAAGCTCTTAAAAAAATTTTTCGTAGAAAATAATACCTTCTGGCTAGGAAGGTAAAAATTAACTATAAATGTTACTAAATCCTGAATATTGACTGTCACGCTATTTGTACCCGATATCTGTCACAACAGCTTCAAGTTAAAAAAAGTAAATGTGGCGAGTTTTTCTGGGTGCTCGTGCATTGTTAAACAATGTTTTTGTTTTTTTTTGGGACTTTTTTTTGTTATACTTTTTTCATACATACTAGGATTAATCGCCTAGTTTTTGCCAATGCTTTTGCGTCGAAAATAGCCTTTTTTTAGATATAACAACACAACGATGCCTTAAGTGAGACTCGAACCCACAAGCTCGCGAAACGCCGTGATCGAGGTAGTATGGTCGAATATAAGCTGCCATCATAGCAGCGATACATCCGAAGCAGGACCAATACACAAGCGGACACGAACTCATGTGTGACTTTTGAATGAAACTGGTTTAAGATATTGATTGCTTTTTATATATTTTTTATAACAACCTAACCAGGTTAGCTACAAAAACCTAACCAGGTTTGGTTTGATATACCAACAACCCGGTTCGACGACAGGAAAGCTATGCCTCTACCTAACCATTTTAGATTGAGAAAAAAATTGAATTGTGGCTGTTTTTAATTTTAATATCGCTGTTTTAAATGTCGTCGTTTTAGAAATCGCTCTTTTAAACCGGATCTAAACGAAAAAGGTACGTAAAATTTAACAAATTTTCTGCCAATGAATGTAAATCATTGATTCAATGTACACAAACATTAATATTAAAAAATGGTCTTTAATTGTTCAGTTTTGGATACTTATAAGTGGAAAAAGGTACTTCTAGGGGAAGAGTTTATTATGTATTTAAAAAATTTACACGTAGTACCCCGCAAAAAAATTCAGGGGATGAAAAAGGGGCATACCCCGAAAAAATTATCACTCTGTAGATTTTTTAAAGTAATTAGCTTCTTTAATTATGCAAACCTTACAGTTTGTAAATTTAAGCTAAATATCTTAAAAACTCTAAAACTTCATCACCATGTATCTTCTTTACTCAGCATTTATGACTCTAGGTTAATATACCCTATAAATAGTTTATATTCAAACGAAAATATGTCATTTTGGATGGGCGAAAAAATATCGAAACACAAAATAACGAAAATACTAAATATCGAAAACACAAAATATTGAAACTACAAAATATCGAAACTACAAAATATCGAATCACAAAATATCGAAAAGACAAAATATCGCAAATACAAAAAATCAAATCACAAAATATCAAAAATAGAAAATTTTGAAAATACAAAATATCGAATCACAAAATATTAAATAAAAAATTTCCCTAACCCTAACGAACCTTTTTACCTAAAAAAAACTTTCCTGATTTCTTTCCCGGGATCCTCCTGGCTCTGAAAATAAACCGAACCGAACTATACCAAATTTTGTTATTCGATATTTTGTGGTTTCGATATTTTGTCGTCTGGATATTTTATACTTTCGATATTTTGTACTTTGGATATTTTAATTAGATATTTTGTTTTCCGTTATTTTGTGTTTCGATATTTTTTCGCCCGTCCGTCATTTTATGGGTCCCCTCATTTTTTACACCCTAGGTACTTTATCGCAAAAAATATTATATTGTTATTTATGAACGATTCCTGCTTAGCTTAATTTACTACAAATCAACAATAACCGACTTGGCATCGACGCATGGTCCAAGAAAGGTCCACCTTTTTCCTGCGGTGATTCTTCGCGAGCCGGCTGCTGCTGCTGAAATCCGTGGCGCGAGTTCAGTAGTCCCCCGAACTGAAACGCAGAAAATTGCAGGAGCGGAATCGACGCGAATATTTTAACGTCAAAAACACGCGACAAAACTTTTCGAAAAGATCCCGCGTGGGAAATTTTCTCTTTAACAAAAAAGTCCATTAAAACTTTGTTATTTTATGCCATTTAAAGCAGGAAAAACCAACTTTTCAAGTTGTTCCCTTAACGCTGTCACGCTTTATTGTTTTAAAATTTTTGAAGTAGAAAATCTGTTTTTTTTTTGCCAGCGGCAAACCATTCCTTTTGTTTTAGTAACTGTTTGTGTTTAGGTGTTTAAACCATGCGTTTTTTTGGTGAATTATTGGGAGTATTGGATTGCCATGGATTTAGTAAATGTAAGTATTATAACGTACTCAAAATCAAAATATATTTTTAAACAGGGGCGGAACTTCAAAATAATGGCCATCACTTAAATCCGATCAGAATTAAACGAGCTTTTATGATTATCTATATTATGAGACTCAAACAAATGTTTTTTGAAAGAACTGTACTATTGAATTAATAATACTTATTCAAAAAAATTATATTATAAAAATAAACAATACGTTTTTTATTAGCCCAGTCATATTAGGAACTCACCTAAAAAATAAATGGATCCATATGACGGACCTTCCTGGCTAGTATTAACACACTTCAAGTGAAGCCATAAAATATATCAGCCAAGAAAATTGTTTTATGTAAATATCTTAGAAACTAAAGCTCTTATGATGTTTTTGGTTATAACACAAATTATTGAGCAAAATGTGTTCTACTATAATCCGAAAACAGTATATTGAAACGATGCTCTTTTAAAAAGTTAGCATTTCTTTAATTTTTTAATTTTCAAAAAACTGTCATTAGCATTAATGTATTTAAACCAAAATCCAATCAGCTCGTAAGAGTGTCGAACACTATTTTACCTGAAAATTTTATGAATATCGATTCAGCGGTTTAGGAGCTATCGTGTTACGGACAGAAATAATATTTTAATTTATTTTAAAATCGATTCAGCGGTTTAGGAGCTATCGTGTTACGGACAGAAATAATATACACACACATACACACACACAGAAACAGAGATCACGACACAACACATTTTTGGCGTTATCTCAAAAAAAATTTTTCGTTGAAAATAATACCTTCTCTAGCCATTGCTACGCAGGCTAGGAACGTAAAAATAGATGGAAGCTGGATTTTTGTATAAGTATTCTCAGCCAAATCCTCCTTGATTTTCGCCTCAAAACTAATCACTTTTTTAATAAAAGTCAAGAAAGAAAAAAAACCGCTAAATTATTCGGTGTAGGTATATTATAAAATTACGAAAATTTTTAACCTGAAATTTTAAAACATATATTTAAAAAAATATATATTTAATTTTTTTTTTTACTCTGTAGGTAACTTGTTTTAAAATGTTATTACTTTATAATATTAAGCTTGGCTTGTACCAAACACCATTACTAAAATTTAGTTTTGGTTTTCTTAAAGTTAAACAACTTTAATTACCTAAAGGTTATGAAAATGTGTAATACCAGCCGGACCACCAATAAGATTTTAAAAATTTAATTTTTTTACAATTAGAAACTGAACAAGAAAAAAAGCGTAATATTAAAAATATTTAACTTCTGATTAGAAACAGTTTTAAAATACACGCAAATGCGCGCAATTTTATTTTATTTGAAATTTCAGCTTAACAGTTAATAAAGTAATTTTTATAAAATTTTAGAAAAAATGGTGTTTGACTAAACTTAAATGTGACAAAGGGGTTTTGAAAAAATAAATGGAACATTAGGGTGGTATTAAGGGTTGAAAATTATAAACAGCGATACTTACATCTTACATAAAGTTTTAACAAATAGAAACTAAAGCGTTTATTATACATATCTATTTGGGGAAAAATCATGATACAACAACTATTCGGTAAAACTTTATGTGCTTATGTTTATAATTTTAAGCCCTTAAAAAACTACCCTTAGGCTACATTTATTTTGTTTAAACCTCTTTGTCCCATTAAAGCTTAGAGAAGCGCTATTTTTGCTATCAATAGCAGTTCGGCTGGAATTTCAAATATAATAAAAGTGTGCACATTTGCGAATATTTTAAAGCTGTTTCTCTCCAGAAGTTGAACTTTTTTATATACCTACGCCTTTTTTTCTAGTTCAGTGCTTAATTGTATAACAATATTTTTTCCGGGTATTAGACCATCCAACTAGGATTTACTTAAAGTTGTTTAACATTAAAGAAACAAAAATTAAATTTAAGTACATGGTGTTTTGTACAAGTGGGGATCAAGCTTATTATTATAAAGTATTAACATTTTAAAACAAGTTAACTACACGGTAGGAAAAAAAAACTAAATTGAAGTTTTTAAAGATCATCTAAATTTAAAAAACTAAGCTCAATTGGACTTCAGATGTTGAAACCTTTGGGACCACAATTCAACTTATCGAACCTCTGCCAAACTCATACCGAATGCAAATTTGAATTTGTTTACCGTTTTTTTAAATAACTTTATTTTGTTGTGATATTTCTGTCTGAATTAAAATATAACCCTTAACATCGGGTTTTTTTCGCGTTTTTTTTGTGTTTCATAAAGTACTGGGTATAAATGTTATCAAAAATTAAATTGTTATCAAGTTATGCCAAAACAACGACGAAATTTGCCTGGGCGTACCCCTAAGCACCAAATTTTTACTTTTTTATAAAAAAATATTTTTAAGTGAAAGCTATTTTAAATAATGTTATTTATAAGTGAATATTCTGGTAAATACGGCTACTTAAATATTTTTGTCGCGCCGTCTGTATGTTTATCTGATTTCTTTTTTGTTTTTTTTAAGGGTATCACCCTGCCTACTTTCCTTCCAGAGTTACTTCTCCTCTGCTGGGAGGGGCCGGATAGTGTCGAGATTCCTACCGACTAAAAACCCTGGATTGCGACTCCGGCTTGCCTAGACTTGTCGATCTGTTTGTAAATACCAACGCGCATAACTCGAAAACTACTTCTCCAATTTTAATGAAATTTGGTACCTAGGTGGGGTTTTGGCTCTAGATGATGGTCCCATTTAAGAATGAATAAAATCCAATGAACATAAGCCGAAAACAAGTGTGGTACTATATTAAAAATAACTGTGCATGAAGAAAAAAAATATATTATAGTTTGTTTTGTTCAGTGGTGTTACACCGTGGGGGGGGGGATCTCCATTCGAACGCGTCGGCGGATGGCGGAGATGGGGATTTTTTGCGGACCAAAATAAGAATAAATTACATTATATATTAATCGTGTGAGCCTAGGGCTTATAAATTGACAGAGTATTTTTTAACATATGGCATGCAAGAGAATAGATGGCTTCTATCACCGTATTTTTCTTCTTCAGGTGGGCGTTTTTTCCAGTCACTGACCCTTACCCTGCTTTTCCTGCTGTACGCCTCGGGCAGGACCAGGGCGACTCAGCAGGAACACCTGTCGCCGTGTCCGGTTTTCGGCGAGGAGAAATGCAAGTGCACTCCTGACCTGCACGAATTTAGTTGCAGGGCTGCAGGGTTCAAACACGTTCCTGAAAACCTTCCACAAACCATCACAAAACTGTAAGTACTTATAACTCTGTTTCTAAGCATTTTAAGCCTTATTGGATTATATTCATTTAATCCTGGGTTTCTATACAACATTTTAATTTTTTGAACACTTATACCTATTTGCTTCAAATCATTCGTAACAGATTCAAAAGCATAAAAAAAAGCTTGGTCTATCTATATCTATCTATCTTTTTAGCCTTCTTCAATCCATCTCTGGACATAGGCCTCCCTCAATATCTTCCACTCTTCTCTGTCTGTCGCCCAGTAGCGTGTCGTGGATAAAAGGGCGGGGGGGGCGAAGACCTTAAGGGGCGCAAATATAGGTATGGGAGTCAAATAAATTACAAACCATTTGTTAAAATAATAACACTATTAATTCAATTTTTTTTGTTTCAAAGGACGCCAGGGGCGCCAAGCGCAGAGGGGCGAGGGGGGCGTTCGCCATCCCTGGCCCCCTATACGACACGCCACTGCTGTCCCCGTGCTCATCCATCTAGTTCCCGCGTGTTTCTTCAAATCGTCTGCCCATCTCATTTAGGGTCTTCCCACACTCCTTTTATTTTCCCAAGGTCTCCAGTTTACAATACATTTGTTCCATGGTTCGTGTTTCTGTCTTATATTATGACCGGCAAATTTTCATTATAATTTTGCCACTTCTCCTCTGACATCCTTTACTTTTATTTTATTTCTTATCCATTCATTCCTTTTTCTATCTGTTAGCTTTATATGTAACATTTGTCATTCCATTGATCTTTGGGCTTTTGGTACCTTATCCATATGTTTGATTTTGTAAGTGTCCAGGTCTGGGATCCATAGGTAAGTACAGAAAAGATACATTGGTTCTACACCAATTTCGTTTTAAGGTATTGAGGATATTTTTTATTTTTTTGATATGTAGCTTAATTTACCGAATGCTGCCCAGGCCAATCCTACTCGTCTCTTGATTTCAGCTGTTTGGTATATAATATGTTCCTCTACTATTTTCTTTCGCTTTATTCTGATCGTGATATCATCTGTGTTTGTTATAATTTTAGTTTTAGTGGTATAAGTGGTAACGAGAAGTTAAAATATTTCGGCTATTTTGATGTAAATTTTTTTTCGTTTGTTTTGTCTAATAGTTGAGTTCCCTCCCTAGATCGATTGGTAATAGATCACACAATTTTAAGTCACCGGGTATTTGTCTCCAATTTTAGGGTGACGTCATAATTCCAATCCAATCCGGCTTTTTTCATGTTTTTTTACCAACCTTGACTTATAACTTATTCTTAATTTATTTTCCAGAAAAACTGTTAAAAGGTTTTTTTACGTAACAAATATATTCATTTTTAAAAATTTTTTACCCAAGAAAAAAATTAAGGGAGAAAGTTTTAGACGACATCAAATCGATTGATTATAGATTACTTAATTTTAGGTTGCCTGGTGTTTGCCTCAAATTTGAGTTTGAGAGCGCCTGTGTGACGTCATATATCCAAGATTGCGATTTTTTCCATAAAGTTAAAAGCAAAAGTTTGTGAAAAACATGGAAAAATGGCAATGTTGGATTTATTTAGCTTAGCTAGTTACAGTGTCAAACACTATTTTCTATTGAAAAATGCATAGAAAAACTTCAGGATGCAGTCACCGAAGTTCACAGTTGAACCACAAAGTGGCGAATAAAATTAAATGAAACCAACTCAATTTATTTTATTTTTATATTGATTTTACAAACAAAAATATAAATCACATACAAATAACAATTAACAAAATTCCCGTACCATATTTCAATCAGGCAAAACATCTCAGTATGATACTTGATGCCAAATTGCGCTGGAAAGCACATGTAAACACAAAAAAAAGAAGAACTTGAGATAAGGTATGGAAAAATGAACTGGCTAATTGGAAGGAAGTCCAATTTAACAATTCATAATAAGTTACTGCTTTATAGACAAATACTGAAACCACTATGGACATATGGTAACTATGGGGTTGTGCTAAAGAGAGTAACATTCTAGTTTTACAGAGATTTCAAAATAAAGTACATATTAAGAAGCATTGTGAATGCACCTTGGTACGTTCGAAATAGTGACCTTCAACGGGATCTAAAAATCGAAACTATAGCAGAGACTATAAAAAAGTACACAAAAACTCCATCGACACGTGAATGTAGAATCAATTCAGCTTCTAAACAATACTATCCGAAAATAGCATCGGATATTATGCTAGTTCCAAAAACATTCAAGCTAGTTCGAAGACTAAAAAGAGTGAACCCGTTTGAGCTAGTAAACTAAGTGAATTACATAAAAAATAACAATGGTATAAACACAACACAATTGTGAGTTACAGACGAAACAAAGCGGGGAGAACTGTTGAGTGAACCCCATGTTTTAATCTGACTTTTCTATTAAAATAAGTTAAAACGAAATTAAAAAAACACTATTTTACCTGAAAATGTCACGCAAATCGGTTGAGCCATTTGGGAGCTAAGGTGTTACATACAGACATAGGTACACACAAGCGGTCAGACATCACGACGATATTGCTAAGATAGGTCCAAATAGGACGAAATAGACAATTTTCGGTTTTATCTGCGCTGGTTAGGAAGGTAAAAAACCATAAAGTTGTAGGTGCGATTTAGTCAACCTAATAAAATCTGCATTTGAAATTGTTGTTCTTGCATTGAAATAAACGAATTTTGTATTTGTAAGGACGAAACTATTTTTACAATAAAATATTAAAAACTGTACCATCTGAGGTGGTCTCAAATCTAAGCAAAATGAGATCAGACAAGTACCTCTAGTTAAACTGGTAAAGAAGTGTATTAAACGCAATACCAATCTACTTTCGACATGTTTTACGCAACATTCCGATCGTTAGTTATAGTCGGCTCTTCTTATGAGAACGAATAAACCAGTTTTGTTGTTGTGTTATAAACTATTTTCATATTATTAATAATAATTATTTATTTATGAATAGGTAGTCCGGTATAACAGACAAGTTTTATAAATCTAATAGATAATGTGATTTAATAAAAAATGATAAAACATTCATTACAAAATATTTTGTGGTTCGTTTAAAAAAGTGTTACAGTGAAGTTCACATATAGCGAACTCGTTTATTATGTACACTTGCTTATAGCAAACCCCGTTCAAAATACCAAAAAAATTTTTTTTTGTATTAATTAAGTTAAAACGAAATTAAAACATTCATACAGACATACATACACACAAGCGGACAGATATCACGACGATATTGCTAAAATAGGTCCAAATAGGGCCAAATAGCCAATTTTCGGTTTTATCTGAAAAAAATTTTTTCGTCAAAAATAATATCTTCTCTAGCCATTGCTGCGCTGGCATTTTTTTTTAGGTATACATTAGTCTATATGTCTTCTTATAGTACACCTCGGTTATAGCGAACCAGTTTCCGTGCAATCTTCGAGTTTACTATATCCGGATTTTACAGTATTTCAAAACCCTTACAAGTAGTTTTTTGCGTACAATATTTAATATTTTTATTCCGATACGAGGGCTGTCTTTTATATTTTGCCTATAGGAACATAGAGGGCGACACTGACCGAATGTCGTTACTAAAACTTAACCTCAATCTTTAACTAACCTAAATTCAAAACGTCAGAGCCATTCATATAGTCTTATAGCTACAGTGAATTTTTTAAGTTAACAAATCATTCATGGAATTAAACCCAGAAAATTTTTGGGCCATAATTTTTCACAACTTTCGAAGAAAATGCCTTGCCGAGTTGATTTCTGTTCTCGATAATTAAATACCACATCAGTCGACAGTTTCTCATTGGTATGGATAATTCAAGCATGGAGGGATTAGCCTTAGCGACGATCCAAGGCCAGGTGCACCAAAAACGGCTTTCACCCAGGAAAACATCGATTTTGAAACCAATAGTTGGCATCCTAAAAGTTCCAACAAATTATAAAAGAAGTTAGTGGTAAACTTAAAACTAGACTGTTTTGGGACCCTTAAACTAATATAATCATTACGAAATACACTCCACTAAAACAATAAATTTAAAAAAAAACAGTAAAAGATTATCCGGTTTTAGTCAGAAATATTAATTTGATATCGGCACATTAAGAGTGGGAAATAAAATATTAAAATCTAAACCGCTTTAAACTAAAAATATTTTTTATTTTTGAAACCTATTTTTAATTAAATTTTTTTATTAACAAGAGTTTTTCTACGCCAAATAAATAAACAATACAATTTTTGTTTAGAGTGCCAACATTAGGAAACACCGTTTTTTTTGTCCCTTTATTGACATAGATAACCCCATAATTTAAAATGCCTGTCGTTGGCACCTCCTTTTTTTTGGAAATATTAAAAAAAAAACAAAAAATAATAATTATAAATTACTCTAAAACCATGTATCTGTGTCTTCGGCTTAAAGTTTTAATTGGTTAGTCCCTAACACTTTAATCTAAAAAATTATTCAAGAGTGTTCCTTAATAATATGGCTTTTTTTACCTTATTTTTTGCATTCATCGTACTGCACCTCTTTTGTTAACGTTTTAAGCCAGACTCATTGTTAAAACACTGTGGTTTATTTATTGCAATGTAAAGCAATGTTGTCAGATTAAAAATTTTTAATTACCGAAAGAAATTTCTTGCTGAAACCTTATTTAAAAAAAAATAAAATGAGGTGCCAAAAATAGGCTGAGTGCCAGCAATAGGCAAGTTTACCCTGCAATCTTTCGTTAAAATGACTAAATTTCTATTTAAAAATTTTTGAGCAATCCTCGAAAATTACTCTCTTTTTAGTTCTTTCTAGGAAATCACATTGACAAATAAATAAATAAAACCACATACCAAAAATATTGGTCAATGTTAACTATCGCGTCATCAAATTATTATGGTTCTTCGAAATTAAACTGTCAGTTTTATTCTGCAAAAATTCGTTGCGAAAACATCGTAGCAAAATGGTGAATAAACCGGCAGGTTGATCAAACATTCAAGTCAGGATTTTCCTGCTATCTTACAAGCAACGTCCTTAAAACGGTACCGACAAGGCAATAAACAAAAGTGTTCCAAGTATACTAATTTAGAATACGCGGTACGGCAAATGATATAGGTATGATAGAACGTTTAAGCCTTTCATAATTACGATATCTTTAACAATAATAGAGATTTATTGGAAATCTGAAAATAGGGCTAGCAGTAATAAGGCAGCAAGTTTATTTAAATGGTGCTATAAACTTTAACGCGGCTGGAACAAATAGGTTATTGGAACACGCTTTAAGACTTTTTTCCAACATCATTTTACTAGTTTCCCCCCTCCTCTCCCTCTCTTCTCCCACCCTCCTTATTAGCAATAGTTTCACAAATTTAGAGCGATTTCAAAAATTCTTTTGGCACACGGTTTAAGATTTTTTTCGACATCATTTTCCCTCTCTCCTCCCCCACCTTCACTTAATGGAAGGTAACACTGTACGCGTCCGAAGAAAATCTACACGTACTTTTTGGGTAAAGCTAAATGAACTGTAAATGCATAGTGCTTTTTATAAGGCTGAATAAGAATTAAACCCAAAAGTTGGAAATAAAAAAGCACCCAACTGCTAAATTTACTTGTAACTACTAGTCGCAGTTGGTTACAAACTTACTCAATAACCTGATTCATGAAAATACAAAACTGTATAATTCCGTAGGTGCGCTTTGGGCATCAAAACTAAAAGTTGAAGCATATCGTACATTATAGGTACCAATACCTATCAATTTTGTACTCATCTGCGACTAGTACTTACAAGTAAATTTAGCAGTTGTGTGCTTTTTTTATTAACATATTTTTTAACCACACTCTTGAATGTTTAATCATTAGGTTAGTGTATAGGCCTATTTTTTAGGTTATTGTAACATAACGGGATTTGAATATAAATGGTATTTTTGCCATTTATAAGTTTTTAAAGATTTTTAATTAAATATTATTTTGACATCAACAAGCATTAATTATATGCAAGACTAGGTTAAGATTAAGTAAAATTTATGGCAAATTTATGGGACTTGTTTTTGGGCATATTTTCAGGTTCGCTGTATTTTAATAAAACTTGTATTCGGCTAATATGTCCTTTGAGCCACTAACATCAAAATAATTCATATTTTGTAACTGGAAACATATTTGGTAAACTATTTTCAACTTTTAAGAAACACACTGTAAAATTTAAACTTTACCGAATTTCTAAATCCACGCATCTTTGAACTGCGGTGGTATTTTGTCTCTTTGTCTTTCTCGCCAATGCGAGAGAGCTTAAGATTCATACCACGGCAACCAAGAGTGTCTGTAGAGAAGAGTGGTGGAAGAAATCCGTTAAAGAAAGCTTAGATTTAGACCAATTAGCTAGCGGCAAACTGAGAATGTCTAGAGAGCAGGGTACTGAAACTGTCGAAAGTTGGATTTTACTTTACTCTTTAGTTCGCCTTTGCTTGTATCGTTACGCTTCCGTTCACACTTCTTAAGGGGGGTTTTATTTCAACTGGGGAAATTTGTCAATCATTTTAACATTGCATAAGCTATTATCTTTATTATTCATAATTATTTTGGTCTTTTCTTTTGGAGTTTATTAATTTTAAAACTTTTAATTATTACTGTTTCCAGTGTTTTTAAATAATGTTTTTATCTGTTTTATGGTTTTTTTAACATCAAAATACAAACCATTAGTTGCCCTAAAATTGGCATTTTTCTTCAACAATATATCCCAAACCTAAACAGTAATATTAAGTAAATTAAACAGTTGATTGAATAGTTTCACTAATTCAATCAACGTTTAAGATGTTGATAAATATATATATTTACAACAAATATATAAAAACTTTATGAAACCTAAAAGTTTAAGAAGTATAAATTATTGAATACAAAAGTTTAATAGTAGCAAAAAGTCGATATTCAACTAATAAATATAAGAAGTGAAAGTGTGAAGCTACAAGAAGAAAATTGAAAAGGTATGTATGATTATCCTACATTAGTTATACATTTGAGAAAAACGTTTATAGCATACTTTTCCTCCAAGAACCGTCAAACTCCCTTTCGAGATCGTGTAAATTTAATAACATATAATCTTTTTATAAATTATATAAGTTGTACCCTAAGTTGGTAGCTTAATACATTTAAGCCTTGGCCACTTGAGGTGACAGTACCCCTGTCACATACAGGCCCCTGTTACATTATGCTTTGTTTATTGTTCTGTTAGACATATTTTTAAAATAATAATAAAGATACACTAAGGAAACGGTGCCAGGAAAGAACTTTTTTAGCTGGAATAGCAAAAATTTTTGTTGGTATTTCAAAGCGACTTTCCTGTACTAGGAAAGTCTACTTTTTAGAATTTAATTCCAAATTTTTTAGCTCGCTCAGCTATGTTTCTTTTGTGTCACAGCAGAGTGACTTTATGCTGTCTTTTTAGTATAAAGAGCTTTGCTAGCCCAGCTAAAAATTTCGCTAGAACTGCAAAGACGTCTTGGCAAAAGCTACTTTGCCATTCCAGCGAAAAAACTCTCCTGCTACAGCAGAAAATTCTTCACAAATTTAAGAAAAAAAGAGCTTCGGGAGAGATCGGATGTTGTCGATCTTGAATTTTGAGAAATTTGCCCTATTCGCGAAGGCCGAACTTTACATTCAATTAAAGTCGTCTGTGGAGGTAAGTGCCGCGCAGTGCGTTTCGGTAATAAATACGCGTGATGCGAGTGGGGGTCGTATACAGTGCCTTTATACGGGAATAGTTTAATCCTAATTTCACGAGTTGTTGAGGTGCTTGATTTTTCTAATTTGTTTAAGATTTTACTTAGTATTTTGCAAAAAATATAAAAAACTATTTTCTACCATATTTTTATATTTTTTTATATCTCAAAAACTACAGCTTTCTAGAAAACCTAAAAAAAAAAGAATACATACACACACAGTCTGTGTATTACTCTGAGCGTATCTGATGCTGTGTGATCGGTTATAAACTTTCACTCCTTAAAATTTTTTTGCTGATAGGTTTATTAACTTCAAATAAAAGTCTACCATTTTAGCTTCCTTTGTCAAATGTGACATTTGTAGCCTCCAAGTTATGTGAAAATTATGTTAATTTTTAACTGGAACACCCTGTATGTAGTGCAAAATTTGAATAAGGGTTGATATGCCGAACGTCCAGCGTCTTCGAAATGTCGAGTATAAAAACCTATTATTATACCTTTATCTTTAGTGGTTTTGACAAAAGATCAAAAAAACTTTGCCATAAGATGACTAACGTGCTACACAAGTTATGGATTTTTTTTAAACCACTAAAGATAAAGGTATTTCTGAAATCAGGATGAAAAGCTGTATTTAAATTTTGCAAAACATACAGGCTGCCCCATTTAAAAATTAACACAATCTCTACATAACTTGAAGGCTATAAACGTCATATTTGACAAAAGTAGCTAGAAATTGTCTAAAAGTTGCCTTTTCTTGACCAATTTTTATAATGAACCTAAGACGCAAACAAATTTTTGGGGGTAAAAGTTTATAAACAATCACGCTGTACATAATTAGGATTTTTTAAATGGAACATCCTGTGTATTTATTAAAAATTCTTTAAGAAAATTTCTGATTCCAAAAATACCAAACCTAACAGCCTTTTCTCCTACCTTTTTAATGAAAGTTGAAAGGTACAACTATAAAAGAGGCGCTCTATCCTTTTTCTACACCGAACGCAGTACCTATAATAGATATGCTTTTTATTTAACAACTGTTGGAAATGAAGATAACAAAGTTGGTTGCCACAAAATTTTTTTTTACTCTACCAATTATTACCTTGTTTATATATATCATTGTTTTTAACACACATTAGTTCTGTAAGAAGAGTTTTTTTGCTAGACCTGAATAGTATTTTTCCTACTTGCGTGCGTAAAAATAGTTTTTACAGAAATAGTAATTTATCTAACAAGCACGGAAATTCATGATGGATCGTGACGGCAGCTGCACAAGCAAGCCGTCAAGGGCAGTAAGTGCCACTGTTGGATAAATATCTATTTCTGTGCGTAAATACTACTTTTACGCCCGCAAGTAGGAAAAATACTTTACAAGTCTAGCAAAAAAACGCTTCTGTGACAGAAGTATTGTATGTTTAAAACAGGAAAGTATTTTTTTTTAATACTAGAGTATCTTTCCTGGAATAGCCAAAATATAATTTGTAACTTTATAAAAAAATTCTCCTGCCACAGGAGACACTTTCTTGGGACAGCAAAGTCTCTTTTCTATAACTGCAGTGGCCCGGCCCCATGCTGCAATAGCCAGATATTTTTGTAAATTTTAAAACATTTTTCCTGCGGCAGTGAAGACACTTTCTTGGAACAGCAAAGTCTCTTTTCTACGACAGCAATGTTAACTATAAGTAGGTTTTTTAATAAAAATTATCAGTGAACTTTAGTAAAGTTAACTTTACTATCACAGCAGAGAGCTTAGCTGGAGCTATAGGTAGAGAGTAACTTAGCTGGGACAGCGAAAATTTTAGCTGGAATGACAAAAAAATTTCTCAGTGTAGAAGATTTGTGGAGTGTTATTTTGGCCGAGGTGGATAATTGAAGATCCAAGTGGATGAAGGTGCCAAGTCGCAAAATTATTCTCTCGGTATTAACGGTCTTCGCATATTTTATTACAAATTTTTCGTTTAAATAAATTGTTTTATCACTTGTTAGGTCCCACCAGTCAATGATTTCCTATCATATGTATACTTCAAAAATGAACTTTGTAAGAAAAAATAGTGCATTTTCTTAGATTTGGTGAAAAAAACTTAAATTTAATAAACATGCGACATAGCATCTTCATCCACTTGGGTCTTCAATTATGTTATATAGAATATAGGTAAAATGTCTCCATTTGAAAATGCAACTGACTTGCAACCAAAGCACGGCTTATGACTTTTTAAGGCTAAACCTAAGTTACCTAGCATTCGTTTTATGCATGTTGTTTGCCTTAATTACTAGCTGGTGCCTTGATAGAAGACACAATGTTGTCCAAGTAGGACTTTGGTAAAAGCGCGCTCTCTCTATTTGCATTTTCAAATGAGGACACTGTTCTATTATACTAGGCAACTTGCTGATAGACGGAGATGGGCACAATGGGTTGCAAGCGAGAAATGCCTTTAACTAGAATATTTATAAACTTTCGGAACAGCAATAATGTTCTGTTCATACAGAAATCATGATCGGATTCTATTTTCATTAATTTTGTTTTTGCACAAAACAAAAGTTACAAAATAAACGAAATGAAAAATCAACAAAATCTGCCATAAAACACCTGCCCTACAAAGATAATGCAAAATAGGGAAAGTTCTTAGACTAATCTGAAATCCATCTGATTGTTGCTATCCATGCCATCAGTCGATGGAAGATATGATTATTATTCAGCCATCAGCGATAAAAGGCCAATAAAAATTAGAAGAACCCGATGCGTTTAACCTAATTTTTAAATTTTATGACCTACCTTAACCGCGTATCGGGTCATCCGAAAGTGGGATTTAAAGTCACTAATTAAGTAATCGAACAACCACTTCGAGTTTATGCTTTATAATAAATGTATATTTTATTGATGCGAGTACAATAATAGACTTAAGAATACTAAAGGTAAAAACGTTTACAACAAATGAAATGAAATGCAACTCCTCATCTCCGATAGGTTTAGAGGTAGTCGGGTTTATCTAGATGATTCCAGGTAAGGTCGACGTCGGTCGTATAACTCCTCCACCCCAAAATTAGACTTTACAGGGGCAGGTGGATGCTGGCCGGATCAATTTTTGGCTCACATTGTTTTAATTGTGAAGGAATGACGTTAGTGCTGTCTTGTTTTGTTGTTGTTCGTAAAAATTTGTCGGTTGATCTGAATTAGGCAGTCGTTTGGCAGTCTGATAAGGTATGTTCCCAAAAGTGTATGTACTTCTTCTTGATATTGACAGGAAGTTTTAGCGTTTTCTTCATTTGGAAGAACAAATATTCATTGGTTTGATTTCTCTAGTTGGTGAATGATTGGTGTGGCTAATTTAATTTGTGTTTTCTGGCAGGTGGTTGGCTGATTTAGGAGCATGCTGGAGTCAATTAATGAAATTTCGCAAGGACTATCGGGTTCGCTGTTTTTGAAGTCTTCTTTTTTGCAAATATATTCATTTCTGGTTATTTCTGCGCATGGTTCTTGATAATATGCATGTTGCAATTTGTTTTTTATCAAAAAAATTTTCCGCGGGAAAACCACTTTAAACCAACTGCTCTCAAATTGTATTGGCACGGGATATAAATGCAAGTAGTCAAAAATGTCTTTAGATGTGATTGGAATGTGTAGGAGATAAGTAATTTTATTATTTAGAATAAAACAGTCTAAAGTGATAATTTTTCATAAAAAAATACATTTTGAAGAGTAACAGTTAATAACATTTGTTGTTCTCCTACTTTTTCTTGCAAAGACAATAATTCTTTGTGAAGATCAGATAACTTTATTATACTTGGATGCATGACCTTTAGTTTAGAAAATGTAATTGAATTTTCAACATCTTGCAAAATTGATTGAATAATTTCATAGGAGTTTATAAGTTGAAGCAAAATATCTTTGATAAAAAGGGAATTTTCTCTGTAGCCCGAATTTTTAACAATTTAAGCAATCTGATTGATTTTGGACTCTAAAAATTTTTCATTTTGAATTATTTGTTGAACCGTTTGATTAAATTTAGGAATAACACTAATCGATAAGGAATTCTGTTTTAAAATTGTCGTCGACAATGTTTTTTGATTATTTTGTAACTCATGAAATATTTTTTCATAGTACTCGCCATCCGATGCGTCTAAATTGCCTGTAACAGCCTTAAATACAGACCCTAACATGTTAATCATCCCACGTCTTAATCGTTTGGGATGAGGCAAAATTTCTGATATTTTGGTATCGATCCTGGTTTGTAATATTTTTAAAAGTTTTAGGTAATTCTGTGTATCGTTGGAATATCCAGTATGGCTATCTATTAAAGTCGTGATATTATTTACTTTTAAGTTTAATTTATTAGTTTCCCACAGTATGGGGTCTAAATCAAAGTAATGAATTAAAGTGTAGGTTTATTCTATTGTTTTTGCAGTTCCTAATTTTATTGGCATTATTCCAAGCTTACTATCCAGTTTTTTTATAATCATTTCATCCTCAAGACCCGAAGCAAGGCCGAACCTGAAATACAAAACCCAAAGATAAAAGTTACCTAAAGTCATATTTATTTTTAATTTGCGGTCTTTTTAAATTAGACATATGAATTTTACCGTGGGAGTTTGTTGATATTGTTTTACTTGCTGGGTTTACTGACACCGTTGTAGTGGGTTCTAAGAATTTGTTTCCTAGTTTTTTCCGTTCATGTTTACGTATATATACTTCTTGATTGGGTTGAAATAAGATAGGATCATCGCGTTTTTTGTTTAATTTATTGATTAAAGTCGTTTTGAATTGGGCTAGTTTTTCGTTAATTTTTGAGTACAGTAATTAAGATTTTTTTTATGATCATTAACATAGTTACTCATGAGAATATGGTCTAAATTTTGGTCGAAAGGGTCGTCGGACGAGATATGACCGTTTACAATGTCCATAGGCTTCATTTTTGTTACTGAATGTATAGTATGGTTATCGGCCAGGACCGCGTAGGAAATTTTATTTGTAATAGGTTCTTTCGAAAATCCTTGATTATTTAAAAGACAAATATGTTCTGCCAGTGTTGAGTGAAACCGTTCAATACTCCCATTTGAATCGGGGTGATTTGGAGAAATAAAGTGAACTTTTAATTTGTGTAAAAGTAAAAGTTTAGTAATTACGCTATTTTTAAACTCTGAACCATTGTCAAAATTAACTAAAAGGTTTGGTACACCGTGATGTGAGAAAAATGTCAATAATTTGTCGGCGATATCAGAGGCAGTCAGTGTTTTGAGATAGTATGCCTGAGCGTATTTAGAAAAGCTATCTATTACTGTTAAAAATTTATTATGTTCCGCGGTATAAGCTCAGAAGAGTTACGTATAAGTGTCGATGTATAGGATTTCAAAAGGTTTAGTTGGGGTGGGGGTAATACATTTTTACTTTAACCGGGTGTCGTTCGTACTTGCTAATCTGGCAAATTTCACATTGATTTATGTATGCTTGAACGGAACTTTTAAGATTTGGCCAGTAATATTTTATTTTTATTTTATATTCTGTTTCCGGTGATTGCTTTTTCCTTCATGATAGTTTTTTATAATTTCTGGAATGTCATTTTTTTCGGTAACGTCTAGTAACTTGATTGTACATTTCTTAAAGCGTAATGAAGGATATTTAAAATTCTTTCTGACGACTTCGCAAAACGGTTCATAGACGTCAGGTTCCTGGAAATATAAATAATAAAGTTTGTTCGGCAAAACATTTTCTTTTATGAAATTGATAATGTCATTTTCAAAATTATTCTGTGATATTTGAACTAAATACCTTCTTTTTGTCGAAAAAGGTATTTGTAATTTTACAGGAGAGTGCAATACTTTAGAAAAAATTATTTGGTTGGCCCCATAGTTTACGGCTGTTTCTATTATTGCAATCCCCATGATAGGGTCGTCGTTATTAGTATGTATAGTGATATCATCGTCGTTATTTGGGTTTGGTCTATTTGCTGTTTTTTTCTGTGTGATGGTCTTATCTACTTGTTGCTGAAATCCTGTCGAACGGGTTGACATGGCGTCTACCTGTGCGATGTGTGATATTTGGTCCAGATTGTCGGTGTCTGATACATGTAATTCTATTCTTGAAAGTGCGTCCGCGTTACAATTTAATTCTCCAGATCTGTGGATCAAAGAATAACTATATTCTTCTAACTTTAAACGCCATCTGAGCAATTTGGAAGAAGGGTCTTTTATGGAATGAAGCCACTGGAGGGGCTTGTGGTCCGTGATAATGAAAAAGGGACGTCCAAAGAAGTATGCCCAAACGATAGCTAATAATTTACGTTCAATTGTGCTCAGTTTGGTCTCACTGTCATTAAGGGTACGCGAAGCGTATGCAGCGGGAAGGTCTTGGCCAATGGGCCCTTGCGAAAGTACTGCACCTAGTGCGAAGCTTGTAAAATCGGTGGCCAGGTTGAATGGTTTGCTAAAGTCTAGATATTGTAATATAGGATCGTTTGTAAGAAGTTTTTTGCATGTGTCAAAACAAGTTAAAAATTCTTCATTATGGACAATTTTTGCGCCTTTTTTTAAGCATCTAGTGAAAGGTTTTGTGAGTCGGGCAAAGTCCTGTATAAATCGCCTATAATATCCAAGAAGGCCGAGAAATTCGCGTATCTGTTTCTGGGTAGAGGGAAGTGGCCAATCAAGGATGGAACGGATTTTATCCACATTAGGTTTTACTCCATCTGGGGTCAACACATGGCCTAAATAGGCGACTTCTTTCTTTAGAAATTCTGATTTCTTTTACTGTATTTTAAAGTTTGATTCGCGCAGCCGTTGAAAAACAGCTCTTAGGCGGTCAATGTGTTCTTGTAGTGACGTACTAAAAATAATTATGTCATCTTGATATACCAAGCACATTTCATTCTGGATGCCTCTTAAAACGTTTTCCATCACTGTTTGAAAAGTGGCGGGGGCGTTCTTTAAGCCAAACGGCTTTCTCTGAAATTCAAAATGGCCGTTTTCCCTACTTGCCAAATCTAAGGTTGAGAAATATTGACATTTTCCAAGTTTATCAAGAAGATAAGTGACGTTAGGAAGGGGATAACGGTCATCTACAGTTTTAGAGTTCAATGATCTGAAGTCAAGAACAGCTCTATACTGTTGTTCTCCTGAAGCGTCCATCTTTTTTGGGACCACCCATAATGGAGAGTTCCAAGGAGAAGTGCTGGGTCTAATAATTTTTTGATCAAGTAACTGTTTCATTTGTTTTTCTACTTCTTTTTTGTGAGCAAAAGGTAATGGATACGATTTTTTGTAGACTGGTATTTCATCGGTGGTCCGTATATTATGTTTTATTTTGTTAGTAAAAGTAAGTGGCGTATTTTCTTGATAAAACACATCTGAAAAGTTATTTATTAGTGTCAAAAGTTGATTTTTTTTCCTCCGAATTTAAATGGTTTAAACTAAATTTTGAAAAGTCCAATTTTGTTTTATGCGTTTCAACAATATTATTAAAATTGATTTCTTCAATTTCTTTGCGGTTCCATTTTTCTACTTCAAATGGTAAAGAAAAATCCATAGTTACGCTTTCACATGTATTATTTAGGATTGTAGTCAAGGCAAAACCATTTTTAGCTGATGTTAAACATTTTGGGATTTCGCAATTGTGTATTTTTTGATATGGGATAATTATCTCACCATTTTTTACGTCTACAGGTACTCTTATTACCTGATGAACACGAGGTGGTATTGCAATACAATTATTTATTTGTGACTTGGTTTTATAAAATTGTAACTTAACCTTTGCATATGGTGTAGCGAGAATTCCAGAGTTAAAATCATGATTAGCTTGCAAAATTTTGAGATTGTCAATCCCAATAAGGCCATTAAAAAAATCGTGAAATTTAAACAAAAAAAATTTTAGATTTTGGGCTTTTGGCAAATTAAATAATTTTGAGCAGGGCTGTTGAGACTACAAAAGGATCTTTTTTTATGTGGTTCGGGTACAATTTTTTTGTTATATTTGGATCTAAAAATGACCGTGTCGAGCCGCTGTCGATTAGTATTTTTAGTTTATGTTCCGGAAATATAATGTATGGTAACTCACTGGAGCTATTCATATTAAAGGGTATTTCTTGCGGTGTTATAGTTTGCTGTCCCGACTGAGGACCTCTGTAAAATTTACGGTATCTAAATCGGTTAGTGTATAGTAAAAAATCATTATCACTGGACTTGGATGTAAAGATTTGGCAATTATCCTAACGTTCCGAGAGGCAAAATTGATTATCCTCGAGGTAGTAACCGTTTTGTTGGTAATATTCATTGTAATACTGATCTGTAAAAGTTTGATCATATGAGAAAGTTGGTTGGCTTCGGTATTATACATTTCTTCCACTTCCATTTTTTGCATTTGTGAAGTGCTTGGTTGGTAGCTAATATGTTTATAATAGCTGCTATTTGGCGTTATTTTTGAACTATTGCGCGTAGATATTGACATAGGTGTGGGCGGCGGTAAGGCTTTTTGGGGAATTTGTTGGGAGCGAACTATCTTTTGTGGCCTAAAAACTTTACTATTTGTAGCAAATCTGTGTTGTGGTCTGTACGCCGGTCGAGGATAAAAAGACTGAGGCTAAATGTTATTGGCGGTTGTCTAAAAAAACGACTTGGTGCATAAGCATTAGATTGTATGGAACTTGGTCTAGGAAAGAAAAATCTTTGGGGCGTTTGAACGTGATTAAACGGAGGTTGAGGCAATGACACGTTTTGTTTCAGATAGGAACTATTCATTTCATCGGTGACATATTGCAAGGCTATTGTTAGATCGTGAGGCTTCATGGATCGGATGGCTCGTGCCAAATCTGTGTCAATTACACCTGACAAAAATGTCTTAAGTGCAAGGTTTTTACAAAAGTCAATTCGTGACTTTCTATTTTCTTCAGTGCCTATGTGAGTGTTTATGTACGAGGAGAGCAAATTAAGAGTGTGTAAAACTCTGTTATAAAATTGTGTGTAACTTTCATTTGAATCTTGTTTTAATGAGCATAGATCTTTTGTAAGAGCAACGTCGTCTCTTTGGTCGGCAAATTTTCGAATAAGGGTGTTTTTAATATCGGCCCAAGAAGTCGATGAATCAATATTTACGACAGTACTTGCTTCGCCGTTGAGTTTTCCTATTAACGAGTTCAATAAATAAATATTTTGAAAACATCCCAGGTCGGTTGTATTTAAAAATGTTCCTACAATTTTGTCACAAATACTGATATACCTATATAAATCATTCGGATTGCCGTCAAATTTTAGAATTTTCACTTTTTATCAAATTTGTTAGAAAGATCTGGCTTTCTTTAGAAGCTGACAAAAAATCGAATGGGGAGATTCGCGCGCCTGCAATGTTTGAGAAGGATTACTGAATGAAGAACTTTGCGCGTTTAAGATTTTAGGGAGGTTGGTTTCAAGTCTTAAATTTTTGAGCCACTCAATTATATCTACTTGATCGTCGGAATCAGACATAAATTGCAACTTACATAAGCAGGTAAACAGCGAAGGTCGTCATTCCTCTATAAGAACAAGGTTCTGCTAGGCGATTTTGTCCTCACAAAAGTCCGTATCCTTGCGAAACTAGACGATGCTGTTCTGGTTCCCGATGATTGTGCTTCACAGGTCTTCGATAGACTGGGATTTTCAATTTTGTAAAATCCACACTGCCAATCGCCAATCTCCAAAAGTTATTGAAGCCGAATTAGCCGATCGCGATACGTTTGAAACTTCGAACTCCGTTGACTGCGCCAATTAAGTAATCGAACAACCACTTCGAGTTTATGCTTTATAATAAATGTATATTTTATTGATGCGAGTACAATAATAGACTTAAGAATACTAAAGGTAAAAACGTTTACAACAAATGAAATGAAATGCAACTCCTCATCTCCGGTAGATTTAGAGGTAGTCGGATTTCTCTAGATGATTCCAGGTAAGGTCGACGTCGGTCGTATAACTCACTTAAACTATAATGTTCCGTTCCACCGTTTTCTCGACATAATCCAGCATTTTTGCATGAGGTTTTCGTACGAAAGTGACAGCTCAGCTGAGAAATTTTAACAAACCGTCAAAATAATGCTAAGATCCAGAAATACTGCATGACTATTTTAGCACTAATAAAGTCTAGTACAATTCTTATTAAAATCTGCCGTATTGTACGGCACAACTGCACAAGCGTAAATGTCAATATACTGCTAGCATTATTACTTACTGCAAGACTTTATTTCACTTCCAATAAGCCTCTATTAACTGGTAAAACAAGCAATATGTCAACGTACGTCTTAAATATATCTGTACTGCTAAAGTGTACTAAAAAAATTAATGGAAAATGACCGCGACTTAATAGAACCCAACCCAGCAAATATCGACCTGCTGGTACTTTACTAATATTGTACTTTAGCTGCTGGCAACTGCTGGCCTCGGTAACGATGTGCATTATTTTTATTATTTTTGTATTGTCTAATTTGCATTATTATTTAAAAGTGCAAAAAACGCAACATTTTAGTACTTTATTTTTAATACAACGAAAAGTTATACTTTATTTATAAAGAATACCAAGTGCAGCCAGGGTTAATGGCAAAAAAGCATTTTAAAAGTATATTTAAACAGGTGCTTTTAAAGAACTTTATTTTAGTACAAAAAATATTAAAATTAAATATTCTACTGTAAAAATAAAGTATTCACAAAAAAACGTTTTAATAACATTTCGAATGAGGCAAACTTCCGACAAGTTGATGTTTGCTGTCCTTGCCGCTAGATGGCAAACCCTAGTCAACATTTTACAAGTACACTGAAGAATGTCAAGCTTATGAATGTGAATTATTTTATTTATTTTAAAATTGGTGTGGAATGATCCATAATCTTTGGAAATATCCTTATCTGATATGAAATATTTACAATAAAGGAAGTTTTTTTGCACTAAAAAAACTAATAAAATACATTGCTTTAAAAGTACAGGTTTTTCTTAAGTTTAGTTTAAAAAATGTTTAAAAATTCAGTTATTTTGTACTAAAAATACGAAGAAAATACATACTTTTGTGTGCAAAAGAGTTTTAAAAATGCATTGCTTTAAAAGTACATTTTTTTTTTGTATTAAAATATACACTTGCTGGCCTAATTCAGGCCGTTGTTCCAAATCAATAGATACGAATTAAGTACTTTATACTTAGTACTTTGCCGTTATGGGCTGTAGCGAAAGCCAGTACTTTTTTTGTAACCCATGTTTGCTAGGAAACGTATGGCTTGGATTAAAACAACAAACGCTTTCAATAAAGTTTGAAAGGGACTGCTTTAAATGACGTTGAAAATATGTCAATGCGTAGATTTGACGTTGTCAATATTATGGTTAATTTTTATTTTTTATTTATATTTAAGAAGTTCTTTGGATTTTGAAACTTTTGGAAGAAAAAGCTATTATCTTGAGTTGATAAAGCTACTTATTTGACGTTTTTTTAAACAAATTAAAAGGTATTTATCCTAAGTTAACTGATAATGGGTGTTTTAATATTAAGTGTATAAAAGAGAACGCGCTGAGAGCGCGGCACTCATTATCAGTAGCCTAAATTTATCCAAGCCATACGTTTGGGTTCATTTGAAATTCAACATGTCGGCACGCTTGTTGTAGCAGTTATTATTAAAGACCCTTTTCCAGTACAGATATATTTAAGTCGTACGTGCAAGCAATATATTGACTCCAAAAGCACTAGATTTAGCACAGAAAAACTAGCGTAGGCTTGATTTTCTGTGATTGTAGATTGCAAAAGTAGACGTGTTGTCTACTAAATTGCTCAGCACTTTTACCTATATAGATTTTTTGTGTATATGTATATAACCCAACCGAACCGCACCCGTAACCCGGCCTACGACCCTTTTCCTACTATGGTCAAGAAAATATAATACTACGCACTGTTTAAAAACAATAGGGACTTATTGCAATAAAGCCCGGCACTAATTGTGCCGGGCACTATTCTGACAGTTTCGCATTATAAGAACAGCTGTCTTCTTTCAAAATTAGGCTTTTGTGTATTGTAAGAGCTGGAATTAATAGTGCCGCCACTATTAATATATAAACACTTTATTAGCTATCAATTTAGATCTTAAGTTAATTACATAAGCAAGTAGTAAATACATCTAAACTATCTAACTCTTATTAAATAGCAACATTCTCAAATACATATTTTCTACGTTTTAACTTAAATGTATGTATAGATTGTATGTCCTTAAGTTCACCTGGCAAACTATTAAATAGGATTAAACCCTTGCTAAAAATTGTCTCAACTCTATTATCCAAAGAACGACCGTAAAACGAGGTTACTTTGCTCCATTTTTTTGAGTTAATTCGAAAAATTCAAAGAAATAACCAAAAATTATACCATAAAAAATGTTTTTTTGATTTTAATGAAAAACACATGGTATAGGTAATTAACAAGGGACATTTTTATTACAAAATACTTAGTATTATAAATATTTTTTTAACTTGAAAAGTGGAGCAAAGTTTCCCATAGTCCGAGGTTACTTTACCCCACTTTATAAAATGTGAAAAATTAAAAAAATTATTATTTTTCTTTCTATAATTTTACTTGTTGTTAATAGTTTTAGGTCTTTGCATTATTTGCAATTTGGTATTTGATAATTATATTGGCAATCGCCCATTTGCGATCAAAAATTTTAACACACGAAAAGGTGATCTCATGCTTTCAGACGATGATTCTTTAAGTCTAATTTGAGTTATCATATCTCTGACGGTGGGAAAGAAGAATTAAAGAGATTAGTTGGATGACTTGATCAAGTTAATACCCTGAGGGTTTCTCGTTCTTGTATTGAGACAACGCAGCCTGCATAGATGGATGTTTTCCGAAAATTTTTGTATGGCTTCGGTAGTTCAATGCTAAGAATGTTTGCCTAGAGAGCAAGAGATCCCGGGTTCGAGTCCCGGCCGAAGCAGAAAACTTTTTTCTTATTTTTCTTCCTTTAATTTCACTTGTTGTTTATAGGCATTCTCTTATTACACATAAGCCCTCAAAGCTCTATTTTGCATGTTTTGAAGAGATTTTATTTCTTCAGCATTTTGAAAATACAATAATGTTGAACAGTAATAAAAATGAGGAGCTATACTAGATTTATAAACAATTAGCTTGGAGAAATACATTTTTTTTTATCTAATCGGTAAAAAAAGTACATTTTTTTACTACTTCTTTCTTAACATATGTAGAGTGTTGTTTTAAATTTATTTGTTTATCTATAATAATACCAAGATATTTGGAACTGCAAACTTCTACGATTTGACTATTGTTTACTTTTATGTTAAATTTAATATTTTCTTGTTTTAATTTCTTTAGTTGATGTTTAGATGAGATAATTATAAATTTTGTTTTGTCTATGTTAAAAGATAAACCATTATCACAAAGCCAGTTAAAAATATTATTTAGATCATGGTTAAATTTCTTCGGGCGTACCACAGAAGTAAAGCAGCCCATCATCAGCGAACAGTTTTATTTTGCAATATTTGACATGCTTGCAAATAAAATGAACAATACACAGCCCAAAACTGATCCTTGCAGAACACCATGTCTGATGCGAAGCTTCTTCGAAAAAACCCCATTAAATTTTACACGTTAGTGAAAAATAAATGACTGGATTTATAAATTCGACTTTGGTATGCCAAATTTGAAAGGTCGACTGTCAGTTGTCAGTCCCGGCACAATTACTGCCTGACTTTATTGCATTAAGTCCCTATTTGCTGCCTTGTATCATTTAAAGGGTCCCCTGTAATTAATAAAGAAAGACACACTTTGAGCACATTTATAAAAGCGTTTCTTTCAAATTTCATCAAAAGCGTTTACTATAATCAAAAAATATTTACTGTGTTGAAAAATTAAAATAATATGGCTGCCTGCTTATATTTATATAATATTTTTGAAATTTGAGAATCTCCCGTAACTTTTGAATCTAAACAACATCTTTTAAAAACCAAGGTAAACTTAACAATTTTTATCAAATAATCCTACTAAACCACCCTGTATATTAATTGATTTGACTTATTTTCGTATTATAATCTAAATCGAAATTTTTGTCATTTATGCCTTTTTTGCATTTTACAATGATTTCACTCACAAATCCTTTGATATATTCTTGATTGAATCTTGTTTGACCTTTTTAAGCATTATATAAATTTACCTAATCTGATCTCTTGCCAAAAAAATTTTGTCTTCCTACCCCGGTTTGGCGTTCACATAAATCGTTAAAAAGGATAATAAGGGATAAAACCAAGTGATAACACAGGCCGTGACAATAAATTTGGAAAAGTTTTTCTTTTTTTTTGTAATAAATTAGAGGATATAAATATCAGACCGCATTAAGCCAATCAGTTGATAAATCAATGAGGGAAGAATTTTTGATTATTATACTAAACGTGACGAAATCAGGTCAATATATTTTATTTTCAAAAAAAAATGTATTTTTTTTCTTTAGTATACTGTTGGCCAATTCGACATTTGGCCTTAATATATCTCCTTTTATTCCAGGCAGACCTCTTCAAATTTTTCACCACCATGACCAAACCTTCGTGGAGCCACCTCTTTTTAATTTTTTGTTTTATTCTTGCAGTGTTTGGCTTTTAGTTTGTAAATGATTTTACCTTTGTCCAAGAAAAATATAATTATAAATATCAAAAATAAGGTAATATTGTATAATATGATATTTTTAAGAGAATAAAGACAAAATTGTGACATTTTGTGACAAAATTGAATATTTTGAAAATTTTGTAACGTTTTTAAAATATCTGAATTTAAAAAAATATGTTTTCTTTTGAATTTTTCGAAGTTTAAGACAAATTCTCTAGATATCTAGTTCAATTCAATTAATTTTACTAATTATACAAATTCTTTACAGCTTTTTTCAGGATGTACAGCGAGTTTTTTTAAATCTCTCTTACTTTTATAAAAATCATTATCAGGATTGTATTACCTACGTTCGCAGTCTTAAATTTAAAAGTGAATAAACTTAATTCACAACTGTAAGAGGCCAAAAAGAGCTGTTGAATTTGAGATACTTAAAATTTTTTGCCATTTTAGAAAAAAAAAGCAGTCCGAATATTTGTTATTTTCTTTAGTATTACCCTAAAAGGAATGAACCGTTTATATTGCCCAATAATCACATGAACTGCCCACATGTTTTCTTCCAAAAATTTAAATAATAGTAACCCAACAATCCAATAATCGATGGGTTCAACTAATTTGACGATAGAGGACTGAGGATCCAGGCGTGCTGATTCTGTGTAGTCCTGGCACGGATAATCCGTGGTCTTGATTTTATTATGTCTAATCATTTCAATACTCTCTATCATTCTTGCGAATACTGCCTTTCTGCGCCGATGCTAAAACTTAACGAACGTTGCCGAGACGGTCTCATTCGACGAGACTTATAACAGTTCTGTTCCATCAAACAGTTCGAGGGTTATAGAACCGTCCAAAAAATCCCAATGCGCGCGCAATGCAGTACGGGGAGTATGAGGTCTGTTTTAAAACGGTTTGGGTCAGATGGAACGACCAAATAACTGTCCAAAAGCCGAATGCTGTTCGATTTACTTCAGGCACGTGATCATATGCGAGAGAGTTAAATTCAAAATCACGTGACTAAAGGAAAGGGTAGGTTTGGCGTCTCGCTTAAAGATAAATCGAAGGCAACTTATGAATTCGAGAGCACGAAATTAAAGCACACAGAAAGGATTACACAATTACATAGGATTATCATAATATATTTTTAATTTTAGTTCTTTAAAGTGCAGATAAAATTACGTCAATTTAATTTATACAGGGTGTAACTAAATAAGTGTAACACATTTAAGGGGATGATTCCTCATCGAAAAAAAGATAGGATCTTTCATATAAAGAAACTTTATTGGAGCATCCCTTGTTAAGATACCGCCCCTTAAAGGGAAGTTTCTTTATATGAAAGATCCTATCTTTTTTTGATGTTTTACACTTATTTACTTACACCCTGTATTCACAAACTATAAACCACTACAGACTGCCTAATAAACTAAATATACCAAAAATTAAAACGAACTTGCATTAGCACATATTTTTGGGCGAAACTTGTGAAAATTTATTTTTTCTAATATCACAAGTTTTATGTGAAATTTATATATTTATTTATTTGTAATTTCTAATTTGATTTTTATAAAATATTTGTAAAATTACCTACATATTATAGAAAGCCTTAATGTTCACAAGGTTTTTGCGATTTTATTCATTTTTAGGAAATAGAGATCGTGATACTTCTAAGAAGTTAGGAAAATCACATTTTGTAGCTTGTACTTTAGTAATGACCTTAATGTCGATGCTTTAAAGCGAAGTCGTTTGTTCTTCCGCCAAATCTGGTGTAAAATTTTACTTCCGGTGCTATCCTTCTTCTTTTAACTTTTAGTTCACAGGTCACCGGAATTTGCTGCGATCAGGGTAAACCGTTATGTTTCTATTCCTATCCAATCACCTGCTAAACTAGTTTTTCTTTTTCTAAGCAAGCTAGCCTATGGCCAGTATAGCTTATTTCATGTGGTATACCTACACGATCCGCAGTCCCGTAGTAATAAAAATTGCAAAAAAATCAACAGATGCTGCAGATGTTGCAATTTTTTTTTTTGAAAATTTCAAATATACAGTCGAACCTCTCTAACTCGAACCTCTATAACTCGAACACCTCTATAACTCGAACCTTTTAAGCGGTCCCTCCACTTTTTACATGTATTTTAACCTATGTAACTCGAGTTTCTATAACTCGAACTCTCCATAACTCGAACTGTTTTGGTTGTCCCTTCAGGTTCGAGTTATAGAGGTTCGACTGTATTTGTATATTTACGTGGCTTCCCCGGACTTTTGTCATATGTTAAAATTGGTTGCGAAACTCAATTTATTTTAAAAAAATTTTTTGGGTTGTTCACTGTTTTTTGAATTTTCTCAGACAAATGTAAGTTTATTGTAATTTTATGATATATTAGTATCTCAGGTGATAAATGTGTGTGTTTTACATACAATTTTTCCGCGCCTTCTACTGCGCCTGTCTGCAATTCTTGTCTTTCAGAGGAGTCCGAAACCAGTTTAGGTTGCTTGATGGAACGGAAAACTGACTGTCCCATAACAGTACAACGTCGACCTGGAACGCAAACAGGATTTTTCGTACCATTCTATAACCGTCCCACACTTTGATGGAACGAAACTATAGTAGCAGGGTTGGATGGGCTCAAAGAAACCGGCCCTGACAGTTTTTTTTTTATTCGGCCCTTGCTTCGGCACAAAAATTTTACGGCAAAGAAAACGAAGCCATATTGTGTTATTTTTGTTTTTGATATTATGGAGGTTTTCTTATTAAACAATATGCTAATTTTAAAGGATGTAATTTGCATTTTGAGAAAAAAAAACTTCATATGTAGACATATGTATGCATGTCCTAAACATCCTAACTTGTGAGGTACAAGGTGTTTAAAGACTTTCAGAAAATCTCCTTTTTTATTAATATCTGTGATACTGCTCTAGATATTTTTGTAGAGTTTTATATTGTGTATGCCTACACTGCACTGCCCCCGTTAGTTAAAAGGCTGCAAGTATTTTTTTTCGAATTTAAGTTTTTGGTCTCGACAGATTTTCCATCATGTCCTATGTAATAGTTTTAAAAAAAAATTAAAAAAAAAACAAATAGCAGTAACTAGCACTTTTTCCGAACCACACTTTCGTCACTTGCGCCCTTTTAACTAGCGGGGGCAGAACAGGTATGCTAATTTTTCAAATGGTAACGACTTTTTTAATAATGAACTTGATGCTGCAATTTTCCTAATACCGATTTTTCAATCGGTTACTCGATTTCTTAGATTTTTTATATATTTTAGCACCAAAAATGATCTTTTGCAACTAAGATTTGAGATATTGGCAAAGCCGTACCGAAGGGGGCGATCAGGGGGATCAATCCCCACCAAAATAGTCAACAAAGTGTGTTACAAGAGATTTAACAACAGCAACACAAATAAGAAAAAAATTGGACAATATTTTTATTACATTTTTTTAATCTCCCGATTTTTTCTTCTGGATATTGGATTTGTAAAAAGATATTTATAAGTTAGTGCCATTATCACATTAGGGACTTATTGCAATAGTGCCAGGCGCTAATTGTGCCGGGCACTATTCTGACAGATTCGCATTGAAAACTGACAGTTGATCTTTCAAAATTGACATACCAAAGTCGAAATTATAAATCCAGTCGTTTATTTTCCATTAATAGTGGCGGCAATATTAATTTCGGCTCTTATAATACACAAAGGCCTAATTTTGAAATAAGACAGCTGTTCTTATAATGCGAAAATGTCAGAATAGTGCCCGTCACAATTATTGCCTGGCTTTATTGCAATAGGTCCCTATTATCTCCTTGATACATTATACTTATTTTAATATAAAAGTAACTGTAACAATCAAACGAGTAACGCAGACCTGGAGTTACTACATACAGATTTTTTTAATTTAAATGTTTAATTAGTTCGTTTGTCAAATATACAAAAATAAATATTAATAATTTGGAATAGGTACATCGGGCCTGCGGCCCAACCGGCCCTAAATTGTACCGGCCCGACGGGCATTTGCCCTGTGGCCCGCCTGTCCCATCCAACCCTGAATAGTATATTACATAACAAGAGAAGAAAGTGAGAAATTTCACTCGAGCGTGAATGTTGTGAACAAGGCTGAGTGAAACAGCACGCGAGTGTTCGAAAGTTACTTTCTATCGAGTTGTGTACGCTATTTTTCCTACGAACCTACTAGTTTTTGTGAAAATTGGTCATTAATTTTGCACAAATGAAATGAAACTGCTTTTCCGCACATGTGTGAAAAAGTACTTTGCAACACATGTGCGCTAAAGTATAGTGACAGTTAAGGTCGTCGTACACTTTTGTACTGTGTACTATGTGGAAAAATTTCTTCACACGGGTGAATTTTAACGCTTTCTATGAGGATGCAAATCGTGTGAAAACCATCATTTTCATATTTCCTAAGATGACTTGAGTGATAGAGCCTGATTTAAAATAATATATTATTTTTCATTATATATTGTTTTAAAAGAGCAGAAGGGTTTAAAACAAAAAACTGTTCCTGAAATCAAGTTTTTGAGTTGTCTTAAATATTTTGTTTTAACTGAACAAAAAACTGGATTACATATCGCGTGGGTAAAAAAAAAAAGACAATTTCTTTTTCATGATAACTATTGAACTATTCCATGGATTTTAATTGGACAAACTGCAGTTGGAAGATAATTACTCAGAGTTTCTTAAAATCCAAGATGGCGGATGAAATTAAATCGTACCCTTTAAAGATGCTCGTTTAGTCTTGTGTTGCGAACATGTCTTAATTATTTTTTTAAATCAGTGAAAGAGCTGCGTTCTTGCCACGCACAACAAGGTACGAATCAGCAATATAGGTTCGGTGGTTTAAAAAAAATATATTTTTGGTTCAACCATTGTTTTGAATATTATACGATTGCCTTGCCAATCATGTCTGCATTTATTTCCTTTTAAATTAATTACTACCGAACCGATTTTGATGAAATAAAAACCATTCTGGTAAAAATTGATTGCTTTTTAAAGATAATGATCAAAATTTATCGCCATCTTAAAATTTAAGATGGTGAACAGAAGCATACTTAATTCTTCAAAATGGTTTATTTATTGTTCTTTTCTGAAAATATTTTAGTTTTTATTTTAACATATAGAAAAGCACTATTTTTCCTCCGCACAACGAGGTAGGGGGGTTCTCAAAAAATCTATTTTTGTTTCAGCCATTGTTTTACAGATTATACGAAATTGCCAATAATGTCTGCATTCATTTTCTTATAAACTCATTATTACTAAATCGACCTTAGTTAAACATAATTAATCATATGAAGGAAGTTCACGAGGTATAAAGTCTTAACAAAAAAGTTTCACGGGCAAGACCTCAGAGGTAAAGGTAGCTACGGGGACGCGTTTCTGCCTCATTAGGCTTCATTCAGCCCAAGCATAAACATAAAATGGAAGGAGATGAAATGATGATGTGGGTAACTGAAAAAGAAATATGAAATATGGTGTTTACTGAGGAGAGACCAACTGTCAATTTGCAGCTTCGGTCAGGGTTGCCTCGGTTTTGAGGCTAATTTTGACGTCGCGACGGAGACAGATATAATCTGCTCCCAGAAAACAGCCTGAGCTCTGGATTTTTTTAAATTTGAAGGAAGTTCACGAGATATAAAGTCTTAACAAAAAAGTTTCACGGGCAAGACCTCAGAGGTAAAGGTAGCTACGGGGACGCGTTTCTGCCTCATTAGGCTTCATTCAGCCCGAGCATAACCATAAAATGGAAGGAGATGAAATGATGATGTGGGTAACTGAAAAAGAAATATGAAATAAGGTGTTTACTGAGGAGAGACCAACTGTCAATTTGCAGCTTCGGTCAGGGTTGCCTCGGTTTTGAGGCTAATTTTGACGTCGCGACGGAGACAGATATAATCTGCTCCCAGAAAACAGCCTGAGCCCTGGATTTTTTTAAATTTGAAGGAAGTTCACGAGATATAAAGTCTTAACAAAAAAGTTTCACGGGCAAGACCTCAGAGGTAAAGGTAGCTACGGGGACGCGTTTCTGCCTCATTAGGCTTCATTCAGCCCGAGCATAACCATAAAATGGAAGGAGATGAAATGATGATGTGGGTAACTGAAAAAGAAATATGAAATAAGGTGTTTACTGAGGAGAGACCAACTGTCAATTTGCAGCTTCGGTCAGGGTTGCCTCGGTTTTGAGGCTAATTTTGACGTCGCGACGGAGACAGATATAATCTGCTCCCAGAAAACAGCCTGAGCCCTGGATTTTTTTAAATTTGAAGGAAGTTCACCGTAGCTACCTTTACCTCTGAGGTCTTGCCCGTGAAACTTTTTTGTTAATAATTAATCATGGTGAGAATTGATTGTTCTTTAAAGATTATAATCAAAACTTTCCGCCATCTTAAAAGTTAAGATGTCGGAAAGAAACATACTTGACCTTCAAAGAGTCAAGTTTTTTCTTATTTTCCAAAAATGTTTTAATTTTTTTTTATTTAAAAAAAGTACTGCTTTTCTACCGCTTAACGTGCTGCAAAGTAATAAAATCGGTAAAGTGGTTCTCACAAAATCTGATTTTCTTTCCCCATTGTTTTACAAATTATACGATTGCATTGCATCAAGTATGATTCTTTTCGACATCTTAAATTTCAGGATGGCGACAAATTTCGATAATAGTCTATAAAGAACAATCAATTCTCAACAAGATTTTTTTTTTTATTTCACTAAAATCGGTTTAGTAATAACGATTTTAAAAGGAAATGAATGCAGACAGGATTGGCAGTAAAACAATGGTTGAAACAAAATTAGATTTCTTGAGAACCATAACAACGATTTTACTGATTTGTACCTTGTTGTGTGGGTGAAAAGTAGTGCTTTTGTATAAATTAAAAAAATACTAAAATATTTTCAGAAAATAAGAATGAACACGCCATTTTGAAGAATCAAGTATGATTCTGTCCACCATCTTAAATTTTAAGATGGTGATAAACTTTGATTATGACCTTCAAAAAGCAATCAATACTCTCCAGGATGGTTTTTTGTTTCATCAAAATCGGTTCAGTAGTAATCAATTAATAGTGAAATAGATGCAAAGATGATTGGCAAGGCAATCGTATAATATGCCAAACAATGGTTGAAACAAAATATTATTTTTTAAACCACTAAACCGATTTTGCTGGTTCGTACCTTGTTGTGCGTGGCAAGAACGTATCTTTTGTACTAATTTAAAAAAATAATTAAAACGTGTTCGCAACACAAGAATAAACGAGCATCTTTGAAGGGTACAATTTAATTTCGTCTGCCATCTTGCCTTTTAAGATGACGGACAAAAAAGTTAATTAGGTCAAAACTCTGATTAATTCTCTGCCACGCCCAGTTTGTTCCATTAAAATCGACTTTATACTACAAAAGTTATAATAAAAAAAAATGTCCGGTTTTTTTTGGTCCACCCGGTATACTGGCAACATAAACAACAGTTTTTTCAAAACGCACATTAATTTTTTAAAATGTAAATAGGGATTTTCTTGAATTGAGAAAATAGGGTGCCTTGGATCTCATTTTTCGTGTTTCGTGTTTCTGTCCGAAAATAAGAAGGTTTCAAATTCATGTTGCTTTTAGTCTTTGGTAAGTTAATTTCAAGGATATTAGGTACCAATTAGATAATTGTGATGACTAAATCAAAACCACTACAAAAATTCTGTTTTCGTGAACAAAAGTTAAAAGTTATCTTCATGTAAGCTAGTTTTTACTAGAAATAAGGCAATAAAATTTTCTTAGAATTAAACAAATATATTAGATGGTTAATAATATATTAATAAGCCAATATCGCTTTGGTGCATAGTATTTGAACCGATGCAATTTCTCTTGATTTAAGAAATTGTTTTGTGGTCTGGTATTTGACTCAATGTAAACTGAAGAATTGGGCCGACTAGATCGCACCGTGCACAGAAAAAAAATGTCTTCAGTCAATGCAAATTGCTTTGATCCAAGAAAAAATCTGCTTTCCTATGAACGAAGACGATATTTTCTCAACAAAAAAAAACTATTCTCTTGAACTGCTGGTTTCCGTTGAGAATAAAACTTGCCTTTATCCAAGAAAATTGATTTGTTTTGAATGAAAGCGCCAACCTTCTTGTTTTCTAGTATTATACCCACCGTTTTGAGATGCCGGATATGTTGAGTTAAAAAATTAAAAGTCTTTAGGCAAAGTAAAGCTTTATTTGTGTTAAGAAGATATTAGTAAGACATTTTTTATCTGGCTTCAAAACCACGTTTTCTTCGCTAAAGGCAGTTTGTTTTAAACCAGAACAATTTACCAAGACAATTATTTTTTTTCACAAAACAAGCAGTTTGCTTAGATGAAAAGAAAACATTTTGTTCGGAGACTTTTGCTTTTGGGTCAAGATAATTTTTTCAAGAAAACTAGTTTTCTTAACTGACGAACTTCTTTTTTTCTGTGTGGCTTTACAGATTTAATATAAATGGACCTTAAAACAGTCGAAAGAGGAGAGCAGTACGTACCGGAAAATGTAGAAAAACGTCTTAAACGGACCGATACGCGACAAGGCAGTAATCTTTTCTAACAAGGTTGGATATTTTTATAATTACGTAGTACAGTGAAACCTCTCCTTGCGGATACCCCTATTAAGCGGACACTCCCTTTAGGCGGACCAATTTGTTGGAACCAAGCTTTTTCCAATTTCTTAACATCCTATAACCGGACACTCTAATAACCGGACGAGGACAATTTTTTTTGCTTAAAAAATTCTGAAACCTCCTTTAATCGGACGCGAACCTCCGACAACGGGACGGAGCGCTGCACGAATATTATGTTTTCTCTCTCTTTCCATTTTAATGCGGAGACTAAATAATTCTGCCGTATTTACAACATATTTTATTCGGCGGGACTGCTGTGTTATTGCTCAGTTGGGTTGTTATAGATCTCTTTAAAATGACGCCTAGTAAAAAACTTCTAACTTTACGTGAGAAATTGGAAGTTGTTAACGTTTCGGAGAAGAAACATCTATTAGAACGAAAAATTTTATATCGGAAAAATTCAAGCAGCGGAAATTGTTAATAAATATATATTAAAATTTCATAGTTCTCTCTCATAACAGGGCATTTCCAATAAGCGGAGAAAATTGACGAAACCGCGAGTGTCCCCTTATAGGAGGTTTCACTATATACCTAGATGAATCAACTCCGCCGTATTGAATCTATTCGAAAAATTTTAATTAGTCACGATATTAAACATATTTTTAACAATTGAATATTAAAGAACCTACATTTTTGACACGGAATACTAATGGCAGTAAAACAATAAAAACTATTTATTACGTCAAACACCACCTTAAAAAATTAGGTTAACTGCTGTTCTTGAAAAAGACGTTAATCGCTTAGTTCCTGAATTTTCGGAAAAACTTTTTAAAAACTTTTCTTTTGAAAGCAATAAAAACGAACGAACAAGCGTATATTTTTATGATGATAAGAGTCTGAAATAGACATGGGCATTTCAGTATTTGACTTCTGAGATCTAAGCTGGCAGCACTGACGAGCGGTGAAATTTTAAAAGTTTTTTAATTTGGTTTATACTTTTTTTTATAATAAAAACAATCTCTTCATTGGGCCAAAAAAAACAGGACAATTTTTTTTTAATTATAAGTTTTGAACTATACCATTCATTTTAATGAGACAAACTGCGTTTGGCAGAGAACTGTTCAGAGTTTTGACCTGATATACTTTTTTTTTCTTTCTTCTCATCTTAAAATCCAAGATGTCGGACGAAATTAAATTGTACCCTTCAGAGATGCTCGTTTATTATTATGTTGCGAACATGCCTAAATTATTTTTTTAAATCAGCAAAAAAGCTGCGTTCTTGCCACGCACAACAAGGTATAAATCAGCAAAATCGGTTCGGTGGTTCTAAAAAAAAATATTTTTGTGTCAACCATTGTTTTAAATATTATACGATTGCCTTGCCAATCATGTCTGCATTTATTTCCTTATAAGTTCATTACTACTGAACCGACTTTGATGAAACAAAAAACATCCTGGTGAGAATTGATCGCTTTTTAAAGACCATGATTAAAATTTATCGCCGTTTTAAAATTTAAGATGCCGGATAAAGTCATACTTGATTCTTCAAAATGTCTTGTTTATTCTTCTTTTCTGAAAATGTTTTAGATCTTTTTTAATTTATAGGAAAGTTCTACTTTTCACGAGCACAAAAAGGTACAAATTAGTAAAATTGGTGTGGTGGTTCTCAAAAAATCTATTTTTGTTTCAGCCATTGTGTTACAGATTATACGATTGCATTGCCCATCTTGTCTGCATTCATTTTTTTATAAACTCATTATTACTAAACCGATTTTAGTGAAATAAAAAATCATGGTGAGAATTAATTGTTATTTTAAGATTATAATCGAAATTTGCCGCCATACTAAAAGTTAGAATGTCGGACACAACCATACTTGACCCTTCAAAGAGGCACTTTTATTCTTGTTTTTCTAATTTTTTTTTAATTTATAGAAAAGTACCACTTTTCTGATTTACTTTTCTCCTGCTTAATAAAATAGAATTTAATAAAATCGGTGAAGTGGTTCTCACAAATTCTGATTTTGTTTTAACCATTGTATTACAAATTATACGATTGCATTGCCAATTTCTGTCCGACATCTTAGATTTTAAGATGGCGGCAAATTTTGATCATAATCTTTAAAGAGCAATCAATTGTCACCATGATCTTTTTTATTTGACTAAAATCGGTTTAGTTATAACGAATTTATAAGAAAATTAATGCAGACAGCATTGGCAATGCAATCGTATAATCTCTAAAACAATGGTTAAAACCCAAAATAGATATCTTGAGAACCACCACACCGATTTTAATAACTTTTGCCTCATTGTGTGGGGAAAAAGCAGTGCTTTTCTATAAGTTAAAAAAAACTAAAACATTTTTGGAAAATAAGAAGAACACGCCATTTTGAAGAATGAAGTATGATTCTATCCGCCATCTTAAAATTTAAGATGGCGACAAACTTTGATCATGCTCTTTAAAAAGCAGTCTATCTCACCACGATGCTTTTTATTTCATGAAAATCGGTTCAGTAGTAATAAATTTATAAGGAACTAAATGCAGACATAATTGGCAAGGCAATCATATAATATTCAAAACAATGGTTGAAACAAAAATTTTTTTTTAGAACCACCGAACCGCTTTTGCTAATTCGTGCCTCGTTGTGCGTGGCAAGAGTGCAGCTTTCTTACTAATTTAAAAAAATAATTAGAACATGTTCGCCACACAAGAAAAAACGAGCTTCTTTAAAGGGTAAATCATCCGCCTTCTTGGATTTTGAGATAGATAGCAGACAAAAAATTATAATTATTCACAACTCTGATTAATTCTCTACCAAGTGCAGTTTGTCCCATTAAAATCGATTATATAGTTCAAAAGTTATAATAAAAAAAGTCCGTTTTTTTTGGCCGACCCGGTATATATTTGTACAGTTTCAGCAGCTATCACTTATAGTCTAAGAACTACGAAAGGGTGACCCTGTCGTTTTTTTTTTACAGGTTTGACTGTTACTGTTACTGACACAGCAAAATACGAGCAGTCAGAAGTCAGCCTGGAAGCATAACGTGTGGGTAGGGAGTTAAACATGCATTTTTTCCCCGAGCTCCTGTGCCCATTCTTTGACGAATTTTAACAAGCATACATTTTTTGCTTTTAAAAACTACACTGAGAAAAAAATATTGCCATTTTGATCCGTCAGAAATGCAGTGTAAAGCGCCCTCTAACGGTCACAGTTAGATTTTGCATCTCAAAAAACCCCCGGGTACCAATTTTAAAAGTACTAAGTGAATTTTTATAATATTTTCAAAATTTGATTTTTATCTTTTAACTTTAACTGGAATCTCGAAAACGGAGCAAAGATGGGCTCGGAATATTCGTAGGAAAAATGTATGCTGTCCTATAAAAAAATGAAGATGGAATATGAAGAATCAGACTGAACCAATCAAAATCTATTAACACATTTCAAGTGACTTTTATGATATATCAGCCCTAAAATTTGGGTATAACACAAATTATTGAGAAAAATAATGTGGTACCTATACTATATTCTGAAAGCCGCATATTGATGCGATGCTCTGTTAAAAAACTAGCATTTTTCATATTTTTTAATTGTCAATTGTCAAAAAACAGTGCCGAACACTATTTTACCTGAACATTTTATGAAAATCGGTTAAGCGGTTTAGGAGCTATCGTGTTACGGACAGACTTACACACACACACACAGAGACAGACATTACGACGATATTGCTAAGATAGTTTAAAATACACCCAAATAACACATTTTTGGCGTAATCTGGAAGGTAAAAATCAACGCTTTTTAAATTTTGAAATAATAATTGTGATATTTTAGTGGGAATCTAAAAATGTTTAAACTTTTGATATTTTCAAGTAAGTAAGTAAAACTTTTATTTTTATGATCTTTTTTACGATCAGTCAAATCATCACATTCAGATCATCTAAACAAAAATATTCAAAAAGCGTTTTTTAAATTTATTTGTGCTAAAGAAGTGCTGATTTTGTTTACGTGAGAAGGATGCTCAAATATAAATGCTTTTACACTTTTGAAAATATTTTCATTTAAAAAAATACCTTATACTTTAAACTAAATCTAAACCCTAGCAGCAGTATTTGTATTTACTATAGGGTCCCAAGTACCCGTGTATGTAGTTATGGTACCCCCAGACATAACAAACTGATTATAAATTTTAATACCTTAGGTATCCTTATTTTATGTTTATAAAAACAACAACAATTAACAACAACAACACAATTAGTCAAATTAGCTTTTACGGGGGTTTTTCGACGTATTCTCGACGAAAATTAATGCATTTTTACATGCGCTCAAAGCAGTTGTCAAAGCTCTTATTCCACTCGTTTGTTGAAATTGCAGTCTTTAAGGCTTCGGTCGACTGCTTCCTCTGGCGACTGAAATCTTTGACCACGCAGTTCATTCTTGATTTTCGGAAGAGTATGGAAATCGTTGGGATTTAGGTCGGGGCTGTATGGAGGATAGTCCAAAAATTATATATTATGTTGGATTATAAATTAAATGTTTTTTGTGCTTTGGGCCAACTTGCATTGTCTTGGTGGAGGATGAGTCGTCATTTGTGGTTCGTTTTTTGAAGCTCAGTGATGAATTTCGGCAAACAAGTGGTGATATACCAATCGGCAGTAACAGTCCTTTGATCTTCCAGAGGAATTCTTGCTACATGACCTGCCTTTGAGACAAATATCGCGACCATATTTTTGGATACACTTCGAGAACAGATGACTTTTGTTGGTTTCTCTTTACCTCGGATCACCAAAATAGACGACTGACGTTTGTTTTCAAGTTCAAATGAGTAAATAAACATTTCAACACCGCTGGCAATGCTGTATACGTTTTTTGAGTTTCCTGCTTCAACGCGGTCTAGAGTTTTCTGACACCAATTGACCCTAGCTTTTTTCTGTTCTTCGGTTAACTGATGCGGTATCCAGCGGGAAACTAGTTTTCATTCCCCTTATTTTTCATGCACGATTTTTTTAATTGAGGTCTTTGAAATCCCCAAAGATGCCTCAATCTCGCGATATGTCACATGTCGATCTTCCGTGATGAGCATGCGCACAGCATCGATGTTCTCCTGGATGACAGCCGTTTTTGGTGCATCTGGCCTTGGATTGTCGCTAAGGCTAATCCTTTCACGCTAGAATTATCCATACCAACGAGAAACCACAGGTTGGGTGATCCGTGGAGAAATTGTCTACTCATGTAGTGCTTCATACCGAAAACAGAAATTAACTCGGCAAGGCATTCTTGTTGAGATAATTTCTTTCGAAAGTTAAAAAATTCACTTTAGCTATAAGATTTTCTGTATCGCACTGACGTTTTAAATTTAGGTTAGGTAAAGATTGAGGTTAAGTTTTAGTAAGGACATTCGATCAGTGTCGCCCTCTATGTTACTATTTGCAAAATTTAAAAGACAGCCGTCGTAGTTAGCTGTTTTAAGTGTTTGTTGCATCATATCTAAAAAACGAGTAAGTATATTGATTTACCCATATTTTTAGCGCAATGCGTGTTCCAAAAATAAATATTTTACTTCCTTTTTAAGATTAGTAATGTGTCTAGACAAATCTATTGTAAAACTACCTTGGTGACAAAAGCAGGCAAATTTTTAAAAAGTTTAGTAGAAAACTGAGAGACAATTTTCCGCTCTGGAAGTGCTCGGAAAATGGAAAGAACAATAATGGAAAAAGAATTTTCCTTGAAAAGTAAATAGTAGAGTATTACTCGTTATTCCTTATAGCCTAGGGTTCATAGCTCTAAAAACAGAATATATTTTAACTGGCAACCGCTGCTCTTATAGTTAGTAGAAGCTGCTGCCGTCCAAGCTACTAATCAACAAAACTATATTTCAAATCATTCATACTATTTCAAATAATTCAATATTGCCTATTGGTACTTAAGGATAAGGTACACTTCTTATGGGATTTCTGTAATCCGTCAAACTTCACGAAATTTTGGTATGTAGACTGAGCATTTCTTATAAAAAGTTCTCATTTGTCCAACTCAAATTAATGACCAGTTTTTGAAATACAGGATATTGAATGTGATAATGTCCAAGAAGCATAATAGCTTTTTAGACGGAGTTTTCAAACATATACGAAATGTTACTATTACATATATATAGAGTATTTATTAGTTTTTTAATGATTCTTGACTTATCAAGTATTTAATACATGGTATTTTCAAATTTTCCAAACATATGCGCAATGTTATTATATTTACGATTTATTGATTATTTTTAATATGTTCCTTTAAAATATTATCTAAAGGCTATTTAACTAAATATTAGTCGATAGTTTTAATGAGAAATAAGCTTTAATACGTTGTAGATTAAACCTTGCTCATCAGAAGGTCTCATGGGCCCAGCTTAAATTAATTTCCAGTTTTTGAAACAGAGTGATGAAAGTGATAATGTTCAAGAAGCATAATAGCTTTTTAGACGGGATTTTCAAACATATACGAAATGTTACTATTACATATGGAGTATTTACTAGTTTTTTAATGATTCTTTACTTACCAAGTATTTAATATTTAATACAGGGTATTTCGGCAAATATCATCTTCTAAATACTACTAAAACATATTTAAGCGTTTTGTACATCTGTGCCGTGCTGTGTAAACAGCTATAATGCTTGTTTCTCATTAAAACTTTTGACTAATATTTATTTAATCACCCTGTAGATAATGTTTTAAATGTAATAGAAACATTGCGTACGTTTTTGGAAAACCCGTCTACAGAGCTATAAATAATGCCTCTTGGACATTATCACTTTCAACACCCTGTAATTTAAAAACTGGTCATTAATTTAAGTTTGGCTCATAAGAACTTTTAATGCGAAAGATTTAGTTTAAAACACACTAACGCTTGTTACTCATTAACACTTTCGACTAATATTTACTTAAACACCCTGTAGATAGAGTTTTAAAGGTACAGATTAAAAATAATAAATTATTCGTAAATATTGTAACACTAACATTGCGTACATGTTTGGAAAACCCGTCTAAAGAACCGTTATATGCTTCTTGGACATTATCATTTTCAACACCCCGTATTTCAAAAACTGGTCATTAATTTGAGTTGGGAACATAAAAACTTTTGATAAGAAAGGTTCAGTCTACAACATACCAGAATTTCATAAAGTTTGACGGATTACAGATATCCAATAAGAGGTGTGCCTGATCCTTTATATTATTAAGATATACAGTTCAGTACATATTAATAACTTATGTTGTACAGCTTGACTTATGGTAACTAACGTCATAGAATTTGGGTCTGTAGATTAGGTAATAGTTTTGTAAATACAAGTTTTGATACTGCACTTTCGGGTAGCGCTCTGAAATTTTGTACATAGTATCTTGGACCCATAAGAAAAAATTTAGTTCAATGTGACCAAAAATTACTTCAACAATGGCGAGTCGAATGCAATCATTCCCAAGCTTATCTGACTCGTACTTCAGCCGTCATTTCGGTTTTAAAAAAAATACAACAAAGGCACCGAGTTGCAGTATGGTGGGGCCATAGTGATGCAAAAAAACCACAGCCTGACTTAAGATTCGATAAAAACGTCATTTAGCGAATTTTAGGGTAGGGATTTCCATAAGACCAAAATGAAAATCCATATTTCAAAAACTATACAGTTTATAATTGGTGGTGCCATAGTGATGCAAAAAAACCACACCACAGCCTAGTAGGTAGGCTGTGACCACACCCTGACTTAAGATTCAAAAAAACGTCATTTAGCGAATTTTAGGGTAGGGATTCCCATAAGACTAGAATGAAAATCCATTTCAAAAACTATACCGTTTGCAGTGTGGTGGGGCCCTAGAGATGCGAAAAACAACATCCTAAGTTGAGATTCGGAAAAACGTCATTTAGCGAATTTTATGGTAGGGAATCCCATAAAACTAAAATGGCAAAACTTTGAAATTTCCTATTTTAAAAACTATACAGTTTATCAACAAAAGCACCAAGTTGCAGTATGGTGGGGCCATAGAGATGCAAAAAAAAACACAGTGAGATAAGATTAAAAAAAAACGTCATTTAGCGAATTGGGAAAAACTTCGTTTAGCGAATTTTAGGGTAGGGAATCCCATAAGACCAAAATGGCGAAACTTTGAAAAACTATACAGTTTATTAACAAAAGTACCGAGGTGCAGTATGGTGGGGCCATAGAGATGCGAAGAAACCACACCCTGAGTCAAGTTTCGGAAAAATGTCATTTAGCGAATTTTAGGGTAGGGAATCCCATAAGGCCAAAATGGCCAAACTTTGAACATTAATATTTCAAAAACTATACAGAAAAAACCACACCCCAAGTCAAGATTGCAAAAAACGTCGTTTAGCCAAATTTTGAAAATTCATATTTCAAAAACTATAAAAGCACCGAGTTGCAGTATGGCGGGGCCAGAGAGATGCAAAAAACCACATCCTGAGTTAAGATCCGAAAAAACGTCATTTAGTGAATTTTAGGGTAGGGAATCCCATGAGACCAAAATGGCCAAACTTTGTAAAATTATATTTTAAAACTTTACAGTTTATAAACAAAAGCACCGAGTTGCAGTATGGTGTGTTAACATTTGAAAAAACGTCATTTAGCATACTTTAGGGTAAGGAAACATAAGATGAAAATGGTCAAATTATGAAAAATTATATTTCAAAAACTATACAGTTTATCAAAAAAAGCACCTAGTTGCAGTATTGTGGGCCCATATAGATGGGAAAAAACCACACCGAACTAAGTTAAAATTCGGAAAAACGTAATTTAGCGAACTTTAGGGTAGGGAATCCCATAAGACCAAAATGCACCAACTTTGAAAATTCATGTTTCAAAAACTATACAGTTTATCAAAAAAAGCACCAAATTTCATTATGGTGGGGCTCATGCGATAATTCTCTAGTACACATTTTCAGACGAAAATATTTTTTCTAAATTGTAAAATCCCGAATTTTGACTTTATATTTATGCATAGTTTTAGGACTTTTTTCGTAAATCTTTCTAGAGTTCTGTTTTTACTTGACTACTTTAATTTTATTTATAAATAAACGGATCCACGACGGATCTGAAACATTCCTAGCTAGCCTATTAGCACACTTCAAGTGAAGCTATGATATATCAGCCTTGAAAACAGTTTTTATAAATATCTCAGGAACCAAGGCGAAGTTTTTGGTAATAACACAATAACGGAAATGATTGCGAAAAATATAGTCTACTATATTCCAAAAACCGCATATTAAGGCGATTCTCCGTTAAATAATTAACATTTTTAAAAATTTTTAATTGTCTTAAAACTGTCATTAGCATTGATTGATTCTGACCAAAATCTAATCAGCTTGTTAGAGTGTCGAACACTATTTCACTTGAATATTTTATGAAAATCGGTTCAGCGGTTTACGAACTATTGTGTTACGGACCGAAATAATATACGCACACACAGACACACACACACACACACCTACACAGACAGACATCACGACGATATTGCTAAAATAGTTCAAAATGCACCCAAAATAATTTTTTTTTCGAAAATAATACCTCCTTTAGCCATTGCTGCGCAAGCTAGGAAGGTAAAAATCCGCATCCGGAAATAACATGTCAAGTACGAGGATGCAATACCATAATTAAAAAGTGCATATGCAATTCGTTTTAAAATTAAATGTAATTTGACATTTAAAAGATTTATTTACTTACAGATCGCTATAATATGTTAAGGTTCAAAAAATCAAAATCTAATTTGATTTTCATCGAATAAATGTAACCTTGTCGGTCAATAAAGTTGATGAAGCGTGTGTTATCAATACCAATTTAATTTTGATCTAATTCTTTTATTAAAATTGATTAAGTATAAACATTTGTTTCATATTATCTCAGTACCAGTAGAGAGAAAATTTTGACTTTGACTAGAGCCCGCGAAGCAAGTTATAGGTGTATGTGGGATTTCAGCACCAAAATTAGTGCGTGGTTTGAGTTAACACACGTCTACTTGGAGTTAATAGTTGAAAAAATCAGAAAAAATAATAATGATAAAGTTGTTTTAGTAAACAGTGGCGCACCCAGGAATATGCCTTAGGGAGGCCCGAGGCTTGTGGGGGGGGGGGGGTGTGAAGCCTCATGATGTCGTATTTTATGCTTTTTTATTTTTTATTTATAAAACATGTGGAAAATATCTAAAAAAAATATTAGGTTTAGAGGGGGGCGAGCCCCGATTCCCCCCCCTCGGTACGCCCATGTAGTAAAGTCCATTCATTTAGTTCAGTAAAAAACGCATGCACCAAAGCTAGATTCCGTAGAATTTTAGTAGTAGCGATATATTTTTTGTACACGCATCAGAATCGATTCAATATATACGAGGATGGGATGAAAAGTTTCCGGCCTAGCCTATAGCAGGTATGATTTGCTTTGGTGTTCCAACGTGTTTGTGTAGCCTTGCGTGTGATCAGTATACGCTCGAAGTTTAAAGTGAGTTCGTCAAGTAGTTTGTGTCCTGCTTATTTTGAAAGTTTATACAGTGTGTCAATTTTAAAAGATAGAAAAAAAACGAGATAAGAGCCGCGAAAAAAATATTTTCAAATCAAAGGGTTATCGCCACCGGAAATAAAAGCTGAACTAGATGCTACACTAGGGGAATCTGCTCCTTCCTATACCACAGTTAAAGCCTGGGTATCGGACTTTAAACGTGGTCGAACTAGCACTGATGATGCTGCGCGTTCTGGCAGGCCAAAAGCGGCAACTTGTGAAGAAATGGTGCAAGCCATTCACAAACTAATTCTAAAAGATCGCAGATTAAGACTGGAAGAGGTAGCTGAGGCTGTGGGCATATCAAAAGAGCGAGTTTACCATATTTTATGTAAAGTTTTAGGTATGTAGCGATAGGTGCCGCGTTTGCTCACGCCAGATCAAAAGCTCGTGCGTCTAACCATTTCAGAGGAGAACTTGGGACTGTTTAGACGTTATTCAGGGGACTTTTTACGTAGATTTATTACGGTTGATGAAACATGGCTTCATCAATATACCCCTGAAACTAAGCAACAGTCCAAACAATGGACGGCAAAGGATGAACCAGTTCCAAAGAAGGCAAAGGCAGTACCGTCTGCTGGAAAGGTCATGGCAACAGTGTTTTGGGAATCTAAAGGGATACTCCTCATAGATTATCACAAAAAAGGAAGAACAATAAATTCAGAGTACTAGCGACTTACTGAACCAGCTCAAGCAGAATATAAACGAAAAACTGGTTTGGCAAAAAAGAAAATTTTATGTCATCAGGACAATGCACCTTGCCACAAGTCCGCTCTTGTAATGGCTAAAATCCATCAGCTAGCCTGTGAACTGTTAAACGATCCACCTTATTCGCCAGACCTAGCCCCGTCAGACTTTTATTTGTTTCCAAACCTAAAAAAATTTCTTGCTGGAAATTTTTTTTTCTCAGATTTAGAAGTCATTGCAGCTAGAGTCCCTGTATATGACAGATATTGGCGGAATATCTGTCACATACAGGGACTCTAATTGCAGCTACAAACGCCTATTCTGACGAGTTGGATAAATCAGACTTCAGTGATGGCATCAAATCAGTTGAACATCGTTGGACCAAATGAATTACCTTACAAGGGGACTATGTAGAAAAATAAATTATTATTTAGTCACTATGGTGTTGCGTTCTATTTTAGGCGGAAACTTTTCATCCCATCTCGTAAATATTCAAAAATTGACTTTTTAACGCAAAGTTTGTGTAGTTTTGATATTAGTCATTGCTTTCAAATCTTTTTTTACAAAACCGATCGGGTTCCACGGCAGTTTTTCTGAACAAAAATAATATAAAAATACGGATGGTCGTTTAGAAATGAATCAGAAGTGTTTTCGGTTATGTCAGGAGCGCCACTAGCCAGGAATTTTTTTTTGGGTGAGGGTTCAACCCTCTTGTTTAGTACCTAGAGAATGCATAAACTGCTACTGCAACACGAGGTGTAAAATGGGTTTAAACACCTCAAGAAAAATGTAGAAAAAAAATTAAAAAATAAAATAATTAAAAAAAAAACATTTTCGGGAAAAATGGTACCGATAAAATGAAAAATTTATGGTTAGTTTTAAAAGAATCGCTTTTATACGATGCTCATTTGGTTAGGAAGGGGCCAATTTTGACTTTGGGGGTCTAAGCCCCCCTAGCCCCCCTTATTACGCCTCTGGCTTATTAATCGCATCGAGGGCAATAATTCATATCTGATTTTATGTGCAATTGGGTCCACCACATATAGGGGTAATTTTTACCCGTTTTATTTAGATGGGTTGAGTGGAAACTTGTTTAAAAAAGTTTTGGATTTTCCTTTAAAAAAAAAAATCAAGAACTGGTTGATAGTTGAGTAGCTTATAGTCAAAATTCGTGTCCCTTGGGATGGTTGTGGAATATTTTTTAAAGCTGCCCTCCCTAGATTGATTGGTAATAGATCACAAAATCTCAGGTCACCGGGTTTGCCTCCAATTTGAGTGGGAGGGCCTGTGTGACGTCATAAATCCAACATGGCGGCTTTTTCATGTTTTTTAAGAAACTTTTTCTTATAGCTTTCGCTAAGTTAGTTATAGCTTTCGCTAGTTAGTTTTACCGAAAAACTTTAAATACGTTTTTTGTTTGCAAAAGAACACCAATTAACGAAAAAATTATCTTTATAACTCAAAACCTGACATTTTTTTTTTTTAATTTATATCTTTGTTAGTCAATTTTTTTACTTTAATCATTTTTGTCCTCTTGCAAACAAAAGATGTATTTACAGTTTCTCTGTAAAACTAATTTAGCGAAAGGTATAAACCAAAGTTTGTAAAAACATGAAAAATGCCATTATTTTGGATTTATGACGTCATAAAGACCCTCCTTATTTATCTTTATAACTCAAAACCGAGAACATATTTTAAAAAAAATTATATCTTTGTTAGTCAATTTTTTTACTTGAATCATTTTTGTTCTCTTGCAGACAAAAAATGTATTTACAGTTTCTCTGTAACTCTGTAAAACTAATTTAGCGAAAGGTATAAACCAAAGATTGTAAAAACATGAAAAATGCCATTATTTTGGATTTATGACGTCATAAAGACCCTCCTTTTTAAATTTGAGGCAAATACCCGGCGACTTATATTATTAAGTGATCCATCATCAATCGACCAAGGCCACTCAATCTTGATCTTGAATTTTTAAAATAAAATGTCTTTTTTTAGTTCTTGAGAAACAAAGCTTATCAAAACGGCAGTTAAATTATTATTCTATTGCAAACAAATTATGACCTTATATACAATTTTTCTGTAAAGTCGATGTGGCAAAAGTTAAAAGATAAAGTAAGTGAAAAAAACATGGAAAAAAACGGCAATCTTGGATTTATGACGCCACGCAGGTGCTCTTACTCAAATTTAAGGCGAATTCCCGGCGCTTTAATATTGGATGATTCATAACCAATCGATTTTGGGTAGTCTAAAATTTCCTTTTTTTTAGTATTTATAATTTTTTTATCTTGGTTAGTTTTTTATTGTTGTTCTATTGCAAACAAAAAACATACAAAACTAAAACTAATTTTGCAGAAGTCATGTGCGTACCCAGAGGGGCCCCAAGCCTTGAATTTTTTTACATATTTTCGACATATTTCAGAAAAAAACACAAAAAATAGCTTAAAATTCGACATCATAAGGCTTCGGATCCCTCCCCCCCCCAAGAGGCCTCGGGCCCCTCCAAGACATATACCTGTTTGCGCCACTGCAAAAGTTATAGCGAATTTGTGCAGAAACATGAAAAAAGCCGTTATCTTGGATTTTTGACGTCACACCGGCCCTCCCATTTATCCTATACAGTGAAACGTCCTACAAGCGGACACTCACGGTTTGGTCGAATTTGTCCGCTTGTTGGAGGCGTCCGCTTAAGAAAGAGAACTGTTAAATTTTAATATTTATTTGTTAACAATTTTCGCTGCTTGAGTTTTTCCGATATTAGATTTTTCAGCGATCTTTAGTGCTAATAGATGTTCCTTCTCCGAAACGTTAACAACTTCCATTTTTTCACGTATACTAAGAAGTTTTTTACTTGGTGCCATTTTAAAGAGATCTATTACTACCCAACTGAACAATAAAAATAAAACAGAGCAGTCTCGCCGAATAAAATATGTTGTAAATATGACAAAAGTATCTATTTAGTCTGCGCATTAAAACGGAAAGAGGTAATTCCCCTGCTGCAAAGTGCGTTGTTGCCAACATACTACATAATATTTATGCCCATGTCGTGCAGCGCTCCGTCCCGTTGTCAGAGGTTCGCGTCCGGTTAAAGGAGGTTTCCGAATTAAGGTGTCCGGTTATAGAAGTGAATTTTACATGTAGAGAAATAGACAAAAGCTTGATTCCAACAAAGTCCACCTAAAGGGAGTGTCCGCTTAATAGAGATGTCCGAAAGGAGATGTTTCACTGTATATCTATCTGGCGTCGTTTAAAAAAATCTTCCATAACTATCCCACTATATGATTAGTTTTCGTTATAATATGGCAATTTTAATGGTAGCTACCAAATTGTCCCAAAAATTATTGGAACGCTGTTTGTAATAATACCTCGTTGTATAAAGAATCCAAAGCCATTTAAAACACGGATCACCAAACATAAAACAAGGGCCACTAAAGTCATGTTCTCTTTCTAAATAAAAGGGTTAAAAATTACCCCTCGTAGGAGGTGGACCGGAACGATCCAAAACACACAGGATTGCCTATTAGCTCGAATCTTTCAGCGGTAGGCGACGCCTTGCTTACGTCACTAGTGGACCTAGCGCGCTTCATTTAATACACATTGCAATCGTGAGTTTTTCCTTTTTTCTTGCTCATTTGCAAACAAATTTTTTATTCGTGTGAGTAAATATAATTAATAATTTCATTCATTCAAAACAAATGATTTGATAAATCAAAAGTTTGCTCTGAGAGCTGAATTTTCCTACCATACGATATGTTGGAGTTTCTTTTTAAATAGTTGAAAGTTTTACAATAGAAGTAGGATTTTTTCTAAAAGTTTAATCAGTTTAAATCATTAGATGTATAATGTATGGTTTTTGTTGCGGATATAATAAAATACACTTATATTATGTAGTAATAAAAAGGTATTTATTTGATATTACAGATCTAAAACTAGAAGGCATTTTATCATACAATTTATACAAAATACAAATTCATTAACAATCTTTATTAATTTTTTTAAATTACGGTATCTCCTGTTCTACTTACACTCTTTCTCTTCAAACATTTTTTTTCTGGGATTGATAGTTATTATAATTCATTCTCATTATAGTTCTTAACTAACAAAATAGAAAAATTATACCATTAGTAAAACTAGGCTCTCTTTTTTTATTTTCCGTGCTAATTTCGAAACAATTTTCAAAGGGCAACGGACGTTTACTTGATGTTAACCACAGATAATAAAAAGAACTAGACAATCATGTCGTAAGGGAAGATTTAACTTTTTTTAAATAAATCTAAAAATAAATGTTGTTGTCTAGTTTTGGGAGGGCACTACCCTGTTGCCCTCCATGTAGCAGCCGCCACTGGTGAAATTCCCTCCCCCTTGAGCGTCCCGTTATTTAAGAACAATCCCTACACTAAAAATACAAATCGTTGAAACAAACGCATAATATTTGATATATGCCAAATGCAAAGATTTTAAGGTGCTGCTCATGACAGGCACGGACAGACTTACAAGCCAAAAGTTGCCAAATTTTTCACTTAATTCACATTTCTAAAGGTTTATTTACCTCCTAAATAGTCAACCACACCGTTAAATTAATAAAAAAATGCAAAAAAACGGAGATAAAAACGTCAAAAACACCTTAAAATCACACGAACTCTCAATACAAACAAAGCAACTGGTCCGCTGGTGACGTAAGCAGGCAGTGTTCGTCTCGCTTGAGCGACGCTAACATAGAGTTAAATGGAAATAAGCAATCCTGTGTGTTTAGGATCGTTGGGTGGACCGTACCTCAAAGATGTCCCCATCTTAAACAAAATTGACTTATCTGATATTCAAAAATATGCGATAAAATGGAACCCAAAAACGCCTCTGTTTTGTTTTTAAATGGCTACCCTGTATAGTTTTAAAAGCAACAAAGTTTGAGCAGAAAAATAAATGTACACAATAGTTAATCAATTTTTACTACCGGAAAATGGTCCATTTTATGTCGATTTTATAGCGTCGATGGAAATATCAATTTCCTTGAAACGGCCGTTAATTTTTTCCCGGCATGTCAGTAGTTCGTTCCTCTTTTGTTCTTTATTGGAAACTCAAATTAATAGGTTACTATAATACAATTTATACAAATGCTTAGATAGCATTTTTATAGTAAAAAAAAAGTTTGAATTGGCTCCTCAGGGCCAGATTTATGCCAGCCTGTATTGTGCACAGCCCGATATTTTCCAGGCAGACGATACCTTTCTTACGGCTCGTGTACGTTACGCTCATTTTTGTTTATTTAAATCATTACTTTCAGCAGCCGGATTTAAAAAACCATTTCTTGTCAGTTTTCCAATACAAAATGGCTTAATTAATAGTAATCAGACTATCAAGTACTTCAAGTACTATTCTTAAAGTACATCTACAATCCAGTTAGTGTACTTGTTACTTGAAGTACTTTTAACAATGTGCTTGAAAATGTGCTGGCTTTTGTCAAGTAAAGTACTTCAACTACACTAAAATATACTTCAAGTATATTCAAAGTACTTCAAGTACAATAAAATGTTCTTACTTGAAGTACAATGTAGAGACGTGACATATAACTTTTATGCGCCGAAGACAAGTGGTAACCTCAGGGTTGCCAACTGTGCGGTTTTTTTATTAAGTCCGGTATTTTAGCAACCTTAATAGGTATGTCTTAACAAATCGTCCAAAAAATCGTAATATTAGGTATGCCGTAATGTCCATAGGCTTCATTATTTGTACGCACCTTCATTATTTTATCTATTGAGGGGTGTCGGTAGTACGGGAGTGCAGGTATTGCACTTGCGGCTTGATTTTTAAGGATCCCCCTACTTACCGAGCAGCAGACGTAATTTATACTTATAATAATATAAAAATTATATATAAAATAATTTAAAAAATTTATAATTTAAAGAAAAGTAATCTTGAATAGTTCTAGTTAACGAAAATTGATATTGAGTAACCTAAGGTGCAATTCATACTAAACGGTAACGGCACCGAAAAGGGTTTAGTGTAAATTCGTCGATTGCTTTCAATGTGAGAATAAGTTACGTGTCGGTGACGGTGACGGTGACAGTACGGTGACGTGACGGTGCCGATAGGTATACGTATGTACACGTACCCTAACCTTAACAGAAGTTATTATATAAGTTTATAAATATGATAAAATCATTATACATTTTGCAATATTTCCTGGCAGTGTTTTTTAATAAAAGTTCGTTTTTCTAAATGATTATTAATTTTCGCCCTCTAATTCCTAAAAATGCGAAATTCCCTCTACTGGGATAGAGCTGTCAAAATGATAAATTATGAGCGAAAGTTTATTGATATCGGAGATCGGTTTGCGAATGTTTGTTAGAGCCGACGGCTCTTGTTCCGGGCTGTTGAAAATATTTTTTTCATTAATTATTATTGTCCTCCAAAATACATTAACCTCGAACAATAATGTTAATGATAACAAACGTGTCAAGAGAATGATCAATGTCAATAATATGCGAGGATTTTCAAAGTGGGTAAGGGGTATAAATACCCTCCTAGATTTTAACCCCAACATTAACAAATGTGATAACATAAACATAACCGTAACCGGAACAACTTCAAAACATTTATCCTTCTCATGGTTCAGTAAAACTCAGAGCTTTAACAGCAAAAACACCACCTTTTACAAAATAGCATGGCTTCTAAATGGAATTATTTGGGTCGCAGAATTTTCTTCAAAAAAGTTTCTTTGAACATTTTTGTTTGAACAGAATAAGAATGTTATGAACAATTATTCATAACCTTTTTGTGAAATCGGAAATTGTTCGAAAATATTTTTTAGAACGGAAATTTGTCAAAAAACATTTTTTTTTAAATATTTTCTTAGAATAGCTCACCTATCCTGCTTTTGGGAGGTCGAAATCGGTGCTTTCCCAACCTTTGTCAATTGATCGCAAACGTAATCCCAACCTGTCCAGTGGGACCGGTTTGAATAAGTTTGCGATCAACTGACAAATGTTAGATTAACACCGATTTCTACCTCCCAAAACGAGGCACGGGGAGCTAATGTAAGGAAATCATTTTTGAAAAATGTCATTAAAAGTTTTCTTTTCTTAAAAAATGTTTTCGAATAGGTTTTCGTTCAAAAAAAATATTTTGGACAAATTTGCGCTCGTACAAATTCTATGCGAACAAATTTCCGTTCAAAGAAAATGTTTTTAAAGAAATTTCCGTTCAAAAAAAGAGTTCAAAGAAACTTTGTGACCCGAATCAATCAATCAGTCAGTCAAATAAAATTTTATTGTCTAAATTTTAGGGAAACTATTCTCAAAGCAAAATTTTAGTGCAATTTTTTGTTCAATTAACCTAATAACAACTAATAAATGAAATAACGACAACATAAGATTTAAAGGTAATACGGTCCTAGTGAATAAAAAAAAATTTAATATAAAAATATTGTACATGGAAAACAATACTTAAGTATTAAAAGAAACGAACAAAAAGAAATGAAATCAAAAGTTTAAACAAAACAAAATTAAAGTATAAAGTTAGAAAAATTCAAAGAAAACTTAAAATTATTAACGTTAGAATTAAAGTTTCAATTAAAAACAGCAAAAACTGAATTCAATATAAAATCATTCCCGGATTAAAACAAAATAAAATTAAATAGCTAGGAATAAAGCTCTTGTAGGCTGTAGTATGCCTTGGGTATCAGGAACTTTCTTAGGTTAACACCTTAGAGTAATAATAATATAAAGAGAAGTAATCAACCGCGGCCCCGTGTAAATTTTCCCTATTCGTGGCGGTCATTCCTGAACACTTAGAATTTGCAGAATCCCCGGCGATGGCAACATAGCTGCGTCACTGGAATCATCTCGAAAAAACGACACTGGGCTAAATTTTCACAATATTTTCAGAAACATAGCACTACTTGTTTATTTTTACGTCCAACTAAGTTCTTTTTTACAAAAATAAAACTCAGCACACAGAAAAAAACACCAAAAATTCAATATACCGAGTCCGACGGCCAAGACAACACTGCATTTAATACAAACACATGTTACTGTCAGTGTCGACCTTAAAGCTTAGGAATATCTGGGCTAACCGTTCACGACTTGAGGACCCACCTAATTAAACTTGTTGCCATTATATAAGTGAAAAAATAATCTTTTGTTTGAAACTCGTAGACAATGATTGAGTAGAAATAAAACTTTGGACTTCCATTGTCTTTATCTGAGGGTACGGCAGTGCCTCGCCAAGTTCGCGCTGCCGTACCATCTTTTCTTGAAACATTTCAGCCCATATTTGACCTATCTAAAACTCTACTCCAGAAAGAGCTACGAATCTCATACTTTGCACAGTCGTAGACCTTCATAGATTTTACAGCCCCTCCAAGTTTCATGGACTTCTATAAAGTAGTAAAGTAGTTACGAAATTTCAAAAAACGTCGCAATTGCCACTCATTCACCAAAATTCTACTGTATTTCCAGATATGCTGCAGAGCTGAAATTTGGCAGACTGATAGAAATTATGACCAAACCCCTGGAAAAAATCAAAAAGCCCCAAAATTCTAATTTACTCCCCTCCCCTATACATGTAAAATTATTTAAAAGTAACATTACCCACTTTTAGAAATGCTAGAGAGCTGAGCTTTGGCAGCCTGATAGGAACTATGATAAAACTATAGGAAAAAACACCCCAAAATTAAAATTTACTTCCCTCCCATATAAATGTAAAGTTATGTAAAAGTAACACTGCTCACTTCCAGAAACGCTAGAGAGCTGAGCTTTTTAAGACTGAAAGACACTATGATAAAACTATAGGAAAACATTTTAAAACATCAATATTTTAATTTACTTCCCTCTCCTATGAATGTAAATTTATATGAAAGTAACATTGCCCACTTCCAGAAACGCTGGAAGGCTGATAGAAACTATGATAAAACCATGGGGAAAAATTTAAAAACCCCAAAAATTTTCATTTACTCTCCTTCCCTATAAATGTCAAGTTATGTAAAAGTAACATTACCCACTTCCAAAAACGCTAGAGAGCTGAGCATTGGAAGACTGATAGAAACTATGATAAAACTATAGGAAAAAATTTAAAAACACGAAAATTTTAATTTACTTCCCTTCCCTATACATGTAAAGTTATGCAAAAGTAACATTGTCCACTTTCAGAATCGCTAGAGAGGACGTTTTTTGGCAGTTAAAAAGTTTAAAAAATGCTAACTTTTTAATGGAACGTCGCATCAATATGCGGTTTTCGGAATATAGTAGCGCACGTTTTTTGAAAAAAATTATGTTATAACCGAAAAGTTCGAAGGAGCTTTCATTTCGGAGATATTTACAAAAAACTGTTTTCAAGGTTGATATAACGTGGAGTGTGCTAATGGGCTAGGAAGGTATCAGATCCGTCATGGATCCATTTATTTAATTCCAAGACGCTTGTTTTCCTTAAGGTGTGGTTTCACACAGAAAAACTACAAAACTACTAAATACTTAGGGAAAATTAAAACAATCCTATAAAATTTTCGTTTGAATGGTTAATATTGCTTCAACTCTCCAAACAGAAAAGCCGCATTTTAAAATAATAAAATAGAATATCCTTAATACCGGTTAAAACTGTTGGAACAATGACTAATTTAATTTTTTTAAGTTTAATCGTCCTCTACAATAGGAAAAAGGATTCCCTTTTTACCTGCGGTTACAGTCCAAGTAGCTCAAAACGAAACCCGGCCCTGCTAACACGAAATCCGTAATATGATGTCATACACCTATTGCCACGTCCTGAAAAAATTGTGGGAAAAAGGGCCGTTCATAAATTATGTTGTCTAAATGAGTTTTTGTCGCAGATTGTAATAAGAAATACACAGCATAAAACGACGCGACGCGGGCTAATAAGCGCATGACAAATTATCGCACGGTTTGAATAGCCTAACCAACTCAATGCACTATATATTTTGGTAAGGTGAGAAGTTGAACCTTACTTATTATTTATAAAATTTTACAGAGGCAGAGGAGGCGGCATCAGCGGAAAAGCTACATTGTTTACCAACAAATGAATGAATTACCGCCGAAACCGGGGCTACTACTTCTCTTTATATGTTATTACTCTGAGGTTAACATGAAATAGTTGATATTTTTCGCTGTTAAAATTCTAAATTTTACTAGTTCCATTGTTGGTACAGTGACTGACTTAATTATACCACAATAAACATGGATTACCGCAGCCAGAGAAGTACCCCATTGATCTGTTTCTCATGGAATAAAAAGGCAACAACTTAAAATTTAACCTTTACGATAAGTAAACAATTTGTTTTAAATTAGATAATGATAAGATTTTTGTGCTCCAAATTTTTGTTTTCTTATATAAATGTAACAGTATTTTTCGAGTATTTAAAATTGAATTAAAAATAAATGACAAAAAATCTTTTTGTTTTTCGCAACTTATTCAAACATGAAATTTTTCGAGAAATTTTTCACCTTTAATCGGGATCGTCTTCAGGAAATTATTTTTCGCTACAGTGTAAATTGGGCCAGAGCGGTTTAAATATTAGATAAAATAAAAATCTGTGAGATAAAGAAAATCTTTGCAGGAAAAGCAAAAAGCGACAACAAAAAAAGTAACCTCATTTTAAAAGAGCAAACATTTAAAAATCGGAAACTTTTGACCCAAATTATAAATGGAAGAATCGTTAATTCAAAAAACACATCAGTGGTTAAGAAAAGTAAAAATAAGTGTACTTTTTATCTCAAGGGTTTGTATTAAGTGCTCCAAAATGTTAAGTTGGCCGTTTTTAAATTTTTATCCCATTGATTTTAATTTCAAGTATAAAAAAATGTCATAGGCCAGTCATTAAAGCGAAAAAAAACCTCCAGCTTGCAAAAAGTGGTATAGTCGAAATTTTGTCATATGTGGTTCACATTGGAGTTCTTAAATATTTTTGAGTTTTCGACATTGTGGGGGCCGGCTCCCTCCGCACTCTTGGATTTAGTGTGCACATAAGTGTTTTTTTTTAATCAGAAAAAATAAGTTTTGTTATCATGTATTTTACTAATTTTTTTAAAAACCAAGCTTTACCGGAAAAAACGTTTTACTTTGTGTTATAGGCAACTAAATTTTCTTTCGCACCATGTATATAGTTATAATATTTAGGAAACCGTTAATATACCAGGGGCGTTCAAAAACTGTATTAAAAACAAACTAGTAAATATGCGTATATATAAGTGTTCCCCAATAACAAAAACCCACTTGATAAAAATAGTTTTAAAGATAATTTTATTTTTAACAAAATAGAGGTTAACAAGATTTTTTGAAGCATAGTTTTTAAAAAAATTAAAATAAATAAAATTTTTAATAAAATAACCTTAATATGCGGACGCCCATGTAGTGTCAATAATAGCTTTAACACAACTTTGTGACCCGTTTGAAAGACCATTTTTCTTTCTCTTAAAAAGATATTTTAACATTTTTTCCTAAATTGCTTAGTTTATTTGAAAACTTAATAAAACCCAAAAAAACATTTTTTTTTTCGCGTTCCTAAAAAAACCCCAATCTACGGATGCCAATTAATTGCTAACCATGGATTTGACCCTTCTCGGTGATACATAGTTTAAAAGATAATTTAATTTAAATTTAAATGACATAAAACTGAATAATTTCGGTTTATTTGGCATATACTATGGAAATACATAGAAAACGGGTGTATTGCGAACACTTTAGGGTTCGTATCTCAGCAAGGGTACGACAGCACTCAGTGATGTCTCGTTTTATAGGCTATTGGTTAGTCTTCATTTTAAGTTATTTCAAAATTTTCTTAAGCAGTTTCGAAGTGAAAGGCCATTAAATAAATTTTTTTGTCAAAATCAAAAATGGCGGCGAAATGTTTAAAAAAATAATTCGTCTGACAAAAAAACGTACAACAGCGTTTTTGAAGGAAATGTTATTATATTCAGCTTTTGTTTAAAAAAAAGGTTCTAAAACGTACAGTGCCAACTAATTAAAAAAAAACCCAAGGGAGCCCCCCCCCCCCCCCAAGGTCGAAAACTCAAATTTGTTTGTCAACAACATATGTCACAATCGCGACTACACCGCCTTTTGCATGCTAAAATTCTATATTGACTGGACTAATAATTAAGCGTCAAAAGACAGAATAAAAAATCTAAACTGCAAAAATTTTCAGTCTATCAGCAAGGGTTCTTAACCTCATAATTAAACCAACCTGCTTCTATTTAAAACAATTAACCCCTATGTTAGAATTAAAATTAAAAATTCGCATTCGCAATGAAAATTCCTCGCGCGCCTTTGTAGTTATTCATGAGCGCCGGGAGAAAGACTTAAAAAGAGGGTACTTGCACCAGTATTTAAAAATATAAACTTAAAGGCATCTAGCAAAAAATATCCACAAGAGGCAACAAATGTCTCTAAAAAGAATTCATTATGCAAAACAAATATTATGTGACGTGCAGCTTCATTACACCGAGAAAAATTGTGTTTAACCGTGCTTGATCCTGCTGTTTCAGTTTTGTGTTTTACATTATTTCTAATTTTTTAATTAAGGTACAGTCGGGAACTAAATAAATGGCCGCTGCCGTTTTCAGGAGAGCTTAGGATTCTCATCCGAATTAAATAGAATTTTGATATGAGAGTAATAATATTTTTTATTACTCTAAGGATATTACCCAACTGCTGATTCTGGGCTGTGAACGATGTGATCACATCGTGCGATCAGATGGACTTTGGCCAATCAGAAAGCTTTGAATCATCTCTGAGTCGTCACGTGTTATGCGAAAAAACCTCCATTATGTAGACTTGCGGACTGCCCGCAAATTGTTCAACTGCTTTTGGGTAGTAAAAGATTTTTCGCTAAAAACGGGTGAAAATGTACAAGATTCACTTCGCGGGACTATTTCCGTGCGTCTTATTGAAATTTCACGAGACGTGGCATTTGACACCATGTTCACTTCCCATGACAATGAGAATCTTAGAGTAATAAACTGTTTATACTTTTTTCAATAATGCTAGTACTTTTTTAAAGAGTGCCAGTCACGATACTGCATCCCAGCCCCCCTAATTGCTCCACTGAAACAGAGGCAATTAGAGAATTGAAAGGCAGCTATTAAAGATATTACAAACTCTTCTATCTATAATAATAAAATTATATTGAAAGGGATCAAATAAACACTTTCAGGTTCAATAATGTTCTCTGAAAGTTACCATTCCACCTCCAGCATTTTTAAATTTTTTTTAAACCAATGCCCCCAACTGCATTACTTATAAAACACCCTTAAAATGTAACGTACCTTTCAAAAACCTTCAAAAGACACTCATACCCGCACATGTCCTAAATAAAACCTGAAACACAAATGACTTTAGTGGAGAAGACGTTGAATTTTGTCTTTGTAACAACGATTTCGTTTATCAGCAGCAAAATTGTCCCGTGCACACTGCTAATGTTGTTCGCCAGTGTTTTCAAAGCAATAATATTGAGACTCTTCTTTGGCTATCCAATAGCCCTAATATCAGGCCAAGTTATTATTTCCCAAGTATGTGACAGGATACAGCAAGTCCCGTAGGGGCTGGCTGCTCCGTAGAACACGAAGAGAGGTGAGAGCCATAGTGGGAGTCCTAACCGGAAACTGCGTCCTACAAGAACGAAGATGAGGGTGAAGGAGGATGCGACGTGCGAGCGATGTTTGGGCGAAGACATGACCTCGGTGCATTTCCTCTCATCATGTAAAGCATAGAAGGAGGCAAGAAGAGAGGTATTTAAAGAGGAAGCCTTTGAGACGGTGGACCTTCTGAATCTAAGGTGGCCCGATATTCTGGCCTTTATACAGAAGACGGGCAGATTCCTTAGCGAAGGAAGGACGCAGTAGGGGGGATACACGGGGGTTGGCGAAAAGGGCGCTTTATGAGCCTAGTCGCCAGGCCAAGAGCCTACCCCACTCTACTACTACAACTACCATCATTTACCAGAGAAACTGGAAACTACAAAGTGCTGAAAAGTTAAGCTACGCAATTTATCGTGCATTCAAGGTGCTCTCAGAAGATAAAAAATATTTTAGAAAGTTAAGTTTTTCAATGCCCAGACATTTGCAGAGTGTTATTAAAAATAATGGGCCCCACTAATTACTAAATTATTTTATTGTGTTTTAATTTGCAGTTTTAAGTAATATTTAGGCCTTAGTTGTTTTTGTCCGAATTCGCACTCCGAATCCGTTGATAATTACGCTTTTGCAATAAAGTTTTTAATAAAATTTATTTATTTGCTGTTTGGTATTATTACTAAATGAATGCGTTTCGTGTCTTTTAGCGGAATTTAAATTTTTGTTTTGATCCCAATAACATAATGTCGCATCATACCGAATTAAAACTCTCAGAGATTTTAAGCTGTCGCTCGACCCCCGGTATATATATTTGTTGGTAGCGTGTATGAGAATACACTAACAATACGCCAAAAATGTTGATGTAGTTAAAAAAAAGCGTGTATGCGTTTTTTATGAAAGCAACAGTACCTCCCTGAAAATAATCCTTGTAGCGTTCATGGTTAAACTGTTAAGCCAGGCGCTCATTCCGACGCTTATTTTACATTTGCATCACGAAAAAATGCTAAACACTGTGCCAAAATGTAAAGCAATAGCGATTTACCTAAATTCTTTTGGTCGTTGACATTGGAATTTTTTACCTTTTATTGCAAAAGAAAATTGCTTTTTTTGCAATTAGGTACGTTCGTGTGGTGTGTGATTTTTACATTCCTACGCTTTTGGTATGATATGTCATGATTGATGATGATTGTTTTGATTTGATTTATATAAGGACATATTGATTTTTTCTAATTATATAAATATAATTTGTTTGAAAAAAGATTGTCGTAATAGAATGAATTTTTAGTGATTTAGCGCCTATTCTCGACCTCCTTTCATCGTCAATACCACGAAGTGGCGTACCTGATTTTTAACTATTTTACAGGAGAACGTTAAAAAAAATATTTATTTGCACATAGCAGCTTTGACAGCGGTCAAAATATGGTAAAGGCTTCTATACTACTTGGAATTTGGTTACGCCCCTTCGTGGATTTGTGGAGCGACTTTTTTTTGTATGTTAGTGGGCTAATGAAACCGAAACCTCTTGATTGCTGGCACGTTATTGTGAATCGCGTTCGTAGGTAATCGAACAGACTGCTTATTTCAGGGCTAAAGGGCGCGAACTGAATTCTTGCGTTGGAGTTGTATGCATTGTCCGCCCGCTATGTTTTACATAATGAGAAAAGCAATTATTTTATCTGGCGCGTAGAGCGCAAGGAGCCGGCGGATCAAATCAATTCTTATTCGTTTTCTACGCGTACAACAAAGATAACTGCTCACATGGTTTTCTTTTCTTTTACACCCTTTTATTAAATACAAATAGGTATAAAAATAACATAGGATGCAGCTTTTCTAGTAGACACAGTCTTACCGCTCCTGCAGGACTAGCGGTAATTACGTCAAATTTTAATAGTGAACTATTAACAATTTATTATGTCTGATTTCTAAAGAGAAGCAATGCTTCCCTGCTCATTTGATAAAAGCAAAATAAGAATTGTTTTGATTTTCGACTTTGACTATGATTAGTATATTTTTTTCTATATTTCACTGGAAGATAAATGATTTATCTTTAAATGGTATATCTCTGAAACTATAAATAGCACATTTGCAACATAAATATATCCGATATACCGCCATTTAACTAGCATGTAATAGTGTTGCCGCTTTGGTCGCTAAGAAAAAGGTCTATTTTTACCTATTTACTATGAGCCGTTTTGGTCGCTAAGAAAAAGGTCTATTTTTTACCTATTTAGTATTAGCGATCACCAGGATTATAAGCGGTGGTGTACCTTAGAGAACAGTACTCGATCCTTTTTTTTTTCAACATTTACATACATGATCTCTATAAATAAGATAGCAGGGCAGAGTTAACAATTTTTGCTGATGAACACCGAGGCGTAATATAATGCAAAATCAGAGGGGAAACGTTACAGAATGTTCCACTTCAATTATCGCTTCCAGGAATCCAGGAATTGCAAGTACGAGAAATAAGGTATACAATTCAAAAGTAAATAAAAAGAATAGTTGGTCCCTACATCAATACAACGTTTTCACTGGGCAACTTTTTATTGAATGCCCGCTGTTTGTTTTCTCTACCTTGCACACTTTGATCTTTTGATTAAGGAAGTGAATTGAAACACCTTTTATGATTTGATCACAAAGGCGTTCCCAAACTATTGCTTAAACTACAATTTCTAGGAATAAATTTAAAAATAAACTGTCCATTCCTTTTACTAGCTACACAAATGGTTTCCCAGACGACTGTTTGCTACTTAGAATATTAAAATAAAAACATGATCCATGAAGGGTCTGGTACCTTCCTGGCCCTTTAGCACACTTTAAGTAAACTCCACGCTATATCAGCCTTAAAGACAGTTTTTTGTAAATATAGAAATGAAAGCTTCTATAAAGCTTTTCGTAATAACACACATTGTTGACAAAAATATATTCTACTATATTCCGAAAACGCCAGATTTATACGATGCTCCGTTAAAAAGTTAGCATATTTTCAATTCTTAAACTGTCATTAGCAATAATAGATTTTCACCAAAATATAATCGGCACGTCGAACACTATTTTACCTAAAAAGTTTATAAAAATCGGTTTAGGGGTCGTGTTACGGACAGATATACACACACACAAATACAGACAGACGTCACGACAATGTTACTAAAATAGGTCAAAATACACCCAAATAACATATTTTCAGCGTTATCTCAAAAAAATGTTTTTCATCGAAAGCAATACCCTTTCTATCCATTGCGGCCGGCGCGGGCTAGAAACATAAAAATGCAGGAAATATTAATATTTGAAAATCTATGTAGTCAGTTTTCTAAAATGGGACCATCACGTACAGATTGTAACGAAAAAATAAGTTCCGTTCTTCCTCTTTTTCGATTTCATTGTCAAAATCATAATTAAAATTTAAATTTTATTTTTGCAACTAAAAAATACGCAGGGTTGTTGAACGCTTTATTGGATAAAAAAGGATTAACCAAAAACCTCGGAAATCTCCTCAATTTGCAAATATTTTTCCGTCATTTACATTTTACAAGGAAATTACAGCCAAAACGAAATTCCAATGTAATTTGCGACATATAAACCGTCATAATCGTAACAGCGCTGGCTCGTAAGCGCATTATTATGGCTTTGCATTGTTGTTCTGTTCTTTCCACTGACTTTTGCTTAAATCGGAAAATATTCCTATTTTCCATTTATGGTTTTCCTCTTCCACTAAAGAATAGACTACAGTCAAATCATTTCAAATATATAGATTAGACAAGCATTCAAAATTTTGTATAAATATTGTAGTTTTTTTTTACCTCAGAAAACATACGGCCAATACAAAACCAAGACGATCAGAAGAAACATATTGTAAAAAGTTAGGTTAGGTTTGGTTACATATTGAGTAAAAATAGTTTAGTTTTTCTGGGTTTCTTTGTCAAATAAACCAATATTTTTGGTAGTCCATAAAAGATCCACAAGAAGGATATACCACTGCAACCAATTACCAGTTCCAGGGACTCTCCGACCAGCACTTTGTCGAGGTTTTTGTTGGATATAAATCAAACATTCAAGAGTCCAAATCTTTGGTTTTGACCAATGAAGCTCGGAACATGTTGTCAAGATTTTAACGTGCCAATAAATGAATCACTCAGTATCATCAAAAACAAATTACAAACTGATGATACACTTCACGAGAGAACAACGCTATCGGTGGATGGATCTGTTGGAGCTCTGTTTTCGTAACTCTTACTTTCAACTAAAAAATAAGTTTTACGCCCAAAATGACTTGCATGGACTTCCAATAGATTCCTCACTTTCGTCAGTGGTAGCAAATATGTTTATGGAGAGATTCGAACACCATGCGATCAACACAGCAAGTGCCAAGCCAAAACTATGGCTACGATATACGGATGACACATGTATTATATAGCCGGAAAATGATTACCAACTGCAGAATTTTCTTGGACATCTTAACAGTATTCGACCAAGAATTAAATGCACAATGGAAATTGAAAAAGATTCTTGGATGTTCTTGTCAAACGAATGGACAGAAACATTCAAACCACAGTATATAGGGAACCTACACACATCGGATAGTATCGAAATTTTAAGTCTAGTCATTCTGTTGCTACAAAACAAGGAGTTATAAGAAGCTTATACTTAAGAGCCGTATATATTATTAGCAATATTGAAGAATTAACGACAGAAATCTACAACTAAAAAGGACTTAAAACAGAATGGTTATTACAAAAAATTAATAAACTCAACGATCTTTGAAATTAAAAACAAACCAAATATAGCAAATTCTAATAATAATCTGTTGGGTGTTATTAACGTTTCGTATGTTCAAGGAATTTCAGAAAACATTAGAGGAATAGCCAGACACTATAATATTAAAATAGTATTTCCATCGGGAGATACGATACGGAGTTTCGTAACTAAAACAAAACCAGAGAATACCTCAAATAATAATGGATGCATTTACCAAATTCCGTCTAGTGTGGTTAGAGTAAATGAACATCTAAAAAGTACCCAAATGAGGAATATTAAAATATCCGGCTTAGCGGATCATGCATGGTCAAACGATCACAGAATTCAATGGTCTGAAGCTAAAGTTTTGCATAAGGGGTCGCATTGGGCGAAAACTAAAATTTATTGAAGCTGCATTAACAATGCAAAATAAAAAAGCTTTCAGTTAACCAAGCACTGTACCATCGAAGAAATATTTTCTCTGCCTGTACACTGGATTGTTTAGTTTACACTTGAAAATGGTTAGAGGTATTTGCTAACCGAAATGTCTTTAAAATAAATAAAGACAATGGAAGTTCGAAATTTTGTTTCAATCATTGTCTACGAGTTTCAAACAAAGTGGTTTTATTTAACCTTACCACGTATATTTATTCTTGATTTTAATTAAAATATTGGACAACTGCTTTAGGTACATCCCCATGAACTTCAGAATTGAAAAGTTTCTGGCAACAACAAAATTTTATTTTTTTTTCTTACAAAAATAGGTATTCAAAATGACGGACCTCCTTATTTATAAACGGTTTGCTCTGTAACTAATAATGACTGTTCCAGCCCTGCACTCATTCTAGGTTCAGCTAAAACAAAACAGTTTCCTTGAAAAGTTTTATACCTTCTTTGTATTAAAAGCTATATTTTTTTATAAAATCAAGAATTATTCTGTCACACGTTCACTCTCGGTTATATTTTATTTACTCCCAAGAGAGAAACCAAGAAGTTACGAGTTTAATAAAGGTGATATATAAGACAGTTTTTACGGGATATAATCTCGTTTTGTTTTGAAAATATTTTACACTGTAAGTGTTATAAACCATTTCAGTTTTGTGGATTATTAGATTTTCTCATTAGCTAAGAAATTCCTTACTTAAAGGTAAAGTCGCGTCAAGCTTTTTAATTTGAAACTCAAACCTTAGAGCACATAGGCACCAAACTGCTCCGCGAACGTAAATACGGATTCGTCCTGTTTTCGTGTTTTAAAGTTGCGCGCGCGCCGCTTACAAGCCGTTTGCCGAAAACCAGCTTTCTTCGGCTCCTCTTTGTGTGTTCACAAATCCTTTCCGACGGCATCACCAGTTTGTTTTCGAGTTTTTTTTATGCGTATTTGCTGTTTTTCAGTTTGGTGTATACACTTTTACGGATAATTGACACAAGCGCATGTATAATTGAAATCAATCGAAGTACATATAGTTGGCCACGGATATGGCCTTCAGATAAAAAGTTTTTGGTTGAAACTGACAATATCATTGTTAGAGCAAAGATTATAAATAACTTTTTGGTTAGAATATAATTACATAAAAACTAACTATACTTAAAACAAGTGTATGAAGGTGAGTGTGTTCCGCAATCTCATGTAAAGGGTAATTGTTTATATTTTACTTCATAGGTATCTCTTTTTGTAGCAACAGAATGACTAGACTTAAAATTAGGTACTTAAGAACATCCAAAAAAGGTAAGGCCAATTCTTTTTTAGTTTCCATTATGTAATTAATTGTTGGTCGGATACTGATCAGAAAGTGTAGAAAATGGAAGGAGATAAACCCAATAGAAGTCCATCATTTTGCGCGTAACTCTTATTTTTCACTTAAAAGAGTTACGGAGACAAAGCTTCAATAGATCCATAACCCCCTCCACTGATATCGTTGTTTTCTCGTGGAGTATCTGTAATTTGTTTTTAATGATACTGCTATCCATTTACTGCCACGTCGGTTTAAAGAGTTTATACATCAAAACTTACAAATCTATCATCAGGATCTAATTTGATCCTTTTTAAATCGTCGACAAAATGTTTCAAGTTTTTGACAAAAGATTCGGAGTTACCCTGTAATAGTCGACTTATATCCAACAAAAACCTCGACAAAGTACTGGTTGGTGAGTCCCTGGAGCTGGTAATTGGTCGTAGTGGTATATCCGTCTTATGGATCTTTGGTAGTCTATAGAAATGTGGTGCCTTACTGTGGTGTGGAAGACGGGGACTAACGGCGTCCGAGATATTTTCGGCATCTACAGGACATTAAAGAAGTACAACGACCAATCGTACAGATGTCTCGTGTTTAAAATGGTGTACTACGAGAAACAAAAATTATCTGCGAGGACTGCTTGACAACTTTGATGTTACGAGAGTAGAGAATCGTGGTACATCTTATTTAATAGCTCTAGTTTATCTAATAAAAATGATTTGCAACACCATTATATTTTTTAATTTATGTCATCTATTTAAATTTACGAAAGGTTACCCTTTGCAGAAAATATTTATGTAATGCAAATGTTTATCTCACAAAGGAAAACCTTCCAATACTCTTAACTTATGCCATCGAATTCATTGCATCGCACTCGGAAATTCCAAAATATTTACTTCGCGAGTAAGGAGCCCAGTATTTTTGGAATTTTATTGAAAACCGGTGATATTTTCTTGGACTTTTCAGTCGAAGCTTCGCAACACGTAAATTCACATTATATTTGTACCCCAGAGCTTACAATCCCTACCTAATAATTTTGGACCTCAGTTTGAAACCTTATTCTTAATCTCTTTATTTAATTAAGAACAAGACACAACCATTTTAAAAGCTTTCTTCAAAAACTTCGTCGCCTATATTTACTTCTTTTATTTTCCAGTCTACAATACAAATTTCCATTTTAATTGTGCTACTTCTCCTCTGACATCCCTTACTTGTGTTTTATTTTTTATCAATTCATTCATTTTTCTATCTGTTTGCTTTACGTGTAACATTTGCCTTTCGATTAATCTTTGGGCTTTTGTGACCTTATCCATGTTTAATTTTGTAAGTGTCCAGGTCTAGGATCCATAGGTAAGTACATGAAGGATACATTGGTTATATACTTTCGTTTTGAGGTACTGAGTCCAGACCAATCTTACTTGTGTCTTGATTTCAGCTGTTTGGTTTTCCTTTTTTAGTTTAATAATTGGACCGCCTTATGCAATAAGGAACCAATTGACTCTCTTACTGTTTTGAGAAAATCGCAAAAAATAGGCGTGAGTTCTACTCCAATTTAAAATTTTGTAGTTTTGCAAGATATTGGTATTGTCCCGCAGATGGCGCTGACATGATAAAACTTTGGATCTTTATTGCAGAATGATGAAGCAGTAATTTTCAGTTCAATCTTGATTTTTTGGAAATTGGTTCATTTTTGCATAACGGGGCCCAATTAGTCCCAGGTATATAAATTCATCTACCTGTTCTATTTTCTTTTGGTTTATTCTGATCGTTATTCTTCCTTTTTGTCTGTTATTAAGGCGATATTATCAGCATATTTTAGGTGGTTCAAGTATTGTCCGCTTACTTTGGTGCCTATTTTTCTTAAGTTAGAGTAACGCCAGCCAATATTCAATATAGTACCTATATTTTATACATCAAACAAAATATTATACTGTTTCTTTTTCGGAGATTGATTTTTGTTTAAAAGCGACGCGATGCGACGTGCTTTCAGGATAAACGCAGGAAGCTCCCGTAAATTTATTCTCTCAGGTTTTGTTTTAGCTTTTTCCAGACAGATTTTATGAGGATTTGTTGACATTTTGCTTATATTTTGATCCTGCTTTCGTTTTGGATATGACGGTTTTAAGAATTATTTACTATTTGGAAACTGCAGATACCTATAAAAATTTGAAATAAATAAAAGACGAGACATTATCGCACACAGTCATTTTTTGTCAGCGACATGAATATGTTAAAGTAGATTGTATTTTGTCTATTTCTCTTTCTCGTTAACAACCACGTTCGGATGCCAAGAACTCCGATCTATACAGGGACTAGAATTTTATGGGCGAGAAAATCCATTGCACTTAGGCCACCTTGCTGGGCCCGTTGTACCCCACCATTGAGTAAATAACCCATATAGAGGAGCCACCGGCGAGCTTTACCATATTGAGGGGCAGATGGCGCTGAAATTTATTTTTTGTAAGTTTTGTGTGTATATAATGACATTGTACCAATAAAAAACTATTGCCCATATTTACAAATACAAAAATGTTGAACAAATCTGCAAATAAAATGTAGATCTAGTCTGTAAACTAACTTAGCTTTTAACACCCTTAAGTAAAAAGTGGTGTTAATTTCAGGATCTTGAAATACAACAATGAATATGATTCAATGATTTCGATTTAAATACGCCTGCAAAGCTAACCTTCCTTGGAGTAAGCTAGTATTTCTAAGGTTTCTAAAGATTTATTTATTTGTTGCAATAAGCATTTGGAATTGCCTACCTTAAGCGTACCATACTCTGTTCATTTTTTTATGACAATGTGGTCGCCGTCGTCTGGAGCCCAATGGCACCACATTTGCCTCATATATTAGGCGGCCCGGGTTCAAATCCTGGCTAGGCTTTATACTTTGCTCTAAACTTTACAGCACTAATCGATTGATCCTGTAGCAGGTAATCTTGTTGACAACGATACTGTCAAATCAAGATGCCAAGGCTTCAATGTTGTAAGCTACCAATTTGTGCAACACTTTAAGTTAATAAACTTTATTAAGTTTATTTTTTATTACGATCTCGAAAGAGAATTCGGCGGTTCTTAGAGGAAGTATATACTATAAGCGATTTCTCAATTGTGTAAACAATGTAGGAAAATCCTAAGTTCAATTTTCTTCTTTAAACTTCACAATTTCACTTTTTTATCGCTATCTTTTCACATCTTCTCTTATCTCTTCTATTAAACAAATATCAAATTTCACTACTATAAAAATTTTGTATTCTAATATTTACACTTTCTAAACTTTTAGGTTTTAGGAACTTTTTGTAGATTTGTTGTAAATATATTTATTTAGCCACATTTTAAACGTTGATTGAATAATATCCTTCAATCAACTGTTTAATTTATTTATTATAACTGTTAAGGTTTAGGATACTATATTGATGTAAAATGCCGATTTTAGGGCAACGAAAGGTTTGTATTTGATGTTAAGAAACCAGAAAAAGATAGAAACAATATTTTAAAACACTGGAAACAGCAATACCAAAAGGTTCAAAATTAAAATAGACTAAAATAAAGACCAACTTGTTATAAATAATATAGTTTTATACAAAGTTAAAATAATTGATAGATTTAACATTCCCCAGTTGGAAAAAAAACCCTTAAATCAAAAGAAGTAAAGTATACAAAATCCAACCAAAGAATGCTCTCTAACGATTTTCTTGTCTCAGCGAAAACAACTTTGTGGTAGGAACTCATAGCTTGCCGTTGATTGGTTTGAACTCTCAGCCTAAAGCCTAGATTTTGGTGAAAAAGAGATAGACTGTACTTCGCACGCTCCAGACAAAGAGACAAAACACCAGCGTAAGCTAGAGACGTGTTGACTGAGAAAGCCGTTAGAAATTAAAATCCTACAGTGTGTTTGTTTCCAGTTATTACTATTGTGATGTTAGTGGCTCAAATGACAGATTAGCCGAACACAACTTTTATTAAAATATAGCGATCCTGAAAATATGCCCAAAAACAGGTTCAACGCTGGTGTTGTTATAAATTCCACTTATACTTAAGCAAGTCTTGCATATAATTAATGCTTGTTGATGTCGAAAACAATAATCAAAAATATTTAAAAACTTATAAATGGCAAAAATACCATTTATATTCAAATCCCGTTTTGTTACAATCCTACTGCACTAATCGATTTATCCTATTCATGGATAAAAAGTTCTAGCATTATTTAAAAAAATAAAAAATAAAAAATATATATAAAAGAACTTTGTTATGAAGTCTTCAAGTCTACCTGTCGTCAGCTCTTCCCAAAACAAATTGGTGTTTATCTATGCCGTCCTTTGTGCTGCTTAAAAAAGAAATGTTCCTCTCTGAAATCAGTGCCAAATTTCTTTGTAGACACTCTAAACTTAGGCGAATACGTCCTTCTTGATTATGTGGTGGGTATTACATAGCCGTTGTGCAGACGAAAAATTTCTTATTGATGTTAACATTTGGTAAAATGCAACACGCTTTTTAAAAGATGTATATTAATAGACCAAAACCTTTTTCATGATTTAATTATAAGATCTAAAGTGTACGGTGTCATGTCACGAAAACAGTTTTCGGGAAATGAACGTTCGCGACGCATTACGGCGGTGATAAATTTTCCTGCTAATTTTCGCGAGATATGCAGGACGGTCAGCGTCTAGTGTGACAGTTTTCCTTGTGTAGTAACTGCTTGTTGAGTTTTGTTCCTCTTGTACAGGCTATTTTAGACTGACGTCCAACTGCGATGCTTGGTTTTCAAGAGAAGCTTAAATGTAAAAAACCGAGGGATCATCAGCTTACAAGAGTACCCTACAAATTTAATGACAGGACTCGACAAGACATATGTCAGGACCTATTAGTACACGACAGGTCCTAACAGGACTTCGATAGAACTTGACGTGACACGACAGGAATCAACAAGACATGATAGGACCCGCCAGGACTCAACAGGATCCGACAGGACTCGACGACGAAGTCCTGTTGGACGCTGAAAAGTCTATTTTATGGAAAAACCCTATAACTTTAATACTTAAAAAAAAATTGGGTATAATTTTTCTATTTTTTTTTTAATGGATTTTTATTATTTAGAAACCACTGTCAAATTGAATTTTATCTGTCATTAATTAAAGATATCACAAAAGCTTGTCCTTATGGAGTGACCCTTTTATTTATTTATATTCTTTGTATTTTTTATATGATTTGTTCTTACTTATAATTTAATTTGTTACCTAGTCTTAAAATATTTTATCCAACACCTGTCAATTATAGTGTCATTATTGATGTCATTTTAGACAAGTAAAGTTTCAAATAACTCTCGCTATTTTTTGACATTGATATAAAAAGAAATGTCATGTCATTTTTCCCGACGCATTTACGTTATTTACAGTAATATTTTCTTGGTTTTCATCGAATGTTGTTGCTAAGCAGGATGGTTCCACATGCAGAGAGCTGGTTGACGGTTTATGCAATGATGTTGGTTTGGTGGTTGCTTAAGCATATACAACTTCGTCCACAGTAAGGATGGAACCAGTTTCGATTTTAAATGTAGAAAATATGCCAGTAAAACGGTTTTATTGATACCTTTTACGTTCCTGGAATTCATCCATCCATTTTTTTCTCGCGTGACTTATTTTAAGCATAATACACTAGTACTTAAGAAATTATTCAAAAAACAACAAGTAAATAAAATATAAATATATAAAAACAATACAAAAATTTAAAAAAATAATATTGAGTATGAAACGTCATGTCACTTTATTGGAAATTTTATGTTGATTTTAAAAGTTTAATTAGAAGGTCGTTACATCAGAAAAACGAAACGCCTTCTTCAGGTTAGGGTAAATGAACATCTCAAAAATTACTTAATTAGGGGGTATTGAAAAAACCGGTTTAGCGTATCATGCATGGTCAAATGATCACAGAAATCAATGGTAAGAAGCAGCATAAAGAAGTTTTCAGTCAACCAAGCACGGAAATACCAAATATGTATTACCCGATGACGATTACAGCTTGAAAATTCTCAAATTGTGTTTCTACTCAATCATTTACATCTACGAGTTTCAAACAAAAAAAAATATTATAAAAAAAAAATTCAATTTTTTTTAAATGTGGGAGCTCGGACCGATGTCCCCCCAAGCATAAGGATTTTTTAGATATTTTCCACATATTTCATGAAAATACCACAAAATACGGCATTATGGGGTCTCGGGCCCCTTCCAAGACATATTCCTGGGTGCGCTACTGACTTCTTACGTCCTTCTCTTTTAAAGGTCCGACAAATTGATTTTCTAGTGTAGGTTAAGTATTGAAATGTTTTTATACTTTTATACGAAAAGAAGGACTAGCATGTAAATAAAACTTTTAGTTTTGGAGGGATCACTGTGCATGACGTAAACGTTCCATTTCCTGTTCGCCAGGAAAATTTACGTTCGGCTAACGAGATCACTTGGCACACGGCACTTCTAAGAACATTTTTACAAAGACTTGGCTAAAACGCTGCATGGTGGTTAGCATCAAGATTTATAAAATCCTTTGAAAATATGTATAAAAATCTGTGCAGGAAATAGGGAAGCCCGCCTAAATAGAGACAAATTAAATTGTCAGGTGTTAGGATAAGAGTAAAAAAGGTCTCCCCTAAAACCTCGTTCGATTCGTGCTAAAATCTAAATTAAGTCACGAGTGTCTAGGGGTGATCCGTGCTTTCACTCTGCCAGAGATTTTTGCGGTGAAACGTCACTTATAAAAATAAAATTTCTCCTTTGGTGTTCCCCCTCTTCTTTGAAACCTTACTACAGAGGCCGGGATTTGCTAAAGGCGGGGTAAACCTTTATGTACCTATCTATTTTTTCTAAACACATGAATAAATGAACCAAACGAAATAACCAAAATTGCAATCCCAAGCCTTGTCAGCGGCAAATTGTCCCCGCGGCACATCGGCCGCGGCAAATCGGCTGCGGCGTATTATCTCATCCCCATATTTTATCAAGCAGTTTAATCTGAAAATTGGACGAAGATGTCAAATTAAAATATTGAACGTTCTTGAAGGCAAAGTGTTCAAAATTTGCATGTATGGATTGATCGATCGACATTTTTGAAGCACCATAATAAAGAAGTACCCACTTGAATTGCTAAACAAATTCTGCCAGTTACAATAATAAAGTCATGGTATAAGAAGTAAACGAGAACCAAAGATAATCTGAGGGCAAGTTCGCGGCGTAAATTGCTGTACCATCTATTCTTGAAACATTTTAGCCCATATTTCACCTATCTAAAACTCTACTTCGGAATGAGCTACGAAACTCAAACTTTGCACAGTCGTAGACCATCATAGAGCTAGCCACCCCTCCAAGTTCCATGGACTTCCATAAAGTAGTAAATTAGTTACGAAATTTCAAAAAACGTCTAAAATTCCACTCACTTATGTATAGATCATCAAAATTCTACTATACTTCCAGACAAAGCTAAAATTTGGCAGACTGATAGAAATTATGAACAAACCCTTGGAAAAAATCAAAAAACCACAAAATTCTAATTTACTCCCCTCTCCTATACTTGTAAAGATATGTAAAAGTAACATTGTTCACTTCCAGGAACGCTAGAGAGCTGTAGTTCAATGAATAGAGGCGAAAATAGGTTTTAAATTAAGCACACCACTGGAGCGGTAAATATGAAATATTTTTTACCATGTTACACAACGTTTGAAAGGAAATTTTATTATCTACAATGAAGTAAAAAACAATTTTTTTGATAAGGGGCATGGTTTTTAGAAAATCAAATAAAACCTGTGCAAAACATAATTTTAAAAAAAATTAATTAAATGGCCCCCATTTACGGACGTCGCTGGCGGGTTCGTTGTAAGTCAAACCCCATCGAGTTATACACCGTTGAAAAGATAATTTTACTGTCAATAAAGTGCATTATAGCATTTTTTTAAATTAGGCTTAGTTTTTGAGAAAATTAGATTTATTAAAATTGGTTAAATTTACGGCCGCCTCTGAATTTATAAACATGAAACAAATCCGACATTCTTGTCCAGCATTTTAAAGGAAATTTTATTTGCTACAATAATGTATAACACATTTTGTTCTATAAATCTTGGTTTAAAAAAAAATCGAATAAATCATGGAAAAAACATGGATATTTTTTGACTTTTTTAAATTACTTCAATTAACGGACGCCGCTGAAGAGTTTATAAATAGCTGACCCCCATCGAGTTGTACCTTTTTCAAAAGGAAATTTCATTGTCTACAATAAAGTATATTACATATTTTTCTCTTAGAAGCGTATTTTTTGAGAAAATTTGAGAAAACCTAAATATGTTAGATTTTGGGGGGTCTGGGGGGTTTTTGAAGAGGTGGTTAGTTTAAGGAGGTGTTTGACCCCTAAGCTCTCTTACCTTTTTGTACGTCACTAAATTTACACAAAAAAATAAAAATAAATAAAAAACGTGCCGTTTAAAAAATTATTATTTTCTAACTTACTTACTTTAAGCTAAAAGTCCTCCCACTCCATTACAACATTTAAAAATACATTTAAAAAATGGATTTTATAGCTTATAAAATTCTCTAAAAGATATGTGTTAGAACTTTTACCCTAGTATAAAGTATTTCGGAGCTTATGCCGTCTAAAGTAGAAAAAATCTGAAAATTTGCCCAAGCACGTGATTTTAGTCATTTTTGGAAATTACCTGGCTCCGTTACTGCTGCTCGCAGGGCAACCATAGTACGACCCAATTGTAGATAATTATATCTTCTAAAAAATTTCATATAACTCTTTTTGCGATTTAGTGTACTCGAACGAAGTTACAGGGAAAAAACTACAAAAAGTGCCAATTTTTGATGGTTTTTTCAAGATGGCGGAGGAAGCACAGGGGTGGGGGTGGCGAAAACTCAAATTTTTAACTACCCTTTCGACCTTAATAACATATCCAAAATTCAGAACTACCGGACCTTTTATAGGGTAAAACTCCTCTATTCATTGTACTACTGAGCTTTGAAAGGCTAATAGGAACTGTGATTAAATATTAATAAACCTCAAAATTTTTAATAAAGCATTACAGAAGTTTTAAACAATATTCCGCATATTTTATTACTTCAAAACTTAAATATTATCCAAATCTTTAAAAAAGGAGTGAAATCATAACAAAAACATTTCATGTAAAAAAAGCCAACTACTCGAAAATGTTATTCCGTAAAAAGAATTGGGATAAAAGTAAAGCAAAGTTCTCTAATACAAATTTCAAAATTGAGGGTTCTCACTAGTTTGGAAAGGTTTTTCTAAATCTGGCTACTTCGGCTGCAAATGACTCTTAGGCACCGTGCTAAATTGAATATAAAGCTTTTTTAGCTCACACATATACTATACTATAGTAGTGTGAGCTATGGTGATCCTAATTTTTTCGAGAAAAAAAAGTTGCTCCGATTTCAAAAATTTTTATATATCTTTGCGTTTCAGATGATTTTGAAACTTTTTTGTTGCGCCGTCTGTCTGTCTGTCTGTCTGTCTGTATGTCTGTAACGACCAACGCGCATAACTCAAAAACCGCTCGGCCGATTTTAATGAAATTTGGTATCTAGGCTGGGTCTTGGTTCGAGATGGTCCATTTAAAAATGAACAAAATCCACCGAACACAAACCAAATAAAAGGGTGGGGGTAGATTTCAAAAATTAGAGTTTATATGAAAATATGGCGTGTGTGATATCAAACGAAAGGTAATTGAGTCTGGAGTTTAAAAAAATACATTTTAATTTATTTAAAAAAAAGGGTGGGGGTATATTTCAAAAATTCGAGTTTAAGTGAAAATATGGCGTGTGTGATATCAAACGAAAGGTAATTGAGTCCGGAGTTTAACAAAATACATTTTAGTTTTTGCTTTTTTTAAGGGTGGGGGTAGATTTTAAAAATTTGAGTTTAAGTCAAAACATGGCTTGTGTGGTATCAAATAAAAGGTAATTTAGTCTGGAGTTGAATAAAATATATTTCAGTTTTTAGTTATATTAGCTCACACGTAAACTATAACTATAGTACCTAGTGTGAGCTTAGGGGCCCATATATTGGCAGAGTATTTTTACATGCAATGTTTTTGTTATGATTACTTGAAACTTAAATCCACCAAGGAACAATTATTAAATATCGCTAGCTACAAACACTGGCTAGCGCTGGCAACTGCTGGTCTAGGGAGGGTAGATTGCTTTTTAAAATAACTTGCTGCACTGTGATAAGGGTCCAAATTAGACGTCAATGTGTTTATCTTATTATTTAAAGTATTATGACCAAGAATAATGCGTATGCATGCATAATACATGTATGTCATGCATGTGATGGCTCTTCAGTTTGCGGAATGTCAATAAGAAGTGCATAAATAAACGCCTCGCAAAAATATTTTTAACTTTCTTGCTCCGCATATTTGCAAGGTCATCTTCAATATCATTGAATAGCTGCAGTCAAGGGCGTACCCAGCTAAAAGGAAAAGGGCGCATATTCAGAAGAGGAATTCCATGAAATTCTTAAGGGGGGCAAATTCGTAATCCATTTGCATTTTATTAAATTATTTTCAAAAATGAAAATCTGATAAGAAAAGGGGACTTTTGCCCATTCTTGCCCTCCCCCCCCCCCCTTTATAATATATTAGCCTTGAAAACAGTTTTTTGTAAATATCTCAGAAACTAAAGCTCCTACGAAGTTTTTGGTTAAAACACGAATTATTGAGCAAAATATGTTCTACTATATTCCGACAATAGTGTATTGATACGATGCTTCGTTAAAAAGTTAGCAATTTTTTAAGTTTTTAATTGTCAAAAGACTATCATTAGCAATATTGGATTTTGACCAAAATCTAATCAGCTCGTAAGAGTGTCCAACACTATTTTACCTAAAAATCGTTTCAGCGGTTTAGGACCTATAGTGTTACGGACAGAAATAATATACACACAGACAGACATCATGACGATATTGCTAGGATAGGTCAAAATACATCCAAATAACACATTTTTGGCGTTATCTCAAAAAAAAAATTTCGTCGTAAATAATACCCTTTCTAGCCATTGCTACGCGGGCTAGGAAGGTAAAACTCATTTATAGGGTAACCCGTGGTTATTTTCCACCGGGCATTTCAGGGAAGGAAAGGAAGGAAATACCTACGGTATAATACCTACAATATTTCCCGGTATATCCCAGTATTTCCTCAAATTTCAAAGAAATTCCCTAGTATTTCCCAAGCAATGGTATTTCCTAGTATTTCCCCCTAGTATTTTTAATGGTATTTCCTAGTATATTTCCCAGTACTTCTCAAGTATTTCCTGGTATTTCGCCGAACCTGTACACCAAAAGGAAATATGGAGTCAAATCAATTGCAGTTTGTTTATTAAAAAAATAATATGATGTTTTTTTTTTTCTAAATATAATATTATTATATTATATTATATACTGTAAACAATACATTTTGCCTGTTTTGCCCCAATGGTGGGGCATAACGGAGAGGTGAGTGGGGCATAATGGGCAGTGCCATTAGTTGTATAATTTATAAATAAAAGTGTTTTTATTAACTTGTTTATTTATTTATGAATAGGCCCTAAAAGCTGAACAACATTAAACAAAAACAAACAAGTAATAATTATTCGTCTAAAAAAAAACTCAATATTCGCATCTCTACTTTTACACAATATTAATGAGACTTTATTATACCGTAAGTTCTTGGCTCTTCGTTTAATAGTTCTGAACCATCTTGAAAAAAAAGGTATTAGTCCCTGGGCATGTGCCCATTTTGCCCCGTTCATTTTGCCCCAATAGTCAAATTTAATTTAATTTCCAAAAATATATGATGAACTTATCATAACTGTTTACAATACTCTGCCAATATATGGGCCCCTAAGCTCACACTAGGTACTATAGTTATGATGAGCTGATATAACTAAAAACGGAAATATATTTTATTCAACTCCATACCAAATTACCTTTTGTTTGATACCACACAAGCCATGTTTTGACTTAAACTCAAATTTTTGAAATCTACCCCCCCACCCTTAAAAAAAACAAAAACTAAAATGTATTTTGTTTAACTCCGGACCCAATTACCTTTCGTTTAATATCATACACGCCATATTTTCACTTAACCCTAATTTTGAAATATACCCCACCCTTTTTAGCTCACACATATACTATACTATAATAGTGTGAGCTATGGTGATCCTAATTTTTTATATATATATCTTTGCGTTTCAGATGATTTTGAAACTTTTTTGTCGCGCCGTCTGTCTGTCTGTCTGTCTGTCTGTCTGTCTGTCAGACTGACAGACAGACAGACAGACAGACAGACAGACAGACAGACAGACAGACAGACAGACAGACAGACAGACAGCGCGACAAAAAAGTTTCAAAATCATCTGAAACGCAAAGATATATATATAAAAAATTAGGATCACCATAGCTCACACTATTATAGTATAGTATATGTGTGAGCTAAAAAGGGTGGGGTATATTTCAAAATTAGGGTTAAGTGAAAATATGGCGTGTATGATATTAAACGAAAGGTAATTGGGTCCGGAGTTAAACAAAATACATTTTAGTTTTTGTTTTTTTTAAGGGTGGGGGGGTAGATTTCAAAAATTTGAGTTTAAGTCAAAACATGGCTTGTGTGGTATCAAACAAAAGGTAATTTGGTATGGAGTTGAATAAAATATATTTCCGTTTTTAGTTATATCAGCTCATCATAACTATAGTACCTAGTGTGAGCTTAGGGGCCCATATATTGGCAGAGTATTGTAAACAGTTATGATAAGTTCATCATATATTTTTGGAAATTAAATTAAATTTGACTATTGGGGCAAAATGAACGGGGCAAAATGGGCACATGCCCAGGGACTAATACCTTTTTTTTCAAGATGGTTCAGAACTATTAAACGAAGAGCCAAGAACTTACGGTATAATATAGTCTCATTAATATTGTGTAAAAGTAGAGATGCGAATATTGAGTTTTTTTTTAGACGAATAATTATTACTTGTTTGTTTTTGTTTAATGTTGTTCAGCTTTTAGGGCCTATTCATAAATAAATAAACAAGTTAATAAAAACACTTTTATTTATAAATTATACAACTAATGGCACTGCCCATTATGCCCCACTCACCTCTCCGTTATGCCCCACCATTGGGGCAAAACAGGCAAAATGTATTGTTTACAGTATATAATATAATATAATAATATTATATTTAGAAAAAAAAAAACATCATATTATTTTTTTAATAAACAAACTGCAATTGATTTGACTCCATATTTCCTTTTGGTGTACAGGTTCGGCGAAATACCAGGAAATACTTGAGAAGTACTGGGAAATATACTAGGAAATACCATTAAAAATACTAGGGGGAAATACTAGGAAATACCATTGCTTGGGAAATACTAGGGAATTTCTTTGAAATTTGAGGAAATACTGGGATATACCGGGAAATATTGTAGGTATTATACCGTAGGTATTTCCTTCCTTTCCTTCCCTGAAATGCCCGGTGGAAAATAACCACGGGTTACCCTATAAATGAGTTTTACCTTCCTAGCCCGCGTAGCAATGGCTAGAAAGGGTATTATTTACGACGAAATTTTTTTTTTGAGATAACGCCAAAAATGTGTTATTTGGATGTATTTTGACCTATCCTAGCAATATCGTCATGATGTCTGTCTGTGTGTATATTATTTCTGTCCGTAACACTATAGGTCCTAAACCGCTGAAACGATTTTTAGGTAAAATAGTGTTGGACACTCTTACGAGCTGATTAGATTTTGGTCAAAATCCAATATTGCTAATGATAGTCTTTTGACAATTAAAAACTTAAAAAATTGCTAACTTTTTAACGAAGCATCGTATCAATACACTATTGTCGGAATATAGTAGAACATATTTTGCTCAATAATTCGTGTTTTAACCAAAAACTTCGTAGGAGCTTTAGTTTCTGAGATATTTACAAAAAACTGTTTTCAAGGCTAATATATTATAAAGGGGGGGGGGGGAGGGCAAGAATGGGCAAAAGTCCCCTTTTCTTATCAGATTTTCATTTTTGAAAATAATTTAATAAAATGCAAATGGATTACGAATTTGCCCCCCTTAAGAATTTCATGGAATTCCTCTTCTGAATATGCGCCCTTTTCCTTTTAGCTGGGTACGCCCTTGACTGCAGCTATTCAATGATATTGAAGATGACCTTGCAAATATGCGGAGCAAGAAAGTTAAAAATATTTTTGCGAGGCGTTTATTTATGCACTCTGTCTGTCTGACAGACAGACAGACAGACAGACAGACAGACAGACAGACAGACAGACAGACAGACAGACAGACAGACAGACAGACAGACAGACAGACAGACAGACAGACAGACAGACAGACAGACAGACAGACAGACAGACAGACAGACAGACAGACAGACAGACAGACAGACAGACAGACAGACAGACAGACAGACAGACAGACAGACAGACAGACAGACAGACAGACAGACAGACAGACAGACAGACAGACAGACAGACAGACAGACAGACAGACAGACAGACAGACAGACAGACAGACAGACAGACAGACAGACAGACAGACAGACAGACAGACAGACAGACAGACAGACAGACAGACAGACAGACAGACAGACAGACAGACAGACAGACAGACAGACAGACAGACAGACAGACAGACAGACAGACAGACAGACAGACAGACAGACAGACAGACAGACAGACAGACAGACAGACAGACAGACAGACAGACAGACAGACAGACAGACAGACAGACAGACAGACAGACAGACAGACAGACAGACAGACAGACAGACAGACAGACAGACAGACAGACAGACAGACAGACAGACAGACAGACAGACAGACAGACAGACAGACAGACAGACAGACAGACAGACAGACAGACAGACAGACAGACAGACAGACAGACAGACAGACAGACAGACAGACAGACAGACAGACAGACAGACAGACAGACAGACAGACAGACAGACAGACAGACAGACAGACAGACAGACAGACAGACAGACAGACAGACAGACAGACAGACAGACAGACAGACAGACAGACAGACAGACAGACAGACAGACAGACAGACAGACAGACAGACAGACAGACAGACAGACAGACAGACAGACAGACAGACAGACAGACAGACAGACAGACAGACAGACAGACAGACAGACAGACAGACAGACAGACAGACAGACAGACAGACAGACAGACAGACAGACAGACAGACAGACAGACAGACAGACAGACAGACAGACAGACAGACAGACAGACAGACAGACAGACAGACAGACAGACAGACAGACAGACAGACAGACAGACAGACAGACAGACAGACAGACAGACAGACAGACAGACAGACAGACAGACAGACAGACAGACAGACAGACAGACAGACAGACAGACAGACAGACAGACAGACAGACAGACAGACAGACAGACAGACAGACAGACAGACAGACAGACAGACAGACAGACAGACAGACAGACAGACAGACAGACAGACAGACAGACAGACAGACAGACAGACAGACAGACAGACAGACAGACAGACAGACAGACAGACAGACAGACAGACAGACAGACAGACAGACAGACAGACAGACAGACAGACAGACAGACAGACAGACAGACAGACAGACAGACAGACAGACAGACAGACAGACAGACAGACAGACAGACAGACAGACAGACAGACAGACAGACAGACAGACAGACAGACAGACAGACAGACAGACAGACAGACAGACAGACAGACAGACAGACAGACAGACAGACAGACAGACAGACAGACAGACAGACAGACAGACAGACAGACAGACAGACAGACAGACAGACAGACAGACAGACAGACAGACAGACAGACAGACAGACAGACAGACAGACAGACAGACAGACAGACAGACAGACAGACAGACAGACAGACAGACAGACAGACAGACAGACAGACAGACAGACAGACAGACAGACAGACAGACAGACAGACAGACAGACAGACAGACAGACAGACAGACAGACAGACAGACAGACAGACAGACAGACAGACAGACAGACAGACAGACAGACAGACAGACAGACAGACAGACAGACAGACAGACAGACAGACAGACAGACAGACAGACAGACAGACAGACAGACAGACAGACAGACAGACAGACAGACAGACAGACAGACAGACAGACAGACAGACAGACAGACAGACAGACAGACAGACAGACAGACAGACAGACAGACAGACAGACAGACAGACAGACAGACAGACAGACAGACAGACAGACAGACAGACAGACAGACAGACAGACAGACAGACAGACAGACAGACAGACAGACAGACAGACAGACAGACAGACAGACAGACAGACAGACAGACAGACAGACAGACAGACAGACAGACAGACAGACAGACAGACAGACAGACAGACAGACAGACAGACAGACAGACAGACAGACAGACAGACAGACAGACAGACAGACAGACAGACAGACAGACAGACAGACAGACAGACAGACAGACAGACAGACAGACAGACAGACAGACAGACAGACAGACAGACAGACAGACAGACAGACAGACAGACAGACAGACAGACAGACAGACAGACAGACAGACAGACAGACAGACAGACAGACAGACAGACAGACAGACAGACAGACAGACAGACAGACAGACAGACAGACAGACAGACAGACAGACAGACAGACAGACAGACAGACAGACAGACAGACAGACAGACAGACAGACAGACAGACAGACAGACAGACAGACAGACAGACAGACAGACAGACAGACAGACAGACAGACAGACAGACAGACAGACAGACAGACAGACAGACAGACAGACAGACAGACAGACAGACAGACAGACAGACAGACAGACAGACAGACAGACAGACAGACAGACAGACAGACAGACAGACAGACAGACAGACAGACAGACAGACAGACAGACAGACAGACAGACAGACAGACAGACAGACAGACAGACAGACAGACAGACAGACAGACAGACAGACAGACAGACAGACAGACAGACAGACAGACAGACAGACAGACAGACAGACAGACAGACAGACAGACAGACAGACAGACAGACAGACAGACAGACAGACAGACAGACAGACAGACAGACAGACAGACAGACAGACAGACAGACAGACAGACAGACAGACAGACAGACAGACAGACAGACAGACAGACAGACAGACAGACAGACAGACAGACAGACAGACAGACAGACAGACAGACAGACAGACAGACAGACAGACAGACAGGTTATTTTTTTTCTGGAACTAAAAATTATAAGCTTTATGTCAAGGAGGGGGAAACGCTTAGTTTTAGAGACACAGGGTGTTAAATATCTAATCTTTTTTTAGTTTTTTATTTATAGCTCATGCAGTTTTTGAGATATTTAGCTCAAATTTGGTGCGTGTATTAAGCTATAGGTACTAAACTATACCACATGCCAAGTAATAGTAAAAATCTATAAGGTGATACTTTTTCAGGGGTTTTGTCGCCTTTTCCCCCGGATTTTTTTTGTGGTAAGCCACTGGTTGATTCTAAAACAACAGGTAAAATCCCTGTTTTATTTGCAAACTTTTTTCTCTCCTGTGATATTTTCGCATTTCTAACCGTTATAGAGAAAATCGCCGTTGCAACAAAGGATACTATCATCACAATAAAAAATGCTACAGTAGATATGGTATATGGCAAAGTATATCAAAATAAACAAAAAAAATATTATCTCGAAAACTAAGCGTTTGCGGACCTATGTTTATATGAACTTTTTGCCTTGAAATCACTCAAGGAATTTAACATTAAAATTATGTTATTGAATTTTGAAATACCCTGTATATATAAGTATCGCCGTTTGTTAAAAACAAATATTATTTCCTAATTTTTTTTATAAAATAACATTTTGTACGCGTACCCTGGTAGAGCGCCATTACCGTTATCAGTTTGGAATTCCTAAATATTTTCCGCTAGAGGCGCCGGAAGCGAGCGCGCGCGAATTATTCGTATTCCTTTAACATCCTCAATACAGAGATCGCAACGCCCGAGTAAAGCCACATCTGTTCTGTGCAGTTTTTAGCGTTAATACGTGAATAGGTTAGCTTGTCTAATGATAAGGGGTAATTACCATTATCAGTATACTGAGGTAAACAAAGTATATTTATTTTCCTTTTTATACTACAAAATTTATTACCCAGAAAGAAAAAAAAATAAAAACTCTTTTTACACAACAAGCGGAGCGATAAAATATACGTGTAATAATTTCCGTTATCATCATCATTATCAAGACCTTTTTATAAATTTTATAAAAAGGTTAAACTTTTAATTTAAAGTAATATACAGGGTGGCTCACAGAAAACGTATACGGGATGCCATTATGAGTATTTAAAGTGAATTTTTGAAAAAATCCTTGGACACATTATTTTTATTTTTTTTAATATTTATATATTTTTTTTTTTTATACTGGGACTTTTCCATCCATACTAGGATCAATTGCCCAGTTTTTGCAAAAGTTTTTGCGTCGAAAATTGCTTTTTAGACATAACAATACAACCATGCGTTATGTGGGACTCGAACCCACAAGCTCGCGAAACGCCGTGATCGACGCAGATAGCAGCGATATATCCGAAGCAGGACCACTAAACAAGCGGACACGAACTCACCCAATATTATTATTTTATATCTATGGACCCCTAGTCGGGGTAGCTTTGACCCCTTGACTTTAGATAAGGAATGTGGGTCAAGTGATACCATGTTTAAAATAATTTTTTTCATTCCATTACAGCATTGATATTATTAGATATTCGCAATTTAAGAAAAAAATCAAGACTGACTGCTTCCTATTTTCTTACAACTAAACTATTACAAATAGATTTAGGTAATTTGTTTTAAAATGTTTTTTTTTTTCTTTTTCAAGAGATGTGTATTTATGTTTCAAATTCAGTGGGTACTTTGTTTTAATTTAAGGTTTCAATATCGCGCTGCGACCCTCGAACAATGCGGTCTTTGCGAATCGTACTAGCGTCCACATTAGCGAATAGATCGCGCTCGTTGATCGAGGCTCGTGGCTCGGTAATGAGCACCCGGCTTTATATTATCGGAGGGCATATGGGTCCGCGCATCCACTTGAGCTTGAGAGAAAATTTCGATAGTAAGTATTTCTTCCAAATGGACACCGTTTAAAGAGTAACTGTCAAATTGTCTCAGCTGCTTTCCAAAATGTGTAGATTTGCGAGAAATACTTTCAAGAGAAGCGAAGTGCCTTTCCCCTCCCTAAATGTGAAAAATAATTTAATCATTTCCAAATTTCTAAACAAAACAAACAATCAATCAAGTTAGCACTCTAAATTTATTTATATCTACATTATATTATACAATAAATACCCTTATTCGTAACGATTTATACTGTGAAAATAGCCCACCAGAGTACTGGAAAAAATAGTTGGTAATACCTTATTTGGAACTTATGATGAAAACCTACCAGCTTTCGAAATATTGGCACTACATCTGTTTGTTATGCTGGATTTGTCACCCAGTAATTAAGATGTACATTAAATAATTCTCAGAATTTGATCATTTAAACAGCCTTGATGATAAATGAGGCTGAATTATGGTACAACTTGTGAAAAGACAAAAAAAATTATAAAGAGGAGGTAAAAAGTTTGGAAATAGCAAAAGTTGTAAAGCAAGCGGAATTTTTTTTATCAACAAAAACTGCTCTATATGTTTTGCCAGCATTGCCATGTGGTAAAGTAGAACGATCTTTTCAGAGGATATATTGGTTTGTGCATGCTGTGTTTACACCGAAAATTAGTTTTAGAAAAAAATAAACAAGTAGAAGAGGATGTTTTAAGCAGATTTGCTGATCCCAGAAGTTTCATTTTACCATAAATTGGGTTTTTACTTTGTCGTTTTACTGTAATAGATTGAGATTTAGAAAAATTATATATATGTATGTTCGTTTTTATAGTTTTCGTTTTTTTTTATTTACTTTAATAAATTCATATTTTTATTTTAAATGTTTGCATTTGTCCCCTCTAAGTAAGCCCATAATAGCAGCTCTCAAAAGATTATTTCTCTCAAATAAAAACGCGCCCTTAAAATTGGAATTTTTATTGAATTAGGGTTTGTTCTCTGCATTTTAGACTCATTTTTTAAATCTTGTTCCATAAATTTAAATCCAAACATACTTTAAATTCTATTCATACCTTAACACAAGAAGGCATAAAAGTTTAGTACATATTCAACATACTATACGACAAACTAATTAAAGCAAAACATCTCTAATCAGTCATTACAAATTCATATCATGTTGCTGATCTATAAAGGCCAGTTTTTATTAAAGATGCCTTCGAAACTGTCTTGATGTGGTGTCACATTTTAAAGTGTTGTACCTACGTTGTAATATAATATATCTACGTAGCTAAAATTGGTTGTTGACACTTTAATAGTCGGTAAGTACGTGGTTTTCATATTCATTAGTTACAGTAAGATAAAAATTGCTATATGGATTTTTATCAATTTATGCTAAAGGTAATAATTTGAGCCCGAAGTTTGATTATAACGTTTCCAGAGTCTTTCTTATAACAGGTGTTCCAAAGTGCTTCTTAAAAACCAAAGTAGTATCCCGCCTTTAATAGATTCTATTGGATACACAGCCCCGGCCTGTTCCGCCCCTAACAGTAAAGTAAGCAAATGAGTCTTTCTGTAAGTTACGCAACTGCAAGAGCACTCGTATTAGTTCGACTCTTGATTCTTTAGTTGGTATTGATTTTTTTAAATTTTATGGCGAGTGGCCTTTTAAAGGCGATGCGCCACGATGCAACATATCCCCGACTTCGACGACTTTTGGTAGGGATAACCATTGGCGTAGCTAGCCTTGCTTTTCAGGGGGGGCCGTGGCCCCGGTCTATCTTGAACAAAAAGCAAACATAGGTTTTAAAAAGTCGTGCAAAGTGTGCAATGATTAAAAAAAAATACGCGCATTAAATGTTCTAATATTTTAATATAACAAATTTTATAATACGTTTACCAACTTATTTATATGTATACACAGGAAGTATGTAATTCAGCAATTCTACAAAGAAAGTTTTCTACGTCGCCGACTGAAAGCGTCTACCACACTGTCTAAGTCGACCTCAACATCTTTTTCTATGAATAACAATGACAAAACCTGTGTCTCTCTTGAGTCATAGTTGTTCTAAGCCAATTAAAAACTCTCCTCATGGCAGAGAAAGACCTCTCGCAAGTTGCACTTAAAATTGGAAGAATACTCGCAACTTTAAAAAGTTGGTAGAGGTTTGGATAGGTGTTTTCTGCTATATGTTGTTTGATAGAATCATGACCAACAGTTTGATTTAACCGAAAAATACTCGGAAAAATACATTTCTTTAAAACGGTCATTTCTGCTCTTAGAGCAGAAGTTTAATCTTAAAAATTTCCCGGTATTGCTCGACGAATTTATTCCATTTAACGACGTGGGAAAACTTAATATGAAAATGGTTATGAAATTGTCACCAAAATCGGAAAATTTCCATAAGACATTAAACGCTAACCTCAAAAAAACTAAAAAGATTATTATATTTATTTTAGAAAAACAGTTTAAAAAGGTCTTTTATAACCTTACGACATCTACAACCCGATTTCGGAAACAGAGGGGCAAAGGTCGCTGTCTTTATTAAATAATTCAACTTACACTTCTATAATATTTTACAAGATGTCGCCAATATGTATGAAATATTCAATATGCATAATTATGTTTAAATTTAAAAAATATTTTCGGGAAATTGCATAAGTGCAGAAAAGTTACCGATAATTTAAAGAGAAAAAGCCTACTTCCGCAAGACAAGGGCTTTTTCCTGAAATGTAAACATTATCTGAATGATTTTAAATTTTAATGCACCTATTTTATTTGAATATTTCCCGAATAATAATAGAAAAGTATGTATTTTCAGCGTCATGTTCTTTTACTAGTAGTCGGTAGGGGAGGCCTAAATTATCTTAGGGGGGGCCTGAGGGACTTCAGGGGGGGCCAGGCCCCCCCTGGCCCCCCCCTAGCTACGCCAATGGGGATAACACAAGCCAGTTTAAAGGGCGAGGTCGTAAAAAAAAGTCAGTCAAACTTTTGAATTCGGATTCCTTTCTCACACTTCAATAGGAGAAGCTTTAGAGAACTACTTTGGAACGCGCGGGATAACTTTTTTTAGGTTTCACTGAATAAAAGGAAGATCAAGGGGAATGCGGAACGATAAAATTTAGATTTTAGCCAATTTACAAAAAAGACGATAAGCTAAACTTTCAAGATAGGCATAACACTGCTAAACGTAGTTTATAAAGTAGGTGCTGGCTATTGGAGAATACCAATGTGGATTCCGCCCTAACGGATCTACATATAAACAAAGCTTAAATATATATAGTATTTAATTAGATGTTAAACAGGCTTTTGACAGCTTAAATTGTGAGAAAATTATGCAGGAATTAGCACTTTGAGAATCCCTCCAAATTTATTAAGCTTATTAACGTTTTTATTCAGGGTTCCAAAGCTGTAGTCAGAATAAATAACCAGTTCTCAGAGCTACTTTTTGTAACTTGAGGAGTAACGCAATGTGTTACCTTCATTACTGTTTGATCTGGTCCTTAAAGCTTCAGTTAGAATGATTGACACAAGCGGATATGTTGGCACCAAATAAATGCAAATAGCTGACTACATGAACGATATTGGAGTTCATAGTAGAGATATTTATATAAAATGTTACTTAGCTCCTATTGCCCCTTTATAAAAACCTTTCAACAATCCCTTTTCTAAATGAACTCTCAAACTATATTTTTATGGAATGTCCCCTTTATAAGATTTTTAGCTCTTCTAAGAACACGTAACAACACATCTATATATTTTGATCATAATACTGTACCATTTGTAACATGCATACGCTGGAATCATTGGAACACTTTATTAAAATCTGCCCAATCTACAGCAGCGTAAGACAATATTACTTACCAGGAGTGTCTGTTGAGGATTTGGATGTAACTTTAAATAAAACTTCTGAAGCTAATATAAAAGCCCTCTATTACTATTGCAGAGAAGCACTTAAAATTAGATCCTACATTTTAAATGAATATTATTATTAAAAAAAACAAAAACATTAGCCTAAAACTAAAACTAAAACCAAATTTTGGGTCTAAGACCTTATTTTTCTAAGTACTTATATTATATTTCTTTGATTTGTCTAAAAATAAATACAAATTAAAAATATATTAATTTATTTATTTTTAAAGCATTCATAAAATGTGTATATTAATCTTTTAAACTGTTTTTGGTGGTTGGTGAATAAAATTTGTTTTTGCATTTCCTTCCTTTCGATTTAAATTTACGGTTTAGATTTTTTCTTTATCTAATATTTGTAGGTTTTTTTTTACATACATATACATATTTAGGTATATACATTTGTTATTATTTTGAGACTCAAGAATTTAAGACCTTATTTTTCTAAGTACTTATATTATATTTCTTTGATTTGTCTAAAAATAAATACAAATTAGAAATATATTAATTTATTTATTTTTAAAGCATTCATAAAATGTGTATATTAATCTTTTAAATTTTTTTTGCTGTTTGGTGAATAAAATTTGTTTTTGCATTTCCTTCCTTTCGATTTAAATTTACGGTTTAGATTTTTTCTTTATCTAATATTTATAGGTTTTTTTTTACATACATATACATATTTAGGTATATACATTTGTTATTATTTTGAGACTCAAGAATTACTTAGAAGTTATTATTTTCGTTTCTTTTTTAGATTTAGGCATTTAACATTTTTTGTTAATATATAAGATTCTAACCTCCTTGTTATGTACCTTGTACTACAAACAATAAAATTTTGATTGGATTTTGATTTAATAGTAGAGATATTTTAAAAGCCAAAAAAACGAGGACTGAACTTACCAAAAAACAATTTAAGCAAATGGAAAAGTTTACATAGTTCGAAGCAAATATAAACAAAGAAAACTCTTACAGAGAAAATAAACTGAGAGAATCAATGGAAACAAAGTTTCTACATTCATGAAAAACTACTCAACAAGGACACGAATAAGATTCTACACTACAATAGTAAGGTCGATATAGTGACGAATTAAAAACGAATATGGAACTACTCAAAATATTTGAAAGAAAAATTCTTCGTTTGATCTTTGGACCCAAGTAAACAGAAGATGGTTATTGGAAGATACGGATGAATTATGAATTGTTTCTTCTAAAAGATAACGCAAACATCGTGAGGTTTATCCAAAGTAAAAGATTAGCTTATTTGGCACATGCACAGAGAATGGATGAGACAAGGACACCAAGAGGAATAATAAGCTGGATATCTGCAGGAATGAGAGTAAGAGGGAGGCTACGGGAGAAAGATGACATCAAAAATATGGAAACAAGAATCGTGCCAGCTAGAGCAGAATGTATAGCTCTGATTAATCATGCTAAAACACCCCAGAGACTTGTAACTCCACTTGAAGAAGAAGAAGTAGCCCGCAAGGAATATGGAGGCTTGACAAAAGGGATAAGTCACAACTCCCGGCACGAAGACAGATACATTTTTTAGGAAAGTAGCAAGAGATTTACTAGTCTATTACAAACGTCTCAAAGATGTCGACCGAATAGAAAATAAGTGCTGAAATTATTGTAAAGAACCGGAATGTTTGAGAGAGTATCTCATCATGAGGAATGAAGAAGGAATAAGAACAATTACTTATCTCTGAGCAGAAATGGCAAACATATTATATCACCAACAAGCATAAATATTAGCAGCCTCATCACAGATAGGAGGTAGGAGGGAGGAATCCAATGTTTCTTTCTTGGAGTTCTTATAAGGGATTACTTGTCCCAATTTAGGACCTACCCCACAATCTGCTACCACAAAATCCTAAACAAATGGTACCCTATGCTTATTTTAGAGGATCGTAAGAAAATATGAAGAATATTAATCGCTGATAATATTTAGGCAAAAACATACTCTGAAAGCAATATATAAGTAAATATTCGAACGCCACTACTATAGTTAGTAGGTATTTTTACTCCTGCTATTATGGCCTACTGCTCTTACTTTCGATTAATTGACTAATCTGATTTAGACTCGTTAAGCCCACTCAAATATAATTTGAATGACTTAAATCTTGAGTAATCGGTAATTAATTATTATTTATTTGTGCTTTCATTGTTGGTAAATCTTTCGGGTTTGAAAATAGTAATTGATCATTTGCATGACACTTATGCAGCGTAGAATAAAATCGGTTTAACTTTTATTTTCATGTTTTCTATTAAATGAACAAAGAAGCATAACCTGACTTTAACATGTATTCTTGACATAATATGCATAATGACATTTCAGAACCTTTGGTGGTCTTCAACGTTATTTGATGCTCTCTTGCTCAGTCTTCTCCATTGCCCTGTACTTTCAGGGCGTACAACTCAATGGTCTTCTCCGTTTTCCTTCTTCTAGTCAGCTATTAACTGTGATTTTGTGGTTAATTTTTTATCGTATCTACGGGATGCGTGTCAGCAACTGTTCTCAAAGCTTTTTTATTCTTAAATGTTAAGGTCCACATCTAGCCACTACCCTTGTTAATAGATCTTAAATGTTTTCCTGTTTTTGTATCATTACTACTAGTCTTTTCACCATTTTGATAAATACAGATACAGAAATGCCAACAAAAGTCATCCGTTCTCGAGGTGTATCTAAAAATATGGTCGCGACATTTGTCTCAAAAGCAGGTCATGTAGCAACAATTTCTCTGAAAGATTAAAGGACTGTTACTGGCGATTGGTACATCACCATTTGTTTGCCGAGGCACAAAAAAACATTGAATTTTTAACCCAACAAAACGTCAAATTGTTGGACCATCCTCCATGCAGTCCCGACCTAAGTCCCAACAATTTCTATACTTTTCCGAAAATAAAGAATGAACTGCGTGGCCAAAAATTTCAGTCGCCAGAGGAAGAATGCAATTTTGATAGTACCTAGTATAAACTAGTGGAATTGCAGCTTTGACAACTGGTTCAAGCACATGCAAAAGTGCATTAATTTTCGTGGAGAATAATTCGAGAAAGAATAAAGTCTTTAAAAGTAATCTACGGTTTTATTCAAGCTGTATGCAAAACTTAAAAGAAAACCCTCCAGTAGTACTGCCGTCCTAAGTAAGACCCACCTATCTGCAAAAAAATCAAAAATGAGTTAGGATCAAAAATGGCTTTAAATAGGTAATAATTTGTTACTTTTTTTGTTCTATTACTTAGATATTGCTATTAAGAACCCATAAACATTTACCAACAAAAATATATTACTATGGAACCCTTGGCAAGCATTTAAACTTTAAACTCGCTTTTCTCGAAGTAACTGAAAACGCAGATAGGTGGGTCTTACTAAGGACGGCAGGGTGTACTGGGGGGTGACTCGTAGGTCCGGTTAGTAGGTTATGCATATGCCGTTTTCACATGATTTGACATTCTATGAAAGTTATATTGAAATACGTATATAATACATATTATAATTATATGTCTTTCTTTGCTTTGAATTTGTATTACAAAGCGTTAGGAGAGTTGTTTTGTTGTTTGTGATATAATCCTAAATACACACAAATTTACAAAGTGGCTAAGTTAAACCGGATAATGTACAATGTTTGCAAACTAAACAAACGTTGGATCTCAGACGTTAAATAAACAACCAGCGGAAATGTCCAACTTTAACCGAAACTGCTGGACTAACTGCCCAGAAACTCTAAACTACGCCAATCTATTTGAACAACTTTGTCAATTTTATCGGCAGTGAAGCAAAACACGCTATTTTTCATGACGATTACAACTTGACGGTTTCTACATTAAATCTGGTTGGTTTTTAGACTAACTTCAGACGTCTCGATTTTATGGTTTAACTTTTTCCTGAATGGGGGCCTTTTCAAAGTTTTTAGATAAATATTTTCGCTTTTTCGATAAGACGGGCGAACGACCTGCCACCCTAACGTGTTTCGGATGGCTTAGCTACATTGTAGCACCAAAAAAATGGCAAATCATTTTCGTAAGATACTGTGTAATTTTTATCAGTTTTGCAGGCACTCCATTAGCTACCCTTATACTTTATTATTGTTTTATTTGCGTTATTTTTGTGTTCTGCATGCAAAATTAATAAAAAAGTTCCGAAAACAACTAGGGAGGGGCTTGAGCTAGTTTTAAATCTAAAAAAGAAGCGATTGAAAAGTTTATTTTTATTTTTATTATAAAACTGCAAAACCTCAGGATCGACCCCGGACAAAACTCCAGAAAATTTAAGAAAAAATTTATTTATTTCTTTTGGATCATCCAGCTTTTCCGGAAAATCATTTTGTTTTGAGTTGTTTACGATTTCTAATTGTTTTAGGCGTTTCCAAAGAAGCTTTTGATCCGAGTTTCTAGCGCAAAAGTCAAGATAGCTTTTTTTTTCGTTTTGACTTGCCACATTGGTCATATTACGTATTTCATTGTAATTCGTCCAATGACCCTCATCTCCCTAATTTTTAAATCGATTACATGCTTTTTCTTTCATTTTAGTAATTTTTTTAATGTTATCGGTAAATCAAGGTGGCTTTTGTTTTTTAATTAAGACTGTTTTTAAGGGAGATACTACATCAAATATCGCTAACATTCCCTAATTTAATATTTGTACTTTTTTATCAATATCATTGCAATACAAAATATCAGAGAATGACGCTTGTTCAACACTTCGAATTCTTACCAATAAAAAAAACTGTCAATAAATGATCTGAGATTCTCTATTTTTTTCACTTTGTAGATACTTAAATTATGAATTCAGTGATGTATGTACTTTATTTCTAGTCAAAAATGGATTTATCGGATTTTGATATTCTACGCTACAATTATTGGATTAACAAAATGACCCTATAGCATATTAAGTTTTTTTTAAGTAATAACCAAGGTTGTTAAATAAACACTGACAAATTCGGATGGTGCGTAACAGCGGGTTAAACATCGGTTTGGGCTAAAAGGGTTTCCTAAACTGTCACAGCGGGTTTTATCCCTAATTTTGAGGTTGAGTACGGGCAAAGGGAATGCTCACGATCGTGCATAGTATTATACCGGGTGGGCCAAAAAAAACCGGACAATTTTTATTATTTTATTATTATTATGGTTATAACTTTTGAAATATACAATCGATTTTAATGGAACAAATTGCACTTGCCAAAGAATTAATCAGTGTTTTGACTAATTATATTTTTTTGTCCGCCATCTCAAAATCCAAGATGGCGGACGAAATTAAAATATACCCTTTAAAGTTGCTCATTTATTCTTGTGTTGCGAACATGCATTAATTGTTGTTTTAAACCGAAAAAAAAAGCTCCATTCTTGCTACGTACAACAAGGTGTGAACTAGCAAAATCAGTTCCGTGGTTCTAAAAAAATATTTTTTTTTTCAACCATTGTTTTGCCTTCATTTATTTCCTTATAACTTCATTAATGCTGAACCGATTTTGTTGAAATAAAAAACACCCTGGTGAGAATTGATTGCCTTTTAAAGATTATGATCAAAATTTACAGCCATCTTATAATTTAAGAGGGCGGATAGAATCATACTTGATTTTTCAAAATGGCGTGTTTATTCTTCTTTTCTGACAATGTTTTAGTTTTTTTCAAATTTATAGAAAAGTACTACTTTTGCCCTGGACAACAAGGTACAAATTAGTAAAATCGGTGTGGTGGTTTGCAAAAAATCTATTTTTGTTTCAGCCATTGTTTTACAGATTATACGCATTGCTAATACTGTCGGCATTAATTTCCTTATAAACTCATTAATACTAAACCGGTTTAGTAATAACGAATTTATAAGGAAACGAATGCAGACAGGATTGCGTATAATCTGTAAAACAATGGTAAAAAAAATGATTTTTGAGGACCACCACACCGGTTTTACTAATATGTTCCTCATTGTGGGGGGAAAAAGTCGTACTTTTCTATAAATTCAAAAAAAACTAGAGCATTTTCGGAAAATAAGAATAAACACGCCATTTTGATAAATCAAGTATGATTCTGTCCGCCATCATAAATTTTAAGATGGCGATAAACTTTGATCATGATCTTTAAAAAGCAATCAATTCTCATTAGGATGCTTTTTATTTCATTAAAATTGGTTCAGTAGTAATGAATTTATAAGGAAATAAATGCAGACATGATTGGCAAGGCAATCGTATAATATGCAAAGCAATGATTGAAACAAAAATATTTGTTTTAGAACCACTGAACTGATTTTGCTGACTTGTACATTGTTGTGCGTGGCGAGAATGTTGCTTTTTTACTAACTAAAAAAAATAATTAAAACATGTTCGCAACACAAGAATAAACGAGCATCTTTGAAGGGTACATTTTAATTTCGTCCGAAATTTTGGATTTTGCGATGGTGGTCAATTGTGATTCTGTCCACCATCTTAAATTTTAAGATCTTAATAAATGGTTAAATGGTTAAAACAAAAATATTTTTTTTAGAACCACCAAACCGATTTTGCTGACTTATACCTTGTTTTGCGCGACAAGAATGCTGCTTTTTTAGCGATTTAAAAAAATTATTAAAACATGTTCGCAACACAAGAATAAAGGAGCATCTTTGAAGGGTACAATTTTATTTCGTCCGCCATCTTGGATTTTGAAGTGTCGGACAAAGAAATTTATTTATTCAAATCTCTGATTAATTCTCTCTCAAGTTCAGTTTGTCCCATTAAAATCAATGGTATAGTTCAAAAGTTATAATAAAAAATAAATTGTCCGGTTTTTTTTGGCCCACCCGGTAATTAGTTTGGGATAATTTTATTACTAACTAACGATTAGGGTGATATCAAATTTATTCTAATTTTTATGAAATAACAAGACAAAAACGTAGCAGGTGACTTAAAAAAAAAGTTTCTCAAATCTGAATACATTTAAAAGGGTTACCGGAGGTACCTGTGTCAAATATGCCCACCCTAAGAATATACTCTTAAATTAGGTATGTTTTGGTAAGTTTATAAATTCAGAAAACATACTAATTTAATTATCTGGCCCCACTCAATCAATTTAAAGAAAGGTTTGATAATATTTTTTTCTATTTAAATTATATTTAGCCTTATTTATTGGAATCTGGGCATATTAACAAACAGGCGGTTAATATGGCCAAGGTGTGTTTCTAATATGCCCCCATAGTATCTAAAAATACGTTGCAAATGAATTTTTATTAACTCTAAAAGGTAAAAACATAAAATATTTTTTTTTATTAAAAATTGATAACCAATTTAAACCAAAAAAAGTGATAGTAAATAACTAAAGTAGAAATTAATAATAAAAAAAATGTTCTTTTAAATTTTTGTTTTTAAATGGTGTCATATTCAAGGTATCGAGTAAGTTTCTCCGTCAACACACCGCGGTTAAACAAGTATAATTTTTCAAAAGAACCTAAAAAACTAGTGTTTAATGCAAATAGTTGTTAAAATCGTCGCTGCTTCACCACGTATTTTTTTCAAATTTAAAAAAAAAATTACATTTAATTAAATTTAATGATGCAACTGTAGCTTAAACAAGTAAAATAGAATATCTTGAAAAGAATTTTATACACTAGCCCAGCCAGGAATATGTTTTTGTGGGAATGCGAAGCCTCTGGGCTATTTTATCTTTTTATTCATGAAATATTTGGAAAATATCTAAAAAATATTAGGTTTGAGGGAGACCTTATGATACCTTTGATGTACTAATTTTAAATTCGAGTCTAAATAAAATAATTTTGAAGGCCCGTTATCAATTTTAAAAATATTTTTAATTTAACTTTTTTATAACAAAACTACTTAAATCTAAGTTTGTCTCTCCTGCTTGGACAAATAATTAAAGCTAAACTAACATTCACAGACATTCTGTAATCGAGTTTTGACAAAAGCCTGTAAACGATAATTGACTAAGAATTGTTAGATAGAGGATTCTATTAAAGAATTGCACATTGCCTGCTGTGTATTATTCATTTCCCCTCCCGCATTTAATAAAAAAATCACAATTTCAATTTACGACGACAATATAAACATGGTTCTAAAAGAAGGAAGGAAAAATCAAAACTATCTATCTAAAAAAATTACTAAAACGAATTATGTTGATATGACAAAAAAATCTATTTACAATTCTAGAATAAAATAAAATATATACGAGTAGGTAAATCTATAAAGAGTAATAAATGTACGTTGCTGATAACATTTGAAACTTTGAAACAATTAAAAACAACGTATCTTGTTAAGTGCTCCATACTATAAACCAAACTTTTGGAAGAAAATTAATCTGAAACTTTGCCAGGCCAATCTCTCATGAAAACATCAATAATTTAACACAAGACTAGATGAAACAATCCTTGAATAACAAAATATATATCTATTTCTTTTTTTAATCACAGGCAGATCTATTATATTGTGACCTATGGATAACTATATCGTAAAAATTAATCGGGATATGGTTACAATTTTAGCCCCAAAAGAACACTTTCCATCCATATATAGAATCAATCGCCCAGTCTTTAGCGAAATTTAATGCCGTGATATTATCGCGAATAAGAGGGGTCAAAGGGTTGGTTTTAGGTAGTGACAGGTCGTTGATTACCTGCCACTACCTTACAACCCCAAGTCTTGTTCGTTATTTAACAATTAATTTGATACCGCACCGGTCGAATCGATCTAACGGAGTTATTTAAAAAAATTAAGGGATGCAGATAAAATAATACCTGTATGGGGCTAAAAACTGTATTTTATAATTAAATTAAGTAACTCGGACTACAAAGGTTTATGTGTTGGCTAAGAGATATACACCCAAACTTACCTGAATCTACAGGATTTGCTGCCGGCTGTAACCCAACCACGGTTAACGCCCAAAAAGTGTCACCCACCCGTAGAGCGTTTACATAATCGCGATTACCCGATTTACTACTTGTTACTTACTATTAACCATGAAAATCCAAATAGAACAAGCCAACGAATAAAACATTCCACTATATATTGCGCATATAGCCTTCGAAAAAGCTTTCGATAACAATCAGCAATGGGTAGCAAAAGCATCTTTAATTAATAGCCGAATAGATCACAGATATACAGACTTAATATAATATATAATATAAGAAGAGTTGTGAGACAGGATGACAAAATATCCCATAAATTATTTAACCAAGGCCCTAGAAGATGCTTTTAAAAGCTTAGATTGGGAAGAAATAGACATCAATGTAAACGGACAATTCTTGAACCACCTAAGATATGCTGATGATACCGCTTTAATAACAGACAAGAAAGAAGAACTAATAAAAATGCTGGAAGAACTGGATACAGCAGCTAAAAATATAGGCCTTCGCATGAACTACACTAAAACTGAAATCATACCAAACGCAGATGAAGATATTACGGTAAGCATAAACCAAAAGAAAATAGAAGTAGAGGAATATTACATACCTGGGACAAATTATTAAACTGAAAAAAGAAAACCAAACAGTTGAAATCAAGAGAAGAGATTGGCCTGGGCAGCATTCGGTAAATTAAGCTACATATTAAGAAATAAAAAATATCTTCAGTACCTCAAATTGTATAACATCATCAAAATGTATAACCAATGATTCTTGTACTTACCTATGGATCCCAGACCTGGACACTTACGAAATCAAAAATGCATAAGGTAACAAAAGCCAAAAGATCAATGGAAAGACAAATGTTACATGTAAAGGAAAAGTAGCAAAATTAAAATGGAAATTTGCCGGTCATAATATTAGACAGAAAGACGATCAAATGTAAACTGAAGCCCTTGGGAAAATAAAATAAGTAGGGGAAGACCCCCAAATGAGATGCGCGGACGATTTGACGCGATAGACAGAGAAGAGTGGAAGATATTAAGGGAGGCCTATGTCCAAGGATGGATTGAAGAAGGATAAATAGATAGAATAGATAGACAGGAAAAAAGCCCCCAAATATATGTTGCCCCCAAACTTTTTCCGCCGAGTTGGAATTATTTTTATTGACGTCAATTAATTTATATTGATTTATAGACTGTCCCAAAAATTAATATCATGCTACCGATAAATATATGTAATAGCTTGGAAATATTGAAATGCCTTTAAGCCGTTATGCCGTGAAGATTTATATTTGGCCTGCCTACCCTGGCTTGGCACTATTACTGCCTGATTTTATTGCAATAAGTCCCTATTTAAAAAAAATTATTATATTTAAACATTTTTTTAAAATATCTATACTTCAATAGGGAATTTTTGAAAAACAAATTAAAACATTTACCAGAGCTGGGTCGAATTAATTCAATGTTGCTAAGAAATCGAAATTGCATTTCCACAGATTGTTCAATGTACTCATTTGATGTTACATCGCTAACTTGAAGCGCCAAGCCGGTGTTTTAACCTCTCTTAATTTCGTTAATCCAGTGGAAACGATTAACCTGCTTTCGAGTATTTCAGACAAATTGACGAAGCTTCCGTGACACGGGCGACGCAGATAACTTATTTTAATGTTTTACATTATCGGTAGCTGCATGCAATCAGTTTAAAACCAAGTGCTTTGACCATTAAATTTTCCATAAATTTAAATTCATAGAAACATAATCTGCTGTTCCAGTCTTCTCTGCCTCTTTGGAATTAGAAATTTATTTATTTATAATACAGTAAAAGCTTTAAGTTGTCATTTCTAGAAAAAATTAACCATATTAACGAGCATTTTAGACAAATGTACGAAGTTTCCGTTACACGGGCGACATAGATAACTCATTTTGGTATTTTACATTATAGGTAGCTGCATGCAATCAGTTAGAAACTAAGTGCTATGACCATTAAATTTTCCATTTAAATTCATGGAAATATAATTTGATGATTTTATTTTACAATCTGCTGTTCCAGTCTTCTCTGCCTTTGGAATTGGGAATTTATTTGATTGTAATACAGTAAGTTTTAAGTTAAATAAAATTAAAGTAATTTCTGTTATGTTTGGTGCAACTGGCTATAATACGTAAAAAAACACGAACGCGAAGGGACTGTAGTGCAGGCAGCGAACATCAACTGTATATAAACTGCCCAAGTAACACAAGTTGTTGCTCATCAGCTGCCCTTACATTGACAAATATAGCTAGCAATATTGCTTACCCTGTCGTTCTTCCAAAAAACCGCTAAAGGGCAACTTTTTTGTTTGAAAATGCACTTTTCTGACCAATTACAAATAAAAATGGTAATAAATCTGCTAGCAAGTTGTCTAAATATGGCTTGTAAAAATTAATGGTTACCAATATAAATTAGATTATATGTTGTTGTTTATTTCGGACTTGGGCAAACTTACCCCATGAAATTATGTTGCGAAGACAAGTTTATTGATAAAACTTGGCTTATAACCTTATCAAACGCCACGCGCATTTAAAACTTTGAATTTTGCATGTTTTTTTTAAAATATTATTAGGATATTTTTTTATTGGCATGATTTTTCCTGCAATGAATTTAAGACATACTCTAGGGACCTAGACCTAATTGTAACGTTATTAAAATAGACTAAAAATGCTTTTACATCTCCAACATTTCACCGAAAAATTTCATATTTTGTTTACTTTTTTCAAACATAGCCGATCCAGCCCCAACATTATTGCTAAAAAACTACTTTTCCTACCAAAATTTGGTAGAATCTTTTCATGACATTTTAGATTTTCGTTCGCAATCAGCACTAACACAGAAACGCAAATTATTTACACGAAACAGCAAACGTAAACTTTTTAACAAACGTAAATTTTAGTACCCGTGTTTACTGTTAACACTAATTAGGTGTCCATTAGATCTTGGAATAAGCTTCCGAGCTACCTACGGAAAATTATTTTTACCCAATTAGCCACGAAAGCTTGTTTACCGATAAATTTCTTAGAAAACAGGGAAATTACAAATCATTAATAAATACAAATCACAGAACATAAAAAAAATGTTTGGTGACTATACCTTAAAATACTGACTTATTTTCAAGGGGTGATTAATAGATAAATTGATCTGTCGGTCTGTCGGCCGAACGGGCTGTTCATATTTTGTTGTATTTTGGAAAGGGTGACCAGCTTACACACTATTTTTGCGGCAGCTAATGTTTAGCTTTATTTAATCCAACCATGATAAAGGCCAGCTATCTGCCAACAGTCAGGTTTTAGCTTTTAATTCTGTTGCATTTTAAAATGAGCGACAAGTGTACAGTGTACATCTATGTTTTAGGAACTATATCAGCTATATTTCACTAAAACTTGCTAAATTGGCAATTATTTAATAGTAACCAGATATTAACTTTTTTTTATCAATAATTTTTGTTTGTAAAATTAGGCCAACTTACATATTTTAGATAAAATGTTAATTTCGCTATACAAATTGGTTGCCCCAATATTTTTAGGGCAGAAAATACCGGTGAAAGACAGCTATGCTGATTGCTCACAAATACGGTGTTGCGTTAAAGTTTTTATAGGAAAAAATTTGATGAAAACCAAATTGTTCATTATGTGGTACTTGGGTGTGGTGTGTGTGTATTTTTCTATCCTGTTTCGTTTTCGGGAAAATTTAATTTTTTGCTTTAGCCTACCGTTATTTATGATAACTATTTATATTTTCATTAAAATTTTGTTTTGTTAATCAAAAAACAGACTACACAATCACACAACTGAATAGTTTTAACGGCCGTTGCAATATCGTTTACCGAAACCGAAGCTTCTTGCTGGCAGGTAATTGTGACGCGTATGTAGGTAATCGAATAGTCTGCTTATTTCAAGGCTAATGGCGCGAACGGAATTTCTCGCGCTGGGCCTGCAAGGATTGGCCTCCGCCTATGTTTTACCTAACGGGAGAAGCATGTATCTACCGCGTGGAGCACAAGGAGCCACGAAAGGGACCCTACTCTCGGGTCAAATCAAGACCTACAGGCAATGAATTCTTATTCGTTTTCTACGCATACGACAAAGACAACTGCTTACATGTTTGCCTTTTCTTGTAGGCCCTTCTATTATATTCAAATAGATATATAACATAAGATGCCGCTTTTCTAGTACAGATGCATGCTCAAAATACATTGCTTTTTATACAGTCTTACCACTTCTACAGGACTGGCGCTAATTACGTCAAGTTCTAAGAGTAAACAATGGTGTCTGATTTTGTAAGGGAAGCAGTGCTTCTCTTGCTTACATGGACCGCACGCCCCTGGTAGAAAGGCTAGTTACCTAACAAAAATATTTAATTATAAATGCAAGGAATGTGTCAAAAGCCCCGCTTTTTCTTATTAATCTGTCATCCCCTCATTTAAATGAACAGTAAGTACATTTTCCATAATAATTTAATTTATTCTGCTTTATTATATTTGCTCGCCCACTTTTCGAAAGTAACGTCGGCGGTTGCTTTTCCAGAAAACTGTTTGCTTGCCAGAGAAGATGCTTTATAAGCTTGTTTAAGTCATTGACAATCCTAAAACTTAGACAAGGACGTGACCGTTTGTTTCCACATGGTTTCCACTATCAAGTTAAATCGTTATTGTCCACAGTATGGGAGAGTTCCTAATCTTATCGATGCAACCAATGTGTTCCTAAAAAGTTCTGATGCAATCCACATGCAATCAAACAAGTTCTTCTACATTTCCGATGTAATCGATTGTTGGTAATGTTACGGGTTCTCCACAACAATTAAAACTCGCAAACGTCAAAAATGATATGTCAATTTATTTCGACAATTATGTACAAAAACACGCACTTAAACTTATGTGAAACCAGCAGAAACAACTACTCCAAGGGAAAATACCCCTACCGGCATTGAATTATACTGATGGTTTGAGGCTTTCGTTGGGAACTTGTTAAAACTGTTTGGTTTTCACTTTCTCCAACGTCGATCACGAGGATACGAGTGATCCCCGTCTGGAACACGTCCTGATAGTCAGGAACAAATGTTCCATGCCAATCCACGACTTACTAATAACTTGCTGATAATTCACTACTATAATCGGTCTATTAACTTCGTGTTAATATCTCACGACCACTACAGTACGTTATATGTGACTGACTGCCTGGTGCGCGACCCCGGCCCTATATATAGGGTCGTCCATCTCTCTCGAACTTTCCGGCAGCCTTCGACGTCCGGAAAGTTCTCGTATTAATGCGACCGCAAGTCACAGATAACGCAACTAAAACCTAGACTAAGAAATAACTTACTAATAACTTGCTGATAATTCACTACTATAATCGGTCTATTAACTTCGTGTTAATATATCACGACCACTACAGTACGTTATATGTGACTGACTGCCTGGTGCGCGACCCCGGCCCTATATATAGGGTCGTCCATCTCTCTCGAACTTTCCGGCAGCCTTCGACGTCCGGAAAGTGCTCGTATTAATGCGACCGCAAGTCACAGATAACGCAACTAAAACCTAGACTAAGAATACAACCTTAAGATAAATCAACCTAATACTACACTAAACCTAAATAAATTCCAACTATAAAATATAAATAACTTAAATTTGTAACAGTAACAATAGGCATCGGCCCTTGGAGTCGATGCCTGTTGATGAATGGATTTATATCATAACCTCAAATTTCAAGTTTTTAAAATTTCATAAATCTTTTCAAGTTAAAGGAATCTCGCTTGCTACAGTGGCGAGTTCGATCCCCGTCGGTTGCCAAGGTCGGGTGCGGCAGACAATTATAGGATTCCTGGGAAGTGTAAAATGTAATACTCTCTTACTTCTATATTCACGCCGGTAACCAGGTCGGATGAGGTCGGATATCTCGTGAAGGCAGACTTTGTTACACACTCCTTCAGTCGGTAGGCAATTGTAAGGGAAAAAAGGACCGGATAAAAAAAATACCCGGTCTGGGGTTCCAAAGGTGGCCGATGACCCGTGCAATTAGGGGTTCCGAAATGGCGGCCTTAGTGTCGGCGAAAGAGTCACGGTTATTAAATAAGGAAAAAAAAACTTTTTGAGAAATGATGCTTATAGACAGCTTTGCGGCGAAATTGGCATGAAATTTATTGAAGTATGATGATGTTGATTCATCCAGTTCATCAGACTCGGACGACAAACTTCTTTTAAGTGCACGAAAACCTCAAAACCTCATGCAAAAGTCCTGGATTATGTCGAGAAATCGGTGGAACAATACATTTTAAGTGACTTTAAATCCCACTTTCAAAAATTGGAAGCACAAATTCAAAAATTAGGTTTAACGCATGCGTTCTTCTAATTTTTGTTGGCCTCATCGTCGATGGCTGTTATATCACATCCAAAGATTTCCTCTGGGAAAATTCTTAAAAGTGATTTATAACAGAGTACGCAGGCGTCTTTTTAGCGTCGGTGTCGGACCGACTTGCCATTTACATTTAAACGCATTTTTAACACACATAAAAAATATTGCTAGTAATCTACTTATCACTTTTTTGTTTCAATATTTCGACGAATTTAAGGACAAATATTTTTCATATTTGATATCATAAAGTCTTTAGTAAAAAACTCATTTGTCGCTAAAAACATAACATTAGGTTGGATTTTAGTTTTAACGTCATATTCATAGTGAAAAAGCAGCTTAATAACCCGTTTTCTGACGTTAGAAAAATAATCTTATGTTTTTATAACGTTTTTTTAGCCCGCTTCATTTTTCTTTACACAAAAATTATAATTCGAAGAAAATAACGTGTTTGTTTCAGCTTCAAAATTGATCCGCTAACCTACTCCTTACTTCCCAAGTCCTCAGTTTACCCTTGATACTAAACGATCACATTCATTTTGACTTGAATTTTAAGTTTTGTGTAATAAAAAATAAAGCGGGCTAAAAAGAAATAACGACAATACGTCTAGAAAATTATAGTTTATAAGGATGTACTAAAAAACAGTAAGAAAATTGCCTTTCAAAAAATTCAAAAAATATTAGTTGTTTTTTTAAAGTGTTTTTCGAACGTTAAAAAGGTATTGATTTTTAACAGTGGAAAATAAATGTTTTTCTAACATTGAAAAATTAATGTTTTTTTAACAATGAAAAAATATTTTTTTTTCAAATATCTCTAAAGATAAGGTAACATAAATAATGTAAATAAAGTTCTTCTATTTTGGAAACGCAGGGCAGCAACAGTCTGTTGAGGTTTTCGTGAACTGGACACTCAGTAAAGGAAATTCGGATCCGCAGCTTCTGAAAATAAAATTTAAAATTCTATGTAAACAATAATTTTGTAGTAAGTGCCTCGCTACCAGGCCAAACAATTCATACTCAGGTGAATACAAGGCAAACAATTTCAAGGCGCGTATTCCCTTTAGCATGAATGTAAATGAAGCATTCGTTTGGTCCCGCTGCAAGGCTTGCGAATTCTGCCTCAAATGAATACGCGGCTTAAGGTCTGGCGGCTAATCATCCGCGGTGAATTGTCGCATTCCCTGTCTGATTACCTATAACGTTAGGTATGCGATATTTCATACAAAACCATTTTTTTTCTTTTGTTTACTTTCTTACCTTGTGTTGTGGTGCTTCATTTAGATCACTGCATACACATTTGTTGATCTTTAACTATATCATCTTTCTCACACAACTGGAGTAATATTCCGATCCAAATATGTATTCACTATCAATACTAATAATTGTGCTTTTAATTTACCATGTTTGTTTTTACAAAAGGCAAATATTTTAACCAACATTACACTTAGCGTATCTGCTACCGACTCGTATCATCTCGCAGCGAAAGGCAACTACTAAAAATAGCGATGTAGGCCAGTCATCTAAGACATTTAAAAAGCCAAACATCGCAAACGGGACTGTATCTACGATTTTTTTATATATTGTTAGAACCCATGACACTAAGTTATGCCCAATTTTGCAACCCTCAAAAACCCTGTGCTACTCCTGTGATACTCAAAAAATCTCAAAAGTTTGGTACTTATTTCAGTTTTTATAAAAAACTATGTTAAAACAGCATTTATCGAATTTAATTATTTTATACTTTTATAAAGTCAACTAAATATCCTACAATTTAAGCCCAACCCGAACCTTCTAGGCCAATTCGTTATTGAAATACAGCCAATCAAATATCGGCAATTTTTTTGAAAACTAAAAATTTATGAATACGGTCCCATTCCAAAGCACGTATCGGCTAAACCAAATTGGCTCTAGAGAAAAGTCATGAGAAATAATGTTGTAGAGAATTTATTTAGCATTAATTTGATGTAAGCATGAGGCTGCTAGGCGTCGTATTTTCCTCAAAAACCAAAATATAGTAAAACATCGAAGTTTGAAGGGTATCATGAAAACATATTTTATTAAACGTAACTAAAAATAAACAACATAAATATAATATGTGTATAAACTATAAAATATAATAATATAAAAAGTCTACTTTACTTGGCCCTCTTAGAAGGATCGGGCCTCATCCATTCCGGATCAGTCAGAGAGGGGGGAGGAGAAGAAGGAAGATGGAGGTGGGTCATCCAGGATGATGGGAGCAACGTTGCCGCAGTTTCGCCCTTGGCAAAAGGAACAGAGGATGGAGCACTTCAGATCTGCATTTCTGCAGGTGCAGGATCCTATGCAGCCTTTCTTGCATCTGCAAGCAACCATCTTAAGCAGATTTTGAGGGGCGGACTCTGCAGGCATAGTTATTGGCATAAGACCCTGTTCACTGGTAGTCCATTCGCAGTCCGATGGATTTTTCTCGACCCCCAACCATTTTTGGACCTGGTGGTAGGTTCTCCAGAAATTATAATTGGCAGCTTCTGAAGTTGCGGGGAGGTGGGCAAGGTTTATTTTGGCCATTCTTGCCGATTTTACGAATGCTAAGTATTGCATGCTGTTCAGCGTGCCCTGATCCCTTCCATAGAGGTTCAAGAAAGTCTTCTCGCCAGCATTTCCTACTTCTTCCTGCGTCGGGTTTGGATCAAAGAAAATGGTGGCGAGATCTATCCAGTAGGGATTTTTTTGTAGACATTTGCACCACTTTATTGACTTTTCTCTAGAGCCATTAGTTTAGCCGATACGTGCTTTGGAATGTGACCGTACTCATTAATTTTTAGTTTTTCAAAAAAATTGCAATAACGAATTAGTCTAGAGGATTCGGGTTGGGTTTAAATTGTAGGAAATTTAGTTGACTTTATAAAAGTATAAAATAATTAAATTCGAAAAATGCTGCACCAACATTTTGAGGTTTTTTAAGGATCACGGGAGAGGCACAGGTTTTTGATGGTTGCAAAATTGGGCATAACTTAGTCTTTTGGGTCCTAACAATAAATAAAAATATCGTAGATACAGTCCCGTTTGCGATGTGGGATGTCTTAAATGACTGGCCTAGTGGCCCGTTCTGGTAGTGGGACTATGGCAGCGCCCTCTATAGTATATATTTTTTTAATGTTTAAAAAATAAAACATTTATTAGCTTCATATATCTTAAATTCAACGTTAGAAGTGAGATCTAGGAAAAACATTATAAAAATAACCATATATTGATGATATTATTTTTAATGTTTTTGTTTTGTAATGCTGGTTTCTTAACGTTATTAAGAAATATATTTTTGGTACTTGTGTTACTAGGGAAACTATTTACGAAAATTTTGCCTTTTATTCATTACTTTTAAAAAAATGGTGTTTTGTAGACTTTTATTTCAATTTTAGAAAACTAACTTAGGGAGTGTTCTTAAATTACGTAACCCTAAAATTCAGGATTTTTGACCCCCATCCCCCCTCGTAAGTAATCAGAAAAAACACATTAAAATAACATTGAGTGTAACGCAAGGCCAAACCTTATTACCGCCATTGAGCGTTACGTAATTTAAGGATAGGCCCTAAATTGATTTTTTTTTTCTTTCACTAAAATATCTCTTGCGAGAGCCGTTTAACGGCTTGATAAATAAAACTGTTTACAGTTTTAGAGCGGTTGTTGGTTTGAGGAAGGCCACGCAAACCATTTTTGCAAAGCCGTTTTCATCAACATAAAAAACCGGGCATAAAAAGTTTTGTCCCCAGTGGTTTGTGTTCCTTCATAAGAAAAGGGTTTTTTTATTTGTAAGTAGGTAGGTCTTGAAAATGGTTGACCTTTACCCGTTAAGTTTTTATGAGTTTTACCTCAATAAAAAAACACAAATTTTGAATTCAATTTGAACGGTTTTATGGTGTCACAGATTTCAACCGGCGCGGCGAGTGGTAACGTACAGTCTGTGAGACCGATGGCAAAGAAAAACATTGAAGCATTCCGCACACGGTCCCTAGAATAGACCGGTATTCGGATCTTATATATATATAATAATATGTCTAATTTTTTTCGTCACTGGTGGTCCAGCTGATTTTAGTAAACAAAAGTTAGATATGATATGAACAACTAATATTTTTAAAAATTTTTGAAAACTAAGTCAATTTTCTTACTGTTTTTTAGTACATCATTATAAATTATAATTTTCTAGACGTATTGTCGTTATTTCTTTTTAGCCCGCTTTATTTTTTATTACACAAAACTTAAAATACAAGTCAAACTGAATGTGATCGTTTAGTATCAAAGGTAAACTGAGGACTTGGGAAGTAAGGAGTAGGTTAGCGGATTAATTTTGAAGCTGAAACAAATACGTTATTTTCTTCGAATTATAATTTTTGTGTAAAGAAAAATGAAGCGGGCTAAAAAAAATAACAACTGGTATGTCTCAAAAATATTATTTTATAAGAATATACTAAAAAACAGTAGGAAAATTGCCTTAGTTTCCAAAAAATTCAAAAAATATTAGTTGTTCATATCATATCTAACTTTTGTTTACAAAAATCAGCTGGACCACCAGTGATGTGACAAATTCGACATATATAAGATCCGAAGACCGGTCTAATTCTAGGGATCGTGCATTCCGCATGCCTACGTAGATGTTAAACAGCCATTTGCACCAACATATTTGGGGGTCACCTAGCACTAGGTGCCACCTAAATTTAGGTTATGGTTCTTAGGTCTCCCCTAAACTACCTTAGATGAACCCTGGATCAAGGGGCCCGTTTTTGACTCCCTAGCGCTTCCCTAAACCTAAACCTAACCTAAAAGAGATACATAATATAATCGTATATTTTAATAAAAATGGATAATGTAAAAGAAAATGAGGTCTTGGAAGATGACTTAGATATTTTGGAGGTGATTCAGAAGGATTTTCCAAGGAGATTATGGGATGGAAATGACCACTTCGAAGAAATGAACAACATTTTTCAAACGATTTAGGCCATTAAAATGGATGAGAAAATGGAATATCCAAGTGCCTTTACATGTTTTATATACAGGTTGTCCCCTATAAAAGCAACTATATGGGGTCTTATAGAGATTTCGGAATCGCTATAGAAATAAAGAATCAAGTATAACACGCCATTTTGAAGAATCAATTATAATTCTGTCCATCTTAAATTAGAAATAATCAATTCTAACCAAGATGTTCTTTATTTCATAAAATCGGTTCAGTAGTAATGAATTTTTTAGAACCACTAAACCTTTTGCTGAATCGTACCTTGTTGAGCGTGGCAAGAACGCAGCTTTTTTACTAATTTAAAAAATAATGGAAACGTGTTCGCAACATAAAAATAAACAAGCATCTTTGAAGGGTACATTTTAATTTCGTCCGCCATCTTGGATTTTGCGATGACGGACAAAAAAAATATATATAGTTAAAACTCTGATTATTTATCTGACAAGTGCAGTTTGTTCCACTAAAATCCATTGTATAATTCAAAAGTTATAATGAAAAATAATGGACCGGTTTTTTTTTGGCCTACCCGGTATAATATTTTGTATAGCGTTTTTTTTTTCTTTGAACCAAGATTTGCGCTTCTCTAACTTTTAACAATAGCTTCTCTGTGCTCCACATATGCTTTTGACTCTGGATGATAACTAGAGCCTTTTTTGCTGTATTGCTAGCTAGAAGCCTAAAAAGCTAAAGCTTTGCACGCTTCGCATTCTCCTAAAGCCATCTATCAAGGTGCAACTGCAATCCATTTTTCAGACTTTTTGGCTGCTAAAAACGGATCGCTTTTTAAAAAGGATATTCGTAAAAGCACTATCGTGAACACTCTGGCTTTTTTAGAGTAACTGAATTTTATTTGGCTTTACCCGTAAATTAATTAGTCGGAACGTTACTTCTTTTATGACACATTTACATGCAGTCAATTTTTGCAGCATTGAGCAGGGCATTATCCCCTCTTGATCCCGTCTACACTGATATTTGGGCGAAGCATATTGCTATTTTCGAGGCCAAAAACACTACTTTTTAGTTTTTATTAAAAAAAAACACTATTTTTTAGTTTTTATAAAAAAATAACGTTTTATATGTTTTTTTTTGTTAAAAACTACTGTAGGATTTTTTCTTTCTATCTAATATGGTATCTCAGTACTTAACTAATGAATTATCATCGAAAAAATTGTGTCATTCTACTTTTTGATTTTTGACCCTTTAAAACCCACTGTAAATCAACATTGATTACAGCAGTGATCTTATTTTAAAATCGGCCGTATTGTGACAGATTTACATGTAAAAATCAATTTTGAGAGGTCACCTGTCAGTTTTCTTTGTAAATCTGTCAGAGTAATGCCGATGGGAAATTATTACTGTATGTAAAATAGGAACAACTGCATATGCGCAAAAAATGTAGTATGTAAGAAAAAAGGATAGAAGTTTACACGTGGTTTCAAGATAGCCAGAGCCACAACCGATACCTGTCCTGTGTGCGCCGATAAAGTAGAGGGAGGAAGTTTGTGACACCGATTGTTTCCCCTAGCGCGGCCATCTTTTCTTTCAACAGTTTGTAAAAAAATTGATCGAAAGTAGTTGTACATAAAACATCGGAAATTTAGACGATAACTACGTAACGTATGATCCTTTATTTAAGCTGGTTCTTTTAAATAATATCTAATGCCGTGTCTACAACAAACTAAAGTTTATGGCTTCTTAGCTAAACAAATAAAAGAGAGATCTGTTTTAAAAGCAAATTCTTTCATATTGTTTTAATTACTACCTAACGAATTAAATACTTAAAAAGACCACCGCTCTGTGCTAAATAGTATCCGAGCCTGTTATAAAATTCAGATCGGACATGACTTAGCATTTCAGGTGTCACTGATTGTAGGGTGGTGATTATTTTCCCCGAAGTTCATCTAAAGTGGTAGCTCTTAAATGGCAATACGAATAAATAGCTCTGACGTCGCCGACGACTGTGGTGCTCATTCTATTTCAATCAAAACTATATAATAATTTGAATCAAACAAGTTATTGTCTTCCTCCACTAATGTTTAATTTGTTTTAAACAAGTAGTCCCAACATATTTCGTAAGCAGAAACTTACATATACTTACTAAAAAATTTGAGAAACTGCCTGCATAAAAAATCTAATTATAGGACTTACTTAAACTAAATTAGCACATTTTATTTATTTTATTTTATTTTCACAAGATATTTTCTAATTTTAAGTTTTTACCTTTCTTTTGTGATTTTTTTTAGTAATGTCCCCTGAAGATGTAAGATTCTGCTTACGAAACATGTCGGGACTATTTGTTAAAAAACAAATAAAAAATTCGTGAAGGAAGACAATAATCTGTTGGATTTCTATTCAACGACTCCACCATAATATGGACTATCTTCAAATATTGAATAATAATTAATGAATCAACCAGTAAACTAACTCATACCTAGTTGCAAATTATGGTAATCCTTATAAAAATAAAATAAAATGGAAAACGTTTTTAAGCAACTCTAGTTGGAAAATTTACCAGCAAGGAACTGGAAAATGTGTGCTTTATTAAAATAGGCAACCATTTGAAAATTTAAACGCTAACAAATTGCAACATTTCACATGAGCTAACTTTATGGGTGGCGGAACAAAGATCGAAAGACAAAAGATCGAATACAAAAGATCGAAAAACAAAAAATCGAAAAGACAAAAGATCGAAATACAAAAGATCGAAAAACAAAAGATGGAAAATACAAAAGATCGAAAGACAAAAAATCGAAAGTACAAAAGATCGAAAGTACAATAGATCGAAAATAGCGCGTTTCAAAATATCGCAATTACATAGTTTTTTCAAAAAAAAAACTTTCCTGATTTCTTTTTCGGGGTCCTAGAGGGTGTGTACATAAACCGAATCGAACCGAACCGAACCGGTTCGACAATGGGGTCTCTTTCTAATATATATTTTCAAAAAAAAGCTTTCCTGAAATGTTTCTCGGGATCCTACAGGGTGTAAAACCAAACCGAACCGGTTCGGCTCGGTTCGTTTTGGTTCGGTTCGGTTCAGTTTAGTTACACACCCTCTAGGATCCCGGAAAGAAATCAGGAAAGTATTTTTTTAAATATGATTCAAAAAGAGACCTCTCTATCGAACATGGGATTGTGTTAAGTATGACAAGCCATTGGTTTATTTAACGGTTGGGTAATTTTACCTTACCTGACCTTGCTTAAACTGTTTATGTAAATATACCTAAGCAAACATGATACACGTCATTTTGTATATTTCGATCTTATTTACTTGCGATTTTTTTTCGATCTTTTGTCTTCTGATATTTTGTTTTTCGATCTTTTGCCTTTCGATCTTTTGTCTTTCGATCTTTTGTACTATCAATCTTCTGTATTTTCGATCTTTTGTTTTTCAATCTTTGGTTTTTCGATCTTTTCTATTTTTGAACTTTGCCTTTTCGATATTTTGTTTTTCGATCTTCTGTATTTTCGATCTTTTGTTTTTCGATCTTTTGCATTTTCGATCTTTTGTCTTTCGATCTTTGTTCCGCCACCCCTAACTTTATTGTTTACTGGTAAAGATTGGTCGATTTTTCTAAAAAAGTACAATAGAAATTTGGAAATTCACCATGAAAAGCGGCAGTGGCGTATATAAGGGGGGGCCCGGGCCCCCCCCCGAAGCTAAGATTTTTTTAGCTATTTTCCACATATTACATAAATACAAGCATAAAATACGGCCTCATGAGGTCTTGCCCCGCCCCCCCCCCCCGAAACTGTCTAAACTGTCTCGGCCCCCCCTCGAAACTTTCTTCGATATACGCCACTGCAAAGCGGTTACCGTTCAAATTTTTAGCATTATTACTGTAAATTGCTTAGTTTTTTGGAAAATTAAATAAATATAAAAACAGGTATTTTTTGCGTGATCATTAAAAACAACACCAATATTTGGACGCCTGTCAAATGACACAGCGATTTTAGTTTTTGAGAAAATCAGAGAAAACCTAATAATCTCGGATAATTTTGCAAATATTGTGGAAATACTTAGAAACTAAAGGTTCCTCTAACACTTCTATGTATGTTTGTATCTCAGCGAGGATACCACTCAGGCAACTTAGTGAAATCTCATTTTTTAGGTGAAATTGATCTGTGTTTTATGACATTAGACGAAAAAGATAGGGCAAAATTTAAAACGGCGGAAAAATGGTGGATATCATAACTCGAAAACTATTAGTCTGAAAGAGAAACATTACAAACAGTTTTTAAGGAAATATTATTATCTTCAATTTTTATTTAAAACTTTTGTTTCTACAATCCACAGAAACCAAGTTATTATAAAAGCGAGCGAGCATCGCTTGACGTCGCTAACTAAGCGGAATATTAAAGACCATTAACCCTATAATCGTGCCAAGTTTCAAAACTTTCGTACCTTTTGCAACCTCAAATGTACATAATGACTGGCATATTTTCCTTCAATTTAAGGATTCATGCCACTTTACCCATCAATCTTCAGTAAAAAAAAATATAAATTTCATTTAACAAATCGTTTCATTTATGGAATGCTGAATGCTATCCTCGATATAAAGTAAGTTATTAATTTAACAGTGCAATATGAAAATAATTTTTACTTATCTGGATATATTTATTTATTTATTTATTCAAAGCATCAACAGCTTAATTGCCAGGTATAACAGATCGACACACAGCCTCAGAACGTCTATTAGCACGTAACTTATCACCTATTATATTTTTAAGTTTATAGAGTAGTAATATCTATATCAATTTCAGTAGCATACAAATTAAATAAATTACACATTTTGTAAATAACTGAATTCTTATAGAGGTTGGTTCGCGGATATGACAAATAAAATATCTTGGCATTACGAGAGTTAACCCGGCTTAGAGCAAAGGGTAACTATGCAAGAATCTCTGGACAGTTGATAGCGTCCTCTAAAATTCTGAACAGAACACATAACAGTATTTTGTTTCTTCTTTTATTTAGAGAAATTATATGTTTTTAAAAGGTAATCATTGTCCTGGAATTCATGCACTTCAGAAACTTCCTACCCTCTCTAGAAGTGAAATTCCACACGTTATACCCAGATAACAGAACCACATTCTAGTACAGGCAATACCAACATGTCAAAAACGTACAAGCAAACCTGTACATTAAATTCTTTGATGTTCCTAGGAATTAAGCCTAATATTTTCTGAGCACTCTCGATCTTAGTTAATGTATGAGCCGAAAATAAAAGATTGGAGTAAAATATTACACAAGTCTTTTTGTTATGTTACTCTTTATTTTTTTATTTTACATAATATCCCGGTTCAAGGAAAGAGACATACATGAACATTTGCTAATGTTTAACTTAAAACTATTGTTTTCACCACACACATGTTGCAATATCACAAAAATCATTCTGAACAGTTTGAGAGTCTTTAGTACTGTTTACTTAAAAAAACCAATTGAAGTCATCGGCGAGTAAAACACCTAGTACATTTTTGGGGTTACTAACTAGCTGATTAATTGTTGTTAAAAAAAGAAGCGGTTCGACGTTGGAGCCTTGGGTGACACCCGAAGTGCTTTTGAATACAAATGACCTACAGCCCTTAATTTCTACATATTGAAAATGACCAGATAGGACTTTACAAGATTAATCAAATATGAAGAGACATTCATATCTTTTAACGCTTTAATTATTACACAGTGTCTAATCCGATGAGATGCCTTTTCCATATCAGTATAAAATATTAAAAATTATTATTTCTAAAACCTTTGACACCTAACAAACTATACTAATTGAACGATAGTTCCTAATATCCTGCTTGGTTCCTGTTTTATAAATAGGTATCACCTTGCTGGTCTTTCACTTGTTTGGATAATTTGAGGTTTTTTAAATTAAGTTAAAAATAATTTTAAAAAGATCAATCGCTTCTGACATCCTCTATTGTTATGGATTTTTCACAAAAAATTACATTAAATTACTGCTGTTACAGTTAATATCAGCATCATCAATATATACTGATCTGAAGAAATCAGCAAAACCATCGGCGAGACTTTGGGAGCCACCATAGGTATTATTATCCAATACCATTTCCTCTAGAATGTCTGGAGAATCTTTAAGGCTCTTAATTTATGACCAAAAAAATTTGGGGCTAGTTTTTAAAGTTGATTCAACATCTCTAGGAAGAAAACTGTGCCTCCAATATTGGGATTTATATTTTTTTGATTTAAGAAAGCATTTGTGTTTTTAGTAGTTTTATATATTCTTTATTGAACCAAACAGGATATTTTTTTCCAATTTGGGTAGATCTGGGAACGCATTTTTGAAATATTAAAATATATTTTTCCCGATATAAGTTGCCGGAAGCAGTCAAATTCAGTTTAAAATAAAAAGTCATGACCCAAAAACTTCACAAAGAAAGATTAAATTTGCCCCTTAAAAAGTTTCGTACTCAAAACGGAGTTTTAGGGGTATACGGGCACACAGACTGGCATAAATTACTTAGACATCTCTGAAAATGTCGGGAACATATATCATCATTGTTTGAGCTTCGCTTATTTTAAGTTTTAGGAGTTGAAATTTATTTGAATTTTTGTCGGGAAATGCAAAATTTGACCTGAAAAGTTTATTCTTTTATTCCGGACGGACGCGAGCAATGTTGTGGTAAAGATTATCGGAAAACTTTTTAGTGTACGAGCACAGGGCCGTACAAGTTTTTGTATCAGCGAAAATTGTTGAAAAACTGAACGTGTCAGACTTTTTTGTAAGTTTTTGTTGGAATGGTAATTTTTTGTCCCTTCTGTAATACGTTAGTTTTTGTCATATTACATACCCAAAATCTATCAAATGTGTCAAAATATGCCTAAAGTAAGATAACTCGTGAGAAACTGAGTAAAAAACACACAGCGCAGTAATCTTATTATAATAACTAGCAAACTCTTTCTTTAAAACCAATTGTTAGAAATTTTGGTTGGGTATTCCTAGTATTTTTTTTCTCGCAAATAATTAAAATATACATTGTCTTAAAAATAAGTTATTCTTTTATTTAAGTTGTATCTAAAGACCACTTAAAAATTAAAAATTAGTTTAAAATAACACTAGCCTGGCAAATTTGTCAAAAATATCAGTTACTTTAGGTGTTACAGAAGGGATATCAATGTTCATCAATCAAAAAGGATAAACATTAAAAAACACACAATTTATATCACCAAACACAATTGCAAAGATAGATAGATAATTGTCAAAAATATGAAGGTCGATTATAAATCCAAATAAATTCCAAAGAAAAAATTCTATGTTCCGATCTGTAACACGGGGAAAATTTCTGTAACATGGAAAACCAGCGATACCGATTTGTTACAGATGGGAAGATTTCTTTACATTTTAGCATTTTCCGGCCAAGCCAAATTTATGAGATTTCGACGGTTATGTTTGTAATACCTATGTTGATTTTATTACTAAAATCAAGTTATATACACGATTTATTATCAATAATTCAAAAACTTTTCGACATTGTTCGTCGTGGTCCTCAAAAACCCATTACTTTTGTTTATAATAAAACTCCAAGTGGCCAAGTGGAATGAATTTTATTTACGGAAAAATTGGCTGTTACCGCTAGGGACCGATTTCTCGTGTCAATGGTTACAAATCTAGAAACATCAAATATGTATAAAAGGTAATTTTCAGTTGTTAGCTCCATCACTATGACCATATTTAAATTTAAAAACTTGACAAACTTCTAGTGACACGTTACCGCCGTCGTTATGATTTAATTTTTTTTTGTTGGTTTCCTCATTAATTGGCAACTTTAAGTGGTTTTATAATAACATTTAAAAAGCTTTCAATATTTTTTTTTAGTCGGTGACAGCTACAATTAGGTTTGTTCTAAAAAAAGCGCTGTAAACAGCTCCAGATTATGTCAGCCCTTGTGTAGTATAGAGTCATAGTTACATACATGCCTTTTCAAAAATTAACTCTAAATGCTCTAAATTTACCTAAAGTTTATTTTCCTAAAGCTATATATTTGTGCCTATAAAATATTTTATTATGCTATTCACAGCCTTTAATTTATTTATTTTAAAGTTGTGTGACCTATCCAGATACTGATTACACAAATTTATTTAGTAGAGGTGTTTAAAGACTTATAATTAGTTTTTAATGTCAAGTTAAATTTAGCAGATGGATTGTTTAAATACCTATTTTTCGGCGGATCCAGGATTTTCTGGGGGGAGGGGCCCAAATGATAGAAAACCTATATATTTATTTTTGCGGTTTTTCGTAGGCACTGAAAGGAGGTTCAATTGCATCGCAGGCAATAATTTTGTAAAAATTAAGTTGATTTTGTATAAAATTTAAATAAGTACCGCAGCAGAACTAAAGAATAAGTTTTCTGTCTTGGAGGGGGGAACGAGCCCCTCTGGCCTCCGCTAGATCCGTTACTGATTTTTAGAAATGTTATTTCTGTAAAAAACAGGGATACATTTTTAAATTTCTCCCTCTCGGTCCCTTCTTAGGATACATAGCTCAACACAGAATTAATGTTTGAAACTTGTAGACAATGAAACAAAATTTCGAACTTGGATCGACACATGGATGTCAGATTTATTATATAGCCGGAAAATGATGAAGAACTGCAGAATTTTCTACACCATGAACAGTTTTCGATCAACAATCCAATGCATAATAGAAATTGAAAAAGATTCGGCCTTACCGGGAGAGTACGTAAATTTTTCTGTCGCTACGAAACAAAGAGTTCAATAGAGGATCTACAGGGGGCCTGGAGGGGCCCCCCACTTTCTGAACTAAAAATTTGTTTCTGATTCTCTAGAATTAATGGTTCTAAATGACAAAAAGTAAAGTATTTAAGTTCCTTTTTTAATTTTTTTATGCTTTAACTTTTATTTTTTTATGTTTTTTCCTGTTTCAAAAGCAAAGCTAGACTGTCTGGTCTATACTTCCATTTAAAGTTGTTATTTGTGTTTGCGGTAAACGATATTTCTCTTTAAGTGGTCCAGAATCAGGGTTTATGGGACTGCTTGAATCGAAATTCCACTCCTAAAAATACTCGTAAAGGATTATGAAATGTAAGAGAATAAAATGAGCTTCCTCGAAAGGCCCTCCCGTCAGGATAATAAAATATAAAAATAAAATTATGAAGTAGGTAACGTAAAGTTTATTGACTGACATATTTTCAAGTATAAAATAATAAAATAAAAAGTACGGCTACAGACAGTGCTGCTATTTGGTGATTCGTGCTTACAATGGCAAAGGCAACAATTAACTGACAGGCCTTATTCCTGGAAACATCAGCTTAGTTCTCAGAATTATGACATACATATTATGCTCTGTACGTGCAAGATAAATAAATAATTTTAATTCATAAATAATAATTATTTTGTTGCACTGAACCATACAGGTTGTCACGTGACACCGCAATTGCGCGGATTGAAAGTGCTCAACTACCGATGCGATGGAAAGAAATACACTCGTAACCTCCAACGAAATCGGTGTGTTTTTACCTGGTTTCTAAAACTACAATTCAAATATTTCCAATTGGTGCCAATTAATTCAAAATCCATTTAAATCCGTTACAATAACTCTCACAGTAATTTTACTTAACTCAAGAACTCTGATTCGGTTCGGCTAAAATTGTGGCTGTTCAAAAAAATGTACCTATGTAAAATATTTTCCGACACCCTGCCATGTTCTATCCCGATATTTCATGCGATGTTATTTAAATTCCTTTGATCCTTTTAGATTTATTTTCCGACACCATTTTACTAGTCCCACCCCCCCGTCTCTCCCTCACTCCTCCCCTCCCTCCTTATTAGTAATAGTTATAGCTATACTCTATACTTTTCACAAATATAATTTTTTTCCAACATCATTTTACTAGTTTCCCGCTCCCTCTCTTCACCCCTTCCTGCTTATTAGTAATAGTTGTAGCTATACACAAATATAGAGCGATTTCAAAAATTCTTGCTGCACACGCTTTAAGACTTTTTTCCCAACATCATTTTACTAGTTTCCCCTCCCTCTCCTTCTTCTCCCCACCCACTTTATTAGTAATAGTTGTAGCTATACCTTTCACAAATATAGAGGGATTTCAAAAGTTCTTTCTGCACACGCTTTAAGATTTTTGTTGACACCATTATACGAGTTCCCTCCTCCCTCTCTCCTCCCCCATCTTCACTCATTGGAAGGTAACACTGTTCGCGTCCGTAGAAAATCTACACATACTTTATGGGTAAAGCTAAATGAATTGTAATTGCATAGTGCTTTTTATAATGCTGAATAAGAATTAAACTTAAAAATTGGAAATAAAAAAAAATAATAATAAAAAAAACACCCAACTGCTAAATCTACTTGTAACTACTAGTCTCAGTTGGGTACAAAATTACCCAATAACCTGATTTATGAAAATAAAAAACTGTATATTGCGTAAGTGCGCTTTGGGCATCAAAACTAAAAGCTGAAGCATTATAGGTATACCTATCAATTTTGTACTCAACTGCGACTAGTAGTTAAAAAAATTTAAATTTAGCAGTTGGGTGTTTTTTTTATAAAAAAATTTTTATTATCTAAACACTTGCTAAATTAGTTTTTCCCTTTCCAAGCAGAATCTTTATGGTCAGTATAGCTTTTACCCTAACGGTATATGGAAATGCTGTAGCTCTAGGACCATTTCCTTGATAATATAAAACAAAACCGATTTTTTTGTTCAGTTACTTTTTCTGCATACAGGTAATTTAAAAAAAAATAAGATAAGATTTGAAATCAGTATTTACGTGACTTGACCGGACTAGGCTCTCTGCAAACCTGGAGGTATCTAATTTGCACCACATTTGCAGACTCTTATATCATTCTAATTATCATTATTAGCTATAGAACGACGATTTTAAATAACGAATTTAAAAGAAAACCAAACCCACTTAGTATATTTGTCTTACTATTTACATGATGATGATATCTTACGTAAAAAAGGTTTTATATTTCTGAGAAAATTTATTAACTCTAAATTTTATACGTGGATCGTCTTCCAGCTCATATGCTTTTATACCTTTGTCCTTGAATTTCTGAAAGTAAGTAAATATCGGATATTGCCCTCTGGGCACAAATAAATATTTTTCTTTTATTACAATATTATTTCAGTTTATAATAAAATTTAATGCGAAAAATCTTTTTTGCTGTACGAGGGCTGTCTTTAATATTTTGCATATAGGAACATAAAGGGCGACATAGATCGAATGTCGTTACTAAAACTTAACCTCAACCTTTACCTAACCTAATTTCAAAACGTCAGTGCGATATATATACTTTTATAACTACAGTGAATTTTTTAAATTAACAAATCAGTCAAAAAATGGAACTAAAACGAGAACATTTTTGAGCTATAATTTTTTACAACTTTCGAAGGAAATTATATCAACAAGATTGTCTTGCGGAGATGATTTCTGTTTTGGGTAATGAAGCACCACATCAGTCGACAGCTTCTTATTGTTATGGAGAATTCAAGGGTGGACCCAAGGCCAGGTGGATCCAAAAACGGCTGTCACGCAGGAAAACATCGATGCTGTACGCATGCTCATCACAGAAGATCGACGTGTGACATGTTGCGAGATTGAGGCTTCATTGTGGATTTCAACGACCTCAATGCAAAAGATTTTGCATGAAGAATTAGGGGTAAGAAAATTAGTTTCCCGCTGAATACCGCATCTGTTAACCGATGAACAGAAAGAACCTAGGGTCAATTGGTGTCAGAAAACTCTAGACCGTTTCGAGACAGAAAACCCGAAAAACGTGTACAGCATTGTTAGTGGTGATGAATCGTGGATTTACTCATATGAACTCGAAAATAAAAGTTTAACGTCGTCTGCTTGGCTGTTCCAAGATGAGGAAAAGCCAAAAAAGTAATCGGTTCTCGAAGTGTATCCAAAAAGATGGTCGCGATATGTGCCTCAAAAGCAGGTCATTTAGCAAAAATTCCTCTGGACCTTTAAACTTTCATCCCAACAAAACCATCCTTCATACAGTCCCAACGATTTCAATACTTTACCGAACCGAAAATCAAAAATGGATTGCGTAAAAAATTTCAGTCGCCAGATGAAGCAGTCGACGCCTTCAAGAATGCAATTTTAACAGTACCAACAAACGAGTGGAATTACAGCTGTGGCAACTGGTTTGAGCGCATGAAAAAGTGCATTAATTTTCGTAGAGAATACTTCGAGAAACAATAAAGGCTACTGGTTTATTCTAGCTGTATGTTTTAAACAATTGACGCTGACGTGGGTTGATATAAAAAATGTATCTTATTATACAAAATGTTGGGATATTTGTTCCAAATTTTAGACTTTTTAAATATTTTGATTAAATTTAAAACTAAGGAAAATTTCTACGTGAATTGGCTGAATAAATAGCATAACTTCAACAGTTTATGTGATTGTTTTGGTTTATGAATTTGTAAATAGCTGTATTAATAAACCAAGCCTATTTTCATTCATACGCGAAATGCAGTTTTCCCATTTAAATGTTTTTCACAGGTCAGGAACGTTGGAAAAACAATCTCATCGTTTCAAAATAAACTTAATGCACTCCAGTTGAAAACAAATAATCCAAACACGACCAAAGAGAAAGAGACGGAATTTCTAAAGTAGAAAGCCATTAATTTAAAGTTAAATGGATTGACTTTTCCTCAATAATGATTTTTGTGTAAAGTACTCTTTCAGCTTCTCTAAACGATCAAAGAGTTTGCCAAGTGGCGGTTTGCCTGTATACAGCGTGTTAATTAAGTCTGTAGCCAAACTTCAGAGCATAATTTTTTGATTGATTATAAGAAAAAAACTTCATTTAAACACGGTTCCGCAAATACTTAGTTTTCTTAATACAGGGTGTCAAAGTTTAAATTTTTTGTTTGTACCTTCGTTGTAGCTCGTGCAGTTTTTGAGATGTGTTGCTCAAATTTGAAACGTGTGTTTAGCTTTTTTTGCGGCACATATCATTAAGCATACCAAAAATCAGAAAAAAACTACAGGGTGATATTTTTTCAGGTGTCATGCACCTTTTTTCCCCCGAACTTTTTTGCAGTAAGCCAATGGCAGATTCAAAAATATTATATGGATTCCTTGTTTTATTTATCAACTTTTTGAGACTTTACGTATCTCTAACCGTTTTTAATAAAAAGAAAGCCAATTAAGCCGGACAGCCACTTACTGCAAAGAAGTTCTAGGGAAAAAAAGGCATGGCCCCGGAAAAAACATCGCGCTGTAGTTTTTCCTAATATTTGACATGCTTAATGATGTATATCTTGTAGCTCAATACACGTTCCAGATTTGAGCTAAATATCTCAAAAACTACACGAGTTTTAAAGAAAAAACAAACAAAAAATTAAAACTTTAACAACCCTTATCTCAAAAACTAAGCATTTGCAGACCCAGTTTTTTTCTTAAAATCAATTATGAAATAATCTTGGATGACTCCTGACTACGAAAATATATCTTGGCCTCCCCTCCTCTTGGTCATAGCCCCTCCTTCCCCTTTCAAACCCTTAAAATTCATTTTTTAATCTCTCAGCAACCAGATGTGATAGAACAAAATTTTTTTCACTGTTGTTTGTACAGTGATCTCTTGATGATTATATGATTTATTAAAACTCTATTGCATATCTCGAAAACTAAACAAGATATTTAAAAGAAAAATTAGTATTTTCAAAAAAACAAAGTATAAATTTTTGTCCATATTTAAAAATATTTTTCCACCATTTTCGATCTTTTCAGAAAGATAACTCCACTCTCCATAGCACTATTTGATTGAAGCCATTAAGCTAAAACTGGGCATGTTTAGTCATTAAGATAATTGGCAAAATCCAGCAGTCGAGATAATTCTTCGCAATTTAGGGTGCCTTCAAATAATAAAATTATATCTGGTCCGCCCACCCCTCTAGTCATTCCCCCCTTCACCATCATTTAAATATTTGAATTGAAATCTGCCATCTCGGCAACTGCAAGAGATAAAATAAAAAATTCTCCCGGTTGTATGTCTATTGATAAGTAGATTGTGCAAGACATTTAGATTTGCATATCTCAAACTAAACAAGATATAAAAAATTAATAAAGGTTTTTTTTATAATTTTTTTTGTTTAGGTTTTCCGCGCGCTCGAACGAAAAATAGTGTTCCTAACACTTGCTAAAAGTTTCATTTCCGCACTTGATTGGTGGCCGAACTCCACTATATCGGTCAATAAATTACGTAACGCAAAAATTTTGGATTATTGACCCCCCCACCCCCCCTCCACCCCTTGTAACGCATTTTTAAGAAAATACACATTAAAACAACATTGAGTGTAACGCAAGGACAAAGCCCCCCTCCCCCCAAGAGCGTTACGTAATTTAAGGACAGGCCCCAACTGCAATCGCTTGCGGAAAAGTGAACCTTTTCGCTCTTGTTAGGAAATATACTATTTAGTTCAATGAATAGAGGCCAAAACAGGGGGGTTACCCTACAAAAGGTCCGGTATTTCTGAATTTTGGATATGTTGTTAAGCTCACGAGGGTAGTTAAAAATCTGAGTTTTCGTCACCCCCACCCCTGTGCTCCCTCCCCCATCTTGAAAAAACCATCAAAAATTGGCACTTTTTTTAGTTTTTTTGCGTTTAATTTCGTTCCAGTACACTAAATCGCAAAAAGAGTTATATGAAATTTTTTAGAGGATATAATTATCTACAATTGGGTGGTACTATGGTTGTTCTGCAAGCAGCACTAACGGAGCTAGGTAATTTCCAAAAATGACTAAAATCACGTGCTTGGGAAAATTTTCAGATTTTTTTCTACTTTAGACGGCATAAGCTCCGAAATACTTTGTTCTAGGGTAAAAGTTCTAAGAACATATCTTGTAGAGAATTTTATCAGCTACAAAATCCATTCTTTAAATGTATTTTTAAATATTGTAATGGAGTGGGAGTAACTTTTAACTTAAAGTAAGTTAGAAAATAATAATTTTTTTAAATTTAGTGCTTTAAACGGCACGTTTTTTATTTATTTTTATTTTTTTGTGTAAATTTAGTAACATACAAAAAGGTAAGGGAGCTTAGGGGTCAAACAACTCCTTAAACTAACCACCTCTTCAAACCCCCCCCCCCCCCAGACCCCCCAAAATCAAAAACATATTTAGGTTTTCTCCAATTTTCTCAAAAAATACGCTTCTAAAAGAAAAATGTGTAATATACTTTATTGTAGACAATGAAATTTCCTTTTGAAAAAGGTACAACTCGATGGGCGTCAATTATTTATAAACTCTTCAGCGGCGTCCGTTAATTGAAGTAATTTAAAAAAGTAAAAAAAAATCCTTGTTTTTTCCATGATTTATTCGATTTTTTTTAAACCAAGGTTTATAGAACAAAATGTGTTATACATTATTGTAGCAAATAAAATTTCCTTTAAAATGCTGTACAAGAAAGTCGGATTGGTTTCATGGTTATAAATTCAGAGGCGCCCGTAAATTTAACCAACTTTAAAAAATTATAAATGAAAATATTTTTGTTACAAGTTTTATCTAATTTTTTTAAAAACTAAGCCTAATTTAAAAAATTGCTATACTGCCCTTTATTGACAGTAAAATTCTCTTTTCAACGGTGTATAACTCGATGGGGTTTGAATTACAACGAACCCGCCAGCGACGTCCGTAAATGGGAGCCATTTAATTAATTTTTTTTAAAATTATGTTTTGCACAGGTTTTATTTGATTTTCTGAAAACCATACCCTTAATCAAATAAATAGTTTTTTACTTAATTGTAGATAATGAAATTTCCTTTTAAATGTTGTGTAACATGGTAAAAAATATTTCATATTTACCGCTCTAGTGGTGTGCTCAAAGAAATTCAAGGAACCCTAGAAGACGCATCCCCATTATTTAATACGCAAATTCATTCATCATGCATGAAATCTCAGAAAATTTCGCCGAATCCTCGCAGGCAACACTGTAAGCGGTATAAAAGAGAAATCGATGAAAAACCATGGGCGTGCAGATTTTGTTGAAAATAAAATAAATATATTATAGACATTTTCCTATAAAATTTTTGCACCCAAAATTATAAAATTTAAATAAGTGTAAAATATTACCGGTACAGCTTTGACAGCCATTCTATTTTTACAGAATTAATTTTTTTATCGATTTATAATATTAGAAATCAATAACTTATTTACAGCTGGTAATATCCGTAGTTTTGATTTTTATTATTTTTCCCTAAAGATAAGAAATCTACTTTATATTATTTTTTTCTGGATATAGAAAAGTGTTACTTTAATTCCTAAAATTTAAAACACATGTAAAAGTGTTTCTTTTTATTTCAAATTGTCAAAGGTGTTTTTTTAGCTTTTTACTCTTTCACCTTGGTAATACATTGCTCTTAGTAAATTTTTTACAGTAAGTAGATTTGTTCTGTTAAAAAAGTCAAAAACTCCGAATTATATACTCAGACCTTGAGATATTTATCAAAATTTTTGCATCAGGATTTAAAGAGTCTATTTGATCCCCTAGTGTACAGGGTGCATTTTCGACACTTTTGGGTGTTTTCGGTTTCTATGTTTATAATATTGATATGCGATGTTTACCATCATTATTCTCTTCAAATTAAAGCACACTAAGGTGTAGTCGTTTTTTCTTCAATCTTCTCTAGAAGTTCCCGAAACCACCCAAATGATAAAAATGGGACAGCCTATATTTATAATATAGATTCTTTGTTATATTTTATCAGCAAAACTCTTGCCTCGAAATAAAAAGCACTCATTGGTTTATTTTACCAAAATCCATTCATTAGTTTATTAAACTCTAGCAATTAGTTTTTTTAGAAAATATTTGGTATGAGTGTTTTTTTACATTTGCAAATGTTAAAAAATATGACTTATTCAGTTTTATCAACAAAATACTTTTGATTTCCATAAAAAAATCTATTTAATTTTTATTTACCAAATAAAATAAAAATGAAAAAATATTATTTATAATTAAGTGATTATTATACAGGGTGTCCCATAACTTAGGCGCCGTAGTGCAGCAGGTGATAGAGGAGGTTATTTCCAAGAAAAAAGTTTATATAACATGGGGTCAACATTCATCTGTTTTTAAGATATAGGATTTTTAAAGAGGAGTGGGTGAAAACCGGTTATACAAAAAAAAATCTGTGACAGCCAGCTGAATACTCAGCTAATTGTGATTAAAAAATGTGGTACTCCTTTTTTGATATTACAAGTGGAGGAGGTACGGGCTGTCAAAATAACCTCGAAAATGTATAAAAAATAATATTTTTTTTTAAATTAATTTTTGCTTTCTCTTTTAAAAAATATCAATAATATTTTATTATTATGTCTCGCTAGAGACTTGTTTTTATTAACAAAAAATATTTAAAAAACATTGCATTTAATATGGCATTCATAAAAGTTCATACCAAAAAAATAGTATTTTCTAAAAAAATTGACTGACTAACTTTTTCAAATTAATTTTTTAAAATTAATTTCAATTTACTGCTTTTGTTCTAATACAAGACTACCCAATTTTATTTTTACTGCGTTTTTTTAAAGTTATTATCACAAAAGTTAAAAAAATTGTCAACAACAAGTTTTTGATCAGACATGACCTCCTCTATCACTTGTTGGCCTATGGCCCCTAAGTTATGGGACACCCTATATATACAAACATTATTAAATTTGGCAAATATAAGAATTAAGAACAATATTTTAATCCATTTGACTCAAGGCTCTCTTTTAATTAATCACCAGGGACTATGCAGTAAGTAAGTGAAAAAGAAGTTAAAACTCTTTTTTTTCTGTGTAAAAGTAGGTACTACCTTTTTTCTTCTTATAGTTATATTTGTTAATTCTAACTACTTTTTTACATCATTATATGATGATCGAACATCAAAAACAACCAGTGATAATATATTATGTATACTTTATAATAAAAAGAGATAGTTGAATATTTAACTACCAACCACTAGTAGTAAGTAGTTTTCTTAATTTGAACTAGTCTTTAACACCTGACCTTGGGCAAGGCATTTCGTACAAGATAGTGCCTACTAGGTGCTAAACGAACATACTGAGGATCAACGTGGTCAGAACAAAGAATGCCCATTTTGACAGAATTTTCTCCTTATTAAGGCCAATAATCTCCCTCCAAAGCTCTCTCTTGTTTGGAATCTAGTAAACTCATAAATTTGAATATTTTTAAAATGTTTAATAACTGTACAGTAGCATGACATAACATAACATTACAGAGTGAAAATGGTTGTTTACATAAGAAATATATTTTTTTATATATTATTGCCAGAATAAATTCAAAAACTTTTCCAAAAAAACCCAAACACTAGAGGTGGGAAAATAAGGGAATTTGCAACAATAAATAATGTTTCTTAAAACTTCTTTGTAAAATAAATCACTAATATTTTGTAAAAAAAGTTATAAACCACACCACTGTCTTACCAAATCGTAAACAATATGACGGTTTCTGGAAGAGATTAAAACTTACCGGTGAAATGATAAATCCAGCCACTTCTCTTCACTTTTGTCACACTTCTTAGGCATTTTTAAAGTTATTTAATAAAAAAAATCTTAATTTTGTGATCAATATTGCAAAAAAAACAACGAAAACGCACGTTTATTCGGATAACCTCTCAAAGGCAACAATAAATGATGCAAGGGTGACGTTTGGTCTACATGGTTGCCGCTATTAATTTTTTTTCTGAAAAATAGCGAACAAAAATCAGTTTTTTGCATTTTACGCGTCGTAGGGCAAAATTTAATGTATGAGAAATATTACCCATAGAATTCCTTACAATCGGTCTCCATAGTCTATAGGTCTACAACCACACGTTTAGAAGAAAATTTGAAAAAATTATGTTTTTTGCAATTTATGCAATAACGGTAAGTCATAAAAAAAAACTTTATTGACATAAAATGATCAAGACACAATTCTCTACAATGCGACAATGACAATTTACAGCTCTACAACCATATGTGTTGAAGACAGAGGGTGCCGAAAATGCCCATTATATACTTTTTTTCGTTTTACGCAAAAACCATAAGTCATAGAGCTGTGACTCACATAGGTGAATTGTAGAGAATGGCGTCCTGGAGATTTCTTGTCTATAATGTGTTTTTCTAGGACCTACCGTTTTTACATAAAATAAAATAATAATTTTTGCAAATTTGGCGCCCTATATGTTCTACACGTAGTTGTAAACCTGTGGCCCAAAAGGAAAGAATGTAGAAAATTGTGTCCTTTAACATTTTATGTTTATAAAGTTTCTTTCTACGATTAAAAAAAAACACAATTTTTGACAAATTAGCTGCCATCTACCTTCTAAACATGTCGTTGTAGACCTATAGACTATCGAGATTGATTGTGAAGACTCGTATGGGTAATATTTCTCTTAAATAAAATTCTTCTCTACGACTTACCGTTTTTGTGTAAAATGCAAAAAACTGATTTTTGTCAATTTTGGTGCTCTCTATCTTCTATACATGTAAGTCTAGAGCTATAACCTTTAAGAAAAATTGTAAAGGAATTTTTGAAGTGTAAACTTCTTTAGGCGCGTTTAGTAGTTTTTGTGGGTACTGAATTGAACTGAGCCGTCAGACTCGGCTATGTAACGCTCATTCGGGTGAAGTCGGCTCGAGTCCACTAACTGTGAGAGGAACATTCAGCGAGCAATATGATGATGCAGATGAAGGCCAGTATTATTAATTTCGCCTTGTTAAAGTTTACACTTCTGCCATGTGGTCTTAAGCACACACAATTTTTTTTGTCAACAAAGGTTTTCTCTGCGACGTTCCATTTTCGCGTAAAATCAAATCACAACACTTTTTGAGTTTTCCAGAGTTGCCCAGGAGAGGGTTGTAGACTAATTTATATATATATATATATATATATATATATATATATATATATTAATCACGAAAGTTAAAAAAACCTTTTCTTTATATAATATATATATATATAAATATATATATATATATATATATATATATATATATATATATATATATATATATATATATATATATATATATATATATATATATATATATATATATATTTATATATATATATATTATATAAAGAAAAGGTTTTTTTAACTTTCGTGATTAAAACATTTAACTTAAATTTATTTGGACTAAAAGCAAGAGTTATTTTTATACCGAAAACATTTGTAGTGAGAACAATAATTAATAGTTAAAAGTGCAGTTTAGTCATCTGGTTTTAATAACTTTTTAAATACCACCTAGGAAGACAAAACTAATAAACTATTTATGAACTCTAACCTCACATCAAAGATATTTAATTAAACTTACTTTCAGTTGAACGTTTTTCACACTTAAATGGAGTCCCGTTTTTTTCAGAAAACCGAAAACCAAATCAATATTTTAAACTGCGCATTCGCTACCGTACTTTTTCTTCTCACATAAAATATCTCCCTCTCAGCTGTGGTCGAGCATGTGTGAAGTTAGTAAGAGGAAGATAATTTTATGTGATCAGAAAAAGAGAGGTGCGCATGTGCAGTTTAAAAAAATGGTTTGCATTACAGGATATCGCCGCTAGTTATTTTGTGTTCCTGCAAAAAACAAGCTAAAGTTGGTTGACTGCACAAAAATTGCAATTTTGTGCTAATCGTTGTACGTTCTATAAAAATCGACAATCAACAATCTTCGAAAAAAACCAACTTTAGCTGATTATTTCTAATTTATACTTTCCTTTTAATTCAAAATAGATAAGGATTTAACCGCCACATAGATCTATAACAACAGGGACTTAAAAGCAAATGTTTTATGATTTTTGTTAAGTTTAGGTACCTATGTAAACAAAAATTTACCGATTGATTATTGGATAACATATTCTAACTTAAAAAAAACTTTTTTTCAAACATTTGTATACATATGTGCATATAGGTACACAGACAGACATGCATACATACATATCTAGAGGTTATACTTACAACCTAGAATTAAATTGTATAGAAAAACGTTATTAATGATAAGATCTCAAAAAAAAAATCAATGAAAACAATCCTTTTCTCACATAGGATGGTAAACATATTCTATTACAGATACATGTATAGCAATCCAAAACGTAAGCCGAATTCAAAAACAAAATATTTTTTTGATTTTTATTAGTTACCATTTTACTTATGTACCTACATCAAAATTACAAGTTATAAAAGTACTGGCAACATTGTTGCGAATTTGAAAGAAATCCCCAGTATAATACTTTTTGTGTCTGATGAAGTTTAGGATTTCTATACGGGGTCTACCTTTAGTTGAATATTTTTGGGTGTGCTTAATTTAAAACAATTTTTTTTAAATCACAAATTTTTTAAAATTGGTTTAATTTACGGGCGCCTGTGAAGTTATTACCATGAAACCAATCCGACTGTGTTGTACACCATTTAAAAGTAAATTTTATTATCTACAATAAAGTATAAAACACATTTTTTGATAAAGGGCTTGGTTTTTAAGAAAATCGAATAAAATATGTAACAGCATTAATTTTTTTGGTGATTTAAAAAAAATTTATTTAAATTAAGCACACTACTGGAGCGGTAAATATGAAATATTTTTTACCATGTTACACAGCGTTTAAAAGGAAATTTTATTATCTACAATGAAGTAAAAAACAATTTTTTTGATAAAAGGCATGGTTTTCAGAAAATCAAGTAAAACCTGTGCAAAACATAATTTAAAAAAAAATTAATTAAATGGCCCCCATTTACGGACGTCGCTGGCGGGTTCGTTGTAAGTCAAACCCCATCGAGTTATACACCGTTAAAAAGAGAATTTTACTGTTAATAATGTGCATCATAGCGGTTTTTTAAATTAGGCTTAGTTTTTAAAAAAATTAGATAAAACTTGTAACAAAAATATGTTAATTTGTGATTTTTAAAAATTGGTTAAATATACGGGCGTCTCTGAATTTATAATCATGAAACCAATCCGACTATCTTGTACAGCATATTAAAAAAAAAATTATTTGCTACAATAATGTATAACACATTTTGTTCTATAAACCTTGGTTTAAAAAAAAATCGAATAAATCATGGAAAAAACATGGATATTTTTTGACTTTTTTAAATTACTTCAATTAACGGACGCCGCTAAAGAGTTTATAAATAGTTGACCCCCATCAAGTTGTACCTTTTTCAAAAGGAAATTTCATTGTCTACAATAAAGTGCATTACACATTTTTCTTTTAGAAGCGTATTTTTTGAGAAAATTTGAGAAAACCTAAATATGTTAGATTTTGGGGGGACTGGGGGGGTTTTTGAAGAGGTGGTTAGTATAAGGAGGTGTTTGACCCCTAAGCTCTCTTACCTTCTTGTACGTCACTAAATTTATACAAAAAAATAAAAATAAATAAAAAACGTGCCGTTTAAAGCACTAAATTTTAAAAACTATTATTTTCTAACTTACTTACTTTAAGTTAAAATTTACTCCCACTCCATTAGAAAATTTAAAAATACATTTAAAGAATGGATTTTGTAGCTGATAAAATTCTCTAAAAGATACGTTCTTAGAACTTTTACCCTAGAACAAAGTATTTCGGAGCTTATGCCGTCTAAATTAGAAAAAATCTGAAAGTTTGCCCAAGCACGTGATTTTGGTCATTTTTGGAAATTACCTAGCTCCGTTACTGTTACTTGCAGAACAACCATAGGACCACCCAATTGTAGATAATTATATCCTCTAAAAAATTTCATATAACTCTTTTTGCGATTTAGTGTACTGGAACGAAGTTACAGGCAAAAAACTACAAAAAGTGTCAATTTTTTATGGTTTTTTCAAGATGGCGGAGGAAGCACAGGGGTGGGGGTGACGAAAACTCAGATTTTTAACTACCCTTTCGACCTTAATAACATATCCAAAATTCAGAACTACCGGACCTTTTGTAGGCTAAAACTCCTCTATTCATTGTACTAATTCACTATACCCAGTGCGGTAATGATTGCCTGAAAAGTTGTTTTCCGCATGCTCGAAGGAAAAAACAAAATTATAATAAGTGGTAAATAAAATAAACGGAGAAAATAATATAAATGGGTTACTTATCATTCTTGTTGTTGCGTATGATAGGTACAAATACGTTCTAGCATAAATACATGTTCAAAGAATCGAGAAGTGAAGCCCTCATAGATGGCTTTGAAAACAATGGCAAATATAAATTCGCGAATACGAATTTTCAAGTGCTCATGCGTGTGTTTTGTCATGTAGACACACAGCTGCTATGTGAGTGAAATCTTGATATTTTGCCGAGTTTTATGTTTGTCGTGTAAAATTATGTTTTTTTTCTGTGAAAAATGGGAAATATTTCACGTAAAATGTGCGGGTTGTGGAAAAATGTCCGGAAGAAGTAAGGGAGTGCCATTCTATAGGTAACTAGGTGTATTTTTCTTTATAATTTGTTAACAAAGTTAAGAGTGGTTTATAGATGCCATTCAAAAGTCTTCATGGTGTCCACAATAAATCTGCACAATTAGTTTTAGAAAAACTACAAAATTAATCCACAATTTGATAAATTTTCACCCAATCAACTAGTTTTTAGAAAAAAATAATAGACATAACCCTAAATATTTGATAATTGTCAAATAATGTAGTGACGTAACGGAGTATGTTCCAAAACTGACGCATGCGCAGTAATCGATATCCTGTCAGCCGAAAAAGGTACATTAAAAATTAAATAGTGGTTCTGGCTTCAAGCATCGCGTATGCGAATGCATGGGTATGCCCCATATTTATGCTCTAACGTATTTGGATAGGTACACCAATATCTCGGGACTAGGTGATTTCATAAGAGAGTCTATGCATTCAAGACCATATTAAGAAGTTTTTGTGATATTAGCGCAATATAGAAAAAACAATTCAATATGCCTTCTTGATATATCATAATAAAGGAAAAGTAAGTAATCATAAATCGCGTTTATAGCCGATAATTATACCTGTTGTATCTGAGACAGACCTTCGTGAAGTTAATCAAGTAAAACTGTAGTACTGAAGTGCTAAAATTAGAGGTGTGACTTTGCTCCTCGCGTATCCCTCGATTCCTGTAGACCCCTTGAGGTTTGTTGCTTCTCATTAAAGATAATATAAAACAGATAGATCCACTATACTAACGCATTAAAAAATCGGAAAGTGAAAGCAATCTTGAATTTGTCAACTGCTCTTTGTTTAATACTCGTAGAAAATGATTAAATAGAAACAAAACTTCGGATTTTCATTGTCTTTATTTATTTTAAACACGACGTTTCGGTTAAAAAGTATCTCTAACTGTTTTCAAGTGTAAACTCGTGTTTAAAATAAATAAAGACAATGGAAGTCCGAAATTTTGTTTCTTGTCAATTTCTCTTTCGAAAGTATTATTGAGTCAATGCTATACCATTTCCTGGGATTCTTAAACCAAAAAAATTCGGTATTTTTGTCTTAAAGCACATGACTTGCAGAGTGTCGCGCCATGAGCTTTAAAACGCCGATTTGATGAAGATCAGACGTGTCTTTCGGGCAAACGAAGCTCATTTAAAAATGCATGTTTCCTTTGAACCGTATGACTTTTCGACATTCGACGGAGCTAAACTCGACGCTCTATCCCGTTACACGACGTATGGAAGGTCAATTCCCACTCCAGGCGTGGCACTCCACTCCACAAGTAAAGTTATCGTGCATTTAATATAACGGCAGGGGGCTGGTACTGCCTGCGTGTTGTTTATTTTATTTTCAAATCTTGCTTTGATAAAGTTGGCTCTTGATTCAGAAAATTATTAATTAAGTCCAAAAAATCTAAAAACTGCCCCTTTTTTCATTTTTCTTTCTGTTGTCAGTTTTAAACGGTGCAATATTTATTGACATGGAGCAATACACTTGCAGTTGCATGCAAGATTAGTGTTCCTGAATTAAACATATTTGTTTGTTTATACAATAGATTTCATATCCGGCACCCTAATCTTGCATGCAACTGCAAGTCTATTACTAAATATCAAATGGTCTTTATCTGAACGACGTGCCATCTAATACGGTTTATAATAGAGATAAACTATCATTGTTCCCTTTAATTGTTGCGCCTTAAACGAAAATATCTCTTTAAATTGGTTTAAAACCATATATACCGGGTGGCCCAAAAAAACCAGACAATTTTTTCATTACAACTTTTGAACTATCCAATCGATTTTTATGGGACAAACTGCACTTGGCAGAAACTTAATCAATGTTTTGACTAAATATATTTTTTGTCCGTTATCTCAAAATCCAAGATGGCGGACGAAATTAAAATATAACCTTTAAAGATGCTTGTTTATTTTTGTGCTGCGAACATGTTTTATATATTTTTTAAAATTATTAAAAATGCTGCATTCGTTTGCTCTATCTCTATCTCGGCGGATGGTGGAATATTTCGATTATAACATTTAATGAGCAATCAATTCTCACCATGATATTTTTTATTTCACGAAAATGGGTTTAGTAATAACGAATTTATAAGGAAATGAATGCAGACAGGATTGGCAATGCAATCGTATACTCTGTAAAATAATGGTTGAAATAAAATTAGATTTTTTGAGAACCATCACACCGATTTTACTAATTTGTACCTCGTTGTGTGAAGGAAAAGTAGCGCTTTTCCATAAATTTCAAAAAAATCTAAAACATTTTCGGATAATAAGAAACACGCAATTTTGAAGAATCAAGTATGATTCTGTCCACCATCTTAAATTTTAAAACTTTGATCACGATCTTTAAGAACAAATCAATTCTAACCAGGATGTTTTTTAAATGCAGACATCATTGGCAAGAAAATCGTAAAATATGCAAAACAATGGCTGAAACTAAAATATTTTTTTCTAGAATCATTGAATCGATTTCGCTGATTCGTATATTGTTGTGAGTGGCAAGTTTTCAGCTTTTTTAATAATTAAAAAAAATAATTAAAGCATGTTCGCAACACAAGAATAAACGAACATCTTTGAAGGGTACAATTTAATTTCCTCCGTCATCTTGAATTTTGAGATAACGGACAAAAAATATGTGTAGTCAAAACTCTAATTAATTCTCTGCCAAATGCAGTTTGTCCAAATCAAATCGAGTGTATAGTTCAAAAGTTACAATGAAAAAAATTGTCCGGTTTTTATTGACCCACACGGTAAAAAATTTTGTCTACAATGAAAACACGTTCTTTTCTTGAATAAATTGTTTTACCTTAAAACAATTTGTTGTAAAATAAAATATTTCTTTTTAGTTCAATGCTGCGTTTAATCTTGAAATGAGACTTTATTTTTCTTCTTTAAGTTTTTTGTTTCTGCATACACCATTTTGTAACAAAGCAACTTGTCTTCATATAAGTAATATTTTGCTTCCAGAGAAAACGGTGCCTTAGATTAATTCAGTTCCAATTTATAATAAAAAAATTTCTGTTTCACATTAAAATAAAGAGGCAAGACATTTTTTGTGCAATATCAAGAAAATATTCTCTTGGTAAATAGGAAAGCACAAATTATTTAATCTAAGACAATTTTCTTTACCATGCACCCGGTATATATATGTTTGGTGAAGAATATAAAAAGTGACCTAACTATCTTTGATTTTTTCGTAGCTTTAATCTATGATGATTAAAATTTTTCACTTAAAGCATGAGAAAGTTGAAAGACTCTTCGAAATGTTGTCAATAAATTACGTTAAACCCATATTTTATTATTTTATGATCTTACTAAACCAGCGTGTAAAGTACAGCTACTGTACAGGTGTAAAACAATTTGTAAAATTTTACTCAACAAATTTTTTTGCAGATTGTTATACGTATTTTATTCTATTAAACGAGCAAAGCATGCTTTACATTTCATTTAAACAGTGCGTGAACTGAGGCCATCAGTCAGTCGTTCTACCAGCTCGGCTCCTTAAAAAGTGTTACAATCGTAATTATCTCAAAGGAACAGCTGGTGCGATCCAAGTAATACTGCAAACTATAATCATGGTTTTACTGAGCTACTTTATAGCGAATGTCATTTTAAAACGTCACTTAATAAAATTGAAGTAGAAGAACCAAGGTACCTATTTTAAGTGTACGTCCACTGATAAAAACTAATCTTTAAATTAACGGCAAATGCATTTACTTCAAAATATTATTCTACGTGAATTAAAAAAAGGGTACATAAAAACTTCCATTTCTGTATAGAAACAGCTTTGAAATATGCGCAAATGTGCACACAATTCCAGCCAAACTTCTATTGATAGTAAAAATAGCCTTTCACTAAACTTTAATTGGACAAAGGGGTCTAAACAAAATAAATGTGAGGTAAGGGTGTTTTTTTAAGGGTTTAAAATTATAAACATAAGTACATAAAGTTTTACCGAATAGGCATTAGGGACTTATTGGAATAAAACCTGACTTTATTTTAGAGTCGACTTTATTCTGACACATTCACACAGAAAACTAACAGCTGACCTCTCAAAATTGACATACCAAAGCCAACTTTAATAATAAAGTCGCTACCTTTCATTTAATAAATACCGACACTAATAAATCCGGTTTTTAAATACACAAAGGCCGAATTTTGAACGAAAGCAGCTGCTTTTTATATGTAAATCTGTCACCATAGGGTCGATTTGAAAATAAGGTCAGGTTTTATTCCAATAAGTGTCTAATGTATAATGATTTTTACCCAAATATATATGTATACTAAAAGCTTTAGTTTCAAAGATATCTACCAAAAATAATTTATCCATGTACATATAGCCTGGTGTTTGACAGCTTGGCGAAAAATCTTGACATCAAAAACTGAAAATTGCATATTAATACGTATTTGTTAAAACGTTATGTAAGCATGTAAGTAATTGTTAAAAGGTTATGTAAGTACCTCTGTTTATAATTTTCAACCCTTAATAAACCACCCTTATGATAGAGATCATTGCCCCTATGTTCCATTTATTTTGTCTAAGCCCCTTTTTAACATTTAAGTTTAGTCAAACACTATTTTTTCCAGAATTTTATAAAAATTACTTTATTAATATCTGTTAAGCTGGAATTTCAAATAAAATAAAAGTGTGCGCATTTGCGCGTATTTTAACACTGTTTCTAACCAGAAGTTAAATATTTTTAATGTTACGCTTTTTTGTGTCGTACAGTTTCTAACTGCATAAAAATTAAATTTTCAAAATCTCAATGGTGGTCCGGCTAGTACTAACTACTTTGCTAACGTTTACTTAAAGTTGTTTAACTTTAAAAAAACAACAACTAAATTTTAGTAAATGGTGTTTGATACAAGTGGGGATCAAGCCTAATATTATAAAGTATTAACATTTTTAAATAAGTTACCTAGAGAGTGGGAAAAAAATTAATAATAAAAAGTCATTTTTATTAAGTATATTTTTTTAAATGTTAGGTTGGGTTCTTTTCCTAATTTTATAGTATAGTTCGAATAATTTAGCGTATTGTTTCACTCTTGACTTTTTTTTTTAAAACAACAAAAAACTGATTTTTAGAACATTTGGGGCCTTATATCTAGCGAAGCTCAATGACGATTTTGGCCGAGAATATGAGGGGATGTGTGCCAAATGTTAAGGAATAATTATACAAAAATCCAGATTGCACCTATTTTTTTCCAGGTGAATTCCTAATATGACTGGGCTATAAAGAAAATATAAAAATAAATTGAAATATAGCCGCCATTTTGTTCTGAAGTGACAGGTGTCAAATTTGTTTACAGTTTTGACTTGAGTAGTTACCGCTTAAAGTAAATCCATTAAAATTAATTTTATTTCTCCTGAAACAGGGAATTCATTTTTTTTTCTTAACTTTGGCAGCCGCTATCTTGGATTCTAAGGTCGGAAGATTGAAGAAACTTACTCAAACTACTATCTATATATTCTTGGAAAAAGATAATATTTGAATCATATTAAAGCGCAAAATTATTTGACATTGACAAATTTATCATTTTAAAAATTGATAGTTTGTCCAAACTCTACAAACTTGACAAATGCTGTAATTTGGCCAAAAGTTATTTGAACTTTTTGTCTATTTTTGACCTTCCTCACCTTCTCTTAAAGTTTGGTGCAATATTGAAATTACACCCTGTATTTTAGGATTTATATTTGCCAGAGTTGTATCCAATTTAAAGGCCTACGTATCCAAATGGATACAAAATATAGTCTCAAAAAATGCCTTGTTCCCAATGGTAACTTACATGATTTTTTTTTCTAAAATAGATATATGATTTAACAGTGGCGGCTGCTTTTCATTATCTATGGTTAACAACAAGCGATTAATTGGGTGAAATTTTTTAGCGTAAATAATTACAAGCCGGCAGCGCCGCGCAGGGCAAGGTTTTAATTTCACCCGTTTTTTGCGCGGGTGCGGGTGGAATGTTTGTTTTAGTTGACGTCGGCCATATTCATCGTGCGGAAATGTTCGTTGCCCTTTCTAGTGTTGCCGGTTCTATCCTTAGTGAAGACGTATGAATTTGTTTTGATTTGGGATTTGTCCGTAGTAAAAAGCCTTGCCGGTCGCGTATCATTGTTTATTTTCGTTATCGTTTGTTTATAAAATGGAAATAAATACCGTCGATTACATAATTAACTGTGCAAATTTAAATACGTTGACATATGAACTTCGATTACAAATATCATCTTTAGGGCTACATAGACTGGACCTTAAGATTAACCAAAATTTTAGTGTAAGTCATGCCGTGTGTTCCATAAAAACTTATAATAGAAAATTTAATAAAAAATTATACGATGCTGAAAACTGGTTGTGCGGTTGTGAAAAAAGAAATGCTTTTTTTTGCTTTATTTGTCTTGTTATGAACAATCCACGAAGTGATCCTGCGTGCAAAGGGAATGTGTGAATGAAAAGTTAAAAATACACAAAGTAAGTGGTATTCATTTAAATTACTACATACAATTTTTTTTATGCTAGGCAAGACCAAAATATTAGGTGCCAATTGAATAGTGCCTATAGGCAAAACATTACCGAACATAAAGAAAATGTGACAAAAATTAGACATATACTTAGTAGGTTAATAGACTGTTTAAATTCTGTGGGATTTTTGAGGTTGCTCTACGAGGCCATAAAAAAGAAAGGCGAATGGACTTTATCTATAAACAAATAAACTAAAAACTATACCAAGTAGCTGCTTGTTTGGAAAATACTAAAATGAAAAATGAAATTAATTTTTATCTAATTTTTCAAGCATTTTAAATTTCTGCCCCTCTCCCCAATTTAGAACGTCACCAGCGGCCACTGTGATTTAAATAAAAGACATAAAAGTCAAATATATAATATATATCATTCTAACGCTTAACATTACACTAAACAATAATTTTCAAAAAAATTAAAACAAAATATTTCCTGAGAATTTATACCTCGGCATTAAAATGGAAATACAAGCAAGACTAAGGCCGCTTTAGTCTTTTTTTCTCACCAGCACGTCAGTGTTATTGGACGCTTTCACTCTGTAACCCAGTGGCGTATATAGAAAAGTTTCGGGGTGGGCCCGAGGCAGTTTTGGGGGGGGGCCGAGACCTCATGAGGCTGTATTTTATGCTATTTTATGTTTGTTTTCGTGAAATATGAGGCAGGCAGGGTATATACGCCACTGCACTGCTGTAACCTACAACGATATCGTGGCTTTTAGGTCGGGTATGCCATTGTACTCCGTTATTTCATTCAGCCCCATGTTTCCCTATGTTTTAAATTATGGCGAGGGTTTTTGATCAAGCTCATAATGTCCGAAACTGGCATAAAAACGGAGAATTTCTCAGCAGGCTATTATGGCGGGCATACTTTAGTCACGACATTTAAGTTATTTCATTTTTTTGAAATAAGTAGGTGGATACTTATAAGGCTATGCAAGAAAATGTATTAATCTTTAATGTTTAATATTTTATTTTATAAATTAATGAAAAACCGTACTAAAATCAAAACTAAAGGCAGTAAAATTAGACGAGTTAATTATTATGTTCGTGTTAATTATGTATGTATATAATCAAACAAAAAAAACATTATATCGGCCTTTAATAAAAACTAGTCCACTTGATTAGCAACGATTTTAATCCTTAGCAGACTGATTTACAGCATAAAATTTCATTCCAAACTTTATTAAACTAATCAACTAATATTAATATAAAACTGAATTAATCCCTATTCACTCTGAAATAAAAAGCAAAGTATTGTAATAAGGCCGTATTCTGCAATAAAAGACGATGGGAATCATACAATACCTCTTCCGATAATTTTCGATGGTTCAAATATTCCTAACCAAGTTCACTATAATCTTGTGTCAATGCCTGGCAAACATTTCGGCTGATGACCACTTCGCGTGCTATACAAGAGAAATAATTTTTTGTTTTAATAAAAACTATTGGGCTAGATTTTTTGGTTTAAATACGGGTCGTTCTTTTAAAAATCGTGCAGAGTCATTGCTCTTATATCACGGTTATAGGAATCTCCTTTGCTACAGTGGCGTGTTCGATCCCCGTCGGTTGCCGAGGTCGGGTGCTGCAGGCATTTATAGGATTCCTGGGGAGTGTAAAATGTAATATTGCCCTACCCCTTCACTCACGCCGGTAACCAGGCTGGATGAGGTCGGATATCTCGTGAAGGCGGACTTTGTTACACACTCCTTCATAGTCGGTAGGCCATTCTAAGGGACAAAAGGACCGGATAAAAAAAAAACCCGGTCTGCGGTTCCAAAAGGTGGCCGATGAACCGTGCAATTAGGCGTTCCGAAATGGCATGGCGGCCTTAGTGTAGGCGAAAGAATCACGGTTATCAAGTGACAAAAAAAAGTTGTTATATTATGCTTATTACTTTCTTTTTCTACAATAATCGGTTCCTCGGTATATATGCTATTAAACGTAGTTCAAAAAATATCTTCAGTTGCTTTTAAGTTTTGGAAGGCCCATTTCAAGCAATGCAAGCGCCGAACGGCCTAAATTTATTTTTTAAAATTTTATCAAAAAGATGTACTAAACTTCCTTTATTGTCAAAAATAACCTTTGAGATTTTGGGACCCGGACCCCCCCAAGCCCAAAATTTTTTTAGATAATTTTTACATATTTCATGAATAATCACAAAAAATAGCATGAAATACGATATTATGAGGCCTCGGGCCCCCCCAAGGTATATTCGCGTGGGTACGCCACTTGTTAACTTAAATGATAGCTTAGTTAGTAAGCTATGGCTATGTACAGGAAACAAAAAACTTATTAGAAACTATCTTTCTTATATGAATTCATAATAATTTTTAAACTGCACACTCCGAACAATGTCTTATTTTCTCTTGTATAAGTAATAAGATAGGACAGTAGGATTAATGGTTAAAAATCGTTGTGTCCCTGCAAAACTGAGACGGTTGGCCACCTTATTTTCTAACACAATACAAATAAGCTTGAAATAATGCAATATGCACAATTAAAACACAACTAGAAAACAATTAATTTCAATATCGATTAATTGAAAACTTTTTGTGGGTGTTGTTTGTTCTTTTTTTATAAGATAAGAGAGATTTCAGTTGTTGATTATTTTGTATTAAATTATTAGTTTTTGAGTTTGATGGCGCGTATCTTTAGTTCTAGTAAAAAGATAATTAATGCATATAACCGCAAACATAGTTTTATAATAGAAGGGGGGGGGCTGTGGGTACTCGAACACCTCTGGCCTCCTCTGAAACCGCCACTAAGACTGTATCTACCTGAGAATGACCCTATAAGGCCGAAACAGGTCGAGGATTGACATGGATCACTGTGGATCGACATTGAAGAAAGTAAACACATAGTTTTAATTCTTCGGTTATTGCAAAGAAATGTGAGGCTTGTTGTTATTACCTTATTAGGAACTTATTGCAATAAAGCCAGGCAGTAATTGTGCCGGGCACTAATCTGACAGTTTCGCATTCTAAGAACAGCTGTCTTCTTTTAAAATTACCCCTTTGTGTATTATAAGAGCCGGAATTAATAGTGCCACCATTATTAATGGAAAATAAACGACTGGATTTATAAATTCGACTTTGGTATGTCAATTTTGAAAGATCAAATAACAGGTTTCAATACGAATCTGTCAGAATAGTGTCTCTATTAATTATTATTAATATTAGGGTTTAATAATTTTACTGAGATACTTTATTTTTAATTCGTTGTATCGTTATTTCATTAACGATGTGTTTAACGATTAGTGTAATTGGCGCGTTAGTCCATGTTAATAGCCAATAAATGTTCAGCTTTATATTTAACTATTATCCCAATTAGAATATTGGATGTGGTATATCTTTTGCCTTACTGATATACAAGCATTTTTCATTTTCATTTATACTTATTGAACTCAATCAAGTTCTTTCAATTAAATATATGTATGTGTAATAAAAAAACTGGAATCGAGAAGTTAATTCTTAAAAGAGTCCAAGAAAATGCAAAAACTGACAACCAGAGCTGTCACAAGTACATTGTTGATGTACTTGAGGTTCAAGTACCAAGTACATTAAGATTTGTAAAAGTACATGAAATTTTAAGTACATTTTCTTTTCAAATATATGTAAATTATCAAGTACATATAAAAGTAAATGGTCCTGTACCTAAAGTGCATTAAATGTACCTAAAATATATTGTCGAGTACGATGTGGTTTTAAATCGAACCCTTAAACGAGGGTACCGTAGTAGATCACTTGTATGTATAAAATAAATATAAAACAGTTTTAAAAACGTTACAAACTTAAATGAATACAAAATAAAACTCTGTTGCAATTTACAAATTCTTACAAGACTTTTCTTATAACTTATAAAACAAACAAGACCCAAAATATTGAAATGAAAACTTTAACTTACCAAAACAACCAACTGTAAAATATTTTTTAAATAGAAAAATCTTATGTTTCTTTAATGACAATTAATTTAGAGGTTTTAGTTTAAGTTCAACAAAACTTTAGATGTGACTACCGACTTGTTTCCTCAAAGTTTGGGTTTTTATTGACGGTAGGTTGGACCTAAGTAATTCATTATCCCCTCTTTGAAGAGCTTGGAGTAACCATGTAAGAGACGTTGCTGATAATCCTAAAGTTTAGTTTACATTCTAGCTAATAAGCGAAACAAATATAATTACATTTTATAGACAACAGTTTCTTATCTCACAGTATTTCCATAGCCAATCACTTTGAAGGAAAATCCCTCTCACTACTTGATGTATCCCCTTGCTTAACCTTTACAACTTCCACTCTTAACTTTTCAGTGGTTTTTTAGGCATCAACCACTTGCTTTGTGGTAGGCGGCACCTAAACGTTTACCATTGTGGAGGGAGGCGAAACCACTTTCTTATCACGGCAGAATCATGTTTCGCGCTTTCCGTTTTTATTTTGAGTAATTTGCATTCCTGACAACATTTTGGTGTATTTGAAGTAATTTACTTGACAAAATCAACTATATTGTAAAAATACCTCAAGTAACAAGTACAAGTATTTGATTTTAGTTTTACTTAAAGTAAAGTACTTGAAGTATTTGTAAGTACTTAAAGTATAATATCAGGTATTTTATTGGAAGTACCTGTCAACCTTGTTGGCAACTGATATTTAATACTAATCATTTGCAGAAAGAAAAACACGTGCAAACATGCCATCGCCAGCATGTGATATGGATCCGATTGATCAAACACAATTTCTATGTGTTATGCGACTGAACATCCTGAGATAAAAGATTTCGACCTGCTAATGGCTAGGGTTCAGACGCCTAAAATTATACAAACACATCAAAACATCTGGAGCAAAGCGATCTGGATTAAAGAGGAGGCTTTTTCGTGCAGACTGCTGCGTTCAATTTAAGACAGTTATCGTTTTATCATAAACTATGTGTTACCATGCTTTATGGAAAGTTTTTACCGAGTTTATAAAACGAATGCAAAAGGTTGAACAATACCTATAAATCCTACTTTATTTGGACCCTTACGAATCTGAATATACCCTAAAACTTTTCGTTCTATTAAAGTTAAAACTGCTACATTGTATAATTGTATAGCATGTCAGCAAAGAAACCGCACTCAGAAAACTGCTCAAATTTAGTGGCAAATTTTGATTCTCAAATATTACTGATATAATTCATTTCAGGCAAAATTGAGATATTTGCTGTCAGTTTAACGAGCCTGATGTTTAAATCATAGTTGAAATGTCACATTTGGTCACATTAAATTAACAGTCAGGGAGACTTGTTTCACCGCCAAATCGGCGTCGAATAGTAATAGACACTCAGTGTTAGCTACTCAGGAAACTTAAAAGTACGGACTTGAAATTTAAACAATTTTTTGTGAGAGTGCTTCCAAAAGCCAGTTTAAGTCAAGATTGGAAAAGCCCTACAAGATAAAGTTTGTATGTTTTGGTAAGGGTAAATGCCATAGAATCCTTGGAATTAAACAAAGTAACTTACGGGTTGTTCAGCAGTCTTTAACAAGACCTTGGTTGACTACAACAAAGACATCGGTATCATAGGGCTAAAATTTAAGGACTTCCAAAGGACCCGATAAAAAAAACTAAACCAGAATATCACAACGCACTATAAGGGGTTAACACGGCAGCTTAAAACAACCAGCGATGTACCTATTGATCAAAATATTATCTATTGGAAAAAACCCTAAACAGAATCCTTAAGAAATAGCAGATTATCGCAAAAACCAAAAGAAGGTGTCACCAGTTTAAACGAACACGTTTTAAACGAAAACGCAGTGCAATGAAGAAAGAATTAAAATAGCGAGATCCTTTTAGTTTGGATAGCTTGGTAACGAAAGGTTGAAATTAAAGCTACTATAGAATATAACAGAGGAAATAGTTAAACGCAAGAAAAGCCTAGGAGGAAAAAAACAACTTTAATATTTAAAATTGTGGTGAGGCATGGCATCCATTCAAGGTTTAGAGCAGCATTAAATGAAATTCAAAATACTATGGCTGATTCTTATCTCTTCTAAAAGATGGAACTTCTACAAGAATATAATTTTCCAATCGTTCTACTATTGAGAGACAAAAGATCGACGATGATGGAGCAACAAGCAATGGCATCTAAAGAACAAGAAAAAGTGAACGCTACCCAGAACAGATTAATAGAGAGGTGGCGTTTATTCGGTCCATGCGTCCAGAAATAAACTACTCGCGTGCCTTTCAACAGTAACACGATCCTAAATTGATTTGGACCGAGCATCAAACGATTCCGCTTGACGCGTCCTGTGCGAATTTATGTGGATCAAAATGGGATCAAAGTGTCCCACATTTTTCGCACGCGATTTATATAGATCAAATGTTCAATAGTAGTAAATAAGAGCTGTTTAGACAGAAATTTTGTAGTTTATTTAATTAAGCGGAAGACAAAATTTACTAATATTTTGAACCTTTATTTTATACAGCTTACCCAAATACATAGTATTTTGACGTTAACATGCAATCGCCGGGCACTTACACAGTATGTGCCTGGCGGTTTCGTCATCCTTTAAGCATGTTCTGCATTGAAACTCTTTTTTAAGACCTTAATATAGTATTGATGAAAGACATTTTATTTTCCAACCATCCCACTTTGTTTACGCTTCCGATTGTCCCTGAAGCTCCCTACAGTCCTTGACGAGAGCCTGTAGCAGGGAATCAAACGCTCTTTAGTATTGCCTGACTATAAAAAAATATTTTAGTTATCCTGTTATTTCCATTGTGATCCATGATCCACCGGACACATAGTTCAATGGCTAAGGGTTCAGTCTGGAATATAGTCAAGTGTCCGAAACTATGCTTAATCTCAACATTTTCTTGTATTTACAAGCAACGCATCCAGTGCTTGGTATTATACTTTAGAAGACTCTGTAAAGAAAAAGTGCGTATTAAATTTATTTCCCTCAATTGAGCGGGTGTTTAAAATAGTGCGTATTAAATCAGTGGAGCACGCAGGAATATGTCTTGGGGGGAGGGGGGGCGGAGGCCTCATGATCTCGTATTCCATGCTATTTTTTATGTTCATTCATGAAATATGTAGAAAATATCTAAAAAATCTTAGGCTTGGGGGGGGGACGTTCCCCAGGCAGTTTGGTACAAAATTACCCAATAACCTGATTAATGAAAATACAAAACTGTATAATTTCTTTACTGCGCTTTGGGCATTAAAACTAGAAGTTCAAGCATATTGTACATTATAGGTATACCTAACACCTTTGTACCCAACCGCAACTAGTAGGTAAATTATAATTTTTTTTTTACTTTTAAAAATTGTTTGCATATTGTGCTTAGGATGTTTATTTAGCATTGTTTTATTTAGCAACTTTGTTTAAGGTTCTTTTTATAAAAATAAACACTTATCTTATTACTATACAAACTTACAAGATTAATTAATAGATGGGCAAACATTTCATGTTGAGTCGCTGGTAAAAAATATTCTAATCAAACTGGTTAATCAAAAATTATATAAAACGACTGCACGCATAGCGGTTATAAACGCTATCCTTAAACTAACAATGTTTAGCGTTTCTTTGTTATTTTTGTTTGTGATCAAATCAAAAATTAATTCGAATTAATACGAAATTAACTATGTATTGACTAATAGGGCTTTGGGTGCTCGAAAACTAGTTTTTAATAGCGATGTTGGCTCGAAAACTGCCCTCGAGTGCTCAAAAATTGCTTCTTCGTAGAACCATCCATGCCTTGAATTTTAGATCCTGGGAATTGGTCAATAAAAATCTCTCTTTTTAGTGTGTGACATTTCAATTTATTTAACCATTATCAGACATATTCTCCACTGTACGTTGCACCATAGATAAAGGATGTTTGCTTCGGTTCAGTCAGTTTTTATTAAATAGGCAACTCCGGCTGTTTGACAGATCATTAACTCTGTGGCGCCCACTACTGAGCTTAGTGACGAACTAAAAGTTGAGGCGGGAAATTTGAATCGCCTTGTATAATAAATTTTCTTTAAATTTAAAGTTTTTTTCAAACTTTTAATCAGTCAATATTTTATAAAGACATACAATGTCTTTATAAGATATAAACAGATTGAAAATGATATATAAAGTGCAATAAATAAAATATTTTTTAAATGAGTTTTTATTTTTATAAAAAAAAGCTACAAATAAAAACTAAATTAACGACTAACTATAGATGAAATAATACATAGTCTAATTAATTGGTAAAATAAAATATAATGAAAAACTAAACACTATCTAGTATATTTAAATTTGCTTTTAACATTTCTAGGAGTGATGAGTGAATAAATAATGAAACAGTTGTTCGTGAAGAGAATTATTCTTAAATGTCTACTTTTTAACAGCTTGACGAAAATCTGACGTGATTTAAAAGTACCTCCTCGCCTTGGTTGTAAGTTGTGTAGGATATGTTTCAAAGCAGTATATACATAGCTTATCAGTGGTCGCACATATCATCCAAAAGCTGAAAACAATAAAAAAAATCAACTCTTTGTTTGAAAGTCCGAAATTTTATTTCTTCTTAAAAAAAATCAAATTATAACCACGTTAATCATAGGTACTAGACTATGGTAAGTTAAAGATTTAAAATTAAGAAATAAATTTGTTCAAAGTACATAACGCTGCTGGGTAATCCCTCATTTACCCATCAATTAAACACAAATTTAGTGTTAATTTTGTATGTGTCTCCCTTTTACTTAATATCAAAAGACATAGACATAAAATTAACACTAAATTTGTGCTTAATTGATGGGCAAATAATGCATCTACCAGGCATTGGAAACCTGTCTTCAGAGTTCCGTAAAGTAAGCGATAAGAAGGTAAAAAGACACTACCAATACAAATTTTATCAAATGCCAATCTAACCTCAAATGACAAAATAAGAAAACATACCTTAAAATTTCTCGGAAAACTTTGCATCTTATACTCGCCTGATCTTTAGACACTTCACCCAGGAAAGCAACTAGAAATTCTCATTGTTTTACATTTAAAAATTGCAAAAGTTACAAATTTAACTAAATTTAATTTTAATGCGCCACAGCAGCAGAGATTACCTACATAAGACAAAAAGATAGATTTAAAATGAACCCGAAATAAAATACGGTGGAAGACGTTTTTCTACCTGAATAAAAGGGGGACGGAAAATCCAAACCACAGAAAATTCTCAAAAAAAATAGAATAAGGGACAAACGCGCGACCGCAGCGCCTCTTTTCAGCTTAGTGAGAACTTTAACCTAACGACCTGTTTAATTGCATTGAGTTTCCTAGGTATGCATTGCACTTCTCCGTATGTGGTTCTACGGAGAAGTGCAACACTTCACCGTCAAGGTATGGATGGAGAGGTGCAACATACAGAGAAGAATATGCCTGATGATGGTTGAATAAAATGAAACGTCACAAACTAATACCGTAAGAGAGATAAAAGTAAACGCCTTTCATAATACGAGGGACAGCCCTCCATGGGCGAAGTTAGGTAATCAGATCTGGGGGGGCTAAAGCCCCGCGTCTCGTAATATCCCATAGTGAAATATGTTTTGTATTGAAAGGTATTGTGTCAAGAAAGGAATGTTTTATGGTGTAAGATAAACGTATCATACAAATCAACCCTGAAAGCAAAGTAGAAATAAAAGAAAGCATAAAAAGTTTGAAAAAACATTTTATTGACGCCAATATTTAATAGTACAATTTTATTGAAGAAACAGCTTCCTATTTCCTGTTTTAATAAGTTCTTCCAGAACATCAGCTATGCCATTTGACGATCTTAACCAATTTTTATTCTCATTGTTGAAAACGACCGTTCACATGAAGCAGAGGAAATTGGCAACAATAATACAATTTGTATAAATCTGTATGTATTTGTAAATGTGGCTTTTGTGATAACGGACGTAATATCTGATATGCCAATATCTTCGTCTTTTTTCCCAATGCAGTTCTTTATTACAGTCATTTCGGCTTTTAAAATCTCCGTAACAATTGAAAAAGTATCTGCGTAGAGCTGAATAGATTCCAAACTACCTTCAAAGTTTATTTTTAGAAAATGTTTTACAGCTACAGCTAACTAACCTATTTTTATATGATTTATAATGTTATCCAATGATCGGTAATACACTGTAGTTAACCAAAACCTTTCAGGTTTTTTGCGCTTTGAGAAACGTATATCAAGACCTTTCTCAGTTTTCTCTAAAGCAACGTGTAGTATACAGCGCTCGTTGGCTGTTTGCCGAACCGATTCACACCAGACAAATATTGCAAACTGAGCCACAGCTTACATAATAACAGCGAGACCGACACGCAAATTATTAAACGCTCAGACGTTCATTAGGCAAATGCCATAAAAAGTTGAAGACAAAATGATAAAATTCAAATTATTTTTGGGGGGGCTAACTGAGTTTTTTTTGGGAGGGGGGGGCTTAGACATAATATCTGATATGCCAATATCTTCGCCTTGTTTCCCAATGCAGTTCTATATTACAGTCATTTCGGCTTTTAAAATCTCCTTAACAATTGAAAAAGCATCTGCGTAGAGCTGAATGGATTCCAAACTACCTTCAAAGTTTATTTTTAGAAAATGTTTTACAGCTACAGCTAACTAACCTATTTTTATATGATTTATAATGTTATCCAATGATCGGTAATATACTGTAGTTAACCAAAACCTTTCAGCTGAATTTGGCAGTGTTGTTTCTTCTAATCTTTGCCTAAAACCTTCAACAGCAGAAGTCGATGCCTCTACGACATATTTTTTGAGACGTATACTGTCCGGTTTTTTGCGGTTTGAGGAACGTATATCAAGACCTATCTCATTTTTCTCAAAAGCAACGTGTAGATCACGATGGATTGACAACAACGCCTACTATACAGCGCTCGTTGGCTGTTTGGCGAACTTATTCACACCAGGCAAATATTGCAAACTGAGCCATAGCTTATATAATAACAGCGAAACCGAGGCGCAAATTATTAAACGCTCAGACGTTCATTAGTCTAATGGCATAAAATATTGACAACAAAAATACAAAATAATAAAATTCAAATTATTTTTGGGGGGGGCTAACTGAGTTTTTGGCCCCTAACTTCGCCCATGCAGCCTTCGTATATTTTGCATATAAGAACATTGTAATATAGAGGGCCACACTGACCGAATTTCGATACTAAAACCTAACCTCAATCTTTACCTGACCTAAATTCAAAACGCCAGTGCAATACATATATTTAAAGCTACAGCGAATTTATTAAATTGACAAATCAGTCGAAAAATTGAATTAAAACATTTTCGGGCTAAAACTTTTTACAGCTTTCGAAAGAAATTATCTCAACAAGAATGCCTTGCCTAGTTGATTTCTGTTTTCGGTAGTGAAACACCACATTAGTCGACAGTTTCTCGTTGGTATGGAGAATTGAAGCATGGGCGGATTAGCCTTAGAGACGATCCAAGGCCAGGCCAAAAACGGATCTCGCCCAGGAAAACATCGATGCTGTGCGCGTGCTCATCACGGAAGATCGACATGTGACGCATCGCGAGATTGAGGCTTTATTAAAGATTTTAAGGACCTCAATTCAAAAAAATTTGCATAAAGGATTAGGGGTAAAAACATAAGTTTCCCGCTGGATACCGTATCAGTTTTTAAGGCAGAAAGTTCGAAAAATGTGTAGAGCATTGTCAGTGGTGATGAATTATGGATTTACTCATATGAACTCGAAAATAAACGTCACTCGTCTGTTTGGGTGTTTCGACATGAAGAAAATCCAACAAAAGTCATCCGTTCTTGAAGTGTATTCAAAGAGATGGTCGTGATATTTGGCTCAAAAGCAGCTCATGTAGCGACAATTCCTCTAGAAACTCAAAGGACTGTTACTGCCGAAAGTCATCGCTGAGCTTTGAAAAACGAACCCCGAACAACGAATCATCCACCACCAAAATAATGCAAGTTCGCACAAAGCGCAAAACAAAAACATTAAATGTGTAACGCATTAAAACCTCGAATTCCTGGACTATACAGTCCCGACTTAAGTTTCAACGATTTCTATATTTTTCCGAAAATTAAGAATGGATTGCGTGGTCCAAGATTTCAGTCCCCAGTGGAAGCAGTCGATGCCTTTAAAATGCAGTTTTGACAGTACCAATAAACGAGTAGAATTACAGCTTTGACACTTGGTTTGAGCGCATGCCAAAGTGCAATAACTTTCGTGGAGAATACTTCGAGGAACTATAAAGTCTTTAAAAGTTTTCTACTGGTTTATTCCAGCGGTATATGCAAAACACGTTGTTGTCTCGTACGGCTGCACAAGATAGAATGTAGAATCTTTATTCAAAACAAAAAAAAACACTTCTCTTCGTCTAAAATAATTTGCTCAAAACAATGCACAAAAGATTGTAGCAACAATCAACCAACCAATTGAATATTTAAAAAGGTAAAGACTGGTATTTTGACATTTTTTAGAATGTCAATTATCGTTAAACGTATGTGGGAATCCGCACAATAGTACGCTTAATTGATATACAGACTGTCTATTTCTGAAAATACAAAAAAAAAATATATTTTATTGGACCAATAATTATAACATCATAGACTAGTACATCAATATAAACCAATAAAAGGGTCCAGGTTTTAAAATTTTAGGTCTAAAAGTCTAGATTTTGATTCAAGGTATAACTCATTGTTTCCCTTGGATGCAATAGTTTTTAATATTTATATAATTTGTTTATAAATACCCTGCAACATAGGCCAACTTTTCTCGTTGTAGCAATAATATTATACCCTAACAAAGCCGAAAAATTAATTAAAAAAATATAATATTTTGGTATAAAAATGGGCAGGGGTTATCCTACGATTTGAGACTATTTTTAACGGGAATACTATGATTACTCGATTTAAAAAAAAGATATATCGTTACAAAATTTTCGATTGCTTTTTCTTTATTTTTAAATTTATGCTATTGCACGTTCGATTGAACCAAGAAGACCTTGGTCTAAAAGTTAAGTTTTAAGATCTTAGTAAATACTAGAGAGACCCGCGACGCAAAGAACCACCCCAAGTAACACGAATTGTACAGGGTGTCTCCAATTTGAAGTTTTTGTGGGGAAGCTTAAAGGTCAAAACCGCATCTTGATAAAGCAGCCTGTTTTTAAGCTACGGGGTGTTTTTGAAAAGTCTGCATTTTGGGAGGGGGTCTATAACTTTTTTATTTATGAAAATTTGGTTTTCGTGTAAAGAAACGGTTTTTTATATCTTTCTTAGTTTTTGAGATATTGCATAAAGTTATAATTTTTCTTATGGCATGACTCTCTTTTTATTCGATTTCTCAAATCAGCGTAAAATTTCCTTTAGGATGACGTGTCACACTTAGCATTTTTTTTGTTGTTTTTATATTTTTGTTTTTTTAAATATTTTTTTATTTTAAAATTAAATTATAAAATAAAAACAAAAAAATTGGAAATATAAAAAACTTAAAAATAATATATTGAGTGATACCTCATTTTAAAGGAAATTTTACGCTTTTTAAAGGAAATTTAATAAAAAGGGGGTAATTTCATAAGAAAAATACATTTCAGATCAATGAAGAAGATCTAGAACAGATCATATAAGAAATGAGATCATAAAAGAAAGAATGGCAATCGAGGGAATCATAACGGATGACATGACTTAACGACAACTGATATGGTACGGCCATGTCCAACGGATAAACGACGAAAGATTGGCAATCAATAGGGCGCAGAAAAAGAGGGGCTCCCCCCTAAACCGGAAGGGCAACAGTCAATCCAAAGATCAATGAGTCAAAAAAACTTGACAGAAGATGATTGTCAGGATCGAAGCAGGTGGAGAATAGTCATCGGAAAACGTAGAAAAAAAAGATAGTAGTAGTACCAGTGGTGGTTATATGGAAGATTCGCTACTGCTTTCATTATCACTTATTTCTCATTCCCCTGCCACGGTCCCCATTTGGGGATTTACTTATATTTCCTTTATATTTGTGTTATTTTTTGGCATGGTATATGCCACGGTCCCCAACTGGGGATCCACAATAGAAAAGGTCAAAAATGACGGGTTTTGGAAATTTATGTCAATTAAGTTCATTTTCTTAATAAGACATAAGTGTTTCAAAAATCATAACTAGCAAGAAAAAAAATTGGCAGTTAATGGGTTAATATAACAATTTAAAAACTACATGTTTATAGTTCGTAGTTAGGAATAGTGATCCAAAGAAAAAGTTAATCTCCTATTTAAGGAAATTCGCCTTTATACACATTTATGAAGTAACGAATCGAGCGCGAATTTAAACAGAATAGAACGGGTTTCAAATGTGAGGGCATTTTTATTGCCAGTGCTGCTGTTTGATGCTATGCAAGCAAAGCATCTTCTCGCATTGCTAAATAGTTTTTCTGATAGTCGCTAGAAAAAAATCCGTCGACATTTTTAACGAATCGTTAAAGAATCTTTGAACCAGCGGCGACTGCTACAGGGAGGGCAACGGGGCAGTGCCCTCCCAAAAGTAGACAACAAACAGTATTTTTAATTGATTTATTTAAAAAAATTTTAATTTTCCCCTACGACATGATTGTCTAGTTCTTTTTATTATCTGTGGTTAACAACAAGCGATTAATTGGGTGAACTTTTTTAGCGTAAATAATTACAAGCCGGCAGCGCTGCGCGGGGCAAGGTTTCAATTTGACCTGTTTTTCAGCGGTGTATGAGTGGCTGTTCTTGCGCGGGGGCGGGAGGAATATTTGTTTTAGTTGATGTCGGCCATATTCTTCGTGCGAATATGTTTGTTTGCCATTTCTGCGTGTTGCCGGTTCAATCCTTAGTGAAGAAGTATGAGTTTGTTTTGATTTGGGGTATATCCGTAGTAAAAAACCTTGCCGGTCGCGTGTCGTTGTCTGTTTTTGTTATCGTTTGTTTATAAAATGGCAATAAATACCGTCGATTACATAATTAACTGTGCAAATTTAAATACGTTGACATATGAACTTTGATTACAAGTAAAATATTTAGGGCCACATAGACCGGATCTGAAAATTAACCAAAGTTTTAGTGTAAGTAATGCCGAGGGGTGTTCCAAAAAAACTTATAATAGAAAAAAAGTAAGTGGTATTCATTTAAATAACCACATAGAATTTTCTATGCTAGGCAAGACTGATATTAGGTGCTAATTGAATAGTGCCTATAGGCAAAACATTACCGAATATATAGAAAATGTGACAAAAATTAGATATATACTTAGTAGTAGGTTAATAGAGTGTTTAAAATTCCGTGGGATTTTTGAGGTTGCTCTACGGGGCCATAAAAAAAAAAGATGAATGAACTTTATCTATAAACAAATAAACTAAAAACTACACCAAGTAGCTGCCTTTTTGGAAAATACTCAAATAAAATTGTTTCGGTAATTTTTTTTATCTCATTTTTCATGCAATTTAAATTTTTGCTCGCCCAATTTATAACGTCATCAACCGCCACTGCTTTGAAATAACGCAGTGGCGTATATAAGGGGGGTCAAGCTAAAATTTTTTTAGGTATTTTCCACATATTTCATGAATACAAACATAAAATAGCATAAAATATGACCTCATGAGGTCTTGCCCCCTTACTTTAAAAATGTCTCTGATGATATTTTATAGTAGCGCCAAAGTTTACACAATTAAAATATAAGTTCCTGCACTTGTCAAAAATCAATGGAAATGTAGGCTGTCGCTGATATCGGTCGCCGGCTCAAAGATCCACCAGCCAATAGCCAGCTGCAAAACAGGTGTGCGTTTCGGCGTTTGATGTCGGCCGCCGGCTTAAGTGCAGCAACTTATATTTTAATGGTGTAAACTTTGGTAGCGCCAAAGTTTACACAATTAAAATATAAGTTGCTGCACTTATCAAAAATCAATGGAAATATAGCGATCAAGCGCTTGCCGACGGACGTAGGCTGTTTATTTGTGTAAACTTGGGTAGCGCATACCTTAACAATGGCCTTTCTTTTTTTTTAAATTTAGGTTCAATAATTGGCATACTTAAATTGTAATGGTATTATTGTTTAAAAGTTTTATAGTAAATGAATACTTGATTTTAAAGAGAAAGGGCGTATATAAATAATTAGCGGGTTAATGTTCCCAAAAATCAAATCTATGCAAATATAAAATGTAGGAATACTAATTTGATACTTAATTTTATAGGCGTATTTCTGCTACTAAATGATTACCATTGCGTTCGTCATTTGGAACTAAGTTGGCCAGATATGTTATTTTTATGTTTTAATTTTTGTTTAAGCGATTAAGAACTCCATCACACTTTTATTTTTGTTTTTGTAAAAAGTTAACTTTACCCCATTTTGCCCAGCATACGGGGTGGCAAAACGGGCAAAAATGTAATTTTGAATCAATATTTTTGTCAACAAGTCTCAATTAGTTTTAGTTAGTTAGAATTTTTTTGCAAAGACAACATAAAAATAGTACCAAAAAAAAATAGGTATAACAAAGTGCCTTGTTTCGCCCCCATGGGAAAACCCGGTTTTGCTCCAAACCACCAGTTAAATTCAAACAGAAATCATACACAGTAAAAGGCTAATTTTACGGGCAACGCGTTTTAAAATTTTGAACAAATGTACTTACTGGCATAAAATGCGCAAGCTATTTTTACAATAAACAGCGCACAACATCACATGTCAACCAGTCATGTAGATAAAACATCTGACATTAAGAGGTTTTGTTCTTGCTCAGTCTAGCTAAAACGGCTGGCGGAACAAAGATGGAAAGACAAAAGATCGAATACAATAGATCGAAAAACAAAAGATCGAAAAGAAAAAAGATCGAAATACAAAAAATCGAAAAGACAAAAGATCGAAACCACAAAAGATCAAAAAACAAAAGATCGAAACTACAAACGATCCAAAATGCAAAAGATCGAAAATACAAAAGATCGAAAAATAAAAGATCAAAAGATAAAAGATCGAAAGTACAGAAGATCGAAAGTACAAAAGATCGAAAGACAAAAGATCAAAATAGCGCGTTTCCTTATCTTATTACATAGTTAAAAAAAACTTGCCTGATTTCTTTTCCGAGATCCTAAAGGGTGTGACTAAACCGAACCGAACCGAACCGGTTCGACTATGGGATACCTTTCTAACATATTATTTCAAAAAAAACTTTTCTGACATGCTTCCCGGGATCCTACAGGGTGTAAAACCAAACCGAACCGAACCGGTTCTGTTCGGTTCGGTTCGGCTTGGTTAGACGCCCTCTAGGATCCAGAGAAAGAAATCAGGAAGTTTTTTTTTAAATATGATTGAAAAAAAAGAGACCGATCGAAACACACAAGATCAAAAGTACAGAAGGTGGAAAGTACGAAAGATCGAAAAACAAAATAAAATTTCGGTTCGGTTTGATTCGGTTTGGTTCGGTTCGGTTCGGTTTAGTTACACACCTTCTAGGATCCCGGGAAAGAAATCAAGAAAGTTTTTTTTTTGAAAAAATATGATTGAAAAATAGACCCCTTTATCGATTTATATGATTTTTGTTAAGTATGGCAAGCCATTGGTTTATTTAACGGTTAGGTAGTTTTACCTTAACTGACCTTGCTTATTTCGATCTTATCTTATCTTTTTTTTCGATCTTTTGTCTTCTGATATTTTGTTTTTTGATCTTTTGTCTGTCGACCTTTTGTCTTTCGATCTTTTGTACTTTCGATCTTTTGTTTTTCGAGCTTCTGTATTTTCGATCTTTTGTCTATCAATCTTTTGTTTTTCAACCTTTTGTATTTCGTACTTTTGTCTTTTCGATCTTTTGTATTCGATCTTTTGCTGCTGCCTAACAATTTATATTATTTACGCCGAATATGTCCGAAAAATCAATATCTATGCCCACATAGCACAATCGTTTAACACGTAAAAAAGGCGTGAGAAAAAAACACGTTGATTTGAAAAGCTGCTAGGAAAAAACGTTTCTTTCATATATGAAAACAAGCTAATTCATTAACGTTATAAAAAATAACGTTGCTAAAAACTGCGTTTTAATAACGCCATTATCAAATTAGAACAGCAATGTTTTTACGTTAGTTTCAAGTGATTTTTATAAACGTTAAAATAGCATTAGATTCACGCCTTTTACGAATACGAATTTTAAAACGCGACTTGCATGGCTTCTCTACCGAATATTTTTGAGATTTTACTAGCAGCAGCGCCAACTATTGTTGGGATTTTTCACTTTGACGAAATCTATCAGGTAGTGCTTTTTCAAAAACCTGTTAAGGAACTGATCCCTGATCCACGATCACGACGCATCTGTTATAACCTGATAAAGACACATTAATATTCTGTGAAAGTGTTTATTGTTAAAAAATCTTGTTTAGGTTTAAAAAAAAACATAATGTATATAGATAGATATATAGATAATTTGTCTTGCCTTGAGCGCCATCTTTAAAATATTCTTAAAGGGTTGTAGTCTTAAACTAAAACTTTTATAACTTCCTTTCACATCTCTTTTAAGTTAAAAAAATGTTATTAAAAAAACGTGATGAAAAAAGACTCAGAAAGTTAGTAGGTTTGAGAAGTCTTAATCTAGTGGCGTTTTAGAACATGTTGTGGAGGACTTTTTAAGTGTCAATTTGGTACATGAAAATAACGAGGGTAAAATACACGTTATATACACAACACCAGAAACTTCAGCAAAAAGTACATTTTTATAGCTTGATTTCTCCTTGTTTTGAAGTTATCTATAAGTATGTAGATTTAATAAAATAAATATTACATGGTATGAGGTTGTTTTCAAGTAAAAAAAAAATTGTAATTTTTGTTCACGTTAATTTAACGTTGATGTGATTTTTGTGCTATGTGGGTGATTTCTTTTTATTTTTTGCCACTTTTTACCAACAATTTTTACGATTTTAAAATTCCTGAAGGAACCCCAGTAATCGTTTTTACACGCCTCCAAACGCACACAAGCACCAACACACGCATTATTACGTTAAGTTGACATCTTTCTCAATACGTTTTGCCGCGCTCCATTCGCCTACTGCGATGACAAGAAGAAAAGGCGAATGTTACCGAATGTCATTTATCATCAAACCCTCAAAAATAGCGAAGATTCTCATCTTTCCCTTAAATGTGTTCTGTAATAACAGTTTTTTTTTCGTGTTTGCTCGTGTCTTATTTACTGAATTTCTGTGGCGTATATAAGAGGGGATGCCCCCCCCCCCCCCCCCGTAAAGCAAAGATTTTTTTAGATATTATCCATATATTTCATAAATACAAACATAAAATAGCTTAAAATACGGCCTCATTGGATCTTGGGCTCCCCATAAAACTGTCTCGGGCCTACCCCGAAACTTTTTTCTATATACGCCACTGCAGAATTTAATAGTGCGATAATATATTTTTCTGTTTCTGGTGTTTTCAAAATGAACCTCATTAATTACATAGTATGTAATTTATTGGAAACTTTTAAGATGGACATTCAATTACAAGGGCAATATGCTGGTATTTTAAACTGTTGGTTTAAAAAATAATTTAAATAAAATGAAAAGTCCTATAACATTAATTTTAAACGAAAGCCTTTTCTTTTCTTCAATGTTTTGGTAGAGAGGGTTTTTTAAAGGTAAACGGAGGCTTTTCTAAAATCTATAACAGATCCGAACCGACCCAAAAATACATACAAAAATAAATGTCTGTTTTTTCTTTAATTAGCTTCCTTGTCCTTCTTTTGAGAGGTCGAAATCGGTGTTAACCGAACCGAATCGAACCGAACCGAACCGAACCGAACCTAACCTATTGGTCAATTAATTGTAGATGAATCCTAACCAAGGGTGCACCTGACCTTTTTTAAAGATGCCTTACAGTGAAAGACTCTTCGATAGTATAGCAATTTCAGTACCGCTCTTCTTTAGGTAAACGTCACAAGATAGGCGCGACCCATTTTGAAGAATGACGTTTTTGATAATGTCCGGTTATTAATAATTCCGTTTTTATCATAGAACTGTTATGCCATTTTTCTTATGACCTTAGACGATTTTTTATTTGTCTTTTATGATAAACTATGGGGACCCAAAAAACTCTCAAAACCGTCGATTTTGTTTGCGAGGGCGAAACTTTTCGGCTATTAATGACCTCGACAAAAGGTTTTGAAGAAACAACTAAAATTACCAATTTTGCTGATGACACCAACATAGTCTCTTTATTCAAGAAAGGGGAACATTTTTGTAGCAAAATACTTGGAAGTGGTTACAAGAACAAAGGGCTGGTTGGAAACTAATCAATTACTGCTTACATTTGACAAACCATCATATAACGATACCCTAAATTTTTAATAACGAAATTATTGACTTTGTGCAGAGTTTCAAACTGGACTGGTATTCTCATAAATTGGCTTAAAAATGTTACGTTTTGAAAACACTTAGCGAAACGCACAGCACCCTTTTCGCATGGCATTTGTGCTTACCGATCGAATTTCGTGCTCACGTTGATAAACGCGCCCTTGGGATAGAACTTGATAAGCATCCTTCAAATTCTCGCTTTTTGTTTATGTTTTTGACATTTGTGGCATACATGACAGATTTTTGCTCCTCAGTTAGTTATTTTTGGTATTTATTGATAAAAACATCGAGAGAGTATAGAGAAGGTGATGGTTAGAAATGGTTTTAATAAGAAATGTTGGGCTAGCGGTGTCTTAACATGATTGTAATGACCCCTTTACCCCTATGGTATAATAATAAAGGTTATATAGACGTAAACCATAAATTTTCATCATATTTTAACAAATAAAATAAAGTAAATTTAAATTGTGTTTGTAAAGCTTGGGCACCATCACCACCATTTCGTTGTTCCAATTGAATACACTCGTTCATACTAGGGTGTTCCAATAAGGCTGAAATGCTCGTGTACCTACTCTACAGGGTACCTTTATAGAAGTGTAGAAAACTTGCCCATAAACAGTTTTATCTGTACCACTTAAATAGATTCCAGAAGGAAGAGAAATACAGTAAATATTTTCACAAACTTTTTAAAATCCTTTATTTCTACCTTGAAGAATAAGAAAGGTATCTATTTTGGTACCTTATTGTACTTAAAGTGTAGGATGAAGGCTCCTTTAACCACTATAAATACAAAATTGACCAAAAAAAATAAAAACTGTGTGCATAATATCTACTTTTTAATAGGTTTGACGTTCTTAAAAACGCCAAGCGATTTTCAGAAAAAGATGTTAATTGATGGGTGTTTTAAACATTGTTACCGTTTTAAAAAAATGCTCAGCGCAGTCGGACGTGAATATCATTTTTGCACTTTTGGTCAGGTGCTTAGCGAATTTGACGTCATAGAACGGTGTCATTTTTGATTACGAGAATACCTGTCCGTTCGGAGTTGTGATAGACACCAACTTAAACCTCCTAGAGCATATTTAAGGTGTTTGTCTTAATTAGAAGCAACACCAGTTGATAAAAATGGATGAAAATCATTTACTGTGGAATAAACTATACATATATTAAATATGGCATAAACATGTTCAAAATATTTTCGTACAGCAAAAAAGAATAATGCGTTTTATGCTACATTTGAAATTTGCAGGAGAATTTTTAAATCAAATGGGTTGCTGACAGTATATTGGCTATACATCTGTTAATGTGTTTTGTATATAAAAAAGAACATGAATAAAGTTATTAATATGAGACCGAATCACAGTCATGAGACAATAACAAATAAACTACCCTTTTCATCGGCTAACTTCCACCAAAAAAATACCAGACTATGCTTCAATAAAAAATCTAACCAACTCCCCCAAAAAATTAAAGAAATAAACAGATCCAAAATATTGTGTGAAATTGGAGGATTTTTGGTTTAAACTTTATTTAAATTTATTTCGAATATATTGTTTCCTATTTATGCAAACGTGATAATAACAGCTGTAAAAACTTGATTTAATGTTTTATTTTAAAAGTTAGACTGGTTATAATAAATACATTTACCATGTATAAAAACTAGGATAAAAATTTGAAGATTTATATTTTCTGAACTTTGAATTTTTAACTTTTAGAATTTTAATTTGTATATGTTTTTTGCAATGTTTTCTAATTAACAGGAGATAATATTATTTATAGAAATTATAAACAAGTTTTTCTTTTTTCTCTCTCAAACACTCTTTCATTTATCCACCAAAGATCATACATAAATTTTCGGAAAACTTTAACATATGCATGTGTGTGGTGTCTCAATAGAAGAACGAGAAATTCTCAGAATATTAACACGACCATGCCAATCAACTGATTTCCATAATTCTTCTTTCCCAATATGTACAGAGCAAGAGATCCGGGTTCGAGTCCCGGTCGAAGAGAAACTTTTTTATAATTCTTCTTTCTTTAATTTTACTTGTTTATTATTTTAGGTACTTCAATTACATATTTGCAATTTGGTATTTGAAAAAAAAATATGTTGCGATATGAGAATCCAGCTTCGATTTTGTTCATCTTATCCAGTTATCCCATTGTTGTCGTCAAGGACGCGTTACGCAAAGAAGGTCGTTAGCCCTCCGGAACTGGAAAGGAAAGATCGGGAATAAAAAGTGACAGCATTTTAAAAATATCGCTCCTCCTAATAGTGTGGATGAGATGATGCTAAATAAGACATCCCTCTTTCTGAGAGTAAAAAGCAAAAAAGCGAAACGGGGGAGAACTGAAAATATTTGGCAAAATAAATGGCATGATGATATTAGCCATACGAAAAATGAAACGTAAAATGAAAAAGTCAATAAATTTTGGATCAAAGATTAGACGCATAAAATAATTTAATTTTTTTAAAATAAGCTCTATAAATGTGAATAAACATATATTTTTTGGTTACTATTGGAACAGTTTTAGATTTTACTTGTTTGTCAGTTGTCAACTACAGCATATAGGTACTGTAAGAAAACGATATTTTAATATAAATGGTATTTTTGGCAATTATTATAAGTTTTAAATTATTTTTAATTAAATATTGTTTTTGACATCAATAAGCATTATTTTCATTAAACATGCAAGACTAGGTTAAGAATAAGTAAAATTTATGGCAACGCAGCGACTGGTGTTTAGGCATTGATTTTCAGGATCGCTGTATTTTAACAAAGTTGTATTCGGCTAATCTGTCCTTTGAACCACTAACATCAAAATAATTCTTATTTTGTAACTGGAAACAAAGCTAACAAACTATTTTCAATTTAAAAAAAAAACACTGTGTGATTTTAATTTGTAACGGTTTTCTAGATCGACGCATCTCTGGATTGCGCTGGTGTCTGTTCTTTTCTGTTTGTCTAGAGCGCTTAAAGCATAGTCCTTCTCTTTTTTGTGGAGCGTTTGGGCGAATCAACGGTAAGCTATGAGTTCCTACAGAGCAGGGTGGTTTTAACTGAGACAAGAAAATCGTTACGAAGCATTCCACCCCCGTGAAAATGACATACGGAATATAACAGCGCGAACAGCGCTTGCGATCTGGACAAGGGACTAAATTGGAACTAAACATAATGACGTTTGACAGTGTCATCCTGTTCTGTGGTTTGACTGCTGTTGTGGGAAAGAGAGAGAGCCCACCAGAACAGACAGAAAGAGAGACACGCGACACACCTGAATTTATTCTGTGGTGAATGTCATTTTTGTCGGGTGGTTCCCCTCAATCTGATTTTTGATAAAAAAACTAAAATCAAATCATTGTGTACTAGATCGGCATATTTTGTGAGTCTAACAAGCAGTAGCAGTGTAAAAAAGAAGCAGCAGCAGTATAAAAAACAAGGAGCAGCATATAAAAAGCAGTCAATTCAACGACCCCATACCAGTGAGTTTTAAGGTGGATTTATTGTTCGTTAAAGTAAGGTAAGGGGTAAGTTCATTTATTTAGGCTTACTTCATACTTTCCACTATGAACAATGGAAATTTCTATTTTAAGTAAGGCCGCCTTGTTTATGATAAAAACAAATAGGTTCTAACTTATAAGTCTAAGCTGTTACTACTTCTGAAGAGTTACAGTGATCTATCACTCAGCTGTGACACAGTTTTATGCCAAAAACCACCTTCGCTTAGTTTCTACCACCAAAAAACCAACTACTACCACCTTCTGTGGCTTCTATCCTCAAAAAACCAACTACTACCACCTTCCCCTACTTCTAACCCCAAAAAACAAACTACTACTACCTTCGCTGAGCTTCTACCCCTAAAAAACCAACTACTGCCATCTTCTCCTAGTCTCTGCCACCAAAAAACCAACTTCTACCAACGCTTATCTTCTACCACTAAAAAACCAACTACTACCTCCTTTGATTATGATTGTAGTATTTGGTTTTTTGGTGGTAGAAGCTAGGGGAACTTGGTAGTAGTTGGTTTTTTGCTGGTAGAAGCTAGGGGAAGGTGGAAGTAGTTACTTTATTGCTGGTAGAAGGTAGCAAAAGTTGGTAGTAGTTTGTTTTTTGGTGGTAGAAGGTAATCCAAGGGGATAGTAGTTGGTTTTTAGTGTAAACCTGATCTGTACCTAAGTGATAGATAGATAGGTAACTGTTTGGGAGTGGTAGCAGCTGTGATTTATTAGTTAGGGTTTGTTTTAACCTCAAACAATACGCTGCAATATCGAAAAGTATAAAAAGGTCATTAAAATTTTGATCTGTAAAATATAGGTAGGGAAGGGGGGGGGGGTACCCCATGAGGCCATATTTTATATTTGTATTCATGAAATATGTGGAAAATATTAGAAAAAACTTAGCTTTTGGGGGGGGCTGCCCCTGACATATATGCCACTGTGTAGACCCATGTTTGTAGGATAATACATTTTTTGTTGCATCTTACTGCTTACTTTATGGCAATATGGCTTTGTTTGTTATTGGTATTGCTATATAGCTTTAAAATTCCTGCCTCCCTGCTTAATAAGTTTGACTTAAGCCCTGTTCTGACTGCATCAAACCCATGTCGCTATATCCGATGATGGCACTTGGAATGAGATGGTTGCATGCATTTTAGAGAAACTTTCATAGTGACAAACCAGCTTTACAGCCCCAACTATAAACTCAACTTTACTGTATCAATTTGATCATGGCACATACCTGTTCTTTTCTGGGGAGAAAGAGATGTGTCAATATGGAACTGAAACAGTATCCTTGAGTTTTATAAATAGCATTTTTTATTGCCTAATACCCTGTTCGGACTGTGCAACTTTTCCATGCATGCAACTTTTGTGTCCTCTCTCTCACTCAGATGATGTTACTTAAAGAGAGACAGAACAAACAAGTTGCATGCTTTGTTTGGAAATGAATGAAAATTTGTTTTATTTTTAAGTAAAACAAACACTGTTTTTTAATTTTGCAAAGGCAGCTTTGTGTTCCCCTCAGATAGTACTAACCAAGTGGTAACAGCTAACCTGTAATTTGTACTGTTTTGCCAATAATGCCATGTAAATCTTGGGCTAATGTCAAGAAATCTGTAATGCAATAAGCCATGGGCGCAGCCAGGGGGGGGCCCCAAACCTAAGATTTTTTTTATATATTTTCCACATATTTCATGAATAAACACAAAAAATAGCATGAAATACGACATCATGAAGCCTCGCCCCCCCCCCCAAGACATATTCCTGGGTGCGCCACTGCATAAGCTGTAAAATAATATTTTATTCTGCATAATTACCGGACAATGTAATCTCAAAGCTAAATTTGTATTCAGGGTAGTAATGCTATGTTTTTTGAACAGGTGTCAATTGGAGCTTCAGCAGTCATGTTTTTTAAGGTGTTTTATAAAGTTTCACTTAGTTTTATTTTAATAAATCTAAATTTTTTAACAATCTTAGTGGAAAGTTTGGTTTGGTGAAGTCAAAAAATAATAATAATTTCTTATGGTAGTGATAGTAGTAATTATTTATTATTCGCAATTTTTACTGTAAAATCTTTTAAAATAAAAATTTAACAAAGTTTTTTTTAGTTTTATTTATTTATATTTAATTATTTTAGACAGGTTTTCTTTCTAACATAAAAATTTTTGTTGGTCCCCCAAAAGAGGATTCTATTCACAAACAATATTTTATAGCTTGTGAAAAAAGAAAACAACTAAATAATTTTTTTTACATGTCAATTGTAATGTCAAAAAATGTTTTTTTTCACTTGTTGACACATATATAAATATATATTTTTTAAACTTTTGAATATGGTGGGGGGTGTGACTGTTCTATCTGAAAAAGGTAGTTGTTATTTTGTCTGCAAATTCTATTACATGTCAAAACTTCAGAAATCTTTAAACTAGAACAGGTCATTATTCACATAACTTATAGTATCATGGCATTTTTCTAAGTAAGGCCTGGTTTACCCAAAAACTTAATGCACAATGAACAAACTCATTGCTTAATTTTAATATCTCTGTTTCCATTTCCTTAGTATTGTAGACATAAAGTATAAACACTAAATCTTTCCATTGTGCATTATGTTATGGGTAAATTAGGCATAAAATAGAAAGTTCACATTACTTTGTTAAGTAATCTTATCTACAGTTTGACTAATGGTATCCGACCCTCGGAACCGAAATCAAAAAATATATTTTTACACAAAACATAAAGCCCAATTGTGTAAAATTCAAAACTATACAATATCAAGCCATCCACAAAATCATATAAATTCATAAAATTTGACTTGTGTATTGTGTAAAAACATATTTTTTGATTTCTGTGCTGAGGATCAGATACAATAAGTCAAACTGTATATACAAGTGGCCCATTTTTGTCTTATTTTTATTACATATAATAGTGAGTTCATATTGCTCCAATGAAAGCTCCTAATTGTATTGTATTTAACATTTGAGGATATAGTGTGCCTATATTACCTAATGAGTTTGACTACATTCTTGAAATATGTAATGCTCAGGGGGGAGAGGTTTTAGCCTTGCATTATATTCAATGTGCTTGTTTTTTAATGGGGGAAGCAGGCATATTTTTGTCAACCGCTACAAAAAACTGCAGACTACAACCAAAAATTAAATAGGATTTGTATTATAGCACTAGTGCAATATTGAAACATTATTCGTAATGCATATAAGCCAAAATGGGTTATATAGGGTGTTGTAAAATTCAATAAAATATTTTTAAAGATAATTTCCTAGAGTGATTTCGAGACAAAAAGTTTATATAAACAAAGGTCTACAAACACTTAGTAGTAGAGATACAGGGTGTTTAAATTTACTTTTTTTATATAGCTTTTACAGTTTTTGTGATATTTAGCTCAAATTTGGCTCGTATATTTACTTATAGGCACTACAAGTTAAGGCATGTCAAATAGGTTTTAATTAATTTGTTTATTTTGATATACTCGCCATACCATACTGGAGCATTTTTTATTTTATGATAGCAGCCTTTGGTGCAACAGCGATTTTCTCTAAAATGGTTAAAGATGCAAAAAAATTTCAGAAAAACAAAAAAGTTTGCAAATGAAACAAAGATTTTATTTCTTGTTTTAAAATCCCTACTTCTCCCAACCAGTGGCTTAAAACAAAAAAATTCTGGGGGAAAAGGCGACATGACCCCTGAAAAAGGGCCACTCTGTACATGTTTACTATTATTTGGCATGTCTAAAAGTGTAGTGCCTATTGCTTAATATGCCAAATTTGAACTAAATATCTCGAAAAGTACAAGAGCTATAAAAAACTAAATAAAAGAAACTTTTTAGTTTATATAAAAATTTTGCCTTGAAACCACGTAAGGAATTCAACACTAAAATTATGTTATTGAATTATGAAACACCCTGTATAATGTGTATTTTATAAAAACTTATTTCAATATGTAAATAAACAGTGGCAGAACTACAATGCGGCAAGGCACAGGGTTGCTGAGAGGCGTATGCTCCATAGAAAGCCCGAAGGGCTGGAGTGATCACACACACACAGTGATAAGTAAAAAATGATTTCAGCGAAATTAAAAAGGTTTAGTTGGTGGGAGCACCTCTGCCCTGCAGAAGGTCTTGCTGTATGGTGGTTCTATCACTGCTTGTCTTGCAATTCATTGCAGGGAGAAAGGCTGATCAATAGCAAAAATTGTGTACAGTTCTTTACATAATCCATATTTTTGTTGGTCCTGTAAGTCCTTCTTGGTCTTATTTAGGTATAAAGTGATAAAAAAAAAGACAAAAATGACTAACGAATAATACCAAACCAAAGGTCCTGCCAGGACCTAATTTTTACTGATTTTTATTAGTCCGAAGCGCATTGATCAGCCCCTCGGCGCAGGATCTGTCTTGGGAAGGGTTTTAGTTGAGCGAACTGTCTATCCGGAAAAGTGTTTAAGTTCAATAAACTGTGTCTATCACGGAAAGTGTTTTAGTTTACTATCTGCTCAACACTGAAATAACAATATCACAGTTCATATAAATGTATCTTTAGCAGTAAAAAAGCTGGTAAGTACTATAATATGTTTATTAATTAATTTTTAAATATTAATATAATACTGTTCATTGAATATCAGCTGATGATGGTACAAAAAGTTTGTTTTTGTTTAAAATGTATTTTTTCAGAACCATTTCATATAAAGTTTTGGTATTTTCCATAAATTTTGTAAAAAAATTATTGTCCACAAAGTTTTACTATTTGACGATATTTTTGTGCAAATTTAATGGAAAAAGTATGCCATGATTTAAATGGGATGGTTCTGAAAAAATACATTTTAACAAAAACAAACGTTTTTCCCATCAACAGCTGATTTTCACTGACCAGCAGATTTATTTTAACAATTATCAGCTCAGCTGGTGTTCTGTGATATCAGCTGATTTATTTTGACAAAAATCAGCTGTGTCCCGACATGTTTGATCTAGACAGAGAGCTATAGTCTTCTCTCTTTCTGAACCGTGTTAAGGTTATTCTCGTGTTACCAACGGTTTAACACGTAGTTCGCATTTCTTCCCTTTGGTGTTCTGTGAAGCATTCTTTAATTGGCTTTTGTAGGCTTTACTTCGCTTGGTTTAGAGGGGGGTTTATTTTCAACCGGAGAAATGTTAAATCTTTCAATTATTTTAACTGTTAATAAAACTATTATCTTTGGTAATTATGACTATTTTGATCTTTAATTTTAGAGGTTAATTTAATTTTAATCCTTTTTATTATTGCTGTTTCCATTGTTTTAAATATTGTTTCTACCTTTTTCTGTTTCTTTAACATTAAATACAAACCTTTCGTTGCCCTAAAATCGGTATATTTAATCATTCTAATATCCCAAACCTAAACAGCAGTACTAAGGAAATTTAACCGTTGATTGAATAATGTTATTCAATCAACGTTTAAAATGTTGCTAAATAAATAAATTTACAATAAACATACAAAAGGTTTCTAAAGCCTTAAAGTTTAATCAAGAAAATCAAGTATATAATAAGAAGTGAATATGTGAACTTTCAACGAACAGGTAAGTATGAATGAGTTTTCTACATTGTAAACATAATTGAGAAAAACGCTTATAATATATACTTCCTCCAATGTTTACAAGGCAGAGTTGAATAATCAAAGCTTCCTCCAAGAACCGCCAAATTCCCTTTCGAGATCGTAATAAATTTAATAATTTTTAATTATTTTATTAGCCATTTAGTGATGCACAGAGGGAGGAGAATCACTCAGACCATAGTAGTTAAAATAAACAAAAAATTACGAAAACATATAGGAAAATACATTTTCTTTAAGAAAATTTCACTTAAAAAAAATCGGTTTATTAGTTGTCGACATACAAACGTTTCTTTTTGAAAAAAGAGGCTCTTATATCTCGGCAGGTATAAACCGATTTTTATGAAAGTTCAATTTTTTGAAAGAAAAAATAATCTTCTGTAAGGTTTAGTAATGAGGATTTTTTGTTTGATTACTTTTGTCGAGGTGATCATCCCCCCACTCCCCTCGGGGATATGCTGTAATCGACAAATGACAAAAAAGTAAAATCTGAAACTAGATTTCAATAGCAACAATAATATACGTGTCGAAAATGTCCAGGTAGGGGGAGGGTTACCTTATGCTGACTTTTGGTCTAGTTATGTTCCATATTATATAAATAAAAAATTCCATCTGCATTTTTTGCCTTATTGTGCTCCGCATTGCAAAAAACTGTAGTTTTCCTTAAACTCTGTAAACATTTTAATAGCAACCATTTTGACCAAATTAAAATTGTAATTTTTAGAAAATTATTATCTCATTTACATTATTAGTTAAAAAGTTTATGGGTCTTTGGGCAGCCATTCTCTTAAATTTCAAATGCAGTGTCTTAACCAATATACAAGCGAGTAATATCAAAAATTATTATCTTGCTACTGCAGCAAGCATTCAAAATAAAATAAGGATATAAAAAGAATCCTGTATTCATCCCCCACGATGCGATTTACGACGATATATCACCCTATTGGGGTTACTGGACCAAACCGAACATATCCTCCCCCACTTTAAGGCAAAAGCTGCTAACACCGCGTAAAATCTATTTTTGCCGTTTGCTATGGAAAAACAAATGCCATAAATCAAGGCATTTGTCCGCTTGTTCGGAATTTTTTGACGAAAAATTTCGGGTTTATGTATGTTTCCACTCGTTGCGTTGTTTTTTAATGAATTTCAAATATAAGGGTGAAGCCTAGTCATATTAAGTGAAAAAACCCTGAAACTTGAAAAAAAATAGGTGCAAATAGGATTTTTGTAAAATTATTCCTTAGCACATATTCAACGCTCAACTTTTTTTAAAAAAGTGAAGAGAGAAAAAATACGCAGAGTCATTCGGTCTATAATGCAAAATTAAGAAAAAACCTAACCTAACATTTAAAAAAATATATTTTAAAAATATAATTTTTTTTTATATAATTTTTTCCTGCCCTGTAGTTGACTTGTTTTCAAATTTTAATACCTTATAACATTAACCTTGATCCCCATTGGTACAAAACACCATTTTCTTAAATTGAGTTTTTGTTTCTTAAAAGTTAAACAACTCTAAGTAAGGCTTAGGCCAATGGTCAATAATATCCGGACCGCCAAAGGGACATGGAATAAAATATTTTTATAAAATTAAACACTGTATGAGAAAAAAAAAAGCGTACAAAAAAATTAACTTCTGGCTAGAAACAGCTTTAAAAAATTATATTTGAAATTCCAGCCAAACTGTTATTGATAGCAAAAATAGTGTTTCCGTAAACTTTAATGGGACCAAGGGGTTTAAACAAAATAAATGTTACGTAAGGGTGGTTTTTTAAGTGTTTAAAATTATAAACATGAGAACATAAAGTTTTACGAATAGTCGTTGTATCATGATTTTTCCCCAAATATATATGTATACTAAAAGCTTTAGTTTCTAAGATATCTACAAAAAATTATTTATCCATGTACATGTAGCCTAATTTTTGACAGCCTTGATGAAAAATCTTGCCATAAAAAACTGAAAATTGCATATTAATACGAGTATTTGTAAAAACGTTATGTAGGTCCTCTGTTTATAATTTTCAACCTTTAATAAACTACTGTTATGACAGGGATCATTGCCCTTATGTCCCGTTTATGTTGTAAAAAATTTTTTTTCACATTTAAGTTAAGTCAAACACTATTTTTTCTAAAATTTTATAAAAATTACTTTAATATCTTTTAAGCTGGAATTTCAAAGAAAATAAAAGTTTCCGCATTTGCGCGTATTTTATTAAGAGTGTTTTTTACCAGAAGTTAAATATTTTTAATACTACGCTTTTTTGTGTCTTACAGTTCCTGATTATATAAACTTTTAATTTTTAAAATCCCAATGGTGGCCCGGCTAGTATTAACTACTTTCCTAACCTTTACTTAAAGTTGATTAATTAAAAATAAACAAAAACTAAATTTTAGTAAATGGTGCTTGATACTAGTGCGGATCAAGCTTAGTATTATAAAGTATTAACATTTTAAAAGAAGTTACCTACAGAGTGGGAAAAAAATTTAAAAAAACCAAATCATGTTTTTTAAATATATTTTTTTAAATGTTAGGTTTTTTTCTTAATTTTGAGAATAGACGGTTTTGCGTATTTTTTCATTCTTGACTTTTTTTTGAAAAAGTTATTAGTTTTCAAGAAAATCATAAAAAACTGATTTTTAGAACATTTGGGGCCTTATATCTAGCGAAGCTCAAGGAGGATTTGGGCGGACCGTATGTGGAGATGGGCCCCAGATCCTAAGGAATAATTACACAAAAATCCAGCTTGCCCCTATTTTTTTCCAGGTGAATTCCTAATATGACTTCTTAGTGTGCTTCCTATTAATCGCAGAAAAGTTCTTTTTACAGTTACTTTCAATGCTTTTTCGATTTGAGAGCACTATCGTAAATGTTTACTCGCCTGAGAGTTTCTGGGACTAGATTCGCAAAGCAGTATTTTTTTATTTTATTCACAAATACTACCAGTATTCTGTCACGACTCATAGAAGTTCGAGAGTTTCTCTCCGATATCAAATTCAATTTGCTTACTAGCGAGCTAGATCCTTTTCGCGCATTGTCTGATAGCCGACTGAAGCTATCTGACATTTACCAGCAAAATTTGTCTTCTCAAGACTATTTCTCACAAATGACGCGCACCTTAAGCATACATACTACCATGGGCACATTTAGGGGGGGGGGCGAGGCCCGGGCCCCCTCCCCCAATCCTGAAATTTGTTTAGATATTTTTCACATATTTCATGAATGAAAATATAACATAGTATAAAATACTCCATCATGAGGCCTTGGCCACCCCAAAAGCCTCGCCCCCCTAGACATGTTCCTGGATGCGCCACTGATAGTACGAATGAAATTTTAAACGATAGACAGAAAGCCAAAAACACGATTTGACAGGTGTCGTTAAAAATTTAACAGTGATATTCTCAGTTTTCATTGGCATAAAAAGAGTTTTCTTTCATATGCTTGCTTAATTGCTTATGAGCTTAAATCTGACCGTGCACTTTTAGACTGAGCGAGAAAAAGTACGTTTCCGCACATATGCGGAAAAATTTCTGCCCACGGGTGAAATTTAAAGTTTTCTGAGGATGCAAATCGAGTGAAATCCATAATTTTAATATGTGGCCGTAGGAAACCAATACCTTCTTAGTGATTGTTGGGCGGGCTAGGAAAGTAAAAATACAACTTTGGCGTACACTTCCAGCCATTGCAAATGATGCTAAATAATTCCAACAACTTTATTAGCACGCAAGATTGAGCATTTATTTATGTAAGAGAAGTCAATTAAAGCCGCAGGACGCCGTAATTAGCAATCGTTAAAAAATGTCTTTTGATTGCCATTTTCAATTATGCGATTATCTTGCCTCTCTGCGGCATTTACCAATTAAGATCATGACTTTGCCAAAAATCTATGCTAAAGTTAAGAGATGTCTCAAAAGGTATGTTTAATATGGAACCAATTAACAGAAATATTTATCGAGCAAACAGTAAAAGAAAATTCCATTATTAAACAGTATTTTTTATGGATTTGAAGGTCTTTCAAAGCAAAAACGTGTTTGATGTTGTTGGCGCGTATTCCTCAAGTTTTATTGCCACTAAGTTGTCAAAAAATTTTAAAAATTTTATTTTTTCGTAAATGTGAATGCCGTCTAAAAAAATATTTAAAAAAAATTAGTTATGAAAGATGTTTTTTTACTTTTAGTTCAGGCCCTACGGGGTCCGATACTGCGGTTAATGATAGAATCAACACACTTGGTATGTATAGACATTTTACATTCCCCCCCAACCAAAACAAAACAGTCAGCGTTTCTGAAAATATTCTAAACATCATGTACCTTAGTACCCTCTCAAGGCACGTTCCCTAGGCCTACAAAAAAAAGGGAAAATGTTTAAAATCTTTTTTTAAAATTTTTCTTGTTGCATTTTGTATCCGTAGCACATTGTTTTTTTTCAAAAAAGCATTTTTGTTCAAAAACCCATTGTATACAGTTAAATATTTACTAAATTTGACATAATTTTTAAAAGTAGCCGCCTTGAAATAAAAATAAATGTGTTTGTAGAAATCCTCAAATCAAACAAAAATTTTGAACATTAATTTTTGTAACTCAGTAAATAATACTCAAGGTAAGTAAAACAATATTTTTGATTAGTATTAGCCTAAAACTTAATTTTTCGAGTTAAATTCATTTAAACTGGGGGAGGGGGCATCCTTCTTTCTAATTATTTGCAAATTTTTAACTTGGCCAAAAACAACTAACTAATAGTTATTGAGGCTGACCAAAAGTCCTCTCTAACGATGTACAACACGCCCCCTTACATTAGTGGGGGACATTATATAAAAAAACTATGTTTTTTTAATTTTCTTGAATTTTATTGTCCTACAGGTTTTAAAACTCATTTTTAAAGCTGAAGAAATTTCCTTTTCAACGATGTATATCACTCCCCCCTCAAGGCAGCGGTAGATCTAGCATAGACGTACCAATAATGGTCAAATTTGGTATATATTTGAATCTTCATTTAAGACAACCATGTTGGAAAAGTACTAATACTCCTATTGCGTTCGATGAGAGTAGCATGACACTTGGTATGAATATACAGTATACTTCCTCGAAAATATAACGAGGGGGAATCATCCGCCCACTCTTGTTGACTCTGAATGTTTTTTTCGACATTTTTTATTACTTGGGATATCAAACTTCACCATTTTGGGGCGTCCATGCAAGATCTACTGCGGCGTTGAGGGGGGAGTGATGTACATTGTTGGAAAGGAAATTTCTTCGGCTTTAAAAACGAGTTTCAAAACTAGACATGTGGGAGAGTAAAATTTTAGAAAATTAAAAAAAAAAATGTTTTTTCCACACCTTTCATTTATTTAAATGCCTATAAAAGGTGCACTACTAACGTAAGGAGGGCGTGTTATACATCGTTTCTTTCATCAGCCTCAATTATTGTTGCTTAGTTTTTTTTGCCAAGTTAAAAGTTTGCAAATAATTGTAATAACACATTTATTTTTATTTCAAGGCAGATTTTTAAAAAATAATAACTATTTAACTGCATACAATGGGCTTTTAACCAAAAATATTTTTTTGGGGAAAAAATAGTCTTAAGGATAAAAAATACTACAAAAAAAAATATAAAAAAATATTTTAAAAATTTTCCTTTTTATTCGTACGCTAATGGAATGCGCACCACTGCCGTCAGAGGGTACTAATGTACATCGGTAAAAAGGAAATTGTATCTGCTTGAAAAATGATCTCCAGAAGATTTTTGGAAAAGTTGACTGTTTTCGAGTTATTAGCAAAAAACTATCAAAAAGCACGTTTAAGGGAGGGGGAGCCACTCCCCTGCCAGGGTTGGGGGGTGGTTCCCTTTCGTAAAATGGTCCGGCGAGTCTTATGTCTATCCATACCAAGTGTGTTGCTTCTATCATTAAACGCAGCATATCGTTTGAATCTCAGATGTAGGGCCTGACCTATGTGTTGTGCCGCACTTTAGTATACCCAATGGAATTGTAAAAAAAACGTGTTTTTGCAGAAAAATACGGTAGTGTCATGGACTGTGGCACTAACTCACGAGCCGACACTGCCAACTGCAAAAAATTTGATTAAATATCCATATTTTATCGCACTAACCTGACCAAGAGACCCTGTATGTATGAGAGACGCGACAAACCTTTCAAAGTCACTGAAATTAAAATTTTTTTGGTTATGTTGTTTTTTTGCCAAGTTCATTGGCGTTTCACTAAAATAATTTAAATTGTCATCGATGAGTAACAGTCACCATACAACATGTTCACCCCCAGTATATGTTTTGTTAAAAATCGTTTATTTTTATTTTACCACGCTTATGAATTAATAAGGACAGGCGCATCTTTCTCCAAACATCGCTAGAGTATAGAGGACCGATATTTTCATCCCTTAATTTCGACTTAAATAATTTTGATTTTGAAGAGTTTATCGCGTCTCTATTTCTTTAAAATATGTCATACACAGGGTCTTTAACTTGACCTAACCTATTTGTGAAAACTCAGGTATTTCCAGTTTTGTCCTCAAATTTTTATAACATATCATTAGGTACATCCAGCGACTTGCGCTATTGCCAAAAATTTTATATGGACAGCTCAATCATAACTGTATACATTTAAATAAATTTTATGCATTATACGCCCGACGTGAAATTATTTTTGGCACTAAATGGCTCCATCAACCTCATTTTGGTAAGACCTCTACAGGGTGTAGTTTAAATGATGCACCAAACTTTAAGGGAAGGGGAAGGTCAAAAGTAGAGAAAGATTTTCAATAACTTTTGGTCAAAAGATTTTGATTCCCAACTATAGCGTTTGTCAAGTTTAAAGAATGGGGGGAAAACTGTGAATTTTTAAATTGATAAACGTCAAATAATTTTCCAATTCACTATGATCAAAAAATGTTTAATTCCTTTTTTCCAAAAAAATATGTTTTAAGGAGATACGGTGTGGTCAAATAACCTTTGCAATAGATATAAATTCATCAATTTTTTTAGGTACTATTTTTATAAACTATTAAATTCACAAAAAAAAAATAGATATACATATTTAAAAGCCCCTAAAATAAAAACAGAACATAATAATATTATAACTTATATTTTGTAACAATATTTTTAATTTTTTAAAAACAAATTACAGAAAAAGAGGAACTATGTAAAAAAAAATTGGTTAACTTAACCAAATGATATTGTTATATATACACAAACGAATGGTTTGTTACAGTTAACAATATCGTAACATTAACTATAGCTTGATGATTATTGTTGAATTAACAAAACATTTTATAATCCTGCCAGGCTGATTCGACTAACCTAATAATAGATATTGTTAAAATTACTAAGCTGTATTTTTTAAATTCTTTAATTTTTTTCGTCGTTAATTTTTTTCGGAGGCATATTTCCATAGAGAAAAGTCCTGCAAAGCTACTATTTGGAAAAAGCAGCAACTGCTTTAACTGCTATTTGAAAATACTAAATATCAGTTGCTATTTGACAATACCAAATAGCAGTTCTCTATACAGACAGGATCATTCTTCTATGTACACAGAAAGTTAATCTCAATTTTTTTTCCGCCCCAAACAGCTCGCTGCTAGTGCTTTGATGTCGAGCGCGTTGCTTGTCAGTCTGCCTGCATTCACGATGCGTGTTGGATGTACGCCTATTTGCAAAAATGAATTTAAGAAGCTGAAGAAAATTGGGAGATTAATTTTATATATACCTAGTAGAATGAACCTGTCTGTATGTGAAACTGGTAAAGTATCAAATGTACTAGTGTGGCGCCATCTATGCCGATATGGTAATCATAGATAATATATACCAATACAAGCCATTCCTAAAGGAACAATACGTTATTTTGAAAATATGATTTTTAAATCCATACGTATTAAAGAATGGCATTGTTAATTTAAAAACATGTTGTTACGATGATATATTTACTTTGTTACAAATTTATTTGATTTAAATGTATGAAACTTCTCAACAATATCAAAAATGTAAATTTACCAATTTTGTTTTTTCCGTGTAAACTGTAGTTTATTTAGAAAAAGCCATACCCCGTTCTACCGCGATACCCCATTCCACCACAAGTTCCCCTGTGCTGGAACCAGCTCTAGCGTCACTGTATGTAACAGATATCTGTATGACGCCTATATCTGTCACATGGAGGGACGCCAAATTGCCCCGGCAAATTGGCTGGTGAGCAGTGTTACCAGGTCAAATTTTGCAGCATCTCCAGATTATATTTCAAAAATCCCTAGAAATATACTATGCCTACGTTAATTCGTATACAAAAACGCTAAATTATTATAGGTAGTTATGTTTATTAAATATCAAGACTTGATTATCATTAAAGCTAAAACAATCTTGATTTTTATCAGTGTTTTGGTATGTAGGATGCCAGACCAAGTTTCTATAGAAAACTTGTTTTAATTTTGTTTAAGTTAATGGATGAAAAAATTCTTTCAACGTTGGCACTTAAATGTGGCAAACTCACGATATCAAATATAAAATTACAGAGTGTGGGCAACATAAAAAATTCATCAGCATATTTCATTTTTGACATTTTTGTAACCCTCATATGCAACGTAAGCACTTAAGCGCGCTTAAGAGTTTAATCGCGATTAAGTTCTTGTTGCTCACATACAAAAGAACAAAGAGGGAGAATGGATTAGCTAAGCGTTGTTACGGTGCATCTGAGGGTAAGATTGTTTAATTTAATTTATTCATTGTTTCTCAAAATTCATTCAAGTAATATAAAATATAATTGGTATTGAATTGAAAAAATCTTTTTTGTTAAAAAAATGAATGATTCCTTTATCCCTGCCATATACCGAAAATCCCTAGATTCGGGATATATCCCTAGACCTGGCAACACTGCTGGTGAGCAGGCCGCTTAGGAAGCGTTCTTAAGGTACGTATCGCTATAGGGGGGGAGGTGTGATTTAGCCTTGAGATTTTTTAGTCAGTCAATTTTTCTTGAAAGTGCGTTACGAAGGGGGAGGGGGTTAAAAATCCTGAATTATTTGCATTACGTAATTTCTTGCCCTTAAGACCTATCAAGATCAAAAGTGTTAAAAAGTTGTATTAAATGTCTGCCGCATATGGTCCCCTTTTGTTTATAAAAAATGTTTTATCCTATCTTTTATATATTTTAATTTAAATTCTTAAGCCGCGTCCACACCTGGACATCTCGACGAACATTGAACCGTGCAACGAGCCGAGCGGCGAACAGAACACTAGTTTGGACGGAGCCTTGAGCGTGCTCGCGAACGATTCGGAGAATTCTAGCCATTTCCATCGTTTGTCGGTTTTGTCCCAGACATCAAAGATAATGCGCGCGAATGGGTTCGTTTGTTTGAACGGGACAAAATAAAATGGCGAACATACATTTGAATCTTAAGGTGCGTACTGACTTGCAACAAATCACACCAAACGCGCAAAACACTACGAACATTCCGATCTTTTTCCTCCGAATGCAACAAACATTCGCGCGCAAAAGATCGTCGTGTTTTCAAAGTCATTTGAAATACCTCCTAATACGGGGTTCTATCGATTTCGCGAAATTTTGCTTGATTCTGCCCTTCAAAAGTTATCTAAATTCATATAAAATCTTCCTGGTATAATTTCAACCCTACCGACACAAAACAGCCGCGGCCCTTTTCGGGTCCGACCAAAGTATTTGTCGGCCGCGGCGTCACTAAAAAGAAATGAGAACAAGATTTCCAACACTTCCCTCGCGGAAATCACATAAACTACAGGTAAATATAAATCGAACAGAAGTTCCAGGATCCTTGTATGTGGGCATATCCTCAAAAGGTGCGCTTCTGTAGAATATGAAATGATGATTTACATAAAGTTAATCTTTAATAAACTTTTTTCGATATGATTTTTGAAATTGCGTAAAATTTAAAAAAGTAATTTTTCGCACTTGGATATTTTTTAATTTTTAGCTCACATGTATGCATACAGACATACAGACATACAGACATACAGCCATACAGACATACAGACATACAGACATACAGACATACAGACATACAGACATACAGACATACAGACATACAGACATACAGACATACAGACATACAGACATACAGACATACAGACATACAGACATACAGACATACAGACATACAGACATACAGACATACAGACATACAGACATACAGACATACAGACATACAGACATACAGACATACAGACATACAGACATACAGACATACAGACATACAGACATACAGACATACAGACATACAGACATACAGACATACAGACATACAGACATACAGACATACAGACATACAGACATACACACATACAGACATACAGACATACAGACATACAGACATACAGACATACAGACATACAGACATACAGACATACAGACATACAGACATACAGACATACAGACATACAGACATACAGACATACAGACATACAGACATACAGACATACAGACATACAGACATACAGACATACAGACATACAGACATACAGACATACAGACACATACAGACATACAGACTTACAGACATACAGACGTATATACATATATATATATATATATCAAAATTAAGTAAGTTTATTCAATATTTAGAGTCATTTAGAATAAAACTGTAGGTACAGACAGACGGACGGACGGACGGACGGACAGACAGTCAGACGGACAGTCGGACAGACGGACAGATGGACAGACAGACACCATAGCTCACCCTACTTATAGTATACGTGTGAGCTAATACATTATACTTGGTATTAAACTGGTCCATTGGTCGGGTCCCGGGTATCGCAAAGAGGTTTTTTTTTGTGGACCAAAATTATTTAAAATTATATTATACATACATTAATTGTGTTAGCTTAGGTGCCCAAAAATTGGGAGAGTATTTTATTTGCAAATTATTTTTGATTCTTTTTCTTTATTTACTATTTTTAAAATTCTCATTATAATCGGATTAGTAGTTTACTTTTCTTAAATGAAGTCATTTTGAATTTTGAAAAGTCGAAAAATTTGAAACTTGTGGGCAAACAATATTTCAACTTACCCACACACCGATTGATTTTTAACGCTGCACAAGTCAAATTTAGTGGAAATTAGGAAAAGTGATTATTAATCAATTCATCACTTCCCTAATAGATAGTAGGTTATCGTAGTCCACGTGGAGTGAAAATCTGCAATGCACCAGGTGTACAGATGCAATGTGATTGGCTCATTTTTCTGAACTTACGGTTTTAATTGGTATATAGCATTTGCTCTGCGTCCTGTATTCTCGCTATTTTAAGTCAGTATCACCGTCAACCGTGATGGATGAAGACGACGCGGTAGTAGCCGCCGCGCTCTTCTGATTACTCAAAAATAAAAAAGAGCAGCGAAAAGAATGGTCCAGACGTCTGTATTTACAAAGACAAAATTTAAGTTTACTGAGAGATATGGACTATTTCCATTTCAAAAATTTTACCAGAATATCTGCAGATGATTTTGAAAACTTAATTTGTCTAGTGAGTCCTAAAATATTCAAGAAAGATACCCAACTTCGACATGCTATACCTGTTCAAGATAGCTTAGCTATTACTCTACGTTTTTTAGCAACAGGGGACTCTTTCACTAGTCTACAATACCTATTTAAAGTATCAAAACAACGAGTTGGTTTTATATTTATAGAGACCTGCAATGCCCTTATTGAAAAATTGAAACATGAAATAAAGGTAAATATACCGGGTGGCCCAAAAAAAGGCATGAAATGATTTTTATTATCACTTTTGAACGAATTGGTCTGGGTTTTGACCAAAAATATTTTTTGTCCGCTATCAAATTCCAAGATGGCACACAGAATCAAAGGTAGGGTAGACCGGGTAGTGCCCACTTTTTATAAATGTGCTACTAAAAATATTGAGCTGATTCAATTGTTTTCTTTTTTGTTCTGTCAATAGCTACAACTTTAGACTTACAAAAACAATATGACACAAATCCCTAAAATTAAAAAAACTTTTGGTTGTTTGTAAACAGTACTATTAATCAACATATATACGAGGTATTTTGTCACATGATGTAGGCGTTAAGGCATACAAAATTTGCTGTAATTACTTTGTAGTCCTCCCTGGTCCTAGCTAGAGACCCTCTATGTATGACATATTTTAAATATGTCATACATACAGGGTCTCTATTTAAAATATGTCATGTCCTAGCCATCTCGCCGCCTGTCATTCCCCCTCACCCTCTTCAAAAACCATATTCGCATAAATTTCCCAAATATGGAGCGATTTCAAAACTTCTTTCTGCACACGGTTTAAGAATTTTTCAACAGCATTTTACTTCTTCCCTCTCCCTCTCCCTCCCCCACCTTGACTCAATGTTTGTAGAAACGCACCTATCTCCGAGTAACGCTAAATGAATGATAAATGCATTCTTTCTATAAGGCTGAATAAGAATTAAAAAATGGATGTAAAAAATAAATTAACAGAAAACACCCAACTGCTAAATCTACTTGTAACTACTAGTCGTAGTTGGGTACAAAATTACCCAATAACCTAATTCATGAAAATACAAAACTGTGCGCTTTGGGCATCAAAACTAAAAATTGAAGCATATCGTACATTATAAGTATATCTATTACAGTTTGTGATACCTATCAATTTTATACTCAACTGCGACTATAGTAGGCACAAGTAGAACTAGCAGTTTGGTGTTTTATTTATTTATTTTTTTTATAAATAAGTTTAATATGTATTTATTATTATTCAAACATATTAACTAAAGGTAAAGTTTTTTTTTACTTAATAACTAAACTAAATGAACCGAACCGCATAAATTAATTTAAAAACTTTTCCTCAATGTCGCAGTTTACATATGTTTTGTCAGCTGAATAATCAGATGCGTATTGAAATTAAGGATATGAAGGTTCAATACTTTTTGAGCGTTGTGCGGGAGATGGATGGTCCATTCCATTTTTTAGTTGCCAAGTAAAAAAAAAACCACCGCATCCACTGAACAAACAAGAAGGAATAAATCTCTTTGTGGTATTCCGATTTACCGACAAGCCTCGGAAAATGTTTTGCGCGTTCGCCGTGACGTATTGACTTGCAAAATTTGTTGCAGCGCGGTCTATGCTTTTGAAGTACACGTATTCACTCACACACACTCCGCGCATTTTCGCCGAAAATGTTTGTCCTGTTTGTAGTGTTTGATGCGCGCTGTGTTCCCAGATTGCAAAATCACATAAGCATTGCATAGACACGTACTCACTGAGCGAACATTTTCGGCGAAAATGTTTGGAGTGTTTGTAGTGTTTTGTTGCAAGTCAATACCCACTTTTACAGGGAAAAAACTGAGAGCATTTGTGGGAACAGCACAAGCGCTACGTTTGTTGTTCTGCTTGTCGAAATCAAAAATGCCCATTGTCGTTTTAGCTAGCCGTTCTGCCCGTATCGCGGCTGAATGTTCGTCGAAATGTTCAGGTGTGGACGCAGCTTTAGGCCTGTTTCTGTACGTACCCTTTTTTGTCGAAAATATAAAAAGTGAAACACAATTTTATTCAATGCGGCCACGAACTTGGGGTGAGAAGTTGTTTGTAAGAATGCGACAAAAAACTCGCAGTTTGGAGGGTGGTCGCCTTGGCGTTATCATTTGTTACTTTTGAAGTTATCTTGTTAAGCACATCTGGCATTGACGGTTAAGTTAAAAACTAAGCAACCATATAAGCTTTGTTCCATCAGGACATTGGACTAGTCATAAAACCGTCCGAAAAAATCCTATTTGCTATCCAGCTCGACTTTGTACTGTTATCGGACTTAAAACGGTTTTGGACTCCTTCAAAATATACTTTCCTTTGTCTGTATTTATCATATGCATTTTAAAAATTCTATAAAAATTCTTATCCACTTCGTGGCAATACATTTGTAACACCTGAGAAAATTACAACAAACAGTGAATAACCAAAAAAAAATTAATTTAGGTACTAAAAGGAAAAATAAATTAAATTTTACAACCAATTTTACATTTACCTTGGGATCTTACATAAATTCTCTAAATTTACAGAAAAAACACGTGACCAAATGCCGGGAAAACTACGTGAATATTAGATCTGGTAAATATACAAATCTTTCGGAATTTTGTTTTCAATTTCGTATTTAGTTTAAGTAGTTTTACATTCATTTTAAAGAACAAAAATTAAAAATGCATTCTGAAAATCCTATGTAATTTTATAAAAAAACTTATGAGAAAAAAACTAGTCTGGGCGTATTTTTTTTAATTTGCATACAATAACCAAATTTGCAAAATTCACAAATCTCTTTTTTCTGTGTGCAACATTACTTTAGAGCTCTCGAGTTGGTGCCTTGCCTTCGATCTACCTTTACGCGAGACGACGAAACCTACACTTTCTTTTAGTCATGTGACTTTCAATTTAACTCTCTTGCATATTATCACATGACTGAAGTAAATCGATTACTAAGTTACCTAAACTAAAAAGCATTCGTTTCTTTGTACTAGTTATTTGTACGTTTCATTTGACCAAAGCTAGGTTTAAAAATACTTCTTGGTTTGTTCTGCGCGTTCATTTCGAATTTTTATTCTGTTTTATGACTACCAAATGTTCTGATGGAACAGTTCGCAAAAGGGATAATTAGTGTAACAAAACAGCTGATTTAAACAAAATAGATGGTGATTAAGGAGGCTACGATGTAGTATGAAAGAAAAAAACAAACAACATAATAAAACAATATCAAAGCTCATTTAACGCTTTAGACAGTGGCGGTGCAAGGGGTAAAACTTTGGGGGTGCACACTCAAAAAAAATTTGCAGCGCAGGCGAAATTTTTTTTGAGTGTCACGCTTAACTTTTTGACGCCGTTGAGTCGACCGTTGTATCATATAAGGCCACTATATCACGAAGTTCCTAACTTCGTGATATAGTGACCTTAGTATCATATAGAGCAGATAATTAAAAAAGAAGATATTTATTCAGATATTAGTTATCTATTATTATTGTTTTTATATATAAATAATAAATTTTCCATATACCTAGTTTTTATGTTTTACTTGGTATTGTTTTTAGTTTATCTGTTGATATATAAAGTCTATTCGCCCATCTTTTACATGCGCAAAGTGCTCGGATTAGCACCAGTTTCAGACTAATCATGGCCATGTAGAGCAACCTCAAAAATCCCACAGAATTTTAAAGAGTCTGTTAACCTATTAAGTATATGTCTATTTTTTGCCACATTTTCATTAATGTTCGGTAATGTTTTGCCTAATATCAATGTTGCCTAGCACAGAAAATTCTATGTGGTTATTTAAATAAGTAACACTTACTTTGTGTCTTTTACTTTTTACTAAAGTGCTTGATATCACACTTTCCATTTGCCACTCACGCAGGATTACTTCGTGGATTGTTCATAATAAGACAACTAAAACAACAAAAAGCATTTTATTTTTCACAACCGCACACCCAAATTTTGGCTAATTTTTAGGATTTTTAGGTCCGATTTATGTGGCCCTAAAGATTTTATTTGTATTTTTTTTTAACTAACTTTATTATCAATAAATTTATGCTACATATCTAATATCACAGTTAAATAATAAGGTTTTATTATATTAATTAGAATCTATAAATTTTCCTAGATACCAGTCGCAATTTATTTTCCTTAATGAGCTTGAGTCGTTGTGCTCGAATTATGTCTAAAAATCCATTTAAGTCCTGATTTTTCCCATCGATATTGTAAAACAGCAAGGCACAACAATAAAAAAACCACACATTTTGATCTTGTTTATCACGAAATGTCACTTGTAACATTTCACCACACTGCCAGACTATTTTTAAATATTTTTTAAATAGACGATTTAGTATACTTTTTACCCAGTTCCAAATAATGAAACTATTCCCACAATTTTTAACGCTGTGTATAAGAGTATCAATAGAGTTGCAAAGACTGCAAATGTCATTTGACTCATTCCATGCCTTTTCGTTTTCTCTGCTACTAGGAATAACTTCATTGATAATCTCATACACCGTGCTACGCCATTTTGTAGGCAGCACGGGGTTGGATATAAAGGACCAGATTTTTTTCCAGTTTAAAGATGGATATTTTTCCTCTACATGGGGTGTGACACTTGGTTTATTATATTGTCGTAGATACTTTTTGTTGGGATATTATCATTTTTGTTAAATATAAGGGTAAATCTTGACATTTGAGACTTAATTTTTTAGTGTAGTTATTTCTCTGTAAATTATTCTGTAAATTATTTTCGCAGATTGAGTTTACGCTTGATTTAAACCATACCTTTGTGCTATGATGATTCAAAGATGCGAACTGAGTTTTTGTAAAAAGCGCTAGAGCTTTAAATTCTATATTAATTAGGTTTAAACCTCCTATTTTATTATTTTGCTGGTTCTACTTACTCTATAAAGGCATCCAAATAAATTTTCCTTTTATTAGAACGATTTTTTGACTAAATTTTTTAGGTAGGGTAAGAACTTGTGAGAGGAGACTTTTGACAAAATATATTTGACCAACCAAACTTTTCTTATTAGGTCTAGGGATCTGGGTATGTTTGATACCAAAAACCCCTGTATATTTTTGATAATTAAGTCCCAATTAATGTCTACCATCTCCGAAAAATTCCTTGTTACCACCATACTAAGGATTTTTGTCTCTTTTTTTATTGGAAAATTACAAAGATATGGGCCGTTATGTATCCATGATCCTAAAAGAATTACATTTGATTTTTCGTAATTAATTTTAGCATTGGAACCCTTTTCGAAAATATCAATTAGCTTTTCAACTTTTTCGAACTCCTTATAAGATTTCGAAAAACAAACTACATCATCAGCTAGAGCCGATGTTTTGATTATTTGCTGATTAATTTCCAAACCTTGAGTCGAGAAGTTTATTAGTTTCAAAAACGGTTCCAAACTAATGCTGAAAAGTAACATTGAAAGAGGACACCCTTGCCAAATAGAGTTTTTACTGAGAAACTATCTGAGATAAATCCGTTAACAAGAACTTTGGTTTTAAAATCCCATCTTTTGCATAACCTGCCACAAGTATGAATGATTCACTCTGTCAAAAGCCTGATTTAAGTCTAGTGATAAAATTGCACCTGGGATGTTATTGTTATTTTCATAGTGGAGTATCACTTCTCTAATTATCATTAAGTTATTAAAACTAGAGTTTTCTGTTCCTGCTGATTGATATTTTCCAATAATTTTTTCTGTAAGATTTTTCATTCTTCCAGAAATAATCTTGGCAAAAATCTTATAGTCGCAGTTTAAACAGTGTTATTGGGCGAAAGTTACTTTTAACTTTAGTATTTTTTATTTTGGGGATCAATGTGACTACCCCCTCACAAAACTCTCAAATCATTCCCAATAAAATCAAAAAATTTAAGATAAAATTCGTACGTTAGTCCGTCCATACCTGGCATTTTTTTCTTTTGTGCAATTTTTAACACCTTAAAAATTTCTTCTAAGGAGATTTCCATGTCCAAAGACGCATTATCATTGATCGATATTTGTTTTTGAGTGTGTACCAATAAACATTTTATTTCTTCTTCTGAAACTTGACTTTCTGAGAACTTTCTTTTAAAGTGATCCTTAATGTATTTCATGATTTCAATTTGAGTTTTTAATACAGTATTTTCATCAGAGTTAAGCGAGGAGATAGTTGAGTTCTTATATTTAACTACTTGTAATAAATCATATAGTAAGAACTGTTTAGCAGCTTGGTTTTGGTTTCTATCACTAAACTTTTCATTTAACTGCTTTTGTTTTATTGCATGAATCTCATTCTTTATATCTCTATACTGATTAAAAGAGTCTTGTCCAAGATCTAATTTTTTTTTTGCTTCCATTACGGCAGAGTAGTAAAATTCTAGGGTATCTTTACGCTCTATAGCCCGATCAATTTCAACTTGCTTGTAAAACTTTTTCGCTCTTTTTTTTAAAATAGAAAACCACCAATACAAAAAATCGTTCTCATAGGAAATATGTCTTTGTAGATTCTTTATTTCGTTGACAAAATTCTCAACCGGTACTTCTTGCAAAACTGACGATTTCATTGTCCAATATCCAAACCCGTGCCTTACAACATTGATTCGATCTTGATTTTTAATTATAAGAATTAGCGAGCTCTGATCTGAGAACGAGACAGGCTTTACAAACGATTTATTTACCAAACTAGATGCAGTTTTTGTCACATATGCTCCATCTATTCGAGTTGCAACATTGTTTCTAAAAAACGTGAATTCAACGTGATTTTTATGAGTAACTTCTCAAGTATCTTGAAATTTAAAGTTTTGTACAAAATTTAATAAAGATTTATAAATTGGTGTTTCTGAAAATTTCTGAAATCTTTATTTTTTATAATGCAGTTAAAGTCTCCTAAAAAAATTAATGGTAAATCAAAATTTAAATGCAGCGTTAATTCGTTTGAAAAAAGTTATTTCTTTAACCTGTTTTTGACTCCCGGACGGAGCCTATACATTAATATATCTAATGTTGTCTATCACTAGGGATAAACTTCTACCATTTGGAGAACACAAAATGTTACTAATTTTGCAAACCTTTCTATAAATTACACCAGTGTCCCTTTCTTTAGGGCCTATATAGGGAATAAAATCATACCCATTAGAACATTTAAAAACATTCGTATTAAGTTCTTGAAGAAAACAAATGTCTATGTTATTTTTCAGGAGAAAGTCATTAATAAGGCTCTGTTTGGTAGGACTTTTCACTCCACTGCAATTTAATCGAAGTTCATATGTCAACGTATTTAAATTTGCACAGTTAATTATATAATCCATGGTATTTATTTTCATTTTGAAAACAAACAAAAACAAAAACAAACAATGGACAGGCAACCGGCAAGGCTTTTAACTACTGACCCTGACGTATGTCTTCACTAAGGATAGAACCGACAATACGTAGGAAGGGCAACTAACCTTAGATTAATAAACAAACACTGTTAGTCTGAGCAACTAACGGTTTGGCACGATGAATATGGCCGACGTAACCTAAACCAAACATTCCTCCCGCCGAGCCCCCGCGCGAGAACCGCCACCCATACACCGCTAAAAAACGGGTGAAATTGAAATCTTTTCCCGCGCGGTGCTGCCGCCTTGTAATTATTTACGCTAAAGAGGTTTACCCAGTTAACCACAGACTATAAAAAAGAACAAGACAAGTCGCAAGGAAATATTTAACTTTTTCTAAATAAATCAATTAAAAAAACTGGTTGTAGTCTAGTTTTGAGAGGGCACTGCCCCGTTGCCCTCCCTGTAGCAGCCGCCACTGCACAAGCTAGCTAACAGCCAACGGTGACCCTAGACACGGGTAGCATCACGGGACTGCAGGCGGCATCGATCGCTGCAATTGATACACAATAACACAAACAGATGTAATAATCTAACATCTACGCTGCATAGAATTTGGTTCCAGTTAACCGCCGCGAACACAAATACAAATATCCATAACGGGGATTAATTCCTAGTTAGCATTTAAGTCTTTGGTGAATTCCTTTTGGGGCTTATTGATACTTTATGATGTAATTATTAATTGAAGATTGATCAAATTTTAGCATTTTTTTAAGTTAAATTTAGGAGTTCACGTGCACATGTACACTTATGGAGGAACCACCACTGGCTCTAAAACAATTTTTTATGTTTGTTATGAGCAAATGCGGGGGTTGGACCTGGGGTGCCAAACTTGCTGTTCGATTAGGCTGTTTCAAAGTATCTTCGTAAATCTTACACTTGCTCCGAAGCAGCAGAACGCTAATCAAAAGATAGTTGGTTAAAGTGAGAGCTCGGACTTAGCCCGGCGTGAACTCGGGTATGCGTGTCCACGTGTTATCATTCTACCCTGCTGTTAGTCGTAGAATCATTCCCTTGAAATTTTTCCTACGATATTCAAGAATCAACCACCTTGAATTATGGGTGAAAATCTAGTGGGAAGCGGTAATAGTCGATAAAAAAATTATTTTTATTACGATTTTTTTTCTAGGACAGGAAGGATAATTCTCCTGTTTGCCCTTTAATTATTAACAAGAAGTGCATTTTTTTCTAGGGGGGTAATTACCACGTTACCCCCCCCCTCAAATCCGCGCTTGCTCAAATTGAGGTAACGTATAATGAGTGCTGCGCTTTTTAATAAGTTAGCTTACCTGGAATTGGACCCAGTTTAATATTTTCCTAGATAAAAAAAAGAAACTTTAAAATCGCGTTAACAAATTTTTAATTAAATGTCATTTTAAAGCTATATCTTCTGAAGTTTAGTGACTTTAAGATCGTTGATGAAGGAAAAAGAACAAAGAAAAATTCTAAAACATACTTTTTTGCTGTAAAAATCTATCGAGCATAGCGACCTCCCAAAAAGGGTATTTTGGACAAGATATTTTCGGTAGTAAAACCGTATTTTATTATCACTTAGGAAAAAAGTCCAGTTTTACTAGAGAGATATTTAAAAAATATAACTTTTTTGTAAATGTACGTAATTACTAAGTGGATACTTATTTAGTAGTAACTCCATATAAATATTAAACAGAAAAATAGTAATTTTTTTACCTAGGGCGTAAAGAATAAAATTTTTCGCCTCAGCCTTTTTGATGACCTCGCAATCAACATTAGGCCTCAGGCAAAAGTGTCCTTCACTTCAGTTAGTGGTTCAAACAAGATTTTTTGCAGGAAGGATTCCCACATAGCACAAATCAAAACAAACAATGTTAAAAACACACACTTTGTTAAGTTTAATAGGTCGCTTTAACTTTATTTTCAAAACCACGTTATTTCGGTGTGATTTTAACGTGGTTTAAAGTGTGTGTTTTTAACGTTGCGTTGTTTTGATTTGTGCTATATGGGTTTAAGGTTGAAAAAAGTCCGAAAGTTTTAAAACTTGGCACCATTATTGGGTTGATGGTCCTTAATATCCCACTAACTTTCCGACCTCGAGCGAGGTCCGCTCGCGCCGACATCTTGATCTTCTTTTTTTAAATAACTACTACTGTAGAAAAAAAAAGTTTTTTATAAAAATTTAAGAAATTTAAATTTCTTCCAAAAATGTTAAATAAAATTTTTCTGTGAGAGTAATAGTTTCAAGTTATAATATCAACCATTTCGCTGCCATTTTAGTTTTTGGCCAATTTTTTTTTAGTCGCTTTTAACTTAGAAACTAATAATACTAATTGTGATGACAAAAAAAGACTATTGAATGGCCTACCAAATAAGATATCACTGAGTTGCCTCAGTGGTATTGGTCGGGCAGCAAAACGCTATTTTCGTCAATTTTTGGGGGATTTTGATAAGCTTGGCACGTTTATACATCCCAAGAAAAGTAAAAAACCAAAAAAAATTTTGCGGATAAAGTGGTAGCAAAAAAGCGTTTAAAGTTGGATTTTTTCAGTTTTTTAAAAAAATATCCAAATCGTTTACTGGTCGTTCACTCAGCCGCCATTTTCGTCAATTTTGATGGGAATTTCATAAAAACTGTCAAGTTTGTACATGGACTTTAGAGAAGTAAAAAATAAAAAAAAGTTGGTTGGTACTCCACTCTAAGCTGCGTTTCAGTGCCCTTAACTTTGCAGTTTGCACCTTTTCACTTTTTTCAAAATAACTGAAAATCAAAAGAGTCACAATATTTTTTACAACGGTTTTAATTAAGTAACACCTGTCTCTATCGGCCTTTCTTACATAACTATTAAAAATATTTTTTATTTTAATTTCAAATTAAAAATATTAAAAAAAAAAGTTGTGATTTTTTAAAACCTAAATTTTTTTAACTCTGTGAAGAAATTTCTGATGAGGATTTTATCTGACGTACTTTTTGTTCTTCCTAATATTAAAAAATATTGCAGGAAAAATCTGTAGCACAATCATAAATACCAAGCTGTTGCGTTATTTGCAAAATTCAAAGATTTTGGATTACTTATGCATTACCACTTTTTTAAACTCTATTTGACCATAATTTAAAACGACATTTACCATTTCTAATAAAAAAAAACTACATGCGAAAATCACTTGCTTAAAAAATATATTAATTTAATCCAAAATGTTCAAAAATTTACCGCAAACAGGAAAAAATCGTAGGTTCAAAATACCGGTTGTGTACGCGAAAATGACGCGTTTGGACACAAAGCGGTGGGGATTTTTTAGTTTGCGTGTAATTTTTGGTTCCAGAATTTTTTTTTTACTATTATATAGACAGGCTTTGAAACGGTGTAATTTTTGTTTAAATATGCTTGGTAAGTGATAGCAAAAAAGTATCTAAAGTTGGATATTTTTTTAGTTTTTATAAAAAAATATCCAAGTTATATAGTGGTCGGGCAAATTTAAAGCTGCTTAAATTTAAAAACCATATTTTAAATATTATTTGACTAAAATTTAAAAGCGTATGTTTCTGATAAAAAAACTAATATACAAATTTTTTTTTAATGAATAGAAAAATATACTACACATTCGGAATTTCTTCTGGTTTAAAATAACCAGTTTTTAAAGCGAAACTCTAGATAAACGGCATGATTTTTTTTAGTTTGCGGTTAATTTTGGGTTCTTACAAAAATTACCATATACTAAATTAGTGTTCAGTTCTTAATATAGTTTACAAGCCTGAAATAAATGGAATTAAGACATTAGTAAAGGTGCTAACTTTCTTTTATTTCATTTATTTACAAAGCTCATAATATTTATAATTTTCCATAAAAAAATATTAATCTCTTAATAAATACAAAGGGTAAAAAAAACAGAATTATTTCATAAAAAATATTTTAACTCTTTTTAATTTTCAGTTATTTTGAAAGAAGTGAAAAGGTGCAAACTGGAAAGTTGAAAGTGGAGTACCAACCAACTTTTTTTTTATTTTTTAATTCTCTAAAGTCGATGTACAAACTTGTCAATTTTGATGAAAGTCCCAACAAAATTAACGAAAATGGCGGCTAAGTGACCGACCAGTATACGATTTAGGTATTTTATTAAAAAACTGAAAAATACCCAACTTTAGATGCTTTTTTGCTACAACTTAATTTTATATTTTGAAAAAAAATTCAAACCTTTTGAAAGCTTGCCTATATTAGAACAAAGGTTTTCGGGGGACCCAAAATTAAAGGCAAAATAAACAATCCCCAGCTGTTTATCTCCAAATGTGTAGTTTTTTCTTAAAAAACCGTTATTTTGAGTCAGTGATTTTTCCATGTTTGCGGTAAATTTTTTTTTAGTTGAGTAAATTTTATATTTAGTTGCCTATTAGAACCAGTAAACAGTCTTTTATGTTTTGTTCAAATAAAGTTTTAAAAAATTGATTTGTATAAGCAGTCCAAAGTCTCTGAATTTTGCGAAAAACGCGACAGCTTGGTATATGTGATCCTGCTACAGGTTTTTCCTGCAATATTTTTTAATGTTTTAAAAAGTCAGATAGAACCAGGCTTAAAAGAAAGAAATGAAAGTATGTAAGATAAAATCCGCATCAGAAATTTCTGGACAGGATCCAAAAATTCAAGTTTTGAAAAAATCACCACTTTGATAAATTTATCAAAGTTTTGATTTTGACATTATTTTGTCTGAAATCGATAAATATTTCTAAAAGTTGTGGTACATGGGCCCATAGAGACAGTTCTTACCTTATTAAAACAGCAATCAAAAAATAAATAGCTTTTTTTGGTTTTGAGATATTTTGAAAAAAGTGGAAAGGCGCAAACCAGAAATTTAAGAACACTGATACGCAATTTATAGTGGCGTACCAACCATTTTGTTTTTATGATGTACAATCGTGCCAATGTTTATTAAAATCCCCCAAAAAATTACGAAAATGGCGGTTTAATGACCGACCAGTAAACGATTTGAATGTTTTAATAAAAACTGAAAAATAGCGAACTTTAAACGCTTTTTTGCAACAACAAGGGTTTTCGGGGAACGCAAAATAAAAAATCCCCAGCCGTTTATCTTCAAACGTGTCATTTTTGCTTAAAAAACCGTTATTTTAAAAATGTTTGTGGTAAATTTTTGAATAAATTGGATTATATTTAATATTTTTTTTTTAAGAAAGTAAATTTTATATTTAGTTCTCTATGAGAACCGGTAAAAATTATTTTCAGTTTTGGTCAAATAAAGTTTTAAAAAATTGTTTTGTATATGTGCGTGCAAGGGCTGAAAAATAACGGAATTTCCTTCGATAGGTCGCCGGTATTGGCTTCACAAGCACATTTAAAAATAATTGTCGATATTGACGATTGAAAATGGAAAGTTACGATACATATGGAATTTTATATGAAAAGGCACCTACCTCGGACTCTCTTGCAGCTCCAGTCGACGTTTAAACGTCCAGTTTTTCACCTCAAATTCACTTTTTTCGGGAACGTGATTTTGCTAGTGTCTTGTTGTGACGGTGGTTCTTTGCGCACTCATCGCGGCGCTGCTTGTCTTCCACGTGTCCGGTGCCGTGAAACCCCATATGCATATTTTAGAGCGCGAAAATTTAAACTATTTTAAACGCGCAGAAAAGGAAAAGAAAATGAAAATTAGGAAATTTCTTGCTTGCACCAACATTTTCCGGCCGCCAAAACACGTGTGTTTTTACTTAGTTGAGAAAAGGAAAGGAAAAAAAAAATATTCGCCTATTAGCAATTAAACGATACAATTTAACATTAACCCAAATATGCATTAGATAATGCATGTAAATTAAAATTAAAAGAAATGAAAAAATACTTAGAAAAAATTAAGAAAGAAAAGAAAATTTTGCCTTATGCGTCGGGCATAGGCAAAGGACATAGTTTCACCACTGGTCGACGATATGTTCCTGTAGCTGTTTTAACGGTCACAACACGAATATGACCGTCTGAGCCAGGGTGTACGTCGACAATTCGCCCAACAGCCCATTGCAATGGCGGTTTTTGTTCATTCTTTACCACGACTAAAGTATTTAGTTTAATATTGTTAGAAGCCTCTGTCCATTTAGAACGCTGTTGCAAGGTGTTTAGGTACTCCAAGTTCCAGCGTTTCCAAAAATCGGACTGGAGCCTTTGCACCAGCTGCCAGCGGGACAGGGTGTTCAACTTGGAATCAGAAAAATCGGGCTCTGGTACGGAATTCAACGGTTCCAGGGTAAGAAAATGACCAGGGGTCAGTGGAAGAAAGTCATTCGGATCCATACTTTGGGCATACAGAGGCCGGCTGTTTAGTATGGATTCGACCTGACACAAAAAAGTAAAAAACTCTTCATAGGTTAACCGTTGCTCACCTATTACACGTTTCAAATTTGCCTTGGTGGATTTAACTCCTGCCTCGGCTAGTCCGTTTAGGTGCGGACTACCAGGACTTGAAAAATGCCAGGTAATTTTTAGACTGTGACATGCTTCCTGGGAGTACTGTTTGAGTAAACGATCAGCTCCCAAGAACGCGCTACCACAATCTGAGTAAATGTCAGAGATTCTTCCTCTTCTTGCCACAAATCTCTTAAAAGCCGCAAGAAAGGTAGGGGTGGAAATATCGGAGGTAAGTTCTAGGTGAACTGCCTTTGTTGCGGAGCAGACTAAGACAAGAATATAACCTTTGGATACCTTTGCACCTCGGTACTTTCCCATTGTAATTGGAAAGGGACCACAATAATCTATGGCAACATGTGAAAATGCCTTTACTTGAGAGATGCGTTGAGCAGGCAAGTTGCCCATGATTTGTACGGAAGGTTTAGGATTTAATCGATAGCATAAAATGCAATGAGAAGTTATACTCTCGATTGCATAGCGAGGGGAAAGGATCCAAAATTGTTGTCTCAAGAGGTAATGCAACGTTTTTTGACCGGGATGACAGTACCTTTTGTGAGTGTACTCAATGACAAGTTGAGTAAGACGGTGAGAACGTGGTAAAAGTAAAGGGTGTTTTGCTGAATAAGAGAGTTCGGAAGAATGTGGTAATCGACCCCCCACTCTTAAGCAGCCTTGTGTATCTAGAAAAAGTGAAAGTTTACGAAATTGTTTAGGAAGTAGCTTTGCGTCATTCAAACGTGAAATGAGATCAGCAAAGATGGAACGTTGAACATGCCGAACGAGAACAATAAGAGAATGTTGAAGTTCTACTTCGGTAATATTTTCGTTAGGATATTTAGATTTCTTTTCGGTAAGGCGAAAAATATAGGAAATTATGCGTTGAATTTTCTCTAGGGAAGAGTAACGAGAAAGAAAAGTATCAAGCATGTGTGGTTCAACTGTGCATGTTTGAAATACTGATTTTCGTTCTTCCAGAATAACCTCGTTTTCCGGAGGGTCTGGACAGCGAAAATCATCAGGCCAGCTCTCTTTTGGTAGCCTAAGAAAACAAGGACCTTCCCAATACAAGTCATGTTTGACAAGTTGATTAGGCATAAGACCGCGCGAAGCACAGTCGGCTGGATTTAGCGCTGATGGAATATATTTCCAGGCCGTAGGAGAAATGGTTTCTTGAATGTGACAGATACGGTTTGCCACAAACGTTTTAAACCTGTGAGGTGAAGCCGCCAACCAGCATAGAACCACTTGGGAATCACACCATGCACAGATTTGGTTGAAGTTAAAAATATCTGAATAAGTGTTTCGAATAAAGGAAATTAGGTCGCAAAGTAAAGTGGCACCAAGAAGCTCCAGTCGCGGAAGACTGACTGTTTTCACTGGTGCGACCTTAGATTTGGCCATTACAAGAAAGGTATGGATTTCTCCGGATACTGACTCCATTCTGAAATAGACCGTAGCCGCGTAACCTATCATAGAGGCGTCTGAAAAGCCGTGAAGTTCAATGCTACGTGGTTGATCAATGGAAAGGCGTCTAGGTAAATGAATATTTGAAAGATTTGGAAGTTCGGTTCGAAATTGATTCCAAACATTTACGATATGCGGAGGAGGCTGAGAATCCCAGTCCAGCTTCTCCTTCCACAGATCTTGCATGAGATGCTTAGCAAGTAAAGAAACGGGAGAACAGAAACCTAAGGGATCAAAAATTTTCATGATTTGAGATAAGATACCTCGCTTGGTGCATGGTTTATCTTCTGGTACGACCAAGTAGGTAAACGAATCTGAGATAGGATTCCATTGGAGACCTAATATTTTTACAAAATTAGGTTCGGATTTGTCGAAACGAATGGACATTTGTGTTTCTGATTCTGAGAATGAGGAGAGAAGTTCCGGACTGTTGCTCGCCCATTTTTTAAGTTCAAACCCTCCTAGGCGCAACAGGGAGATTAACTCCGACTGAAGTTCTTTGGCAGAGGCCACAGAATCCTGCCCAGTGAGCACGTCGTCGACGTAAATGTCTTTAAGAAGCACCTTGGAAGCATTAGAATACCTTTCAGACTCAAGTTTAGCTAGTTCTTGTATAGTACAAATAGCTAAGTAAGGTGATGACTTAAGTCCATAAACAACTGTTCTTAAGGAGTAGGTTTGGACAGGATCATCCTCAGAAAATCTCCATAGAATATTTTGATAACGCGTGTGCTCAGGAATAATTAAAATCTGTCGGAACATTTTTACTATGTCAGTAACAAAGGCTACAGCATGAATTCGAAAATTAAGTAGAATTTCACGGACATCATTTTGCAGTTTAGGACCTGCGCACAACGTCTCGTTGAGTGAGACACCTCTGAGACTACGTTGAGACCCATCAAAGACCACTCTTATCTTCTCAGTGTTCCAGACACTGTGATGAGGGATAAAGTAGGAATTATCCAAGACATCTTTAGATATAGGCGTAGGAATAGGTATCATGTGACCAGTGTCTAAATAATCTTGCATAAAATCTTTGTAAGCTTGATAATTAGCTGAGTCTTTGAGAAGTCTAGCTTCCTGAAACTTGAAACGTTTTAAAGCGATTGGATAGGTGTCACCCAACTGGGGTTCTAAGTTTATGAAAGGTAATGGAACGACGAATCTACCTGATTCGTTGCGTGAAACTGATTGTGAAAATAATTTTTCGCACATAATATCCTCAGGACTGTGATGAACCTTATGTGGAACCTGCTCTATCTCCCAGAAGCGCTCTAGGCAGATATCCAGAGATGGTTCGATGGAAGTGTAACAGCTTATGAGTGATCGTGGATTTTGTTGCTTTGAAGTTTCAACTTTACCAATCAGCACATAGCCAAAGATGCTATTAAAAGCACTAGGTTGTCCACGCTCTCCGTGGATAACTCCCTCTTGTAAGAGATGCGGAAAAAGTTCACAACCTACTAGGACATCAATGGAACTTGGTATATGGAAGTTTTGATCAGAAAGTTTGATATTGCGAATGTGATTCCACTTGCTCGAGTCGACAGCGCAAGAAGGAATCTCTGTACAAAGTTTTGGAAGTACTAAAGCCTCAAAATCAAAGGTAGGTCCCGCTTGACCTTGAGGTTTGATAAGACATTTCGTCTTACCTTTGGTATTGGAAGATGTCATTTGATTTAAGCCTTGAATAGAAGTAGAAAAGAAGCTTTTCGAAAGACCTAAACGATTTAGACATTTTTCTGAAATAAAGTTTGCCTCTGAGGCAGAATCGAGTAAGATACGAACTGGTTGGTAATGTCCCCTTGAGTCTAACATGTCAGCTACAACGGTAGAAAGTAGAAAAGTGGAATTTTTGGAAATCATTGTCGCATGACAGTTTGTGGAATGGCTTCCTGACATAGGGGTGCTATTGGAATTGGAAAATGGAATATTAACGTTCTCTGGAGGATAAGAATCAACACTCACAGAGGGCGCTACTGGTTGTGGAACGTGAAGAAGACTGTGGTGCCTAGCTCCACACGTAAAGCAGTTGTAGGAAGAGGGGCAATTCACGGTCTGGTGAGCAAAATGTAAGCAATTTTGACATAGATTCACCTGCCGAACATAACCCATCCTTTCCTGTGGACTTTTGTTTTGAAATTCGATACATTTCGATAATGCGTGATTCGAAGAACATAGGTAGCATTTTATTTTTGGATTAAAAGTTCTGTTCTGATTATTTTGTATTTGAGGGTTGCTGCGTTGATTGCTATTTTGTAAAGTATTTTGTTGATTTCTTGAATTTGAACTTTGATTTGAAATAGTTGTATTGAAAGCAGAAGGTGAATTAAAATTATTAAAACTGTTTCTCTGAAAACTGTTCTGTTGAGAATTACGCGTAGTTTGAGGTTGTCTAGGGGTTTGATTTTGCCTACTAAAACTGGGCATTTGCACTACAGATTCGGGCGCAACGCAATGATTTTCTATAAACGTGTAAAGATCAGTGTAGGACGGAATTTCTGAATTGTTTTTCTCTCTACTATAGTAAAGTTCGAAATCAGTCCTCATCTTGACTTCAAGTTTTGAGAGCATCATGTTAAAAGTAAGAAAGTCCCATTCTTTTGTAGGAAAACCAAGCTCATTTAAGATGGCTAGATTCTCAGAAAATGTATCCAACATGGAACGTAATTCTTTCCCAGAACTGGATTTAGTTGAAAGAAAGTTAATAGCATTCAAAGCGGTAGTAGCAATAATTCGTTTATTTTGATACCTCTTTACTAAGGTTTCATACGCAATGTGATAATTGCTATCTGCGAGGGGAATGGTTTTTACTAGAGAAAGGGCTTCATTCAGAACAGAACTCCGCAATTGTTGAAATTTCTCTATATCACTTAAATCAGAATTTTGATGTACCATGACTTTAAATAAGTCAAACCAGTGTTGCCAGTCTTTATAATTACCATTGAAAATTGGCAACCGTGGTTGTGGAAATGATCTTGTATTTGACCTCTGAACAATATTTTGTTGGTTAGGGTTGCTTACGTAATTGGCAGGGTTGGCCCTAAAAAGGTCGTAGTAAATACCCTTACATTCATAATAAAGGTTGTCAAAGTCTTTTCTAGTTTTGTCCTGCTCGTCAAATGAAAGTTTAAACTCTTCGAGAGAGCCAATAATTTGGTTATGAAAATTATAGAATTGAGCATGACATTCTTCGACGTCTTCATATCTGGATTTAAACAAAAAGTGAAACGCTGTATCCGACTTCGCTTTCAAAGCTACCTCGTGAGCTTCCGCCATTTGGTTGAAGCTCAAAAGCCTTTTGTCGCAAAGTTTTTTCTGTTTTTGCGTAGACATTTTTGTTTTTGAAAGTTAATTTGGTTTTAAAATTACCCAAAAAAATGCTTAAAATATAGCTTAAAATATAACCCGAATTTTAGCAAAAATTAAACAATTTTATTATTTTAATTTTATTAACTTTTTTCGAAAATTTTGAAATGAAATGTTTGTAAGTTTGTCTGTATGTTATTATTTGAACATATCCCTTAAAAAAAAACTTTTATGTCTCACCAAGGATTGAACCCCGCACCTTTCGATTCCAAGTCGCACACTCTGTGCATACGACTAGCGGTCCCGTCTGAAAGTTTTTAAGAAACCTCGGTATTCAAAGAAACAACGCGCGCAACGTGAGACCTTGGTGACGGCGACACTTGCACCTGCGCGTTAACGCGACACCTGTAAATCGATAATTAAAGGAATTTAGATGGAAGAACCGCCTTAAATTTTCAGTTTCGGCGTATTGACGCCACTTTTACTGAAAATGTAATGAACAAAGCGATCAACTTTCTTTGATGAACTAGTAAACTATACGAAATATGTGCATTGGCTCTAGCTATTTTTGAACGGTAATAAACACTTCGATCAACTTTGAAGGAACATATCACCAACGGGCACCGTCAAACAATATGGTCTGTTTCAAATTGAAATTGAAATAAATTTTGAAATTTGAAATAGAAAATAGAAATTTGGAATTTTTGTAGGAAATTGCTGAACCACAGGAGTCTAGGTAGTTTGGAAAACTATTAATTTGGGTCGAAGGGCCATTAAATGTGCGTGCAAGGGCTGAAAAATAACGGAATTTCCTTCGATAGGTCGCCGGTATTGGCTTCACAAGCACATTTAAAAATAATTGTCGATATTGACGATTGAAAATGGAAAGTTACGATACATATGGAATTTTATATGAAAAGGCACCTACCTCGGACTCTCTTGCAGCTCCAGTCGACGTTTAAACGTCCAGTTTTTCACCTCAAATTCACTTTTTTCGGGAACGTGATTTTGCTAGTGTCTTGTTGTGACGGTGGTTCTTTGCGCACTCATCGCGGCGCTGCTTGTCTTCCACGTGTCCGGTGCCGTGAAACCCCATATGCATATTTTAGAGCGCGAAAATTTAAACTATTTTAAACGCGCAGAAAAGGAAAAGAAAATGAAAATTAGGAAATTTCTTGCTTGCACCAACAGTATAAGCAGTTCAAAATCTTTGTATTTTGCGAAAAACGCGACAGCATGGTATTTGTGACTCTGCGACAGATTTTCCCTGCAAGATTTTTCCAAATTTTAAAAAGTGAGATATAGCCAGACTCAAAAGAAAGAAAAAAAAGTATGTCAGATAAAATCCGCCTCAGAAACTTTTTGACAGGGTCAAAAATTTTAAGTTTTAAAAAAATCACTACTTTTGTAAACTTTAAAAGTTTTGAGTTCAACGTTATTTTTCTTAATATAAAAAAAAATCTTTTTAAAAGTTGCGTTACATGGCTCATAGAGACAGGTCTTACCTAATCAAAATTGTCATGAAAAATATTTTAGCTGTTTTTAGATTTAAGATATTGGAAAAAAATGTAAAGGTGCAAATTTGAAATTTAAGGGAACTGAAACGCGGCAATCAGTAGAGTTCGAGCCAAAATTTTTTCTCTACTCTTGGGTCGCTCTACAAACGTTTGGTACGTTTTACCAAAATCACCAAAAATTGTGTTTTGCTGCCCGACCATATCCTTGATGAGATACAAACCCTAAAGTGTTAAAGAGACCCATATTTCAGTATATGCAAAATTAACCGAAATTATTAGGTTTTATCTGATTTTCTCAAAAACTAAGGTTTTTAAAGGAAGTGGATAAATAACTTTATTACAGGAAATGAATTTGTGTTTTAAACGATGCATGATTTCACTGGGTCAGTTTAATAATAATTAGCCATCCCTTGGCATCCAAAGTGGGTTTTTTTTTAAGATCACGAGAGAAATACGTGTTTTATAGGCTTTATTTAATTTTATGAAAAACTAAGTAATTTAAAAAAAATGTCATCAACACTTTTTTTTAGAAAATACAATTTTCTTGTAAACGATGGTCTTAAAGCTGAGGTTATTAGTCCAAGGGCGTCCGAACATTAAGGATATGTTTATGATAAGATATTTAAAGGTAAATATTATAGGAGCGGATAGTTCACAACTTGCATTCCATTTGCTATTGGTTGACATAGTCAGGCGGGATTTTTAAAATTAAAACTCTCCTGTCCTCGTTTTGGGATGTTGAAATCGGTGCTAAACCACACTGAAACAAAACCTAACCGTGGTCAATTGATGGGAAACGTATCCTAACCGGGGCGTGTCTGGACAGGTTAGGATACGTTGTCGAATAATTTATCAGGGTTAGGTTAACACCGATTTCGACAGGAAAAACAGGATAGGGAAGCTAATTTAAAAGAATATATGTTTTTAAAAAACAATAAAAAAAAAAACTCATCGGTATATGCATAAATTTAGTTAAATTCAATAGATATGTACTGCACACACCACTACACTTTTTAATCACTTACAACTAGTATATATTCATATTTTACGCCGAAAGCTGTAAACATAATGTTTGTTAAATGCTTGACTGGTGGCACCATCTCTAAATATAATATAATAATAATCTTAAAAGGCAACGTTTTTAGCCGCTCCTTCAACATCAAAAAGTCAGCTGACTATTTCGACCAATAGCAAACGGAATGCAAGTTGTGAACTAGCCGCTCATAATATTATTGCCTATAAGAATGCGATTTTTTCCAGAAAGCCAAGTTTAAAAAAAAATTAAATAAAAAAAAATATATTTTATTTGCAACAAAAAAGTGTTCTTGATATTTTTCTCTACTTTGTTTATTTTTTCAGAGAATTGAAGAAAACTTCTCTAAAAATACGTATACGTATTTTTTTTCGTGAAAAAAAGCATGTTTATAGATTGTTTTATACTTATTGGGTATTCATTTTTAACGCTAACTTTACGAAAACCAGCTTAAGGCCAACCCTTTTCTGTGTACCTATATCTTGTCAAAAATCCTTGGTGACCTTCATGATTTTTCCCATAAAAACCAAACCACCGACTCGACGCCGTAAAAACCACCCAATTGAAATTAAAATGCTCAATAACCAGAAGAAAAGCGCCAATAAAATGTCAAATAAAAACAAGATTGTAATCATAGTTGTAGTAATAGTCATACGGTTTTATGATCAAGAAATAAAAATGTTCGGTAGTCTTCTTCCTCTTTACAGCATCCAGTAAAAATAATTAAACGATATTGTTGGCTAGTTGAATGACCATTATACGAGGGCGGTCTTTTATATTTTGTATATAGGAACATAGAGGGCGACATTGATCGAATTTTGTTACTAAAACCCAAGGTCTGTAGACGATAGGTTGCCTGGTAACTCCATGGTGGAAGCGGCGTGAGAGGTGACAGCGCGTCATTTGGAATATCACTATTTGATTAGAGCCCATTGTTTACATGTGTTTTTAAGTAATTTTATTCTTTAATGGTATATTTTTTACATTTGTGGTGTTTTTTTCGAACTATATTTATTTAAAACCCTAAATAATTGATCTAATTTACTCATACTTTCTACTTGTAGTTATTTTAACAGGCTAAAAGCTTCCCAAGACCTTTTGCCTTTGGGATAATTGGTATCAGGTAAGTTTTATATTTGAGTTAGATGAATATTGTTATTAGAGACACTTTAGGAAAAATAACAAGACATATTTTACATTTAAGTCAATAAAGGAACACAAGAAACTTGAAGATTTTCTACTATATTAAATGCTTTTTATTTAAATGGGCACTCATTTTCCGCTTCAACAACTGGCTCTGATTGGTCAGAAAGTTACCAGGTAACCTATCCTCTAGAGACCTTGACTAAAACCAAACCTCAATCTTTACCTAACCTAAATTCAAAACATCGGTGCGATACATATAGTTTTATAGTTACAGTGAATTTTTTATGTTAACAAATCAGTCAAAAAATGGAATTAAACCAAGAACATTTTCAACCTATAATTAATATAATTATTTTCAACTTTCGAGGGAAATTATCTCAACAACATTGTCTTGCCAAGTTGATTTCTGTTATCGGTAATGAAGCACTACATCAGTCGACAGTTTGTCTTTGGTATGCATGGATCAAGCGTGGGCGGATTAGCCTTTGCGATGATCCAAAGCCAGGTGCACTAAAAACTAGTGTAACCCACGAAAACATCGATGCTGTGTGCATGCTCATCATGAAAGATCGACATGTGACACATCGCCAGATTGAGGCTTTATTGCGGGGATTTCAAGAACCTCAAGTCAAAAAATTTTGCATGAAGAATTATTAGGGGTAAGAAAATTATTATTTAAGAACAGAAAGAAGCTGGGGTCAATTGGTGTCAGAAAACTCTGCTTTGAGGCAGGAAACTCGAAAAACGTGTATGGCATTGTCAGAGGTGATGAAGAAAAGCCAACAAAAGTCATCCGTTCTAGAAGTGTATCCAAAAAGATGGTTGCGACATTTGTCTCAAAAGCAGGTCATGTAGCAACAAGAATGCAAGTAAGACAGTACCAACAAACGAGTGGAATTACAGCTTATTTGAGTGGATGCAAAAGTGGATTCATTTTCGTGAAGAGTACTTCAAGAAACAATAAAGTCTTTAAAAGTTATCTACTATTTTATTCCAGCTGTATTGGCAAAACGTGTACCGATTATTTAATACGTTTTTCTTCTTACTTTGTATTGAATATCGAAATACCAAAATCGGTTTAAAAATAATCACATAACGTGATTCAGCAACCGAAAATAAAGTAGTTTTTCTGTATGTAATAGTAGGTATACAAGTTAAAATGAGGCTTAGTAATAAGAAATTAAATAAGTAAATCCTAAAGTACTTTTTATATTATTTCAATTAAGATTACTCCTTGGGTAAGTCCTTATATGGTTCGAAATTTATTTAGCATTTGCATGCAAGCGAGACGCCAATAAAATAAATTTTATAAACGTTTATCGAAAGTACCAAGCCCAATGAGGATTGGGGAAAATAATTATTTAACAACAGTGGCGCATTGAAGAGCGGTACTACTACTCGAGGGGTGGGTCGATCGCCGATGTTTGTAAACCAAAAAGAAATACCTACGGTAGTATTTCCTCAAATTCTTTAATATTTTCCAAGCACTTCTCGGTATTTTCTAGTATATTTCCCAGTATTTCCCATGTATTTCCTGGTATTTCTCCTATCCTGTACACCAAAAGGAAATACCGAGCCACCCCTCGCTACTACTATGTCGGTTAAGAACGTTTTTCTACGTTGTCCAACGCCTATTCTCCACCTGCTCCAATTGACTTCTGTCAGTTTTTTCTCTCTCTATTGATAGCCATTTTAGGACCTGCTTTCGTAATCTTTCGTCGTTCATCCGTTCTACATGGCCGTACTATATAAGTTGTTTTAGTAGTAGTAGTGGTGGGGAGACCATTTTTGGGCTAGCGACTAGGCACACGTCGCGCCCTTTTCGCAAACCCCGATTTGAACGTACATCATATATCAAACTGATGCACATGCCCCTTAGGATGCAAGTTTTATTTGCCTAAGAGGACTTAATTTTGCCTGACACCTCTTTGTCGAGGGCAGGGATCTTTATACTGCGTAGCAAGTATACACAGTGGGCCCACGCTTTTACACCCCTTCCGAAAGGTGGTCCTGCTACATGTTAGACTTGCATCTATCTTACATGACTATCGTCCCAACAGAACTTGGTTATAAACGATCGACTTTTTTCCTTTTTAGCGCAACAGTCGTGGTCGTCGTGAGTTGACTATAAGAGATTTATGCTGGCGCCATCCTGGTTCCGACTATATCGCAGGCTCCTGGGTTATTATCCTTGGTTTCTCGGCTGGCTGCGTGTCGGCTCCTGGACTACACCTGCGTATATTCTCGATGTTCAAGGTCGATTTATATTTTTTGCGTGCATCGTATCGCATGCTTATTCGATGACGGCTGTTAAACGCTGAAAAGGAAGTCGGCGACAGGGCGACAGATTTTTTTTTGTTTTTGCGTCGTTCGAGACGCGAGGCTAGTACCTTCTGCATGTGAAGTCGACGACCATACCACGGCACTACCCTGCCGCCCACATCAGTTGTCTTTGAGTGATGTCATCCGTTATACTTCCCTCGGTTCTCATTCTTTCTTTTATGATCTCATTTCTTATATGATCTCTTCTAGATATTGTAATTGATCTTCTTATTGAATCCATTTAGACAATAACACACTCCATTTTTCTTTTCTATTTTTACGCGCCAAGTTTCTATTCGATACAACAGCGTGCTTTTTACCTTTGTTTCATATATGTTAAATTTTATATTCTTTTTTATCTCTCTGCTCCATAAAATACTGTTAAGACATCAAATAACCTTTTTTTGCTTTTACTATTATTTTTTCCACTGCTTTACAGTCTGTTCCTGTCTTATCAAATATGACAGCCAATTATACATACCCATTGCATGAAGATATTGTTTGTCCATTGTCTAGTTCTAACTTAATTGATTTGTTTTCGTTTATTTGTCTTTTCCACGTTTACTGTTAACCCCCACTTTTGGTATTCTTCCATTAACATTAGCTTCTAGCTTATCTTAGCAATATCGTCGTGAAGTCTGTGTGTGTATGTCTGCCGTAACACGATAGCTCCTAAACCGCTAAACCGATTTTCATAAAGATTTTGGCCAAAGTCATTAATGTTATCAGTAATGATAAAAATGATAACGAGTATAGTAGATCATATATTTTTTGAAGTGTGCTAGTGGGTCAGCTAGGAAGGTATCAGATCCGCCATGGATCCATTTATTTTCTCTTTTTTGACCCGATCACCATCATAGCTCACACTACTATTATTGTTATAGTATACGTGTGAGCTAATAGGGACTTATTGCAATAAGGCCAGGCAGTAATATTGCTGACCACTATTCTGACAGTTTTCCATTGAAAACTGACAGTTGATCTTTTAAAATTGACATACCAAATTTGAATTTATAAATCCAGTCGTTTATTAGCAGCAAAGGCCTAATTTTGAAAGAAGACAGCTGTTCTTATAATGCAAAACTATCAGAATAGTGCCCGGCACAATTTCTGCCTGGCTTTATTGCAATAAGTTACTAATAGTGTATCATTTCATAACAAATCTGACAAATGTTTAAACAGATGGTGAAACCCAGAAACAGTCTGTTTCAAAGCACGTTATTAATCAATACGAACATTTAAAAAATTACCCGCTTGTTAAAACGTACAGAAAGAATTCGTGTTTTAAATAAGTTTGGCATACATTCTCATTTATTCATATAGGTAATATATTAACAATAATAATAATAATTAACTACATACAGTTAATGTAATAATTCTTAGTGTATTTTTCTATATAACGATACTAAAAAAAATGTGTCGCGTTCCAGACGGTCGCGGAGCTGTGCTACTATATATAAATTATATATTATTTATAATGTGAACTCTGACGTCAACAATACATGAAAATGAAAGGCGCCTCAGATAAAAAATTTGGAAAATAAAATAATTGGTTTATCTAGCTTTTTAATTTCTTCTTCCAAATTGCTTGGGCTCTTCTGCAAATAACACGCATTAATGTTTTAAAGCATCTACGGTTTACCAAAAAAATATATTTTTTTAATACTGCCGCGCATGTAGTCCACATATTTAAAAAGTATAATGCTTAGACAGTTTACATAAAAAAAAAAAAAAGTCATTTTGGGTAGTTTTTTAAAATCTTAAAAATGGTGCACAAAGAAAATAAATATATATATTTAAAATTCAGCCTCAAACAAATAAAGTCGCAATAAATGTTTAAGATGATTTTCTTTTATGAATGTAAAATGCTTACATATATTTCTCTCCTCCACAACAGTTAGAACACTTTTTTTTTAAATTTTGCTGAAAGAAACCAAAAATTGATAAGAAACGCAACTTTTATATTGAATAAAAGTAAAAAAATAAATTGCCTCGCAAAAACTTACAAACAAAATAAATTCTAATAAAAACTGTTGAACATTTATATGGTTAGGACATTTCTTATTACATTGCCGTTCACAAAATCATGGAAAAAAAAGAAAGAAAACAACACCATGAGAAATAACGCGAAACTAGCATCTTAAGCTTTTCCTAGCCTTTTATAGATGATGGCGTTACATAACGCTAGCAATATTTGGTCTATTATTCCTGACTTTTTAGACAAGTAAAATAATCTCTAGATAACCATTTTCGTTATTATGTTACTTCTGATTTAGACTCTATGTGGGCGCATCAGCAATTATAAGGAAAACAGTCGATTACGGAAACAGAGTTACTTCGTTTATCCTATATTTTTCAACTTAGAATCGTAAAACTCAATACTAAGCTCAAAGCACTGAGAAAACGTTTATTTTAAAAGCTGCTAGAAAAAAACGTTTATTTCATATATGAAAACAAGCTTAATAGGTCATTCATTAACATTAAAAAAAACATTGCTAAAAATCGCGTTGTATTAATGCCATTATCAAATCAAAATCAAAAATTGAATAATTTGGTTTTTTTTATATAGTTGTTTATGTTCATGAAGGACAAATGCACATTTGCTAATTGGACACCCTGTATCTTGTAAACGGCAAGTCCGAAAAGTTTGAAAGTGCTCTCCTGGGGTTAAGCAGGCGTGGGACTGTGCATGGCTCGGGTTTGGTTGGGATCGGGGTTTTGCAGTGTAGGGGGTGGCCGGGTTTGTATGGGAGCCCCATATATAAGATATGTTTTTGGAAAATTGTGAATGTTACCTAAAATTGTCTATTTGTACTTAAAACTTTAAACTTTTTATCAGTATTTTTAATTTATTTCGTTTTACTTTTTATTCTTACTTTTTTAATTCATTTTATTTGTATCTATATTAAAAAATATTTTATTTTCTTAAGTTGTTACCTTTTCATTATAGAACTTAAGTAGTTAGCCTAGGCAGGATCAATTTAGTTAAATTTAGTTGCTTTATTAGTATCAAATTTGATTTAAGTTAGCTTTGTCAATAAGGATTTATGTGCCTTGGACAATAAAGCATGTTTTACTACTACTACTACTACTACTAAAACAGCAGTGTTTTTACGTTGTTTTCTAGTGAATTCTAAGTATATTTTTATCAACGTCAAAATCACATTAGGTTCACGCCTTTTCTACACGAATTTTAAAACGCGACTTGCATGGCTTTTCTACTAAATATTTTTGAGATTTTACTGGAAGCAGCGCCACCTATGGGCGACATTTTTCACTTTGATGAAATTTATCCGGGAGTGCTTTGGCCTCTAAACTCCAAAAACCAGTTAACGAACTGATCCCTGATCCTTTACGATCACGACGCATCAGTTATTAACCTGATATAGACACATTAATATTGTGTGAACGTGTTTACTGTTCAATGATCTTGCTTAGCTTTTTTTGTATTCATTTTTTTATCATTGCATATGTTGATAAAGTAGGTAGGATTATTTTTTATATTTATTTATATTAAATAAATAAAGCAAAAAATATACATGCTCATAAAACTCGAGGGGGTCAATTCCGAATTCTAAAGTACCTCGAAGACGAAAAACAAAATTAAGTCATTACTTTAAATGTATTATGCTGGATTTACCCATTAGTTAGTCACATATTTATGATTATCCTTGAACAGAAACACAAATACATATTTATTTACTCATAAACACAATCACAAACACAATTATATTGCAGAGAATATAGTTTGGTTAGTTGTGAGTGAGGGTTTATTTTTAAATATTTATGCAAATTTTGGAACTTTTTCAGTAATTAAACTAAAATAAAGGGCCCGGCCCCTCAGAAACCTAAGATTCTTTTAACATATTTTATGAACAAAAAGATAAAATAGCATAAAATAAGACATCATAAGGCTCCGGGCCCGCCAGAGGCCTCGTCATCCCCCCCCCCCCAGGACATTCCTGGGTGCGTCACTGCTAGAGCTCACTGTGAGAAATATATTCAGGACGGAATGTTACATTTACCCCACCCCGTAGAATGTCGTTAAAATCAAGTTATGCATAAGCATATTATTACCCATACACCGACCTTTGCAATGTGAGCGCATATCTTTAGCAAGGAATCGGGAACATCCAAAATTCCCCAGTAATCCAGCCGAGAAATCCATGAAAGCGATTCCGGTCTCCAGACTTCCTAAAGACCCGAAAATTTAAGATTATAATGTCAACCCCTAATAGAGTATCCCTTTATCTAACCCCGGGTTAATTCACTCTACTTGCTTTACTATGGATCCCATTAACTTTGACAACAAACTTGAAATTGAGTTTAGAGTTTAAGGTATCCCATCAACATGTATGTTTATTACAAAAAGTCAAAGACTTATCCACATATTAAAATATAATACCTTCTTACCTTCCTAGCCCGCGTAGCAATGGCTAAAGAAGGTATTATTTTCGACGAAATTAATTTTTTTGATATAATGCCGAAAATGTGTTATTTGGATGTATTTTGACCCATCTTAGCAATATGTCTGACTGTTTGTATGGGTGTATATTATTTCTGCCCGTAACACGATAGCTCCTAAACCGCTGAACCAATTTTCACAAAAGTTTCACGTAAAATAGTGTTCGACACTTTAACGAGCTGATTAGAATTTGGTCAAAATCCATTAATGCTAATGACAGTTGCTCGACAATTAAAAAGTTTGAAAAATGCTACCTTTTTAATGGAGCGTCGTCGTAGGTATCAATATGCGGTTTTCGGAATATAGTATACCAAATTTTGTTCAAAAACTTAATTTTCTGTTTTCAAGGTTGGCATGGCTTCTGGCTTCACTTGAAGAGTGCTAATAGGCTAGCTAGGAAGGTATCAGTCTATTTGATTCACAGAGGTGAACGCTCACCTGACAACCTGACATCACGTCACGTCAAGAATAAATGTCAGTTAGTTAGGGTGACCATATGTGTTTAGCGAAAAGGAGGACGTCAAAAACAAAAAAGCCGGATTTTCGATAAAAAAGCGGGACAAAACCGGTCAGTCCTAAAAAAATTTGATATAACCTAAAAAAAATCTTTTTCGACCAAAAAATTTGTATATAAATCAATAAAAAAACCACCTTGAAAAACTTTGACCAAAGAAGCGCATCTAGCCGAGCCATTTGCAAAAAAGAACTAAGCCAACAAAATAGGTTGGGGAGGGGGGTAAGATCGCTTAACACACCTCACAATGAATAAAAATTAGTATCTAAATAGAATTAAAAAAAGAAAATCTAAATAAACAACTATAAAATCGAAAAAAAGTAGGTACCTTTCGGAAAAAATTGCGCCATAGAAAAAGATTTGTAGGAACAAAACGGCGACGCAAGTGAACATTTAAAAAATAATGAAGCATTGTTCGTACTGACAGTTTCTACAATATTACAAAAACTACTAAAAAAGTTTAAAAAAAGCGTATACGTAGGCAAAATTTTTTATAATTTTTGGGAAAAATCACAAAGAAAAAACTGTAAGAAAATTTAAAAAAATTGCGCTGTAGGTGAAAATTTTCGAAAAATTAGGACATTTTCGAAAAAAATTAAACCTCAGGGAAATTGAGTAATTTTCTCTAAAAATGCCGCCACAGAAAAAGAAAATTGGTAATTTTTTCACGATCAGTTGGCTCCTAATAAATTATGCTCATTGCGTTTGGCGGACTATATTTTAAGTTTGGGGGGCTAAACAGCCTTAACCCTCCCTAAGTTGCGCCCCTGGATGACCAAAAACAAAAGGTCTCTGGTCGAAAAAAGCCTGACGAAAAAAAAAGCCGGCCGGACATTTTCATTTTGCCCAAAAAGACGGACTTGTCCGGCTTTATCCGGACGTATCGTCACCCTAAGTTAGTTTGCAGTTAATTTTTCCTGTAATCACAACAGATATTATTTCAATTGTCCTTTTTATTTTTAGTAGGTAACAGAAAATATTGATTTTAAAAATTTTAAACAGTTGCGACTGTTTTTAATTTTATTTTTGCTAAATGTTTTAAAAATAAATAAGCCGACTGACACACAGATTAAAATAAAAATATTATGGGCCAGACACACAATTTAAACGCGTTATAAATCGCTTCGGTGTTATTATACGGATTAACATAATGGGTTCCGCTAACAATAAATTTTTCGAAAAAGAAAAAATATATAGATTTTTGGGTCAAAAAGTTACAAATAACAATTTTCCGAAAAAATTTTGTGAACATAATGTGTCATTTTTAGCGGAAATTGTTCTAACATTGCGGCAGTCTATAAAATTCAAATTTTTTATTGAAAATAGCATTTTATATTCCAAGGGATAAAAATACGTTTTTATCACTTTTCATCCCTGATTTCTACTTTTTGTCGCTGCTCTGGCACTTTTAATACCTGATTTTTACTTTTTAAGTATAAAAATGAACGCGTTATATTATTATATAGAATATACTCTACAATGTCGGTTTAAAACTTTTTTCTACGTTATCCGACGCATATTCTCCACCCCCTTCGATCCTGACAATCATCTTCCTTCAGGTTTTTTTGACTCATTGATCTTTGGATTGACTGTTGCCATTATATTTTAGGATGCTCTCTTTTTCTGTGTCGTATTGGTTGCCATTCTAGTACCTGCTTTGGTAATCTTTCGTCGTTCATCCGTTGTACATGGCCGTACCATATCAGTTTTCTTTTAGTGATGTCATCCGTTATGCCTCCCTCGATTCTCATGCATTCTTTATTTTACGATTTCAGTTATTATGTGATCTGTTCCAGATATTCTCATTGATCTTTTTTGTTTTGTATTTTTCTGTTACGCCACAATTCGAATATACCAAAATATAATATAGTAGAATATACCAAGTGAAACAAATTATTATTAAATTTAGGGACTAAAGAGTTCTACATTAGTCTCTAGTTTGAGTCAGTAAAATCACCCTTTTGATCCCTAGAGAGTCAAATCTAACTTTGAATCCCTAGTGTTAAAAATGATTTTATCCTTAGGGATTAAAAGTACTTTTAATCGAAAGGAATTTTGTATGTATGTATGAGTGTATCGTAGATTTTAACAAATCAGCTTGTTTGCGTCTCGCAGGCTTTCTTTTTAAATGTAATAGCAACTTCTCAAGACACACTTAGATTTTGTGTTAAATATTAACCCTCCATGAAAGACTGGCAATCACTAGGATGACATTTTATACTTAGAGTCAGTGGCGGCTCGTGAAGTATAAGAAAGGGTGTGCGCTATAATAAGTGAGTCGAAATAAATTTAAAATAAATAAAGTTAAAAAAAATTGCATGTTTATTTGTAGCCAAATAAAAGAACTTATGGTATATTGGTTTTTAGCCAACGATGGATAACATTAATTCAATGTACAAAACCGTTTTATCTTAGCTTTTGATTCAAATACCATTTCATATTGTAATGTTCGTATACGTTGATTCAATGTTATCCGGTCATCGGCTGAAAATTAATGTTAAATTGATATTACGCACCTTTTTGTCAGTCCTGCTTTTTGTTTAGTTTCCTAGTCCTTAAATAATAATAATAACGAGTTTGTAACATCACATCCACAAATCCAGTTGTTTTTTTGGTAAATATCTTTTAAAATTCCTACCTTCTTTTCTTTTGGAGTAAGTTTGCGATAATTCTAGTTCTGGAGTCGGCCTTCCTAATATTTTAATTTCAATTTTTTGATTTAAATTAAAGAAGGAAAAGCTTGCTACAATGTTTTGTACAGAATTAAGTCTTGAATTACTTCCAGGATTACCCGAACCCGAACTTATAACTGCCTCAGACATATTCGACACTTGTAGCTAATAATTAACCCAAAAATTAAAAATTCACTTAAAAACTGCGTAAATAAATTTTAATTACGCCCAAACACGCATACTAACGATAATATAAACAGTAATCAGCTGAGAACTATAAAAAAAACGATGCAAGTGTGTATTGATTTAGCGCATCACCTCGCCCTTTTCTCGGCCGATATCCCGAGCATTTCCGATCCAATTGCGTGGCAAAAATTGGCTTAAAGAGGAACGCCGAATCCACGCGCACCTCCAGATTCAAGCCCGCCCTCTCATATCTCTAGATTCAAGCGAGGCGATCGAAGGCCACCGTATGCGGCAGCAAGCGTCAACTCGAAAAGATATTAATTAGTTCCGTTAATGCTCGATAGATGCCACCAGCGGATCGGGATCATTAAAAAATAAATAAAAAACAACAGTAATTATTTAATAATAGTTTGTATTTATTTTTTTTTTCTTATTTTTGCTGGGGGTGCGCGCGCACCAGCGCTCCTATGGACGAGTCGCCCCTGCTTAGAGTATCGTTAATGAAATTATTACGGAGTAATTAAATAGCATTCAATGATTTTTAATTTTAATTATTTTTCCTATTATTAAGTGCATAAAATAGAAAATAGAAAAGATAAACTACGTGTCTAAAATGCAATTTAGTCTCTTCTCGGAAAATTGTAACCCTCCCTCAGGTCAGGCTACAAATTTTTTGCCTCGGGATTAATAGTACCACTTTAGTCCCTAGGTTTATAATGTTTTTATAATGTTTTATATTTAAACCCCTTGATTTTGTAAAGGTTTTTCAAAAATTTTCTGTTTTGGCTCCCCAACTTTAATTTCGTTGTCGGCACCCAATTTCAATAAATTACTTCTTATAGTTACTTTGGCGACAGCCTGACAACTCTTCATTACAATTAAATTTAATTAAATGACATTTTTTTGGAACAAATGCGGTAGGTTTAAACTTAAACTTATCCCAAAAGACCAAGATTTAGCATATAAAACTGCCGAAGCCGTTTTATATATCATAAATAACGTATTTATAGCGCTACTAAATTTAAATTTAGTTGCACACTTAATCCATGACTTAAAAGCTCATTTCAAATTGTTGTCATAATTTTTAAAGCATTTAAGTTTGACCTTTAATAGAGACTTATTGGAATAAAACCTGACTTTATTTTAGAGTCGGCTTTACAGCTGACTTTTCAAAATTGACATACCAAAGTCAAATTTAAAAATAAAGTCGCTAACTTTCCATTAATAAAATTACACACTGATAAATCAGGTTCTTAAATACACAAAGGGCGAATTTTGAAAGAAAGCAGGTGCTTTTTATATGTAAATCTGTCACTATACTGCTGATTTTAAAATAAGGTCAGGTTTTATTTCAATAAGTGTCTAATATCGTGCACGGTTACTTTCTTTAGGACAAGAGGATATCACAACAAAATATGTACCGCGTGAACAAATCCACATATAGGGGGCCTAATTTCTATAAGAGGTTAAAAAACAGATAATAGTGTATAGCATGTATTAAAGAGAGACAATACGCCCGATTCCCGTCAAAAGCGTTTCAGCGTTGCCAAAAATAACCTTGTAAAATATTAGAGGCGTGTTGTCCGTTACCTACGAAGCTCGTAAGTAGTGAGTGGTCGCAGTCGTCAAAGGGCGGACAACCTAAAACATTTGTTAAGTCCACTTTACAAAAGGTGACCTACTTAACGTGAAAATTTAATTTTTTATTTTATTAAATGTGAGTTTTAGGTCCTAAAACACCGAAATCGGTGAATAAAATAAATTGTCTGTTTGAATACACGCTAAAATAAATCAAGAACACCTTTAATCATTCTAACCCAATATGTTTTTTGTTGGCATTAGATTTTGGTTAAAAGGAAAGGGTTATTATTATTGTTTAAATAATATTACCTTAAAACTATCAGTTGTGGTTTAAGAGGGACTACTACTCATAATTTTGATATTCATTTGAGGCTTTATACCACCTTTGCCGCCCCCCCCCCCTAGGGTCTCGCACCCCTCCCACGTCCCCTACCCACCCTGCGCCACTGTGGTCTACCATTACCTTTTTTTTGAGGTTGAACGAAAAACGCATTACAAAAACTAAAATTAAATAATATAAATAGGTAGATTACCTGTTGATTGGTAAGTTATATTTCAAACAAAATTGACTTTAGTGAATAAGAAACAAAAATTAATAACCAGAATAACACCTTAAAATACTATATATATTTATCGGTTTCACAACGTTCTACGTCTTCCGATACCCAATCTCCACTCGTTTCTGTTTGCCCATAATTCATCATCTAGGCCTCTTATTCTTATTTCACTGTCTATTTCTTCTCTCCAGCTTCTCCTTCGTCGTCCTCGTTTTCTTCGGCCAGTTGGTTTCCATTGTAGTATTTGTTTAGGTAGTCTTTCATCATTCATTCCACCCCCGTGAAAATGGCATACGGAATATAACAGCGCGAACAGCGCCTGCGATCTGGACAAGGGACTAAATTGGAACTAAACATAATGACGTTTGACAGTATCATCCTGTTCTGTGGTTTGACTGCTGTTGTGGGAAAGAGAAAGAGAGCCCACCAGAACAGACAGAAAGAGAGACACGCGACACACCTGAATTTATTCTGTGGTGAATGTCATTTTTGTCGGGTGTTTCCCTCAATCTGATTTTTGATAAAAAAAACTAAAATCAAATCATTGTGTACTAGATCGGCATATTTTGTGAGTCTAACAAGCAGTAGCAGTGTAAAAAAGAAGCAGCAGCAGTATAAAAAACAAGGAGCAGCATATAAAAAGCAGTCCATTCAACGACCCCATACCAGTGAGTTTTAAGGTGGATTTATTGTTCGTTAATGTAAGGGGTAAGTTCATTTATTTAGGCTTACTTCATACTTTCCACTATGAACAATGGAAATTTTTATTTTAAGTAAGGCCGCCTTGTTTATGATAAAAACAAATAGGTTCTAACTTATAAGTCTAAGCTGTTACTACTTCTAAAGAGTTACAGTGATCTATCACTCAGCTGCGACACAGTTTTATGCCAAAAACCACCTTCGCTTAGTTTCTACTACCAAAAAACCAACTACTACCTCCTTCTGTGGCTTCTATCCCCAAAAAACCAACTACTACCACCTTCCCCTACTTCTAACCCCAAAAAACAAACTACTACTACCTTCGCTGAGCTTCTACCCCTAAAAAACCAACTACTGCCATCTTCTTCTAGTCTCTGCCACCAAAAAACCAACTTCTACCAACGCTTATCTTCTACCACTAAAAAACCAACTACTACCTCCTTTGATTATGATTGTAGTATTTGGTTTTTTGGTGGTAGAAGCTAGGGGAACTTGGTAGTAGTTGGTTTTTTGCTGGTAGAAGCTAGGGGAAGGTGGAAGTAGTTACTTTATTGCTGGTAGAAGGTAGCAAAAGTTGGTAGTAGTTTGTTTTTTGGTGGTAGAAGGTAATCTAAGGGGATAGTAGTTGGTTTTTAGTGTAAACCTGATCTGTACCTAAGTGATAGATAGATAGGTAACTGTTTGGGAGTGGTAGCAGCTGTAATTTATTAGTTAGGGTTGTTTTAACCTCAAACAATACACTCCAATATCAAAAAGTATAAAAAGGTCATTAAAATTTTGATCTGTAAAATATAGGAAGGGGGGATGGGTGGTACCCCATGAGGCCATATTTTATGTTTGTATTCATGAAATATGTGGAAAAAATTAGAAAAAACTTTGCTTTTGGGGGGGCTGCCCCTGACATATATGCCACTGTGTAGACCCATGTTTGTAGGATAATACATTTTTTTGTTGCATCTTACTGCTTACTTTATGGCAATATGGCTTTGTTTGTTATTGTTATTGCTATATAGCTTTAAAATTCCTGCCTCCCTGCTTAATAAGTTTGACTTAAGCCCTGTTCTGACTGCATCAAACCCATGTCACTATATCCGATGATGGCACTTGGAATGAGATGGTTGCATGCATTTTAGAGAAACTTTCATAGTGACAAATCAGCTTTACAGCCCCAACTATAAACTCAACTTTACTGTATCAATTTGATCATGGCACATACCTGTTCTTTTCTGGGGAGAAAGAGATGTGTCAATATGGAACTGAAACAGTATCCATGAGTTTTATAAATAGCATTTTTTATTGCCTAATACCCTGTTCGGACTGTGCAACTTTTCCATGCATGCAACTTTTGTGTCCTCTCTCTCACTCAGATAATGTTACTTAAAGAGAGACAGAACAAACAAGTTGCATGCTTTGTTTGGAAATGAAATGAATGAAAATTTGTTTTATTTTTAAGTAAAACAAACACTGTTTTTTAATTTTGCAAAGGCAGCTTTGTGTTCCCCTCAGATAGGCCCCAAACCTAAGATTTTTTTAATATATTTTCCACATATTTCATGAATAAACACAAAAAATAGCATGAAATACGACATCATGAAGCCTCGCCCACACCCCCCCCCCCCAAGACATATTCCTGGGTGCGCCACTGCATAAGCTGTAAAATAATATTTTATTCTGAATAATTACCGGACAATGTAATCTCAAAGCTAAATTTGTATTCAGGGTAGTAATGCTATGTTTTTTGAACAGGTGTCAATTGGAGCTTCAGCAGTCATGTTTTCTAAGGTGGTTTATAAAGTTTCACTTAGTTTTATTTTAATAAATCTAAATTTTTTAACAATCTTAGTGGAAAGTTTGGTTTGGTGAAGTCAAAACATAATAATAATTTCTTATGGTAGTGATAGTAGTAATTATTTATTTTTCGCAATTTTTACTGTAAAATCTTTTAAAATAAAAATTTTATATAAAATAAAGTTTTTTTTGTTTTATTTATTTTTATTTAATTATTTTAGACAGGTTTTCTTTCTAACATAAAAATTTTTGTTGGTCCCCCAAAAGAGGATTCTGCTCACAAACAATATTTTATAGCTTGTGAAAAAAGAAAACAACTAAATAATTTTTTTTACATGTCAATTGTAATCTCAAAAAATGTTTTTTTTCACTTGTTGACACATGTTAAAAAAAATATTTTTTTTAAACTTTTGAATATGGTGGGGGGTGTGACTGTTCTATCAGAAAAAGGTAGTTGTTATTTTGTCTGCAAATTCTATTACATGTCAAAACTTCAGAAATCTTTAAACTAGAACAGGTCATTATTCGCATAACTTATATTATCATGGCTTTTTTCTAAGTAAGGCCTGGTTTACCCAAAAACTTAATGCACAATGAACAAACTCATTGCTTAATTTTAATATCTCTATTTCCATCTCCTTAGTATTGTAGACATAAAGTATAAACACTAAATCTTTCCATTGTGCATTATGTTATGGGTAAATTAGGCATAAAATAGAAAGTTCACATTACTTTGTTAAGTAATCTTATCTACAGTTTGACTAATGGTATCCGACCCTCGGAACCGAAATCAAAAAATATATTTTTACACAAAACATAAAGCCCAATTGTGTAAAATTTTAAACTATACAATATCAGGACATCCACAAAATCATATAAATTCATAAAATTTGACTTGTGTATTGTGTAAAAACATATTTTTTCATTTCTGTGCTGAGGATCAGATACAATAAGTCAAACTGTATATACAAGTGGCCCATTTTGTCTTATTTTTATTACATATAATAGTGAGTTCATATTGCTCCAATGAAAGCTCCTAATTGTATTGTATTTAACATTTGGGGATATATTGTGCCTATATTACCTAATGAGTTTGACTACATTCTTGAAATATGTAATGCTCAAGGGGGAGAGGATTTAGCCTTGCATTATATTCAATGTGCTTGTTTTTTAATGGGGGAAGCAGGCATATTTTTGTCAACCGCTACAAAAAACTGCAGACTACAACAAAAAAATAAATAGGATTTATATTATAGCACTAGTGCAATATTGAACCATTATTCGAAATGTATGTAAGCCAAAATGGTTTATATAGGGTGTTGTAAAATTCAATAAAATATTTTTAAAGATAATTTCCTAGAGTGATTTCAAGACAAAAAGTTTATATAAACAAAGGTCTACAAACACTTAGTAGTAGAGATACAGGGTGTTTAAATTTACTTTTTTTATATAGCTTTTACAGTTTTTGTGATATTTAGCTCAAATTTGGCTCGTATATTTACTTATAGGCACTACAAGTTAAGGCATGTCAAATAGGTTTTAATTAATTTGTTTATTTTGATATACTCGCCATACCATACTGGAGCATTTTTTATTTTATGATAGCAGCCTTTGGTGCAACAGCCATTTTCTCTAAAATGGTGAAAGATGCAAAAAAAATTCAGAAAAACAAAAAAGTTTGCAAATGAAACAAAGATTTAATTTCTTCTTCTGAAAAAGGGTCACTCTGTACATGTTTACTATTATTTGGCATGTCTAAAAGTGTAGTGCCTATAGCTTAATTTGCCAAATTTGAACTAAATATCTCGAAAAGTACAAGAGCTATAAAAAACTAAATAAAAGAAACTTTAAAACAAGGCGTTTAAGGTTATATAAAAATTTTGCCTTGAAACCACTTAAGGAATTCAACACTAAAATTATGTTATTGAATTATGAAACACCCTGTATAATGTGTATTTTATAAAAACTTATTTCAATATGTAAATAAACAGTGGCAGAACTACAATGCAGCAAGGCACAGGGTTGCCGAGAGGCGTATGCTCCATAGAGAGCCCGAAGGGCTGGAGTGATCACACACACATAGTGATAAGTAAAAAATGATTTCAGCGAAATTAAAAAGGTTTAGTTGGTGGGAGCACCTCTGCCCTGCAGAAGGTCTTGCTGTATGGTGGTTCTATCACTGCTTGTCTTGCAATTCATTGCAGGGAGAAAGGCTGATCAATAGCAAAAATTGTGTACAGTTCTTTACCTAATCCATATTTTTGTTGGTCCTGTAAGTCCTTCTTGGTCTTATTTAGGTATAAAGTGATAAAAAAAAGACAAAAATGACTAACGAATAATACCAAACCAAAGGTCCTGCCAGGACCTAATTTTTACTGATTTTTATTAGTCCGAAGCGCATTGATCAGCCCCTCGGCGCAGGATCTGTCCTGGGAAGGGTTTTAGTTGAGCGAACAGTCTATCCGGAAAAGTGTTTAAGTTCAATAAACTGTGTCTATCACGGAAAGTGTTTTAGTTTACTATCTGCTCAACACTGAAATAACAATATCACAGTTCATATAAATGTATCTTTAGCAGTAAAAAAGCTGGTAAGTACTATAATATGTTTATTAATTAATTTTTAAATATTAATATAATACTGTTCATTGAATATCAGCTGATGATGGTACAAAAAGTTTGTTTTTGTTTAAAATGTATTTTTTCAGAACCATTTCATATAAAGTTTTGGTATTTTCCATAAATTTTGTAAAAAAATTATTGTCCACAAAGTTTTACTATTTGACGATATTTTTGTGCAAATTTGATGGAAAAAGTATGCCATGATTTAAATGGGATGGTTCTGAAAAAATACATTTTAACAAAAACAAACGTTTTTCCCATCAACAGCTGATTTTCACTGACCAGCAGATTTATTTTAACAAATATCAGCTCAGCTGGTGTTCTGTGATATCAGCTGATTTATTTACAGAGAGCTACAGTCTTCTCTCTTTCTGGACCGTGTTAAGGTTATTCTCGTGTTACCAACGGTTTAACACGTAGTTTGCATTTCTTCCCTTTGGTGTTCTGTGATTCATTCTTTGTACATGTCCGTACCACACCAGTTGTTTTGTTCTTATATCATCCACTAAAGTACGTTCACCCACTGTCATAATTTCTCCTAATTTTTAATTTGTAACTCTTTCTCTTTTTGATTTCCCTGCTGCTCTTCTCCAATAGTTCATCTCTGTAGCGGAAAGCATTTTTTCTGTTCTATTCTTGATTGGCCATACTTCTGAGCCGTATGTAATAATACTTTTTACAATGGTGTTATATATAAGCTTTTTGTTATGTTTTGATATACTTTGGTCCCAAATTATTCCATTCAATAAAGTTATTGCTTTTCTTCCTTGTACGTTTCGATCTTTTATAGCTTTGTCTAGTGTTCCGTCAGCTGTAATTTTTAGACCTAAGTATTTATACTCATCAAAGGACTGAATTCGCTGCCCGGTATTTAAGATTAGATCCTGTTTCGTTCCACCGATACACATATACTCTGTCTTATTGAGATTAACCTCTAGTCCCCACTTATTGTACCCTTCTATTAGTTTTCGTGTCATATATTCGAGGTCGTCATAATCCTGAGCCACTACTATCTGATCATCGGCGAAACATAAAGTATACAAGGTGGTTTCGTCCAACGGAATTCCCATGTTTTGACATTTTCTCTTCCATACTTTAAGCACTTGTTCCAAGTATATCTTGAAGAGCGTAGGCGACATACAGCAACCTTGTTTAAGACCCTTCTTTACTTGAAAGTCTTTGGTTAGTTTTGCTTTTATTTTAACTTTTGCCTTACTATTGCGGTATAACTCTTTGATGGCCTTAATTAGTTGTACGCTTATGTTTGTGTTTTCCAACGCTTTCCAAAGTAGATTTGCCTTCTGCAAATCGACGTAAAGCAGATGCAGCTCTTGTCCGTATGCCATTTTCTTTTCAATAACTTGGGTTATACAAAAGAGATGATCTGAAGTCGATCTACCCGCCCTGAAACCGGCTTGTTCTTCTGCCTCCATGCCTTTATATTCGCTCTCCACTTTATTTCTTATTATTTTACCGTATATTCTGCTTAGTCAGTATTATTCTGGTTGTGTATCACCCCGGCACATACATAAAACTGACTTAATTGACTTTTCGCGAATTGAGTAGCGGCTTATACTGATGTTTTGGCTAAGCCCGCAACGTTGGTTATACACTTTTCTGCTTTTCCATGGAATCCCCATGGCCCATACAAAAATCCTACCCCTAGATAGAAGCACGGATCACCTAACAAATAGGTGATCCGTGATAGAAGATTGCGCTGTATAATATGCTAGGTCTGTACTTAGTAGTTTTGTTTTAGGACTATGATTTTGTTATTTTTTATATTTTGCTTAATGCAATGTCCTTGTTTAATTCTTTTTCTATTTACTTATTTACATTACATTTAGTCTGTGATTTGTTTTTTTTATGGTAATGGTAAATTTTTTTGTGAAAATTGAATAAATTTTTGTTGTCGTGTGGTAAAATTTTGACAGGAATTTAAAAAAAAACGTTATTACAAAATGTACTTTTACACATTTTTTGCAAATTAGCGGATTTAAAATATAAAGTTAAATGAGTTTTGAAACTCATACAAATAAACCTATTCTCCTTATTAACGATTATGAATTATCTGACAGATATCGGCGAATATCTGTCACGTACAGGGACTCTAATTTAAGTTAGTTGAATGACAGAGTGTTATTGTGACATGTTGGTTAAATAACAACTAACAAAGTTGCCATCTACCTGAAAAGACAACGTTGCCAATAGGCCATAACCGAAAGTTTAATATTGCTAACCCAAGTTTTTTTATTGTATTAAACTGTTCGGAATACTGGGTGACCAGTTTTATCAAGCAGAACTTAAATTCTTTTTAGCAAAATATATATTTTTTATTTATTACTATTGTCTTTAACACCTCATTAGTTCTAAGTTATTTACTAAAGATAAGAAATAAAATTTTACAGGAACTCGTAAAAATGGATGGCATGAACTGTCAATATTTTTCGTATTTCGTATTTTTTATCGTATATAAATGAAGAAGCAATTTTATTATTTTGTAGGACATTATGATAGGTACCCTGCTTAGTTTGAATCCTCAAAAACTTAAGTTAATATATTTAAAAATATTCAAAAATTAAAAAGTCTTTAAATATCAATTTCTCCAAATCTATAAAAACTTTAAAAGAGTTTATATAAGTTTTTGTTACGTTGATTGCCGGAATTTAAATTATAAATTGTGTTGCAGAAAGCTGGGTCATCCTGTGTATCAGCAGAACCAAAAACAAAACCAAACGTCTCTGGGATTAATAATCCAAACCAGTGAAATGAAATAGTTAGCTTAGTTGGAATGATTAATTTTTCAACAAGTTAATAAATTGATTTATAATAAAAACCTCAAATAGTTTGAAGATTCATATCGTCGCCTTTCTCACGAAAGATAATATGATGGTAAATTCTTCAGGAGAGCTAAAAAACGAAAGAGGGGTAGGTTTAAATCAGCACGTCAGCTTTGTTTTAAAGCAATTCAAAGCTGAACTATTTGTAATGAAGATATGTCACTTCGTAAGACCAAAGAGTTGCATGAGAACGGTTAGACCAAAAAATATTTCAATTTTCGGAAACATTTTGGTAGCGTATCGCATTTTTTGGATTTTTGTCAGTTACTTCGTCGGTACGTGAGATAGGGGAGATATGTGTGTGGGCTGTGCAGCACTTCCACTGCAACCACCAGTTACTACTCAAGTTTGATGTAGTTTTTCTCGATCTTTATTATTAGAATTATTAACAATTGATTATGTTTTTTACAGAGATCTCACAAGCAACAACCTTACGATTCTCAGCGAGACGTCGTTGGCAAATTTTGCACATTTGGATGAATTGTGAGTACTTACCTATCTATTTTTTCGCTAGTACTTTGGGTTTATAGGGTTAACGGTACTTTTTTTTAGTAAAAGCCATAAGTCTGATAGTTATTCAAATACAAAATCAACAAACAAAAAGTTAAGGTTCGGTTCGGTGCGAAACTTCTTTGCGTTATGCTTTTGTTTATTTAGTAAAATCTCTTTTAGTTCACCCTGGAAATAACTTTTTTTGTTACAATAAAAATTTCTGTTATTTTATCTCACCCAAAACAACTTATTAAGAAAAGTTGTTAAGAATCCTAATTTTCAGGAAAATCAGCCAACTTTGATTTTATAAGTCGATTATGAAAATTTTGTTAAGCCGATTTTTTAGCAGATTTTTCTGCAAATTGAGAGTCTGCCTAAAACAAAGGTACTTTACTTTTAACACTCTTTATTAAATCAGGCTATAAAACCACCCTGTATAATAATTGCTTTGTTTGATTTTCTTAAAATCTGTTTGAGACCACGCACGAGTGAATTATAGAAAATCTGAATTTTTGTCATTAATACCTAATCCCCATCCATCGTCGTAAATGACGATAATAAAATTGCCCAAGATCATAAATGAAAATGGTATAACAGTCCAATGGCAAAAACGGAATTCGTAATAACCGGAGAATATACAAAAATGTCATTCATTAAAACAAGACAAGAGCAAAATCGAAGTTTATTAAATGTCTTTTTACCAAAACCGCACAAAATCAAAAAGGACAAACTTATAAAAACCAAACCGAACCGAACCGAACCGAACCGAACTCTGTCCTTTCTTTTTATGTATACTGGTTCCGTTTGTCTTGCTCTCATACAAATCGGTCTCATGGAAATTTGGCGGCAAATTTAAATCAAGAACAAATAATATTGTTCTTTTTAGACCCAAAAATACATAAAAAAATAAAAATGTCTGTTTCTTTTCTTAAATTAGCTCCCCTGTCCATCTTTTGTGAGGTAGAAATCGGTGTTAAACGAACTAAACCTCTTGGTCAATTAATTGCAGATAAATCCTAACCTCGAGTCCTACTCTTGACCGTTTTTAAGGATGGGCCTTGCTTAATGAAAATGCCTATAACAATCACTATGTAGATACGGCGTTTTCTTTAGGCATGACAGTAAAGAAATCGCAGTGAAGGACGCTTCAATTACGTACCAATAACAGAACCGCTCTTCTTTAGGTAAACGTCACAAGCTAGGACCTACCCTGTTTCATGATTTTGTCCGGTTTTGATTAAAGACGTTATACACAACCTCGATTATGCTCTTGTCTTGTTTTGAAGAATGACGTTTTTGTACCGTTAATAACATAGGACTGTTATGCCATTTTCCATTATTATCTTAGACGATTTTTTATTGGTCCTTTATAATAAACTATGGGGGCCCTTAATTCCTGAAGGTATGTATTCACTTGCAACAAAACACGCCGAACAAACCAAACAAACCGCGGGCACTGTAACAACTTTGTATAGTCGGTACGTTGCGCATCGCCGAACCGAACGCGCAAAACATTTTTCAAATCTTGTCGTAAAGTAGAAATGCACAAAGAGAATTAATCGGTCCTGTTATGCCATTCCCTTCAAATCAAAGTCCCCTATGCCGAACCGAACCGAACCAAATTATAGCTCATTAGAAGTTAACAATCACGAAATCAAAGTTACTTATTCAAATAAATACCTCGGCATATATCTTGACAGTTGTCACATAAATTACCCAGGTAGCAAGGGGTCATCAAACGTCTTTTTTTCGTCGAAAAGTGGTCATTTGGATGACCAGCAGGTCATCTACCAAAAAATGTTGTCTTTAAGGCGTCAGTTAGTTGACGTCTTTTCGTAGTGTAGTTTTTGAAGTCTGAAAAACGTCATATATTGGTCACTGCCCACACTGCACACTTTGTCCAAGAAACATACACTCATACTTACATAGATGGTGCCCCAGTCAGTACTTGACCGGATTTATACGGAATCTGGGGATATGTATGTAAAATAAATTAAATATTAAATCAAGACAAACTTCGAGGCTTCTTTCCCTTCAAGGTGGAAATGTGTAAGTCTAGGTATAGGTCTATTTTGATCTGTACCTCACAGACGAACACCGCTGTACCTATTCCAGTACTTCCAGGTCTAAGTCACAGAAGAGTCACCTTCTGTGTCTAAGTTTCCTTCAATGTTCTCAAATGCAGGGAATATTTCATATATTCAGACGAGTTAAAAAAAAGTCATAAATAGGTCTGTGTCTGTGACTAATGTTCTGATTTGGTCCCAAATACGTCATATTGCTGACGTCTTTAAAACGTCTAAAAATGACGTCATTTTGGGTGTGTCTTTTGAACGTCATTTAAAGGTCATTTACACGTCAGATTAGAGACGTCAATGGTCATTAAAAATGACCTGTTTTTGACGTTTAAAAAAGGTGACCTTGCTACCTGGGTATATAAATAAAACGGTGATTGATTGAATTGAAAATTACAAAAAATTTCGAAAACATTAATAAATTAAAAATGCTGTATTCAGCTTTAGTGGAACCACACATTAGCTATGGAAATATAGAATAGAATAGAATAGAATACGTTTATTTTCCTTATTTGACAATTTACAGAGAATTGTATAGGAATAGTCAAAAAATGTTTAAAAAAAGCCCTAAATCTAAAAACTAAAACTAAAGCGAAGAAAATTTTGTAAAAGACAAAAAACGAATATAGCTTGGGGTAGCGTTTTTAATTGTCATATTAATACATTGGAGAAAATTCAAAAATGGATACTCAAAATAATTATTCTAAATAAACCTTTTCTGTACACAACTGACAAATATTAGACATCAGGCTACTATTTTATAAACAACCTTCAATATCCTGGTACAAAAAACAAAAAAAAATAAATTCATACCAGTAGACATGAATACAACACTCCCTCTAGGAATCAACTAACCGTGCATAGAAAACATAAGGTCATTGGGCAGCGCTGTCACACATTATAGGACCAAATGTGTATAATCATCTACCCGAAAATATAAAAAAACAACCATCTTTAAAGCAGTTTAAACGTTTACTCATCGAATGGCTACAGAAACTTCAAGAATCGAAATTCATTCAGTGATTCCTTAAAAAATATTTACAATTCTTAATAAAAAAGAAAAAGGAAACTTTATTGTGTGTGCTTAAGACCACGTGGCAGAAGTGTAAACTTCAACAAGGCGAAATTAATAATATTGGCCCATAACATATTCTGCAAAGCGGACCGAATCGAACTCTTCTGTGTACTGGCCTTCATCTTCATCATCATATCGCTCGCTGAATGTTTTTCACTGTTAGTCGACACGAGCCGATTTCACCCGACTGAGCGTTACATAGCCGAGCCTGACGGCTCGTTGAATTCACTACCCCCAGAAACTGCTAAACGCGCCTAAAGAAGTTTACACTTCAAAAACGCAATTTAGTTTTGGGTATTGTTTGTTTAATATTTTATTCAAATGATTATATTTAATGGTTATACAAGGCATCAATTTGAGATGTTTGTGTAGAAGCGGACAGACCCCATGAGCAAGGAAACTTTTGTGGAGTTTTTGTTTGTTTCTGTACGGAGGTTTTGGGTTTCTGTTTTTAACATTTATTTACCAGGTTTATCTATTGTTTTAAATTTTGTACATTAATAAACTATTATTGTTCGTGTAGTATTATTCGTGAATTCGGGTATTTGGTGTTTTATAGGAAATTTGCAATTTGGGAATACAGCGAACACAGCAAACACTTCAATCATCACGATGTTTTGCGTCCGAATGTTTGTTGCATTCGCCGCAAAGTGCGTTTGTTGGTTCGTTCGGAGTGTTTTGTGGCAAATGAATACACACATCACAATCCGTGGGAGATTTAATTTCGTTGCAAGTGCGCCTTAATTTTCTTTAGTTATGGTTGGTTCTGTGGTTTTTAGCATTTATGTCTATTATTATTATCAGTTGGAAAAAAACTTCAATTTTTAATATGATCAATAAAAGAAAAATAATAAACAAGGATGTTCAGCATGCGTAACAAACGAAATATCCCATATTCTAGGATCATCATCAATTTTGCTATTTTAAGGCAGCGCTCAGCAGACGAAATTTATGTTTTTCATATTACATCTATACTAGGATTTTAGATGTATATAGTATATATATAGCAGCAATATCAGTTTTCTAGAAAGTTGTTTTCTCTATTTTAAAAGGTATCAATCTCCTTTAAGGTTATTGGCCTTTTTTCCTTGTTCTTTTTTGCGAATATCGTCAAAAAATATGATCTATATCTTTATCTGAGAGGGCTACTCTTTATACTTTTTTTTAAACCGACTGGGAAACAACGTCTGTACAACTTTTTGTATTAAAAGTTTTACTTTACACGCAGTTCCTTTCAAAAAACTTTTAATTTTCAAAAAATTTCTGATGACAGTTTTTAAAGCGTGTTTATTTTAGTAGCTTTGACATCCTATTAAAATTATTTAAAATATAGAGTACAAATTTTGTAAATTGAGGCCAACTTTAAAAGTAGCCAATTATACCGTAAACTATTGGTCTTATAATAGTTAAAAATATACTAAGCTTCTTAAACATAGCATTACCACTTAAAAATTGGATATTTGCAATATGTGCATTAATTGTCGTAAATTTGTCGTGAAGGAAAATAAGTTTCGCGTCCCCGCCCGCTTTATCCCGGACTTACCACTGAACTAAAAAAAATTGATTTGTGTAATAGCATGGTCTGGTTGAACTGTGATGAAATGTCCTTCTTCCTTATAGACCGGTGGACGTTTAATAGATCATTTCAAAAATTATGATCCTAAAACGCAAATATTTTTTTAAAATAGCACAAAAAACTTATTGGTGTATTTTTGTACTATACCGAAAGTTATATTTTCATCAGAAATCGTTTTTCTTTCATCTTATAAAAGCAAAAAAATTGAAAAAAAAAACAATTTAATTAAATATAAAAAGCTATACTTCCTTGCTCTGTCTGTTTATGTAACACTTTCAGCAGCTCCAAAGTTTATAATAAAATTTGCTATCACTGTCGAGTCTAATTTCGTTGTCGCCATTTTCTCCTGCTGTAGATATGTCTAGACCGCTTTCGTATACTCATTATTGTCTTATTTCGAGTCGTTTTATCTTAAAACTTCTACGCTGATTAGCTTTCAAACGATGGAAGGTCCGGAATTCTCACACCCAGTAAAAAAACTATTTAGTAAAATAACAATTTTTTGAGTTGATTTTTATTTTAATCTCTTTGGGTCTAAGAAGACTCGTCGTCGCTAATTGGCCGCGGCTGATTCATCGTCGACCCAGCTGACCGCCGCGCCTACCCAAGTTGCCACCGGATATAGTAGCCGCCTAACCAATTTGCCGCCTTCCCGACTCGCCACCTACCGCCATGTTTATAGTTTGCAATTTTATTTATTAAAGGCTCATAACCTAGTCTACTTCTTTCCAAACTAGCTCCTTTGTCCTTCTTTTGGGAGTTCTAAATCGGTGTTAATCTAATCTTGGTCAATTGATTTATCTATCTATCTATCTATTTCGCCTTCTTCAATCCATCTCCATCTTGCACTCTTCTCTGCCTGTCGCCGTGTTCAGCCATCTAGTTCCCGCGTATTTCTTCAAATCTTCCGCCCACCTCATTTGGGGTCTTCCCCTACTTCTTTTATTTTTCCAAGGTCTCCAGTTTATAATACATTTGTTCCATCGATCGTCTTTCTGTCTGATATTATGACCGGCAAATTTCCATTTTAATTTTGCTACTTGTCCTCTGAAATTCCTTACTTTTGTTTTATTCCTTATCCATTCGTTGCTTTTTCTATCTGTTAGCTTTACATGTAACATTTGTCTTTCCATAGACCTTTGGGCCTTTGTTACCTTGTCCATGTTTGATTTTGTACGTGTCCAGATCTGGGATCCATAGGTAAGTACAGGAAGGATACATTGGTTATACACTTTCGTTTTAAGGTACTGGGGATATTTTTTATTTCTTAATATGTAGCTTAATTTACCGAATGCTGCCCAGGCCAATCTTACTTACTCTTTTTTTAGTTTAATAATTTGTCCCAGGTATATATATTACTCTACTTGTTTTATTTTGTTTTGTTGTATTCTGACCGTAATATCTTCGTCTGTGTTTGTTATGATTTTAGTTTTAGTGTAGTTTATACTTAAGCCTATATTTTTCGCTGCTGTATCCAGCTCTTCCAGCATTTTTATCAGTTCTTCCTTCTTGTCTGTTATTAAGGCGATATTCTCAGCATATCTTAGGTGGTTCAAGAATTGTCCGTTTACTTTGATGCCTATTTCTTCCCAATCTAACCTTTTAAAAACATCTTCTAGGGTCTGAATAAATAATTTAGGGGATATGTTGTTGCTTCGTTATATATATTGGCTATTAAGTCTGTATATCTGTAATCTATTCAGCCATTAATTAAAGATGCTTTTACTGCTTAGTGCTAAATGCTATCGAAAGCTTTTTCGAAGTCTATAAAAATATAATGGAATGTGTGTGTGTGTGTGTGTGTGTGTGTGTGTGTGTGTGTTATAGGTCGATAGTTTTTTAGGTCTGCTCTATCGCCTTTCTTCTGAATAATGGTTATTGATTATTTCCAGTTGTTTGGGATTATTTTTTCTTTTAGTATTTTATTCAGAAGAATATGGAGGGTATTAACTACAGCTTTACCACCGTACTTGAGCATTTCTGCCGTTACTCCGTCTTTTCCAAATGATTTGTCATTTTTCATTTTCTTTAATGCCCTCTTTATTTCCGCTTTGCTTATTTCAGGTTGTAGTTAGAGTTTTTGTTCTTTATTTTTGTTTGAAGTTTCTTCATGGTCTCTCGTGATGGTTCCCTTTTTGTTTGGTATAATTCTGTATAGAATAGGTGGGTGATATTTATGATATCCTCTTTAACGTTAGTTTCTATGCCGTTCATATACTTTATTTTAATTATTTCATATCTACCTAGAGTCGGCCTTAGATATTTCATTCAAAAGAATTCTTTTTTAAATAACAATTTTAAATAACTTTAAAAAAAATCCAAAAATTGTTTTTTAAACAAATTATTTTGGTAAAATATAAAATTACAAAATTACAAAATCCAATTAGCCTTGCATATCAGAATCTTTTTAAAAAGCCAATTTCTAAATTCTAGATCTGCACAACTAACTTAAAGTTTAGAAAAAAATGTGTACGGTTTTTACTGTAGTACCTACCTAATTGCTCAAGAATATTAGAACATTGAATACCAGTGATTGCTCCACATATGGGGCGCGCAACCCCCTAGGATATCCTTCTAAAATATATCTAATCATGCGAAGACAAAGTCACCGGTTAGTTCCATGCCTAGGAAACTCAATGCAATTTGACAGGTCGTTAGGTTAAAGTTCTCACTAAGCTGAAAAGAGCCGCTGCGGTCGCGCGTTTGTTCCTTATTTTTTTTTAAGATTTATCTGTGGTTTGGATTTTCCGTCCCCCTTTTATTCAGGTAGAAAAACCTCTTCCACCGCATTTTATTTCGGATTCATTTTTAATCTATCTTTTGGCTTATGTAGGTAATCTTTGATGCTGGCGCGATGACGCATTAAAGTTAAATTTTGTTAAATTTGTAACTTTTACAATTTTTAAATATAAACCAATGAGAATTTCTAGTTGCTTTCCTGGGTGAAGTGTCTAAAGTTCAGACGAGTATAAGATGCATAGTTTTCCGAGAAATTTTAAGGTAAGTTTTCTTATTTTCTCATTTGAGGTTAGATTGGTATTTGATAAAATTTGTATTGGTAGTGTCTTTTTACCTTCTTATCGCTTACTTTACGGAACTCTGAATACAGGTTTCCAACGCCTAGTAGGTGTCTTATTTGCCCATCAATTAAGCACAAATTTGGTGTTAATTTTATGTCTATCTCTTACTTTTGATATAAAGTAAAAGGGAGACACGTACAAAATTAACACTGAATTTGTGCTTAATTGATGGGTAAACAAGGCATTACCCAGCAGCGTAATGTACTTTGAATAAATTTATTTCTTAATTTTAAATCTTTTTCTTATTATAATCTATTACCTATGATCAACGTGGTTATAAGTTGATTTTTTTATTGTTTTCAGCTTTTAGATGATATGTGCGACCACTGATAAGCTATGTATACTGCTTTGAAATATACCCTACTGTACTAGGCGAGGAGGTACTTTTAAATCACGCCAGATCTTCGTCAAGCTGTTTCATTAATTATTCACTCATCGCTCAACAGAAAAGCTAAAAACCAAATTTAAATATACCAGAAAGTGTTTGATTTTTAATTATATTTTATTTTACCAATCAATTAGACTATGTATTATTTCATCTATAGTTAGTCGTTAATTTAGTTTTTATTTGTAGCTTTTTCTTTACTTATAAAAACTCATTTAAAAATGTTTTATTTATTGCACTTTATATATAATTTTCAATCTGTTTATATCTTATAAAGACATTGTATGTCTTTATAAAATATTGACTGATTAAAAATTTCATAAAAACTTTAAAATTAAAGAAAATTTATTATAAAAGGCGATTTAAATTTCTAGCCTAAACTTTTAGTTCGTCACTAAGCTCAATAGTGGGCGCCACAGAGTTAACGTTTTGTCAAACAGCCGGAGTTGCCTATCTAATAAAAACTGACTGAACCGAAGCAAAAATCCTTTATCTATGGTTAGTTCCGCTTAGCCGTTGATGAGTAACAGTAGTACCACGCATCAGAAAAATAAAAGATTACAGTGTATTTTATACACGAATTATTTCATTGAAATGTGTTCAAGTGGATATCCTATTTACTTTCAGCGCGCAAAAAAATTATGCAAGAAATGTTGTGAGCTTTTCTAAACCTTTAACCGTAAAAAAAAATCCTTCTCTAAGTCATTCTCTAATTATTTTGTATATTTAGAGTATATGGTGTATATTAATTTTAGGCCAATGAATGTTCGTTGATTCAATATACACAAACACTAATATAATGAACTTTTGAAAAACATTACATATTTAGTCCAGTCATTATAGAATTTTAGCTTGCAAAGGGTAGTGTAGTCCCGATTTTGACATATCGTCGCCCAGATGCTAAAACCTCGTATCTCAAAATCAGTTTCATTTAGATTATGAATTTTTATTCTATCGATTTCAAAACGTAGTAACTTGATTAGGTAACAAAGAGCATGCGCTGCTCTAAATATAAATTCCTCGTATCTCGCGACCGGAATAAGTCAGATGTCAAAATCTCATATTTCCCATTTCCTGAAAATTGTGGTTTTTTGAGATACGAGGTTTTAACATCTGACCGACGATATGTTGTTGACATTGGATTCCTAAACACAAATATGAGTTTTCGACCTTGGGGGGGGAGGGGCTTCCCCCGGCATCTTGGATTAAGTGTGCACAACAATGGTTTTTTTAAAATTACTTGGTTACTGTACGTTTTAGACAAAAATGTTTTAAACAAAAGTTGAAGACAATAAAATTTCCTACAAAAGCACGATTTTTTAGAAAGCTTAGATCTTAAGAAAATTAAATAAAATAAATAAAACATTTAAAAAAAATTTATGAATAAAAAACAACCTGCATATGCGGACGCTCCTGAAGTGTCAATAATTGCCTTAACACAACTTTGTGATACGCGGTTTGAAAGAGCATTTTATTTTCTCTAAAAAATATATTTTATTATTTTTCCCTAAAATGCTGAGTTTTTTTGAAAACTGAATGAAGCCTAAAAAAACACTTTTTTTTTCGTGATCTTAAAAAATAACCCCAATTTATGGATGCCAATAATTAAGTGCTAACCGTGGACTTGGCTCACTTCAATGATACATCGTTTAAAAGATAATTTAATTTTCTATAATAAAGTTGATTACAAACTTTCTGTAATGCATATCTTTTGAGAAAATGACACAAAACAGAATAATTTCGGTTTATTTTGCATATACTATGAATATACATAGAAAATGGGTGTTATATTGATAAAAATAATTTATTTCCAATCTAAGAATAGTAAAAGGCTCTAAAAAATTAGCAACATTCAAGAATCCCAATGCTTGTACATCTGTATCTGTATTTGGAGTATTGCGCGAGAGAGTTTTAGTTAGGAGTAATCACATTAGGAGCTGCAGAAGTTCAAGAAAAGTTTTCCAAGGGATTTGTTTTAATTTTGGCAAGTTGGTTTTAGTAACTGAAATGTGGGCTGGTTTAGAATAATTATAAATTATTTCTGATTTCCCGGGAATCGCTCCTGCTTGGTCTCAAACTAAGATGTTAAAAAAATTGACTAAATCAATTTATATACAGGATGGATTAGTAGGCCGATTTGATGATGTAAGGTATAAATGACAAAAAAAAATTAGATTTTGATTTTCTGGGAATTGCTCCTGCTTGGTCTGAAACTTAAGCGTTAAAAAAATGAATTAAATCAATTAATTAATCTACAGAGTGGTTTAGTAGGCTGATTTGATGAAAAGTGTTACAAGTAAAATACCTTTCATTTAAAAGAAATCGAAAAATGTTATCAAGAAGAGTTGTTTAGATTCTCAGTTTTCAGAAAAATCTAAATCGATTGGGAATCAGTCGTGGCTTTTAATTCTAAACAAGTTTTCTTTATAACCTTTTCTGATATCTCTTAAAACAAAGGTACTCTATCACTTTTTATCAAATCAACTTACTAAACCACCCTGTATATTAATTGATTTGGCTCATTTTCATTTTAAGACCATCTCAATCCGTGGTATGTATAAGCAATGTTTACAAGATATTTGAGTTATATAATCAAAGGTATAAGTGTATAGGTAAATATCAGAAAGAATTGGCTAGGTATGGTTAATGCTTATTTAAATGTCAGAGGGCTACTCTACTACTACAACTGCATGACGATCACTCAAAAATCACTAGACCAACTTTTACAAAAATTGCAGGGGTACCTACTTCAATCTTTTATAACCTAAAAAGAGTTTTTGAAAATTTTTTGTTACTATAGGCTGTGGGTCATTTTCAATGGGTAGTGTATTTGTAAATAAAATCCTATGCTTAATAGAAATATCCAACTAATCTTACAAAAAAAATATTTCAAAAATTCGTGTACCGTTTTATGCATCATCTGGTATAATGCTCTCATGGATTAGACGTTTATACTTTGCGAAAAAGTCATAATTTAGTTTTATTTATGGGCTCCCCCGATTTTTAAGGGTTAGATCCGCCAGTGTAAACCATTGTCTTTTATAATTTCGGTTAAGTAGCTTCTGAGATTGGCGGTAACAAAAAATTGACACGAAAAGCCATCCAGAAGACCTAGTCGTTCTGGTTAGTGAGGTAGCTTATTTGTATTTAAAATGAAATTTTCAATTAATTTGTAAAAACTACTTTACTCCTGATGAAGCTGCTGTCGTTTTGAGATATATATGTGTATTTCCACTTTTTAACATTTGTTACTGGGAAACTTTGACGTTATAACAATGTAATTTCAATGTAAATTTGAAAACTTCGTTTCGCTAGCTGCTATGATTCGTAAGATATAATAAAAAACTTTTACATTATGTCAAATTTTGTTAAGAAATAGATTTCCTTATCTAACTCTGAAAACCTCGTTTTGCCAGCAGCTGTGGTTCTCGAATTATGATTTTTAAAAATGTTTCAACCCCTCTACTACCTCCTTGCAGCCCTCTAACCCCAACAAAATCTAAAGGTTTATCCACGGACACCGCATCGGTTTATCGATGTTTGTACCTTCTTCTTCTTAAAACATATACACCGATATTTACTAAAGAGATTTAAGGTTTAAGTTTAAGGTTAACATTTAGTTTATCTTTGGTAAAACGTTTTAACTGAATTTCTTTTAAACTTAATAAAAGTTAATGAAATTTTTCACTAATTATAACTACATAGTTTATATCGCAATGGCAAAAAACCGGTTAAAATAAGAATCTGCAAGGATTTCGTTAAAAAAAAATTAAAAAACGGAAAAGAAATAGTTTAAACTATAGGTTTAAGTTTGTAGGGAACGAGGTTTAAGTGAAAATGCAGCGATATTTAAGTGAATTACTTACATTTCTAAATTTTTACTTACTTCCGAAACTTGACATTGTCGAAAAATGTGCATGTTCCCTAATTTCTATTATATAACTTGCACAAAACATAACGAAAATGAAAAATACCTTTTAAAATTTATTAAAATGACGTAAAATTGACTTGAATGACACTGACACTGTTATTCTCATTTGCTGGGCTGAAGATCGACTCGGTTCACGTACGTCTTAAATATATCTGTATTGCTAGAGCGTATTAAAACCATTAATGGAAAATGACTGCTACAAGCGTTCCGACATATTGAATTCAATTAAACTCAAAATGGATTGACAAAGTCAGTGACGTATATAAGGGTTTTCATGTAACAAGGAGATAAACCACCCCCCGAAGGTAGTTTAAAATTTAGGACGATTTTTACTCGGAATCCCATGACCTAGGGTGTTAAAGTGACATAAAAATTTAAACTTGACAGTTGTAATAAAATCAGTTTTCCATGTTTTATTCTTTTTTCCGGTCTATATAGCCCATTTCAAGATCAAATCGTCTTACATTTCAATTTTCAGGACTTTTTATCGTCTATAGGGTAAGTCCATATCAAATCAACCAATGGTTTGGACCTTGTCACCTTTGATTTTCATAATAAGAAGTAAAAATGCAATTTTTTTGATTTTTTAGCAGTCTAGTTTTTGAGTTATTAATTTTTTTTAATGCTTAATATCGTCTTCTTTAGCACTGACTTGATTTCTGTAAACCCTTGTTATTCATAAAGTCTTGGGCATATCGAGGTAAAAGTTACTGTGTAATCTTATAGGTCTACAAGCTTCATTTTGGTGTCATCATTCTTCTAAAAAAAATGCAGGGGTCTCACCGCAAAATTTATTTTCGATGCAGTTTAAAAACGAATTTTTTATTTTGGTCAATTTTGTTATATTTGTTTTCTAGACTATTTATTTACATGTAGGACAAGTTTCATCATGGGATGACAGTGGGTTCCTATTTAAAAATTTTTTTTTTTAAATTGATGTTGTTCAAAATTCTTTTATTTTACCTTAAATATAACTATTTGACAATTCCCTTACTTTAATATTTTACCTATAAGTTAGCCATAACTGGAATAGGGTGTTTGACAGTAGTAAAAAATAAATATATATTTATGTTTATATATCTCTTTAGGTCTTGGGAATGCTAAAAACAAACTTTTTTGTTTAATTTTTTCTCAAATTGATAGTTCTTTTAATTTAATAAATTCATTGAATTCAAACAATTAGCCACGTGATTCAAAACAGGCGGTCTACCAATCAGCTGCGAGTGACGTCACAAAACAGTAAACGCCTCGAACGAACCTATTTTCTGTGTTATTTTCTTATGGATGGTAATGTTTGCTTTGATTTAAAGTGCGAATTATCGTCCTAAATTAGATTTTATTTTGTGTTTTGCTTATAAAAACATTTTCAATGGAAAACGGATTCTCCAGAGTCGATAGCTCCAACTTGCCAATGCTGAATTCCTTTATAGTGGCAGGCTTCTTTGCCAACAACAGTGATTTTTATAAACAACAAGTGAAATTAAAGAAAGAAAAATTAGAAAAAAGTTTTTGCTTCGGCCGGGGATTGAACCCGGGTCTCTTGCTATCTAGGCAAACATTCTTACCACTGAACCACCGAAGCCATACATAAATTTTTCGGAAAACCTCCATATATGCCGGCTGCGGTGTCTCAATACAAGAACGAGAAACTCTCAGGTTATTAACTCGACCAAGTCATCCAACTAATCTCTTTAATTCTTCTTTCCCACCGTCAAAGGTATGAAAACTCAAATTAGACATAAAGAATCAACGTCTGAAAGCATAAGATCACATTTTCGTTTGTTAAAATCTCAGATCGCAAAATGGGCGATTGCCAATATAATTATCAGATACCAAATTGCAAATAATGCAAGGACCTAAAACTATAAACAACAAGTGAAATTAAAGAAAGAAAAATAAGAAAAAAGTTTTTGCTTCGGCCGGGGATCGAACCCGGGTCTCTTGCTATCTAGGCAAACATTCTTACCACTGAATCACCGAAGCCACACATAAATTTTTCGGAAAACCTCCATATATGCCGGCTGCGGTGTCTCAATACAAGAACGAGAAACTCTCAGGGTATTAACTCGACCAAGTCATCCAACTAATCTCTTTAATTCTTCTTTCCCGACGTCAAAGGTATTGTTACTCAAATTAGATGTAAAGAATCAACGTCTGAAAGCATGAGATCACCTTTTCGTGTGTTAAAATCTCTGATCGCAAAATGGGCGATTGCGATTCTTATTTTTCTTTCTTTGATTTCACTTGTTGTTTATAGTTTTAGGTCCTTGCATTATATGCAATTTGGTATTTGATAATAGTGATTTTTGTTCTGCGGAGTTTAAAAACGTTAAAATGTTGATGTAAGTATTCGATGAATTGTTTTGTATATAACTAAAAGTTTTTTAACGATATTATTCGCCTACTTTTACTCATTTAGAATTTGAGGTTAGGTTATATGTTTTGCTTTTTTGTTTAATATGCAACTTACAATAGATTCAATTAAGTACCCAATCATTATTATTTTAAGCATTAAGAAACAATCAAAAATTGCTTTTTTAAAATAAAATTTTCTAAATACATTCTACATACATACTAGTCCTGCCTATGCACTGCCTAGTCTTGCATATGCACTGCCTAATCCTGCATTTAGAAGTACTCCCTAGTCCTGCCTAATAACTGCCTAGAACCGCCTAAAAATGTGTACACCTTTCTGCCTATTATAGTTGTCTCACTCCGATAGCTCAAAAAATTGTGGTTTACCTAGTGGACTGTATTTATACAAGTCCTTCGCTTTCATTTGAAGGGTATAGGAACGCACGCGAAATCGTACCTTTCTGAAGTGAAATTTAATTGAGACATAAAAATAATATTGGTATATGTTGACTATTTAAGAGCGAAATAATAGAAAAATATTAATGATGCGATCTTATAGGAGAGGGACTTACCGGTGATGTCTTGATCTCTTCCAACTGGTGCACCAGATTCGCCAGAAGTCTTCTATAGCGGTCCAGCACTCCCGAGTTTCAATGTTTGGAGTTTTAGAGGAATTTAATGGTTTTTAGAGTTCACCATTTTTTATAAAAGCGTTGATCGTTCAAAATATTCCGATCGAGAGCGTGTGTGTATGGCGACCGACATTTAGGTTCTGTCTTGTTTTTTGCGGCGTGTTTCTTCGCCCTCTATAGGAAAATCGCATCACTTCTAATAAAAAGAATTTAGAATTCTAATTTTATTAAAAAGAATAAAAACGCGATTTAAATTAAAATATGCAGAGGGCGGTAGTAATATGAGGATTGAATTAAAATTAGAAATATATTATTAAATGCGTTTGGAATTTAAATATTAAACTATGCCAAATTGATAGTTTATAGCTAGTTTGTAAGTTTTAAATTTAACTTAACCTATTGAGTAAAACTACAACCCAATTATACCCAATTGTAACCCAAAATATGAGTTTTAAAAATAAAAATAAAATGTTCTGAAAAAATAATAAAAATTAGATCAAAAGAAAAAAAAGGTTTCTTGCGAAACCGAAACAATAGTTGTTCACCTCTGTAATAAACATAACCTCAAAAATTTCATCGTCATTTACGAAATAGTTATACAATGTGTCCGTAAATTCTGTGAAGATCACTTTGATGTGAGTATAACTAAATTGTTTCTATTAATTTTTCTCACGTTGTCTATAATATATACAGTGTGTCCGTAAAATCTGGAAAGAGTGTGTCCGTAAATTCTGGAAACATCGAATTTCCGAGAAAATCGTAACTTTTTTAGAAAAAAGCTCGGACAAGTCTATTTTTATTTAAAAAGGGGATTCAGAAAAAAAATGCGTTATTATACAGGGTGTCTCAAAAAAAAGATATGACAGAACATTTTTTCATATGGAACTCTCTATATTATTATATATTTGGATACCCCAAGAAATAAAATTTCGGACTTCCATTGTCTTTATTTATTTTAAAACACGACGTTTCGGTTAGTAAGTATCTCTAACCGTTATCAAGTGTAAACTAAACAATCTAGTCTTTAGGCTACTACTTATACTACTTGGTGTGCAGCCAGGTGTGGCGGCCCGCCCCCTTTTTAATCCTAAGACGCCTGTTTTCCTTAAGGAGTGGTTTCCATATGTTTGGTATGTCCGTGCTTGGTTGACTGAAAACTTCTTTATTCTGTATTATAAACGCAGCTTCAATAAACTTTCGTTTTCGCCAATGCGGCTCCTTATGTAAAACTTTAGCTTCTGACCACTGAATCTTGTGATCTGCTAAACCGGATTTTTCAATATCCCCTAATTGGGTACTTTTTAGATGTTCATTTACTCTAACCTGAAGAGGGCGTTTCGTTTCACCTACATATGATTTACCACACTCACACGGGATTTGGTAAATACATTCCTTATTTCAACGAAACGCCCTCTTCAGGTTAGAGTAAATGAACATCTAAAAAGTACCCAATTAGGGGATATTGAAAAATCCGGTTTAGCAAATCATGCATGGTCAAATGAACACAGGATTCAGTGGTCAGAAGCTAAAGTTTTACATAAGGAGCCGCACTGGCGAAAACGAAAGTTTATTGAAGCTGCGTTTATAATGCAGAATAAAAAAGTTTTCAGTCAACCAAGAACGGACATACCAAACATATGGAAACCACTCCTTAAGGAAAACAGGCGTCTTAGGATTAAAAAGGGGCGGGCCGTCACACCTGACTGCACACCAAGTAGTATAAGTAGTAGCCTAAAGACTAGATTGTTTAGTTTACACTTGATAACGGTTAGAGATACTTACTAACCGAAACGTCGTGTTTTAAAATAAATAAAGACAATGGAAGTCCGAAATTTTATTTCTACACAACATTGTCTACGAGTTTCAAACAAAGGGTTGAAGAACGGTACGGACCCGGAATCAACATTCTATTCAGAGGCTACGAGAAGACCAAAATTAAAGTGATAAAGGAAGAAGAACACATTTCATTCTTGTGCGAGGCGCGCGACAGTGGTGTCATTCCGGTTGGTTTCCGCTTAAAAGCCAACTTTGCGGGAGTGAGAACGAAGAAGATCTTAGAGAGGACCAGCCAAGCACTAATCCGATTCCAAATAAGTTACCATCGATGGAGAAAAGCCAACTTCAACACCGAAATGGAGGAGCGTTTTAACGAAATTAGACGACATACATGGGAGGAAGAACCGATACTGAGTAAAATTGACAGTACGTGCAACAGAGAACGACAGAAGATAAGATCAACTCACCGAGAAAAACTAAAGAAACTACAGACACGTATCCAAGATAGAACAGACTCAACGACACCAAGCACTATAGTGAACATCTCCAAAAGGACTCTGAGCACCAAAGAAGAATTGGTACTCAGTAAGGGACTTAAGTTCGCCATTGCACCGGCACGGACACCGACACTGGAAATTATTGCGGCAATAGAGACCGTTAGTCTACCTCAACCCGAAGCTGATGAGTTTCGCCATAAAGTAAGAACAACGTTGGACAGAAAGAAACAACAAAAGTCAAACATCACCAGTCAAGAACAACGAGCAATCAAGAACCTGCAGGCTGACAAATCAATCAAGATTCTACCGGCCGACAAAGGAAACGCGACGATGATCATAGATGTCGAGACTTACGACAAAAAGATCCAAGAAGTTCTGGAGAAAGGAGACTACAAGCAACTACCCAAAGATCCAACCACCACCATAGAAGGACGCATCTAAAGGACTTTGAAGAAGTATGCTGAAAATATCCCGGACGCTGTTAGATCCCGCCTGACTCCACACCACAGTAAGACACCACATTTTTATGGATTACCAAAGATCCATAAGAAAGATATACCATTGCGACCAATCACCAGCTTCAGGGACTCACCGACCAGCACTTTGTCGAGGTTTTTGTTGGACATAATTCAACCACTACAGGGTAAGTCCGAATCTTTTGTCAAAAACTCGGAACATTTTGTTGAGGTTTTAAAAGGTATCGAATTAGATCCCGGCGATAGATTTGTAAGTTTTGATGTAGAAAGTCTCTACACCAACGTGCTAATAAATGAGTCACTCAGTATCATCAAAAACAAATTACGAACTGATGATACACTTCACGAGAGAACAACGCTATCGGTGGAGGGGGTGATGGATCTCTTGGAGCTCTGTCTCCGTAACTCTTACTTTTAAGTGAAAGATAAGTTTTACGCGCAAAATGATGGACTCCCAATGGGTTCATCTCTTTCGCCAGTGGTAGCAAACATCTACATGGAGTGGTTCGAGGACCATGCGACCAACACAGCAAGAGTCAAACCAAAACTATGGCTACGATACATGGATGACACATTTATTATATGGCCGGAAAATGAAGACGAACTACAGAATTTTCTACATCATTTAAACGGTATTCGACCAACAATCAAGTGCACCATGGAAATTGAAAAAGATTCGGCCTTACCTTTTTTGGATGTTCTTGTCAAACGATCAGACAGAAACATTCAAACCACTGTATATAGGAAACCTACACACACGGGACAGTACCTAAATTTTAAGTCTAATCATTCTGTTGCTACAAAACAAGGAGTTACAAGAAGTTTGTATTTAAGAGCCGTAAATATTTGTAGTAATAATGAAGAATTAACCACAGAAATTAACAACATTAAGAAGGACTTACAACAGAATGGTTATTCCGAGAAATTAATAAACTCAACGATATTTAAAATTAAAAACAAAATAAATGTACCAAATTCTCAAAATAATAATCCGTTAGGTGTTATTAACATTCCATATGTTCAAGGGATTTCAGAAAACATAAGACGAATAGCTAAACACTATAATATAAAAACAGTATTTTCTTCGGGAAATACGATAAGTTTTGTAACTAAAACAAAACCAGACAATCCCTCAAATAATAAGGAATGTATTTACCAAATCTCGTGTGAGTGTGGTAAATCATATGTAGGTGAAACGAAACGCCCTCTTCAGGTTAGAGTAAATAAACTTCTAAAAAGTACCCAATTAGGGGATATTAAAAAATCCGGTTTAGCAGATCATGCATGGTCAAATGATCACAGGATTCAGTGGTCAGAGGCTAAAGTTTTACATAAGGAGCCGCATTGGCAAAAACGAAAGTTTATTGAAGCTGCGTTTATAATGCAGAATAAAGAAGTTTTCAGTCAACCAAGCACGGACATACCAAACATATGGAAACCACTCCTTAAGGAAAACAGGCGTCTTAGGATTAAAAAGGGGGCGGGCCGTCACACCTGACTGCACACCAAGTAGTATAAGTAGTAGCCTAAAGACTAGATTGTTTAGTTTACACTTGATAACGGTTAGAGATACTTACTAACCGAAACGTCGTGTTTTAAAATAAATAAAGCCAATGGAAGTCCGAAATTTTATTTCTACACAATCATTGTCTACGAGTTTCAAACAAATGGATACCCCAAGTCATTTAAAGTATTTTTTGTCAAGCAATATACAGGGTGTATGTATAATAACGCATTTTTTTCTGAATCCCCTGTTTAAATAAAAATCACGTGTCCGAGCTTTTTTCTAAAAAAGTTTTTCAAAGCAGATTTTCTCGGAAATTCGATGTTTCCAGAATTTACGGACACACTGTTTCCAGATTTTACGGACACACTGTATATGTTATAGACAACGTGAGAAAAATTAATAGAAACCATTTAGTTATACTCACATCAAAGTGATCTTCACAAATATAAAGTAAAGATGTATTAGATAAGGCCCTTGGGTCTCTTCGAGCAAGTTCTAGCCACTTTTTCCGGTCTTTTACTGCCGTAGGGACATGAATAAATAGTTTATCAGGTGTTTTTATGCTAGTATTCGAACACTGAGGCACTACACCCCACTTATAGGACATTTTTTTACATAAAAAACAGTAAAAACACAGACCAAAAACAAATAAACACTTGAATGCCGTGTATCTGTCCGCGAGTTTACTGCGCTGTGCCGTCATTGCAACGTCATGCTAGAAATGAGCGTTTTAGTTTCAAATTCAAATCGGAAATTAAAAAACTTGATTTTAAATGTTGTCATGATAAAATATATACTATTTTAATAATTTTGCATAGCAAATTAGGGATCTATGTATCATTCTAAACTCTTTTCTAAAATTTGTCAAATACCCTATTATACAATTTCAAAAGTTTCTAATCATTTTCACTTACTTATTTCGACGCCTAAGTTAAGATTACACATCCACTCTGTTACATTTCTCGAATTTCTCTATCGTGGGATGATTTTGATCATCATAGGGGTTGCAAGATTTAGTGAAAAATACCAACTAATTTTTTTTCGATTTTCAGTCTACTATTTCGATTTCGGTAACTACGTAAGATCAAATTCATTTCCAGAACGGATACGTCGCAAAGCCAAACAGACTGAGAAAACACGCTACGAAACGTCATGTTTACGCAACTTTTGTTTTTACAAAAAGTCATCAGTCAAAATAATACTCCACCTCGGTTATTTAATTACCTTACGGCCAATGTTGCCGATATTTTAAAAGCAGTGGCGGTTCCTCCATAAGTGCACATGTGCACGTACACTTCCAGATTTTACTTAAAAAATTTTTAAAATCTGACCATTCAATTTCATCATAAATTATCAATAGACCCCAAAAAGAATTCACCAAAGACTTGAATACTAACTAAAAATTAATACCCAGTATGTACGTGTTTGTATTTGAGTTGCCGGCGCTGCGCTTAACTGGATCCAAATTCTGTGCACCGTGGATGTTATGCCGCATTCTAATTACGAAATATAGAATATTACAGTACACAGAATCTGGGCCTTACTTCGGTTCATGCTCTTGTGAATCAATTGCGGCGATCGATAACGCCCGCACCCCCGTGATCCTACCCGCGTCACCGGTTGCCGTTGGCTGTGAAAGGTGCAGCTTAAATTAGTGCACTTAGACAACTTGGCGTTATCTGTTGGGTGTGGCTGCAATAATTTTTCGGTGTGCACCCCTAAAGTTTTATTCCACGCGCCACTACTGTTTAAGAGATAAATAATGTAACAATTTTCATCAATATCAAACATTGCAGCCTGAAAGGGCGAAAAGGGGGCATTTATGTACAGGTTCTCAATTATTTTTGTGAGCCCGTCATTATGTAAGTACGTTTTTTAACTAATTGTTTCTTTATTTAAATCTCAACGTAGCGGAACCCCATGTGTCCACGTTTTGATAATATACGTGCAACATAAATAAGATGCCTCATAACAAACAATATGTCCACTTTAGATATTAATTTTTATAGTAATAAAAATATCAAACAATATATGCATCAAGATATAAATAATTTTTTTTAACTATGATGCCATTATCATCCCAAGGTAAAATTTAGCACATATGTAAACAAATAGTCTAAGAAAAACATTTATAAATATTAAGAAAAACAAAAAATCCGTTTTTGAGATTTCATCAAAAATATAACTTTGGCATAGACCGTTTGTCCTTTTTTATAGGAAATGAGGTTATCAACACATCAAAGTTTGGCTTGTGAATCGTTCTCTACAGATAGCGAGTTTCAGCTAACTATCTGGACCGAGAAACCGATGCAGGCTTAAAATGGGTCAATATTTGTATTTTTGGAAACGCGTAACTCAAAAAATATGGAACCAAAAAATTTCAAAATTTGTATTTTTACTTTTTATTAGGCGGAGAATAACTACACAAAAACTCACCATCATCAAAAAACTCAAGGTTCAAAAATATTTTTAAATTGGTTGAATTGACTTACCCTATACAGGTAAAAATATCAAATCGATTGCGGCCTGTTTCGGCAAAAAATCTATTTTTCAAACCAATGCACATTTAAACTTTAAACCTAAACCTTAAACTCAAACCAAAACTTAGACTTAAACTTATGCCTTAGTAAATACTGGTGATACAGTTTTGATTGATTTATGCTTCTAAACAACTCCGTTAATTTTGATAAAGTATCTTTTGGTAGTCCACTGAACCTCTTTTGCTTTGTCTTAACCAAAGACAAAAAGAAATCAGTATTTTTAAAGTAGCCAAATTCACCCTCTTCAAATCAACTGCAGACGCATATAATTTACCCTTTTTGTGCTGGGTAGAGACCGTACTTCATATCAGATTCTGTCTCAATCACTTTGCCAACTTCAGATTGAGTCCATTTTGAAGGCGTGAGTGGTGTGCGACTATACATTTTTCGTAGTCAATGGCTCTTGCGTGAAAATAAGAGATGGGAGTGATAGGAGGCAGTGACGGCTGGTGACGTTATAAATTGGGAGGGCAGAAATTTATATTGCATGGGAAAGGAGATAAAAAAAACTTACCTAAACAATTTTATTTTAGAATTTTACAAACAAGCAGCTACTTGGTGTAGTTTTTAGTTTATTTGTTTATAGATAAAGTCTATTCGCGCTTCTGTTACATGCGGAAAGTGCTTGGATTAGCAGCAGTTTAATACTCATCATGGCCCCATAGAGCAACCTCAAAAATCCCACAGAATTGTAAACGGTCTATTAACCTACTAAAAATATTATGTCTATTTTTTGTAATGTTTTGCCTATAGGCACTATTCAATTGGCACCTATATCAGTCTTGCCTGGCATAGAAAATTCTATGTGGTTATTAAAATAAGTAGCACTTACTTTGTGTGTTTAAATTTTCACTACTTACTTACTGTCTTTATTGTATCCATGGAATTATAATCTTATTACAAGGAATCCTACGTATCTAGTAATATTAACTAATTTAATTTTACCCTGAAACATATTTGTCTATGAAAAACCAAAAAGCGAATTTAGTAATGAAGAATTGTGGAGAAAAAAACAATAAAAAATTAAATAAATTGGTAAGGCTTGGTAGGTGGACCACTCAAAATAATTTAATTTTAAATTTTCACTAAAGTGCTTGATATCACACATTTCCTATACCACCCACGCAGGATCACTTCGTGGATTGTTCATAATAAGACAAATAAAGTAAAAAAAAGTATTTCGTTTTTCACATTCGCACAATGAGTTTTCATCATCGCACAATTTTTTATTACTTGCACTGAAATTTTGGTTAATTTTTAGGATTTTTAGGCCGGTTTATGTGGCCCTAAATATTTTATTTGTAATCGAAGTTTATATGTCAATGTATTTAAATTTGCACGGCGGTATTTATTTCCATTTTAAAAACAAACAAAAACAAACAATGGACACGCGACCGGCAAGGCTTTTAACTACTGACCTACCCCAAATCAAATCAAACTCATACGTCTTTACTAAGGATAGAACCGGCAACACGTAGGAAGGGCAACGAACGTCTTCGCACGATGAATATGGCCGACGTCAATCAAAACAAACATTCCTTTCGCCCCCGCGCGAGAACAGCCACCCATGCACCGCTGAAAAACGGGTGAAATTGAAATATTGTCCCGCGCGGTGCTGCCGGCTTGTAATTATTTACGCTAAAAAAGTTCTATTAATCGCCTTTTGTTAACCACAGACTAAAAAAAAGAACTAGACATGTCGTACAGGAACATTAAACTTTTTCCCTGTAGCAGACGCCACTGATGGGAAGGAGAAATAATGGACAGGCGTAGCTGAAAATTCAGCGGCGCCGGCGGAATAATAGTTTTAAATAATAATGTACAGAGTGTCCGCGTAAAACTGCGCTACTTCATTTTCAGTTAATAACAGTAGCGGCTTCCAATTTTTTTACACAGTTTAATATTTTTTACAGTTTATTTTTCAGCAAGTTCTATAGGGTAAAGGCAAGTTAGAGTTCATATCTTTTAACCTACTTTTCGGTACCCTAGCTATAGCCTAGTCATTTAAGGTATTATTCACCTGGAAAAAATAGGTGCAAGCTGAATTTTTGTATAATTTTTCCATAGCATCTAGGCCACAACCCCACATATTTTCCGCTAAATCCTCCTTGAGCTTCGCTAGATATAAGGCCCCCACCCAAGTAACATTTCTTTATTTATAGCAGAAGCTAAAAGGTTGCCAGCGCCTTTCCTTAAAACCATCAGTTTCAATGTTTGGTCGCTAGCACGTTCCCATTACCCTTGTATACCCCTTAGACCTCCTAAATGGGACTCCCCAATTGGTGGTTGCAACCTATGTATTAAACTTACTGTAAAACCATAAGAAATAAAAACAAGTTACCTACAGGGTGTGGAAAAAATAAAATAAAAAAAAGCATTTTTTTTAAATATATTTTTTAAAATGATATGCTTATTTTCTCTTTCTTCATTTTTTTAAAAGTTATTAGTGTCCGAGACAGCTTAGGGCCTTATATCTGGCAACGCTCAAGGGGGATTTTGGTGGAGAATATGATGTGTGCCAGATGCTAAAGAATTATTATACAAAAACTCGGCTTGCACCAATTTATTTCCAAGTTTCAGGGTTTTTTCACCTAATATGACTAGGTTACTAGAGCCAAGGTATATGAAGATATATAATCTGAGTGTACAAGGTCGAGAAAGCCTTTCTTTGTATTTCGTTATCACTGGTCCACTTATCGAAAAGCTTTAGGCTATAGGAGACCATCACTAAAATTGACATTTCTCTGAAACTAAAGATGACAGACGCTTGTCAAAAATGCCCATTTTGATCCCCTTGCAGAAAATTCGCGCGCGCCGCTCTCATTCCGTCCGGGTCCGTTAAAAAGCTTTGTCCTTGCGGTGATTGAAAAGGTATCACTTACTAAAATTGGTCATGAATTAAAAAAGATAGAATAAAATGAATTAAGGTGACTTTTAGCTACAAAACTCATAAAAATGGACAATAATTAATAATCATGTTTTTATTTAGCACATTTGTCTCCAAAATCATGTTTATTTTTAGTCTGTGTCGGCGCAGAAGCTACTTGTCACGCCAACGTAATTGAAAACCATGTAAATCTTAATCATTGAATTTTTTTTGCCATTAAAGCCATTAAACCTTATTCAAATATAAAAAATGTTATTTATTTTAACTTATTGTTAAATTGTTCAAAGGTGAGAGGAGTTGCACGAGTAACTATATATCCATAAGTTTGTAAGTATTTAACTGATTTTAGAAACGTGTACCATTTTTAATTAGAGAGGTAAAAAATGAAATGATCACTCGAACCCTCTTCTCATTTAAAAATCAGTGACCTTATGGTCTTAAGCCCACATAAATACTTTGAAAATTACCTTAAAAATTAGTGATCAGATCAGATCAGATTCCCCCCTGGTTTTTACAAGGCAAGTGTGTAGCACGAGCGTAGTAATGACTAATATTCGTAGAGGGATAAAAAAATTTTGCTTTTCAAGCTTTTCATATATAAGTACGCCACTGCCTTATTTATCAGAAAAAAATCTTTCCTTTAAAAATGCAATGTCTAAATGAGACGGAAAGAAATGTGATGTAAGGAGAACGTTGCAAGCATACAATAAAGAAAGATGTAGATAATAGAGAAAGTTGATTTGTGGAGTTGCTTTTCTTAGGCGGATTGTATTGTTTCCTACGAGAAAATAGACCCGAAAACTTTTCCCTTTCGCTTGCTATTTCAACGATTTTTTTAATTGGTACTTTAACACTTATCATCTTTGTGCAATTGTGGGTGAATTCGGCAATCAATCTTTCAGAGGAATTGTTGCTATATAACCTGCTTTTGAGACAAAAGTCGCGACCATCTTTTTGGATACACTTCGAGAACCGATGACTTTTGTTGGCTTTTCATCATATTGGAACACCCAAACAGACGACTGACGTTTATTCTCGAGTTCATATGAGTAAATCAATGATTCATTACCACTGACAATGCTGTACATTTTTTTCGAGTTGCCTGCCTCAAACATATACGTAATATTCCGCCTCAAAGCGGTGTAGAGTTTTCTGACACCAATTCACCCTAGATTCTTTCTATTCTTCGGTTAACAGTTGCGGTATCCAGTAACCAAACAAACAATTTTCTTACTCCTAATTCTTTATGAAAAATAATTTGGTTTGACGTCTTCGAAATTAAAAATGAACCCTTCTCTCTCTCGCCATTTGTCACATGTCGATCTTACGTGATGAACATGCGCAGAGCATCGATGTTTTCCTGGGTGACAGCCGTTTTTGGTGCACTTGGCTTTGGATCATCGCTAAGGGTAATCCGCCCAAGCTTGAATTCTCCATACTAACGAGAAACTGTAAACTGACTGACTGTGATTGATTCCTTCGAATATTGTAAAAATTTATAGCCCGAAACGATTTACGTCCATTTTTCGACCGATTTGTTAACTTAAAAAATTAACTATAGGCATAAAACTATATGTATCACACTAACGTTTTAAATTTAGGTTAGGCAAAGAACGAGGTTAAGTTTTAGTAACGTCATTATATCAGGCCTTCTATGTTCCTATATGCAAAATATAAAAGACTAGTACTAATTTCACGTAGACAGCCGATTTTTCAGGGCCATTTTTACATAGAGTTTGATAGGAAATTGAGTTTTTTTGCGAAAATTTTAAAACGTTACCATAGATATTTATAAAAATTGAGTTATTCTTTTTTATACTCTTCGACACCATCCCGCTGTTTCATCAATATTTTATGAAGTTAAAAGAGTATTAAAAGGATGAAATAATAGGGACTTATTGGAATAAAACCTGACCTTATTTTAAAATCGGCCGTATTGACAGATTTACTTATAAAAAGCAGTTACTTTCTTTCAAAATTCGGCGTTTGTGTATTTATGAACCGGATTTATTAGTGTCTGTTTTATTTAAATAAAAGTTAGCGACTTTATTTTTAAATTTGATTTTGATGTCAATTTTGAGATCTAAGCTGTCAGTTTTCTTTGTAAACCTGTCAGAATAAAGCCGACTCTAAAATAAAGTCAGGTTTTATTCCAATATAAGTCCCTAATAACAGAAATATATTTTTATGGTTATAATTTAAAAACACCTCCTTTCTAATTTTTTTTTACAGGAAAAACTCGACCAATTTTTCCGTTATAATTCAATGTTTTTTACATAGAATGAGGTTCTTTTTATTTTTGAATAATTTCGGTACCGAACAATTTTTCCAAAATTTTAAAAATAACTGATAAAAGACGGAAATATACATATTATAATGTAAAAACATTTTCTACGGTAGAAATCGTATCTCTCTTTGAAATGAGCTGTCTAAAATTTTGCGGGGGCTTTTTGACTCCTATGACGTCACCATAGCGAAGGATTGTGTTCCTTTGGCAATAGCCCTAGTAAAACCAGTATATAATCGCCTAATTTCCTGTATCAGAAGCGATAGCTTGCAGCTCACAAAAATTATATCATATAATGCAGAATTGGGTAATTGCTCAGGCATTCTGAGTTTGAAGTTTCACTTGGTATGTCTCCATCATAATTCCCGATGTTGTGAGGGTTCTTACTGCTCAGAAAAGAATCCTTTGTCTGATCTTTGATGTACTCTATAATTCCAGTTGTAGAGAAACCTTTAAAAAGCATAAAATATTAACTGTCGATGTCGTATCAATTTATTTACTTAATATTTCAACATATATTCATAAAAATAAATCAAATTTTGCAATTAATTGAACCTATCATCAATATGCTACCAGAAATTGAAACAAATTGTGTAATTTAACACATAATCATGAATATTTTAAAAACTCACCAATTTTCGCTGGTGCACGCCTATACAGGGCTCGACTTCGAACGTTTAGCCTTTATGAAAAGCGTATAAAAAAGGATGAACTTATGGAAAGCAAGAAGTCAGTGAGCGACCAAAGACGCGCATATTCAGGAGCGTTTGCCGCTGTGACTCAAAATTGCTAAAAGTCACCATACACTATCCAGGAAACAGAACAACATTTTTGGGGGTAGGGATGTACGACAGCCCTAAACTTCTTGCCCCTCTATTGGTTTCAGTCTGCAGAAAAAAATGTTTGTCACGTTTTACTACTCCTTTTAAAATTTTATTTTTGCCCCTTAAATGGAGGGGCCACTCCTCTTGAAAAAAAAACAATAAGTTGAAATGCGGTGTTATGGTAATTGCAATTATTTAAGTTTTTGAAATAATTGAAAAATTATTTTACAATTATACTGAAATTACAAAAATGCAATTGAATTACTAAAGCGATTGTTATTATGTGTAAAAAGCTATTTTGCTTTTATTATTTAAAGCAATCCACGTTTCGTACTGAATTTAAGGGGTACGTTCGGAATGTATTACGAAGAAAGAGGGCTCCTAAATTAGACATTTTCAAATTTTGTAAATTATGAAAAAGTTTTTTTTATTTAGCATGTAGGAAATTTATAATTAAGTTATTTTTTTGTTGTAATTAATTACACAGTTTTCTAAGTACATTCCTGTAAAGTAATTTGTAATGTAATAGTTACTTTTCAAAGTATTGATTCCTTAGCAAGACACTCCAATTGTACAGTAAAAAATTATAAATTAATAATTATGCCGCAAAATTTTGGTTATGACGTCATACCTTATCTTGCGTTCACAAGAAGTGCTAAAATTATATTTAAAAAGTTATTTGAAAAGATTATATCAAATGTTGCTTGCTCCTACCTTGGTCCTTGATTATTATTATGCATGTATGTTTTATTTTGTAAACCTGGTGTCGTTCTCCTCCTGCTACTCCTGTCCTGGTTTGTTCGCGCCTCCCCTGAAGATTCCTTAGCACATGGTACTAGGGCAGCACATGGTTGTGAAAAGGTTGTGGGATCCTTGCCCGAGCGTAAAAACCCTGTGGAAAATGAAATGTTTCAGTTTCCTGGAATTCGTCTATTTTGCACGAAGTTCCCCTACACCGAGTAACTTAAATCGAGAACCCCATGTCGACTCAATAAAATAAAGTAGATTTAAACAGATGAACTCAAATAATCCTAACGCCCCAGGGTTACAATGCTACACCCGGCTTCACACCAGCGTCCAGCACAACTGTCCCAGTGATGGATTGGATAGGGCTGTAGACAAAGGAGAAAAACAATATATAGTTTTTATCCAAAACGTGGTTTTAAAAAAATATAAAAAAAACTCCAAAAATTCCCCACGTCTTTTGTCGAAAAAGTACATTTCACACGAAAAATAATTACAATTTGGGAGGCAAATATTATCTTGAATAGTCCTCAAATAATAAAAAAAAAATAATAATAAAATCGAACTTACCACTGCTCTTTCCGTAGAAACGGCGTAGGCCGCCTTAAATCCCTCTCAGAGGGTGTGATCGTCACTTAAGATTCACCTAAACAACGACGGCTCACAGTATACCGTCTTTGGTATAATCCGCAACTACTGCAGTACCATTAAGTTCCAATAACCACAAAAACAATGGCGACACCAATCGTTTCTAGATTTAGTGGGGACAGTACATAGTACCAACCAAATTTTCCCGGTTAAATTCAAATAAGGATGCGAACCCATTTATAAAAAAAACGCTCTCGCCGAAAAATCACTAAATCTGGTTTGCGAGCCTGGCGAAAAAAACCCGCGGTTTTCAAACTAACCAATGAGGAAATACATTAATACTTCCGTACCCTGCGCATGAGGTGTTGTCGGACCTATTTCCACGGTTGAAATTTTTATACCAAGGACATCGAGACACCCTCCATACATAGACCGAACATTTGCCTACCGGACCCCCGCCAACATAGCAAGTAGGAGGAAAATAACCAGCCGGACTATAAGAAGCTCAGCATTGAAAACATCAACTGTAAAATCAATTACTGGAGATCAGAGCATGCATCAAACCCAGGAATATTCGAACACTCAACCAATTCCCATATGAGTAAAGCTATACTGAGTGTAGAATTTAGTTGTATTTTAGTTACAGTTTTAGTCAAAAGTTTCCTTTGCTTTTTAGATATGTTTTCTCTAAGATTCATATGGTTTGACGCCATTTTTGTAAAACATTTCTACATTAATAAAGTTGTTTCTGAACTTAAACCTAAAAATACACATTGAACTACTGCTTAAACTCGGCACAAGAGTGTTCAGATGTTAAGTTTGCTCACCACTAGCTAGCCCTACAAAACCCTTCAATCCGACGAACTGAGCTAGTTATTAACTTTATTTAACTATGATTATACATAAATTTATATAATATAAAAATACGATTTTGTTTATTCTTTTAGTCCTGGTTTTAATCCCTCGTTTATCTCCCATTTATAAAAGTGCATAACTCGTATTTATTTTATCTTCTTCTTATCAAATTAATAAAGATATCAAAGTGGGCGGAGCCTCGGTTGTTACTGGTCAAACCGTGGACCTAAATATGTTTTCGTGCTATCAAAACTAGCTAATTCGTGAAGGATATGAGGTTCGGAAGAGAAAACATTGTCCCAATAAACATAAGCGAATGAAATGTTCGTCTAAATGTTTTCTTCCTGTTACTGAAACCATTTGTGATGCGGCAACGCCGCCATTCCCCAGCAGAACAGCTGTTTATTTTCATGAACGTCAAAGAAAATTACGAAATTTTACAGATAAACAAAACAATCGAAAGTTTTTATGTGATTTTTCCCGAAACCTGTGATCTCAAGTTCCAATTACGATGCCCAAATAATACGATGTGCGCAGTGTCCACAGTAATTCGATGGAATGCCTCCTTTATCAGGTAACTTTCTGGACACTATATAACCTCCAAACCTAGCTCTATAAAATACCCTTAATTTGTATACAGAAAGACGAGTCGAAGAGCTTTGATTATTAACCTAAATAAACAAATATGAAACGTAAAAATGACACGTTACAACTCTGTTTGAGAATAAATCGGTACACATAAAGACCAAGAAATTTGTTATCCATAAAGTTGAATTTGTGGAATATTTTGTTTGTGCGTATAGTAACCTCCTTTAACATTTTTGCAATGTTAAAAAGCTCTACCTGTACACTTAATTACGGATTCGCAGCATTGATTATTAGTCATACAGGCTAAATGATATCTAAGAGATGGCGCTAAAGCAATTAAAATCAAGGGGTTTTAAGAATTTTATGCCTCCCCGTCTTTGGCCTACTCAGCCGGTAAGAGTAACGTCATTAGATCGCGAAAAGAAAATCATTTTCTTGAATTGCTAACTTGATAACAGCTCTAACTATTTATCTCTTATGCCATTTACTTAAATAGCGATCTTTCTTCAGTTCACATATTTTTCAATGGCCAAACGATCGTTGACGAACCCTGTATAATCCTCTTCCAGAGGAACTAAAGAGTATGTTCAATAAAAATTTTAAATGCCAGTTAAAAGCTTTTTTGAGCAATAATGCATTTTATTCCATAACAGAGTTCCTAGAAGTTATTAGTTGATATACCGAATGTTTTGGGTTGTGATCGCTCGTAGTAAATAGAGATTTTTTTAATATTTTTTTACTTTGCAATTTTTTTTAATGTGCTACTTTTTAATTTTTCTCTTTATACTGTATTGTGGTGCTTGGAATGACAGAAATATCTATCAATAACGCGTGCATCTCAAATTTCCTGCCCGGAAATGTCTCGAATTTCATTTTTAGCCATTTTATTTAACAAAAGGTTTCGTGCAGGACGCTAGAAAAAATCCTTTACCCTACGGGTTCAACCACGGATCACCCATTTGTTGGGTGATCCGTGGATCAACTACGTAGTATCCAAATATTAAAATTGATTTCTACAATCACTGATTAAGGGCATATACTTTTAGTTGGCCATGCATGTATCTAAGAAATGAAATCAATCCAATTTTGGATTGGCATGGCGTCTGCATGAGTCTCGCTGAACGCCGGATATTCCTTTTTTTTTCTGTTAGATACATTGAGATTTCTGAAGTGGATTTGACAATAACTGGGATTTAAACTAAAAAATTACGAGCGCTCATGTTTCTTAATCTCTATCTATTTAGCCCTTTTAGATCCATCTTTGGACATAGGCCTGCCCCAATATTTTTCACTCTTCCCTGCCTGTCGCCGTGCTTATCCATTTAGTTCCCGTATGCTTCTTTAAATCGTCTGCCATCTCATTTGGGGCTTCCCCTACTTCTTTTATTTTCCCATGGTATCCAGCAGTGTTGCTAGATGTACGATAATTATCGATTTTGTACGATAATATAACGAATGTACGATGTACGATAGTAGCTATGCTATAATTGCCTTTTGCACGATAATTTATAAATCCTATTGCAAAATATGTAATGATGTTTTAGTCATGAAATCTTACAATATATTTAAAGTCCCTGAGAAACCTAAATATATACCGCTATAAAAAATTTGGAACAGCACTGGAATACTTGACTACCCATACCGATCGAGTCAGGGGATTCACACCAATTTGCAGGGTTCACCGAATTTGGTTTATTATTGTTTTGCTGCTTGCATTTTATATATTTTGCTCGCGCATCCGACGTTTTTGTATTAATTTTCTCGTGTTAAAGGACATTTATTTGCAACTCAAGTTTAGTTTAGATTTAAATAGTCATCTATATTACTATACAGGGTGTTCTCAAAGTTGAGTCATTTATTTGAACAGGTTGTAGAAATAAATAAAATCATTTATATAAAAGTTGCAGAATAAAGAATTCAAAAAATGTAAAATTTAAAAACTTTCCGCCTACAAATGACATGCTGCGGCTGCTTTTTGTTGGCACTCCCCGTAACTTAATATAATGTCCACTAGTTCATTGTTTTCATATAGGTATGCCATTTTTATCACATAAAATGCCCATAAAACAATAATATCACGCACTTTAGCGAATTATTTACTACCGGTCAAATCGATATTCTAACTGAAAACCGTACAATTAATGAATAAATAATGAGCAATTTGTATTCTACAAAAAATCAGGCATATCCAGTATCACCAGTAAACAAATCAAAAGTCAGGTCTTAGAGTTTTTAAATTTAACATTTTTAGAATTGTTAATAACTTCTTTATTCTGCAATTTTTATATAGATGATTTTTGGTACAATTACTTATTTTTACGAGTTCTACAACCTGTTAAAATAAATGATTCAACTTTGAGAACACACTGTATGTAGAATAATCATTTTATGAAAATAATACATCGTTTTTGTTTAATGTATGTAAATCAATTTTAAAGTATTTTTTAGCCCCTTTTTCGAATATTTATGAAGCAGGAATGTTTGTTTTTAAGTATTGATATTTTGTACGATAACGTACGATAATTTTAAACGGCTCATGCGATAATTCTCATTGTGACGTGATAGCAACACTGGTCTCCGTTTTACAATGCATTTGTTCAATCGATCGTCTTTATATCTGATATTATGACCGGCAAATTTCCATTTTAAGTCTTACTTCTCCTCTGACATCCCTTACTTTTGTTTTATTTTTTATGCATTCATTCCTTTCTCTGTCTGTTAGCTTTACATGTCACATTTATCTTTCCATTGATCTTTGAGCTTTTGTTACCTTATCCAGGTTTGATTTTGTGTGTGTCTATGTCTGGCATCCATAGAGCAAAATTATTTAAGAAAAGCCGGACCTGTCCCTCACCCCCTCCGATTTTCTTGATTTTTTGTGGGAATATTACCTACCTGGAGAATAGACAAAAGCAAAAAATTTATTGGCTAGGATATAGCCATTTTTCTGTTTTTCATAAATTTTTGACATGATTTTGGGTATTTTCTATAATTCAGAAGTTTTTTGCAGTAAAATGTTGAAAATTGGTACATTGATGTAGAAGTGATCAGAGAACAAGAATGTGGTCAATAATTTGACCTAGGACAAATTTCCACAAAAATGGTGGCCAAAACCCCTAAAATTTACAGAAAAATCTTGGGGAAACGTTGAAATTTTTTTTTATTTAATTTTTTGAATGCGTCTTACAGAAAAAGAATCAGCGAATCTAATGAGCCCGCACTCATATTTTTCGGATTTATCGTTTAGGAAATACATGGTTTCAAAATTGGAAGTTGTTTTTGTAGGCGGTAAAGATTGAGATTTTTGACCGAATAAGACAATCTTCGACTTATAGATCTATTTTGTGTGAGCGAGATATGTAGCTACCTAAAAAAAATAAAAAAAATGCAAACCCGTCAAACGCGGTGGGTGATTTAGCTATATTAGGCCAGTCATTAAAGCGAAAAAAAGACCCCCAGTGCAAAAAGTGGTAGTCACGATTTTGACATATTATGTTGTTCACATTGGAGTTCTAAAAGAAAATTTAAGTTTTCAACTTGGGTGTGGCGGTTCCCCCCCACCTTGGATTTAGTGTGCACAAAATGCTTCTTTTAATTACTTGGTCCCTGCACATTTTAGAAAATAAAGTTTTAGACAAAAGTTGTACACCATAAAATTTCTTGCAAACACGCTATTGTAAAGTTTTTTGTTAGATGAATGGTTTTCGAGTTATGACGCTAAACATTTCTCCGCCTTTTTGGATTTCAAACAGTTTTTTTATTTAATGGCCTTTAACTTGAAAACTGCTTATTTTTGGGAAAATCTGTTATAACATAAAATAAATAATAATAATAATTTCGGTTTCGTTTGCATATACTATGGAAATATATAGGAAACGGGTGTACTGCTAACACTTCAGGGTTCGTATCTCAGCAAGGGTACTACCCAGATGAACTCAGTGATATATTATTTTATAGGCTATTAGTTGGTCTTTATTTGACGTTATTACAGATTTTCTCAAAAATAAGCAGTTTCGAAGTTAAAGGTCACTAAAAAAAAAAGTTGGTCAAAATCCAAAGTAGAGGCGAAATGTTTAGCGTCATAACTCAAAAACCATTCGTCTGACAAAAAAATGTATAAAAGAGTTTTGTAGGGAATTTTAACATCTTCAACTTTTGTTAAAAACTTTCTTTTCCTAAACGTACAGTAACCAAGTAATTTAAAAAAAACCCTGTTTGTGCACACTAAATCCAAGATGGCGGGGAGGAGGGAGGGGCTCCCCACAAGGTCGAAAATTCAAATTTGTTTTTAGGACTCCAGTCAATGTCATATGTCAAAATCGCGACGACAACACCTTTTGCAAGCTGGGGGTCTTTTTTTCGCTTTAATGACTGACCTAATATAGCTAAATCACTCAGTGCGTTTGACGGGTTTGCATTTTTTTAATTTTTTTTTTTTAAGTAGCTACTTGTGTCGCTCACACAAAATTAGTCGAAGATTGTCTTATTGGGTCAAAAATCTCAATTTTTTACCGCGAACAAAAAAAAACTTCCAATTTTGAAACAATGTATTTCCTAAACGATTTATCCGAAAAATATGAATAAATGCTCATTAGATTCGCTAATTCTTTATCTGTAAGAGGCATTTAAAAAATTTTAAGAAATTTTTTTTTTCAACGTTTTTCCAAGAAATGGGTATTTTTCCGTAAATTTTCGGGGTTTTGGCCACCATTTTTGTGGAAATTTGTCCTAGGTCAAATTATTGACCACATTCTTGTTCTCTGATCACTTCTACATCAATGTACCAATTTTCAACATTTAACTGCAAAAAACTTCTGAATTATAGAAAATACCCAAAATCATGTCAAAAATTTATGAAAAACAGAAAAATGACTATATCCTAGCCAATAAATTTTTTTGAAAGCCAATATTTTGGCTTTTGTCTATTCTCCAGGTAGGTAATATTCCCACAAAAAATCAAGAAAATCGGAGGGGGTGAGGGACAGGTCCGGCTTTTCTTAAATAATTTTGCTCATAGGTAAGTACAGGAAGGATACATTGGTTATACACTTTCGTTTTGAGATACTGTGGATATTTTTTATTTTTTAATATAGACTTTAATTTACCGAATGCTGCCCAGGCCAATCTTACTCGTCTTTTAATTTCAGCTGTTTGGTTTCCTTTTTTTAGTTTAATAATTTGTCCCAGGAATATATATTCCTCTACGTGTTCTATTTTCTCTTGGTTTATTCTGATCATGATATCTTCGTCTGTGTTTGTTATGATTTTAGTTTTAGTGTATTTCATACTTAAGCCTATATTTTTAGCTGCTGTATCCAGTTCTTCCAGCTTTTTTATCAGTTCTTCTTTCTTGTCTGTTATTAAGGCGCCATCATCAGCATATCTTAGGTGGTTCAAGAATTGTTCGTTTACTTTGATGCCTATTTCTTCCCAATCTAAGTTTTTAAAAACATCTTTCTATTGCCTGGTTAAATAGTTTAGGAATATTGTGTCATCCTGTCTGACACTTCTTCTTATGAGGATTGGCTTGGTTCCTTCGGGGATTTTGATTGATGTTGTTGCTTCGCTATATACATATGTATATTGACTATTAAATCTTTGTATCTGTGATCTATTCGGTTATTAATTAAATATGCTTTTACTGCCCAGTGCTCAATGCTATCGAAAGTTTTTCAAAGTCTATAAACGCAATATATATTGGAATGTTGGATCGTTCTATTAGGATTTTCACGGTTATTAACCACGAAATATTTTTCAATACTTTCCCAATACTTAGAATGCAAAGAAAAGAAATTAAAATCGCCAAAAAAATCATAAATATATTGAATTTTTTTATTAAATAATAGGTGGTAAAATGGAGTTTCCGTAGTTCTTCTAAATGAAAATACGCTGGTGCTAAAAGAAATAAAGAACATGATTAAGTATTAAGAGCTTAAAGAGAATTTTATGCAATATAGGCCAGCCTAAAAACTAAGACTGATGCGCGTTTCTGACAATGCGATTTTTTAAATGGATTTACTAGCTTTGTGCACGCTTCAAAGCTTTTGACGGCGCGATTTTGCATACGCATTCCCTTAAGAACATGCCTTAATTTGTGCGATCATTTATTGAAAATAGAGAGATTCGCTCCGTCAGAAATGAGCTTACCGTAGTCGACCAGAATTCCGTCACCTTAAGCCCCTTAGTATTCATGGACTGACAATTGAGATGATATACAATGTTCTATGTGTTTATATATTGAATTATTTTTACTTGTGCTGAAACTTTGAAAATTTGATTAAACATTGTACTCTATTTTGAGAATTTAAATCTAACTATATTTTTTAAGTAAATAAAAAAAGTTAGAGATCCGAAATTTCTAATTCCGTCATTGTGCTTACCTGAACTGCGACATAGTTTTGACCTGAATTCCGTCATATGATAAAATGGATACTAAAAATAATCTGTAACAAATACAACTAACTTTTATTGTACTAATTAACTTTGCTTACATAAATTCATCAAATATTTTTAGGAGGACCTCAGTAGGAACACCAAAAAATATAAAATTTTTAGTTTTTTATGCATACCATTAGACGTAAAAGCCTAATGGGTTCGTCAATAAAATATTTTTATTACCACTTCAAATGAGTTGTTTAAAAATTCAAAAAGAACGAATTACCAAATTTTGTGGTAGTATATGCCTGTGTGTCAGTATAACTGTTCTAGGATTATCTGTCGGTCTATCTGTTTGACTGTAAATCCTAGTGTCCACCTACGACTTTCTCGTGCGTTTCCGCGCACGCGTCACATGACTCTCATAACATCTTATATTGAGATCAAAAACATTCAACTAAAGGTAGACCCCGTATAGAAATCCTAAACTTCATCAGACACAAAAAGTATTATACTGGGGATTTCTTTCAAATTCGCAACAATGTTGCCAGTACTTTTATAACTTGTAATTTTGATGTAGGTACATAAGTAAAATGGTAACTAATAAAAATCAAAAAAATATTTTGTTTTTGAATTCGGCTTACGTTTTGGATTGCTATACATGTATCTGTAATAGAATATGTTTACCATCCTATGTGAGAAAAGGATTGTTTTCACTGATTTTTTTTTTGAGATCTTATCATTAATAACGTTTTTCTATACAATTTAATTCTAGGTTGTAAGTATAACCTCTAGATATGTATGTATGCATGTCTGTCTGTGTACCTATATGCACATATGTATACAAATGTTTGAAAAAAAGTTTTTTTTTAAGTTAGAATATGTTATCCAATAATCAATCGGTAAATTTTTGTTTACATAGGTACCTAAACTTAACAAAAATCATAAAACATTTGGTTTTAAGTCCCTGTTGTTATAGATCTATGTGGCGGTTTAAATCCTTATCTATTTTGAATTAAAAGGAAAGTATAAATTAGAAATAATCAGCTAAAGTTGGTTTTTTTCGAAGATTGTTGATTGTCGATTTTTATAGAACGTACAACGATTAGCACAAAATTGCAATTTTTGTGCAGTCAACCAACTTGAGCTTGTTTTTTGCAGGAACACAAAATAACTAGCGGCGATATCCTGTAATGCAAACCATTTTTTTAAACTGCACATGCGCACCTGATTTTCTGATCACATAAAATTATCTTCCTCTTACTAACTTCACACATGCTCGACCACAGCTGAGAGGGAGATATTTTATGTGAGAAGAAAAAGTACGGTAGCGAATGCGCAGTTTAAAATATTGATTTGGTTTTCGGTTTTCTGAAAAAAACGGGACTCCATTTAAGTGTGAAAAACGTTCAACTCAAAGTAAGTTTAATTAAATTTCTTTGGTGTGAGGTTAGAGTTCATAAATAGTTTATTAGTTTTGTCTTCTAGGTGGTATTTAAAAAGTTATTAAAACCAGATGACTAAACTGCACTTTTAACTATTAATTATTGTTCTCACTACAAATGTTTTCGGTATAAAATTAACTCTTGCTTTTAGTCCAAATAAATTTAAGTTAAATGTTTTGATCACGAAAGTTAAAAAAACCTTTTCTTTATATAATATATATATATATATATATATATATATATATATATATATATATATATATATATATATATATATATATATATATATATATATATATATATATATATATATATATATATATATAAAAATTAGTCTACAACCCTCTCCTGGGCAACTCTGGAAAACTCAAAAAGTGTTGTGATTTGATTTTACGCGAAAATGGAACGTCGCAGAGAAAACCTTTGTTGACAAAAAAAATTGTGTGTGCTTAAGACCACATGGCAGAAGTGTAAACTTTAACAAGGCGAAATTTATAATACTGGCCTTCATCTGCATCATCATATTGCTCGCTGAATGTTCCTCTCACAGTTAGTCGACTCGAGCCGACTTCACCCGAATGAGCGTTACATAGCCGAGTCTGACGGCTCAGTTCAATTCAGTACCCACAAAAACTACTAAACGCGCCTAAAGAAGTTTACACTTCAAAAATTCCTTTACAATTTTTCTTAAAGGTTATAGCTCTAGACTTACATGTATAGAAGATAGAGAGCACCAAAATTGACAAAAATCAGTTTTTTGCATTTTACACAAAAACGGTAAGTCGTAGAGAAGAATTTTATTTAAGAGAAATATTACCCATACGAGTCTTCACAATCAATCTCCATAGTCTATAGGTCTACAACGACATGTTTAGAAGGTAGATGGCAGCTAAGTTGTCAAAAATTGTGTTTTTTTTAGTCGTAGAAAGAAACTTTATAAACATAAAATGTTAAAGGACACAATTTTCTACATTCTTTCCTTTTGGGCCACAGGTTTACAACTACGTGTAGAACATATAGGGCGCCAAATTTGCAAAAATTATTATTTTATTTTATGTAAAAACGGTAGGTCCTAGAAAAACACATTATAGACAAGAAATCTCCAGGACGCCATTCTCTACAATTCACCTATGTGAGTCACAGCTCTATGACTTATGGTTTTTGCGTAAAACGAAAAAAAGTATATAATGGGCATTTTCGGCACCCTCTGTCTTCAACACATATGGTTGTAGAGCTGTAAATTGTCATTGTCGCATTGTAGAGAATTGTGTCTTGATCATTTTATGTCAATAAAGTTTTTTTTATGACTTACCGTTTTTGCATAAATTGCAAAAAACATAATTTTTTCAAATTTTCTTCTAAACGTGTGGTTGTAGACCTATAGACTATGGAGACCGATTGTAGGGAATTCTATAGGTAATATTTCTCATACATTAAATTTTGCCCTACGACGCGTAAAATGCAAAAAACTGATTTTTGTTCGCTATTTTTCAGAAATAAAATTAATAGCGGCAACCATGTAGACCAAACGTCACCCTTGCATCATTTATTGTTGCCTTTGAGAGGTTATCCGAATAAACGTGCGTTTTCGTTGTTTTTTTTGCAATATTGATCACAAAATTAAGATTTTTTTTATTAAATAACTTTAAAAATGCCTAAGAAGTGTGACAAAAGTGAAGAGAAGTGGCTGGATTTATCATTTCACCGGTAAGTTTGAATCTCTTCCAGAAACCGTCATATTGTTTACGATTTGGTAAGACAGTGGTGTGGTTGAACTTTTTTTACAAAATATTAGTGATTTATTTTACAAAGAAGTTTTAAGAAACATTATTTATTGTTGCAAATTCCCTTATTTTCCCACCTCTAGTGTTTGGGTTTTTTTGGAAAAGTTTTTGAATTTATTCTGGCAATAATATATAAAAAAATATATTTCTTATGTAAACAACCATTTTCACTCTGTAATGTTATGTTATGTCATGCTACTGTACAGTTATTAAACATTTTAAAAATATTCAAATTTATGAGTTTACTAGATTCCCCACTGATCCAAACAAGAGAGAGCTTTGGAGGGAGATTATTGGCCTTAATAAGGAGAAAATTCTGTCAAAATGGGCATTCTTTGTTCTGACCACGTTGATCCTCAGTATGTTCGTTTAGCACCTAGTAGGCACTATCTTGTACGAAATGCCTTGCCCAAGGTCAGGTGTTAAAGACTAGTTAAAATTAAGAAAACTACTTACTACTAGTGGTTGGTAGTTAAATATTCAACTATCTCTTTTTATTATAAAGTATACATAATATATTATCACTGGTTGTTTTTGATGTTCGATCATCATATAATGATGTAAAAAAGTAGTTAGAATTAACAAATATAACTATAAGAAGAAAAAAGGTAGTACCTACTTTTACACAGAAAAAAAAACAGTTTTAACTTCCTTTTCACTTACTTACTGCATAATCCCTGGTGATTAATTAAAAGAGAGCCTTGAGTCAAATGGATTAAAATATTGTTCTTAATTCTTATATTTGCCAAATTTAATAATGTTTGTATATATAGGGTGTCCCATAACTTAGGGGCCATAGGCCAACAAGTGATAGAGGAGGTCATGTCTGATCAAAAACTTGTTGGCAATTTTTTTAACTTTTGTGATAATAACTTTAAAAAAACGCAGTAAAAATATGAAATTGGGTAGTCTTGTATTAGAACAAAAGCAGTAAATTGAAATTAATTTAAAAAAATTTATTTGAAAAAAGTTAGTCAGTCAATTTTTTTAGAAAATACTATTTTTTTGGTATGAACTTTTATGAATGCCATATTAAATGCAATGTTTTTTAAATATTTTTTATTAATAAAAACAAGTCTCTAGCGAGACATAATAATAAAATATTATTGATATTTTTTAAAAGAGAAAGCAAAAATTAATTTTAAAAAAAATATTATTTTTTATACATTTTCGAGGTTATTTTGACAGCCCGTACCTCCTCCACTTGTAATATTATCAAAAAAGGAGTACCACATTTTTTAGTCACAATTAGCTGAGTATTCAGCTGGCTGTCACAGATTTTTTTTTGTATAACCGGTTTTCACCCACTCCTCTTTAAAAATCATATATCTTAAAAACAGATGAATGTTGACCCCATGTTATATAAACTTTTTTCTTGGAAATAACCTCCTCTATCACCTGCTGCACTACGGCGCCTAAGTTATGGGACACCCTGTATAATAATCACTTAATTATAAATAATATTTTTTCATTTTTATTTTATTTGGTAAATAAAACTTAAATAGATTTTTTTATGGAAATCAAAAGTATTTTGTTGATAAAACTGAATAAGTCATATTTTTTAACATTTGCAAATGTAAAAAAACACAGACTCATGCCAAAGATTTTCTAAAAAAACTAATTGCTAGAGTTTAATAAACTAATGAATGGATTTTGGTAAAATAAACCAATGAGTGCTTTTTATTTCGAGGTAAGAGTTTTGCTGATAAAATATAACAAAAACATCTATATTATAAATATAGGCTGTCCCATTTTTATCATTTGGGTGGTTTCGGGAACTTCTAGAGAAGATTGAAGAAAAAACGACTACACCTTAGTGTGCTTTAATTTGAAGAGAATAATGATGGTAAACATCGCATATCAATATTATAAACATAGAAACCGAAAACACCCAAAAGTGTCGAAAATGCACCCTGTACACTAGGGGATCAAATAGACTCTTTAAATCCTGATGCAAAAATTTTGATAAATATCTCAAGGTCTGAGTATATAATTCGGAGTTTTTGACTTTTTTTAACAGAACAAATCTACTTACTGTAAAAAATTTACTAAGAGCAATGTATTACCAAGGTGAAAGAGTAAAAAGCTAAAAAATAACCTTTGACAATTTGAAATAAAAAGAAACACTTTTACCTGTGTTTTAAATTTTAGGGATTAAAGTAACACTTTTCTATATCCAGAAAAAAATAATATAAAGTAGATTTCTTATCTTTAGGGAAAAATAATAAAAATCAAAACTACGGATATTACCAGCTGTAAATAAGTTATTGATTTCTAATATTATAAATCGATAAAAAAATTAATTCTGTAAAAAAAGAATTTGCGTCAAAGCTGTACCGGTAATATTTTACACTTATTTAAATTTTATAATTTTGGGTGCAAAAATTTTATAGGAAAATGTCTATAATATATTTATTTTATTTTCAACAAAATCTGCACGCCCATGGTTTTTCATCGATTTCTCTTTTATACCTCTTACAGTGTTGCCTGCGAGGATTCGGCGAAATTTTCTGAGATTTCATGCATGATGAATGAATTTGCGTATTAAATAATGGGGATGCGTCTTCTAGGGTTCCTTGAATTTCTTTGATTGAGATCATGTGACGCGTGAGCGGGCACTCACTAGAAAGTCGTAGGTGGGAGCCGGGTGTAACATAACTTCGCTTTTAGTGGGGTGGAGCCTTTTAGTGGGGTGGAGCCTTGTAAGGTATTTATTTCTTACAGTAAACAGAATATTTGGAGCAAGAATTCTGGATAGGTAGGTATTTTTCGTAAGTAATGAAAAGCAAATAATCCAGCAAACGCTCAAATCACAACCTGAAAGCCGTCATTGTCATAACCTGAATTCCGACACCCAAATTCTTCACAGATTTTAAATGAGTAGAGTATAAAAAACATATGACGGAATTTAAAATTTAAAAAATTTGATTTATTGTAGGTTTTACCATCTTAGAATTTTTGTCTTTAGATGGTTGTTGATATGGAAAAAACTGAACTTTAAAAAAATTGTTGCCCACCAGAACTCCGCCACGCTTATTTTATACAAAAATAACAAAATCGAAAAGCCGTCAAATGTGATTCTGATTAAGATGTATTTTTCGCTTTTTGTTAAATGTAGGTAACTATGAAAAAAACTAATTTGAATAGACATTGTTTTTGTTGGGATATCCGTCACTCCTGTCGGATTTGCGGCTCAATGCTTTTTTGTAACCCAAACCCCCCCCCCCAAACCCTTTTTATTAAAAATAATCGAAAAAAGGAAGAAAATTTTGGTTAAATACTTATCTGCCAGTGGCGGCTCGTTCATAGGTTTGCAGGTTTGCGCAACCCCCAAAAAATATAGGTAAAATAATAGAAGAACTATTAATTATATATTTTTAAATTCCCACCAGAATTGTGTACATTTATACACTACCGCACCTCTTAAATCGCGCGCGCCGGCCGCATATTTGTAAACGACGTCCATGATTGCGATTCGGTTGTAGCCCGAATGCTGCCGTAACCGTGTCAATAGGTGGCCATACACACAGAGGTTGATCCGCCGGTTTGGAACGGCGCGGTTCAAACTGGCGGATTTGTTTTTCAATAGCTGGCCATACACACAGAGGTTGATCCGTCGGTTTGGAACGGCACAGATAAGTCTGACCGTTTTGTCCGTAACGGTATAAAACTGCTGCAGTCCACTAACACAAAAAAAAATCTTTCGAATCGATCCTTCATATCGGTCTGTGGCAGACATAACCGCGCGTTAGTGGTCTAAAACTCAAGATTTATCTGCCGGTTTAACCAAAACTGTGGAATTTCGTAAAGTCGAAAGTTTTATGCGGCACGGTATTTTAAGCATAGCGTATGTAAATTGTTTCGTGCTAAATAGAAGCAGACTCTGTGTATGGGAATGATTATTAATATGAAAATAATTCATAGTGGTGTAAAAGAGAGACGTTCCAAGTGGGTTAAAACTTATTTGCTTAAGAGGAAACTATTTAGCCATGACCTTCTATTAAAAGAGTTACGAGAAAATGATCCAGACGATTTTAAAAATTATTTAAGAATGGATATCAGAGAATTATTGAAAGACAGCCAGGCTATAATTGTGCCAGGCACTATTTTGACACATTCACATTAAAAACTGACAGTTGATCCTTCAAAATTGACATATCAAAGTCAAATTTAAAACTTTCGTCGTTTATTTTCAATTAATAAAAGAAGGCACTATTTATTCCGGTTCATATAGTAAACAAAGGCCGTGTGTTAAAAGATCACAGCTGATATTACAATGTAAAAGTGTCAAAATTGTACCTGGCACCATTATAGCCTGGCTTTATTTCAATAATTCTCTATTAACACGTATGATTTTTTATTAAATTTGGTAAGAGAGGATCTTACGAAACAAGATATCCAAATGAGAGAAGCCGTTGGCCAGAACAGCGATTAAACCGACAGAGAAGTCTGCGCCGGTTAAAATATCTGTGAGCGCGGAACCCACAAGTTTTGCCCGCCGGTCTGAACTCACAGATAAATCTATGCCGGCTATAACTGGCGCGTGGAATGTCCACTAATTGAAAGACAAATCCGCCAGTTTAAACCGCGCCGTTCCAAACCGGCGGATCAACCTCTGTGTGTATGGCCACCTAATGAGGCCCTATTCTACATTGACACGGTTCGGTTACGTTGGCGATCGATTGACAACGGTTAGGTTTTACATTCTCTAGGATCCCGGGAAAGAGGTCAGGAGTATGTTTTAAAAAAATATATGTATGTTAGAAATTTACGAATTCTTTCTTAAGAAAGATTGTTCCAGACTGATTTTTAACGAACATTTTTGCGATCACGGGTGTTAGTTACCCAACCGATTTACCATATCGTCTGCTATTTACCAGAGATGTTCGGGCGAAAGCCGACTGGCGATCCTGGGTGTTGTATACAAATATGCGCGCCGGTCGCCCACAGCGACGGACGGCTTTATCCCGCGGTTTGCAGCTCAGTGAGGTTGCAGGTCGACTGCAAACCGATTGTTCATTTTGCATGCTAATTTCTTATTTTAATTTGTCGTGTAGTCCGTGATCGCAGAGTTTTGATAGTTTGTTGGTTTTTGCGTAAAAAAAATGTGTGTGTATTGAATTGAATGTTAATTTTGTAATTTATTCCTTTATTATTAAAGCTTGATCAGTATATTTGTGTGTTAAAAAAGTACGATTCTCCTTTGCAACCTCCAGATTTTTATTCTACGAGCCACTGTTATCTACGGACATTAGTTTAGTAAAAAATACCAATATATTAGGTAATAATATAATAAGGTACCTAAGTTCTTAGATTAAATGAGTACGTGCAAGTGGCTTACCTTATAATAAAATGCGACGTTCCGCTTCGACACCTGACGCACGACTAAAAGAATTTTTCGCGCGCAGCTTCTTTTTAAACAATACAGCTGAAGTTTGCGCACTGTGTTGCAAGATATATAGGTGAACTGATAAAAGTATTTTATTAGAATTCCATTCTAGGATTAGCTTAATAATTCAAAACATTTCTAAAAAGTGACGGAATTCAGGGGGCGACGGAATTCGGGTTGAGTACGGTAAATGTAAAAATGTATGACCTTACCACTACGTTTTATGACGTCAAGGCGGCCAGCAGGGATACAAGGCGGTAACGAGACGGTTATTGTCTGCAGAAATGGCAACACTGCATCGTTTCGAGAGCGAAACAGAGTGTGCACGCACGCGAATAGTTTGAAAATTTGCGCGAAAATTATAAAGCAAATTTAATAACATTGTTTGAAATCAAACAAAACTAATAGGGTAACTTTATATGTTCCACTTTCGACTCGAATTTTGGTGCTTCTTATTATAGGCCAGTCATTAAAGCGAAAAAAAACCCTCAGCTTGCAAAAGGTGGTGTAGTCACGATTTTAACATATCTTGTACGTATTGGAGTCCCAAAGAAAAATAATTTTTCGACCTTGGAAAGGCTGGCTCTCTCCGCCATCATGGATTAAGTTTTTTTTAAATTAATTGGTTCCTGTACATTTTAGAAAAAAAAAGGTTTAGACAAAAATTAAAGAAGAATGGTTTTCGAGTAATGACGCAAGCATTTCGCCGCCATTTTCTATTTTGACCAATTTTTACCTTCCTAGCCCGCACAGCAATCTAGCCATTGGAAGGTACTGTTTTCGACAAAAAATTTTTTTTTAGATAACGCCGAAAGTGTGTTATTTGGGTGTATTTTGACCTACCCTAGCAGTATCGTCGTGATGTCTGTGAGTGTGTGTTTGTGCGTGTATGTAACTCTGTCTGTATCACGATAGCTCCTAAACCGCTCAACCGATTTTCATGAAATTTTTAGGTAAAATAGTATTCGATACTGTAACGAGCTGTAAGTCATCAATGCTAATGACAGTTTTTTGACTGTTAAAAAGTTTAAAACATGCTAATTTTTAACTGAGCCTTGCATTAATATGCGGGTTTAATAACGAAAAACTTGGTAGGAGCTTTCGTTTTAGAGATATTTACAAAAAACTGTTTTTAAGGTTCATATAGCATGGAGTTTACTTGGATTGTGCTAATGGGTTAGGAAGGTATCAGATCCGTCATGGATCCACTTATTTTATTTGGTGGCCTTTAACTTCGAAACTGCTTATTTTTGAGAGAGTCTGTAGTTATATAAATTAAAGACCAACTAATAGCTTATAAAATGAGATCACTAAGTTCTCTGGGTAGTACCCTTGCTGAGATGCGAACCCTGAAGCGTTATTTCCATAGTATATGCAAAATTAACCGAAATTATTTAGTTTTATGTCATTTTCTCAAAACGTAAGCATTTTACAGAAAATGTGCAATCAACTTTATTATAGACAACTAAATTATCTTTTAAAACATGTATCACCAAAGTGGGCCAAGTCCACGGTTACCACTTAATTTGGAGTTAATTTTTAAGATCACAAAACAAAATAATGTATTTTTTAGGTTTTCTTCAGTTTTCAAAAAAACTAAGAAATGTAGGGAAAAATATTGAACACCTTTTCTAGAAAAAATAAAATGTTCTTTTAAACGGCGTTTTACTAAGTTGTGTTAAAACTATTATTGACACTCCAGGGGCGTCCGCATATTGAGGTTATTTTTTCTTTATTAAAAATATACTGTTTAACTCTGCATTGTTGAGAATAAAATTATATTTAAAACGATATGTGTCTAGTGGGTTTTTGTTAATGGGGAATACTCTAAGAATATACGCATTTCATTGCCAACCTTCGTGATGGAAATTACGACATTAAGAACAAGAAATTTTTGTGTAATTTTTGCTGTTTTCTTTGTTTCAGGATACTCTCGGACAACAAATTGGAGGAAATTCATTCGCAAGCGTTTCAGAGAAACACACAAATTAAAAGACTGTAAGTTAATAATAATTGTTTCTATAAGTATACAAACAATCCAATTTTCCACACCATTTTTTGTGTTATATTTTTTCACAATGTGCGAAACAGGGTCTCCCAGATTAAAGTCACTACATGGGGATTTCCGAAACGGTAAGAGTAACAGTTTTGGTAATATAAGATATTTCGAATCAAATATATATATCAAAATTAAAAATATCTTCCGGGTTTTTCAATATTTTTAGCAAAAATCAAAAATTATGTGCAGCTTTCGAGCTGCCCACAGAAAAATACAAGAAAAATAAGATCTTTCTATGGCCGCTTAGCCACGAAAAATTGTTGTTTTCTATATCACGGGTACTAAACTTTACGTTTGTAGTATTTTTAGCTCACACCCCGCTCACTTTGCGAAGGCGGAAAAAATGCAATATGCATTGACCCGACCTAAGGGGCAAATTATGTCATGGTCATGGGTACTGTTTTTTGTTTCATCTGGTTGCCTTCTATTTTACTCTGGTAGTGTCTTATATATTTGTAGATGTCGCCACTTATGTGAAAGCATTCGGTATCGCAGGCATTATTTATTACCAATATCGTAAGATGAGATTCGTATGCCGTCTGTATAGCTTTACAAAAGTGTCACATTTACTTTATGGACGAAACAGTTAACTGTCAACACTTAATATGTGTCCATTAGATCTTGGACCCCCATGGGTGTATAGCTTTCGAGCTGCCCAAGGATAAATACAAGAGAAACAAGATCTTTCTATGCCCGCTTAGCCACGAAAAATTGTTGTTTAATTTAAAAATCGTTGCCATCTTCTAAATAAATTTAAACAAATTTAGTATATAGTCTTCTATTAGCAACTACGGCCATTCCAATGATGTTCATGAATTTTTTCTAGGCTCTTTTTTTGGAAACCGTAGTCCACGCTGTTACTTATTTAATATGGAAAAGTTAGCTAGCTGAATACACGTTCCAAATTGGAGCCAAATATCTCAAGAACAGCACGAGCTATAAAGAAAAAACAAAGAAAAAATTGAAACTTTGACACCTTGTATCTCGAAAACTAGGCATTTGCGGAACCATGTTTATTTGAAGTTTTTTTCTTAAAATTACTTAAAAAATCATCCTTTGAAGATTAGCGATATACTTTATTAACACCCTGTATACATATACCAGGTGGGCCAAAAAAAACCGGACATATATTTTTGGATTATAACTTTTGAACTATACAATAGATTTTAATGGGACAAACTGCACTTGATAGAGAATTAATCAGTGTTCTGACTAAATATATTTTTTTGTCTGCCGTCTCAAAATCCAAGATGGCGGACGAAATTAAATTGTACCCTTCAAAAATGCTCGTTTGTTCTTGTGTTGCAAACATGTTTTAATTATTTTTTTAAATAAGTGCAGCTTTTAGCATTTTGTAGATTATACGATTGCCTACTAAACCGATTTTGATGAAATAAAAAACATCCTGGTGAGAATTGATTGCTTTTTGAAGATCATGATAAAAATTTATCGCTATCTTAAAATTTAAGATGGCAGACAGAACCGAACCGAACCGATGCTTGATTCTTCAAAATGGCATGTTTATTATTATTTTTCGAAAATGTTTTAGTTATTTTTTTAATTTATAGAAAATCACTACTTTTCCCTCACACAACGACGCCGACGCACAAATTAGTAAAATCGGTGTGGTGGCTCTCAAAAAATCTAGTTTTATTTCAACCATTGTTTTACAGATTCTACGATTGCATTTCCACTCCTGTCTGCATTCATTTTCTTATAAATTCGTTATTGCTAAACCGATTTTAATGAATTAAAAAAATCGTGGTGTGAATTGATTGATCTTTAAAGATTGGTATCGAAATTTTCCGCCATCTTGGAATTTAAGATGTCGGACAGAATCATACTAGATTCTTCAAAATGGCGTGTTTATTCTTATTTTGTATGTAAATCGATGTAGTGTTTCTCACAAAATCGGATTTTATAAACTAATTATTGCTGAACCGATTATAGTGAAATAAAAAACATCATGGTGCAAACTTTAAAGATCAGTTTGCGCCATGATGTTTTTTATTTCACTAAAATCGGCTCAGTAATAATGAATTTATAAAGAACTGAATGCAGAAAGGATTGGCAATGCAATCGTATAATTTGTAAAACAATGGATAAAACAAAATCAGATTTTGTGAGAACCACGTAACCGATTTTATTACTCTGTACCTTGTTAAGCGGGAGAAAAGTAGTGCTTTTCTATAGATTAAAAAAAACTAAAACATTTTTAGACAATAAGAATAAACCCGCCATTTTGAAGAATCATATGATTCTGTCTGCCATCCTAAATTTTAAGATGGCGATAAATTGTATTCAATGATCGTTAAAAATAAATCAATGTTCACCAGGATGTTTTTTATTTCATCAAAATCGATTCAGTAGTAATGATTTTATAAGGGAATGAGTGCAGACATGAATATCGTATAATGTTCAAAACAAAGGTTGAAACAAAAATATTTTTTTTAAAACCATCGAACCCACTTTACTGACTCGCACCTTGTTGTGCGTGGCAAGAATGGAGATTTTTTACAGATTTAAATAAATAATTAAAACATGCTCGCAACACAATACTAAACTAGCATCTTTGAAGGGTACTATTTAATTTCGTCCGCCATCTTGGATTTTCAGATGGCGGACAAAATATATATTTAGTCAAAACTCTGATTAATTATCTGTCAAGTGCAGTTTGTCCGATTAAAATCGATGGTATAGTTCGGAAGTTATATTGAAAAAAAAATTGTCCGGTTTTTTTGGCCCACCAGGTATAGACTACTTAACTGAATATACTACTTCATCTCACCGCGCCCTCTCCCATTCTGTAGTAATATTTTTTTCGACTTAGATATTTATAAATCCTATTGAGTAAGCCCCCTAAACTGGTCCGGCTTGTTGCGCCTTTGCCTATTTCCTCTAACCTTGTAATCTAATATAATTTGACCTAACCTAACGCCGTTATTCAATTACGTTGTCATAGGTGAGTTGTTACACGACATAGATGTAACGTTTTCTGACAAATAACGCTTTTCAGCAAAGCGCTTTACTACGTCGGACAAATGCATTATCTTGCAAAGATATATGACTCTCAGGATATATTATCCTGATGTATGCATGCTGATGTGTGGCGTTTAATCCTTGCAGGGCATTATCTCATAGCCCACGCTTGTGTTCTATAGCATCCCACCAAAGTATAAGGCCTCCTATAAAAAAGTATGGTCGTTTACTCTCCAATCCTCAAGTAATATTCATTGATCATTGGTGAATGGTCTAGGCAAAAAAATTCATAATAAGCGTAGCTCATAATTCCAAGAGTTTTTGTTTATATATCTTTTAATAAAAAAGTTATTCAGGTTTAAAATGAAAACTGACTTTTGGCCCACTCTGTATGTGATTTTAAATTGTGTTTTTTATTAGTATTTCCTAGTTTTTAATATTTTAAAATGTGATTGTTAATGTCAATATGAGTTCATTGCATAAAGCTGTTTTTCCTGCCATGAAGTCGTTCTATAGAAATAAACCGCAACGAAAGTGGACATGGCTCAGTCATACTGACTACTGATAAAAATATTGTTAGATATGTAACAGGAACGCAGGATGGTCAAAAAAAAAAAATCTGCATTGATAGCAATTTCAAAATGAAAAGAAAAATTAATAATAACAATTAACAACTTGACATGAATAAACTTACACAAAATAAAGCAATATATAAAGAAGGGCTCACGGATCAGCTAACCCAAAACTGGATGCGAAAATGAAAATATAGATGAAATAGCTGACAAGAGCTATGACCAAGATAGGAAAAGATGTCACACAAAAAGATAAAAAGAGAGAAAATTGTATATCAGAAGAAATAGAGAGACTGATGGAAAAAGTCGAACCCGCGAGAGAGAAGGAAAAAGAGCATCTATAGAATACACAGAAATAAATAAAACTCTAAGAAAAATGATAAAAGAAAATAAAAGAAAGAGCCAAGAAATTAAAGTTGAGAGAGTTAAAGACAATAACAGAAATATGAAAGATCTAAGGTCTAAGATCTAGGTAGATATGAAATAATTAAAATAAAGGATATTAACGGCATAAAAACTAACGTTAAAGAGGATATCATAAATATCACACAACTATTCTATACAAAATTATACCAAACAAAAAGGGAACCATCACGAGAGACCATGAAGAAACTCCAAACAAAAATAAAGAAGAACATAAACTTAGAGCTACAACCCGAAACAAGCAAAGCGGAAATAAAGGGAGCATTAAAGAAAATGAAAAATATCAAATCACCTGTAAAAGACGGAGTACCGGCAGAAATGCTCAAGTACGGCGGTAAACCTGTAGTTAATACCCTCTAAAAAAAATTTATAAACTGAAAAAAGAAAACCAAACAGCTGAGAAAAAGTTCGGTAAATAATTAGTTTACTGTGATCGGAGCTCAATATTGTAGCACTGTTTAGAGAGAGAGGCTCCTTCCGTCCTTGTCAACCCATAAGCGTCAGCAAATAAAATCAAACATATATCGGGACCGACGGACAAACCTGTTTGTTTATCTGTTTCATTATGATTGACTCACCGCTGACAACTTAAATTATTTTGGTAAAAGGCCAATGAACTTGACAAGATAATATCACGGATCACCTAACAAACAGATAAATAAGCCGGCTGGCGGTCTTTGATCTCGGACAATTCAACGATGGATGAGCATTGGGAATCAAACTCAGAGCCGGACTAAAAAAAAATATTTCAGATTGTTGATGCGAAAAAATATTTTTGCTGCCAGAAACAATAAAAACATAAAAATAGTTTTGTACTGCTAAAAATGGGAGCTAAAATGAATTTTAGAGTCTCGGCCGCGTAAAAAAATTATATGTTGTTTTATGTAGGGGACTATGGAAATAATGTGTTTTATTGAATGAGAGATAGAGGAAGCACAAAAAGAGGTCGTCTTCTTCGTCCAGAATACGTTAGCATGTTGTCGTTTCCAGCATAAAGCCAAACACAAAAAGAAAAAATTGATTGCTTTTTTTGTTTTATTGGGATAACATTTATTAAGTTTCAAGAGGAGTGTATGCCCGCGGTTAGAAAAACGATAACTGCAGTGGACTGTATATATTTTATTAAATGAAAGCGCGAACAAACATAAATTAATTGATATGTAATCACGAAATAATCAAAGGTCCATAGGTTAATTGCTGTTACCACACAACGGAAATCAGAAACAAAGTACTCACCAGTTTGCAGCCAATTTCTCCACGTTCCAGGGGCCCCTGATTGGATCTAATGATGGCACCACGTAGGTGAAGGGCTGAAGTTTCCAGTTCTATGCTTCAGTACACCAAAATCGAGCACTTTTAAGTGTAGAAATTTGTAATAGTTGGAGAAAGTAGTTAACACGCCATCTTTTCTCAAAGCGGTAGAAAGGACCTCCCTGATTCTTGGTGCGCATGTCAAAATGGGCGAAAAATGTACTCTGTCCGTCATCCAATTGTGTGGTTTTAAAATTAAAAACAACCGCGAAATTTAGCGGGAGCTAACAGAGGAGTAAAATTGTGAATTTTAAATATAAGAAGTTTGACATTGTAGAGTAATTTCTTAATTTACTGGAATCAGATTATTTATTAGTTTTTTCGAAAAATTGAAAGTTTAAGGAGATACAGGGTGACCAAATAATCTTTACAATTAGCACAAAATTGCTTCACGGTAAATTAATATTTTAAAATTAAGTAAAATCTAATATTAAAAAAAATTAGTTGTTTTATATGTATTCTTAAAAGTGTATAAGTAGCATAATAAAAAATGATAACAAAACAAATTTGTGTCATATTTTACCATCAAACCAACCAAATATTATACAATAGTTTATTATACAGGGTGTAATTTAAATGATGCATGAAACTTTAAGGGGTTGTGGAAATGGTAAAAACAAAGATTTTTTTCGCATTACATTTTGTTAGACGTCTTTATCTATTAATGGTATGTTGGTGTTTAACTTAGTATTTTTTTTTCGGGTTTTTGTTTGTTTCTTAAAAATTATAACAGACCATTAAAATTTTGTGGAATTATGCATTACCAAAACGGTAATAATCAGGCTTTTTTAAATAATTTGCTTGCCAAAATGTTAAATTTTGATAGGAGGAATCTTTTTTAAATCGAAGCAACCTACAATTTTAAACATTTGTTTTTTTATTTAAAAAATATTTACAGCGTTTTGAGATATAATGCATTGATAACATAAATAATGATTTTATCAGAGCATCGACGCGTTAAATATTTTTAAAATCAGTAAGGAACAAGGGATCTTATATAAATCTTATATGATGTTCTAAAAGCTTACGTCAAAATGAAAAATTTCCTAAAGAATGTTGGAGCTTCAACCTAAAAATTTTACTACACTCAAACAAACTCTTGTGATAGTATTTTAAAAAAACCAAAAAAAAGTCCCTTCGATTTCAAGGGGTGTTTATCACTTTAGCAGTAAAATTTATATTAGTTGCAGTTTTAAGCTATTGAAAACACACATCATGAAATGAACCAAAAATATTAAAAATGTGTTGGTGTTTTTGAATACCTAATAAACAAAAATGAAAAATTAACTTAACGTTTGCCAAACCTACCATTTTTTTAAGCGTTAACATTTTCGTTGGTGCACTCTTTTGTTTTAATATTTTAAATTGAGAGATGGGACAACTCGCCGCAGCCGATTTGCCGCGGGCCGGTTCGCCGCGGGGACTATTCGCCGCGGGAAAAATTTGCCGCCGGCCGATGCATCGCGGGGACAATTCGCCGCTAGATTTTTTGTTTCATGCCAGTGGCAATTGTTTAAACAGTTTTATTTAGCTTGACTTCATATAATATATTTGTTTGTTCGATTTTCGCTTTTTTTAAACTTTTCCAACAGAATTTTCTTTAATTTTAAACTTTGCAAACGGCCGATCAGCCGCGGTGAATCGGCTGCGGCGAATTGTCCCCTACCCTTTTAATTTGTGAACCTGTGCTTAATTTAAGGATCAAAATACCATTCTACAAATTTCCCTTTGCTACAACTGAGCTTACGCCGCTGTATTATACAAAACACCAAAAACTTTGTAAACAAAGCATAGTTTATATGTTGTTTTTTAGGATCTAATGAAGGCGCATTTTCAAATTTGAGATGAATATAACGAATCCTGCAAAATCATAAAAAAAATAAAAAAACAAAATCAAAGGGGTTGCAGATCTGTATATCCTTAAGAACTCTTTGTTCTTAAATCATTTACAGATTCATCTCATAAGACATTTAATTATTGAACACCCTGTATAGGATATGGCAAAAGTTTTTAAAAAATCGAAAGATAAAAGAATGTATAAGCTTACCTTGTAGGATCCTGCGGAAATCGAAAATAACTTCGATTAATGGTATACCGTCGCGTGAATTTACAGTCTCTTACGGCACAAACCGTTCCCATTGTTTAAAATCAATCATCACATATATCAAACACAAAAATCACATCTACACACCACTAACGCTCAACACGTATTAAAAGTTTAAAAAATATTAAAATACAGAATGCGCCCCTGGAGTGGTTGACCCCAACATGGCAGGCTACGTGAAAGATGCGCGTAGCACCCCCCACCACCTGAGTTCCCTATCTGTTTGTTAGGTGATCCGTGATAATATCATAACCAAAAACTATGATTTTCAGTTACTTTAAAGGGTTTGTTGCGTCTCTATTTCTTTAAAATTGATCATTTTGGGATAATGTCATTTGACGTGCATTGAGGGGCAGAGAGAGATTCTATAAATATCCGCTTTGGGTCGAATGAGCGGATGTCTCTTTCTCCCTTTTATGGCTTAACAAAAATACTATTACTTTTGCTTGCCCCTCAGGGAATCATGTGACCGAAAATGATCAATATGTCATATATTTATACAGAGTCATTACCCTGTATATAAGACATATTGATTAGGCAAAGTAATAAAATATCTGTTAAACTGAAAAAAACGATATTTATGTTAGGTGTTTTGTTTACCAAATTTGGTTAAAACAAAACATTACAAAAAATTAACCCTTATTTAAAGTTTTGCATTATTTAGAAAAAAAGGGTTTATATAAGAAAACTGAAGAAGGCAAACGCTTCGACAAACAAATAATATCTTGAAAATGGCGAACAACAATTTTTGTCCCGTGCTATGTGTTATTATTGGAATTAATTCAAAATTTTAAAAAGAAATTTCCGAATTACTGTTATTTCTAAAAAAACCTATATTGCTGGGCCATCGCAGCATACTAGACGTAGTTTGACACAATGTTCTAAATGCAGGTCGTGTGGTGTCCTACTTACGTGAAGAGTGCAGGGCGATAAAAGCAAAGCGTATAGAGCGAAGATTTAACCCCCCTTTTAAGGGGTAAGTGGCCACGAAGTTGAGCCAAGTTTTACCCGGTTGACTACATATATTTGAGCTATATTTTTGATATAACTGCCCGAAGTCATGTTTCTTCTATTATATTAAAAAGTTTCAGGAAAAATTTGTGTATTGTGCAATGTTTTTGTCTTGTCTGTGTCTTTTAACACACTTTATCGATCATTTCTGGGGGGATTAATTCCCCCTAATCCTCCCTGAATAGGTCTTGCACCATGGAGTCATTTAAAATGTTTGACGTATAAACATTCTGATTCATAGATGCATGTCTTAATATAACTCAAGACGTGTATGTCTTCTTCATTGACTTCAACAAAATTTTTGATAAGGTTTAACACAAGCACCTCTTAGTGTTATAAAAATAATCAAAACCGCAGATCTTTTTGTGCGCGACCTTAACACGTGCTTTGATTTGTCAAGTCTGTGTGGTTTGACTGAATTATCCCTCCCAAGATCAGGTCCTGGATACGTCGTCGTTGATTAATAGATTTATATCATACCTCAAAGGTTTTAGTTTATAAAAAAATTTGTTAAAAATCACAAATATTATGATAATTAGATTAGATGATGATGTAATTTTTTTTTCAGTTCCATATCCTTGTTTTTAAACTTGTTGTTTTTTACGAAAATTAAACCAAAGTTTTTTTTTTGCCCCCCCCCCCTCAAAAAATGAGAGCGTTCAAAATTTTTTGTTATTTTTACACAGCAGCTTTGACAGCTGTCAAAATAATGTGTGGCTTCTATGCTAAGGTCACTATATAACGAAGTTCCTGGAACTTCGTTATATAGTGACCTTATTCTATACTACTTGGAATTTGGTTACGCCCCTTCGCGGATTTATAGAGCGACTTTTTTTTATGTATATTAGTGGGCTAATCTTAAAATTACATTTTTGTGGGTAACGCCACTTCGTGGTTTTGGCGACGATATGTTCCATTCACTGTTGACCTCGATGCCAAACACCAGATCAATCTTTTTTAAATCATTAACCAAAAACAACCCGATTTAAATTTAGGTTAGCCCGTGGTACTATAAGGAAACGCGACCGCTTGAACGAAATCTGCCTCCATATATTAATTCATAGAAATCTTTTAAACATACAAATTAATAAAGAGTTTTCCAGTACCAGGCTAATAACCTGGATTTTGTACCCTGTTCTGAAAAAATTGACAGACATCTCATGAATTTTACATGTTTACCCAATTTTTGGAGAAAAGCGGGAACAAAATATGGCGACAAAACTTAACCTGAAAAAATTAAAGTAATGGAATTTATGATGTCACCAGCCGTTATTTGTAATGTCATCACCCTCAACCAAATAAAACCAAAACCGCTTAAATTCCTAGAATAGAACTGTTTGGCGCCGCCTGCATCTGGTCCATGAAGGATCACAAAAATTTGAACAGGAGCAACGCAAGCTATAGATGCAGAAGAGAGACCACAGACAGGAAAGAGAAAAATCTAGAGGAGGACGGTCAAGCTATCGCAGGAGACTGGGTGTGCAAGGACTAAGGAAGAGTGTGCGCCGCCAGAATTGGCTAATCAAAGAACACACAAAAGAATTGCTTATTATGTTGAATCAACCGCTTGAAGGGGACCATGCATTTCGGACCGAGGGGTGGCTTGATCGTCAATTTTTGTACAGCAAAAAAAATACCTACGATAATTCCTGGTATATTTCCCAGTATTTGCCCAAATTTCCAAGGTATGTCTTAGTATTTCCCAAATAATTCCACGTATTTCCTGTATTTCCTCTGGCCTGTCTGTACACCAAAAGGAAATATCAAGCCACCCCTCGTTTCGGACTCCTTTAAGAACTTATAAATATTATAAATTCTAAATAGTGTCTCTGTACACTTTCCCGACTCGTTTTCCAAATCCACCACAGCAGTCTTTGTTAAATCTTTTATTGACTGCAAGGAGAGCATTACTATTATTGTTAAACGTCCTTTGCGTGGTGGCGGGCGATGATGTAAGATTAATATTTTTCATATTTCTAAAAAATGGAATAACAAATGCAAGAAATCGTTGCTTTGATGCTTATTACAACTAAAAGTGACGCAGTATTCCATCTAAAAGTTAACAGTTAAATATTATTTAAAGTTATAAAATGATTTATACTTAAATTAAGTTTCCTCAACATCGAGACAATAATGTGGTTAATTTGTGTTTCCAATTTTTCCGGTTTCCAAAAATACCTAAGAATTTAATTTAAAAATGCTCTGCTAAATTAAATTTTTAAAAATTTATTTAAAGGCAACCATGAAACGTGAACCGTTACCCTAACAACATTAAATCTGTGGGAAAGTTAGTGACTGAAAAACGGTAAAATAAAGGAAATTTCAAGGAGGGGATTGGCAAGTATACAGACGTCTAGCCAGCAGTCAGCAATATTCTCCAAAAAGCCTTATTTAATAGCTGATATGATATGATAAAAGGCAGCCAGGGTGTATTCGGATAGAACTATCTTTTTTTTGTCAATAAGGGAGTTAAATGTTTACCTTATCTACCTCACTCTCAAGACTTCCCAGTGTAAGTGATTTTTATTAACAGCGAGTAGTGGAACACAGTAAGAAGTTTTTGATAAACGGTTTCATCGAATAAAAAGAGTTTGAAAAAGAACGTAATAAGTTTAAAAAAACTAAAAGTGTAATTTTTAACTATAAAAATTTGTATTTGAAGATATAACTACAGGTGTACCGCAGGGTTCTATATTGAGCTCTCTGATAATTATAATTTTTATAAGCTCGACATCGCGCACCTTACCATAAATAAAAGTAAAAAATATTAGTCAAAAAATTGTTTGCTAATGACTGTACAATTCATTGTCATGATCCGAATAAGGAAATATTGGCTATTACTCTTTCGAAAGATGTGCGTATCGTCAAAGAGTTGCGTGATGCTAACCTTTTATCTTTTAATATCTCTAAAACAAAATGTTTAATTTTAAGTGCATTAAGCAATAATAACGTAAATGACGAGAATAAGGACATATTGCAATAAAGCCGGGCAGTAATAATGACTAGAACTATTCTGACAGTTTTCCATTGGAAACTGACAGTTGATCTTTCAAGATTAACATATCAAAGTCAAATTTATAAATCCAGACGTTTATTTTCCATTAAAAATGGCACCACGATTAATTCCGACGCTTATAATACACCAAGGCCTAATTTTGAAAGAAGACAGTTGTTCAGCGAAATAGTGCCCGGCATAATTACTGCCTGGCTGTAGTGCAATAAGTCCCTAATATTTCAAATCCGGGGCTTAATAAATTTCTAGGAATAATTTTTGACGATATGAATTTAAAGCAAAGCTTGACGAACATAATTAGGTTTATAAAAAGCAAAATCGCACCTGTTTGGTTCTACGTGTAATATCAGATAACCTATGATTTAAGACTGCTAAAAACGATTTCAATTTAGTTCAATGTTCAATCACATCTCAATCATATTATGGGATCTACTTTTGGGGAAGCTGTGCTGTAATTTGTTTGATTCTGTTGTTTGAATTGCAAAAGAGGGCATTAAGAAATGTAGGCGGAGTTAAAAGGAGACAGACGCTCACGCAAGCCATTATTTTTAAAGCACAAAATCTCAATTCTATGCTGTCTTTTTATTTTGGAAATGGTTTGCCTAGTCTATAAAATATACAAACAGGAAACAAACATATCCGGCAGGTATATTGTACGTGGTCCACAAATTTTACCCTTGCCAGTTCTTCACTCAATTTTTATAAAGAATTCCTTTGCTTATAATGGTAGAAAATAATTTTAATAATTTGCCTTTGACAATACGAAGCTTTTACTTTCCAAAGCTTTTTACTCCTTGGAGAAACTCTTTGGTATACCATAATTTATCTTATGTACTTGATTTTTGTTTTGTTTTAATGTAAATTTTTTAAATTTTTTATTTTACTGAATGCTTGCTACAATTTTCTTATTAGGAATTTATTATTATTATATTATTATAAGCGTTTATAATGTATTCATTAGTATTCTTTTCATTAAAGCTACTTTTAAAATTGAACTTAAAATATATACATAAAAAAATCTTTAGTGGTTAGACCATGAAAAACCCTATATAAATTTTAAAAACATTAGTTAAAATATAAATCAAACGTTCCAGCCAATTCACGTTGAAACACTTCCTTTTATTTGCTCAATTTCCACTGGGCTGTGGCAAATATATATATCCTGAGGGCGAGCAGGATGAAAAATAAACGAACATGGCCGCCAGCCAACTAGTGCAGTGGGACCGTCGATAAATGGTACAAAAAATGCGTTGAATTTAATTATTTTAAAAGGAAAACAAATTAAAAGCTATTTCAAGTCGCCAATCTCTGTAGTAATTTATAGATAAAGATTCTGGTTAGAAAATAGAGCACCAGGTCTGGTGTAAAAATAACTGAACCTTAATCAAATTTAATCCTAAATGGTTCAGCGATATAACTTTACCTGTGGTTTTGGAAGGAAAGTCTGGAGAATTGCTAGGTAATGCTGTAAAGTGTACGGTAAACATTAATTTTCAGCCAATGAAAAATTTATGGATTTAATATACACGAAATTATTATAATAAACATTTAAAGACATTTTTATAATATTAATGTTCTTGTGCACTGAATCAATATTTTTAGTTCATTGCAAGAAAATCAATGTTCAGTTGGTCGATTTTGCGTATATTTTTTGTTCAGTAAAGTGGCAATCATAAATAAGGTCACAGGCAAGAAGCGCATGGGACAAAAACGAACAGAAAATATCCGCATAGAAATTACACACAAAAAAAAGAGCACGCGGTAAAAAGCACAGACTAAAAAAATTTAAAGTGTGAAAAAAAAGGATATTTTCCTACTACATTTTGCTTTAAACCTCTCTGTTTTTTAGATGTTATAATAAGCAATTTTGTTTATATTTTTTTTTATAACTACCTTAAAAATTACAGCAGGTAATGGAAAATTTGTGAAATTATGCATATCAATATGAAAACTAATACGCAATACAAAAACAAATATTTTTTTAATGAAATGTGGTGCTAATATACTAAACAATTTTCTGTATTAACTACACCGAGTAATTCTGTAAAAAACTAACTTAATTTATACCCAATGCAAAAAATATTTGCCCACACTGTATCTCTTAAATCTAGGGGCACGGCAGTGCTCCGTCAAGTTCGCATAAACTGCTGTACCATCTTTTCTTGAAACATTTCAGTCCATATTTGACCTATCTAAAGCTGTACATAAGAATGAGCTACGAAACCCAAACTATGTACAGTTAACAAGACGCTAGCGCTACCAAGTCCACTTTCAATCCCTGGCTTCGCAAGCGCAGATCTACCAATATTATTTATCTCATGTCTTAGAATAGATGCATACAGGGTGATTTTCACTTGAATGATTCTAATCACATGAAAATAGAAAGTTTCAAAAACCTAACCTAACAAAACCTAATCAAATCTAACCGAACCGAAGGAAACTGAGCCAATAATTTTTTTCAAAAAAAAAACTTTCCTGACTTCCTGCCCGGGATCCTAGAGGATGTGAATCCGAACTGAACCAAACCGAACCTAACTATATATATATATTTATCGGTTTCACAACGTTCTACGTCTTCCGATACCCAATCTCCACTCGTTTCTGTTTGCCCATAATTCATCATCTAGGCCTCTTATTCTTATTTCACTATCTATTCCTTCTCTCCAGCTTCTCCTTGGTCTTCCTCGTTTTCTTCGGCCAGTTGGTTTCCATTGTAATATTTGTTTAGGTAGTCTTCCATCATCCATTCTTTGTACATGTCCGTACCACACCAGTTGTTTTGTTCTTATATCATCCACTAGAGTACGTTCACCCACTGTCATAATTTCTCTTATTCTTTGATTGGTAATTCTTTCCCTTTTTGATTTCCCTGCTGCTCTTCTCCAATAGTCCATCTCCGTAGCGGAAAGCATTTTTTCTGTTCTATCTTTGATTGGCCATACTTCTGAGCCGTATGTAATAATACTTTTTACAATGGTGTTATATATAAGCTTTTTGTTATGTTTTGATATACTTTGGTCCCAAATTATTCCATTTAATAAAGTTATTGCTTTTCTTCCTTGTACGTTTCTATCTTTTATAGCTTTGTCTAGTGTTCCGTCAGCTGTAATTTTTAGACCCAAGTATTTATACTCATCACAGGACTGAATTCGCTGCCCAGTATTTAAGATTAGATCCTGTTTCGTTCCACCAATACACATATACTCTGTCTTATTGATATTAACCTCTAGTCCCCACTTATTGTACTCTTCTATTAGTTTTCGTGTCATATATTCGAGGTCGTCATAATCCTGAGCCACCACTATCTGATCATCGGCGAAACATAAAGTATACAAGGTGGTTTCATTCAACGGAATTCCCATGTTTTGGCATTTTCTCTTCCAGACTTTAAGGACCTGTCCCAAATATATCTTGAAGAGCGTAGGCGAGATACAGCAACCTTGTTTAAGACCTTTATTTACTTGAAAGCCTTTGGTTAGTTTTGCTTTTATTTTAACTTTTGCCTTACTATTGTGGTATACCTCTTTGATGGCCTTAATTAGTTGTACGCTTATGTTTGTCTTTTCCAACGCTTTCCAAAGTAGATTTAGTGGTATACTATCATATGCCTTCTGCAAATCTACGTAAAGCAGATGGAGCTCTTGTCCGTATGCCATTTTCTTTTCAATAACTTGGGTTATACAAAAGAGATGATCTGAAGTCGATCTACCCGCCCTGAAACCAGCTTGTTCTTCTGCCTTCATATCTTTATATTCGCTCTCCCCTTTATTTCTTATTATTTTGCCATATATTCTGCTTAGCGTACTAGTTACAGATATACCTCTATAATTGTCACATATATCTTTCCTTCCTTTTTTGTGTATTGTGGATATATATGACGTTTTCCACTCAGTTGGTACTACAGCTCCATTTAAATATCTTTGGAAAAGATTCCGTAATCTACAAAACAATTCTTCAGTGCCATATTTAATAAGTTCAGCTGGGATATTTCCGGGTCCGGCAGATTTACCGCTTTTTAAGGTTTTGCACACGTTTTTGACCTCAGATATTGTGAGGGGTACTGGAGATCCCATCGTTCTAATGATATTGTCTCTTTCGTCTTCCTTGAATTCTGCTCTATCTTCAGTTAAAAGTTTTTTAAAATGCTCATCCCATTCTTTGTCTGGTATTGGTGAAATAATATCTCTGCATGTTTCTTTTTTGATCGATCTTATAGTTTTCCAGCTTTCGGTACTTCTCCTACCTCCTAAGTAAGAATCTATTTTCTGGCACTTTTGCATCCATGATTGATTCTTCTTATCACTGATCATTCTTCTCAAATTTGATTGCGCGATTTTGTATTCTTCTCTGCTTCTATCTGTCTTTTGGGATAAGTACGTGTGATATAATTTCCTTTTTTCCTCTATTTCACATTCAATCTCAGCATCCCACCAGTATGGTTTTGTTCTTTTAGGAGTTTCTTCCACTAATCCTAGTGCTTCTTTTGCAGCTTGATGGATGCTTAATGTGATACATTCGTATTCCTCATCTGGGGTTTCACCTGAACTTGAATTAAGTTTTTCGTTTAGTCTCTTTTTGTATAATTTTTTTACGCTGTCATGTTCTAGGCTTAGTAGATTATATTGACAGTGATCAATTTCCTCATTCACTGTATCATCAAGATTTTGTTGATGGAGGCTTCGGCCTTGATAAGGAAAGAGAATTTTGGTCTCCAGAAAATAGTGATCACTTCCGCATGTTGATCCACGCTTTGTTCTGACATCTTGAATTTTTAGTTTTGTCTTTTGTTTAGTGATAAGATAATCAATGACGGATTTCAGGTTTTGTGAGGGTTTGGTCCAGGTATATTTGTGTATTTTCTTATGTTGGAAAAAACCGTTTTGGATTTTTAGGTCTAATTGCTCACATACTGTGATAAGCCGGTTTCCATTGTCATTAACAACATCTTCTCCATATTGGCCAACTGTCAGATCATTTACTCTGTTACCTGTTCTACTATTTAAATCTCCCAATATTACAATTTCTCTAGATGTACTTACTGCTGATATTTCATTGTGGATTTCTTCAAAAAAATTGTCTTTCACGGCTACATTTGCATCGTCATTATACGCATAGATTCCAAAAATCGTAAGTCTCATTCCTTTTATTGTTATATTCATTCTTATTAGCCGTTCATTTACTGCTTCCCAGTTGGTGATATATTTTCTAAATCTTTTGTTGACCAAAATAGATACTCCTTGTTGCGCATGTTTTTCTTTTGCCACTCCGCTATAGAAATGGTCATACTGTCCTAGGTTTTCAGATCCTTTTCCTTTCTTCTTCGTTTCTGTCCGTTTCCGAACCTAACTAAACTGAACCAAACCTAACCTAACTAAACTGAACCAAACCTAACCTAACTAAACTGAACCAAACCTAACCTAACCAAACTAAACTACAACACGTACTGCTAATTAGGTTTAGTTGGGTAGGGTTAGGTTTGGATAGGTTCGGTTCGGTACGGTCCGATTCGGATTCACATCCTCTAGCATCCCAGGTAAGAAGTCAGGAAAGTTTTTTTTTTGAAAAAAAATATTGGTTTAGTTTGCTATGGTTCGGTTCGGTTAGATCTGATTAGGTTTCGTTAGGTTAGGTTTTTGAAACTTTCTATTTTCATGTGGTTAGAATCATTCAAGTGAAAATCACCCTGTACATCGATTCTAATACATGAGGTAAATAATATTGGTAGATCTACGCATGCGAAGCCAGGGATTGGAAGTGGACTTGGTAGCGCTAGCGTCTTGTTGTACAGTTATAGATTTTCATAGAGTAAACAACCCCTCCAAGTTTCATGGACTTTCGTAGTCACAAAATTTCAAAAAACATCGAAATTGCCACTCACTTACTACAGACATGCTACAAATTTGGCAGAGTGATAGAAATTATCACCAAACCCTTGGGAAAAAACCCCAAAATTCTAATTTACTCCCCTCCCCTATAAATGTAAAGTTACGAGTAGGTAAAATAACATTGCCCACTTCCAGAAACGCTAGAGAGCTGAGTACCAAAATTTTAATTCACTTCATTTTCCTATAAACGTAAAGTTATGTAAAACTAACATTACTCACTTCCAAAAAGGCTAGAGAGCTAAGGTTTGGAAGGCTGATAGGAAATATGATAAAACAATAGAAAAACTTCTAAATTTTAAATAAGGTATTGCAAAAGTGTTGAACAATATCCCGCATATTTTACTACTTTAAACCTTAAATATTATCCAAATCCTTTAAAAAAAGAGTGAAATCATAACAAGAATATTTTATGTAAAAAAATGTCAAGTATGCGAAAATGGTATTCCGTAAAAAGTATTATGATAAAAGTAAAGCCAAGTTCTCCAATATACATTTCAAACCGAAAGGTTCTTACTAGTTTGAAAATGTTTTTCCAAACTTAGCTATTACGGCTGCAAATGACTCTTAGACACAGTGCTAAAGTGAACATAAAGAAGTTTGGCTCTGTAAGAGCAAAGTTTAAAAAACATTTCCGAACTAGAAAGGACCTTTCATTTTGAAATGTGTATTAAAGAACTTGGCTTTACTTTTATCTCAATTATTTTTACGGAATACCATTTTCGCGTACTTGGCTTTTTTAACATGAAATGTTTTTGTTATGATTAATTTTTTTTTAAAGCAATAGAACATTTTATAATCACAAAGAATCACACAATTATTCAGCGTTGCCAAATTTGTCATATTAAAAATTCACAGTTTTCCCAACTTGATAAATGCTATAACCTGGAAAAAAAACCTTTGATATTTATTATAGTTATTTAAAAACTACTTTTGTCCTCTAAAATTAAATTCCCGGGAGCGCTGCTAAATTTGATATACTTACACTAGAATAAAATACAGCAGAAAATCTAGCCATATAAATGTGATAAAACTGCATTTTTCTAAATTGCTTACGCTCGCATGGCCATTCAAATCTCGTCGTAATTTCTGATAAACACAGTTTAGAGCAACGCCGAACAATGCTGTAAACTGGAAATATATAAACACCGTATATGCAATAATTTTAATTTTTACATTTCATGAAAATGACTTAGAATGCAATATACGGTGAATAACTCGGTCGTGATAACCGAGCGTCATTATAGAGAAAAAAGGTAACAAAATGGGTTATATATAGAACCTTAACCCATTTACGGCCTAGGGTAGAAATAAAACTTAAAATTTTTAAAGTTTATATTTGAAATATCATCATCATATCAACACATTACAGTAACACATATGTGGCGTCAAAAAAAATAATTCCTCTACTTCATGTTTAACATTGGGTCAATGGTATCGCCCATATTTTAAGCCAAAAAGTCTCCCATTTTTAAAAAAAGAATCAATTTCTGCGTGGTTGCGTATACGCATCAACGGCCATAACTGGGTTCATATGTCGTCGCTATAAACAATATGTCGTAATATCCGATATCGTTATAAGCAATATTCACTGTATACTTATTGAGCAACAGATTTTTTACAACTTTTAAACAATTTTACTACGAAATTACAAGAGAATTGTTTAACCCTCACAACGGAAATCAACAAGTTGCTTTTTGCTCAAAACAAAGCCAAATTCTACGACTTTTAATGATTTTGTGACTTGTGGCCGCCCTGATACTGCATGATATATTGTTAAAGGAGAAGAATGATATATTTTCTGTTTATTTTACTGCCTTTGTGCTGTGTGTATTGTAAAAATAAACTTGTTGATTTCTGTTCCGAGGGTCATCTATCGACGTACAGGCTAGCGGGTGGCGGAACAAAGATCGAAAGACAAAAGATCGAATACAAAAGATCGGAAAACAAAAGATCGAAAAGGAAAAAGATCGAAATTACAAAATATCGAAAGTACAAAAGATCGAAAAAAAATCGCAAGTAAATAAGATCGAAATATACAAAATGACGCGTATCATGTTTGCTTAGGTATATTCACATTACAGTTTAGGCAAGGTCAGGTAAGGTAAAATTACCTAACCTTTAAATAAACCAATGGCTTGCCATACCTAACACAAATCATATAGTTCGATAAAAGGGTCTCTTTTTCAATCATATTTTTTCAAAAACAAACTTTCCTGATTTCTTTCCCGGGATCCTAGAGGTTGTGTAACCAAACCGAACCGAACCGAACAAAACCGAGCCGAACCAAACCGAACCGAACCGGTTCGGTTTGGTTCGGTTTGGTTTTACACTCTGTAGGATCCCGGGAAACATGTCAGGAAAGTTTTCTTTTTGAAAAAATATGGTAAAAAGAGAACCCATGAACCGGTTCGGTTTGGTTTAGTTACATACTCTCTAGGATCCCGGAAAAGAAATCAGGTAAGTTTTTTTTTTTAAACTATGTAATAGCGATATTTTGAAACGCGTTATTTTGATCTTTTGTCTTTCGATCTTTTGTACTTTCGATCTTCTGTACTTTCAATCTTTTGTCTTTCGATCTTTTGTATTTTCGATCTTTTGCATTTTCGATCTTTTGGTTTTGGATCTTTTGTTTTTCGATCTTTTGTAGTTTCGATCTTTTGGTTTTCGATCTTTTGTGGTTTCGATCTTTTGTCTTTTCGACCTTTTCTATTTCGATCTTTTGTCTTTTCGATCTTTTGTATTCAATCTTTTGTCTTTCGACCTTTTGTCTTTCGATCCTTGTTCCGCCACCCACAGGCTAGCTATGCCAGAGAAGCGGTTAAGGGAGAAAAGGAGATACCGTGTAATCATACCACCAAGGGAAGCATGGAAGAAGGATGGAATTGAATTGCTTAGCGATTCCACGGTCTGCTACACAGACGGATCAAGGCTAGCAGATCGAAATTTGACCAGTGCAGGATTGTACGTGGAAAACAAGGATATTGGAAAAAGCTAATCACTGGTATCCAACGCAACAGTCTTCCAGGGGGAGGTTTGCGCTCTATTGGCGGTAAAATGGGGAGGAGAAATTAGGAATGAAACAGGAAAGCGCCTCTGAATCTGTTTAGACAGTCAAGCTGCCCTGAAAGCACTGTGAAAACCAACCATGTCCGCGGGTTTGGTGCAGTAGTACGCGGATGCACTACACAAGTTGGCCGGGATAAGAGAGGTAGGGGTTCTATGGGTTCCAGGCCACATGGGAGTCCCAAGAAACGAGAAAGCGGACAAACTCGCCAGGGGTGGGTCCCGGCAAAAATGCGTCGGGTCAGAGCTTTTCCTGAGGCTTACAAGAGGGCAGATGAAGTCGGCCCTAACAGAGTGGGCCTAGAAAGAGATACAAAAGGAATCGACCCATACAGGAAACGCCAGACAGGCGAAGGAGTGTGCGACATGACACAGCAGCAATCATAGGGACTGGCTGCTCCGTAGAACAAGAAGAGAGGTAGGAGGCATAGTGGGAGTTCTCATCGGACACTGCGTCCTTTAAGGGCACTTGGCGAAGATGAGAGTGAAGGAGGATTCGACTTGCGAGCGATGTTGGACCAAGAGACCTCGGCGCTTTTCCTCTCATCATGAATAGCATACTAGGAGGCATGAAGGGAGGTATTCGAAGAGGAAGCCTTTGAGACGGAAGACTTTCTGATTCTGAGGTGGACTTTGTACAGAAGACGGGCAGATTCCTTAGCGAAGGAAGAACGCAATAGGAAGAACGCAATAGGTAGAATGCCCAGGGGTTGGCGAAAAGGGTGCTTCCTGTGACTAGCCGCCAGGACTAGAGCCTGCGCCACACGACTAATACTACTACCGTAGGCCAAACTCTAGGTGTCCCAGGTGGGTAACTACACATTGAAAAAAAAAATCAACTTTAAACAATTAACAAGAGTTTAGTTTAGTTTGAACCAAAATTTAAGTGAGCTAATAGGTTATAAATACCTTCTAAATATGTAGCTATACATCGAAATGGTTTTTACGGCATTAATAATGCATGTGACAGGACAGATTTAGAATTGCACAAAGTATGCCTTTTGTTAATTAAAATAGACGCTTTTATTAAAATTCGTAAGTTATGATGATTATAAATAGTAGACGAGTTGACTAAAATTATAAAGAAGATGCTTTCATTTGTTGACAATATATTAGTTTGACAAAACATAAACTTTTAAAACATATTGAGCTAAGAAATATGTAGGTTTTTATACTTTTACAAAGGTTGCCTACAGAATTTTACCAGTCATATACACTTAACTGGACGACTATAGCTGCGTGATCGGGTTTCCATAAAACAAATGGTTTAAGGCAACCCAGTGATGTACATTTTTTAATCTGATTACAGTTGGCCAATCAGTTTCAATGAACTTTCAAATTCTGTAACCTGTGTAAAAGTATAAAGACCTTGGTTGTGTATAATTGAATCCTACATGGCGGCTCGTAAGTAGCAGTCATTTATAGAGGCCCTTTGCTCATAGAGATAATATATTGTATTGGCAAGTTATTAAAGGAATCTGATTTCGCCTAATTGCTGTCATAGATCTCTTCAGTCATATGATTATGTCAGCAATCAGCGATGAGGCCAACAAAAATGAGAAGAATCCATTATTTAGCTTAGAGGAATCCATACAAGTATTAGATATAGATATACTTTCCCCGAAAAATTAAAAAGTCTAACATCCACAGTGGACTGTGAAATTCATGAGATTTACCAAAAGGCCGGTAAATAAATGACAAACGGAATAAAACAAAAACAAAATAAAAAGTTTCGGTCTTATTTTTGTAATAAAAAGACGTTTAAAAATTACATAAATGAAAGAACATCTTTTCACCATAAGGCCATTAAATGTTCAAAATAAAATTACTGGATAAAATATCATTCAATTATCTTAACTTTTTAAAAAGTTATGTGATTTTTAATTAAATATTTTCAAAACAACAACATTTCAGGTTATGATTTAAACTCACTCATCAACTGGCATCGACGCCACGAGCCGATGGCCTTGATTGGAAATAATCGATATCATTGGAAATTTGAGAGAACTTTTTTGATGGCATCAAAAACTTTCATGAACTCGTTTGATTGCATCAATTGCCTTTTAATTTTCTCTAGCTTTTAAATAAATAAGACATATTCAACATTTGACGATATGTGTCAACGTCGAGTTGGTAACTCGGGTGACATGGTGGCCGTTACGTCAGTGCCACGTCACAGTTAGCGAAGAAAACAGCATAGTTGCATTATATTTCATAGCGGGTTTGGATATTTTGCGAGAATTTTTTAACATTATGGTTTTATTTTGGCTTTGAAATTGTTTTAATAATAGTGCTGGGATTGCTATACATTTAATAAAGACTATAACTAAACATTTTTTTATCATTTGTACTTATTTTTTACTCGTTTACAACAAAAAAAAACAATGCCTCCAAGCTATTTCTATTGTTTAAGGGTTGATCGAATAATCTGAGTTAGGTATTCAATCAACGTTTAAAGTTAATCATAATCTCAGAGGAGCTGTTTTTATCTCTCTTTCCTAAAATTGGAGAAAGCAAATAATCAATACGCATTTAAAATTGTGCATTAAAAATTATACAATATGGCAATGTACTTATGCATTATTATTTATTATAAGCCTCATTCAATAATTAATATAAAATAATTAATTTAAAAATATGAAACCCGGCTATTATACAGGTTGGCATTAGAGTGTTAATATTTATTTGTTAACTAAATTTTTTCACGGGGTTTCTTCCCGACACAATAAATTTTTGATAAGACGTTATACATTTTTTATGATATACCCTATAACTAAACCGTTGTTTATACTTTTTCATAAAATTTCAAATATGGTATCATCACAAGTAGTGAAATTATCTTCTCTTTAAAAAAAAATTATGTGAGTAAACCCTGTTCCAAGGGTTTTTTGCTGACATGTTTCTATTTACTTCTAACAAACCAATTATTAACTCGCTAGAAGCAGAGTTTCATTCAAAGTGGCCACCCGTATATATGCTGCTTAACACTCAAACGCTCAAAAAATATTTTTTGACATCATTTATTTAGACAGAAATATTTTTATTAAATGTGGTACCAGCGAAGCGGGTTTTATTATTTTCTTTATTTTTTTCTATCTAATGTCTAAACCAAAATTTTGTACATGCTTTAGATATGTTCAAAATTGTTTATGAATATAGGTTGATAGAGCGCATGTATATCGCGAACTGACTTATGGATATAAAGCTAAAAAGGTGTACGTGCGTACGTCTTTGATTCTTTTCTGTTTCAAAAATATTAATTTTATTATTTTTACCTACAACAAACATTAACAAATACATTTTTTGTTTCATTAAATTGAATAAGTGAGTCCATTTAAGTTAGAAAAAGTATTTATATAGCCAGGAATCGAACCCGGGCCGCTGGTGTGGAAAACAAACATTGCTACCACTACACCATGACGGCGACTAATTTGCCAGTATCTGTGACTGAGAAAACATCGATTAGACAGTATAGAACAGCAGCTTCTCAATGGTGGCAAAGTTTATCTAGGGAACAAATAAATCTGATGGTCAATTCAAAAACTCAATCAAATTTATGTATGTATAAAAAATTATTATTTTAATTAAGAAAACAAATAAAATAATTTCTTCTCTTAAGATCTCAAGCATAATTCATTTAATGTGAAATTATTTATTTTAAACCAAATTAAATGTTTCTGTAGAAATAATAGTACTCGAATTATCATTTATTGAAAAAAAAACAGAACTGAGGTTTGAGTACCAACTGTCGAGAGAATGATAAGCCCACAATGTGAGTCTCATATCTACTTCTTAATTTCTGCAAATATTTTTAGTAGATTATGAGCAAAATTTAATGGACACCTAACATGAGAGAAACAAAACCTTTTTTACATGCCCAGTTATGAAAACTTGTTTAAGGGAGCAAACTTCGCGTGAAATCTTACCATCTGACAACACTGGTATCGCACTTTTTGGTCAAAGCTTTGTGTTAATAGAAATAGAGAATGAAAAAGCGGAATGCGTCAAAATTTTGCGGGGTGGTTTTTCAAAGCATTCTTCAGAAACGTATCTTAGCAGGTTTTCGCTAATTCATCTTATTCAAAAAGTAAAACAAAAGTTATGGCTAAAACACAACAAATATTTCAAAACAATGTTTGGCATTTTAGTAGCCTAGTTGTGCTATAGAAAACTGAAGCGAAATTGTTTCTTTTTTTATATTTTATGGAAATTTACAAAAGAAAATCAAAAATCTAACGTTTGACAATTTAAAAAACTCATTTATATGAATAGAAATAAATGGATGCATGACGGATCTGATTTTCTAGCTAGCCTATTAGCATACTTTAAGGCGACAAATTTGATTCAGCCAATTTTTTAAGCAAAACACAACAAGGCAAAATATTTAAATATCAGTCAATAGGTGGCACTACATATTAGAGTCCTAGGGACACCTATTCGGTTTCTAAATTGTGGGCCTTACTAACATTTTAGGGATGACAAAAAAACAACACATTTTGAGTTTGACACTGACGTTAATTTTTGCCAAAAAATACAAGTGGGCGGCTAGTTTTCCAATAGCAACAGAAAAAATAAAAGAATAGGGTAAATAACACAGCCTATTTTTTTATCAAAAACCAGGGGATGACATTTCATCTTATAAATAAAAATAGAAAAAAGTGTTTATTTACTGTGATAAAAAATACCATTAATCCCGAAGAAAACTTAGCCACAATAGGATGGAACACATAATGTTAATATGAGCTTGCCTCCAAATACATCCAGAGCAAAATATATTTAAAGACCTTCCAATATCATTGATCCAGAATATGAAAACGAAAATCTCCTGATCCACAGATGCTGCACAGGATAAGAAGTAAAGTTTTCGGCAATCATTGTAAATTAAATATAATAAATGAGTTGTTTTTATTGTAGTACTTTATTTTTGTTTCCACAACCTCGTAGAAAAATATTTTACCTGCATAGATTACTAATGTGTGTGCGTCGGTTCGGTTCGGTTTGCCCGTGTTTTTGTTTGTTACACTATAGCCGTGTGAAATTTGTCACTTTCTTCTCATGTTATGTAATAAATAAATAAATAAATGAAAAGGGCTTTTTTTTCAACTCAGCGAAGTTAAGCACAAGCCTCTGTTAACTGAGCAATATGCTAATTATCAAAAATTATCTTATAAATTGGTTCGTAATCCCGTGTTTTTGTTTGTTACGCTATAGCCGTGTGAAATTTGTCACTTTCTTCTCATGTTATGTAATAAATAAATAAATAAATGAAAAGGACTTTTTTTTCAACTCAGCGAAGTTAAGCACAAGCCTCTGTTAACTGAGCAATATATTAATTATCAAAAACTATCTTATAAATTAGTTCGTAATCCCGTGTTTTTGTTTGTTACGCTATAGCCAGCCCTTAAAAAAACGTTTTGTAAATGGAAAAAATTGTATGTCTTTAAATACCTACTTATAATTATTTAACTTATATTAAACGACATTTTATTTTTTCAAAATATCTGAAAATAATGTAAAAATCCGGGTCACGTGATCTTAGTTAAATTTTCTCAATCGAATTGACTTGGCCCCCGGAATATGGAGGTGGCACTTCAGTCAGGAGGATGATGGCTCTTGCATATAAAATTGAGCACGCTTTTGTAAATCCTAATAGATCTCTTCTATAAAAAACTAGTTGCAACATTATTTCGGTTCATATGTAAGATTTTTTTTAAAATCTTCAAACGTATCTTGTTAGATTTTTGATTTTCTTGTGTATATTTCCAAAAAATACAAAAATCGAAACAATTTCGGTATAGTTTTCTATAACACAACTAGGCTACTAAAATGCCAAACATTGTTTTCAAATATTTGTTGTTTTAGCCATAACTTTTTATTTTATTTTTTGAATAAAATGATTTTGCGAAAAACTGCTAAGATACGTTTGTTAAAAATGCTTTAAAAAACTACCCCTCAAAACTTCGACGCCTTCCGCTTTTTCGTATTCTATTTCTATTAGAACAAAGATTTGGCCAAAAAACGCGATATCAGTGTTGTCAAATGGTAAATTTTTGGACGAAGTTTGCCCCCTTAAGTGAACTCCTTGAAAACAGTTTTTGTAAATATCTCAGAAATTAAAGCGCATGCGATGTTTTTGGTTTTGACACAAATTATTGAGAAAAATGTGTTCTACCATATTCCAAAACCGCATATTGATGTGATGCTCTGTTTAGAAATAATCATTTTTAAAAAATTTGAATTGTCAAAAAACTGTCATGAGTAGTAATAGATTTTCACCAAAATCTGATCAGCTTGTTACAGTGTCGAACATTATTTTACCTGAAATTTTTATGAAAATCAATAAAGCGGTTTAGTAGCCATCGTATTACGGACAGTTACACACACACACACACACACACACACACATCACAACGATATTGGTAAGATATATCAAAATACACCCAAATAACATATTTTCAACGTTATCTCAAAAAAAAATTGTCTATTTTTATTTATAACGAAACGTCACCCCCAAATCACCACCTGGTTTTTCATGAAAAAATAGGCTTTGTTATTTACTCTATTCTTTTATTTTTCCTGTTGCTATTGGAAAACTAGCCCAATTTTTGGCCAAAAATTAACGTCAGTGTCACGCTCAAAATGTATCGTTTTTTTGTACTAGATTTTCAAAATATTTTATTAACTATGAAATTTAATCTAAACTAATGTATAATTATGACTGTCATTCATTGTAATCCTTAACAATTTAGTAAGGCACACGATTTTAGAACCGAATCGGTGTCCCTATGACGCTAATATGTAGTGCCACCTTTTGACTGATAAATAAATATTTTGCCTTGTTATCTTTTGCTTAAAAAATTGTCTAATTCGAATTTGTCGCCATAAGTTTTTTTTAACCAATTTTACTTCAAATGACATTAATATACTTTTTTTGTTGCAGGATACTTCAAAACTGTGGTTTGCACAAAATCCCAACCGAAGCACTTAAACATTTAGTTAGACTACAAACTTTGTAAGTATAAATTTATTTATTTCCTAGTCACTAAACCAGTGGCGGATCCAGGGGGGGCACTAGGGGCACTTGCCCCCCCCGAGAATTTTTTGAATATACAAAAAATGAGTCAAAAGTAAGATTTTTGCTAATAAAAATTCAAAATTTTTGCTTGCGGCGCATGAAAGTGTCTAGTGTTATTATAATCGAAATTACAACCACTTTTAAATTATCGTGAATTCGTAGCCGTTTTTTACCAACAGAGAATGTCACCTAAAGTGCCCCCCCTCCCGAGAAGCACTTCTGGATCCGCCCTTGCACTAAACCGAAACTTTATCTGACTTCTTTACTCCCTCTGCAAATTATTCCCTTCCTTCGGGGCTAAATTTTATATCAAAATAACTTATAACCCTACTCTAATATAAAGAAAGCAACAGAAAACAAAGACGTCTATCCCCACATCTTATCCCAAAGAATTTTTGACATATTAGTTGTGCTTCTTCGCCACTCAATTGGCTACAATAAATCACTGAAAAAAGGATAAAGCTTCCTGGCACACAAGCATAAATATAGAGAACAAAATGGGCTCCAAACTTAACTGAGTCTCCATACCGCCTGCCTTTCTGTAAAAAAAGGAATTTGACATGAAATTCAAAGTCAAATAACAAGTTTTTTCGCACATCGGTATAAAGTGAAATTTTTTGCCCGCATTTTAGGAATAAAAGGTTCACTTCCACACTTTTAATTTTTTAACCATAACTCATAAACCAAACGTTTCTTGCTCATAATTATGACATAGCAAATTAAAAAAGACAACATTTTATACACGAGTAATGACACCAAAGTCTGGACAATAAATATGATATAATTTTTAAATCTTAATTAAAGTGTTTTCTCAAAAAATGCATGTTTGTTTGTTGGGAGATGTAATTACTGCCTCCTATCTGGGAGCTTTTAAAACAAAAATATTTTAGGTAAATTTTTGCCACTAAAGCCATTTTTAATGGAACGCAATGTATAAACAAATAAAAATATTACTTGTTTTTACCTTTAATTTTTTTAAATAATTTGTCATGTTCAAAAAACATCTAATTTACGAGTTATACTTTATAGTAAAGAACTAAAAAAGTGCAAAATTTTTAACTTAATTATTACCTAAATCATGCATTGGTGTCAAAAATTGAACTATGCGCAAACGGTAGATACGCGTGTTTCTACAATCATTGCGTGAAGGTGGGGAAGGAAGAGGGAGAAGGAAACTAGTAAAATAGTGTTGAGAAGAATCTGAAAGCAAGCGGGTGGAGAAAAAATTTTCTCGCTTTATATTTGTGAAGTTACAGCTATAACTATTACTAATAAGGAGGGTGGGGAGGAGAGATGGAGAGAAGGAGAGAAGGAGAGAAGGAGAGAAAGAGAGGGAGGGGGAAACTAGTAAAATGGTGTTGAATAAAATCTTAAAGACTGTGCAAAATTTTTTTTTTAAATCGCCCTAAATTTGATAAAATTATGCGAATATGGTTTTTGCAGAAGGGGGGTATGACAGAAGGGGAGATGGGTTGGACCAGGAAGGACTATAAAGTAATAACAGCAAACTAGAGGACATTTGCAATGGGTGCTCAAAGAAATTTCATTAAAATCGTCTGAAATTTAGGTAATTTGTAAGCCTTAAAGACTAGATCATGTGACAAAATGGAGTCTGGTAACCGCCATGTTGATTGCTGCTTAAAAAAATATAGCCTAAAGCATCTTCGGGATCAGTAGCAATCCAACGACACCTTTTTTGTCAAAATCGGTTCAGCGGTTAAGCCTCTAGCGCGACACAAACATACATATTTACATACATACATACATACTTACATACCTACATACCCCAAGCGAAAAACATTACCCTTCCTTTCGCCGTGCTGCAGTTGGTCAAAAAACGGGAAACGCTACGTTGCTCGTCATTTTTGTTTGCCCTGAGAATTGACAAATCGAAAGGTTTTCTCTGTAATTTTACCCATTTAAGTAAATTAAGAGGTTGTTCATAGATTACATAACACATGAGGACACAACTCTTGCAAGGACATCGCTATTTATACTTCACAAAGCAGTTTCGTTAAAAGTTTGGCACGAGTAATAAAAAGTAAAACAGCGGATTTCAATTTCTTTTTTCCATTTTTCTATCCATTTTTGTTTTCTCATACACTAGAAATCTATCTATCTAGTCTATTGATTTAGCCTTCTTCAATCCATCTTTGGACATAGGCCTCTCTTAACATCTTCCACTCTTCTGTGTCTGTCGCCATGTTCATCCATCTAGTTCCCGCGTGTTTCGGAACTCATCTCATTTGGGGCCTTCTCCTACTTCTTTTATTTTCCAAAGGTCTCCAATTGTTTACAATACGTTTGTTCTATTGATCGTCTTTCTGTCTGATATTATGACCACCGATTTTTATTTTAATTTTGCTACTTCTCCTCTGACATCCCTCACATTTCTTTAATTTCTTATCCATTTATTCCTTCTTCTATCTGTTAGCTTTAAATGTAACATTTGTCTTTCCATTGGTCTTTGGGCTTTTGTATCCTAATCCATGTTTGATTTTGTAAGTATCCAAGTCTGGGATCCATAGGTAAGTACAGGAATGATACATTGGTTATACACTTTGGTTTTGAGGTACTGAGGATATTTTTTATGTTTTGACATGTAGCTTAATTTACCGAATTCTGCCCAGGCCAATCTTACTGATCTCTTGATTTCTCCTTTGGTTTTCTTTTCTTAGTTTAAAAATTTAATATGACTATATATATTCCTCTACTTGTTCTATTTTCTTTTGGTTTATTGTGATCGTGATATCTTCATCTGTGTTTCTTGATTTTAGTTTTAGTGTAGTTCGTACTTAAGACTATGTTTTTAGCTGCTGTATCCAGTTCCTCCAGCATTTTTATCAGTGCTTTCTTCTTGTCTGTTAGTAACGCGATATCATCACCATATCTTAGGTGGTTTAAGTATTGTATGCTTATTTTGATGCCTATTTCTTCCCATATAGGTTTCTAAAAACATCTTCTAGAGCCTGGTTAAATAGTTTTAGGAGATATTGTTTCACCCCGTCCGATACCTCTTCTTATGTGGATTGGCTTGGGTCCTTCGTGGATTTTGATTGATGTTGTTTACTATAACTCGAAATGATACAAGTAAAATAAATTCAAGACAAAAGTAAAAATTGATATATCTTTTCATTTATTCCATATTTCTATTAATTTGTAAAATTATAAATCAAGAAAACGCTTCTAAAAATATCACTTTCTAATCAAGTAGGAAAACTGTGCCTCATTTTTATTCCATTAGCGTTTCGAATGGCACGAGAGCCTTCCGCCACGTGTTGTAACAAACGACGCTCGGGGAAAAATCAACAATTTTATAGAAAATTTCATTAAATCCGGATCACCGAGAAAATTAGATTTCAAATCTTCTGTCCCTTTTACGTACTTTTCAAACATGAATGTAACTACACAAGTCATATCAAGATACATCTCACCCAAGAAAATATTAATTTGTGAACTAGAAATATTAAACTGTGTACACACAATATGGATCACGCTATGATATTCTTGTTCTTTAGACGTCCCTTCTACATGGAGCTACTAATTTGGCCTACATATCCACATCCGCGCCTTGTGCGCTGAAACTCAATTAAACAGTTATCTCTTTGTCTTTCATAACAATATTTGGAATTCCTGATCGAATTTGCGAATCAAAATAGAATATTTTGTGTGGCAACACAATGGTACTTAAGATAATTGTAATAGCTCTGAAGAGTTGGCAAAACAACATTATCGTAAAAACTCTGAAGAGTTGGCAAGACTTTAGATCATCAAAACCTTGGTATTAGTACAAGTCGATAGGAAAAACAAAATTACTTGCCAGCCAACAAACACGAATTTTAGGCTATTACCGCAGATGAAAATTTTGAGTTGTGGTGGATGTGGAAACTAAGACTAAGAATGGTCCAGGAAGAGAAGAAATTCTGACAATTCCTTTTTACACTTTCCATTCAGTCAGGATCAATCGCATAGTTTCGCAAAGTTAGATTAAAATTAAAGCATATTAAATAATCACAAACATCCAAGCGAATCGCCCGTGTGAAGCAAATTTTGCCAGCATTACCTGGCGAACTTTTAAAATGGTATCATATCATACCTGGTATGGCATTAGTTGGCTTCCACCACAAGGCTTATTTGTTAAGTCCTATATTAATATTACACTATTAAAATAGAATTATAAAAAATCATATTCATCAGTTTATTTTAGTATGCGAACTACGTGGACGGTTCTAATTGGGTTAGAAAAAGAAACGCTGTTCATTTTTCACATTGTTAAAATTCTTTGGGTCAATACTAGCCTTATTCTTTCTATATTTTTCTTGCCAGGAAAGGTCATGATGATACCCATTCAGAATTTGAAAATAATTTTGCTCAAAAAGGGTATGAAAACTCACATTTTATATATACTTGAGGTCCAAAACCAGGAATAAATCAGCACCTAAATTTATCTATTGGAGTGGAGTTGTATAAAAAAGTCCTCTAAAAAAAAAATTCTGGCGGGAATTCCCCGGAGCACCCACTAAACTACTAGATATATTCCGCCACAAAACATATTTTTTATAATTTTAGCGATTTATATCGAAGGGCCGAATTGGAACTTTTTAATAGTTCTAATCCAAGCGGTCACTGGTAAATACCCCAGTTGAAATTCTGGGTGCCGCCGGTTAACTTGAAATCAGCCGAATGCTAAAACTAAACGAAACAGATTAGAAATATTTGGTTCCAGAAATAATTAAGCTCAAAATGTTTTAATTTGTAATGTCTATAAATTACTGTTCCAATTTAAAAATATAAGGAAATTAGTTACAGCATGAAAACTATTGAAAATAAAAAAATATATTTTAGCCAACAGGGAAAATAAATTAAACTGGATCCGAGTTATAAGTGTGAAAAAGGGTGAATTTTTTAATGTTTTAACAGTTTCTAAATATTTTTAAATCATAGTATTTATACATATTTACATTTAACTCTAACTTTAAACCAACTTCACCATAAAATGCCCACGTTCTGAAAGCAGTTTTTTAGATAGTGGTTATTGTTTTCCTTAAGACGGCGTATTTTATCCATTACTACGGTTTAAAAAAAACTGCTTACAGAACTTAATTATTTTCAAGTGTAAAAATAAAATAACTACTTCCAGAACTCAATCATTTTCGAGTGTAAAAGGGGACTTATTTTCGACTTTAACTTAAAATAAAACTTAAAAATGCATGTTTATATTTTAAAATATTATAATGAGTCAAGGACACAAATAGGTGTGTTTTCACCAAATTTTTGTCACGAACCAAAAAAATGTAGAACATAAATATCAACTTAAAACCGTTTTTCCAACTTTTCTCAAAAAAACTTGAGATGTGAAAAACTTATTAATAAATAAGTTGTAGGCTTTTTTATTACCTATAACTCTTGTATTTAACTTTTTTCGCTGAGAACCGTAAAGACACGTATCCAACCTCAAAAGCTCAGCCCACTTTACCCAAATAACTAGGATCGAGTCTAGTTCTATTTTCCTATTGGCTGCGAAAGACATCATGTCGGGTATTTTTCAGTTAAAAGTTATTGCGTCAAATATGATCACATGCTCCAACCATGACCGCTTCATTAGAGTTGGTAATTACCAAGTGATAACCGTTAATTCCGTATAACCGCTCGGACAGTACTATTCTGTATGTTACGGCTAAAATACAAACTTGGATAGTTTGTAAACTAGTTGGTTAGTTTACAAACTAACCTGGGCAGTTTATACAGTAAACAATCAGTTTGCTTTTAGTTTATAACTTATCCAGGTTATTTTTTAAATTAACCAGCTAGTTCATAAACTATCCAAGTTTGCACATTAGACCTGACATATATAAGTTTATCTTTTCTTCTCTGTCTTTATTCACTTGCACTAATTGTAGCAATTTTAATGCACTTTTTATCACTACTTTTAAGCAAAGAAGATAAAAGCTGTTAGAATGAAAATTAAACCTAAACACCAGTATTTACTAAAGGGTCTAAAGTTCTAGATTCTAAAATTCTAGATCTAAAAGTCTAGATTTTGGTTGAAGTTTAACTCATTTTTTCCATTGGATGCAATAGTTTTTAATATTTATATAATTATAACCTTATCCTTAGGCCATCTTTTTTCATTTTAACAATGGCATTATATCAACACAAAACTTAAAAATAAATAAAAAATATATAAAATTTTGGTTAAAAAATGGCAGTCATATTTAAACCTCCAAACGTCACTAAGAGATATCCAATAAAAACGGAGTAAGTCCGTGTCAGCTGTCCGCTATATTTTACATATTTATTTTTTGGATAAGTTAGCGATGATTAAACCGATTTTTATCTGTTTTGGTAGGTGTGTTTGCTGAAAAAGAATTCTGATACATCTTGTGCTTTTTATTAAGTATTGATACGTATTTAATACGGTAATACATCTATAGAATTTTTAATTTTTATTTACGATTATGGATTTTTTCTATAGTTTTTCGAACTTTAAACCAACCCTCAAACGTAGTACTACAATTTGAGGCTATTTTAAAAGTGAATCCTATGACTGCATGAACAAAGACATTAGATTTTTCTTTATTGGTAAAGTAAATTTTAAATATTGTGAGTACTATGCTATTGCACTTTAGCGTGATCCAAATCTTTGCAGTTATTTGACCTGTAAGTGCTAAAAATACACTTAAACCGGTCGAGGTCAAGTCTATATTTAGTACTTAAACTAGTCTATGTGCTAAGTTTTAAGATCTTAGTAAATACTGGTGTAAGTTTCTTATTTACCTCAAATCGCCTTAATAGACTCTTCTAGTCTTCTAACACTTTTTAACTTATTTGTCTAGACAATTAGGCAACAACGCCATTTCTCATATGGATGAACACACGTTTCGACATCACCCGTATTTGCGCAGTCTGCGATTAGACAGCAATCGACTGCGCAGCGTGCCTCGAGCAGCGCTAAGCCCGTTGGCATATTTGGAAGTTTTGTGAGTAACACACACACTTGTTTTAACGTAGTTTTTGTTGTGTACATTTTTTGTTTTGATGTGCTTTGAGCTTGTGTATTTTTTGGTAGTGCTAGTTAGTAGTTTTTTTTTTCGTAGTTTGAACAGATACTCGTAAGCAAGAAAAAATGTTTTTTCAACAAGCAAAACAAAATTATGAATTTGCGTGTCAATGTATTTTTTGTAGCTTTTGTATGTTTACAAAGCTTAACAGTGTTCAGTCCTGAACTAATATTTTGCTTATAAAATCAGTATTTCAGTTAGCTTTAACAGTATACCATTTATTTGTCATATTTTTTGGTTCATCTAATTAAAAAGGAAAGTGCAATTTTTGTATAAAATACTTAAAATCTAGTGATCATATCATATTACAATGGACACTAACTAGTGGCGGCTCTGGAGGGGAGGGGGAATAAAACTAAATAAATATTTTTGCAATTGTATTTTCTTAAAAAAGTAGAGTGGGCTGGCCCTCCCCAGACTCCACCGTTGATCCGCCACTGACATTACCTACGACCTTAGGTGAATTAACTGAAGCTAACTAAAGCCTACTATGCGTTCCGTTTCATATTGGTTTAAATATGTAGAGCTTATAAATGACATATTGTGATATGATGTGTGTTGATTTCCTCTCTCTCTCTCTCTCACTCTCTCTCCCTCCTACGTCACTAATGCGTCAAAATATATTTTTTAAATTAGCTTATCCATCCTCCCTTTGGGTTTGAAATCGGTTTAGCCTGACAATCAGAATTAACCAGGGTGAGGCTAACACCGATTTTAACTTCCCAAAAGGAGGGCAAACTAATTTAAAAAATCGGTTTCCGAATATGCACGACACATTAGTTACGTGAGAGGGAGAAAGAGGAGGAAAACAATAATAGGAAAAAAAGGGAATAAAGACTCGTCACCTAACCTCAAAATATTTGGACCAATAGGAGCCGGCACTCAAAGTTAAAATTAGATGCTTCTAAATTAAGACACTCGCACTACGCACTTGTGCACCAAATTTCACCCCTACGTCTATCATTATACATACTATATTTATTAGGTAATTTACTACGAGGGCTGTCCTTTTTATTTTGCATATAGGAACATAGAGGGCGACACTGATTGAATGTCATTACCAAAACTTAACCTAAATCTTTACTTAACCTAACTTTAAAACGTTAGTGCGATACACATATGTAGCTTTCTGCTACAGTAAATTTTTTAAATGAACAAATCAGTCGAACAATGGAAGTAACCGCAGAACATTGATGGTAATATATTTTTTTAATTTTTCGACGGCAAATACAAGGGCTGTCTTTTATATTTTTCATATAGGAACATAGAGGGCAACACTGATCAAATGTCGTTACTAAAACTTAACCTCAATCTTTACCTAACCTGAATTTAAAACGTCAGTACGATACATATAGTTTTATAGCGATAGTGAGTTTTTCAAGTTAACAACTCGAAAATGGAATTAAACCGAAAATATATTCGGGCTATAATTTTTCACAACTGAACGAAATTGTCTCAACAAAAATGCCTTGCCGAGTTAATTTGTGTTTTCGATAATGAAGCACAACATCAGTCAACAGTTTCTCGTTGGTATGGAGAATCCAAGCGTGGACGGATTAGCCTTAGGGACGATCCAAGGCCAGGTGCACCAAAAACGGCTGTCAACCACAAAAACATCGATGCTGTGCGCATGTTCATCATGGAAGATCGACATGTGACATATGCGAGATTGGGCCTTCATTGGGGACTTCAAAGACTCAATTAACAAAAATTTTGCATGATGAATGAGCAGTTAGAAAAGTAGTTTCCCGCTGAATACCGCATCTGTTAGTCGCAGAACAGAAAGAAGCTAGAGTCAATTGGTGTCAGAAAACTCTAGGCCACTTTGGGGCAAGAAACTCAAAAAACGTGTACAGCATTGTCAGTGGTGAGGAATCGTGGATTTACTCATATGAACCCGGAAATAAACGTCAGTCGTCTGTTTGGGTGTTCCAAGATGAAGAAAAGCCAACAAAAGTCATCCGTTCTCGAAGTGTATCCAAAAATAAGTTCGCGACATTTGTCTCAATAACAGGTCATGTAGCAACAATTCTTCTGGAAGATCAACGGTCTGTAACTGTTACTGCCGATTTTTATATCATCTCGCCGAAAGTCTTCGCTGAGTTTCGAACAACGGAGCCACACGGCGAATCATCCTTAACTAAGACAATGTAAGTCCGCACAAAGCCCAAAAAACCATTGATATTTTAACACAACAAAACGTCGAATTGTTGGACCATCATCATCCGTACCGTGTCGACCTATGTCCCAACGATTTATATACTTTTCCGAAAATCAAGAATAGACTGCGTGGTCAAAGATTTCAATCGCCAGAGAATGCAACTTTGAGAGCATCAACAAACGAGTGGAATGATTGATTTGAGCGCATGCAAAGGTGAATTAATTTTCGTGGAGAATACTTCGAAAAACAACAAAGTCTTTAAAAGTTGTCTACTGTTTTATGCCAGCTATATATGCAAAACTTAAAAGACCACCCTCGTATTTGACTCCCTTTTTCAAATTATCTTCTTCTTTTATTACACGATGTGCTAATTTAAATGTTATAAAAAAAAATTACATGTCTACATGTCAACTGTCCAAGTATAGATTTACAACGATGCACAAATTAATGGTTATTTACCCTGTGTGTAATTTTGTTTGGCTTAATTGTTTATGCATGAGTAAATCGAGTTAGCATGTATCTACGAACGATTGACAAGAAATAACTACTTAGAGGTGTTAAAAAGCATTACAAACAAATATGCTTAATTGCTATAATAAGCATGAAATCATATAAAATTATTTAGTGTTAATTATTACATAAATAAAGTGCTAAATGAACCATGAAAACAGTTTAAATAGTTACTATAAATAATAGCGTGTGCCACACATAAATAACGAAGTCACGGGTTTGATTTTAAAAATAAACCATAGTTTAAAAGCTTTATAAATATCTCTTTTTTTTTAATTTACAATTATTTTAAGAGTTTTTTGTTACAGAATTTCGAATCCTAGTTTTTACTGTTCTTGATGATTAACAGGTTCTATTCCAATATGTCACTTCATTTGGGTTGGGAAATTCTTTTTAAAAACTACGCTGGATCGTTTGGTAACAGATCACACAATTTTTTTCTTGCAAACAAAAACATATTTATAGTAAATTTTGTCCATAGTGAGAAAACTTCCGCAAAAAGCGCCAGTATAACCCTATTTTTTAAATGTTCTGGTGTATTTAATTTTAATATTTTAAACTGGAGATTCTTTTTTGGTGTTCTGAGGTGAAGAAAAAATAAATTAAAACAGCGACAATTTGAGCCAAAGGAGTTTTCTTTATAGCGATGGTAGACCAATTACAAATGCTTATGCTTATACAAATCTAGGAAATTGGCTCCATACAGCTCCAAAAAATTATAGTGGACGAGATAAACTAATAAAATAATAAAAATATAGTGTAACAATAAAAATATCAATAACCCTTCTGTTATTTCGAATTTTGAATTGAAACTTCAAACAGCTGTAAAGAAACCAGTCCTCTATCGTTCGATTATATCTATTTTAAAACAGACGTCAGTGGCGGAGATAGGTCTTTTTAAATTTTATTAAAATGAATATGGAGCTGTCCCTAATTACGACATTTTGACAGCTTATAACTTAAAACACTTGCGTGCATCGTAAAATGATCGCTCTTCTATCGCTGCCATATATCACTATTTTGTTCCAAAGGTCAGTGGATTTTATTGAAGTGAATATGGAGCTAGGTCCCTAATTACGACATTATGACCTAAAACTTGTACACATTGGCATCGAAAGACTGGCGATTGTTTTACAATGTACGCAAGTGTCAAGTCAACAGCTGTCAGAATGTCGTAATTAGGGACCTTGCTCCATATTGACCTTAACAAATTATAAAAATTCCAATCTCTGCCACTAACATTTGTAACAAAATATTGAAATATAGCAGCTACAGAGGGGCGACTCCATTACAACATATGCAAGTTTTAAGAAAAAATCTGTCAAAATGACGTAATTAGGGAACTAACTCCATATTCACTTCAATAAAATGTAAAAATTCTTATCTGCGCCACTGACATTTGTAACAAAATAGTGAAATATGACAGCGATGGAAGGGCGATCGCTTTAAAACGTACGCAATTTTAAGTCATTAGCTGTCAAAATGGCGTATAATTAGGGACCTAGATCCATATTCACTGCAATTATTTTGAAATTCCTATCTTGATCACTGACGTTTGAAACAAAATAGTGAAATATAGCAGCAATAGGGAAGCAGTCCCTTTACAATATATGCAAGTGTTACGTCAAAACCTGTCAAAATGACGTAACTAGAGACCTAGCCCCTTATTTAGTCAATAAGATTTAAAAATTCCTACCTCCGCCACTGACATTTGCAACAAAATGGTAACTCATAGGGCATTAGGGTAGTGGTTTTTTTACAATTATTTCAAGTTTTAAGTCAAAATTCTATAAAATAAAAGAGTTTTTAATATGTTTGATGTTACAAAATAGTTTATCTGATCCTCTGTACTTTTGTGGTGCTAATTTTACAAAAGTAGTTTATAAGTGAATGCGTTTTGACTATTGGTTTAACTCTGTTTTTCTATTCTTTCCAATGCGCATCGTATCTCATTTACGTAACGTACGATACGTTTACGCAAGGTCGTGGCTATTAGTCCCTATATTATGATAGGTTATGCATCCATTAGAGCCCTTTGCTATTGCGGTTTCTCCGGTGAAGTGATATAATATAATAGGTAGGATTCCCTTGCAATAAACAGTTTCAAAAACATATAATGGCGAAGAAAACATCCCATTGGATTGATACTGAATGAACCCTTGCATATCTAGCTATATGAAAAGTTAACGAAAGCACCTGTCATTGAAACTGTTTTAAACAACGTTTTGTTTACTTCTTTATCAGTCTTAATGCTAAATGCTTTCGGTCGGTAGTTCTTCACATGTTGCCCCCAATGGTAAGCATTATGTGTAAACCATCGATTCATGATCTATCCGACTGATGAACCGTTCGGACGTCTCATCTCTTCTGATCATCCCACCGGGAACGGGCTTAAGCCTTCTATGTTATATTTTTATCAGTTTTAACCAGTATCTAAATTACTAAATAGCTTTTAATGTCGCCCAATTATAAGCTCGCAAACAATAATTTACATTTAAGCAGATTTAACCGCACATTAAAATTTGAATTAATGCCTCGCAGCTTTATGTCAACAACAATTTAGTTTCAAAGCTTAGAGAAATGACAGTTATAGAATAGTGTAGAGAATAAAAAGTTTTTTATGAGGTGACTTTTATTGACGTGACAGTGTTCTGTTAAAAGTCTCATTAATCTTTTGTTTTTTCTACAAAGTGTAAGAAGGAATTAGCTTTCGAGACATTCGCTTAAATACCGTTTTAATTTACATTACTTTCGATAGCTCAAAAGTCGCTGCAGATCTTTGCGATTAATCCCTATTTCATACAAATACTAAATGAAGTGTTGAAACTCGGGCAACTTTATGCATTTTGCGTGTATTTTTTGCACCACATTAAAAAGAAAATAGAAAATAACGCCCAAATATAAAGCCAAAGGCAGGGTTATGATTATTGTTTTGAATAAATCCCCTTAGTCCCTGTCAGGGTTTGCATTCTTCATAATCGTAGAAAGAGCAGTGAACGCTCCGTCATACCCCCGCGTCACCTTCGGCGTCGCAGCATAAAGTCACGATCGCGATACCCCAAACAGTTAGAGCGTTTGCCAGAGGACGGTAGCGGCACGATTTTCCGAGCGAGATATATTGCGCCGCATCTGCTGAGTGCTTGCCCACTACACCGTATCTCGTGCGAAACTCGTCATGGACTACGCGCACTGAATGACAACAATGCAAAAAAATATCGTTGGCGATATCGTAGTGTGTGCTACAAATAATTTATCCTATTGGCGTTCAAAAGTCACGCGACCCAAATTCGCGCGCGTTTGCAGACAGGACGGTGACGGCACGATTTGCCGTGCGCGATAAATCGTACGCGATATCGCAACGACCAAAAATCACAAATTTGTCATATAATGAAATTCAGTGTCGCCCACTGGCTGAAAAATGCCGCGACGATATTTAATACCATAGCGGCAGAACGGTGCCACACAAACCTGCAATTTGGCGGTCAAAAAACGCGTGAATTCGGGTCGCCTGACTTTTAAACGCCAATAGGATTAAATGATTTGTAGCACACACCACGATATTTTTAGTGCATTGTTGTCATTCAGAGCGCGCAGTCCATGACAAGTTTTGCACGATATACCATGTTGTGGGCGAGCAGTCGCTTAAATACCGTTTTCATTTATATTACTTTCGATAGCTCAAAAATTGCTGCTGTAGCAGATATTTGCAATTGATTCCTATTTGGTTGACATATTAAATGGCGCGACAAAGTTCGTGCAACTTTTTGCGTTTTGCGTTTATTTTTTGTACCAAATTAAAAAGCAAATAGAAAAGAACGCCCAAATATAAGGCCAAAAGCAGGGTTATGATTATTGTTTTGAATAAATCCTCTTGGTCCCTGTCAGGGTTTAGATTCTTCATGATCGTAGAAAGAGCACTGAATCCCCGATCGAACCCCCGCGTCACCTTCGGCGTCACAGCATAAAGTCGCGATACCGATACCCCAAAGAGTTTGGGTGTTTACCAGAGGACGGTAACGGCACGATTTGCCGCACGAGATATATTGCGCCGCATCTGCTGAGTGCTTGCCCACTACACGGTATCTCGTGCGAAATTCGTCATGGACTGCGCGCTCTGAATGACAACAATGCAAAAAAATATCGTTGGCGATATCGTAGTGTGTGCTACAAATAATTTATCCTATTGGCGTTCAAAAGTCACGCGACCCGAATTCGCGCGCGTTTGCTGACAGGACGGTAACGGCACGATTTGGCGCGCGCGATGAATCGTACGCGATATCGCAACGACCAAAAATCACAAATTTGTCATATAATGAAATGCAGTAAAATGCCGCGACGATATTTAATACCGTCGCGGCAGAACGGTGCCATACAAACCTGCGATTTGGCGGTCAAAAAACGCGGGAATTCGGGTCGCCTAACTTTTAAATGCCAATAGGATTAAATGATTTGTAGCACACACCACGATATCGCAAACGATATTTTTAGTCCATTGTTGTCATTCAGAGCGCGCAGTCCATGACAAGTTTTGCACGATATACCACGTAGTGGGCGAGCAGTCGCTTAAATACCATTTTCATTTACATTACTTTCGATAGCTCAAAAGTCGCTGCTGTAGCAGATATTTGCGATTGATTCCTATTTGGTTGAAATATTAAATGACACGACAAAGCTCGTGCAACTTTTTACGTTTTGCATTTATTTTTTGTACCAAATTAAAAAGAAAAAGAAAAGAACGCCCAAATATAAGGCCAAAAGGAGGGTTATGATTATTGCTTTGAATAAATCCCCTTGGTCCCTGTCAGGGTTTGCATTCTTCATAATCGTAGAAAAAGCAGTTTTGAATAAATCCTCTTGGTCCCTGTCAGGGTTTAGATTCTTCATGATCGTAGAAAGAGCACTGAACGCCTTGATCCAACCCCCGCGTCACCTTCGGCGCCATAGTATAAAGTTGCGATCGCGATACCACAAACAGTTAGGGCGTTTACCAGAGGACGGTAACGGCACGATTTGCCGCGCAAGATATATTGCGCCGCATCTGCTGAGTGCTTGCCCACTACACGGTATCTTGTGCGAAACTTGTCATGGACTGCGCGCTCTGAATGACAATGCAAAAAAATATCGTTGGCGATATCGTAGTGTGTTACAAATAATTTGATTCTAATGGCGTTCAAAAGTCACGCGACCCGAATTCGCGCGTTTTTTGACCGGCAAATCGCTGGTTTGTGCGGCACGGTCCTGCCGCAACAGTATTAAATATCGTCGCGGTATTTTTCAGCCAGTGGTCGACACTGCATTTAATTGTATGATTTTTGGTCGTTGCGATATCGCTAACGATATGCGGCGCGCAGGAGTGTACGTAGAAAGCAAAGATATTGGAAAAAACTATTCGGTGGGATCCAATTCAACAGTCTTCCACGTTTACGCTATACTGGCGGTAACATGGGAGGAAGAAATTAGAAATGAAACAGGAAAGCGCCTCTGCATCAGTTCAGACAGTCAAGCTGCGCTGAAAGCACTGTGCAAACCGAACCATGTCCGCGGGTTTGGTGCAGGAGTGCCCAGATGCACTTCAGGAGTTGGCCGGAGTAAGCGAGGTGGAGCTTATATGAGTCTCAAGCCACGTGGGAGTCCCACGAAACCAGAAAGCGGACGAACTGGCCAGGGGTGGATCCCGGCAGAAATGCATCGGGCCAGAGCCTCTCCTGGGGCTCACAAGAGGGCAAATGAAGTCGGCCCCAGGCGAAAGAGTGTCTGACAGGATACAGCAAGTCCCGTAGGGACTGGCTGCTTCGTAGAACATGAAGAGAGGGGACTCCCATAGTGGGAGTCCTAACCGGACACTGCGTCGTACAACGACACCTGACGCAGATGAGGATGAAGGAAAACGCGACGTGTGAGCGATGTTGGGCTAAGGACGAGACCTCAGCGCATTTCCTCTCATCATGTGAAGCATATAAGGAGGCAAGGAGAGTGGTATTTTAATAGAAAGCCTTTCAGACGAAGGACCTTGTGAATCTGAGATTGCCCTATATTCTGGCCTTTGTACAGAAGACATGCAGATTTCTTAGCGAAGGAACGACGCAGTAGAGGGGATGCCCGGGGGTTGGCGAAAAGGGCGCTTTATGTGCCTAGTCGCCAGGCCTAAAGCCTACCCCACACTACTACTACTACTACTTGGGTATGGCGACGTTGGGACGTAAAGGGACCTAAAAGTACGTTCCTGGGACGTCCGGTGTTATTAGGGTAATGTATGCTGGTTAGCTTAGTAGTTTTGCGAGCGCAGATGGCGTTTAGAACTCACGCTCGGCACGAGCCGATTTGCGATCACGTATGTATTGATAGAAAAATTCTTCCCGGTCCATCTATAGTAGCATAATTATAGACCTAAATAAGAAAAACTCAAATGTGGGCAAAACTGACCGACTGCTGTAGCGTAGAGACTAAATTTAATTCTTTCTTGGCTTTCTTCTCCATAATATATTAGGAAACTTATTTTCGCAATATATTGCACCCGTGTTAATTTAATATATCTAGCCTCCACAATTCTATTACGCTTAGTTTTCTTGGAATTTTATAAGGTTTTATTTGCCTAAATTATAATCACATTTTAGTTTGTAGAAAGCAAAGTTACAGTTCGTTTCTTGCTTTGTCGTTTACTTGCTTTTGATGTATGTTGCTTTTTCTTCATGTTTACTTCAATTCGTATATTCGCACGTTTAATAAGGAAAGCACGGTGTGCTTCTAGGATATAGCTAATTCAATAAAAAAATATTTAAAAAAGTTAGTTACGTCATTATTTACTAAATTAAAATATTTACCACTAATTGTGAGGTATTTACCACTTATATAACGGCTGTAACCTATAAGTTGAAGAGCCGTTTTACTTTAGCAAACAATAAAAATATCTATATTCGTCTTTACTGGTATGTAATAATGTTTTTATTTTTAGAAATCTCGGAAACAACCAAATTTCCAACCTGACCCGTGAGGCGTTCCCAAACATGGCCAGCCTTTTAGTTTTGTAAGTATATATATATATATGCATAATACCAATGACAGTATGCCAGTCAAATAATAATAGTTGTTGATTATAATACAAATTATAGAATATTAAGTTAGTTACAGTCGGTTCATTTTAATTTTTATGTTTATTCAAGTAAAGTTTAGGTTATTTAAACAAGTAAAAACTAACCTAAACTGACTTAAAATAACCGCAACTGACCTAAACTAACCCGAACTAACATGCACTAATCTAAAACCTGTTCCCACCTACGACATTCTCGTGCGTGCCCGCGACTGTAAAACCCGGTTCCCACCACGACATTCTCGTGCGTGCCCGCGCCGTCACATGACTGTCATAACAGTTCATATTGAGATCATGTGACGCATGAGCGGGCACCCACGAGAAAGTCGTAGATGGAAACCGGGTGTAACATTTCATATTGAGATCATGTGACGCGTGAGCGGGCACCCACGAGCATCAATAAATTCGTAGGTGGGAACCGAGTGTAAAGAGATATAAGCTAGTCGCACTGAAAAAGCCCACGTGTCTTATTATTACGATTAATATTACAATTTAAGCAAATTTATAAGTTAAATAAGGCCGATTTATTTGCTTTTCAGACCAGGTTTAATAAATGGTGGTATATTTTTATTATTTATAAAAACGTCTATCGATCTCAAGTGTCACTAGTGTTGAACTTGATTTAAAAAGATATTTGTTATTGATTGAAACAAACGTGTAGGATTCAGTAGAATCAAAATCAAGGTGTAATTATTTATTTGTGTCAAGCCTTAAAATTAAATTTGAGGCAATAAATATTTGTTTAATATAGCAAAAAATTTATTTGTAATTAATATATTATGCATTTAACCTTACAAGGACTGCAAAATTATAGTAGAGGCACTTAATTACTGATCGTCTGAAGCAAAAATGTTTTTGACATCGCAAAATTTGATATATTGATAATTACAAATACTAGCACTTTAATCTTGGCTCTTGCGATACTGTTTACAAATCTGACATTGCTTTTATATAAAAGATAATGTTCGCTACAAAATTTTATAATGCGTCTAGAGTCATCTTCTACAACTGGCTTATGACAAATGAATGAACCACTTGAATCAAATATAAGTAAAAATATTAAAGCCAATTATAATTTATTTACAGTAACAAATTAAATGTTTAAAACAACTAAAGTTCGTTGTGTTAAATAAATATATGGTAATCGGTTTTTCAAGAGTTATTAAAATCTTATAGTAGTTTTAGCTAAAAATAAGTCCACCTTATTTATTTTAGAACAGGTAATGTTTTCTTTTTTTTTTGCTTTATGATTACTGTGAAAAAGTAGAGCTGTCTGTTAGCAGCGTCTTTTATAAATAATAAATGTCCTTAAATCTGTCTTGTTCCTTTTTTTAACTCAGTAGTCGGTTAGAAATATAGCAGTGGCGGCTCCTGACGAAGTGTACGAGGAGGCTACGATGAAATTTTTGTCTGGCAATTTTAAATTAACAAAAGCTTTGCAAAAAATTTGTTCACCAAACTTTAAAAATTGCGTATTTCAAATTTTACTTAAATTTGCAAGCCTATTACTGCTATATGAAGAACAAAGACCTGACATCCTTGTTCCCACAGAAACTAAAATCAGTTCTGCTACACCTATTGTGAACTATCTATATCCCGGCTATGACCTACACCACCGATTTCGTCATAATTTTGGGATCTGTGTGTACATTAAAAATGACCTTTCATGTCATCGAGAGGAGAAGCTAGAACCAGCGAACCTCGATATCATATGGCTGAAATTCACCTCAAAGTCATCGACCAAGTTCATTTGCTGCCTCTACCGACCGCCAAGTAACACCGAGTATCAAAACTTTTTTGCGACATTATCCGAAAACTGTGATAGTATACAGTCTAACTATCCACAAGCGGAAATTGTTTTTTTAGGCGATTTCAACGTCCACAATATACCCTGGCTAAAACTCCACAAGAAAACCGATAATGAAGGCAGGGAAGCAGAAGCACTTGCCATAAGTTGTGGTCTAACGCAGCTTGTCGATGAACCTACCCGTATCTCAGAAAGGGGTGAATTTGCAGCGCTTTTAGACTTGTTCCTAACTACAAATCCTGACTCGTACACAATTCAAGTTGATCCGATCATAAACTTATAAGAACAGTGCGAAATGCTTATACCACCAAGCCAACAATCACTTCCTCGTAAAATGTGGCACTATAAATCGGCAAAATGGAATGACCTTAAACAGTTTACCTGGATTTTCTATGGCAAGAGGTTTGCTTAAAACAGCTGATCCCACTATTTGCTGAAATGAAATAACAAAAGTAATCTTATCTGGAATGGATGCATATATCCCACAGAGCTAATGCAAAACCTTGGTTCAACAGCCAGAGTCAAACGGCTGTATAGAAAAAAAACACAGAGCATATAACCTTTGGAAACGACAACAAACCGCTCAAAACCACACAGAATTTATAGAAGCCAGAAATAGTTGCAAAATTGCTATTGACGCCGCCAAAGAAACATACAATCAAAGAATAAAAAACAGGTTGCTGAATTGTCCAAGTAGTTCTAGGTCCTTTTGGTCTCTTGCAAAAGCTGTTGGATCAAACTTCACCAAGTCATCATACCACCACTTACAGATAAAAATACTCACTTAGCCACAACACCAGAAGAAAAAGCCAATATGCTGGCCAATATCTTTTCCTCCAACTCAAACCTAACAGTGCCAAATGGAAAAACTCCACCGTTCATTGAAAGGGTTTCCCACAGTATGCCAGAGGTACCCTTTTGTCACAGAGAAATACAAAAATCCCTTAAAAAGTTGGATACAAACAACGCAATGGGTCCAGATGGAATTCCCGCGATAGTACTAAAAAATTGTGCTAACGAACTCACGCCAACTTTCGCAAAATTATTCAATTTATCTTATAGGCAAGGAGTATATCCAACATTATGGAAGTCTGCCGCAGTACAATCCATTCCAAAGAAAGGAAAGAGGACAGATCCGTTAAACTATAGACCAATTGCTCTACCTCCGGTGATATCAAAAGTAATGGAAAGAGTTGTGAACAATCACCTAACCAAGTACTTGGAAAAGTACAAAATTATCAACGACAAGCAATACGGATTTCGAAAATATAGGTCAACTGGCGATTTACTTACATACGTCACTCACTTATGGCAAAAAGCGATTGAGTTGAAACAAGAACAATTGCTTTAGGTATATCTAAAGCATTCGATAAAGTCTGGCATGAAAATCTGCTCAACAAGCTCAAAGCAATGGGATTGTCGCCGAAACTTTGCACTTGGTTTGAAAGTTACCTTAAGGATAGATCCATTTATGTTGCACTGGATGGCCGGAACTCCAACTCTTACCAAATAAATGCTGGTGTGCCACAGAGAGCAATCCTTTCGCCAACACTTTTTCTGATTTACATAAATGACCTGATAGATAAAACAGTAAATCCACTTTATTGCTTTGCAGATGATGGCAATGTAGTCTCCTCAGTCATACCACCCACATGTCTCTCCCCACGTGAATTCCATTACCTTAGACTAACTCAAATATCGCAGATAAATAACTACCTGGAGATAATAGAGGACTGGGGCAACAAAAACCTTGTACAGTTTAACGCGCAAAAAACCCAAGCAGCCCTGTTTTCAAAAAAGACCAGCACCGGTGAGCCAAACATCAAGCTATCTAGAAGTGCTGTCACATTGCAGAGCCAGTTGAACATCTTAGGAGTCACTGCAGAGACCAACATGTCTTGGCACATTCACGTGGCAGATATAGCTAAAAGGGCGTCCCAAAAGCTTGAGGTGCTACTTCGTACAAGACATCTGTATACACGAAGCCAACTGCTAACACTCTACAAAGCCCAGATTCGACCACCTATGGAGTACTGCTCACATATATGGAGTGCGGCACCCAAACATACCTTAATGCTTTTGAAAACCGTGCAAAAACGATCTATCAAGCCGATTAATGACCCCGCACTTACCCATAGCTTGGATAGTCTCGAATATCGAAGAACTGTGGGCGATCTATCTCTCTTCTACAGGTATTATCACGGAAAATGCTCTGAAGAGTTGGCACGTATGATCCCCCCGGGAGTCGCACCTACTAGGCGAACATGTCAAACAGACGGTAACCATCAATTTATTGGCAAAATAGAGGCACCAAGAACCTCATTATATCAGAATTCATATCTCTGGAGGACAGCATCACTGTGGAATAAACTCCCTGCGACAGTTTTCCCTGCAGGTTACAACCTGAACTGTTTCAAAACCAACACACACCAACATTTCCGCGCACTTGCAGCTTCTCGAGCGTGATAGGGATCTCCCTGCGAGTGCGCATACCCGTAAAAAAAAAATTTCCCTGAGTTGCTATTTTTTATTGCAGCATTAGCATCAATAAGTGTCCTAAGGTGGTGTATGTGTTGTGTGATGTGGTGTATGTGTGGTTGGTTAAAAAAACATTAAAAACGAATCTAACGGTGGTCATTTACTGCTAAGAGGGGCCTTTTTACCTTCAACGTGATTTTATACATCATTTTCTTGCGATTTTTTTTAACTGCGTTAGTATGAATGAGTGTTGTGATACAGTGTATGTATTGTTTCGTGTTGTGTACATCTGGTGGTTTAAAAACATAAAAGTCAAATCTATCAGTAGTGCCAAACTTTTTATAACAGCGTTAGTATGAATGAGTGTTGTGATGCAGTGTATGTATTGTTTCGTAATGTGTACATCTGGTGGTTTAAAAACATAAAAGTCAAATCTATCGGAAGTCTCTTTTTGCTAAAGGGTGCCTCTTTTATTTCAAAATATCAGCTGCTTGCAACTTGTTACAGCTTCAGCATCAATTAAGGCCAACAAAAAAATAGAGGCCACGACCCTGAAAAAGTCAGCTATTCTCGGGGGGCTGACTTTTACATTGGGCCTTATGGGAAGCCAGACGCTTTTTTATGATATTTTCAAAATGGCACTACAGATTTCCACGAAATTTCAGTGAAATATTTCCAGACACCATCCCGATATTCCACCAAACTTTTGTAAGGATGCAACTTAATTAAAAGATTAAAATCTTCAAGATTAAGCATTCCTTATTTTGAATTCAAATTACCCGCCATGTACCGCATGCCAACTGTTATATTTGACATGTATTTAACTTTGTCATCTGTGTTTGTCACATTCGCTTCTGCCTTAAATTTAATTTTTCTGTAAACTAATGAAGCGGTTCTGAAAAATTAAGGATTACTATACATAAAAAAATTGTTCCGAAAAAATATAGCAAACACAATCTTAAAACCGGCTTTATTTAAAAAAAAAACAAATATTCATGAACCGTCATTCCAACTTTAATATTTGAAAGACAATCAGCTGTGTCGCGACGTTATCATCAAAAAAAAAATCAGCCCCAGATGTGACGTCAACAAAGTGGAGGATCGTGGCCCATCCGTTTTGATAGCCCTGGATCAATAAGTGTCGTGATGTGGTGTACGTGTTATTGTGTGATTGTCAATGTGTAGCTACGTGAGGTAGAGTATGTGTCGTCTTACTGCAAAGGTTGGCCTTTTTTATTTTAAAGTGGTTGAAGTTATCACATATCAGTTTGAAGCCCGAAAGAAGTCTGCGCCCGCGCACTCTGTTAGAAATTACATTCAAGAAGAAAAAAAAGTAGGCCGTCTTGGAAAGATAATGCTTTTCAAAGTGTTTCTATACATTATATTCTTACAATTTTTTATTGCAGCGTGAGCAATACATGTGGTGATGTGGTGTACGTGTCGTTGCGTGATGTAGTGTATTGGTTGCGTGATGTAGTGTATTGGTTAATGAAGCGTGGTTGGTTAAAACTTTCTGCTTCGAAATCAATAAGTGTGCAGCGTGAGCATTAATAAGTGTCGTGATTTGGTGTATGTGTTGTTGCGTGATGTAGTGTATGTGTTGATAAAGTGTGGTTGGTTAAAAACTTTCTGCGTTCGAATCCATAAGTGTAATGATGTCGTCAGAGACAGATAAGATTCATCTGTCACTGATGTGGTGTAATATAGTAATTTTTTGCTTTGTTTTAAAATGTTTCTAGATATCACTTGCTTTTGATTGATCGCAGCGTTAGCATCAATAGGTTTGGTGATGTGCTAGTCCACAGTAAACGGGACTATTTTTAGGTGATGAATTAGTAACAAGCTGAATTTTCGTAATTAGCTTCATTTTGTTAAGACGACAAACTTTTTCCTTAGCGTAGGGTCCTCCAAGGGTTATATTACACAATTTTTTTTATAAAATTATAAAAATATAAAATTACAACAACAATTAAAATTAAGACGTAACAAGAGTTAAAATTGTTAAAATAAAAGAGACATTACACAGTTACAATATACGAAAGACAAGCAACAATTAACCTTTAATTTATGTACCTACTTATCAATTTTTCAGTTATTATTGTGTGGCGTTATCTGTAGAGAAATGTTAAAACGTTGTCTAAACTTCAAAAAAGAAACATAATAATAAATATTTTACTGATATTACTTTAAGTCACTGATCTTAAATTTGCAGAAAATTTTTGAACTACAAAGTTTTTATTTCATAAAATAAAATAATAACTTAAATCAGGTTACTATATGTTGCTTAAAGTCTGTGTTCTCTATTTTAAAGTTGATTGTTTCTGCACCATTTTTCTTTATCTGGAACATTTCTATCAATTTTCTTTTAAACATGTTGTTTTCTCTGCATAGGATTCTTGGTTGGTCATACTTGAATACTTTTTTTTTAAATTTTATGAAATGAAATTCTGGTATGAAATTCGGAAAATTTATGGAAATTTTTTATACTTTTGAACTATGAAATATTTAAAACATTTTTGTCCTCTAGAATTTTAAAACTCTAACAACATTTATAAAAAAATGTACCTACTTCCTTTTTTTTGTCAGTAAAGTGAAGGTGACCAACTTGCCTAACATAATCGATTATGTTAATTAAAAATCATATGGGTCAATAACACAATAAATTTTCATCTTATGTTAGCTTCTCCTTGTACAGGGGGGGGGGGGGGCTTTAATAGCCCTATGGCCCTTACAGGCATGCCGCCACTGAAATATAGGGACTTTTTTCCGCAGTGAATGGGAAAAAAGGAAAAAATGGAAAAACGCCGGAACGTGAAGCATAAACAGTAATAAAGGAAATCTCCGAAATTATTTTTCATTTTTTTTTCAGTGTTGGTTTACCTATGTCTGACGATGTCGACGGCATATTAAAAAGTATCTTTAAGGGAATCCATTAACACTTTTTTTTAATAAAAATTGATTTGTTATTACTAATATTTTCTTTTATCGTCATCGTACTGAGCCTCTTTGATTATGTAGGCTTATCACATCGTTATTGTAAATTTTCCTTGACATTTTTCTATTAATTAGATATTAACGGATTTTGAAATATCAAATTTATACAAGGTGTTTTTTTTAAGCCCTTGTCCCACGGCAGGATGATTGCCACACCAGGAGTAGGAACCGACGGTCGGCAGTTCGGCGCTGCGCTGGCCGGTTCAATTGCAGGGCCTGCCAAATCTCGCTCTGTGCAAACAAAAATCCAGGACCAGATGTAGCGTGTGAACCGCTCTGTGCTGAAGTAAAAAATTGCGACTTTAAAGAATAACATGTACGGTGAAAATGTACTTTCGGCCAACGACCGGATTACATTGATGGAATGCACAAAAACATTGACCATTTCATAATAAGTTTCGTGTAGTTAAATAATTGATATCCAGTTATAGGCGAAACATTAATGTTCCCGGTAATTTCTTATACGTACCTTGTTTATTCTGTAAACTTAGTAATTACAAAAATACATTTAAAATACAAAAAAAAACTATTAACAGTAATAATATCCAAAAGTCAACATTATAACTCATTGTTTGTTGCTTTATTTTATAAACAAAATTTAACAGTAATAAGTACATTTTAAAATAAATTGAATTTAAACTGTCTACACGAGCACAGTGTATACATGTTGTCCCAGATAAAAGCAAATACATGGGGATTTCGGAAACAATAAGAGATACGCGTTTGTTTAAATGAAAAAAAAAATTGCTCTATTCTAAGCCCAATCCGGTGCTGTATTAATAATAAAGATATCTACAGGGGTTACTAAAATATCGAGCAAAAAGAAAAAATTATGTTTTTTGAAAAATTAAAATTTTGCTTCCATCTTGCAAACAAATTTAATGAAATTTGGTCCTTTTGTATAAAGAACTACGGTCAATCGTATGACGTTAACAAAGTTTTTCTAGGCCTTCTAGTTTTTTTGAAACGATAGCCAACTTTGTTATTGCTTATGACCGCCATATTGAATTTATACGTCAATAAATAGAGCATTAAAAGAGATTTTCAACCATGTATAAGAAGCCTATTGAATGACGGAAGATGTGATTTTATTTAAAAAACTGTTTTTCACTTGGTTGGCTGTAAAACAGAGGCCGTACTTTGTTGTCATACCTACGTAACTACCTGTCAAAACTTTGTCATTTATTTGATTTATCTGTTGGAGTTTTAAAGTTTTTTTTGAATCACATTACCAATAAAATTTAACATGGAAAGGTTTCCAAATTGAATTGAGTAATAAGAATGCTGGAAGAGCTCGAGATATGTACTTTCAGAGATATCCAGAAAGACAACAACCAGGTTTGTCAATCATTAAAATACTTAGAAATAATTTAATTGAATATGGTTCCTTTAGAAAACAAAATCGTAATCGACAACCTAATGAAAATATTAAAGCTCTGGTTTTACAAAGTGCCACAGCCACAGAAAAATTAAAAATAAGGTCCTTAAAGATTTGCATATAAATCACATAAATGGAAAGTTTTAACGTATAGGTTGACACCAAACATAACTACGGCATTTGCTTTACAGCCAACTAAGTGAAAAACTATTTTTTAATAAATTCAAATTTTCCGTCATCCCAAGATAGGCTTATTATACACGATTAAAAAGCTCCTTGGATGCTCTATTTACTGAAGTATAAATCGAATATGGCGGTCATAAGAAATAACAAAGTTGGCTATCGTTTCAAAAAAACTAGAAAGCCTAGAAAAAAAATGTTTACGTCATTCAATTGGCTGTAGTTGCTTATACAAAACTACCAAATTTCATTAAATTTGTTTGCAAGATGGCGGCTATATATTAATTTTTCAAAAAACACATTTTTTAGTTTTTGCTCGATATTTTTAAACTTCCTGAAGATATTTTTACTTTTGATACGGCGTCTGATTGGGCTTAGAATAGCACAACTTTTTTCTCATTTAAACAAACTCGTATCTCTTACTGTTTACGAAATCGCCATGTGGTTTCTTTTATTTGGGACACCCTGTATATCTAAGTTATCTACACTGTGACCCAAGTTATTCTACTCTGGACCGGGCGTGTTTCCTTTAAACCTACCGCTACTCGACCGTTCTTGCCTGGCGGCCTGAAGCTTAACCACGTTAAGCCCATGACATGGCCTGTCAACCGTCGGTCGGTTCCGTCTCCGGGAGTGGCATCATCCCGTGCGTCGTGGTATGGGGGCTTTAGTTAATAGTGGCCTTTTCGGATACTTTGTTGTATATTATCTGAGACGGGACAACTTTTTATCTATCTTACTCTTCAAGGAGTAAAATTTATATTTTGGATAGGCAAATTAGGTCGAGTCATACTTTGTTTTAAAGTTCTCTTCAAATTTTAATAGCTGTTTAAAAAATCTGTTTATTTTTGAGGTATTATTTTTCTCCCAAAATTACAATAGAGCGTTAAAAAAACATTTTCTATGCACATTTTCAACAAAAAATAGGAAACATTCCTAAACATTTTTTGTCAATGGAATATGACGTGACTCTTAGGTTTTATATTGTTTTTTGTTAATTTTGTCATTTTATTTTTTTTATTGCTTCATAGTAAATTTGAAGGCAAATATCTCAATAAAAAATCAGGAGATTTTTTACACGGTTGTAAAAGCATTTATGAGACCTTCAAAACAAGGTGTCACTCGACCCACTTAACGAATCCCTATCCATCGTTGGATATGACAATGACTTGTGTACGTCACAAGCTTGGCGCAACCCCATTTTATGATTTTATCTTTTTTGAATTTGTCCGGTTTTAATAAAAAACGTTATACAGAACTTCGATTTTGCGCTTGTCTTGTTTTGAAGAATGGCGTTTTTAATAATGTCCGGTTTATAGAAATTCCGTTTTTAACATGAGACTGTTAAATCATTTTTCTTTATGATCTTAGACGATTTTCTAATTGTCCTATGGGGGCCCACTTACCCTATATTCTAAATATAGGGTATAAAGATTACCCTTCAAACGGGGTACGGGCTACAAAAATTTCAAGACAGCCAAAAAGTGCCCCCCTTGCAAACCAAATCCTCGTGTTTGAAGGTTTTTTAAACTTTTTTAAAAAAGGAAAGCTATTATAATATACAGGATATTATAATATTTTTCTAACTATTGAGTCGAGTTTAATAGCTGATATTATTTATTATAGTTTTACAAAATAGCATTTACGAAAAGTTTTAAATTTTTATAGCAGTGCTTACATATTGCATACACATCAGAAAATTATTTTATCCAGTATTTTCTGGCTTATTTACGGTCGATCACTTTTTTGGTGTCATCCTAAAATTGACTTAACTCGTCTGGAAAGGCCGGACATCATGATGCTTGTCTTAAACCATGCGGTTTAGTTCTTTCTACAAATGTATGAAAAATAAGGTGACATTAAAAAAGTGGGCGAGTGTACCATGTAAATAATAAAAATATGCCAGTGTAGGCCTCGTTTACATTTTGTCGGCTTTAATCTTTTATTACGAGCACTTTAAAAGATAAATAACTGAACTTAAAAAAGCTAATTGCTCCAACCCCGTAGGTTTATATTGGCCTTAAGTTCACTTTCAACCCTCCAACCACTCTAAAAGAAAAGAACTCTTTTAAACACTCAATTAATTTGCCATTTCGGGTAACAGAGCAACAATCTTAACGACCTGTTTTTACCCCTAATTATCCCCCGTTTTCTTTTTTTCCCTTTTTTTGCCGACTAATGGCGACATAACTCACTCTGACTCCCACTTCTTGTGTCCCGAAAAAGTCTATGTAAATCTCGAGGATCTTGGGGAATTAACAACGACCTTGGGGCAATGCAAGTGAGAGTAGGGCGGATGTTTTTTGATAAAAAAGAAGCTTTTTTCACCTTTTACATATTAAATATTTTTAAATTGCTGAGGGTGTCTCACCATAAATTTTTTGTCCTATGCATGCTAAAAAAAGATTTAAATATAGTTAAAAATTAAATTTTTGCAATATACATATATATTTTTTAAATAATACGTTAGTTACCAATTCCCATTGCAATTGCAAATCTGGTTTAACTGGAGGTTTGTTATTTTAACGCTGTCATTTATTACATTTCTGGATTTCTGGTTCTTTTTTAAATTCAAAAATATAAGTACAGTATGTAAATAAAGTATGAAACAAAAGAACCTTTATTAGTTCTCTTCGTTTCATGACAACAAACATAACCAAACCATTAACCAAAAGGACATAACCAAACCAAAAACACATAACCAAACGAAAAAAACATAACCAAACCAAAATAACCTAACCAAAACTAAAGTAGTACATTTTTGATAATGTGCGCTGTTTAGCGCTAGTGGTTTGCAATCGCAGTTGGCGTTTAAGAACCCGCGCTCGATTTCCGATCACGTATCACGGAGAAACCTAATAACTGAACGATCAACCGCGGTGGGCCGCTTGAAATGGTCTAAAATGACAACAAACATAACCAAACCAAAAGGACATAACCAAACCAAAAACACATAACCAAACCAAAAACACATAACCAAACCAAAAAAACATAACCAAACCTAAAGTAGTAAAATTTTGATAAAAGGGACCTATTGCAATAGTGCCAGGCACAAATTGTGCCGGGCACTATATTGACAGTTTCGCATTACAAACTGACAGATGATCTTTCAAAATTGACATACCAAAGTCGAATTTATAAATCCCGTCGTTTATTTTCCATTAATAGTTGCGTCACTATTAAATCTGGCTCGTATAATACACAAAGGCCTAATTTTGAATGGACACAGCTGTTCTTATAATGAGAAACTGTCAATATAGTGCCCGGCACAATTTGTGCCTGGCACTATTGCAATAGGTCTCTAATGTGCGCTGTTTAGCGCTAGTGGTTTGTAATCGCAGTTGGCATTTAAGAACCCGCGCTCGATTTGCGATCACGTATGCTAGATTAAAAAGTAACCCTCGCTTGATTTAGAGAATTAAACAATGTTACAAAACTTGGGGGTGCACACCCATAAAAAAATTGCAACGCAGGTCAAAAAAAAAATTGTGCTTTTTGAGCGAAAATTTCTTCAAATTTTTTTGTTCGAACGGAAATTTGTTCGAAAACATTTTGTTCAAACGGAAATTTGTTCGAAAACAGTTTCTTCGAACGGAAATTGGTTCGAAAACATTTTCTTCGAACGGAAATTTGTTCGAAAACATTTTCTTCGAACAAAAATTTGTTCGAAAACATAATGTTTGAACGAAAATTTGTTTGAAAGGAGATTTGTTCGAACGGAAATTTGTTCGAAAAAAATTTGTTCAAACGGAAATTGGTTCGAAAACGTTTTCTTCGAACGGAAATTCGTTCGAAAATATTTTGTTCATTAAAACCAGTAACTGTTTGACTAAGGGGCCTCTTTCTAACATATTTTTTCAAAAAAAAAACTTTCCTGACTTCTTTCGCGGGACCCTAGCGGGTGTGAAACAAAACTGAACCGAACCGAACTGAACCGAATCGAAGTATCGGTTTAGTTCGGTTTGGTTTCACAACCTCTAGGATGCCGGTTCGGTTCGGTTCGGCTCGGTTTGGTTTCACACCCTCCAGGATCCCACGAAAGAAGTCAGGAAAGTTTTTTTTTAATATGTTAGAAAGAGACCCCTTAGTCAAACAGTTGCTGTTTTTAATGAACAAAATTTTCGTGCAAAGAAAACATTTTTGAACAAATTTTTTTCGAACAAATTTCCGTTCGAACAAAATGTTTTCTTTTCGAACAAATTTCCGTTCGAACAACATGTTTTCGAACAAATTTTTGTTCGAACAAAATGTTTTCCAACAAATTTCCGTTCGAAGAAAATGTTTTCGAACCAATTTCCGTTCGAAGAAACTGTTTTTGAACAAATTGGCCGTTCGAAGAAACTGTTTTCGAACAAATTTCCGTTCGAGGAAACTGTTTTCGAACAAATTTCCATTCTAATTTTCGAACTATTGCTTTCAAAAAAATGGTTTTCGAACAACGTGTTCTCAAACAAAGTTCCGCGACCCTGGGCCATTGAGTGGGCCATGATGTCAGTGGCGCACCCAGGAATATGTCTTGCGGAAGGGGAGCCCGAGACCTAACTATGCCGTATTTTATTATTTTATTCATGAAATGTGTCAAAAATATTTTAGAAAATTTAGGCTTAGGGTGCCCTTAGTTCCATCTTTATATTGTACAATTTAAAGCAAATAATTGAAAGTAAAAAAGTAGAGGAAGACCCCTAATGAGATGAGCGAACGATTTGAAGAGACATGCAGGAGGTAGATGGATGAACACGGCGACAGACAGAGAATAATGGAAGATAATGGGGAGGCCTAGGTCCAAAGATGGATTGAAGAAGGCTAATTAATATATAATAATAATTCTGTGTACTGTGAAATTCATTTCGGGACATTTCGTCCTCTCTTTCTATGTTTCGTAATTAAAATACGACGTAACATCTATGGTGCACATAATTTGGGTCCATAGTTAAAAATATACATAATGGGAATTAATTTCTAGTTAGTATTTAGGTCTTTGGTGAATTCCTTTTTGGGGTTTATTGATACTTTATGATGAAATTATTAATTAAAGAATGATCAAATTTTAATATTTTTGTTAAGTAAAATTTGGGAGCGCAGGTGCACTTATTGAGAAACCGCCACTTCAATTAAAGAAGATTTTCTGCGTGGATTGTATATTTGTTTTGTATATACCGTAAATGTGTTGAATATGTTGTCTTAGTTTTTATTTGGAGGCTCAAGAATATTGAAGATGTTGTATTGTTTAGAACAGAATCGCCGTGTACCTACTTTTAGTTTACTATATTAAACTAACTTGAACTTATATAAGTTATAAATGTACTTTAATTAAACTTCACAGTTTTTAAAGGTCGTCTAGACCTAATAAAAATACCTCAGGAGGTAAACGTTATTGGGCAAAAGATAATTTTTAAAAACCGTTAACTTAATCTTATTTTGGATGTTTTAAGAAAGAAAAGTTAAAAGACCCAAATATAAAACCATAAAAAAGGTTTTATTGCGGTATAGGGGAAGAACTATAAAAAAGCCCCTTGGCTAAAAAGAAAATATAGGTAAAGGGTGATCATTTATAAAAGCAATCCTCCCATAAATTTGTTAATTATTGCTGCACAAAGATGAAATAAAAACTGGATTAAATAATGAATCACTAACCATTTTTTACATTTCATACTTTGTGGATAGCTGTTCACTATGACCAAATTAAAGACTTTTTTTAATGAAACACCCTGTACATGTTTTCAATTTTAAATGCTCCTTGTAGCATATATACCACAATAATATATGAAATTTCAATAAACGTAGGTTTTATCAAATTACTTAAAGCGGATTAAAATAGGGTTTTATTTATCTCGTATGTTTCTGTGGGTAGCTCGAAAGCCTTACCTTACGGGGGATCAAGATAGGCTCCGGAACAAAATAGCGGCAATCAAAAAACGATGTAATGAAAGAGCGACTATCAAAATAGCGATGTAACAAAATAGTGATTGTAACGACTAGCAAAATAGCTATGTAACAAAATAGCGACTCATCATATTTTTTCCAAGAAAAAAAACTTCCCTGATGTATTCACATAGCGACAATCAAAAAAGTGATGTATTGAAAGAGCGAATATCAAAATAGAGATGTAATAAAATAGCGATTGTAACAAAATAGTGATGTAACAAAATAGCGATGTAACAAAATAGCGACTAGCAAAATAGCAATATAACAAAATAGCGATTTAGGTTCGGTTCAGTTCGGTTCGGTTTCGATTCACACCTTTGGTTCTATTCGGCTCGGTTCGGATTATCACCCCCTAGGATCCCGGGAACAAAGTCAGGGAAGTTTTGTTTTCAATATGCTGGTTCGGTTCGGTTCAGTTCAGTTCCGTTTGGTTCGGTTCGGTTCGGTGCGGATTCACAATTTCTGGGATCCCGGCAAAGAAGTCATGCGCTATTTTCTATTTTGTTGTTGTTATTTTGATACATCCCTATTATGATATGTCGCTGTTTTATTACAAACGCCATTTCATCACTCGCCATTTCGTACGTCGTTTTTTTGTACATAGCTATTTCGTACCGGAACCTCCAAGATCTTCTGGAGAGCAAACCGTTTCGGTTCTAGTATTTTGGTAGATGGCGCTACTTGCGGAGTATATGATTTTGGTTTCTGACTAGAAACGTAAAATAAGAAACAAAACCATATTTAACTTATCAAGGGTGTCACATCGACCAAGCAGTGTTCTGAGGTAGAGATAGGCCAACCAGCGAATTTAGTGAAGCAGTAACTGCTTCTTTTTTGGAGCAGTTTAAACTGTTAAACATACATACATACACACCTATAGCGAATCACAATTTAGGAAATTGTTCCCTACGCTTAGCTAACATTTTCTATAGTTACACATATCTCTCTAAGATCCATGCAAGTGTGTATAAAATTAAATTAATTTCTAAATATGATAAATTAAAACAAAATTGATTAACGGCTCTGAAAATAGCGCTGGTTTAAAATATTGTGTACCAAAATATCATCGTTTTAAAACAGCGTGCGTAATGACGTAGCTCGGGTATAAAATAGCGGCGGTAACGAAACAGCGCCAGTGTTAATATAACCCCAAAAGGAAAATAGCGTCAGTATCGAAATAGCGCGTAACGAAATGGTGTCAGCATGTGCAGCAATTCCACGGTGCACGTTTTCCTCTTAAAAATGAAAACAAAGAGAATTTTGTAATTTAAGCGGGAGTAGTAGCTAGTAATAGTTGTGGCACGGACAGTGGCTAATCCAAGAGGGGCCAGAGAGGTCCGGGCATCCCCTGTCTACCTTACCTTATATTTTTTTAGTTCTAGTAATAAAAATGTACATGCATTAACTGCAGTTTATACCAAAATCTATCAGTAACACCAATTTTATTTATTTTTCATAAAAATTACTTAATATTTTAAAAAATTTCGCCTCTGGTCAAACTTTCATTTCACGTTTATTCTTGACTGCCCGTGAGGTGATAAAAGTGAACTTTTCGCTCACCTCGCTTACGGGCAGTCAAGAGTAAACGTCCAGACCTAAGACTTAATAAAAGCAGCAAAGAAAGAAAAGAAATATTTTGGTTTTTCCTTCCTCTTTGAAAATCCTGGATACGCCAATGGGCACGAATAGACAGTTAAACCGATGCAGAGATAGTCAGAAAAGGAAATAGATTGATCATTTTGATGTCGTTTTTGATAAAATTCGTAAAGGACTGAACAGCAATTTACGTTCCATATAATTTTTATGAAGGCTATAAAAAACCCTTACTATTAAAGCGAGGCCTATAAAAACATAACGGGCTACTAACTGAAAACCAGAATTTTTTCTTTCAATTTTCAGCGATCTTTTTTTTACTACCTTGCCGGAATAATAACAACCCTGGTTTTTTTATAAAAAAAATCTTATTTTTTACACAAAAATTATTTTTGCTTGTAATAATTTATTTTGCTTAATAATGACTGACATAAAAAAAAAAGATATTTGAAACATCGTGGCATTGTAGACCATGGGAGATCAGTCGAAAGGTAAAACCAACATAACTTTTGGTTTCATTTATCATGTCGGTTTTACATTTTTTACATTGGGACTTCCATCCTATTGGATCAATGCCCAGTGCTCTTATCTCTCTTGAAACGTAAAGGTAACAAATTATTTGGAAATGTATTAAAAAGATGTACAGTATGTCATATCTTAAACCATATAATAAATGAAGCTTTGGTAGTTATGCAGTATATGGTTTTGTTTTAATTTAAAGTTTAAAAAAATATAGGTAGGTTCTGAGAGGAACACAAATTCTTTGCGATGTTAAAAAATACAGTTTAAAAGTGAGTATCATCTCTCTATTTCCTAGAAAAAATATAAAAGATAGATGTTTACGAGATCCTTAGTGTCTTTATTTTTTAAACAGGCCCTGTTACCCAATTTATAGGTAGTTTTCCAGGAGGCATGTCAAAAGGTATCAGGTCAGGACAAGTCAGGTCAATTTTCAAATTTAGTTTGGTTTTTTAACAAAATTTAAAACAATATAAGCAACCCTGAAAATAGACCCAAACTGACATAAACCAGTTCTTACCTAACCCAACATGCCCTAAACCTGATCTAACCTTATCTGAAGAGCAATAAACTGATCTGATCACATTACTAAAAGTCTTTAAAGATTTTTTAAAAAACCTGGCAACACTGCAAATACAAAATGTTAAAGTTATGTGTTTATAGAAAAATAAACTCTAGAAGATATATATGCTGTGGTACATATATATACTTTATATTTATGTTAGAAAAGATAGAGGTAAACTCACTGTAAATCTGTTTCTTTGTTATTAATATGGCAAAAGAATATCTTTTGTTTTTGCGCAGGCAGTTTTTTATTTCCCTCATATAGTACTAATTACTCATAAAAATTAGTTTCTGACAACTTTAAGTCTGGGGATTTATATCAGAATAAAAATATTAAATATTGTAGGTAAAAATCTAATTGTAATGGTTTTGAAATAACACTTTTTTGGGGAAATATTTGCAAATTTTGAAAAAATATTTTTTGATATTCTAAAAAGATACTTAAATGCACCGCACATTTTAAACCACATTGCGATAACTAAAACGGCTCTAGACAAAATAATGTATCAAAAACTGACTAAAAATTAGGTAATCCAAGCACTGTTTTTGAGGGTTGAGGTTTATTTTTACCTTTCTAGCCCGGACAGCAATGGCTAAAGAAGGTATTAGTTTCGAAAAAAAATTTTTTTTTGGGATAACGCCGAAAATGTGTTATTTGGGTGTGTTTTGACCTATCCTAGCAATATTGTCGTGATGTCTGTTTGTGTGTGTGTGTGTATGTATATCTGTCCGTAACACAATAGCTCCTAAACCGATGAACCGATTTTGATAAAATTTTTAAGTAAAATACAGCTGGACACTGCAATTAGCTGATAAGATTTTGGTTAAAATTTATCAATGCTAATGACAGTTTTTTGACAGTTAAAAAATTTAAAAATTGCTAACTTTTAACCGGAGCATCGCGTCAATATGCGGTTTTCCGAAAATAGTAGCCCACATTCTTTTAAAAAATGTGTGTTGCAACCAAAAACTTAGTAGGGGCTTTTGTTTCTGAGATATTTACAAAAAACTGTTCTCAAGGTTAATATAGCATGGAGTTTACTGGGAGTGTGCAAATGGGCTAGAAAGGTATCAGATCAATCATGGATCCATTTATTTTTTTTTGAGGATTGAAATGCGCGCTAAAGAATTCTTTTCTTTACTAAATTTTAAAAGTTTTATCAAAAAGTATTAAATACTTTTCCCATGAAAGGGTTATTTAAAACTTAAACGTAATAGGTATTTACGTTACTAGACCGGAAGCGCGAACTTTACAGGTCGGCCCAGAAAATTTACAGGATCTAAACCTGAGAAGACCCGGTCCCTGTTGAGGCCGAAGTTTTCTAAAATGAATTACCTATAAAGTGACATTTTCTGTACAAAAAATAGTACGGAAAGTGCTTATTTACCGATCTGTTTAAAAAAAAATCATATAACTGCATCAAGAATATGATATTCAAGCCATGCTATAATTAACGAACAAACGGATTAGTTTTAAGTCAGATTTTAATTATATATACAGTGAAACCTCCTATAAGCGGACACTTACGGTTTCGTCGAGTTTGTCCGCTTATTGGAGGTGTCCGGTTATGAGAGAGAACTGCGAAATTTTAATATATATTTATTAACAATTTCCACTGCTTGAGTATTTCCGATATTAAATTTTTCAACGATCTTTCGTGCTGATAGATCCTGCTCCGAAACGTTAACAACTCCATTTTTTCAGATAAACTAAGAAGTTTTTTACTATGCGCCATTTCAAACAGATCTATTAGTACCCAACTGAACAATAAAAATATAACACAGCAGTCCCGCCGAATAAAATATATTGTAAATACGACAGAAGTACTTAGTCTCCGCATTAAAACGGCAAGAGGTAATTCCCCGGCTGCAGAGTGCGTTCTTGCCAACATACTACATAATATTTATGCCCATATCGTGCAGCGCTCCGTCCCGTTAAGGGAGGTTTCAGAATTTTTTAAGCAAAAAATTTGTCCGCGTCCGGTTGTTAGAGTGTCCGGTTATAGAAGTGAATTTTACATGTAAAGGAATAGGGAAAAGCTTCTTTCCAACAAATTTGTCCGCTTAAAGGGAGTGTCCGCTTAATACAGGTGTCCGGAAGGAGAGGTTTCGGTGTATTGATATATATTGTTTGAATATCGTTTGTCAATTCAGCACTATTTTATAATGATTGTTATAATAATATTAATTAGGAAATATAGGCGATACAAATAAAATTTGAAGAATTCTTTTAATCTCAATAAGTAAATATAGTAAACAACGAGGTGAATGTAGTGGCATAAGGACAAGGAAAAATAAGAAAAATATGATAATAAAAAGATGTACCTCAGGCTGGGAACCTTTGTGAGTAAATATAGTCTTCAGTATACAGGGTTCGTCAACGATCGTTTGGCCATTGAAAATATGATCGCTGTTTAAATAAATGGCACTAAGAGAGATAAATAGTTTAGCGCTGTTGTCAAGTTAGCAATTCAAGAAAATGGTTTTCTTTTCGAGGTCCAATGACTTTACTCTTACCGGCTGAGTGGGCTCAACAAGGAGGACGGTTTGAGCATCTAATAAATCAAAAGTAGAGCCTAAACTGTATTGAAACCTGCTTCGTAGGGTTTACTGGTGTTTCATTTTTGAAATGCCGGATTTTTGTTACCGGACTGGAAAAGTAATAATACTCGGAAGGTTATTAATTTAAGAAAAAACCCCTTGATTTTAATTGCTGTAGCGCCATCTCTTAGATATAATTTGAACTGTATGATTAATAATCAATACTGCGAATCCATAATAATCAATACTGTGAATCCGTAAAATGTTACTCTTACCGGCTGAGTAGGCTCAAAAGGGAGGACGGTTTGAGCATCTAATAAATAAAAGGCAGAGCTTAAACTATATTGAAACCTGCTTCGTAGGGTTTACTGGTGTTTCATTTTTAAAATGCCGGAATTTTGTTACCGGACTGGAAGAGTAATACTCGGAAGGTCATTAATTTAAGAAAAAAACCCCTTGATTTTAATTGCTGTAGCGCAATCTCTTAGATATAATTTGAACTGTATGAGTAATAATCAATACTGCGAATCCGTAATAATCAATACTGCGAATCCGTAAAATGTTAAAGGAGGTTACTACACGCACAAACAAAATATTTAAGCACGACTTTAATAAAAGAGCTAGGTTATTGGTAAGAAGAAATTATAAAAAAATTGAATTTTTGTCGATTTAATGTTTCTTAATTAAAGCTAAAATAACGAAATAAATAATAATGACTATTTCTTCGTCTTTTAAAAGTGGAAATCTTACTGTGGTTGCTCCTGTTGCACTGACTTTTTGCTTTCCATAAATTCATCCTTTTTTATTCGCTGTTCATAAAGGCTAAACGTTCGATGTCAAGCACTGTATATGCCTGTTCCATATTGTAACATTTATCATATAAAACAATTACAACACAAATTAACAAAATAAAAAAATTTAAACATTTACCTAAAAGCAGATTTAAATTTTTTAAAAATATTTATTGTAAACAGTAATACAGCTTTAAAAAAAAGAACAAAATCAGCTTGGTGTTACATAAATAGTTGTTAAAACAAAAATTATACACATTTTCAAATTAAACAATGAAATACCTGTAATATTTATTTCAGTGCTAAAATAAATTTTATTTAGATATTAGGGAGTTATTGGTATAAAACTTGACATATATAAATTGGCAGTATTGTGACCGATTTACATATAAAAAGCAGCTTTCAAAATTCAGCATTTGTGTATTTAAGAACCGGATTTATTGGTGTGTGTTTTTGTTAAATCAAAGTTAGCGAATTTATTTTTAAATTTGACTTTCTTATGCCAATTTTGAGAGGATTTCTTTGTAAATTTGTCAGAATAAAGCCGAGTCTAAAATAAAGTCAGGTTTTATTCAAATAAGTCCCTAATATAAAAATACTTTTTTTTAAATTATATAATTATTATTATAATTTACACCCATATGTAAGCTATTTAGTAACGAACCTTTATAATATAAAATATATTGAAGTAATATGTCTTCATATACTGTGACAATTTAAGTAGAGTATAAAATTATCTCAGATTTAACAACTTTTAAAATCATTACATTTGGTTGAAGAAAATTACTAAATAGCTGACATTTTTAGAAAAACAGTGATAAATTAAAAATATTAATTTAATATCTACAACTTACACATTGATACAAAAGTTTAAAGATTTGACAGTTTATTTAAGAAGATTAACTTTATTCCATTTTTTTTAGATTGTTCAAACGTAACAGAATATTCTCAATCGAGGACGATGCGTTTAAGAATTTGCCAAGCCTAAAAGTTTTGTAAGTAAAATTTAATCGACCAATAAAGTTAACCCCTTTTAAAGCTCGTAATTAAATATCAAGCAAATCTTTTGCACTAGTTTATTTTAATCAATAAAAATTACAAGCAACGGAAATCTATTTTTCCTGCGAGCATTCCGAAAGTGCACTTTTCCGCACACATTTGCGTGCTAAAATTTTACTTTCCCACCCTTGTGCAGTAGTTACTTTTCCGCACTAGTTCGGTTCGGTAATTTTTTAAAATTTTAATCAGCAATTTACACCAAAATAAGATTATTAAAGCTAAAAATAATTTGAACCCCTGCCCCGGAGTTACTGTAAGCCCCTTTAACTTGCCGAATTTGGCCCAATCTGTATGTACTTATGTATATGATAGAATATTTTATTGTCTGGAAAATATTACGAAACTTTTTGTATCAATTCGGCAAAATCTAATCATATCTTCTGCTAGCGCTAACACAAAATCTGGAACTTTGTTCCAAAAGCAATTTGTCGCATTTCTTATTTTGATATGTTTTGTCGTTGTTTTTAGGGAATTGGATGACAACTTTCTATCTGAAATTCCTGCAGCCATTGGCAAACTTCCGCAGCTTCAGGAGTTGTAAGTATAAATGTTACTTATTTGAAAGATAAACCAAGACCACGAATAAATACTCAGTCATCTGATAAGCACCTAAACTAAAACGATTACCCGGTTTGCCTCTTTTTATCTCAAAATTACTTTGGTGCAGCCTTTGTTGAAAATTAGTTGACCAATTATTATTCTGCTAAGTATTTCAAAAAAATTAATGCATAATACTGCCGTGCATAAGCTGTAATACCGTTATCTAACATTTGGACTTCTTTAGCTTTTATGGATTTCCAGAAACAAATCAAGGACCATGATTTGTTTATTATTTTCCGGGTTTTTTAATCAAAACTAGGAAAATTTCATAGGTTGATAGCGGCATTCTAGCTTAAGGACGGCAGAGAAGACATATTCCTGGGTGCGCCACTGAGAACATTAAAGGCGCTATATCTCTCTATCTATCTATCTAGCCTTGTTCGATCTATCTTTGGACATAGGCCTCCCCCAATGTCTTCCATTCTTCTCTGTCTGTCGCCGTGTTCATCCATCGAGCTCCTGCATGTCTTCAAATCGTCCGCCCATCTGATTTGGGGTCTTCCCCTACTTCTTTTATTTTTCCAATGTCTCCAGTTTACAATACATTTGTTCTATCGATCGTCTTTCTTCTACTACTCCTCTGACACCCCTTACTTTTGTTTTATATTTTATCCATTCATTCCTTTTTCTATCTGTTAGTTTCACATGTGACATTTGCTTCCATTAATCTTTGGGCTTTTCTTACCTTATCAATATTTGATTTTGTAAGTGTCCTTGTCTGGGATCCACAGGTAAGTACAGGAATGATACAATGGTTATGCACTTTCGTTTTGAGGTACTGAGGATATTTTTTAATATGTAGCTTAATTTACCGAATGCTGCCCAGGCCAATCGTACTCATCTCTTGATTTCAGCCGTTTGGTTTTCCCTTTTTAGTTTAATAATTTGTCCCAGGTATATATATATATATATATATATATATATATATATATATTCCTCTACTTATTCTATTTTCTCTTGGTTTATTCTGATCGTGATATCCGTATCTGTGTTTGTTATGACTTTTTGTGCAGTTCATACTCAAACCCATATTTTTAGCTGCTGAATCCAGTCCTCCAGCAGTTTTATCAGTTCTTCTTTCTTATCTGTTATTAAGGCAATATCATCATCATATCTTAGGTGGTTTCTTTCTTTTTTCTTCCCAATTGAAGTTTTTAAAAAAACATCTTCTAGGGCCTGGTTAAATAGTTTAGGGGCTATTGTGTCCTGCTGACACCTCTTCTTATGCGGCGCTATATAGCCAAGTCTAATTAGTAATTAATATAAATTATTATAATTTTGCCACCTTTCCTTGGCTTTGTATTTTTTCCTATTTTACAAAATTTCGGTCTAATTTTTTCACCGTTCATGTATTTGTAGCCATGGTGGCTCGGTGCGTTCGCGCATTGAACAAGAGTGAGTTAAAGGAATCTCGCTTGCTACAGTGGCGTGTTCGCTCCCCGTCGGTCGGTTGCCGAGGTCGGGTGCGGCAGATAGATGGGATTCCTGAGAAGTGTAAAATGTAATATTGTCGTATAGTTTTTGCAAAGTCACTTGAATAACTTCATATACGGGGTTCTATCGATTTCATGAAATTTTGCTTCATTCTGCCCTTCAAAAGTTATCCAAATTCATATAAAATCTTCCTGGTATAATTTCAACCCTACCGACAGAGAAGAGGCGCGACTCTTTGCGGTCCGACCACAAAGTATTTGTTTTCGGACCGACCGAGCACACGTGGATAGACGGCACCTGATTGGCAGGTTTTTTTGAGATGCGCTTTTAATTGCTTTCGGGTGTGCTTTTCGGGACCCCTTTAGTCGGCAGTATGCAGAGTTAGAAAATAAATCAGTGTCGTTCCTGTAGGTGTAGGAATAGAAAGTTTTATTATCTATTTTTATTTCTTTAGTTTACGCCATAATTAAATGAAATAATTTTCATGAGTATATCTACCGCCGCCCATGTCACTTTCTATAAAGCAAATGCCGATGGTCGGCGTTTATCTTTGTTTAACTGACTTTGCAAAAACTATACCCTTTCATTCACGAGGGACCGCGTGATTGAGTTCGTTTCTTATACGACACTGCGCACTGTCCACTTTTTTAGGTTATAGGAAAGAAGGGAAAAATATATTTATGGACCGCGTAGCGGCACCCGCGTTTTTTGTATGAAAGCATGATAAAAATATATCAATAAAAGGCGATAAAAAGAAAAAACTTCCTGCTATATTAACAGAATCAATACAAAAAAAGGAGAATTTGTTTTATTTATTTTAATCCTTTAGAATTGTGAATGTCCCAAAAGAGGGCAGTGCAAGTAAAAAAGTAATATTTTCTAATTACTAAAAATTAATGAATTAATTAAAATAGAGAATTTAGCGGGAGCTAAACAACCAGGCCAGATGAAATCGCATATCTCGTGAAGGCGGACTTTGCCATTATGAGGGACAAAAGGACCGGATAGAAAAAATACCAGGTCTGGGGTTCTAAAGGTGACCGATGACCCGTGCAATTAGGCGTTCCACAATGGCGGCCTTAGTGTCAGCGAAGGAGTCACGGTTATCGAATAAGAAAAAAAAATATGTAGCAGCTGTTAAGAACGTAAAATATGGCAATAAACGTAGTTTGCAAAGGTATAAAAATACTCTGCCAATATATGGGCCCCTAAGCTCACACTAGGTACTAAAGTTATAGTGTACGTGTGAGCTAATATAACTAAAAACTGAAATATATTTTATTCAACTCCAGACTAAATTACCTTTTGTTTGATACGACACAAGCCATGTTTTGAATTAAACTCAAATTTTTGAAATCTGCCCCCACCCATAAAAAAAACAAAAACTAAAATGTATTTTGTTAAACTCCGGACTCAATTACCTTTCGTTTGATATCACACACGCCATATTTTCACATAAACTCTAATTTTTGAAATCTACCCCCACCCTTTTATTTGGTTTGTGTTCTGTGGATTTTGTTCATTTTTAAATGGGACCATCTCGACCCAAGACCCAGCCTAGGTACCAAATTTCATTAAAATCGGCCAAGCGGTTTTTGAGTTATGCGCGTTGGTCGTTACAGACAGACATACAGACACACAGACAGACAGACAGACAGACATACAGACAGACAGACAGACAGACGGCGCTACAAAAAAGTTTCAAAATCATCTGAAACGCAAAGATATATAAAAATTTTTGAAATCGGAGCAACTTTTTTTTTCTCGAAAAAATTAGGATCACCATAGCTCACACTACTATAGTATAGTATATGTGTGAGCTAAAATGAAAAAATTAGATAATATTTTAGCTACACCTTGTGGGCTTCTCTTTAAAAAGTATTTGTTGTTCTTTGCAGTTCAATATCTGGAAACAGAATTAAATTCATCAATGGCGGAGTCCTTCAGAAAACCACAAAACTAGCCCTGTTGGAGCTCAAAGGAAATCCACTGATAGGAGTTGATACAATGGCTTTCTCGAATCTGCCACGACTGCGAAAGCTGCAAGTATTTATTATTTTCTAGTTTTTTTCTTTTTATTTTAGTTTATAGTTTTTGTACTACGGGAAACGGCAAGGGCTTCTTTCTATATGGAAAATTGGGAAATAAATAACATAAAGCTAGGATTTTGCTTAATCAATAGCTTTATTTTAAAGGCTTTTTTTAAAAAAGTTGTTGCTAGTTCTGTGGCCTATTAAAATGCGTTGGGTGCCATTTGGGGCAGCTTAAAGACGTTGCCGCCATTTTGTGACACTGTAATTAGAATAATGACAATTTGCCAACTTGTGACACAACAAAACCCCTGAATAATTAAACAAATATCTGGAAGCAGAACTGTATTTTCCAGCTAGGTAAAACATTGATATGCCCGGTAACTTTTATACAGTGGAGAAGGGGGGGTTCAGAAATAAGAAAATTTTAAGTGCGCCACATTATTTAATACCAATGTTTTACAAAGAAACAACCAACAATGAAATTCTACCTACTTCCGAGGCTTCCAGAGTATTTGTGTAATTAAAAAAACAAAAAAATTGACTAATAAACAGAATAAAATTCCAAAAGATTGAATTAAGATGACAAAAATAGAAGCACTTTACAGGTAGATGGACTCCTTTAACAGGTCATAGTGTACCTACATCTGAGTCAGTAGCGTAGGACTCAATTATATGAATGATTGTTAAAAAAATACATATATATACTTCCAAAATTATTCCGTCATAGGGAAGATCTGGACCAAATATCTGCTGTCATCATTCTACGTTAGGTAGAATGAGACAGACAGCAACCCAGTCCGAAATCCACCCCATGAGGTAAAACAGTGTAAAGAAACCGCTAAAAAAAATATAACCTCGTCTCTCTTATGTCTCTGCAAAGTTGGTCATTGGGCTGTACAAATAACACAAGAAAAATTAGTTCATCTTGTTTATTTTAATGGTAAAATCAGATAAAATTACCGGAAACATAAAAAAAATAAATGAAATGGATGAAAACAAAGGCCAAAATAGCAAAGCACTTTAAATTTCACAGAAAAATTAGCTTAAATATACCGCAAAATCGGGGCTATGACGTCATACCTTTATCTTGCGTTCACAAGAAGTGTTAAAATTAAACTGTGCAAAATTATATATGGAAAGATTATGTCTAAATTATATTGTGAAGATTATATATGAAAAAAAAATATAGTTAAGGCTTGCTCCTACCTTGGTCCTTCAACTTAATTACTGTTGGTGTTTTGTTTAGTAAACCTGGAGTTGTCCAGACATCTCCTCACTGCTCTCGGGTCTCCTGCTCTGCTCGCGCCTCCCCTAATGCCCGCTTAGCACATCACGCTAGGGCAGCACATGGTGGTCAAAATGTTGTAGGTTCCTTGCCCCGAGCGTAAAACCCTGTGGAAAATGAAATGTTTCAGTTTCCTGGAATTCGTCTATTTTGCACGAAGTTCCCCTACACAGAGTAATTTAAATCGAGAACCCCATGTCGACTCAATAAAATAAAGTAGATTTAAACAGATGAACTAAAATAACCCTAACGTACCTTTCCCAGGGTTACAACTGGCTCGTCCGGCTTCCCACCAGCGTCCAGCACAGCTGTCGATGGAATGGACAGGGCTGTAGACAAAGGAGAAAAACAATATATAGTTTTTATCCAACACGTGGTTAAAAGAAAAATATAAAAACGCCAAAAATTCCCCACGTCTTTTGTCAAAAAAAAGTACATTTCACACGAAAAATAATTACAATTTGGGAGGCAAATATTATCTTGAAGAGTCCTCAAATAATAACAAAATGAAAAAAATAAAATCGAACTTACCACTGCTCTTCCCCGTACAAATGGCGTAGGCCGACTTAAATCCCCCTCAAAAGGGTATGAGCGTCACTTCAGGATTCGCCTAAACACGACGGACTCACTTCTACAGTTTCTGGGATATCTCCTGCAGTCGCTGCAGTGCCAATAACCAAAACCAAAGGCGATCCCAGAAACTGTTGTCGACCCAGCCAAAATTCGTTAGCAAGAGACCGGGCACTCCGTCGAGAATACCAAAATAATGAAGCCACCGGAAACCGTTCGTAGATTTGGTGGGGAGTGGGGACGGTAAAACGCATAGTACCAACCTAATTTTCCCGGTTAGATTCAAATAAGGATGCAAACCTATTTATAAAAAAAACTTTTTCGCCAAAAAATCTCTACTTCGGTTGCAAGACTGGAAGAAAAAAACCCGCGGTTTTCAAACTAACCAATGAGGAAACACAACAATAGTCACGTACCGGTATATAGGGGGCAGCACCGACCAAGGGGATATTGAAAAATACGTAAAACGCGAATTGAGGTGTTGTCGGATCTATTTCCACGGTTGAAATTTTTATAACAAGGACATCGAGACACCCTCCATACATAGACCGAACATTTGCCTACCGGACCCCTGCCAACATATCAAGTAGGAGAAGAATAACCAGACGGACTGTAAGAAGCTCAGCATTGAAACCATCAACTGTAAAATCAATTACTGAAGATCAGGGCATGCATCAAACCCAGGAATATTCGAGCACTCAACCAATTCCCATATGAGTAAAGCTATACTGAGTGTAGAATTTAGTTGTATTTTAGTTACAGTCTTAGTCATAAGTTTCCTTTGCTCTTTATAAATGTTTTCTCTAAGATTCATATGGTTTGACGCCATTTTTGTAAAACATTTCTACATTAATAAAGTTGTTTCTGAACCTGAACCTAAAAATACACACTGAACTACTGCTTTAACTCGGCACAAGAGTGTTCAGATGTTAACTCATACGATTTCGTTTATTCTTTTAGTCTTGGTTTTTATCCCTCGTTTATCTCCCATTTACAAAAGTGCATAACTCGTATTTATTTTATCTTCTTCTCATCAAATTAATAAAGATATCAAAGGGGCGGAGCCTCGGTTGTTACTGGTCAAACCGTGGACCTAAATATGTTTTCGTGCTATAACAACTAGCTATGAGGTTCGGATTGTCCCAATATCCTCGAGAATAAACGTAAGGGAATGAAATGTTCATCTAAATGTTTCCTTTCTGTTACCGAAAGGCGGCAACGCCGCCATTCCCCAGCTGTTTAATTTCATAAACGTCAAAGAGAATTACGAAGTGCAGATAAACAAACCAATCGAAAGTTTTTATGTGATTTTTAAAGAACTGTGATCTTAAATTCCAATTACGATGTCCAGATAATGCGATGTGCGTAGTGTCCACAGTAATTCGATGGAATGCCTCCTTTTAAGGTAACTTCCTAGACACTATATAACCTCCATACCTAGCTCTATAAAATACCCTTAATTTGTGTACAGAAAGACGAGTCGAAGAGCCTTGATTTTTTACCTGAATAAACAAATATGTAACGTTGCCTTAAACGTAAAAATGACACGTTACAGTTCTTCCCTAAATGGTTTTGAACATAGAAAATTTAAAACTTCATCTATTTTGCTATGTTTGCCTATTTTTTGTTTATTTCTTAATAACTTCCTAAGTAAAGCTTTTTTGCAAAAGGGTGTCTAGACAAAAGTTGTAGACAACTAAAAAAACGAATTTATAAGTAGTGTTCTGATAGTTCCAGCTTAAATTGTTTATCAGATTAATAAAAAAAATATTTTTAACAAAAATTTTAGAAATTATAAACGTACAAAACGGTACTACTTTGGGGGTTCTATAATAAATAGATACTATTGACTATGGGTAAAAATACACTATGGACCCCAATATAGCACCAAGTTTTATTATGAAAACTATTTTTTGTATCTATGAGTCCCGATGCAATAAAATATGTGACTGTAAAAAATTGAATGTTATGCGGTTTTTGTCAGAAAAATGTTTGTGAAAAAGCTGTTGAATTACTAAGTGAGACACTTTTTAATGACAAGGATATGGAAAGACGTGTTGTTACACGTTTATGTTTTTTTTGTTATAAGTTTTATTTTTTTAACATTGTTTTTTTAAAATTACTTTTGCTTGCAAAAAACGTTAGGAAATTATAACTATATATTATATTAAGCAATTTCCCTTTAAAAAAGTACTGCAAATTTCACAATCCCTTCCTTTTATTAAGATTATAACAATTGCAATAAATTTTTGAAGAGGATTTCAGTATAATACGCCTCTGGAGGTTTACCTACAATGTATACTGCACAAAAAGCCTTTTTCCTCGCAGTAACTACAAGTTACCAGGCAACCTGGTTACTTGTTTTCTGTTTTTCTTCGCTGAGTAACACTAACTATGACGTCACGAGTAACCACACAGTGTAACCAGCCTAGCAGACGTGGTTGGAAATATTTTGAGGTTAAGATTTTTTTTTTTTAATGTTTGATTTTAATATATATATTAACAACGAATTATGTTTGCTAACGGTAGAAAATGAAGCAGATTATTACAGATTATTAATTGGTAAGTTATTTCTTTAAATTTTTTGTGGTAATCTTTTTAAAGCTAGGTTCACATGAATTAATAACGGGTCTTCCAACTTGTACAAGTCAAGAAATTAAACTATCACCCTCTGTTAAATTAACTATTTGAAAAATAGTGCTCAGCTATTAATTTCACCCACCCTTCTTTTTCTATGGAATATAAGGGAGCGTGAGTCAATTGGAAATATCATCCACAGCTGAGTGTGACGTCATACAGCTGTTACTCCGAGTAACCGTGGCGTCATTTCGAGTAACTTAAATGAGTGACTAGTAACCTCGAGGAAAAAGGCTTAAAGTGGTATATGATTTAAACGGAAGTTTTTTTTAAAGTTTAAAAGTAATTATAATTTTTTTCACAAATTGCTTTTTTTAAACAAAATTGGTTAAAGTTTAAATTATTGATATTTATTTTAAATATGATATTCTGGAAAATAGCATATAGGTGATTCTTAAGGGTAGGTATCTTGGCAAGCGTGGCAGCTTGACAGCTCTGAAGCGCCACATTTAATACTTAGATCTTTTGATGAGCTTTAAATTTTTTTATATATTTTCTTATAAAAAGAAGTAAGTACTTTTTGAGTAAACGGCAAATATAGAAAAAATGTCGGCTGCATTTTGATAATGGCCGTGAAGGAAAATTGGCGTGGTGACTCCATTTTGACAAGGAAGGAGAGGTGGAGTGCTGGGGGATTTTAGTATGTTAATTAGAAAGCTATAAGCAAGTTGTAGCTTTATGTTATTTAGTTAATAACCAATAAACCCCCTAAATTTCCTGTACTTAATAGTTTAAAAGAAGGGTTTTGCATGCTTACTTTTTCTATTTTACTGAATTATTTTTTTTACCACATGGAACATCTGTGTATTCCGAAAAAGTATTTTTTATATTTCTACTGAAAAAGTATTGTTTCAAACCGGAAAATAATTATATTATTCTCATTTCGTCACGTATGTCACTGGCTAAAATAAAAAACATATTAGATTCTGTATCTCAATAGTTAAGAACTTTTGTTCATTTGAAGTTGTTTTCTCCAAATGCACCCATTACCTCATTAAACATTAGCATTTTATTTAATAACACCCTGTATAAAAGTATGGTATTTTTAATTTTAAAAATATTAAAATAAGTTTAATATCATCCAATTTGCTATGGATTGAATGCTATGTACCCTGATTCTATAAATCAAGATTTTCTAGTTTAAATGCCAATAATCTCTTTTTCGCAGCGAGGTAGTTAATTTTTCCCAATTTTTTTTGTTTCTATTTCAGAATCCTATCGGACGCTAGGGAATTAACGACCTTTCCCAATTTGAACGGGACCTCTGCTCTCGAAATTTTGCGACTGGATAGATCGGGACTGACTGACGTCCCTCAGGCTTTGTGCGAGTTTTGTCCGAAATTAAAAAGCCTGTAAGTTAAAGTAAAAAACCCAGGATTCCAAAGCTCTCGGTTTTTTAAGTTGTTGGTAAACTCTGAGCGTATCTGTATTAATGTGAAATTTTTGTCTCAGTCTATAGGTAATGTGCAACAATTTAACAATTAACCTTAATTCTTTTAAAGAATATCCGGAATTTATTTCTTTTTGAAATAGAATGAATGTCAAAACCGTTTTAACTCCCGAGGGCGTTAAAGTGCTTTGTGGGGTCTACGGGCATTAAAATGCCGTTTAGCGGCTGGTCGATCGTTAAATGCATTCATTGTTCCTTTAAGCTTAAAAAAACTCTGTACTTGCCGCAATAAAATATACTTATATCTACAATCACGTTTTAATAGATAATTTTTTTTAGAGATCTAAAATCAAACAAACTTAGAAGAATTCCAGATTTAACTGGCTGTAAAGAAATGAGAGTTTTGTAAGTATTTGATAGTCTTTAATTTTTTTTAAATGGCTTAAAATTCTTCAATTTTCTTTTTGATTTAAAAATGGAATTACACATTTAGTAGAATACTGGTAAAAAAAATGCCTAGGAATTAAAATTATTGTTTTTTTGCGTGTTTCATTAAATTTGGTTGTTAGTAGAAGCAAAAACAAAAGTCTACTTTAAAAGCAAAATTTTAACAAGAAGATACCAACAGTTTTCGTCCTGTTTTTGTTGTAATACTTGGGCTGCATTTTTACTCGTGTTCGCTGCTGGAGTTGAATGCCTGTACTCATGCTAAGTATATGGGAATCAATTAAGGGGAAAGGGGGGCAAAATGGGATACCCACTTTAATACTCTTATTTCTCTTATTAAATGATCATCATTGCGTTCGTCATTTGGGATTAAGTTGGCTAGATATGAAATGATATTTTTATTTTTATAAAAAGTTGACTTTGCCCATACGGGGTAAAATGGGGCTATATGTGGCGAAACGGGCGGGGTGGTTGCGTAATTTGGAATCAATATTATTGTAAGGCAAGTTTTATTTATTAAAGTACTAATCATGATTAAAATACTTATTTAAAAAATATAAAGTTGTAATAAAAAAAAAACATTTATAATATTTAAATTTAATATTTACAAAATGTATAACAAAATACAGCGATCTAGACATCGTTGTCGACTGTCGAAAGACAACATAAAATACAACTTTCAGTGATAATAGCAAAAAAAAATTTTGCTGCAAAATGGGGTATAGGTTACGTACTAGGTATTGGTTATACCTATTTTGCCCCCATGAAAAAACTTGCCCCAAACTACCAGTGAAATTCAAACAAAAATTAACAGACTAAACAGCAAATATAACAGGAAACTCATTTAATTATGAATAATACGTAAACCCCCTAATTGTTTAATGTAAACAAAACTTAAAAAACATGTAGAAAATGTACTTATCATCACAAAATGCGCAAGCTATTTTTACAATAATCAACATCACATATTGAGCAAAAATTAACTTAAGCTTAGCGGATCGGCACCAATCATATTGCAGAGAGTTGAACCAGTGATGGGGATGAAACATCTGATAGTAAGATGTTTTATACTTGGGTAGTTTACCTAAAACTGCGATATTCCGTTTAACCCCTGTATCCCATTTTGCCCCCCTTTCCCCTAATCATTTTTAATGACAACACACATGCCAGCACGGTCCGACGTGTTTGCAAGCCGCAAGCTTTTCAGACCGTGCAGCCACCCGTGCTGCGTACTAAACATGCACAGACATATATTTATCACTTTTGTTATTTTGCTTGCAGCGTACTAGACATGCGCAGTACTATTGTTTATATATCTTTGTCACTTTTGTCAAAAAAAGGCTTATAGTCGCAAACATATTGTAGCAAGAATTGGTGATATATATTATTCGACAGTATGTTTTCCATTTTTAATCAACAATACTAAAAAAATTTCCAAATATATTTATTATTCGCTGTAAACATTACCAAAAACGTTGCAATACGTATGTGCTAACAACAGGATAAACGCTGGCACTGCTGCGTACCAGACATGCGCAATACCATTGTCTACATTTGAAAGATAACCTAAAGCGTTGTAAAACGTATGTGCTAACAACAGCATGAACGCTGGCACGCGCAACCAGGCTTTTCAGACAGTGCATCCAACCCACGGTGGATAGAATAGACCGGTGTTCGGATCTTAGAAATATATGTCGAATTTTCAGGACACTGGTGGTCCAGCTGATTTTTGTAAACAAAAGTTAGATATGATATGAACAACTAATATTTTTTGAATTTTTTAAAAACTAAGGTAATTTTCCCACTATTTTTTAGTATATTCTCAATTCAAAAAAAAATATTTATAGTTCCGTTGTTCATATTGTTGTGTTTTGAGGGTTGAGAGAGCAGCGGGACTGTATGCGCTGGCCGTTTTATAAAATCTGGGTGCAAAAATCCTTAAAAGGACGATGTAAAAATATTAACTTTTCCGAGCCACACAAAGACAATATAGAGGATTGGCACTCACCTCTTCAGCTGTTTCCGTCGTCCAGAGGAGCTCCTCTCGCTGGCCCAGTCGTTGCAGTCGCTCCACACTAGAATCACTTGTTTGTGTAATGGTTTAGTTTTATTTTCTAAGAATGTTATTGGATTTTTTGGTTAATAGAATTTATCACCATGCTGCGTGGTGATCTCGATAGAATACGACAGACGAATTCTTTTTTTGGTTACGCCTTTTTGCGCAGATTCATTTTTTCGTAGATGGCGTTGGCGTTTTGCTTGTGCCAATCAAATTGAAATTGTGTGGGTTTTCCGAATACGGGAATATGGCGCGAAATTTGAATTTAAAATTAAAGTTGCACGAACATTTTCCGCCCACTTAAAACGAAGTTTTACATTGAGATTAATTGAATAAACAAATGGCTATATAAAAAGAATATAAGTTAATTCAAAACCTTAAAGGGTAGGTAATTAAATCCGTTTTAGGTTTATAGATCAAAAGGAAAAAAAATGAAAAAAAAAAATATATATATATATTCTAGATAACGACACACGAAACAAAAGAAGTTGCTTGGGAGTTTAGTGCGCATCTAAAGGTAGTGGGCACAACTTGACCACGGGACGAGTGAAAAGTCCGTGTTGTGTTTTAACAGTAGCAACTCGAATGTGATTATCCCGACCAGGATGTACAGATACTATTCTACCCAGCAACCAGTGTAATGGCGGCCTAGTTTCATCCTTAATTAATACAAGCGTATCTAGCTTGATTTCAACCGAAGGGTCCGACCACTTAGAACGCTGTTGTAAAGTATTTAAGTACTCGAGTTTCCAACGCTTCCAGAAATCGGCATGAATTCGTTGGATAAGTTGCCAACGCTTAAGGGTATTAACTTTAAGGGTAGAAAGGTCAGGATCAGGACACGAATTAAGGGGTTCCATTGTGAGGAAATGACCCGGAGTCAAAGACGTAAGATCGTTTGGGTCAGAGCTTTGCTCACAAAGGGGTCGAGAATTGAGTAATGCCTCTATTTGGGCGAGGAGAGTATAGAGCTCTTCGAAGGTTAGTATCTGGTCACCGATGACCCGATACAAATGTGTTTTTATAGATTTGACTCCTGCTTCTGCTAGACCATTTTGGTGGGGGGCTCCCGGACTATTAAGACACCATTTGATTTTTAAGCTCTCAGAAGCTAATTTCGAAAGATTATGGAGCTCCTTAATAGCCCCAACAAAGTTTGAGCCTCTATCACTTGTGATTTGGACACAAGTGCCACGTCTAGCGACAAAGCGTCGTAAAGCAGCGATGCACGCCTCTGTGGTTAAATCCGAAACAAGCTCGATATGGATTGCCTTGACAGAAGTATCGACAAAGACTGCGATATATGATTTACCAACTTGTGCTCCACGACGTCTCTGACCTACAAAGGTTTTGATTGGGCCTGCATAGTCTAAGCAAACGTGTGAAAAACATTTTAATTGTGACGTTCTAAAAGAAGGTAAATCCGACATGTACGGAGTGTAAGGTTTTGGTTTTAAGCGAAAGCAGGGAATACATTTTAATAAAACCCTCTGAATAGCTCGACGTGATGACATAATCCAAAACTTTTGACGAATTAAGTATTGGACTGTGTTTATTCCGGGATGTAAATTTTCGTTATGAGTTTGAATAATGATCAGTTGGGTTAATCTATGAGATTTCGGCAATAATAAGGGATGTTTTGCCTCAAAGGAGAGTTGAGAATGCCGTAAGCGTCCGCCCACTCTAAGGAAACCCAATTCGTCCAAAAAGGGCGCGAGTTTACGAAACGGCTTAGGTAATAGCTGAGTATTTTGAATTTTTTGAATGATATCCGAAAAACACTCTTCTTGGACCCTTTTAACTAAAACAAGTAGAGCCTTGTGTAGTTCAAAAGCGGAAAAAACGCCGGATAAAGGGTCAACTGAGGTTTTTCGATTGTGAATAAGTCTTAGAAAATGACAAATGATTTTTTGAATGGTATTTAAATTGGATATTTTATCGATTAATCTATCAAAAAAGTTTTGATTTTGAATTTCTGCCGTCAGCACCACTGAATTTTCCGGTTTTTCTTCTTTGAGAACCTCGTCCGGAACTCCCAAAGAACGTTCATTTATAAACCTTTGAATTTGCCACTCCGTAGTGGGCAAGGTAATCCATGGAGGGCCGTGAAACCAAAGAGGGTGATTTATTAAGTTATTGGGCGACAACCCTCTGCTAGCGCAGTCGGCAGGGTTCTCGAGTGAAGTAATGTGATACCATGGGACTTCGGGGATTGTTTCTTGAATACGACTCACGCGGTTTGCCACAAAGGTCTTCCACTTGTGAGGTGAAGATGTGACCCAATGAAGCGTGACCTGTGAGTCCGAGAACGCAAGAATTTCATCGATTACGAGTAATGATGAATAGGTGCGAATAACTAGTTCGAGTAAATCAGCTAATAGAGTAGCTCCAAGTAGTTCCAAACGTGGGATTGAAATAGTGTGTAAGGGAGCAACCCTTGACTTGCCCATGATTAGAGCAGTTTTGATAATTTTATTTGGTAATTCGACGCGAACGTATACGCAAGAAGCGTATCCTAGCTCGGATGCATCGCAGAAACCTAGCAATTGACATCGTTGAATATTATTCGAAAAAATATGTCTAGGTATACAAAGATTCGAAAGAGTGGTTAATTGATTATTGAATTGATTCCAAAGAGTTTTGATTGGATCGGGGGGTATTTCATCCCAATCAGTTTTGCATAACCAAAGTTTTTGCATAATCACTTTGGCTAAAAATGAAACAGGCGATAAGAAACCTATAGGATCCCAAATTTTAGCGATAGCCGATAAAATATTCCTTTTGGTGCAAGGTTTTTCACAAGGGGTACAAGAATAGGTAAAAGTATCTGTAGAAGGGTGCCACTGAAGGCCCAACACCTTAATCGATGTTGAAGAATCGTCTTCAAAGGTAACAGGGATCTGACAATCAGCGGGCGACAAATGTGAAAGAAGTTTCGGATTATTTGATGCCCATTTTCTTAATTCAAATTTTCCCAATTTAAGCAACGCTATTAGATTCTTTTGAAGCGATAAAGCACCTTCTAGAGAGTTAGCTCCACAGCAAATATCGTCCATGAAAATGTTATTCAAAAGGACCTGGGATGCTTCAGGATAATTCTTAGCCTCCAGGATGGCTAGTTCTCTAAGAGTTCTAATAGCTAAATAGGGACTTGAACTAACACCAAACGTCACTGTATTAAGCCTGTATTCCTGCAGGGGTTCATTGGGATCAAATCGCCAAAGTAGCCTTTGGTAGTCCCGATGAATTGGATTGATTTGAATTTGTAAAAAGTGCTGTTTTATATCAGTCAAAAATACGATAGAATAAAATCTGAATTTTAATAGAATTTCGGAAATATCGGCTTGTAATTTTGGTCCTATTAAAAGAGTTTCGTTCATGCTTAGGCCTTTCGAACCCTTAATCGAGGGGTTAAAAACCACCCGGAGTTTAGTCGTTGATTTGTCAAGGCGAAGGACTCCGTGATGTGGTAAATAAGAACATAACTGAGGTCTAGGTTCGGATTTTGGAATTAAAGACATGTGCCCGTTTTTGAGATATTCTCTCATAAAATCCGAGTACATACTATAGAAATTTGAATTTTTTATTAAGCGAGATTCGAGAGACAAAAATTGACGGTAGGCCACTGAATATGTGTCTCCTAGGTCAGGAGGGTCAATGTGACGAAAAGGCAAGTTTACAGTAAATCGGCCCGAAATATCTCTAGTGGTAGTTCTTTGGAAAATCTCTTCACATCTTTTTTCTTCGGGTGAGAGAAACGTTTTTGACTTAATTGATTCTAGTTCCCAAAATCTGCGAATATTAAAGTCGAGAGACTGCTCACAGGAAGTAAAGTAAGAATTGACTTGAGGTGAAATATTTATGTTTTGAGTTTGGCCCATCAAGACCCACCCAAAAACTGTCTCAAAAGCGGAGGGTAGGCCGTGAGGTCCTGGAATTCGTCCTGATTGGACGATTTCTGTGTAAAGTTGTGCACCTAAGAGTAAGTCAATTGGACCAGGGTTGTAAAATTGATTATCTGCAAGCTTTAGATTTGAAATATGACCCCAATTGGATGAATCTACCTGTATTGAGGGCATATTCGAACAGAGTTTCGGTAAAACGAAGACTTGAATAGAAAAGGTAGGCTCTTGTTGGCCTAGGGCTCGAATAGTGCAAGTAGAAATGCCGTTAGTGGCCGATGAAGATTGATTTAGTCCCAGAACAGGGATCGAAATTTTGTTTCTTGGCAAGCCTAACCTGTTAAGACAAGCTTCGCTTATCAGGTTAGCTTGGCTACCGCTGTCCAGAAGTGCTCGGACAGGTTGGTAGTTACCCCGACTATCGAGTACCTCTAATTTTATAGTCGCTAGAAGCACTGTCGTGCGGGGCGTCAAGGTGGATAACGAAGAGTATTGATTTGTAGATGTATTTGGATTCGAATTGATTTGAATTGAATTTGAACTGGGTTGAACAAAACTAGGGTTCTGTTGGCTAAGAATTGAATTTGAATTCTGATACGATAAGTTTGTGCCTGTGCTAGGCACGGCCACTTGATTTGAATTAAAACTTTGATTTAAGTTCGAATTTTGATTTGAATTTTGGCTTGAATTAACAAAGGATTGACTTGAATTCTGACGGATTGAATCTGTCGTTTGCGATAGATGAATAAGACTATGGTGCCTATGTCGACATACCCTGCAGTTGTAGGTACTACTGCAGTCGATTACTTGATGATTTGAACGTAAACAGTTGATACATAACGATTGTTGTTTTACATAAGTAAAACGATCTGAAGGAGATTTGGAAATAAAAACACCACACTGCGAGAGTGGATGAAAAGAATTATTGCATAATTTGCACTTATAGGGTTGTTGGTTTTGTCGAAATTGAATATTGGATTGTTTATTTGATACTTGTGAGTGCGTATGCGCTAAAAAATTTGATGGAGGGCTTGATTTGTACTGATTATTTGAATAAGAATTATATTTTTGGTTACTAGAATTCGAATAATTTGGTTTTTGCTGTTTTGAAGTCGAAGGTTGCATTTGCGTATTTTGGGGAGATAGCTGTACTGTTTCAAGAGCACGGCATTGGTTAATAAGAAACTGAATTAGATTTTGATATGTTGGAATCTCGGTAGTACTATACTTTAATTCGAAAGCGGTTCTTGTGGTTTGATCGATTTTTGATAATAAAATTGAAAATAAACAAAAACACCACGACGTTACTGGAAATTCAAGATTTTCGAGCGCCGCAACATTCTCGGAAAAGGTATCTACCAAGACTCTAAGATCCTTTGCTGACTGGTTTCCCTTTAAAGAATTTGCATAGTAGATTGAGTTCCAGTAGGTACTGGCTAAAAGTCTTTTATTTTGATAGCGATCTGTTAATACCTTCCAGGCGATTGCGTAATTGCTTGCCGTTAATTTTATAGAACTTAAAATATTAAGTGGTTCGCCCTCAAGGAAGGTTAGCAAATGTTGAAATTTCCTTATATCGGAATAATTCGAGTTTTCGTGAACCAAACAAGAATAAACATCGTAAAAGGTTGGCCACTTTTTTACGTTTCCATTAAAGCAAGGTACCTTTAAAGGGCCCAGATCATCGCTACGTGAATAGTGTGAAGTTGCGGGGGTGAAATTTGAATGAACTGAATCGGAACATAAACTCGAAAAAAGAACTTTAGCTTGGTGGTAGAATAGATCCGTATCTTTCCTAATTTTGTCTTGTACTTCGAACTCATCATCGTCGTCGTCTTTCAAGAGACCTATGATGTCATTATGAATGTTTTTAAATTGTTCATAGTGATCATCTAACGATTCGTAAAACGCCTTAAAAATTGGCAAGGAAGAACTATCTGATTTAGCTTTTGTTCCCAAGTTATACGTTTCCGTAATACGAGATATTGAAACTTTGCGTTGATTCTCAAGCTTTTTTAACGACATATTGTTAATTAAAAAAATAAAAAATATTTAAAAGGAATAAAACTAACACTTGACCCCTATTGACTTTAATCAGTCCAAAAGAGTTCGACAGCATATATTTTATTATCGATTTCTCGAATAAATGCAAAAACTGTTATCCTAGGTCGCGATTTTTCTCCCAAAATAAATGCACACAGATACGACTTGTACCTACTACCGTTTCTCTTATTATTTACAGGTAAATACTAATTCTACTAGATGTGTTTGTTTACCTGTTTAATAAGAATAAAGCATTTAACTCACAAGCACTTTTGTTGTTTTGAATAACTATAACATATTATTTAAACAAATAACTATTATTTAAACAAATTTCGATTTTTGAATCCAAACAAACGACGTACGAAGTGCCAATTTCGGCTGTAATGAAATGTGGGTGGAGCCACCGTTAAGCCACGCAAGGGGGGACGGAACCTCCTTTCTAAACCGGACACGGCAACAACGAGCCAAAATGGCGAGACGAAAATCTAATATTTTTAGCAAACAAATTTTAAAAAACTATCTGGGTCGTGGGACCAGAAAATGTTGTGTTTTGAGGGTTGAGAGAGCAGCGGGACTGTATGCGCTGGCCGTTTTATAAAATCTGGGTGCAAAAATCCTTAAAAGGACGATGTAAAAATATTAACTTTTCCGAGCCACACAAAGACAATATAGAGGATTGGCACTCACCTCTTCAGCTGTTTCCGTCGTCCAGAGGAGCTCCTCTCGCTGGCCCAGTCGTTGCAGTCGCTCCACACTAGAATCACTTGTTTGTGTAATGGTTTAGTTTTATTTTCTAAGAATGTTATTGGATTTTTTGGTTAATAGAATTTATCACCATGCTGCGTGGTGATCTCGATAGAATACGACAGACGAATTCTTTTTTTGGTTACGCCTTTTTGCGCAGATTCATTTTTTCGTAGATGGCGTTGGCGTTTTGCTTGTGCCAATCAAATTGAAATTGTGTGGGTTTTCCGAATACGGGAATATGGCGCGAAATTTGAATTTAAAATTAAAGTTGCACGAACACATATCATATCTAACTTTTGTTTAGAAAAATCAGCTGGACCACCAGTAACGTGGGGGTCCCCCCAGCGCATAGGAAAATTGAGCCCAAAATCATTAATTTTTCCCAAAAATCAAGATTAAAATGGATCGATTTGCACTCAAGCCCCCCCTCAGGATCAACTTCTGAGTATCGATCTGCGCTCAAGCCCCCCTTGGATTTCTTTCCGCGTACGTCACTGTTACAAGATTTCGATTTTCTTACTTATATCATTTCTAGGAAAGTTTTGGTAAACCAAAATTAAAATAATTCGATTTTTTTTAGAGATTTAGCAAGCAATCACATCAAATCCATCGAAGATAAGCCATTCGTGGGAATGTCCCATATGCACGACTTGCTTTTAGCTCACAACCAAATCCTTTACATTCCGTATGATGCATTTTATAATCTGTCCAAGTTACAAGTACTGTAAGTTTACTGCTAAGTTTATATATTTATTTATTTTATAGTTTCGTAAAAAAAAAGTTTTTGGGTAACGTTAACAATGGAATATTTTGTCGGTACTATTAAGGTACTTACACAAAGTTTCTAAAGTGCGATCTAGGAGTATCCCTAGTAATACAGGTAGGTTTTAAAAAGGTTTTTTAAACGCCCAAAAGGTATAAAAAATTAAGTTTTTGAAACGTTCTGTGGGGACGTTATCTGGCTGCCCATAATAAGTACAATGCCTCTACCAAGTTTTAGACAAATATCTAGAGTGTTTTAGCAGATATAAAAAAACGATTTTTTTTATAAAACTTTAACACCCTGTATTTTTAAAACGAGGCATTTTAGGACACATGTTTATGTAAACTTTTTTTTATATTTTTATGAGAGAAATCTACCCTGAGCTATTGGCAATACAACTTTAAAACACCCTGTATACATTGATACATTAAAAAACCCCCCCATTAAAGCGCTGGCGCTACGCTAACCAGACCTTTTGATCCCCTTAAATATTTTTTTTTTGTATTTTACAACCTTTCAAAAAAACAATAATTTACCGATTTGTTTTATTTTTTTAGTGACCTCGAAAGTAACCAAATATCGTTTATTCATCCCGATGCATTTCTACCAATATCCAAAATTGAAGATCTGTAAGTATTTTTAAAAACCTTTATTAAATAGGGGAGAGCGGGGCAAGATGACGAACGGGGCAAGTTAACGAACTAAATTTAACACAAAATTTATAAATGGAAACGAGTTTATTACTGTGCTGTTAAAATAATAATAGTACAGTAACTCATAACCTATAATTCGAGTGGTCGCTTATAAAATTTTATTTAAAAAAATGAGCTTTTGCGGAAAAATCTAAGGGAACATTATTATTTGTTAGTAAATAGGAAATTATTAAATTATTTATTATATTTTTTATTATATTTTCAATATAAGAACATGACCAGACCATCTTCGGTAATTTTTTGTTTTTATTTTTTATTTTTTATTTTTTACTCAAAAACTGTACCTTGGGGCAAGTTGGCGGAGGCAAGATGAGAAAGAGAAAGAACAAAGAATTGGGAAAAATTGAACAAGGAAATAAAAAGAAAACGCATGGCGTCTTAAAAGTTAAAAAGAAAGTTTTTATGATTTTAACCAAAACCTACCAGACAGAAAAAAAATCAACAAAAATATTCTTTTTTAGGGTACTAGGAACCATGGATTGAATCTCCAGTAGCGGACTGCATTAAATGTGGAAAGTGCGAGGGTTGGGGGCATGAGGCGTTCACCTCATATGAAAAGAAGAGGACATTCATTTGTGAACGAGTCGTCATCTTGCTCCAAACAAATTAAAAAAAAAACACAAAAATTTAGATTTTAAAAATCTACACAAGAAACAACTTAAAAACTGCATTTTCATCATCTTGCCCTACTAGTGGGGTAAGTTGGCGCGCCTAGATAGATAGATACATTTTTAAAGTTTAAATTCTTGTGTCCTTTTTTAAATTTGTTTGTAAACCACAACATCTGTCTAACAATTAAACGATTTTTTTTAGTCAAAACCGGGTTTGGGTATTTTCTAGGAAGCTTTAATCCTAAACATCGTCATCTTGTCCCGCTCTCCTCTACTTACAAATAAAACTCTATATCTTATTCTGTGTATTTCTTTTTACTAATGGCATTTTCGCAAGATATTAATTAAATTGGAATTTTTATTTAAGAAAATTGAAACTTTAAAATATTTAAAACCCACGTTTGCTTTTTTTAGAAATCTTGGAAATAACCTTTTTCCCCAGCTGCCAACAGCAGGATTAGAACGACTTCTTCATCTAAAAACGTTTAACAATCCAAACTTGAGGGACTTTCCACCGCCTGAAGACTTTCCAAGGTAAATTCGAAATTAATATTGTTCCTTTTAAATGTCTTTAGCTTAAAATAGGGACTTTTTTAAGAACTATTTTCTGACAGTACTGGCCAGCAGAATAACAGTGAGTAGTGATGTAGTGATGTCAAAGACAGTGGCGCACCCAGGAATATTTCTTGGGGGATGTCGAATTTTAAGCTATTTTTTGTGTTTATTTATGAAATATGTGGAAAATATGTAAAAAAATCTAAGGTTTGGGGGGGGGCGGCTCCCGAGAATCCCCCCCTGGGTGCGCCCATGTAAAAGAATAACTAATTAATTATTACCAATAGACAGTTTTATATTCTTTATCCTGTTTTGTCTAAACTTGTTCTTTTCCCATCATGTATCCTAACGAAAAACTCTTGTAATAAATTTTGTTTTAGCGATAAACTAGACCCTAATTTAACATTTTTACCCTTTGGCCGAGAAAAAGTTTTAACCTAATCACCCTTTCATGGACGACCAAACTTTCTCATCCTTTGCTTTCGGTGCCAAAATTTATAAAATAGTTTTGTTGGTTTTCAAAAGAAACTTAATTAAACATGTTTATTTGCAAGTACCTACAATATTCTATGGTTAAAGTCTTATTCATAGCAACTGATTTCAAGAGTCCCAAAATTAGCTATTAAACAGTTTTGACTGAGTAGATAATATTTATCCACGATTTTTCGCGCTGATAGAAATTTTTTTATATACTGAAATTCCTAAAAATGTTTACTTTCCTAGCCCGCGCAGCAATGGCTACAGAAGGTTTTATTTTCGTAGATTTTTTTTTAGATAACGCCGAAAATGTGTTTTTGGGTGTATTTTGATCTATCGATCGTGATGTCTGCCTGTGTTTGTGTGTGTGGTTATATGTCTGTCTGTAACACGTTAACTCCTAAACCTCTGAACCGATTTTCAGGCAAAATAGTGTTCGACATTTAAACGAGCTGATTAGATTTTGTTCGAAATCCATTAATGCTCATGGCAGTTTTTTGAAAATTAAAATTTTTTAAAAATGCTTACTTTTTAGCGGAACATTGCTATGATATGCGGTTTTTAAAATAAAATATTTTTGTCAATAATTCGTGTTATAACCAGAAACTTTGTAGGAGCTTTCGTTTCTGAGATATTTATAAAAAACTTTTTAAAGCTATTCAACTATTCAAAGCTGATACATCATGGAGTTCACTTGTAGTGAGCTAATAGGGTAGCTGAAAAGGTATATCAGACCCGTCATGGATCCATTTATTTTATATACCGGGTGGGCCAAAAAATTTTTTTTTTATTATAACTTTTGAACTATACCATTGATATTAATGGGACAAACTGCACTTGGCAGAGAATAAATCAGAGTTTTAGCTAAATATATTGTTTTGGCCGCCATCTTAAAATCCAAGATGGCGGACGAAATTAAATTGTACCCTTCAAAGGTGCTCGTTTATTCTTGTGGTGCGAACATATTTTAATTACTTTTTTAAATTAGTAAAAAAGCTGCATTCTTGCTACGCACAACAAGGTACAGGGTTTTCCCGTATATTTTTACACCATATCTAAAATGTTTATTTGAATAGGTATCAAAATATAATAAATACAAAAGTTTCTTATTTTTTTACGAAGTTTACTATACATTATTTTAGATATGTATAGATCTTTTATCCCTGATTTTAAAAATATATATCATTGTATTATTTTATTCATTAGTTTTGGAGATATATGCGCTTAAATGTTTAAAATACTTAAATTGATCTCCTTAAAACATGAAAAAGACAATCGCATTTACACAAAAAGTGATGCTGTTGCTTTTGTAAGGTATATAATTAATTAATATTTACTATTCGGGGTGATTCTGTGCAGTTATGTGTGGCGCCGCAAGCCAGTAAAAACAAAAAATTATGCAATTTTTGTGAAAGAAAAAAATATTTATTACTTCATTTTTAATTTTCTACATAGCCTCCTTGCTTATTAATACAATTTTGAATAATTCTTAAAAATTTTCTGTGGATAGCTTGAAAGATAGAGTTCGCAAAATTTTCGTTAAGATCAACAATTGTTTGCTCTATTTTCTGTTGTAAAATGGGAAGTGTTTGCGGCCTGTTATAATACACCTTATTTTTTAGGTGGCCCCACAAAAAAAATCAAGGGGAGACAAATCGGGGCTATTTGCTGGCCATAATAATGTGCCGTATCTTTCTATCCAATACATATATCTATTATTTAAAAAATTCGTTACTGGCTGGATGTTATGTGGGGGGCTCCGTCCTGTTGCTATATTAAATTTTTATAGTTATTAACAGGGAGTTCTTCTAAAAGCTCTTCTATTTCATTTCACAACAAATCATGGTATTTTTCTTCGGTTAAGTTACCATTTCAAAATATAGGCCCAATAACTCTGTTATTCAGGAGACCGCACCAAACATGTAGGGATCTGCGTCCTTGAATTTTGATAGCTTGTAAAGCATGCGGGGAACATTCCCGCCGGCGCCGTGGTGAATGCTGCCTCATCAGTAAAAATTATATTTGACAAATTTCCTGAGAAAAATGTAATCTGTTTATTTTATATTCGTTGCTTAAATTTTGCACGGGTAAAAATTTATAAGCCTTGTATTTATATTTTAAAACAGAGTGAATTTTATGCCATGATTTGTTAAAAAAAGTAGCTGCATCCGGAATAGACCGTTCAGGATTCTCTAAAATAACAAGGGAAAACATTTTTTTTAAATATGATAAACTAACTTGTAACGAAAAACTAAGCGTTTCTTTCGACTGTTCTAGTTTTTCTTTTAAGTGTTTTTCTTTGATTAAATGAGTTTACTATATTTACTATGGTTTGACGGGTTGGTTATCTTCTGTCGGGAAACTGAATGTAATACTGGTTGCGAGCTACAGGTGCATTTTCATTATTTGAGTAAAATAATTTAATAATATCCAGTTTTTCTTCCTCGGTAAAAATCATCCTTAACCGCTCTTAAAACTAAATTTGACAAGGTTACAAAACAATAGCGTCACTTTTGTGTCAATGCAATTGTTTTTTTCATGGCTTTGATGTTTTAAAAAGTACCAATTTAAGTTTTTTATACTTTTAAATGCATATATCTCTAAAACTATTAAACGAAATAATCCCAACATATATATTTTTGAAATCAGGAAGAAAGGATCTATAAAAATCTGAAATAATATATAAGGTATTTCCTTTAAAAAAACCATCGACCTGTCAAATTTTGACATTTACAATTTCTTTTTAACATTCTGACACAAAGATTCTCAAAATTCGTAAAAAATTATGAAACTTTTGTATTTATCATATTTTGATATCTATTCAAATAACCGTTTTAGATATGGTGTAAAAATATACGGGAAAACCCTGTACAAGTTAGTAAAATCGGTTCGGTGGTTCTAAAAAATATCTTTTTGTTTCAACCATTGTTTTGAATATTATATGATTGCCATGCCAATCTTGTCTGCATTTATTTCCTTATAAATTCATTACTACTGAACCGATTTTAATAAAATAAAAACCATCCTGGTGAAAATTGATTGCTGTTTAAAGATCATGATCAACATTTATCGCCATGTTAAAATTTAAAATGGCGGACAGAATTATACATGATTCTTCAAAATGTTCGTGTTTTAGTTTTTATTTTAATTTATAGAAAAGCACTACTTTTCCCCCGCACAGCCAGGTATAAATTAGTAAAATCGGTCTAGAAGTTTTCAAAAAATTCTGTTTTTGCAGTGGCGCACCCAGGAATATGTCTTGGGGGGCCCTGAGGCATCTTGGGGGGGGGCGAAGCCTCATGATGTCGAATTTTAGGCTATTTTTTGTGTTTTTTCGGAAATATGTCGAAAATATGTAAAAAATCTAAGGCTTGGGGGGCCCGTGGGTGCGCCCATGGTTTTTGTTTCAGCTATTGTCTTACAGATTATACGATTGCATTGCCAATCCTGTCTGCATTCATTTCCTTATAAACTCATTATTACTGGACCGATCTTAGTGAAATAAAAAAAAATATGGTGAGAATGGATTGTTCTTCAAAGATTATAATAATAATAAATTTGCCGCCATCTTAAAAGTTAAGATGTCGGATGGAATCATACTTCCCGCTTAAAATGGTAAAAAGTACTAAAATCGGTAAAGTAGTTCTTACGAAATCTGATTTTGTTTTAACTATTGTTTTACAAATTATACGATTGCATTGCATCAAGTATGACTCTGTCCGACATCTTAAATTATAAGATGGCGGAGAATTTTGATTACAATCTTTAAAGAGCAATTAATTCTCACCATGATTTTTTTATTTCACTAAAATCGGTTTAGTAATAACGAATATATAAGGAAATTAATGCAGACAGGATTGGCAATGCAATCGTATAATCTGTAAAATAATGGTTGAAACAAAAATAGATTTTATGAGAACCATCACACCGATTTTACTAATTTATACCTTGTTGTGTGGGGGAAAAGTAGTGCTTTTCTATAAATTAAAAAAAACTAAAACATTTTCGGAAAATAGGAGAAAACACGTCATTTTGAAGAATAAAGTATGATTGATCATGATCTTTAAAAATAAATAAATTCTATCCAGGATTTTTTTTATGATTGGCAAGAAAAACAATGGTTGAAACAAAAATATATTTTTTGTTTTAAACGACCGAACCGATTTTGCTGATTTTTACCCTGTTGGGCCTAAAAAGAATGCATCTTTTTTACTGATTTAAAAAAAATAATTAAAACATGTTCGCAACACAAGAATAAACGAGCATCTTTGAAGGCTACATTTTAATGTTCTCTCAAAATCCAAGATGGCGGACAAAAAAATATATTCATGTAAAACTCTGATCAATTCTCTGCAAACTGCAGTTTGTCACATTAAATCGATTGTACCGTTCAAAAGTTATATTTTAAAAAAAAATTGTCCGGTTTTTTTTGGCCCACCCGGTTGATTCCTAATTATTTTTTAAAGATTCAAAATCCTATTCTTTTTTAAGAATTCGGAGCTTGGTGTTAGCATACGCCTACCACTGTTGCGCCTTTCTGCCCATCATCCCCTCCAACCCCCCGCCACGTGCGAAGGACATCATAGTGTTTCCCGATATAGAGGACATCGACCTAAATATGTGGAACAGCACTGTCGATCTGTGGCCCTCGCAACGTAAGTTTTAGAAAGTCATGTATGTAATCTAATATAACAGGGTGAAACACCAGTATTTAATAAAATATTACGACGTAGTGCTAACAAAGGGCTCCGGAACGAAATAGCGATGTACAAAATAGCGGGTATTAAAAAAGCGGCCTCGAGATAGCGACAATCAAAATAGTGATGTAATGAAAGAGCGTCTATCAAAATAGCGATGTAACAATATAGCGAGTGTAACAAAATAGCGATGTAACAAAATAGTGACTCATATACATAATTAAAAAAAACTTTTTCCTGGATCCTAGAGGGTATAAATCCGAACCGAATTGATAGTCACTATTACATTAAAATACATATATTTAAACTGTTGAAAGTTCAAGAGATTACACCAGAAAAAGGAGTTTCATAATCTGCAGAACATACTTATAATTTGCTTGTAAAATCTTACCAAAACTGATCATTATTTTGTGCTTTAATTCCTATTAAATCTTTTAAATTCTTATTAAAAAATTGGCTGGTCAAAACTACTTAAAACTGGATAGGGTAAAGGCTAGAGTGATTGGCCACTTAAGTAATATGCTGTTAAATAAAAATCATAAAAAATAGTATTTTTACTTTTTGTAAGAATATTTGTAGGTCTAGTTGTTGATAAGACTGTCTACTAAGAGGCTGTTAATGTACATGCATCAAATAAATAAAGTTCACCCCTATTTTATCATATTTTTGTAAAATTGTATTTTTCGATAGTTATTGGCCATAGAGCTATAGTTATTGTCAGGTTACAAATGATAGTTATTGGCCGCCTATTTTAATGGGATAGAAAAAAGGTATACTAAAAGTTATCTGCAATAAGTAGAACTGATTTATTATAAACTAGATGATAACGATAATAATAGAGTAATAAAAACATTTAAACATGTTTTTAAAAACATTTCTAACAAGCTTGTTAAAAAAATACATTTTTTCCATGTACAAATAAGACACAAAAAGAGTTCCCCATGATCAACTTTTTCGCACATTCCACATGGTATGTTCTTATACACGTTGCACATTTTAGACCAATTTTTACAGCATATTGAGTACATTTAAAACACAAACCAGATGATTTATTTTTATTTTTTGAAAAAATATGTTCTTTTTCTGCTGACGAGACTACTAAAATATCAGAAATGTTTAGCTTCTCATTTTTTCCCTTTTCTTCAGTTTTATTTAATATAGTTTCATCTTTATTTTGTAAAAACAAATTCCGTTTAGCAAAACCTATTTTATTTAAGCAACTTGGTGGTAAAATTTCTTCTTTGTCCGTCTTAAATTCTTGTATAAAAGGGTAAGCGTCTACTTGATTGGCTTTTTAGTCGCTTGAGGGGATGACAAAACGAACTATTCATTTGAGGCTTTTTCCAATAATAATTCTTTAACGTGACAAAGCGGAATATTATCTGGATCTTCAAATTCTTGAGTAACCGGAGTAGGAAGGAAGGATAATTTAGAATTTTCGGTTGCAGGTGCATTTCTGCAAACCACTTTTTAATATTGCTGCCGTAACACTTTCCGCGGCTCTTAGTCCAATTTTAGGATGACGTTTTAGATATGCTGTCATCCATCTTTTTCCGGGGGTATTTGATGTAAAAGGATTTGGTCTAGGATTTTCATCTAGGAACCGCTTAACTGAGAATTTGATGTCTTCATCTCGCAGGGGAAAGCCTTTCTTGTGACAACTAAGAATCCATTTCTCAACTTGGCTCTCTTCGGCATCAGTCAAAACAGAGCTGCGGCCAAAGGTGGTCTTATCTTTAGACTTTTTACTGCGTCTAAATTGTAGTGTTGATCTATTTACATTAAAAGTTTTCGCAGCATTTCTTTCTGACATGCCATTCTGAATAGCTTAGAAAGCTTTGATTTTATCTTCTTCTGTAAACTTTTTTTTGTATTTATCACCTTTTTTACTAACTTTTGGCATATTTTTGACAGGTAAGAAACCCTAAAATAAAATAAAAAACTGTTGGACTACAACTGTAAAGTACGAGGGTTTTGTATGTAAAAAAACTGTAAAGAACATATTGATTGGCCATCGAAATTTATAGTGATTGACATATGGCCAACTACTGTGGGCGATCAAAAAAATCAAACGCAATTTAAAGTGAACTATAAAAAATACGAAACAGGATCAAATAAATCCATTTTTAAACTACCGCTTAAAAAAAATTATTCTGCAATTATTGGCCAGCCGACTAATCACTATAAAACAGGTCTCAAGTGGAGCCAGTCGTTAGCCACCAAAATTTGGCGGGATAATGATATAACCTCACAAATTTTTGCCGTAAAATAACAAGAACACACTGTTATAAAGTAAAAATAGGTACCTAAAAATTACTCCAGTTAAATATCAATTCGTGGGAGGTTTATTAAATATGCATGTCCTTAACAAATTCACTTATTTTCCTTACCTTTTTTTGTCGTCCCAAGAGCCGCGTAAAAACACTGCTGTCGTCTAATTACTGAATGGAGACTGAAGCGTGGTGCGTTTTGACACGCCTAAGCAATGATGTCAGATGTGTTGAAAATCATTACATACAAGGTAAACGCTTTAAAAAGCTTAAGATCATGATTTATTTTAACAGTGGCTAATCACTACATCCTGGCCAACGACTGTATGCTTTACCCTACTTATGTAACCTTTTAAATTCCTATAGAAAAACTTGTTGCTCAAAAATGGTCAAGATGGTCACATTCAAATCGTTGAATACTTATAAAATCTTGTCATATCTCGGCAAAACTTGTGCTTTTTTTCTTGGTAAGATCTGATAGAGTCTTTAATAGTAAAGTCCCTGTTCAATTTCCCAGACAGCACACTTCGTCCCAGGGACGTAAATTTTATGTCCATTTTACAGCGGTAGGTCCCAGGACTAATAAAGTACCTACTATGTACGTACAATTGTGTACGTACATAGTAAGTACACTAGCTACGTACATTTTACGTATATTTTATATCGGTAATTCTCGGGACCAATAAAATACGTACTGTGGACGTATAAATGTGTACGTCCATGGTGCGTACACTGGGTACGTATATGGTACGTATATCTTAGGTTTATTTTAGAGATGTGCTTCCGAACATTTAGCAAAGGATTTTGCTAAAAGATGAGATTAATTAAATCTAGCAAAACAAACTTAAAACCTATCGAGACTTTGAGCCAGGTAAAACTGGACGATCCACTCTAAAGTACGAATGTTCAGGAAGCCGGAATTGTTTTAAACTGTATCTAGTCCTAATTCTACACTTTTTTTTTATTTTAATTTGATGTCCTATGTACGTACCATGGACGTTTAGGGTACGTACATTTTAGGTACTAAATACGTACCATGTACGTCTGGAGTACGTACATTTGACATTTAATTGGACGTACCATGTACGTACCTGGTACGAGTTTTTTACGTACATAGTACGTATATTAGTCCAAAATACGTCGGATGTACGTACATAGTACGTACTTCAGTACATTCATAGTACATACGTACAAATCGAAGGAAAATAATGGCTAAAGTTACGTCCCTACGACGTACATATGTGGACGTAAGTCCAAAGATGTACGTACTATATACGTAAACTACGTTGCAGAGTTACGTATTATGTACGTACATAGTACGTACTTGTGCTGTCTGGGTCTTGTACAGTCTCGTAAAATCTTATACGGAAATCAGCTTAAAATGTGTGCCTCTATAAAATCTTATGTTTCTTCGCGCTAAAAATTTTCTTCTCTTAACATATCTTGAATTTATTTGAGTTTTCAGCAGATCTCTTCAGTTTTCATATGGCATATATTGTTGCCTGGTTAATAATCGTGAAGTCAATTAAATCTCGTAAAATCGGGTCAAGATGTTATGAGATTTTAACAGTTTTTAAGCGGTTTTTTTGACTTGACAAATTTACATCCTATATTTTTATATTAACATGGATAACTAGCAATATTGTCTACGTAGAAAGTGCAGTGTATACCCTTTCTCCACCACCCGCCTCGTCAAATACTGGCCCAATTTCTTCGGGAATTTAATGCTACATCTGTATACTGCCTATAATTATTATTAACTATCTATTTTTTACAGAGCTTGTGTACTTTGGTCGGCTTTGTTTAAACTAATATATAGCCACGGTAAAAGAAACTTTCATTCGTTTATAAATAAAGCTTAATGGGACGGATGTCCTCGCACACGTAATGAAATCTGTGAACGCCCCTTTTAATAAGTTACCAAGAAGCTGACCAGCCACATAAAAAAACAAATTCTTATCTTTTCAAGGGTCATACAATGTGTTTAAAACTCCATTTAAATTTGATTCGTCCTGTTAAAGTATCCATCCCAGCATCACGTCGGATCTCCCGTTGCCACTGTTTGATGCCCCGATGCTTGGCAGGAACATGTAACTTTATTGATGACCCTTATTGTTCGCCATTCCGACAGCAAAAACTTGCTAAACTTTAATCATATATTTACTTAGTTTCCTTAAGCCGCGTATTCATTTGAGGCAGAATTTGCATGCCCCGCTGTGAGGCTAAACGAATGCCTCGTTTGCACTCATGCTCAATTGAATACGTGCCTTGAAACGAACAATATTCAACTGAATGTTCGTTTGAAGTATTCACTACAAACGAATGGCTTCGCATGCCGCGGGTCCATGCGTCGAACCATCAATTGCTGTTAGCCACGCCTTTAAGGCACGTACACATACGTATCCCTGTTCGGCCTCGCAGCGAGGCATGCGAATTCTGCCTTAAATGGATCCGCGCTTTTTTGGTACAAGTGAGGTGAGGGAACGTTCTTAAATTACGTTACGCAAAAATGCAGGATTTTCCAACCTGCCTGCCACATTAAAACATTGAGTTTAACACAAGGCTAAACCCCCCTCCCTCTCCTTAAACGTTAAGTTAATTGCGAACGGTCCCTGAGCAAAATGGTCACTTTCACTGGCGAACTTAAGTTCAACAATAATAGGTAAGCCAAAAAAAACCGTACAATTTTTTTGGCTGTTGATTTTTGACTCTTCATTTGATTTTTGTGTTTATGGTCTCTATCAAGAATTTAGCTATTTTGTAGACCCCCGCCAATGTTTTTTATGCGCTACTATACTCAATTTTTAACATTGATCAAAAAGCTACGTCTTTACCGTGCACCAAAAGATATCAGCTCAAAAGATTGGTTAAGAATGCTGATGTAACCATTGTGTAACATAGGTCAAATAACGGTTGTTTTTGTTAATCTTTGGATTTATCAAAGACTATTCAATTTTTACGGTTCTAGACTGGCCATCCAAGTACATATGCTGTCCTTTAAATTTGTAGTTTTGGTAAAATCCAAACTGACGCATGCATTTAAACTTTGAATATCTTTAACTCACTTGCCAAAAGTATATGCACGCCAATGACAGAATCTTAAATATTGACAATAAAAGTACAGCTTTGACGTTTATACATATCACTTGAAAAAATCGATTAAGAAGTAAGAAAGTTTAACCAAGTTAAAATAAGTACTGTTTTAACTTTTGAAAGGTGGGTAAAAAAATCTAATAAAAGTGCGTTAAAACATTCAAGTTTTAAAAGCATGCGCCATTTTAGATTTTACCAAAACTACAAAGTAAGGATACAGCATATGTAGTACAGGAACCAAGCTTTTGGTTATGCCCATTACCGTAAATATTAAATAGTTTTTCATAAATCCACACTAGAATAAAACAACCATTTTTTTACCTACGTTACACTAAGGGTTAAATTAGCACCCAATTCGTTAAGGTTCAAATTTATTATTTCTTGACCAATTTTTCTAGTTCATACCATTTTGTGTACGGCAAGGACGTGGCTTTTTAGCCAATGTTTAAAATCGAATACAGTGGCGCACAAAAAAATTTGGCGGGGATATGAAAAATGGTTAAATTTTAAAATCATGTGCCAACTTGGATTTGAAACAAGTGTCAATTTTGACAAAAAAGACAGTTTTCATAAAGACCAAAATCACAAAATTCGAACAAATGGCAAAAAAATCTACAGTTTTTTTTGGCTCACGTTATATACTATATTTTATAATCTTTGAGTTCAACTCCTTTTCCTGCTGGCTTTTTTTTTGAAAATAGTGGCAAATAGTAAAACTATGGATCAGGCATAAATCTTAGTTATATGAGTTTGACGTTGTTGGATACCGGAGGTCAGCACGGTCAAAGTTTGACCAGCGCCAATAAAATTTGTTATCCAGCACACAAGTGACATGCCAAATTTTTAAAATCAATCAGTCCTGAATTCTATGACTACCAAAAAAAATGTATAACATTTTTATTAGGCACCAAAGATTTTAATTTATAAAAAAAGAAAATACCAATTTATAGTTTTTGCTGTATCTAGTCTCCTCCCATACCATTTAGTTTGTTTTATATTTTAAAAGTCGTTAATTGAATAGGAAATTTAACTGACTTTTTGCTTTAGAAAATATTACAAAAAGCTTTGGCAGTAAATTCGAGGCGATTTGGGAGAACATTAGATCCGACTTCACCTATCAAGGCAACTTTCCAACCTATATGGAAGACTATTTTTCGGCGGAAGAAGATGTTCAATTTAGATATCCCGGAGAATTTGGCTTTGACCAGGTACCTATAATGTTCTATTAGTTGCTATGTGTCTCCTACTTTTAAAAAATGTAAAAGTAGGATATTTCCTTAGAGCTTTGAATTCAATTTCAAATGAGAATCAGTTTTTAATATTATATTTTTGGAAATATGTACTGTTCTCAGCCCTGGCAATTTTTTTTTATTCGGCCCTCGGTTCGGCACAAAAATTTTATGGCAAAAAAAGGAAGCCATATTGTGTTATTTTTGTTTTTGATATTATGGAGGTTTTGTTATTAAATAACACGTTAATTTTAAAGGATGTAATTTGCATTTTGAGAAAAAAAAACTTTATATAAACATATGTATGCATGCCTTAAACATCTTGTGAGATACAAGGTGTTTAAAGACTTTCAGAAAATCTCCTTTTTTATTAATATCTATGATACTGCTCTAGATATTTTTGTAAAGTTTTATATTCTGTATGCCTATATTAAACACTAAGTACCTTTAACATAATTAAAATCTAATTTTTTCACAAAATGAAAACTCAAAAAAAGAAAAGACGTACAAAATTTTAACATACAACAGCACTGCCCCCCTTAGTTAAAAGGCTGCCAGTAATTTTTTTTCTAATTTAGGTTTTTGGTCTCGACGGATTTTCTATCATGTCCTATGTAATAAAATTTAAAAAAAAACATAAAAAAAACAAATAGCAGTAACTGTAGTACTGCCTTATAAACAATTAAAAATTTGAAGTCGTTTTTTTCCGAACCACAATTTCGTCACTTGCGCCCTTTAAACTACGGGCAGAGAAGGTATGCTAATTTTTCATATGGTAACGACTTTTTTAATAATGAACTTGATGCTGCAATTTTATCTATGATCTCCTTAGTTTGAATCGGAACCAATACCCATTTTTCAATCGGTTAATTGATTTCTTAGATTTTTTATGTAATTTACCAAAAATCTTTCGCAACTAAGATATGAGATATTGGCAAGGCCGTACCGAAGGATGAGATCAGGGGGATCAATCCCCACCAAAATAGCCAACAAAGTGTGTTAAAAGAGATTTTACAACAGCAACACAAATAAGAAAAAAATTGGACAATATTTTTATTAAATTTTTTTAATCGCCCGATTTTTTCTTCTGGATTTTGGTATTGTAAAAAGATATTAATAAGTTAGTGCAATGTTCACACTGTCTCATCCAACCGGGCCTAAATGGTACCGGCCCACCGGGCATTTGCCCGGTTGCCCGCCTGTCCCATCCAACGCTGACTGTTCTTCACATTGCAAATAATTTTTGGAAATAAAAAAATTATAATAGCATCATAAAAACTGTTGGAAATGAAAGAAAAGATACCGCTGCCAATAGGGAAAATACGTGTAGTATAAATAAGTTTCATTATTCAATTTTAAACCGTTCAGAATTAAAAAATTATTTTGACACCCTAACCTTACTTTTTGACTGAGATAATTTTGGGTCTGTTAACAGGTCAGGCAGTGTTGGTTGGATCATTAATATTCGATTAAAGCAGGTGTTGTAAAATCTTCATCAAACTACTACTTTTTCTCCTTTTAGCTTGTTCCTGGTAAAGTGAACTGTCTTCCCCTACCCGGTCCTTTTCTTCCTTGTCAAGATCTTTTTGATTGGTGGACCCTTAGATGCGGTGTTTGGATTGTTTTCCTGTGTTCCCTTCTTGGAAATGGAACTGTGGTATTTGTTCTAATTTTCTCTAGAAGCAAGATGGATGTTCCAAGGTTTTTGGTGTGCAATCTAGCTGCTGCGGATTTTTTTATGGGCATATATTTAGGTAAGACACTAATATAATCTTTGCAGACCTACAAAAAGCATTTGATTTTAGCAGCAAAATTAAACAGGGAAAAACGAACTAACATTAGTCAGACCTAAAAACGGGAAAAAGCATCAAAACTTAAAATTGTTAGTGGGCTTATTACTTTATGTTGAAGTTTGAAAAATATGAAGCAAAATCATAATTTTTTTTAAAAATTTTCTTTTGAAAAAATATATTTATTTTATATATAATTAATTAAATTAAAAACTGACAGAATATTTCTTCGAAATTTATATATTTAAATTAGTTAACTTTATTATTTATTAATTACAAAAATTAAATATATACCGGGTGGGCCAAAAAAAACCGGACAATTTTTTTAAAATTATTACTTTTGGACTATACCATCGATTTTAATGGGACAAACTGCACTTGACAGAGAATTAATCAAAGTTTTGACTAAATATATTTTTTTGTCCGCGATCTGAAAATCCAAGATGGCGGACGAAATTAAATTGTACCCTTCAAAGATGCTCGTTTATTCTTGTGTTGCGAACATGTTTTAATTATTTATTTAAATCAGTAACAAAGCTGCATTCTTGCCACGTACAACAAGGTGCGAATCAGTAAAATCGGTTTGATTTTTTTGTCCGCCATCTTAAAATCCAAGATGGCGGACGAAATTAAAATACCCTTCAAAGATGCTTGTTTATCCTTATGTTGCGGACATGTTTTAACTATTTTTTAAATTATTGAAAAAGCTGCCTTCTTGCCACGTACAACGAGGTATGAACTAGCAAAATCGGTTCAGTGGTTCTAAACAAACATATTTTTGTTTCAACCATTGTTTTGCATATAATACGATTGATTGCCTTGCCAATCATGTCTGCATTTATTTTCTTAAAAATTCATTACTACTAAACCGATTTTGATGAAATAAAAAACCTTCTAGTGAGAATTGATTGCTTTTTAAAGATCATGATCAAAATTTAACGCCGTCTTAAAATTTAAGATGGCGGACAGAATCATACTTGATTCTTCAAAATGGCGTGTTTACTGTTATTTTCTGAAAAACGTTTTAGTTTTTTTTAATCTATAGAAAAGCACTAATTTTTGCCCCCCTAACAAGGTACAAAGTAATAATATTGTTAAGTGGTTCTCAAAAAATCTGATTTTGTTTTAACCAGTGTTTTACAAATTATACGATTGCATTGCCAATCCTGTCTGGATTCAGGTCTTTATAAATTCATTATTACTGAGTCGATTTTAGTGAAATAAAAAACATCATAGCGTAACCTGATTGATCTTTAAAGTACGCACCATGATGTTAATTATTTCACTAAAATCGGTTCAGTAATAATGAATTTATAAAGAAATAAATGCAGAGAGCATTGGTTAAAACAAAATCCGATTTGTGAGAACCACTACACCGATTTTATTAATTTGTACCTCTTTATGCGAAAGAAAAGTCGTGCTTTTTTATTAAAATAGGAATAAACACGCCATTGTGAAGAATCAAGTATGATTCTGTCCGACATCTTAAATTCCAAGATGGCGGAAAATTTCGATAAAAATCTTTAAAGAACAATCATTTCTAACCACTTCTATTTCGCTAAAATCGTTTAGTAATAACGAATTTATAAGGAAATGAATGCAGACAGGATTGGCAATGCAATAGTAGAATCTGTAAAACACTGGTTGAAACAAAAATAGATTTTTTGAGAACTACCACACTAATTTTACTAATTTGTACGTCGTTGTGTGAGGGAAAAGTAGTGATTTTCTATAGATTTAAAAAAGACAAAAACATGTTTGGAAAATAAGAATAAAAACGTCATTTTAAAGAATCAAGTATGATTCTGTCGCCATCTTTAATTTTTTATCATGTTCTTTAAAAAGCAATCAATTCTCACCAGAATGTTTTTTATTTCATCAAAATCGGTTTAGAAGTAATGAAGTTATAAGGAAATAAATGCAGACATGATTGGCAAGGCAATCGTATAATATTCAAAACAATGGTAGAAACAAAAATATTTTTCTTAGAACCACTGAACCGATTTTGCTAGTTCATTCCCTGTTGTGTGTGGCAAGAAAGCAGCTTTTTCACTAATTTAAAAAAATAATTAAAATATGTCCGCAACACAAGAATAAACGAGCATCTTTGAAGGGTACACTTTAATTCCGTCCGCCATCGTCCGCCATCTTGGATTTTAAGACGGCGGACAAAAAAATACATTTAGTCAAAACTCAAGTGCAGTTTGCCCCATTAAAATCGATTGTATAGTTTAAAAGCTATAATGAAAAAAAATTGTCCGGTTTTTTTTGGTCCACCCGGTAATTTAACATAATAAGGCTCTCAGATATCTGAATCTAAAATTTGATTAATTATAACATTACCTTAATGAAACAAAATGTATTAAAAATAAATATGCATAAATATGTTTTACCAAATACGAATGTTTTTCAGAATTTAATACTTTTGGAAATTTAATAAACAGTATTATTATATTATTATATGTTTAAAACCCAAAAAATATTTAGTAAAAAAGCTAATTTATTACAATTCTACCATAAAATATAAATAAAATATTAGTATACAGGAATATCCAATATTTTAAAAAGATAAATAATCTTAAAATTACAAATATACTCTAATACTAGTTACTAATGTGTTTTTAATAAAAAATATTTTTAAACGTAAATTTCAGTACCTGTGAATTTAAAAATCAAACAAGTTTTAGCTAATCTGGTAAAAAGAAGTTTGTGTGTCTCTCATATTTGTCCGTGGGTGGCCCGAAGGCTTAACCTCACGGGGGTTCAAGATCTAATGGACACCTAATAAGTGTTGACAGTTAACTGTTTCATCCTTATGGGACTTCTCAGAACACTGCTTGGTCAATGTGACACCCTATCAAAGTTAATGAGACCGTTTTGTCTCTCATCCTACGTCCCTTGTGAGAAAATTTTCGCAAAAAGCACCATCTACCGAGATACAAGAGAAACTAGAACAAGAGCAGGCGATGAAAATATCGATTGCAAAGGAAAAAATTCAACCGAACCTTTGAAGGCACTTTTGTCTTTCAGGTCAAATTAACGCTGATTAGCGTTGTTACCTACCTTAAAGACGTGAGCGTCAATCAGCGGAATTTTTAAGCCTAATAAATACTAACAAACGTATATTTTAGAATCCCTGAAGAGACAAAACGGTCTGCTTAACTTCGCAAGGGCGCGGTCATCTCAGGAGTCCCATAGGGACGAAACAGTTAACTGTGAACACTTATTAGGTGTCCACTAGATCTTGCACCCCCGTGAGGTTAGGCTTTCGAACAACCCACGGAAAAATATAAGAGAAACTAAAACCACATTTTACCCGATTAGCCACCAAAACTTGTATTTCAAATCTAAAAAGATCACATTTTTGAATCTAATCGAACTTGTTTTTAATTTAAATTTATAGAATTAAAAACAAAATCAATTTTAATAAAAATTACTTTTAATTTTAAACTGAAATAAAAAAACTTTTTTTATTGTGTGATGGATTCTTGTAATAACTGTAACCTATATTAATAATAAATTTAATAATTTTAAATATGTTTATATGTATTTATTTTTATGTGTAAGTAGATGGTTGCTTAAAATAATTTTGTTTCGAAAATTCTTAATTTCTAAAATTTTTTTAGGATTTTTAGCAGTGGTCGACGCTTCCACCCTGGGCGAATTCCGAATGTATGCCATACCCTGGCAAATGTCCCCAGGATGCCAATTGGCTGGGTTTTTAGGAGTGTTAAGTTCCGAATTGTCTGTATATACTTTGGCTGTGATAACCTTAGAAAGAAACTATGCTATTACGCATGCAATGCATTTGAATAAGAGGCTGAGCTTGAAACATGCAGGGTAAGAGAATTACATACAGACAGGCTCATTCTACTAGGTACATATAAAATAATTAATTAATTAATTTGCGTGTTACATCCAACACGCATCATGCATGCAAGCAGACTGAGAAGCAACGCGCTCGACAGCAAAGCACTAGCAGCTAGCTGTTAGGGACGGAAGAAAATTGGGAGACTAACTTTCTATGTACCTAGTAGAATGATCCTGTCTGTATGTAGAGTCAGGGGAAAGAACAAAAAAAAAACTTGTAAATTTTGGAATCACACCACATAACATGTCCGAGAAAGGGGATGGGTTAATCTGGTGATTAATTCCATGGCCTGGCCGTTCAGAAAATCATCACATAGAACAGGGCACATTGTGGCTCTTTGCACCCTCTGTATTAGGTCAAATGGTTTATCGTTTATCATCAGTGTTTTAAGGCCACAACCATGTCATTATGTGTTATATCAAGATGCCTAGGCTTCTGGCCTTTAATTTGAAGTCCACTGGGTTCTATTTGCTGTATAGTATTTCACTTATTATCTAATTCGGTCAGGTCACAGTAGGTACGTAGTGCACCACGGTTGCCAGGTTAGATCATTTAAGGGTGCTAACCGCCACTACAGTTTTATCATAGGTAAAATCATAGAATCATGCCTATATGAAACGGGTTTTAGTTTATTTTTAGTGACAAAGCGCGTTGTTGAAGAAAAAGTGGAAATGCCTTGCAGAATTTTTAACTTTTAATGTTAAAATTTTTTTTAAAAATTCGTTTTGGAAGCTAATGGTGTTTTACTTTTCATAAGGCACTTACACAGATAGAAAAATCTTTCAATCTTTAAACGTACTAGACCAAGCATTCGAAATGTAAAACAATGTTGCTATTTACTTTCAAAAACGTTTGTTAAGCCATAGAAAAAAAAAATCGGGTTACAAAATCTTTACCTTTAGTTTAATAAAAGAAAATTTTAATCATGTAGGAAGACCTCAGCAAATATTTTAGCCTATTTTAGCCGCAGATTTTAAAATTTTTGAACTGTCTTTATAATAGATGGATCACGAGCATATACGTAATATTCCAATACTCCCTGTTACCTATTTGCACAATGGTTGGCGTTTGATGCAAACATTCAGAAATAAAGATACGAAAAATGCACAGATACCAAATTTACATAGATAGAGTTTTTGTCAACTGTACGCCGATGATTTGACGTAACGATTATAAAATAATATTCATGCATAAAAGTATAACCAATCAGGACATTTTATCTTAAGGACCGCAAAAAGGATAGACTTATACCCATTGATATTGCTATTTCAAATATGTTTGCACTCTGCATCGTAAGGTACCGCAGGTATTGCAATAATACGTACTATATGGAAATAATATGCATATGTCTTTGAAAGCAACCAATCAGGCCTTTTTTGCTTAAGGAACCCAAGGCCCTCATGTTTGCATCATGAATGGGCAGTTACCGTGGGTATTGGAATATTATGTTTATGATCACGAGCCCCAACTGGAACTTCATACTTCATTTTAAAGAGATTAATAAATTACTAAAATTATTTTTTTGTTTTTATATTTTAGGTACATAATGATTTGCGGTTGGAGTTTTGCCATAGTAATGGCAGTGATGCCTCTTTTCAACATCTCAGACTATAGAAAATTTGCAGTGTGCCTTCCGTTCGAAACGAAAGACACTGCGAGTTTGACTTACGTTGTTTTTTTGATGTTTATTAATGGGATAGCGTTCTTAATTCTAATGGGTAAGTGTTGTTTAATAATAGGGTAAAAAAATATATTACAAATATTTTAATAAATTTTTTCGTCGACTATTACCTCATTAGTTTTTGACCCAGATCCGCGTTTGGATAATAAAAAAACATTCTACAAGAATTTGAGATTTAATTGCTTTATATTTACCGTGTCAGTATCAACCTTGGTAACATTTTTATTTTAAAAAAAATATGCTGCTCTGCTATCTTTAGTCGAGCAATAGTCAGAACAGACGAGGAATATACACATTAATCGGAAATAATGTGATAAACCAAGAACCTCTTTTAAAAAAACATATTACTCTGCTGACTTTAGCAGAGCACCAAACTTTAGAAATAAAACAGGGATGATAAACAAACAATCTACAAGGTTTTGAGATTTAACTGCTCTATAGAAATAGAAATAACATTTCGGACTTCCATTGTCTATATTTATTTTAAACACTGCGTTTCGGTCAGTAAGTCTCTCTAGTCGAGCAATATATGGAAAAAACAGAAGATACACAAAAAAATTTTTTGCTGCTCTGCTAGCTTTAGTCGAGCAATAAACACAGCAAAGACAATAAAGATACACATTTATTGTAAATTAGGTGATAAAATATTTAATTGCTTAACATTCACAGTATAAGAAACGCCCTGGGTACCCCTTTTTTAAAAACATATTGCTCTGCTGACTATAGCAGAGCACCAACCTTTAGAAATAAAACAGGCATGATAAAGAAACAATCTGCAAGGTTTTAAGATTTAATTGCTCTATATTTACCGTATTAGTATCAACCTTGTTAACATTTTTATTTAAAAAAATGCTTGCTGCTCTGCTAGCTTTAGTCGAGTAATAGACACAGAAAAGACAAGAAAGATACACATTAGTCGTAAATAACCCACGTACCCACCCCTTTTGAAAAAATAATTAAATTGCTCTGCTGGTTTTAGCAGAGCACCAAAATTCAAAAATAAAACAGGGATAATCAAAAAACAATCTGCAAGGTTTTAGGATATAATTGCTCTATATTTACCGTACCAGTACTAACCATGTTTATATTCTTATTAAAACATTTTTTTGCTGCTCTACTAGCTTAAGACGAGCAACAGACACAGAAAAGACAAGAAAAATACACGTTAATCAAAAATAAATTGATAAAATATTTAATTGCTTAACATTCGCAGTGTTAGAACCGCTTTAGTTACCCCTTTTGAAAAAATAAATATATTGCTCTGCTGGCTTTAGCAGAGCACCAAAATTTAAAAATAAAACAGGGATGATAAAAAAACAATCTATAAGGTTTTAAGATTTAATTGCTCTATATTTACCGTATCAGTACCAACCTTGTTAACGTTTTTAAGAAAAAAATCGTTTGCTGCTCTGCTAGCTTTAGTCGAGCAATAGACACAGTTTTGACAGTTTAGATCATGAGCTGCTGTTAAAGAAAATGGAGTTATATGGTGTTCGGGGTCCAGTTTTGAGGTGGATAGGCTCTTATCTCTCAGGAAAGTCTCAGAAAGTTTGCTTGGAAATGGAAGGGTCTAAATCCTTTTCTGACGAAATTAACATCAACCTAGGTGTCCCGCAAAGGAGTGTTCTTGAACCTTTTCTATTTATTGTCTACATAAATGATTTGCCTCAAACTTTTAACAATGACTCGGTTCGGTTTGGACTTTTCTGGGCCAGAACACTTATTGAGCTATTCAACATTGCAAAGCATACACTAACTGAGACAGAAGGCTGGATTAGTGGAAACAGGCTCCTCCTTAACAATGACAAAACAGTAGTTGTTTGTTGTAGAACATGTCAATCCCAGGATCAGTACCCTGAGACTGTTGAGTTACTTTCTCAGGATGTGCAACTTTCAGAGTTTGTTAAGTTTCTGGGCTTTTACATAGATCAACACCTCAACTGGGAGCTCAAATCCAACATGTCTCCGTATACGTAATATTCCACGTATATGCATGTATCTAGGAAGCTAAATTCTGCTTGTTACTCCATAAGAGTTTTAAAAGATTACCTGGCTAAAAATACTCTGCTTACAGTTTACTACGCAAATTTTTACTCCATAATGCGTTCTGGGGTCATATTCTGGGGGGGTGCTCCGGGAGCCTCTGAGGTGCTGCTCTTGCAAAAGAAGGTGGTGAGAGTTTTACTCGATATGAGGGCACGAGATTCTTGTCGTGGCAAGTTTAGATCTTTAAACATCCTTACTTTTTATGGTGTTTACATATTTGAGTGCATTATGTTTTTATTCAAAAACTTCTCCCAATTCTGTCATCTTGTGCCATTCCATGACTACAATACGAGAACTCTGAATGTTAATGTGCCGTCACATAGATTGTCCTTGACTGGAAACAGCCCACTCTGTGCGTGTGTAAAATTTTTCAATAAACTGCCACCATCAATTCAACAAGAAAAAAATCCAAAAATTTTTAAAAGCAAAGTGTTTGCTCAAATAATTGCAATAGAACCCTATACTATTGCAGAATTCATGGCTCATTCATTTCCTCAACTGTAAAACTGTACCCTGTTTTTTTTTGTATAGGTATATTTTGGTTTTACAATCAATTTTAAAGTTTTATGATTAATTTTAAATTATTGTATTTTCTAACTGTCCAAATTTTAACTTGTGTTCTATTTTTGTTGTTTTTTAGTCCCAAAAGATTGATTTTTTACACTTTTTAAACATTTTAAATATATCTGTTTTGTCTCCAAATATTTCAAATTTGTTATGTTTTTTAATCCCAAAAGATTGATTTTTTTAAATTATATCTGTTTTAAATTTTGTTGCCAAATATTTCAAATTACACAGAAGTCATAAGTATTTATTTTTTCATTCTAATTTCTTGCTTTTATATATAAGTTTGTTGTGTAATTTTATTAAGTTTGATGTGTAATTTAATTAAGTATCCTTCATAATCTAGATTTAGGAAAAAACTGTAAATCTGACCAGCGACGCTATTTGCTCAATTATGCTAAAAATTTATGCAAATAAAGCTAAACTCTGCTCTACTCTACTCTACAAAAAAGACACACATTAATCGTAAATAAAGTAATAAGGTATTGAATTGCTTAACATTTACAGTGTTAGAACCGCTCTAGGTACCCCTTTTTAACAAAACATATATTGCTCTGCTGGCTTTAGCAGAGCACCAAAATTTAAAGATAAAACAGGGATAATAAAACAACAATCTACAAATTTTTGAGATTTTATTGCTTTATATTTATTGTGTCAGTAATAATCTTTTTATTAAAAAAAAAATATACTGCTCTGCTAGCTTCATTCGAGGATAGACACAGCAAATACGGGAAAGATACACATTAGCCGTAAATAAATTGATAAAATATTAATTTGCTTAACATTCACAATGTTAGAACCGCTCTCGGTGCCCCTTTTAAAAAAATCATATAATGCTTTGCTGGCTTTAGCAGAGCACAAAAATTTAGAAATAAAACAGGGATGATAAAAAAAAATCTACATAGTTTTGAGATTTAATTGCTCTATATTTACCGTGACAGTACCAACCTTGGTAACATTTTTATAAAAAAAAAATTTGCTGCTCTGCTAACTTTAGTCGAGCAATAAACATAGCAAAAACGAGATAAAAAAAAGATACACATTAACGGTAAATAAAGTGATAAAATACTTAATTATTAACATTCACAGTGTTAGAGACGCTCTGGGTACCCCTTTTTAAAAAAATATTAAGGTTTTAGGATTTATTTGCTCTATATTTGTATCAGTACCAACCTTGATAACGTTTTTATGAAAAAAAAATGTTTGCTGCTCTGCTAGCTTTAGTTGAGCAATAGACACAGAAAAGACAAGAAAGATGCACATTAATCGTTAAATAAAGAGATAAAATATTTAATTCCTTAACATTCGCAGTGTTAGAACCGCTCTAGGTAACCTTTAAATTAAAAAATTGTTCGGATACAAAAATTGCCGTGATAAAATCATATGTAAAAAAATACCCTCGGGGGCCTTCTTAAGGTAGGTCCAGAGCTACCTGAGCATCGACTCATCCTCAAGGCTTCCACAAAATGCCTATAAAATGCATTCTGCTAATTAAGAAGGGGTTATGTGCCGAGGACTCATCAAGAAGCGACTATAAATTCCACCCGTAAGCATCCGAAACGGTGTTACTCGGGTTTCTCCGGCTGAAAACAAAAAATATTGTGTCTAAGTTTATTCCAAACGAACATCTTTTTATTTGATAAAAGGTACCTAGCTGATGTTTTAAAATGGAAACAAGGATAAACAGTAATAAAAAACCATTTGTTTTCAGGATGTTACCTCAAAATGTACTGCGCAATCCGTGGCTCCCAAGCGTGGAACTCAAACGATTCCAGGATAGCAAAACGGATGGCCCTGCTAGTTTTTACGGATTTCCTGTGCTGGTCACCCATCGCCTTTTTTTCATTGACTGCTGCATTTGGGTTGCAGTTAATCAGTTTAGAACAAGCCAAAGTTAGTATCAATTTATACCTACCCTGCCTACACGGTTCGTAAAGAAAGTGTTGCCTGGTAACTCGAGTGTCGTCGCGGCCGTTACGTCAGTGCTACGTCACAGTTATCCAAGGAATCAGCAGTTGCATTGTATTCCATCCTGGATTTGGATATTTTGCGAGAATTTTTTTACATTTTGGTTTTATTTTGGTTTTGAAATTGTTTTAATAACAGTTCTGGGGTTACTGTATATTTAATAAACACTATAACAAAATTTTTTTTTTTATCATATGTACTTAGTTTTTACTGGTTTTTCTTTTAAACTACAACCAAAGTTAACAATGGCTCCAAGCGATTTTTTTGCTAAAAGAGTGATCGAATAACGCAGTTAATCATAATATCATAGAGCTGTTTCTATCTCTCCTTCCTAAAATTGGACAAAGAAGATAATTAATCAGCATTTAATATTGTGCATTAATTAATTATTTTTTTTATTATATGCTTCATCCAATAATTATTATAAAATAATAAATTTTTAAAAATGAAACCCAACTAAACAGGTTGGCGACTTTAAATTGAACGCTGACGATAAAGGGTTAATATTTGATTGTTAACTAAGTTTTTTCACGGACTTTCTTCCTAACACAAAAAAAATTTGGTCGGACCCACATAAAGATGACCTACAAAACTCAGAGGGGATCACCCTCAGATCACAAAACTTGCAATACCTCATTCCAAAACTTATGAAAAACGAAAAACAACGGTATACATTGATATACCCTATAACTATAACTATAATAAGTTGTTTATACTTTTTCATAAATTTTCAAAAGAGGTATCATCACAAGTGGGGTTATCCCCTTTCAAAAGTGTGAGTAAACTCTTTTCCAAGGGTCCGACTAAAATGTTTTTGCTGACATGTTTTCACTTATTTCTAAAAAGCCAATTAAGTATTAAGACCCTGGAAGTAGCGTTTTATTCGAAGTTGTCACCAGTATATAGGTACGCTGCTTAACAATCAAACGCTCAAAAACATTCATTTAATATTTTTATAAAGTGTAAATACAGTGCCAGCAAAGCGGATTTTATTATTTTTTAATTTTTTTAATTTAATGTCTAAACCAAACTTTTGTACGGGCTTTAGATGTTAAAAATTGTTTGTGATTATAGGTAATGTGTACGTCATGGGTTATTTATTATTTCTTTTTTCATTGATTCTTTTCCGTTTTTTTTTACACTAACATATTTTGTCAATACAAATGAAGGGCTAATAAAGAGTTCGGTCAAAAAAGTTTAATTAAATTGAACAAGAGAGTCTATTTAAGTTAGGAAAAGTATTTCTAACGGTGTCCTTAAGTTAATATTTATATAATTATTGCAATTTTTATCATAAGTTTTTAAATTGTTTAATTTTTTAAATAAGTTTTGTATTTTTCCGACTTTTCAATAGATTCTGTATCTTTGTTTCTTTAAAATTGTGATGCATATGTCTCTCTTTACTGATCGTGGAGCAGGCTAACTGCCGCGTCATACGCTGCCAAGTTCTGATTGGCCCGGAGTTACCAGACAACCGTTTTTTTATGAACCGTGCCTTGTCTAGTTTAAAAAAAACTTTAATTTCCTTCTTTGTTTAATTTTCTTGATAATTATTTAAATAAATTTAATATTTTAATTTTTACATGTTATTCTATTTTTATCAGTAATTTTTTGTTAAATCTTTTTGTTCGTTTTTATTTATTTGTCTGTTTTAATTAGGTAATTTATTTTTTACTTTTGTTTTTCTTCCACTTAATATTTAAATTTTTGTAGGTATTCACAGTATTTGTTCTCCCGCTAAACTCCTGCTGCAACCCCTTTCTTTACGCCATTTTGACAAAACAATTTAAAAAAGACTGCGTCATGATCTGCAAGGCTATTGAAGAAAGTCGAGTAACAAGAGGTATCGGTAGATGTCGACACAGTTCAAACTTTAGCAATAGACAGACACCTGCAAATACAAACAGTTTAGCTGACAGGTGAGCTCACAATCATTGTTTAAAATAATTTTTAAATCAGTGTTTATAGTTAAATACCTACTCCAGAACACACGAATAATTATTATTATTAACAAACGTGAAATTTCATACCCGTGAATTTAAAAATCAAACAAGTTTCATGGCTAATCGGGCAAAAAGGAGTTTTTTGTTTCCCTTATATTTTTCCGTGGGTAGCTTGAAAGCTTAACCTCACGGGGGTCCAAGATCTAATGGACACCTAATAAGTGTTGACAGTTAACCGTTTCGTCCTTATGGGACTCCTCAGAACACTGCTGGTCAAGTGACAAATCTTGCGGAGTTAATTAATAATGTTTCTCTCGTATCTCGGTAGATGGCGCCTCTTGCTATAGTTCGCTCACTAATTACATTTAATTAGAGACAAAACCGTCTGATTAACTCCGCAAGATTTGTCACTTGACCAGCAGTGTTCTGAGGAGTCCCATAAGGACGAAACGGTTAACTGTCAACACTTATTAGGTGTCCATTAGATCTTGGACCCCCGTGAGGTTAAGCTTTCAAGCTACCCACGGAAAAATATAAGGGAAACAAAAAACTCCTTTTTGCCCGATTAGCCATGAAACTTGTTTGATTTTTAAATTCACGGGTATGAAATTTCACGTTTGTTAGTATTATTTGGCTTAAAAATTCCGTTGATTGACGCTCACTGTCTTGATGACGGGTAAAAATGCAAAATGCGTTGATCCGGCCTGAAAAGACAAAGAGCTGTCGTAGGTCACGGACTATAGTTGTTTTCTTTTATTTGCATTCGATCTTTTCATTGATCGATATTGTATAGCAGTGTTCCCTGCTTTTGGTTTTTTGTTTCTCTCGTATCTCGGTAGATGGCGCCTCTTGCTATAGTTCGCTCACTAATTACATTTAATTAGAGACAAAACCGTCTGATTAACTCCGCAAGATTTGTCACTTGACCAGCAGTGTTCTGAGGAGTCCCATAAGGACGAAACGGTTAACTGTCAACACTTATTAGGTGTCCATTAGATCTTGGACCCCCGTGAGGTTAAGCTTTCAAGCTACCCACGGAAAAATATAAGGGAAACAAAAAACTCCTTTTTGCCCGATTAGCCATGAAACTTGTTTGATTATTATTATTGTCTCCAAACTTCATTCTTCAAGTTTTTGCATTTACTAGGTAATAACAAAGATGTATGAAAATCTACTTCCTTCTTGATCTGTTCTCTCTTCTTCCACCTCACGAGTTTTCAGTTGCATATTTTTTGGTTTGCTAATCTTTATCTTGTAGTATCTTTGTGCAAGAAAAACTCGCTTGTATGGCTTGACCAAACTCCTTCTGCCGTCCCGTGCGGTAAAGTATCGAACCGAACCTTCCGCACTAATAAATAAATGTTTACATTAGGTCGTCTAGAGAAAAAGAAAATCACCACGTTCCTCAGTGCACTTGTAATGTCAAACTACTGGGCGAGCAAAGGCCAAAAAGTCCTCCTCAACCTAGGCCTGATAGGAAAACCAGGGCTAGGGAATGGCTACTTAGTAAGGCTAGGTACGTTGAAATATGTTTGAATATTTTAGTATTATTAATTTATAGTTTTTGCGTGAAATCTATTATAAAGACGAACAATCCCCTAAGTTTTAAAATGTGTTATTTTTTTTTTATTTCGCCCTATAATGTCATATTTTTTCCTAGATGGTTACTATGTGTCCGAAGACCTGCAAGACATCGGCCTCAAAATGATACTTACACTTATCAAATAGCAGAGATCCAACAAAAACAACACAAAAGAGCGTCGTCTTTGTCTTCTAGTGAGAATTTTAGTTCATCAAGGTAAAAAAACAGGAGTCTAACCAACTTTTCTTAAACTCAATTTTTTCAAGTGTGTTTAAAAATATTTGCAGTGAGTATCTTGCAAAATAAAAATACATTGTTGTTACACCAGCCACCATTTTGTAAAAAGATTAAAATAAGTTTACTTGCCAATACACAAAAAAATCTTGATATTATATTGCAGGTCTGATTCCTGGCGGCACAACCATCACTGTGGAATACCTTTACGATTACTAGACCCAAAAAGACGGGCGGCGTCTTGGGTAGTGACCAGGAAAACTTCGCAGGACTCCAATTTAAGTAGCTCTAGAAATGATTCGTCTGGATCTGCCACCACAGGTATATACATACTTATTTTGCTCCTTCTGGTCTGAAATTTAGACTAACTACGTCCAGGTTTCTTTGAGGAAAACCAAATACGTTAGAGCATAATTACATGTTGAAAAAATCGAGCACTCATAACTTGCTTTGGAAACAATGGCAAATAAAAATTCGCAGACGCGAATTTTCAAGTGCGCATGCATGTGTTTTGTCATGTAGGAACCCAGTTCATGTGTGGGTAGACGGCACCCATATAGCACAAAAATCACATCAACGTTAAATTAACGTGAACAAAAATAACAAGGTTTTTTTTTACTTGAAAACAATCTCATAACATGTAATATTTATTTTGTTAAATCTACATGCTTAAATATAACTTAAAAACAAGGAGAAATCATGCTATAAAAAATTTTTTTTTGCTGAAGTGTCTGGTGCTGTGTATATAACGTGTTTTTTACCCTCGTTATTTTCATGTACCAAATTCACACTTGAAAAGTCCTCCACAACATGTTCTAAAACGCCACTAGATTAAGACATTTAAAACCTACTAACTTTCTGCGTCTTTTTTGGTCACGTTTTTTTAATAACATTTTTTTAACTTAAAAGAGACCCGAAATGAAGCTAAAAAGTTTACTAGTTTAAGACTACAACACTTCAAGACAATTTTAAGAATGACGCTCAAGGCAAGATAAAATATCTATATATCTATCTATATACATTATGTTTTTTTTTAAAAGCTAAACAAGATTTTTTAACAGTAAACACTTTCACAGATTATTAATGTGTCTTTATCAGATTAAATGACTGATGCGTCGTGATCGTAAAGGATCAGGGATCAGTTTCCTAACAGGTTTTTGGAGTTTAGAGGCCAAAGCACTGCCTGATTTTTAGCAACGTTATTTTTTATAACGTTAATGAAAGACCTATTAAGCTTGTTTTCATATAGGAAATAAACGTTTTTTTCTAGCAGCTTTTAAAATCAACGTGTTTTTATCTCACGCCTTTTTTACGTGTTAAACACGTGATTGTGCTATGTGGGCATATTTATGTTTATGTACATTCTGCGGTGTTTTGCGTTTGTCATGTAAAATTATGTTTTTTTTTTCTGTCAAAAATGGGAAATAATTCACGTAAAACATTTGCGGTTTGTGGAAAAGGATCCGGGAGAAGTAAGGGAGTGCCATTCCATAGGTAAGTACTTGTATTTTTGTTTATAACTTGTTAGTAAAGTTAAAAGTGGTCTAAAAATGCCATTAAATACTCTTCATTGTATCCACAATAAATCTGCACAATTTGATACATTTTCACAAAACCAACTAATTTTTCAAAAAAAAAATAGGCGTAACCCTAAATTTTATTTGTCAAATAATGTAGTGACGTAACGGAGTAGGTTCTAAAACCACCAAAACTTGGGACATGCGCAGTAACCGAAATCCTGTCTACCTGAAAAAAGAACATTAAGAATTAAATGGGGGTCCTGGCTTCAAGCATCGCGTCTGTAAATGCATGGCTTTGCCCCTTATTTATGCTCTAACGTATTTGAGGAAAACGAACGTATTTTTCCAAGTTTTTATCGTATTTCGTGGGGTTAATTCCACATTTTATTTTGGAGTCAATGTGGTGATTACAAATAAATGAATGTTATTTTACTGCTTACCCTTACTTGTCACACGATCATTTTTATAAATATGAATATTTTGAATTGTATTGTTATCGTGAATATTTACTCATATTTTAAAGAGGAGTGCAATTTTCGTAAAAATATAGCAGTAATTGCACTGCAGAAATTGAACATTTAAAAAAAGTTTATATTGTTAAGAAAACGTCAATAATTTCGGTTTAATAACATATTTAAATTTACTTTATTCGAGTTCTCAGTTTATTCGGGAAATATGTTATTTTTATAAATTATAATCGTTTTTTTCATATTTTACAAAAAATATGTAAACAAACTCTTGCAATTATGAGAAAAACATGTTTTATTAAAGAGTTATCGGTAATTTTCATGCACTTGTTCAATAACCCCGGATAATTTATACAATGTAGTCACATGACTCTTTGATATTGTATTAGCTTTCAGATAAAATTTGTCAAATCACATGATCTTGTTTAAATTTAAATTGTCAGAACTGACTGGAAACCAACTAAATATTAATAAAACCAGTTGTTACCTGGTTGCGCTACCAACAACTTTTCCTATAAATATTTAAGTTTTAAAATTAAAAAATAAACAATAAAATTAGTATTACTTACATGCATTTCCAGTAGTATCTAAAGACGTAGATCAACAAAAAAAAATCTGAGGCAACTTTTTAAAAGGCTAAAATAATATTGAGCAGTCAATAATGTTAAAAAGACCTAAAAAAATTAATTTCTTGGATAACCATTAAAAGATGAAGAAACAAGCTCACAAAAAATTGATACAATTACCTTTCGAATCCATATTTTTCGAGGAATTAGCTGTCAATCTTATGTTTTTGGTTATTTATTCTTTCAAATCATTTGTTTTTAAAAATAATTTCGCAACCCAAAATTTTCTTTAGCCTGAGGAAGGATTCAGTATAGGAAGAAATACGAAGAAAAACAAAGATTCTTAGACTTTTAATCTTATCTTTACAAGATCTTTCGGCAAATTTATCAAAAAATAAAACAGGATTAATATGTTGTTTAGCAAGTACCAGTACATGGAGAATGTCTAGATCCAGTGGGTCCAGTGAACCAACCAGACGAGTAAAGCCTCGGCTTACACGGCAGTGTGCTTTCCAAGATGAAATGGACCCACCGGGATCACCTGGAAGACTGACGGTGGGTATCTTATTTTTACCTTCTATATCTGTACCCCAGAGCCAGACTATGTTAAGTCCATTTTTGACTTTTTTTGGTATGAACAACCTTAATATTTATTTTCTTATATATTTTTATATGCTAATGTTGTCTGAACTCTATCTTTAAAAATAAAAAAGATCGCCTCATATAAACCACTATTAATAGTAAAATACTTTCGACTGGGCGAGGTACACGCATATTACGTATATGGGCACACGGCTGAACACTTGGCGAACAGTCATGGTCGGATCGGACGTCTATTTTAGGTAGAATTGTCTATTTTATAGGATCGTTTCTAGGATACGTTCGTTGACGTTAACCGCACTTGATAAGAGGCCGAAATGTCATACAATGCGCATGTGCGCAGGCGTAATGTTCCTCGCGATATGACAACGCGAGTTAGATGACCAGCAATACATCACAATTCCCTCCACACTTAACTCTAAACTACCCTTAAATTGTTTTTGAGTGACATACACAAACATAGAATTTTAACAATTTGTATTGCACTTAATCCATGTCCAAAGTGTAGTCTTTGAACCGACTTGGCAATTTGCTTCGATTTCTACGTGAGCTTCTTTCCATTAGTGCCTCTTTAGTCTTGATGCCACTTTTCGGGTTGTCTGTAAGACCAGGACTTGGAAACCCATAAAAATCACTTGACACGCTCTGATTGTCATCTGTGAACTCTATAGTTTTACTATTTAAGTCCTCATGACTACTACTGAGCTCATCAAGATTTTGTAATGTTGTTTCCTGGCCTAGTGAAGATGTGGAAGGAATGTCAGGATCTTTGAAAACTTCTGTATTGCTGCCTACTTCTATGACACTTCTAGGCTCCTGGGCTCATTTTCCTCTGCTTCTGTGACGTTTTTATCTTCAGTTGCAGATCTTGCTTGTCTTCTTAACATTTGATTTGTATGTCTTTTCCATATTGCATCAGACTGTAGCCTGCACAAGTAGACTGTTCTACCTATTCTCTTGATGACAGTCGCTTCTACCCAGTTCTTTTTGTTTCTTACTCTGTAGTCCCTGACCATAACCTCTTCTTTCTCCTCAAATTCTCTTTTTCTCCCACCTTTATGTTTGATCTGAGTTTCTTGTGCTTTTTTCATGTTTTTTATTGCACTTGTGTTCCCTATGTTTGTTTTTATTGCTGGTTTCACTAAATCCAATAGAGTTCTCGTTTTTGACCAAACATTAATTCTGTGGGTGAGTATTTGGTACTGCAATGGGGTGAAACCAAAGCACTCAAAGTAACATTTGTATTCTTTGGATCATTGACCGCAGCTGTGATTTTCTTTTTGAAGGTTTTTACTGCGTTTTCAGCTATTGGCCATGGTATCAATGTTGTTCTTTGTGGAGCTGGTAATGTATTTAAGCAAGGCACACATGATTTTCTCATTTTCTCAGTTTTTCAATCTCGTCATCTAAACCTGGCCACCATAAATATGAGCGAGCCAGCTGCTTACTTTTTGCTATGCCTAAATGACTTACATGGATTAATTCAAGCATCTCGCCTCTTAGGGATCTCGGAATCACCACTCTATGACTCCACATGATACAGCCACATTCTTCATGAAGTTCTTCTTTAAGTCTGAAAAATGACATCATTTCTTCTGACACTTTCTTGGGCCATCTACCCCTTTTACAATAGTCTAAGAACTTGCTTATAATGGTATCTTTCTGTGTCTCTTCTTGCATTTTTTTGTCGAAGCCAAATTTATGTACTCTTGAGCCTTCCTAACTGGCACTATGGGGGTAGCCCAGTCAGAAGCTAAAACTGGCTCCAAAATGCCGTCCTGAACCATGGCATTTATTTGATCTTCTACCTGCTTCTTATATGCCAGAGGTAGTGGTCCATGCCTACAAAAAACTGGCCTGGTCCTGTCTTTTACTCTTATTGACACAGTACCATATTTTTGGAAGTACCCAGTCTGGAAGTAAACACATCAGAATATTTGAGCCTATCCTTCTCATCTTCCAAGCTATGCATGTTTCTAAAATCTAGCCCGATGTTAAATTGTCTTAAAAAATCTCTACCCAATAAACAAGGTTCTAATGTATTAACTACATAATACTTGATCTTTTTGGCTAAGTTTTCTCCTCTTGTATTTATCCTGCAGAAGCCACTGTCCCAGAATATCCCCTCATATACTGTTCTCGGACAGGTCGTAATTTGAAAAAAAACGGTTTAAAAATGTCTAAACTAATTGTGTTTACAGTCGCCCCAGTGTCTACCTGCATTAACATATTTTTATTGCCTAAAATCACATTTATTTAAGACAACGCGTCACTACAATTATTCGACAAACTAAACATATCTAAATAGTCATAATTTTCCACAATTGACTCTGTTTGATCCGAATTTTCTGCTGTATTTTCCACCAAAAAGTTCTGTCGGCGTACTTAACCATTGTTTTTTTTACTGGGACACGCATTTGCCAAGTGACCCTGGGTTCCACACGCCCTGCAACGGTATTTCTTATAACGACAACCTTCTCCGTCCCCGTTATGCACCCATCCGCAGACATCGCACGTTTTTTTATTAAAATTTTCCCGATTTTTATGGCGCACTTTGTTATTTTTGCTAAAACCGTCGGCCATACTGTTTCCCATATGACTGCTGGCAAACGGGCGCGTTTCTTTATTCGCATCATCACCGGTTGCACTGCACGTATTTGATGTCCATAACACCGGTTGAGCCGCACTTTGTCCGTGCATGTTTTCGCGCTGCACCGCGAGTTTTACCAAGTTATCAAGGGAGTTATTTGTCGAGTCTTTTGCGGACGTTTCACAAATCCGGTCGAAAACAGGTCCTCTACGCATACCTGACACAAATTTTTCACGTAAACAAAAATTTTAACTTGTTTCGAACGAACATTCTATTGCCAAAATACGCACTCGTGCGTACCATTCTTCCGCCCCTTCCCCTTCATTTTGTGTTGCCGCCCAAAATTTTGATCTTTCCCGCCAGTCCGATAGAACCGGAGCAAATTGAGTTTTCATCATTTTTAAAAGTTCGTCAAATTTCATTTGTTTCGGCAATTTAGAATGACAGACATCGCAAAGAAGCTTATATGTATCCGCTCCCACCAAAGCTATGAGCTATCCTACTTTTTTTTCCGCATCTTTTACGTCGTTTGCCACGAAAAATAAGTCCAACCATTCCGCATACATCGTCCAGCACTCATTGGAGGGATTAAACTCCGGGATAGAGTTTATTAACGCCATTGCCTATCTATCCTTTCCCGAACCGATTAGTAAAAGAACTTGCCTGCCGATTTGCAGTTTGCCAAAAACCGGGCGCTCTGATTAAATTCCGGGATAGAGCCTATTAACGTCATTGCCTATCTATCGTTTCCCGAACCGATTAATAAAAGAACTTGCCTGCCTATTTGCAATCTGCCAAAAACCGGGCGCTCTAAACAAAACAATACAACATAACCTTACTCTCTATGTCCTTCAAGGTTAGGTATGATTTTCCCGCGTGCTTCACTCACGAAAATGCGATTTTCTCGCGAAAAACCACCTCGTCGCCAGTGTAAAATACTTACGACTGGACGAGGTACACGGCCGAATACTTGGCGAACAGTCGTGGTCGGATCGGACGTCTATTGGTAGAATTGTCTATTTTATAGGATCGTTTCTAGGATACGTTCGTTGACGTTAACCGCACTTGATGAGAGGCCGAAGTGTCATACAATGCGCATGTGCGCAGGCGTAATGTTCCTCGCGATATGACTACGCGAGTTAGGCGACCAGCAATACATCACATTAAGTCCATAGACATCGTTGGGCAAACAATGTTAAGTCAGTATTAAGGTTGTTCAAACCAAGAAAAGTCAAAAATGGACTTAACATAGTCTGGCTCTGGGGTACAGATATGGGATAAAAAAATTAAAAACGCTCTTGACGTTAAAAATTAACACTTACTAATAACTAAATTTTAGATACTACCATATACATAATATTCCAATACCCACGGTAATTGCCAATGCCTGATTCAAACATAAGTCCATGCGGTCCTTAAGAAAAAAAGTCCTGATTGGTTGCTTTTAAACATTTGTGCAATACCTACGGTACCTTACTCTATGAATGTTGATTTGGTATCTCTGCATTTTTCGTATTTTTATTTCTGAAAGTTTGCATCAAACGCCAGTCAATGTGAAAATTGTAACAGGGAGTATTCAGTGGCGGCTGCTACAGGGAGGGCAACGGGGCAGTACCCTCCCAAAACTAGATAACAAACAGTATTTTTAATTGATTTATTTAAAAAAAGTTAAATCTTCCCTGACGACATGATTGTCTAGGTCTTTTTATTATCTGTGGTTAACAACAAGCGATTAATTGGGTGAACATTTTTTGAGTAAATAATTACAAGCCGGCAGCGCCACGCGGGGCAAGGTTTCAATTTCACCCGTTTTAAGCGGTTTATATGTGGCGCCCGGGGGCGGGAAAAATGTTTGTTTTAGTTGACGTCGTATCGGCCATCATCATCGTGCGGAAACGTTCGTTGCCCTTTCTAGTGTTGCCAGTTCTATCCTTAGTGAAGACGTGTGAATTTGTTTTGATTAAGGGTTTGTCAATAGTAAAAAGCCTTGCCGGTCGCGTGTCATTGTTTGTTTTGGTTATCGTTTGTTTATAATAAATAAATGGAATGAAAATAAATACCGTCGATACCATAATTAACTGTGCAAATTTAAATACGTTGACATATGAACTTGGATTACAAATAAAATCTTTAGGGCCACATAGACCGGACCTAAAAATTAACCAAAATTTTAGTGTAAGTAACGCTGCTCCATAAAAACCTATAATAGAAAATTTAATAAAAAATTATACGATACTGAAAATTGGTTCTGCGGTTGTGAAAAAAGACATGTTTTTTTTGCTTTATTTGCCTTGTTATGAACAATCCACGAAGTGATCCTGCGTACAAAGGGAACGTGTGATATCAAGCACTTTAGTGAAAAGTTAAAAAGATACAAAGTAAGTTTTCGCCAATGCGACTCCTTATGTAAAACTTTAGCTTCTGACCACTGAATCCTGTGATCATGCATGGTCAAATGATCAAGTTTATTGAAGCTGCGTATATAATGCAGAATAAAGAAGTTTTCAGTCAACCAAGCACGGACATACCAAACATATGGAAACCACTCCTTAAGGAAAACAGGCGTCTTAGGATTAAAAAAGGGGGCGGGCCGTCACACCTGACTGCACACCAAGTAGTATAAGTAGTAGCCTAGAGACTAGATTGTTTAGTTTACACTTGATAACGGTTAGAGATACTTACTAACCGAAACGTCGTGTTTTAAAATAAATAAAGACAATGGAAGTCCGAAATTTTATTTCTACCATTGGTTAGGTTGGAGTGTAATAGTTTACTTTGGCATTGTTTCGACATATGCAACAGAGACCAAAGCAACAAGGTTTAGAACACAATACGAAGTGCGTTTCCACTTTACTGTCTATTTATGGGTGTTTTTTTAAACGGCCAAATTTCAAAATTTTTCATCAAAAAATTAAAATAAAAATTAAGTCAAATTAAAGATGGTATCACTGTTGTTCAAGCTTCAACTTTACTAATTAATAAAAGCCACTCATAAATTATGATTTTTTTTATAAGCCACAACAAACTTTTAGGTCCAAAGCTACAACAGTTCAGATTGACAATAATTAATGTATTTATTCCTACATGATATAAACAGACTATCTAAAATAATTGTGCTCCATCTAACAAATTTTAAAAACAAATTGTTTTTATTCGATAACGTCTTCTAAATAAAGAAAAATAGGACAAATGTAGTTACTGTAATCGTCTGAAACACACCAAAAACCATCCGAAACACCTAAAATGGATGTTTTGGACGGTTACATTTTGTTTCAGACACGTTTCTCAACATTTTAGGTTGCTACAATTTTCTTTAACAACTATATTTTAAGGATTTTTTTGAGGTTTTGTTAGATTGTTTGACGAGACCTTTTGCGAGAATAGCGATTTTTTTGTTTATTTCGCACACCATCGAAGAAATTTCACGTTTCGGACATTACACTGTTTATACCAAAAAGACAGCCAGTTACCGACAAAATTTACCACATACATATTCACATGAAAAGCTTAAAGTTAACTAAAACGTCGATCTACAGTTTTAATTTCTTTAGAGATGTTGTTTTGGATAATAACAAAAGCTTGGTGACAAAATATTAATTTTTTTACTGAAGTTAGTTTTAGAATGTCAAGTAAAAGTTTTGTGATTTAAAATTCTAGAACCATCAAGGTTTAATTTAGTGTACCTATGTTTCCTCCTTGTTGCGGCAGTCATATAAACCTGAGTGACACCGTTTTAGACGCTTACATTGGGTGATTTTAAAGGTATTTTCGTAATTGAAAGAGCGACACTAATCAAATTTTTCAGTTGCTCCAATAGAATGGATCGTGATGTGATGATTTTCCACTAGAAATTTTGCTCCTAAAATTGAAACAAATAATTTTTTTTTCTTGAGTGACATGAAATTTCGTATTTTGGTCATTAAAAAAAATTCCTTACACCAGGATATTTTTGTTTCAACGCTAATTTTTAATATCAGACTGTCATTATAATTACTTACACATAATGAATATTATATTTTTTTTCTCAGGTTCGCTTTCTCACAACCATACCTTCGGCCGCCGAAAACAGCATGGTAGAGGACGAGAACCAACAATCCTCCCAAACTACTCCCTTAGTCAATAGTACAACCAAAGAAATTGAAGCTCCTCTGTATGCCATTTTACATACGGGAGGACAACCAATTGTAACGCCCATTACGCCAATGACACCTTATAGGAGGCAGAGTATTATTACGTTACACCCTGCCTCGGAAGTCAATACTAGTGATACTAGACAAACTAATGGTGATATTAATCATGTAAACGGTGTGAAGGAGTTTAGGCGAAGTCTGTCTAATAATTTAGGAGAAGACGATTTTGGTATAACATTTAATGCCAGGGAAACCAATAACTTATTGACGAAAAACTCCTCTAAAGAACCTGAAAATGAAGCCTGTAATAGTATTGATGTAAGCCCCAATAATTTTGTTACTAATAATACTGAAATATCCAACGCTAGGCGCAATAGTCACAATGGTGTTAGTTTAAATGGAGCTACCGTTAACAATAATGTTGCGCAAAGTAGAAGGCACAGTAGTAACGTTATTAGCAACGGAAATTATTTAAGCAGTAGTTTAAGATGTAATTCTAGTCAAATTGTGAGAAGTTTTGATGCTGGTTCATCAAGATAGTAAAGAGATTTAAATTTGAAGTTTTTCTGATATGGTGCTTCAAGAGACATTTTTAGCAGATTTAAGTAATTTATATATAATTTATTTAGATACAGGTTGTGCAAAAACTAATGGTTCCTACGTGCTTATAAAAATCGCGTACACGGAAATTTATCATAGGTTACTTATATTTTTTTGTTCCTTCCCACATACCACAAAAATCACATCAACGTTAAATTAACATGAACAAAAATAACAAAGTTTTTTTTTTACTTGAAAACAACCTCATACCATGTAATATTTATTTTTTTAATTCTACATGCTTAAAGATAACTAAAAAACAAGAAGAAATTATGCTATAAAAATGTACTTTATGCTGAAGTTTCTGGTGCTGTGTATAGAACGTGTTTTTTACCCTCGTTATTTTCATGTACCAAATTCACACTTGAAAAGTCTTCCACAACATGTTCTAAGATGTCACTAGATTAAGACTTTTAACACCTACTAACTTTCTACGTCTTTTTGGTCACGTTTTTTTTTAATAACATTTTCTTAACTTAAAAGAGACGCGAAAGGAAGTTATAAAAGTTTACTAGTTTAAGACTACAACACTTCAAGACAATTTGAAAGATGGCGCTCAAGGCAAGACAAAATTAGGGTCACTGCATTACAAAGACGTAGTACGCCAGGCTTCCAGGATGCAGTGACCCTAGACAAAATATCTATATATCTATCTATATACATTATGTTTAGCTAAACAAGATTTTTTAACAGTAAACACTTTCACAGAATATTATTGTGTCTTTATCAGGTTAATAACAGACGCGTCGTGATCGTGTAGGATCAGGGATCAGTTCCTTGACAGGTTTTTGGAGTTTAGAGGCCAAAGCACTGCCTGATAGATTTCGTCAAATTCAAAAATGCCGACAATAGGTGGCGCTGCTGCTAGTACAATATCAAAAATATTCGGTAGAAAAGCCATGCAAGTCGCGTTTTAAAATTCGTGTAGAAAAGGCGTGAATCTAATGTGATGTTAACGTTGATAAAAATCACTTGAAACTAACGTAAAAACATTGCTGTTTTAATTTGATAATGGCGTTATTACAACGCAGTTTTTAGCAACGTTATTTTTCAAAACGTTAATGCATAATGACCTATTAAGCTTGTTTTCATATATGAAATAAACGTTTTTTTCTAGCAGCTTTTAAAATCAACGTTTTTTTTCTCACGCCTTTTTTACGTGTTATACACGTGATTGTGCTATGTGGGTTATATATGTAGTGTTATTACCAAATCACATTTAAAAAATTGACTCGGATATTTTTGATGTCGGAAAAAAATTAAAAATGCCAAGACATCTTAGCTAGATTTGCAGTAACTTACACTAAAAATTATCAATTCAATTTTCTGTGTACGGAATTTTTATGAGTACGAGTGTACATATTCAAACTGTAGATTCTTTGGGTACAAATTTTGATTTAACTAAGGGTGTGTATCGCAGAAAAGTTCTCCAGACAGTTACGCTTAAACTTTTTTTTAATTTGAGAGTACTACCGTGAATTTTTGCTCTCCTGGAAGTTCCTAAGAGAGCCTTTCGCGTATCTGTAGGCCCCTTTAAGGGTTTATATTGGTTTATAAGTTAATTAAGAAAATCGAATATAAAAAAAAATATATTTCAACACCCTCGGTTTATTTTTTAAAGTGGGCCCAATCGTATTAGTTTTACTAAAGAAAACCTTACTCTATCATTAGTTCTGGAACACCCTGTATAAGTGAAATCTGGTAAAATTGTAACGGGAAAATGCTCTCTAACCTAGATAATAAAACAATTTGAAATTATTAAAATTAAATAGGTACATGTAAATTGTAAAATACTAAATATTTATTTTATATATAGAAAATAGATAATAAAAATTATTTAAATAAATTTTTTATACGAATTATTAATTATTTAGTGTATGTATATATATTTTTAGATTTAAATGGTTTTAAGTTTTTTAATTTGTTTAAAAATAAAGTAAAATTTTGTAGTGAATAGGTAGCTATTAACCTTGTAAAAACAAAAAGTCTGATTTTTAGTATATTCTATAAAAATCCAAAGTATATATTAATAAATTTATAAGTAATAAGAATATTAAAATTAATTCAAAAATAAAAATATATTAGAATTCAATATAAAAGTATTTTTTATTTAAAATTCTTAAACATTAATTTTATATTGTAACAAACTCTGCATACCTACTTTTATTTACATTTTATTTATTTTCATATAAAAAAACTACCTCTTATAATATAAAATAATTCACTACCCACCTCAAATAATAAATCTACCGTAAAACAAGGTTACTTTGCTCCACTTTTTTAAGTTAATTCGAAAAATTCAAAGAAATAACCAAAAATTATACCATAAAAAATGTTTTTTTTTTGTTTTAATGAAAAAAAAGCACATGGCAAAGGTAATTAACAATGGACATTTTTATTACAAAATACTTAGTATTATAAATATTTTTTTTACTTGAACAGTGGAGCAAAGTTTCACATAGTCCGAAGTTACTTTGCCCCACTTTATAAAATATGAAAAAAAAACATTGGTGTTTTATATGTTGGCGCAAAATACACCCAATATTTAGTTAGCTTTTCCCCAAACACTCAAAATGGTGAATAAAAAATTTAAAAATATTGGTTTTCAAGTTTTTATTGCATTGAAATCGATAACTGCACTAGACACCAAATTTTTTGAGGTCAAATTGTAAAGGAATCATAAGCTGCACTTTACTCTGGTATCAACTCGAGACGACTAAGCGGGAAACAGCCGCTACCGCGTCTTTGAAAAGTCAAATTCGCAACGGATAATTCACGCGTGGTGGCGTTGTGGTGCATGCGCAGATTTTTAATGTGGAATATCTAAGAACTTTTTTTCGCAATGGAGCAAAGTAGGACCAGGGGGCGCAAAGTAACCTCGTTTTACGGTATTATTTTTTTTTTAAATTATGTATTTCAAGTGAATCTACATAGTTCCTAATTAATTATAATATTATAAACATTATACAGTGTTTATATATGATGTAAAACAACTAAATACTTCATAATCATGGTAACAAATCCTTCGAAAAATCTTAATGTTCGAAGAATAAATCAAATTTTAAAAAATATATGTAACTAGGGTGACAATTATGAGTTGGAGATCAATAAAAATTATTCTGATCTAGTTTAGCAGCAATCTTAGGGACTTATTGGAATTGCCATGCCATGACACTATTATTGCCATATTTTGACATATTTACAGTGTTAAATATTTCTAAAATAAAGAGGCACCTGATACTAAAAAGAAGGTCTAGAAGGTAACCTACCCAAACTTCTGTTAGTATACACAACCCTGTCTTGAGTGTTACTGCTATCAACGTTTTCCAAGATATCGAAATTTGTAAACGTCAAATCTCGATTTTTGAATTCTTCAAACTTTTTGTTGAGCATGTGCAGTTCCTGAGAAGAATTGGCTGTAGATTTCGATGTTCCTACCGCTTCTTCCGTTACATTGTCTTCATCAACTTCCTGTAAAAATAAATAGAATTTTATTGTATTTTGGCTGGGAATCGGTGGTTTATATAAAGCCCAGACGCAGACTTATTCCCTAAGAGAAAACCTTGTCTAAAATAAGGAACATTAGATTTTAAAACTTTCACTGTCTTTATCAGGTTTATTGTTATCCTTGTACATCCACTAAACCTTATACATGAAAACTTGGGAAATTTTTATGCATCTCTTCCACTGAAGAACAAAATTAACGGATCTGATATCTTCCTAAACAGTTAGCACTCTTCAAGTGAAGTCCACTCTATATCAGCCTCGAAAACACTTTTTTGGCAATATCTCAGAAAGGAAAGTTTTGACAAAGTTTTTGGTTACACAAATAAATGGGAAAAATTTTACTAAATTTCAAAAAGAGTGTATTGATACAATTCTCCGATAAACATTTTTCAAGTTTTTGATTTTCAACTGATACAGCGGTTCCGGAGCTTTTGTGGGCACGACAAACATACAGACACACGCATATTTTTTGCACATTCAAATTGTAAATAATAAGATTAAAACTGGAGCAATTCCAAATCACACCTCGATGTGTCCTTGTTCTACACACCTGATATCCCGTTTACCGATTTATTCCAAACGGACCCAATTAAAATACCCGCCACGAATGAAGTCAACAAGCGAGAAACTTTAATGAAATTGTGTTTAATTAGTGTGCATTCATCGTTGTTATGACCCAGTCCAACGCATACTCAATTTTCAGCACTACGCGCACCAAAACGCGTCTCTAAGAGAGTTGACCTTAGCCTCCCATGGGCATCAACCTACGGCCCTTGCCGAGCTGAAACTACTTGCTAATTAGTTCTAAACTAAACCTAGTTAAAAACTAAAGCCGCGATCGCGCAAATCTTAACAGTGCCTTAAACACAACCAATTGCCGTTAAAACATAAAACCAAAGTAAAGCAAAAAAAGCTAGGACCGCCCAAAGCAGACAAACCACAAACAGATTATTTCTGTCATCAAGTCTTATTATTAGCGATCGTTCATCCACCTCATTGCGTTAGCTTAAATTACGTTCTGCTGTTCTCGCGCTCCCTATTGTTTAGAGTAGGTGCCCGATTGAGTGGTAGCTTTATGGCTTCTTAGCAAAGAAGCTATTACGCACTCGACCCGTTAACATTTGATAAGTCTTCTCTTAGGCATTGGCGCACCCAGGGGGGGGGCCCGGGGCCCGGCCCGGGGGGGCCCCAGCCTCAGATTTTTTAATATATTTCCTACATATTTGATGATAAAACACATGAAAAATACCTTAAAATTTGACATCAGGAGGCTTCGGGCCCCCCCAACCCCAAGCGGTGGCGTAGTTGCGAAAAGACATGATGACCTTTTTTTTTTTGTTTTTTTTTTTTGGTCGCAAGTTTTTTGAGGGCGCGCTTCGTAGCTGTCGGGCCCCCCCCCCCAAGACACATTCCTGGGTGCGCCACTGTCTTAGGTAATCCTCAAGCAAAACTTTTACTATAGATTATCTGTCTTTTTCTATCCACATTTGATGTCTATGTATGGAGTGGTAAGTAAAAAGATACTTTTATTTTCGTCAATATTTCGAAAAAGTTGAATGACGTACGTTTCTGTGTAGATTATAGTTTTGTCAATCATTGTTAAAGATGTATGTGTGATGCCCTTTGTTACCAATAATAATAATACATTTAGTAACAGCAAAATCTTAAATGAAATAAAGAGCAAGGGGTGCTGTGTTGACATTTGAGTTTAAAATCACCAAAACCATTGACGTTTGACAATTTTTTTCATACTTGCGTCTGTATTATTTTAAAGAATAATTTGTTATTTTTTTGCATTAAGATAAAGCCAAAAGTCCCTCTCCAAGGCGTGAAACTACCTCTAATATTTAAATGGCGGACACAGGTCAAATTCTACTTGTGTATGAGCTTTTACCACTTACCAAAGATATATACACTTTTTAGAGGTATCAGGTATTTTAAACGAAATAGAAACAAATGTCAAGAAAAAAACAATAATAAAAACTACTGTGTCCTACAATTCCGTCCGCAAGATACAGAGGTGGGAGGCGGCTTTTTGAAAGCTTTTTTTTTAACTTTTATTTTGCTAAATGTAAATTTATTTTTATAGTTCTTTTATTAGGCAACCCAGCACACCTGTCAAACTAAACTTTTATTTTCACCTTTAAGATTCTGTTAAAAATGACGGCTTGCCAGTACGGGGTCAGTTTTTTCCTCCCTTAAAAATATCCTAATTTGGGAAACCCTGTTCCTATTTTAAACAACTGGTTGAATAATTTCAATACAATTAATATTTAGTTTTACCTGTATTTCTGAAAACGTAATTGGTTGCGTCCGGTATCTAGAAGAACCCCCTTTTCTTTTTTTGGGAACTACTCTTCTGTGTAGCCTGGACATAGGCTCAGGATATACTGTATCCATTGCTAAAAATAAAAAATATTTTTAAATTCACAGTTTTTACAAAAGTTATGACAAAAAATTGTAAAGAAAAATGTGTTCAGCAAATATAGTAGAAACTTTGAACATATATTTTATTAAAAAAAAGTATCAAAGCATATTATATTATTGACAAGAAAATCACTAGAAAATAAGTGTTTTTAAATATTTCTCTATGCCTCTAAAATCTGGATACTAATCTAAAAAATGAACCTGATTTCTAGAAAGATGTAATTAAAAAAATAAAGAAGTGCTGCGTAGAAAAGAATGTGCGAAGGGGTGCAATAAGTAAGGTCTAAGAAGGTCTTCGCCCCTTTAAGTTCAACATTAGTCCCCACATACGAAATCAGCATAATTTATTAGGGGCTAGCTGACCAAGTCCATGAAAATTTCCGACTGCCAATTTTGTTAGATATGTTTTTACCAAATATTTTCTTTTTTGGCCTGTTCACCTGCCATTTCTTTTGTTTAATTTTGTAATTTCTTTTTTCGCCGGGCGGTTTTCTTTTTTGAACAGTGCGCCTAGTCGCTGGACCAAAAATGGTCTGCCCACTACTAGGTACTCCCATATCTCTGCTATGCAGTCGAAGAACCTTTTCATTTTTGTCTGATAATGGTTAAGTTTATAAAAACTTATAGTTTAAAATTGTGTACCTATTTTTATTATTAAAACTTTTTCCAAGAGCTCATTAAACGTTTTCGGAAAAGTCCTTCAGCATGGCCTTTCCAGATTTTGCAAACGTAAATAAATTTTTATGAAAAATTTTAAACAAAGACTTAAAAACAAAATTGGACTTCCCAGAAATCATTAGCTCGCTCGCTCGCAAAGTTTATTAAACAAAAATCGCAAAAAATAGTTATGTGTGTGTACCTATACATACATGTATGTTGCCACAGAAATAAAAGGAACAAAGAAATAAATATTTTTTATGCTCATAGCTAGGTATATATGTTTATGTGTTAAGATGGCAAAACCATGTACATTTTTATAATTTTCCAGGAGAGCCATAAAGCATTGGCGTATATGGAAATTAATTTGGGAGGTGAAGGGGAAGGAAAACCAGAGTATTTACGTAATTATCTGTCAGACTCGGTTGCCACACGACGTAGTTACGCCAAGGAATGGTCACCTTGGTATTATTTCGGGGGGAAGGCCCTGAACTTCCCCTGTAGCAAGAAGGGGAATATTCCCCATTCCCCGCTTTTTTCATAAGATTGTACGTTTTTGTATTATTTCCTTAAATAAATGTTGCCAGCGAGCGAACCCAAAAAAGTGATTTACATTAAAACAAAGCAATAACTGTAAAAAGAATGGTGACGGCATAAAAAATCAACAATTTTTTTAATCGAGTTTTAAGAGTCCTTTTTACCGACCTCATGTTTTAAAAAAACGGTATTTTTCTTAAACTTTTTGTTCTATATCTTGAAACAGAGACATAAGAAAGCAAAATCAGTATATTAGCTAATTAATTCGGAAAAGTTTATCAAGGTACCAAATGCAAAACAAAGAATTTAAATCGCTTCATAATTTTTTGAGATCGGAAAAAAGTCGTTATGTGCTTGACACTCGCACAGATGCTCCAATTTATTAGATTACAAATCAATCGTGTCAAAGCTATTTAGGGTGTTTTGTTGTCAAAAACCTACGACATGTCAAATGCAGCGTACATTTCAACTTATTTTGGTAATGTTGTTAACTAAATTTGATAACTTTGTATTGGGTTTCAATCTCGAAGCTCGCTCGCACTGTTTATGTACCGCGACCATTTATACCTGTACACAAACCTGGAGCGTTTATTTTAAGATTTGAAACTTTTAAATAAAACAACTGATCAAATAAGATTGCGTAAAGATGTTCCTTTTGTCAAAAATTACTAGTATTTTTTATGTTTCTAATTTTCTTAAGTTCGTCAATACCTTTTTATTTTTCTTTTTGTATTCTGCTACAAATTCGTTAAATAGTACGCAAGATTCATTAATCTTGAATCTTGCGTACTATTTAAAGAATTTAGTATATTATTAGTATTCGAAATATTACGTCTCAAAATAAGGTGACTTAGTGACCTTAACATACATAATAGGGACCTTTTGCACGCCCTCCTTTAGCTAACTTTATCCTTTATAAATGCGACATTAAATGACAGATGTCACGTGATATTCAGAAGCCCAATTTTGACCTTTTGCAGTTACAATTTTTTATCCTTTATCCTTTATTTATCTGTTTTGTGTTCTGTAAGCAAAATTTATTAAAAAGTTCCGAAAACAACTAGGGAATAACTAAAAGAGCAATACCAGTGAAAAACTGCCGGAAAATATAGGATTAGGTCTGTGTTTACTGTGTACTTCTTATTTTTTTACGCACTTCACAGAACATTGATCACTTCTGGTTAGTTGGTGAAAACTATTGTAAAACATCACATAACCCCACCAGTTTTTATAAAAAATTATTTTCAATAACTGGCATAAAATTAAATCTGCGGATTACCCAGCATTCGTAGGTCTTCAAATAATTGTCTGTTATCAAAAATATTTTAAATTTACATTACATTTTGACATAACGGTATATGCGCGGCAACTCTGTCTCTAAATAAGGGAACTAGTTAGTGATGGGATCACTCGAGTGAAAAATCCTCGGTCATTCGAGGATCGATATCCTCGGTATGTTTTGAGGATTTTTCTCGATCCTCGATGATTCCCGTGAAATGAAACATGAAACCAACCTAAGACATTTCGTATGTGCCGTCTGCCACAAAACCACGTTTTTCAAATATTCTTATGGGAAATAAAGAAACGAAAAACCAAACCTTCAAAATGTTATTTATATAGCAATTAAATCAATTATTAATTGTTTACACAACATTAGAGAATTATTGAAATAAGGCCAGGCTATAATAGTGCGAGGCACAATTTTGACACCTTTACATTGTAATATCAGCTGTGATTTTTCAACACACGGCCTTTGTTTACTATATGAACCGGAATAAATAGTGCCTTCTTTTATTAATTGAAAATAAACGACGAAAGTTTCAAATTCGACTTTGGTATGTCAATTTTGAAGGATCAACTGTGAGTTTTCAATTAGAATGTGTCAAAATAGTGCCTGGCACAATTATAGCCTGGCTGTTTTTCAATAATTCTTTATTATGTTTTCCAGAAGACAACTATTGGCAACAATGCACTGAAAACAAATCTTCGGGCTATGTTAACAACCACACAGCCGAAAGTAAACAACAAAAACAAAACATTCATTAAATTATGGCCGAGGATTCCTCGAACGAATGATCATCCGATTATTATAAATTGGTAAAAAATTTTTTTTAAATCACAAGCTTTTATAAAATGCACTAAAAATTAAAAAATAATTTTCTAAAGTTCTAATATTATCATAATAATAAAAGCGATGGCCGACTGATGGAAATTTTGACGATGTTAGCACGATAAGATATCCGTCTCAATTAAATATCACTATTTGCAAGAATTAATCTAGCAGAAAAATGCAGAGGTACCAAACCCACCCAACCCGACCCAAGATACCCCAGCATTTCTCTGACATAGGTATGGTAGGTAAACATATCTTTGATGACCTGCTATGTTGAATATTCTTTAAGTGTTTAGATCACAAATTTAGATTAACTTATGCTTTGATTTGCGGCCATCGCTTTTATTATTATGATAATATTAGAATTTTAGAAAATTATTTTTTAATTTTTAGTGCATTTTATAAAAGCTTGTGACTTAAAAAAAAATTTTTACCAATTTATTTTCTACTTTTTAGTCTCAGCTATCTACTCTATTAAATGAAAATATTTGTTCAATAACAGAACACAAGTCTTTATTCTAGATTATAATGAAATCGCTGATCGTGAGTTGTTTGGAAACTCATTTTTCTATTGGGAGAAGGAGAGGGTGGGGGTAGAGGTAGAAATATATTTTTTGTTTAGGCTGTATTGCCATCGGACCTTTATGCATATACCAAATTTTATAAAAGTCATTTGAAGTGAAGTGTGTCAAAAACGCATTTTTTATGGAAGGGGTGGGGGGTAGGGGTGGGAGGACATTTTTTCATTATTGTTGTATTGTCATCGGACCACTATATGTATACCAAATTTTATCCAAATCGGATAATGGGAAGTGTGTCAAAAACGCATTTTTCTATAGATGGGGGTGGGGGTAGGGGTGGGAGGATATTTTTTTTAATGTTGTATTGTCATCGGACCACTATGTGAATACCAAATTTCATCCAAATCGGATAATGGGAAGTGTGTCAAAAACTCATTTTTCTATGAAAGGGGGTGGGGGTAGGGGTGGGAGGATATTTTTTATTATTGTTGTATTATCATTGGACCACTATGTGTATACCAAATTTTATCCAAATCGGATAACGGGAAGTGTGTCAAAAACACATTTTTCTATAGAAGGGGTGGGGGTAGGGGTGGGAGGATATTTTTTTCTTATTGTTGTATTATCATCGGACCACTATGTGTATACCAAATTTTATCCAAATCGGATAACGGGAAGTGTGTCAAAAACACATTTTTCTATAGAAGTGGTGGGGGTAGGGGTGGGACGATATTTTTTTCTTAATGTTGTATTGTCATGGGACCACTATGTGTGTACCAAATTTCATCCAAATCGGATAATGGGAAGTGTGTCAAAAACGCTTTACAAGATTTGATAGATAGTTAGATAGTTAGATAGTTAGATAGTTAGATAGTTAGATTGTTAGATTGTTAGATAGTTAGATAGTTAGATAGTTAGATAGTGAGATAGTTAGATAGTTAGATAGTTAGATAGTTAGATAGTTAGATAGTTAGATAGTTAGATAGTTAGATAGTTAGATAGTTAGAAAGTTAGATACTTAGATAGTTAGATAGTTAGATAGTTAGATAGTTAGATAGTTAGATAGTTAGATAGTTAGATAGTTAGATAGTTAGATAGTTAGATAGTTAGATAGTTAGATAGTTAGATAGTTAGATAGTTAGATAGTTAGATAGTTAGATAGTTAGATAGTTAGATAGTTAGATAGTTAGATAGTTAGATAGTTAGATAGTTAGATAGTTAGATAGTTAGATAGTTAGATAGTTAGATAGTTAGATAGTTAGATAGTTAGATAGTTAGATAGTTAGATAGTTAGATAGTTAGATAGTTAGATAGTTAGATAGTTAGATAGTTAGATAGTTAGATAGTTAGATAGTTAGATAGTTAGATAGTTAGATAGTTAGATAGTTAGATAGTTAGATAGTTAGATAGTTAGATAGTTAGATAGTTAGATAGTTAGATAGTTAGATAGTTAGATAGTTAGATAGTTAGATAGTTAGATAGTTAGATAGTTAGATAGTTAGATAGTTAGATAGTCAGATAGTCAGATAGTCAGATAGTTAGATAGTTAGATAGTTAGATAGTTAGATAGTTAGATAGTTAGATAGTTAGATAGTTAGATAGTTAGATAGTTAGATAGTTAGATAGTTAGATAGTTAGATAGTTAGATAGTTAGATAGTTAGATAGTTAGATAGTTAGATAGTTAGATAGTTAGATAGTTAGATAGTTAGATAGTTAGATAGTTAGATAGTTAGATAGTTAGATAGTTAGATAGTTAGATAGTTAGATAGTTAGATAGTTAGATAGTTAGATAGTTAGATAGTTAGATAGTTAGATAGTTAGATAGTTAGATAGTTAGATAGTTAGATAGTTAGATAGTTAGATAGTTAGATAGTTAGATAGTTAGATAGTTAGATAGTTAGATAGTTAGATAGTTAGATAGTTAGATAGTTAGATAGTTAGATAGTTAGATAGTTAGATAGTTAGATAGTTAGATAGTTAGATAGTTAGATAGTTAGATAGTTAGATAGTTAGATAGTTAGATAGTTAGATAGTTAGATAGTTAGATAGTTAGATAGTTAGATAGTTAGATAGTTAGATAGTTAGATAGTTAGATAGTTAGATAGTTATATAGTTAGATAGCTAAATAGTTAGACAGAACATCTGAAGCTAAATAAAAGCTTGTAAAAATCCTCGAGGATCGATTCGAGGATTGAAATTACCCGATTATGCCCATCACTAGATAGTAGGCTGCGTTATTGGAACACAAGTAAGGTCAAACACCATCCTTTAGTAAAGGATAAGTTTCAAACCAGGTAACTGCGCATGGCTTAAATAGAAGATAGGAGAAAAATGGGACATGCAAAAGGTCCCTATTACATCTAAAGTACGTGTGGCTGCCGCTTGAAAATTATGTTAATTCAAAAGTAAAAGGCGTAATTCGACCGCCCCAAAATTTGCCGCCTGGAGCGGCTGCTCCTTTGTTATACCCCTTACGACGCATCTGCCCCCTCCCCCGCTCCGGTGCTATAAAGACTTAAAACTATTATGGAGTAAATATTACGTTAACAGTAATTAATTAGATCATCAAACCAAAACAATGGACAGAACACTACAAGAGACTGCTGCAGGAAACAAGACCTGAATATCTGTCAGCCTCTCCGAGAAGAGACATAGAAGTACACGGAGAGGAAATATTTATCGAAAATGAAATAATAAAGAATAGTATTAAAAAGCTTAAATCCGGAAAAGCTAGCGGACCTGGGGGAATATACGCTGCAATGCTCAAATATGGATCAGAGAAACTACTAGAATATCTCACATATATTATTAATCAATGGATAAACAGACATCCAGTACCTGATGATTGCAAAATAGCATTCATATCCTAAATATATAAAAAGAAAACCAGCGGGATTGCAACAACTACAGAGGAATTTCAGTAACCAGTACTCTAAGTAGATTGTACGGTAGGATTCTTAGAGACCTAATAGAGAATGATTTTCATGACCAAGAAGAAGAAAAGCAAAAGTGGGTTTCGTGCAGGCAGATCTTGTAGTGATAATGTTTTTTGTCTTCAACAAGTAATTGGGAAAAGGAGTGCCAGAAATATAGAAACTTATGTCAAATTATGTTACCTTTGTGGGCCTACAAAAAGCATATGATACCGTTCCAGTAAAAAAAATATCCACATTGTTAAAACCAACTAATATCAATCATACATATATAAAAGCGATAAAAGAACTTTACAACGGGTCAAAATCTAAAATTAAAATTGGAAATCGACTTTCAAAAGAATTTCAAGTAACGATTAAGCCTTTCGACAGGGATGTTGTATCTCTCCAACTCTTTTTAAAATATATATTGCAGTAGCTCGAAAAAACTGGAAACGTAAATGGAAATACAACTTAACGACCGATTTACTACATACACACTACAGTTTGCCGACGACCAAGTAATTGTAGCTAATGATAAAGAATTTATGGAGTATATGATGAGAAAGTTAACGGAAGAATATCAAAAGTGGGGGTTAACAGTGAACGTGGACAATCAAGTGAGTTAGAACTAGACAATAATAGACAAATAATATCTCCATGCAATAAGTATGTATACTTGGGTGTCACATTTGATAAGACAGGAACAGACTGTAAAGAACTGGAAAAAAGAATAGTAAAAGCAAAAAAGGTTATTGGTTGTCTTAACAGTATCTTATGGAGCAGAGAGATAAAAAAGAATGTAAAATTTAACATATATGAAATAATGATGAAAAGCACGTCGTTGTATGGAATAGAGATTTGTCGCGTAACAGAAAAATACAAAGCAAAAATGGAAGCAGTCGAAATGGATGCAATAAGAAGACCAATGAGAATATCTAGAACAGATCATATAAGAAATGAGATCATAAAAGAAAGAATGGGAATCGAGGGAAGCATAACGGATGACATCACTGAAAGACAACTAATATGATACGGTCATGTATTACGGATCATCGACGAAAGATTACTAAAGCAGGTCCTAGAATGGCAACCAATAGGTCGCAGAAAAAGAGTGCGTCTAAACAATGAGTCAAAAAAACCTGACGGAAGATGATTGTCAGGATCGAAGGAGGTGGAGAATAGGCGTCGGACAACGTAGAAAAACGTTCTAAACCGACATAGTAGTAGTAGTAGCAGTAATTAATTCGTAATTTAGGAAAACAAAATAAACTGTATAGTCTTAATTCCAAATAAGACGTTTCAAGACAAACTTGTAGATACAAAAATCCACAAATAAACACAAATAGATATTCCTAGTTTTGCCATCTTACCACAGAACTAATCTTTTTAATTTTTTAGCAATTTTAGTCTCACGCTGCTATTTGCGAGCGTTGCAAGTAAGCTCAAGTAAACAAAAGGTTTAAATTTATTATCCGATTCCAGCTGAAGCTGTTGAATTCCTGTAAAAAGATAATTATACTCAAAAGGAAAAAAATTGCGGGATTATTATGCTGATCATTTGAAATTCTGTGGACATTTACGCACACGTGAGAATGTTTTATTTTTAATTTGGGGAATTGGGCATCGCGTGTCGTGACTTTGGATATTTTAATAGCTTTTAATTAAAACGAATGTACACATTTATTTTGCTTTTTTCATATTACTATACTTACTTTATGTTCAAATTTTTTTAACAAATCTGAAAAATCAAAAATTTTATAACCATCACGTACCTAATAAAGCTTTATAACAAAATTCAACCTACATGCCTGTTTTTTTAGACTTATGACACTTTTGAATTCTGAGGGGGATTATTTTGATATGACGACCATTTTAGTCATAAAATCATTCAAAATACAAGAATTCTTACAAAACGATCCAAACAGGGTAGCCAGTTTTCATACAAAAACCATATTTATTAAGAAAAAATTACACTTACCGTCATTGATATTTTTTATTAAAATTACCCTCTCCACTGTGTGTGTAACTCTGTCCGTAACGCGATAGCTCCTAAACCGCCCAAACGATTTTCATGAAATTTTTAGATGAGCATGAAGTTAGCGAAGCACCCATCGCAGAGCGAATCGTGACTAATTAACGACTAATTAGCGGCAAATTATCCACCATACTCGATTTCGATACGTCATGTCTAAAGTCATTTTTACGAGGGTGCTTTGCTAACTTCATATGAAGTTAGCAAAGCACCCAAAAAAACGGTCAAAAATAAGAGCGACAAAATTAATTTTTCCACAACTAATTCACGACTAATAACCGGCAAATTATCCACCATATTTGATTTCGATACGTCATGTCTAAAGCCATTTTTACAAGGGTGCTTCGCTAACCTCATATGAAGTTAGCGAAGCACCCAAAAAAACGGTCAAAAATAAGAGCGACAAAATTAATTTTTCAACAACTAATTCACGACTAATTAACGGCAAATTATCCACCTAGTCGCGATTCAATTTGCGATGGGTGCCAACATATGAAGTAGCCAAACACCCAAAAAAACGGTCAAAAATAAGAGCGACAAAATTAATTTTTCCACAAATAATTAACGACTAATTAGCGGAAAATTATCCACCATATTCGGTTTCGATAGGTCATGTCTAAAGCCATTTTTGACAAGGGTGGTTCGCTAACTTCATATGAAGTTAGCGAAGCACCCAAAAAAACGGTCAAAAATAAGAGCGACAAAATTAATTTTTCCACAACTAATTCACGACTAATTAACGGCAAATTACCCACCTAGTCGCGATTCGATTTGCGATGGGTGCTTCGCTAACTTCATGCTCATAATTTTTAGGTAAAATATTATTCGATACTGTAACGAGCTGATTAGATTTTGTTCGAAATTCATTAATGCTAATGTTTTTTGACAGTTAAAAAGTTTAAAAAATGCTAACTTTTTCACGGAGCGTCGCATCAATATGCGGTAAGAGCGCACATTTTTTTCAAAAATTTGTGTTATAACCAAAAACTTGTTAGGAGCTTTTGTTTCGGAGATATTTACAAAAAACGGTTTTTAAGGTTGATATGGCATGGAGTTTACTTGGAGTGTGCTAATGTCATGGATCCATTTATTTTAAACCCAATCACATGGATTACAAGTTAAACTTACATTGATTTGGAGACCACTTGGGTGACGATTGTGCCGGCATTCTGGTTACCTTCTCAAAGTACTTAAAATACAATAATTCAAGATTTTCAATATTTGCTTTAAAAGTCCTTGCAAAGACACTTTACACTAAAAGCACTATGTCACAAAGAGCTTTTGTTTAAAAAAAAATGATGCTCAAAACCGACAACAAAAAAGCACAAATATAATCACTGACTAATCTTTAATATAGAGAGCGTTATTCACAGTAGCATAAATATTTATCAAAATATGCATGCGTTCCCAAAAAAATTAGAAAAATTATTGCCCAATAATTTCGAAAATGTTTCGCGTTTCCCCTCTAAAATATCCAAAATACATTTACCCCATACTTATACATGATCAATGAAAACTTAGAACTTAACTTGTTAGCATAAACTTTTAAGAAGCATAATCACCCCACTAAACACAAAAACATTTTAATAACGTCAAAATAATGTATAATTTAAAAACATAACGTTAGGTTGGACGTTAGTTCTAACGTCATATTCATACTGCAAAAGAAGCTTAATAACCCGTTTTCTGACGTTAGAAAAATAATCTTATGTTTTTATAACGTTTTTTTAAAGTGTTTTAAAAAAATATTGATTTTTAACAGTCGAAAAGAAATGTTTTTCTAGCATTGAAAAATATATGTTTATTTAACAAAATATAAATAAAAAATATATTTTTTCCAAATATCTCCAAAGATAAGGTAACATAAATAACGTAAATAAAATTCTTCTATTTTGGAAACGCAGGGCAGCAACAGTCTGTTGAGGTTTTCGTGAACTCGACACTCAGTAAAGAAAATTCAAATCCGTAGCTTCTGAAAATAAAATTTAAAATTCTATGCGAACAATAATTTTGTAGTAAGTGCCTCGCTACGAGGCCAAACAATTGATGCTCAAGTGAATACAAGGCAAGCAATTTCAAGGCTCGTATTCAATTTAGCATGAATGCAAACGAAGCATTCGTTTGGTCCCACCGCGAGGCTTGCGAATTTTGCCCCAAATGGATACGCGGCTTAAGGTCCGGCGGCTTATCGTCTGCGGTGAATTGTCGGATTCCCTGTCTGATTACCTATAACGTTAGGGATGCGATATTTCATACAAAACCATTTTTTTGCTTTTGTATACTTTCTTACCTTATGTTGTGGTACTTCATTTAGATCACTGCATACACATTTGTTGTTCTTTAACTATACCATCTTTCCCACACAACTGGAGTAATATTCCGATCCAAATATGTATTCACTCTCAAGATTAATAATTGTGCTTTCAATTTGCCATGTTTGTTTCTACAAAAGGCAAATATTTTAACCAAAATTACACAAAGCGTATCTGGTACCGACTCGTATCAACTCGCAGCCAAACCATCGAAGAAAATGTTATTTATTCCATGGCCAAACGCAACTACTAAAAATGACGATGTAGGCCAGTCATCTAAGACATTTAAAAAGGCAAACATCGCAAACGGGACTGTATCTACGATTTTTTATATATTGTTAGGACCCATGAGGCTAAGTTATGCCCAATATTGCAATCCTCAAAATCCTGTGTTACTCCTGTGATACTCAAAAAACCTCAAAAGTTTGGTATTTATGTCAGTTTTTTAAAAAAGACAGCATTTTTCGAATTTAATTGTTCTACACTTTTATAAAGTCAACTAAATTTCATACAATATAAGCCCAACCCGAACCTTCTAGGCCAATTGGTTATTGAAATACAGCCAATCAAACATCGGCAATTTTTTTGAAAAACTTGAAATTTATGAAAACGGTCACATTCCAAAGCAGGTATCGGCTAAACATTGGCTCTAGAGAAAAGTCATGAAAAATAAAGTTGTAGAGAATTTATTCAGCTTTGATTTGATGTAAGAATGAGGCCGCTAGGCGTCACATTTTCCTCAAAAACCAAAATATAGTAAAACATCGAAGTTTGAAGGGTATCATGAAAACTATTTTATTAAACGTAATTAAAAATAAACAACATAAATATAATATGTGTATAAACTATAAAATATAATAAGAGAGGGGAGGAGGAGGAGGAAGGACATTCTCTGAAGATGGAGGTGGGTCCTCATATGTTAAATCGTCCAATTCCTCGTCCTGCTCATCCAGGATGATGGGAGCAACGTTGCTGCAGCTTCGCCCTTGGCAAAAGGAACAGAGGATGGAGTTCTGCTTTTCTGCAGGTGCAGGATCCTATGCAGCCTTTCTTGCATCTGCAAGCAACCATCTTAAGCTGATTTTGAGGGGCGGGCTCGGCACGCATAGTAATTGGCATGAGTGTGGGTGGGTGGTCCATCCCCAGTCGGATGGATTTTTCTCGACCCCAACCATTTTTGGACCTAGTGGTAGGTTCTTCAGAAATGATATTTGGTAGCTTCTGTAGTTGGGGGGAGGCGTCCAAGGTTTATTTTGGACATTCCTGCCGATTTTACGATTGCCAAGTATCGCATGCTGTTCAGCGTGCCCTGATCCCCTCCATACAGTTTCAAGAAAATCTTCTTGCCAGCATTTCCTACTTCTTCCTGCTTCGAGTTTGGATCAAAGAAAATGGTGGCGAGGTCTATCCAGTAGGGATTTTTTTGTAGACATTCGCACCACTTCATTTTGCACTTCCTCCTCCTCACCCTCTCCAACTGATCCGGAATGGATGACACCCGGTCCTTCTAAGAGGGTCAAGTAAAGTAGGGTTTTTGTATTATTATATTTTATAGTTTATACATATATATTTATGTTTATTTTTAATTACGTTTAATAAAATATGTTTTCAAGATACTCCCTAAACTTCGATGTTTTACTATATTTTGGTTTTTGAGGAAAATAAGACGCCTAGCGGCCTCATTCTTACATCAAATTAAAGCTGAATAAATTCTCTACAACTTTATTTCTTATGACTTTTCTCTAGAGCCATTAGTTTAGCCGATACGTGCTTTGGAATGTGACCGTACTCATTAATTTCAAAAAAATTGCCGAGATTTGATTGGCTGTATTTCAATAACGAATTCGCTTAGAGGCTTGGTGTGGGGCTTAAATTGTAGGAAATTTAGTTGAACTTATAAAAGTACAAAATAATTAAATTCGAAAAATGCTGTCTTAACATAGTTTTTTCAAAAAAAGTACCAACATTTTGAGGTTTTTTGAGTATCACGGGAGTAGCACAGGTTTTTGATGGTTTCAAAATTGGGCATAACTTGTCATGTCTCATGGGTCCTAACAATATATAAAAAATCGTAGATACAGTCCCGTTTGCGATGTCTTAAATGACTGGCCTAATGACCCGCTTTGGTAGCAGTGGCGGATCCAGGCTTTCCGGAGGGGAGGGGCCAGAATGGCAGCAAACATAAACATATTTTTTATTAGCGGTTTTTGATAGATCTGAGGTGTAAAATTTAGCATCAAAAGGAGATTTATGGCGCCGCAGGCGAAATTTTTTTCAAAATTAAGCCGAATTTGTAAAAAAATTTAAACAATTGATGCTGTTAAATTAAAAAATAAGTTATATGTCTGGGAGGGGGGGGGGGCTCGGGCCCCTCTGGTGTCCTCTGGATCCGCGACTGTTTGTTAGTGGGACTATGGCAGCGCCCTCTATTGTATATATTTTTTTTTATCTTCATATATCTTAAATTCAACGTTAGAAGTGAGATCTAGGAAAAACATTATAAAAATAATCATATATTGATGAATCTTTAATGTTAGTGAAATTATGTTTTTTTAATGCTGGTTTCTTAACGTTATTAATGCTTTTACATAAAATTTTCGGTAGAATTTTCTACATGTTTTTTTTAATGTCAAAAGTTGACTTAATTTTAACACAAATTTGGGTTAGAAAAAAAACATTCTTTTTTCAACATTTATTTAACGTTTTCAAGTTTAAATTCAGTTTACACTTGTAAACGATTAGAGATACTTACTAACCGAAACGTAGTATTTAAAATAAATAAAGACAATGGAAGTGGAAGTCCGAAATTTTATTTCTACTCAATCATTGTCTACGAGTTTCAACAAAAAAATATATGTTTTCTTACTATAAAATTTATACTTATATTATTCTGTTATTTTGCATTTCCACATGTTTTTTTTTAGAAGGGACACGATAAACCGCAGTAAAGGACATGCACCTATGGCTTGCTAATGATCTTGACCTAAAGATAACATTCACAAACGTGAGGTAAATCTGCTTATGCTTGAAAATATTCTAAAATTAAACGGCAGTTCAAGCGAATACTAACACACTGAAAATTCCAGTCCACGCTACAGCTGGCGCTTTCACGGGAAAAACCTGCGAAAATTTGTAGGTAAAATATTGGGTCGCAAAACCTTGGGTCAAAAACTGCTCAAAGCTTTTGTTTTTATATGCAATCCTAAAGTAGACCTGTTAAATAAACAAAGGGAATGAAAGAGGAACTAATAAAAAAGCAAAAAAGTTTATATAACATGGTTTAAAACTCTTTAGTTAGCATCGAAGTTGATGATTTTTTAAACCTTTTTTGTAACAATATGAAAATTGGCAAAGTCAGCAAGTTCAATAATTAATTTATATATTTTTTTAGAATACTTTACAGCCTGTATCTTCTAACTTATTGTCAATTTATCAAAAAATAGTATTCTGCATTTTTAGCCAGATATTTTTTTCTTACTTTGATATGCCTTATTATCTATTAATAAGTCTACATTAGCATCGTTTACACCCTGTAGTTTTTATTTAATTTAACTTTATTGCCTGTAAAAGTATTAGGTGTTCACACTAAATAACTAAGGACAAATCCGCGAATGAATAGTTTAGCGCAAAAGCAAAATAGTATCTACTCACATAGCACAATCACGTGTTTAACACGTAAAAAACGCGTGAGAAAAAAACTTTTATTTCATATATGAAAACGCTATTATCAAATCAAAACAGTACATACGTTATTTTCAAGTGAATTCCAAGTAGATTTTTATCATCGTCAAAATCACATTAGGTTCGCGCCTTGCATGGCTTTTCTACCAAATATTTTTGAAATTTTACTAAAAGCAGCGCTACCTATTGGCAAAATTTTTCAGCTCGACGAAATCTATAAGGGAGTGTTTTAGTCTTCAAACTCCAAAAACCAGTTAATGAATGTCTTGAGCGCCATTTTTTAAAATTGTCTTGAGGTGTAGTCTTAAACTTTTGGAACTTCCTTTCGCGTCACTTTTAAGTTAAAAAAAAGCTATTAAAAAAGACGCAGATAGTTATTACTTTTAACAAGTCTTTATCTACAGGGCTTTTAGAACAGGTTTTCGCGCATTTTTTTTATTCAAAAACATATAGAGAAAAAACCTGACAAAATAATATGCAAAAAGATAGTAGGCTTTAGAAGAAGAAGAAGAATCTAGTGGCATTTGAGAACATGTTGTGGAGGACTTTTCAAGTGTGAATTTGGCACCTAAAAAAAACGTTATATACACAACACCAGAAACTTCAGCAAAAATTACATTTGTATAGCTTGATTCCTCCGTGTTTTTAAGTTATCTCTAAGCATGTAGATTAAAGAAAACAAATATTACATGGTATGAGGTTGTTTTTTAGTAAAAAATAACTTTATTATTTTTGTTCACATTAATTTAACGTTGACGTGATTTTTGTGCTATGTGGGTAGGTATACAATAAAATAGCGCTTAATCACAAAAAATATCCCTAATAAAATATTGTTTACTTAAGAGAAATTTTATGGGAAAGTGTTCAGGTATTGACTCCACAATTAGCAGAAAAATTTTAAACATTATTTTTGTTTTGTGAATACTTTTCAATTTTTTATGATTTTCTAAACCGGACGTAAAATGGTAATTTTGAGCCTTGGAGGGTGTAAAGTATTTTCCGTTCGCAATCTTTTCAATAAAATATCGACTATTTTGGAGTACGTACAGATTGGTACCCAAGAAACATTTATTTCACTTACAACCTAATGAGACCTGCACCGACGTTGGATTTAGTGAAATATTAAGTTGCAAGATTGATTATGCGTTAAGCGACGTCACATTTATGTCAAAACCGACGTTATTAAATATACGTCCGTTTTTTTAACGATCTCGCGACGTCAAATATTGCAACGAAATATTCCATTGATTTCCCAACGTCGGTCTTACGTTCGTTTGTTCGATGTACAAAAACTCTAACCAGCCCAACAATCAACAGAGTCGGCGTCGGGTACCTCCGGTGAAGACCCTAACCTCAGGCCTAAACTAGCGTTTAGTTTGGTTGGTGTATTTCCCGTAACTTTTACTTGACCTATTCGACGTCCGTTCATATGGCCTACGCGTCACATTTACAGCCTACTGTCATTTATAGACGCCCATAACCTAACAAAAAGTGCATTTGTTTGGTCAGGACGGCTACATGTCAGGACATGACGCAGTTTTATATCTTTTTTGGATTTTGGAAACCATAATAGCCTATCCTCTTCCCACAGGTGGGGTATCGGTTTTATTTCCCTTAGATTTTTGGTATTTAAACAAACATTTCTAAAAACAAAAAAATATAAAAAAAACAATGATTTCGTCACTGCCTGACAGTTGACAGCGCGGTAGTTAGCTTTGGGACCGTGGGCTTTACCTATTGTAGGCAAAAAAGAGCGGACGTTGAATTCTATACCGAGATTTTGGTTAATATGATAGATATAGTTGCGAACCTAGAGTTCCAATCCGTTGGTAGGCCGACGCAAAATCATGCGGGGCGAACGTCCGAATTTAATGGGACGAAATACGTTTGCCAGACGTCGGACTTCCACTCTTTGGTTATGTTTCACAACCAAAAGTGGAGACCCGGTCCGAATTGGTATGTTATTAGTTCACATTAAGTCAGATACCGAAATCCGCCATTCTGAAAAGGTTAGCGTCTGTCGGCCATTATAAAATATTTTTTCTTTTTCTAATTTTAAGTAGAAATGAAGGAATAATTGCAAAATTAGTAACAAATTTGAGTTTAGTGAAGCAGCAAAACATTTTTTTTTACAAAAATAAAATAATAATAAAAATTAGATCTATTTAAAAAATATGTATATTTTAGTAAATCTTGCATATTTCAGGAGCGCTTGCTTTTTTTGAAAGTATTTTAATCACGTTTATCAATAAACATGCCTTCGTTGTAAAATTTTAGTTGGATTCCTGCTTTAAAATATAAATTATTAATATTCTAATACCGCCTTTCATGCATGACTATAATTGTCATTTGTAAAATGCACCCATTTTTATGAGACTTGTTTAATAAGTTTAAAATATTTACTTATCAGGTATAATTTTAGTTACTTGACAGGAATTCTTTTTAGCAAAAACTATATCTATTCTAGGCAATGGAAATGAAACCAAACGCAACTTACCTGTTTGCGACTAAATTTAAGTGACGGAAATCCAACTTACAATTACGTTGTTAATTGGTAAACTCTATTACCTATAAGGTCAGATGCTGACGTCGTAGCGACCCGAATTTGTATTCCCCATTTAGGTGCAAAAGAGGGTCGTCAGGCGGTCGAAACGACGTCGGCACCCGACGTCGCGTTTATCGCAAGCAACGTATGCGTAACGTAATATGACGTCTAAATGCTGCTTGGGTATGTACACTCGCCCACTTTTTTAATGTCCTCTTATTTTTCCTACATTTGTAGAATACAAAGAAACAGTGCGTTGTTTAGAAACACCGAATAGTTTAAAAGAAGCATCATGCTTTATGAAACGATTTTAAGATTCGAATGCCTTCCTGCTGAGTCGCTTTGCACCAGCAATTCTACCAATTACGCATACAGTCGTTAGCATGGTAAAACTGCTGCATCGCCACTTTTGGTACGTTGCGGCCCAGGGTTCAAATAAACTGATTATTTTTCAAAACATATATATATATGGACAATATATCAAGAAGCGGTTTTAACCTTAAAAATGAAGGTTTGCAAGCGAAAGTCAGTTTTTCCCTTCCTAGCCAGCACAGCAATGGCTAGAGAATACGATTTTTTTTTTAAATAACGCCGAAAATTTGTTATTTGGGTGTATTTTGACCTATCCTAGCAATATCGTCGTGATGTCTGTGGGTGTGAGTATGTGTATTTTTTTTCTGTCCGTAACACGATAGTTCCTAAACCGCTGAACCGAACTTTTAGGTAAAATAATGTTCGACACTTTAAAATCCGTTAATACTAATGACAATTGACAATTAAAAATTTTAAAAATAATAACTTTTTAACGGAGTATCGCATCAATATGCGGTTTTCGGAATATTTACACATTTTGCTTAATAATTTGTGTTATTACGAAAAACTTCGTAGGAGCTTTGGTTTCCAAGATACTTACAAAAAACTGTTTTCAATGCTGATTATTATTGTAGCTTCACTTGAAGTGTGCTAATAGGCTAGCTAGGAAGGTATCAGATTCGTCATGAATCCATTTATTTTATCGCCTCTACCAAACCAATTTCGATCTTTTTGGGGGATTCTGGTATGTCTAGGGAAGAAAAAATCTGACCCCTACTACTTACGATGCTCGATTTTCAAAAAATGATTCAAGGTAAAAATAACATCTTTATATAGCCAGCCGTTTTATTATTAAGTTTTTTTTTTAAATAAAATGATATTTATAAGTTTTTACATATTTTTAATTAAATATTGTTTTCGGCATCAACAAGCATTAATTACATGCAAGACTAGGTTAAGAACAAGCAGAATTTATGCCAACACCAAAGACTTGTTTTTGGGCATATTTTCAGGATTGCTGTATTTTAATAAAAATTATATTAGGCTAATCTGTCCTGTGAGCCACTAATATCACAATAATTTATATTTTGTAACTGGAAACACATTTAACAAACTATTTTTATTTTTATGAAGCACACTGTGTAATTTTAATTTCTAACGGTTTTCTTCGAGTCGTCTCTCTCTTGCGCTGGTATTTTGTGTCTTTGTCTGGAGCGTTACAGTACAGCCTATCTCTTTCTCGCTAAAATGCTTTAGGCTTGGAGTTCAGACCAATCAACAGCAAACTATGAGTGCTTACGAAGCAGGGTTGTTTTCGCAAAGATAAGAAAATCGTAAGAGAGCATTCTTAAGTTCGTTTTCGTAGGCTTCACTTCGCTTGATTTTAGGGGGGTTTTTTTCAACTGGGGAAATATTAAATTTTGTCAATTATTTTAACTTTGTATAATATTATTCTTTTTGTTATTTTTAACTATTTTGATCTACCTACACTTTTAAAGTTTATTTTAATTTTAAAGCCTTTTATTATTGCTGTTTCCAGTGTTTTAAATATTGTTTCTATCTTCGTTGCTATAAAATCGGCATTTTTAATCAATATAATGTCCCAAACCTAAACAGTTATAATTATAGTAAACTAAACAGTTGATTGAATAACTTTACCTATTCAATGTTTAAAATGTTGCTAAATAAATATATTTACAAACATACAAAAGGTTTCTAAAACCTAAAAGTTTAGGGAGTGAATATTAGAAAGTTTAATAGTAGCAAAATTTGTTTAATAAATATAAAGGAGTAAAAATGTGAAGTTTAAAAAAGAAAATTTAACAGGTATGTATGATTTTCCTACATTATTTACATAATTGAGAAAAACGCCTATAGTATATACTTCCTCCAAGTACCGCCAAGTTTCCTTTCGAGATCGTATTAAATAATAAATGTTATAATTTTAACAGCCACAAATTGGTAGCTTACATCATTGAAGCCTTGACCACTTGATTAGACAGTACCACTGTCAACAAGGTCACCTGTTACAGGGCCTATCACTTTTTTATTTATGAAAATTAAATTTTGGTGCAAACTAATTTTTTAGTTTTTTATCTCGAATTGAATTTTATTTGTCACTTTTGGTTCTTGAGATATTACATAAAGTTGTTATTTTTCTTATAGAATGGTTCTCTTTTTAATCGATTTTTATTCAGCGAAAAATTGTCTTCAAAATGATGTATATTTTTATAGTCCTATTTTTAAATCAATTTTTTCTTTGTTACAATTTTCTTAATTTGATCATTTAAAAATGTTTTAAGGCCAGTCCTTAAATTAAAATAAAAACCAAAAACATAAAAAATACAAAAAATATACAGAAATAATGTAAACGGGTCATCATCATAACAAGTAGCCATTTTTTGTAATATCTCTTAAGCTAAAAGCAACAGATAAAAATCTAAACTTATCAGATTGATTATTTATTAAAAAGTTATAAAAATGCAATTTACAAGAAAATAAATGTTTGATAAATGCAATGCAAAATACGGTTTCAACCTTATTAAAAGTAAAGTACAGGAGAGGACAGGGTGTCACAATTCAATATTTTTGGTGGTTCAGATATTTTTAGGAGAGATAAAAAAACTGACCCCCCTTTGCGATACTTGATTTTTAAAACAAGCTCAAAGGTAAAAACCGCTTCTATATATGCCTTCTAGAAATACCCAAAAGTCTCCAAAAACATTTAATTTGGAACACCCTGTGTAAATCCATTACTGGTTGGTTATAGGTATGTATTAATATATAAAAGGTTTTAAATAAAAAAGGTTTTTTATTACATAAAACAATAAGATATCATAGAAGAATTATGAGATTCAAAATATTACAAAAACATGTTAATAAATAAAAGCTTAATTAATTTAAAAACAAATTAAAATTATTAAAGCAAAAAATCATTAAAAAATTTGGTATTGGTAACTTTTTAAAACACACCTAGTTATTACAATAAAGTTAAGAATACAAATATTGTCAATATACTGGCTTATAATTGTTTAAAAATAAAACATCCAATTTTTAAATAATTTTCTATCAAATTCCATTTGATGCAAAATAGAAGTTTTATTTGTCAACATTACAAGTTGTTACGTAAAATAATTTTAAATAATTTTTTACGTTTATATAATATTACGTAAAGTAATAATTTTGTAACGTTAGAAGACTAGAAACTTGAAAAATAATTGCGTGCTAAGTAAAAAAAATTTTTGAAATGATTACCTATAATTTAAATACTCTGGATACCTATGTACAATTTTACAAAACAAAACAAAATCACAAAATAAATCCTATGTTAAATATTTTTTTACCAGTAAGATATTGCAAATAATTTTAATATATACAAGGTGTCCCATTAAAAATTTACGAATCTGGATTTGTCAAGAACTGAAAGACAATTATAATATTTCTCTACCTATATCAGTACCTATTGGCAAAGATTAAAACTAAAACAGTAATTAAAGGGCTGATAAAAGTCACACTTCTTCAAAAATTAAAATAAGAAACATAGGTCATTTAAAATCACCACTTGAAATTTTTTAATTCAGAATGTTTCAGAAAAAAATTGATAAACTTTAACAATCATATACATATAACTCACTCGAAATTTATTCAGGGTAAAATGGTAAAAAAAGTGTCCCCTCTGAAACTAAATTGACGAGTCCCAGAGCTTTTCCTAAATTTTAAGCAGTTCTCGATAAATCCCGGCTTGTAATCTTTTAATGAGACACCCCGTATAACCAATAAGTAACTAAAAATAATACTATCACACGGAAAAATGTGGGATTCCTATTTTTAAAGGTATATAGGGTGTCAAAAAATCGGACTTCTCAATTTTTTTGTCACAAGAAAAACAAGTTTAACAGCTGAAATTATAAGGAAAACGATTTTAAAAATACGAATGTCTGAACCAATCTCACACTTAAGCCTGTTGCATTGAAAAAGGCTTAACATATTTGCCAACCTTCAAAATATTTAACAAAAATTTAAAAAATTCTTTCAAAATTCTCGCGAGTAAAAACTTTAATCCAAAATTTAAGACATTTTTAAGAAGAATATTCCCGTAACAAATGAGTACAGCGTGTCCCATTTTCGATGGGATTAAATGGGAAACTCGGTTATTATTAAAGATATCGATTTTCTGATTGCACCTTACCGTGCTCTTTTTTTGAGCCCTTAAAAATGGTGTAATCAGATTTTTGCTATACCCCGTGGTTTCGCTAATACAGGGAGTTTTTGAAAAAATTGTATTTTAATTAATTCCTTGTATCTCGCTTATTTTGCAAGATATCTTTATTCTGTAAAAACCTTTCTATGGCAACTTTTTTAGAGCAAAATAATGACGTTGTCAATTTTTTAAAATATTGTTTAGTTTTTGAGATATAGTGTTTATAATAAAAAAATTAAATACGGACTTGGATTTTTTTTATTACTGTTTTGATTGGTTCTATGCTATTATTACCTTAAAATGATAAAATAATATTTTTTTGATTTAATTACAAAAAAACTATTTAATATTTGAAAAAAAAATTATAGTCCAAACCTGGAAATTTCCAACGTAATTATAAATTAAAAATTGCAAGGCACACTAGTTGAACGATTTTTAGTATATCTGTTTTGAAATGATGATTAAAAGATAAATAAAGTAAAAAACGTTATAAAATGTTACAAAAATAATATCATACTAATTATTTGATAACCGAACAGCAGGTCGTGAAATTTACAAAACAAAAGCGTGGAATTGACATTGTAATTTGACACTTGTCGTTTTTGTGCATGGCTTACAATTATTTTAAACTGGCTAGAAATCGACCATATCCAGATTTTGAAAAATGTAATGACTGCTTCATTCAAGCAACAAAATCCCAATATTTAAATGACAGAAATATTTTTATGGAAAATGCGTTAAGAAAAATTACTCAAAAATGCCAACAATGTCTTAAACATAATGGCAATCAGAAAAATTAGTTATTTTTTGTAATTTGTTTTTTTTTTGTATTTTTCGTAGACTTTGTTTCAAATAAATCTGTAAATTAACGTAAAACCATTTTAATATGCTAAGTATCAAAACAGTTAAACTAAAAATTGTTTAACTAGCAATTTTTAATTTATATTTATGTTGGAAATATCCAGGTTCGGACTAATTTTTTTTAAAATATTAAATATTTTTTTTTTACCTTAAAACAAAAATTTTTTAAATTTTTATTGTTTTATGATAATACTAGCATGAAACTAATCAAAATAGTAATAAAAAAAATCCAGGTCCGTATTTAATTTTTTTATGATAAATACCATATCTCAAAAACTAAACAATATTTCAAAAAGTTGACAACGTCATTATTTTTTTCTAAAAAAGTTGCCATGAAAAGGTTTTTACAGAATAAAAATATCTCGCAAAATAAGCGAGATAGAAGGGATTATTAAAAATACAATTTTTTCAAAAACTCCCTGTATTAGCGAAACTACGGGGTATAGCAAAAATCTGATTACGCCATTTTAAGGGCTCAAAAAAAGAGCACGGTAAGGTGCAATCAGAAAATCAATATCTTTAATAATAACCGAGTTTCCCATTTAATCCCATCGAAAATGGGACACGCTGTACACACAAAAAACGCTGCATTGTATTATCGTGAATGGGAGTTACCTGCCTGAATGACAGGTATGATTGTTACAAAAACAACTCGAGCGGCTTTTGGAAGGTTTGTGTATTGAAGCAGGGTCTATAAATTTAATATTTATGAGAGCAGTTCTTTTTGAGGATTTGAAATAAACCGGATAATTTTAAGAACTTATGATTATGCTTGCCATTGAGGAGGCAGGGCAGTGGCGTGGTATGGTCGTCGGCTTCACATACAGAAGGTACCGGGTTCGCGTCTCGAACAACGATGCAAAAACAAAAAAGTCTGCCCTGCCGCTCAATTACTTTTCAGCGTTGAACAGTCGTCATCGAATTAGCATACGATACGATGCACACAAAATATAAGTTGACTTTGACCATCGAGAATATACGCAGGTGTAGTCCAGGAGCCGACACGTAGCCGCCAGCCGAGGAACCAGGAATAATAATCCAGGAGCTTGCTATAAGTGCTATGTAGTCGGTACGAGGATGGCGCCAGCATAAATCTCCTACAGTACTCACGAAGACCACGACTTTTGCGCTGAAAAGGAAAGCTATAACCAAGTTCTGCTGGGCGATAGCGATGTTAGATAGATGGTAGTCTAACATGTAGCACGGCGACCTTTGGGAAGGGGTGTAAAAGCGTGGGTCCACTGTGTATACTTGTTACGCAGTATAAAGATCCCTGCCCTCGACAAAGAGGTGCCAGGCAAAATTAAGTCCTCCAAGAGAAAGAAAACTTGCATCCTAAGGGACACGTGCATCAGTTTGGTATTTGGTGTATGGACAAATCGGGGTTTGCGAAAAGGTCGCGCCGTGTGCCTAGTCGCTAGACCAAAAATGGTCGCCCCACCATTACTACTACTACTACTTGCCAGTGGACATGAGACTTAATTTTTTGACACCTTCTACACTGTAAACTGGAACATTTTTTATGGCCACTAGAATGACCAGCATTCTATCTTCTTAATTCCTATTTGGAATCCCGCCCTCTTACCCCCAGATTTTAAATTTTTTATCACGCCAGTCCAGAATCGATATGAGTTCGTCTTTTTGATTCTCCCCTGCCCTGCACGTCATGATCTGGGGTCGATTTCAGAATGTCTGGTTGCTGAATTTGCGAGTGCCCGTGAGCAATGGCTTGACCAATTAACGACTGGTTTACCACTGACTGGTTCACAGAGACCATGGTTCCTGCAACAACCAAGGAATATATTTTTTTATATTTTATTCATGTCATTAATATTACACAATATAGGGGCAATTCACATTTTTTTTATCTGGTTGTCCAAAAATTACTTGAGAATATAATATGGGGCAGGCTAAGGAAAATTAATCGGTTGCTTCATTGAACTTCGTTAAAAAAGTACGCGAAAAGTCTCTAGTACCTTTTAAAAATTTTGTCAAGATTTCTGATGTTCAAAATATTTTATAATAATCTAAGCAGTAACCTGATGAAAACAAATTAAACATCATTGTTGAATATAACCTTAAGATAACCAAGAAATTGGGAATATAAAAACTTTGCAAAGGGTCATTGGCATATGGGTTTCATCAAGGGGTACTAATAAAATATATTTGATATAACAAGGTAAAAATGGCAATGTAAAAAGTATTAAAAAAGCTAAACTATACCCTGGATCATCGGGTAAGGTTCCTACAATAGTATTGCCCTTCTAAATGGCTATACTAATCTGTAAAGTGATAAAGATTCTAGCATTTAAAATTTTAATGTGGTTTACTATTTCTACGACCACTTTCTTAGCTTCATCATAAAATCAAAACTATAAAAAATACTCTGCCAATATATGGGCCGCTAAGCTCACACTAGGTACTATAGTTATAGTGTACGTGTGAGCTAATATAACTAAAAACTGAAATATATTTTATTCAACTCCAGACTAAATTACCTTTTGTTTGATACCACACAAGCCATGTTTTGACTTAAACTCAAATTTTTGAAATCTACCCCCACCCTTACAAAAAAAACAAAAACTAAAATGTATTTTGTTAAACTCCGGACTCAATTACCTTTCGTTTGATATCACACACGCCATATTTTCACTTAAACTCTAATTTTTAAAATATACCCCCACCCTTTTTTTTAAATAAATTAAAATGTATTTTGTTTAACTGCAGACTCAATTACCTTTCGTTTAATATCACACACGCCATATTTTTACATAAACTCTAATTTTTGAAATCTACCCCCACCCTTTTATTTGGTTTGTGTTCGGTGGATTTTGTTCATTTTTAAATTAGCTCACACATATACTATACTATAGTAGTGTGAGCTATGGTGATCCTAATTTTTTCGAGAAAAAAAAAGTTGCTCCGATTTCAAAAAATTTTATATATCTTTGCGTTTCAGATGATTTTGAAACTTTTTTGTTGCGCCGTCTGTCTGTATGTCTGTCTGTCTGTCTGTATGTCTGTCTGTAACGACCAACGCGCATAACTCAAAAACCGCTTGGCCGATTTTAATGAAATTTGGTACCTAGGCTGGGTCTTGGCTCGAGATGGTCCCATTTAAAAATGAACAAAATCCACCGAACACAAACCAAATAAAAGGGTGGGGGTAGATTTCAAAAATTAGAGTTTAAGTGAAAATATGGCGTGTGTGATATCAAACGAAAGGTAATTAAGTCCGGAGTTTGACAAAATACATTTTAGTGTTTTGTTTTTTTTAAGGGTGGGGGTAGATTTCAAAAATTTGAGTTTAAGTCAAAACATGGCTTGTGTGGTATCAAACAAAAGGTAATTTAGTCTGGAGTTGAATAAAATATATTTCAGTTTTTAGTTATATTAGCTCACACGTACACTATAACTATAGTACCTAGTGTGAGCTTAGGGGCCCATATATTGGCAGAGTATATGTGTGAGCTAAAACCCTGTCTTCAAGTTCTGTATATTTGATCCCTTTTTGTGTTTCTCATATCTTAGCCGCCTCTCCCGATTTTCGTGTTGTCTTTTAGGCTGTTAAACGCGGTTTCCACCACTGCATGGCGATGCAGGGTTTTTTAATCGAGGCACTCGGGGTTTCCTGGTCACATCAGCGCGTTTCGATGAAAATTTTCTCGACTTTTCCACCAGAAACATTGGCAATACCTCTTGATTCTTTTTGACATTTGACAAAACCATTTTTTTAGTTTTAATTTTATAAAAGATCATTAAAAATATCACTATTAATCGAAAAAAGTTCAGAAAAAAAATTAATTTTCACAATTTTCTAAAAAAAACCCTATTAAAGTAAAATTTTAATTTTTGATTCACTCAGAAATGCCAACCTCAAAAATAGAAAATATTTTTTTTTTCAAAAGTGGGTTTGATTAAAGTTCAATATTTACTAGATGTAAATTGGCTTTGTCTTTTCTATTCAGCTCTTTTTATTAATATTAATACGTATGGAAAAAAAATAAAAATTATAGTTTCCATTAAAATATAAACAAAAGGTGGGTTAGGGTGTAAGGGGTTGATTTGTGGTTTGCTGTATTTTTTGTAACCAAAGTCACTAGATAGTAAATCAAAAATATTCTGTGCTGAAAGATGTATGGGTTCATCATCATGCAGCTTTTGAAGATTTAATTTCAAGGTCGACACTCCCGATTAGTCATGGGCATTCATTGGTGGAAACAGGGTTTTATAAGCAAAAACAAATTTATAGTGAATATATTTTAAAAACACCTTTGGAAATTGACTTCTCGATTTATCCTTGCGTCCTCATTTGAGTATCCGCCAGGGCCCTGACAGCCCAGAGCACCCAATCCAAGACGTAGAAATAGAGTAGTTATAAAATACTCTGCCAATATATGGGCCCCTAAGCTCACACTAGGTACAATAGTTATAGTGTACGTGTGAGCTAATATAACTAAAAACTGAAATATATTTTTATTTAACTCCAGACTAAATTACCTTTTGTTTGATACCACACAAGCCATGTTTTGACTTAAACTCAAATTTTTGAAATCTACCCCCACCCTTAAAAAAACAAAAAACTAAAATGTATTTTGCTAAACTCCGGACTCAATTACCTTTCGTTTGATATCACACACGCCATATTTTCACTTAAACTCTAATTTTTAAAATATACCCCCACCCTTTTTTTTTAAATAAATTAAAATGTATTTTGTTTAACTGCAGACTCAATTACCTTTCGTTTAATATCACACACGCCATATTTTCACATAAACTCTAATTTTTGAAATCTACCCCCACCCTTTTATTTGGTTTCTGTTCGGTGGATTTTGTTCATTTTTAAATGGGACCATCTCGACCCAAGACCCAGCCTAGGTACCAAATTTCATTAAAATCGGCCAAGCGGTTTTTGAGTTATGCGCGTTGGTCGCTCCAGACATACAGACAGACAGACATACATACAGACAGACAGACAGACAGATAGACAGACAGACAGACAGACAGACGGCGCAACAAAAAAGTTTTAAAATCATCTGAAACGCAAAGATATATAAAAAATTTTGAAATCGGAGCAACTTTTTTTTTCTCGAAAAAATTAGGATCACCATAGCTCACACTACTATAGTATAGTATATGTGTGAGCTAATAAGGGTAAGCAATAAAACTTACCTCGGCTTAAAGTTCCCAACAAAGGCGTTCCAGGATTATTAATCAACAAATTCATATAATCAGCAATAAGCAAAGTCAACTCTAAAATCTTAGGTTTGCTCAGAGAAAATATTAATTTCTGCGAGGGTTGTTGATCGTTCTGCGTGACAACTAACATAAAATCTTCCTGACATCCTCCAAAAGTTAAAACGTTTGTGTAGGGATAACGTTGTTTTTGTTGCATTGTTGCCAGATCTAGGACCGTTATCGAGTCTTCGTTTACAGCTAGCCAGATCATCGGGGAGTCGTGCTGTCTCATTCTGGCCTGTAAAAAACAATAATCAGCAATTTTGGTTATCAGGATTGATACGTTTAAAAAACGTCAGCGAAACCGTTACTGTAACTATTAATTACATGACAAAAAAAATAGAAAAATATATTTGGAATTGCAGTTGATTGGTAACCTACTTGGAAAAGAGTGGCTCCAAAAAATGGCCATTTTCGAGTGCAGGTCAAATAAATTCTAACACAGTCTAATTGTGTTCGGCCTTTTAGTGCCCGCCATTTTGATAGCATCCTCGACTGTAGCTCTGCTAGGCCGTCCTGACTTAGTTGATCTCTAAAAAATTCATTGATTTTTTACTAATAAGATCGATATAAATTTATTATGTTATATATTATTCAACATATTTTATAAGTTTAGGCAGATTATTATATTTAAAGAAAGTGTTGAATAGACACACTTATTGGTTTAAGAGTTCTTGATAGGTTTAGATATTTTTTGGTTAAAGGTCAGTGCTTCTTACCTATATCTATATGGATAAAATTTATCAATCGCATTCAGCGCTTGATTGGAATGAGCAGCCAATATTCCCTGAACATTGCTTAGAGCGCCCAGAGTGGTAGAGTTATGTAAGGAATTCGCTCTGGGACTGAGAGTGCCGTTAGTCGTTTTTGCTGGACTTTGCTTTACGTTCGAAGATCCTTGATGTGTCAGCGTATTTTGTAAACTGCTTCCTTTGGCGGAACTTAGAGAACAGTCGCCCATATCTACAAAAAATTTAAGACCACTCAGTTTTCTTTTGCTCTTGTAACTTATTTTTAGCTCACACATATACTATACTATAGTAGTGTGAGCTAATTTTTTCGAGAAAAAAGAAGTTGCTCCGATTTCAAAATTTTTTATATATCTTTGCGTTTCAGATGATTTTGAAACTTTTTTGTTGCGCCGTCTGTCTGTCTGTCTGTCTGTCTGTATGTCTGTCTGTCTGTCTGTGTGTCTGTATGTCTGTCTGTAACGACCAACGCGCATAACTCAAAAACCGCTTGCCCGATTTTAATGAAATTTGGTACCCAGGCTGGGTTTTGGGTCGAGATGGTCCCATTTAAAAATGAACAAAATCCACCGAACACAAGCCAAATAAAAGGGTGGGGGTAGATTTCAAAAATTAGAGTTTATGAAAAAATATGGCGTGTGTGATATCAAACGAAAGGTAATTGAGCCTGGAGTTAAACAAAATACATTCTAGTTTATTAAAAGCAAAAGGGAGGGGGGTAAATTTCAAAAATTAGTGTTTAAGTGGAAATATGGCGTCTGGGATATCAAACGAAAGGTAATTGAGTCTGGAGTTAAACAAAATACATTTTAGTTTAAAAAAAAGGGTGGGGGTAGATTTGAAAAATTAGAGTTTAAGTCAAAACATGGCTTGTGTGGTATCAAACGAAAGGTAATTGAGTCTGAAGTTCAATAAAACATACTTCAGTTTTTAGTTATATTAGCTTTCACGTAGATACACTATAACTATAGTACCCAGTGTGAGCTTAGGTGCCCATAGATTGGCAGAGTATTTGTATAAGTAGTTTTGCTTCTTAGTAGGGTGTATTAGTGTAGAAATAGGAAAATATATTTACCTAATTGAGCCATAAGCGCCGCCAACTCTAAAGCCAAATCCCTACTCAAGGGAAATCTGCCAGCAACAATTTGTTTATTGACTTGATAACACAGCAACAACCTCTCCTTGTCCGTTTCTAGTTTGGCACTGTTTTTCCACCACAACCTAAAATAAGAAATCAAAATTCAGATGGCAGTGCAAGGGGTTTCGCAGTCCCAAAACTAGAGTCGACGAGTAGAATATATATCACCCATTCAGAAAACCAACCCTTCCTCAGCGCCACCTTGGTGTCAAAAGTGACAAGAGGAAAATGTGCATTTACTAACCTGCTTTTATAAGTAAGCCGTATAACTTTGCTGTTTTCGAATTTTCCGAGGCCCTTTTCACGTAGAGCTATCTCCCACTTCGAGATCAGGTCACATAGCTTAGCGTTGGGATCCAAGGTGTGTTCGAGATCTTTTTCAATCGGATCATCGCTAAACAGGGCAAACCCGTTGTTCATCCTACAGCCTATTTCGTGAGCTAAAATAAAGTAAGAGGACGCTTGTGTTAGTTTTAAAAATGCATTATCACTTGTTAACAATATAAAAACTGCACTGGTAACATCTATGTTAAAATTTAGGCTATACCTATAAATAAAAACATTTTAGAAATCGATATTATCGTCATGGTTTATTTAGGTTTCACAGATTACCTTTTGGTTTCCGTATAAAATATGTTTTCTTTGTATCATATTTAAATGATTTTTGTTTTTATTACCTCGAGAGTATCTTGGATATAATGAATGATGGGTGAAACAAAGTAAATTTGTTGTTTGGCTAACTTTGGATTAAGAGTCCAACACAATGGATTAAAAAAAATTTTAAAGATCAAAATTGTCGCTGTATTCGTTTAGATTTCACAGAATACCGTTTGAACAGCAAAATGCATTTGGACTTTTGTAGTATTTAAGCGATATCATCGGTAGTGAGACTTTCATACAAAAAGCACATTTGATAATTTACAAGAATGTAGTAGTAAATTGTTTATCAAAATTTGCACTGATAATACAAATTCAAGTAAAATTTAACGATATTGGACTAATAGTTTAGGAACAAAAACTGTAGCTGTGGTTTCTTCAGATTTTACAGACTGCCGTTTGGCCTCCGAAACATCTATTAAATAATAAAGTTCCAATATCTGTACGGCAAAAATTTATCTTAAAAAAGAGAATTTAGCTTGAACTTTAACCTAAGACATTATATTGGAAGTGTAAGGAATTGTTATGTTTGTTTAGACTCAACAGATTATAATTGTAGTATTAAAGTGTTTATCAAAATTTGCACGAATTATACAAAGTCAAGTTAACTTTAAAGATATTGGACTAATAGTTTAGGGAAACAAACTGTAGCTGTAATTCCTTCATATTTTAGAGACTGCCGTTTGGCCCCCAAAAAATATCTCTTAAATAATAAAGTTCCAATGTTTGTACGGCCAAAATTTACCTTTAAAAAGATAATTTAGTTTGAACTATAACCTAAGACATTATATTAGAAGTTTAAGGAAGCAAATTGTTGTGTTTGTTTAGATTCAACAGAACACCGTTTGGTTCGGTTCCTAAATATGCTTTTGGACTTTTGTAACATTTAAGCCATATTATCGGACTTAACTTCGTAGACCATTTGATAATTTTTAAGAACGTATTTTCTTGACGTTAATTTATGTAGTTTAGAGATAAGGTATGTTGGATAAATAGTTAATAATTGTAGCAGTAAATTGTTTAGCAAAATTTTCACCGATAATACAAAGTCAAGTTAAATTTAAAGATATTGAACTAATAGTCTAGAGAAACAAACTGCAGCTGTGGTTTGTTCATATTATACAGACTTCCGTTTGCCCACGAAAAATATATCTTAAATAATAAAGTTCCAATGTTTGTACAATCGGGGACTTTTTAAATTGCCGCTGGAAAATAAAAAAAATTCCTACTTGAAATTCGGAAAAGTATTTTGAACCAAAATAAAAAAATTGTGACCCTAACCTCTGTATGTATACATAAATATTTTAAAAAAATTTTAGCTTACACATATACTATACTATAGTAGTGTGAGCTATGGTGATCCTAATTTTTTCGAGAAAAAAAATTGATCCGATTTCAAAAATTTTTATATATCTTTGCGTTTCAGATGATTTTGAAACTCTTTTGTTGCGCCGTCTGTCTGTCTGTCTGTCTGTATGTAACGACCAACGCGCATAACTCAAAAACCGCTTGGCCGATTTTAATAAAATTTGGTACCTAGGCTGGGTCTTGGGTCGAGATGGTCCCATTTAAAAAAGAACAAAATTCACCGAACACAAACCAAATAAAAGGGTGGGGGTAGATTTCAAAAATTAGAGTTTATGTGAAAATATGGCGTGTGTGATATCAAACAAAAGGTAATTGAGTCTGCAGTTCAACAAAATACATTTTAATTTATTTAAAAAAAAAGGTGGGGGTATATTTTAAAAATTAGAGTTTAAGTGAAAATATGGCGTGTGTGATATCAAACGAAAGGTAATTGAGTCCGGAGTTTAACAAAATACATTTTAGTTTTTGTTTTTTTAAAAGGTGGGGGTAGATTTAAAAAGTTGAGTAAGCAAAACATGGCTTGTGTGGTATCAAACAAATGGTAATTTACTCTGGAGTTGAATAAAATATATTTCAGTTTTTAGTTATATTAGCTCACACGTACACTATAACTATAGTACTTAGTGTGAGCTTAGGGGCCCATATATTGGCAGAGTATTTTTTATTTCTTTAACTGATTAATTTAAACAAATAATTTTCAAGAACGTATTTTCTTGATGTTAATTTATGTAGTTTAGAGAAAGGTATGTTGTATAAATAGTTAATAATTTTAGCAGTAAATTGTTTGGCAAAACCTGCACCGATAATACAAATTTAGGGATACAAACTGTAGCTGTGATTTGTTCAGATTTCGCAGAATGCCGTTTGGCCTATGAAACATCCATTAATAATAAAGTTCCAATGTTTGTACAGCAAAAATTTACCATTAAAAAAGAATTTAGTTTGTTCATAATATACAGACTTCCGTTAGGCCCCCGAAAAATATCTCCTAAATAATAAAGTTCCAATATTTGTACAGCAAAAATTTACCTTTAAAAAGAGAATTTACTTTGAACTTTAACCTAAGACGTTATATTAAGCAAAGCAAGAGGAAGCAAATTGCCGTGTTTATTTAGATTCAACAGAATATAATAATTGTAGTAGTAAATTCTTTATCAAAATTTGTACCGATAATACAAATTCAATTTAGATTTAAAGATATTGGATTAAAAGTTAAGGGACACCTGTAGCTGTGGTTTGTTCATAATATACAGATTGCCGTTTGGCCCCCGAAAAATATCTCTTAAAAAATAAAGTTCCAATGTTTGTACGGCAAAAATTTACCTTTCAAAAGAGAATTTAGGTTGAACTTTAACCTAAGACGTTATATTAAGCAAAGCAAGAAGAAGCAAATTGCTGTGTTTATTTAGATTCAAAAATTTATTCGCCGGTGTTGGGACTTCCATAAAGAACAACTGCTAAACTTTAAAGGCATATTTGCTAAGCTATCAATTTAAAGCAAGAGGAATATTTTATAAACCTTAAAAATTTATTTCCTTGACTCGGAACCTAAAATTGTAGTCGTCATATAAAATGCGATTTCGATTATTTTAAGATAATGTATGAAACATACAAAGTAGAAAATATCATAAAAAAGGTTGGAAACTATTCTGATAAAATTTTGTCCAAGAATTAAATTTCAATGAATTAAGTGTTAATATGAAATCGAAATAGAGTTACATGCAAAGAAAAATAAAATAAAACAATTAAAATACTCTGCCAATATATGGGCCCCTAAGCTCACACTAGGTACTATAGTTATAGTGTACGTGTGAGCTAATATAACTAAAAACTAAAATATATTTTATTCAACTCCACACTAAATTACCTCTTGTTTGATACCACACAAGCCATGTTTTGACTTAAACTCAAATTTTTGAAATCCACCCCCACCCTTAAAAAAAAACAAAAACTAAAATGTATTTTGTTGAACTCCGGACTTAATTACCTTTCGTTTGATATTGTTTCGGTTTCGCAAAAAACCTTTTTTCTTTTAATCTAATTTTTATTATTTTTTCAGAACATTTTATTTTTATTTTTAAAACTCATATTTTGGGTTACAATTGGGTATAATTGGGTTGTAGTTTTACTCAATAGGTTAAGTTAAATTTAAAACTTACAAACTAGCTATAAACTATCAATTTGGCATAGTTTAATATTTAAATTCCAAACGCATTTAATAATATATTTCTAATTTTAATTCAATCCTCATATTACTACCGCCCTCTGCATATTTTAATTTAAATCGCGTTTTTATTCTTTTTAATAAAATTAGAATTCTAAATTCTTTTTATTAGAAGTGATGCGATTTTCCTATAGAGGGCGAAGAAACACGCCGCAAAAACTGACAGAACCTAAAAGTCGGTCGACATTCACACACGCTCTCGATCGGAATATTTTGAACGATCAACGCTTTTATAAAAAATGGTGAACTCTAAAAACCATTAAATTCCTCTAAAACTCCAAACATTGAAACTCGGGAGTGCTGGACCGCTATAGAAGACTTCTGGCGAATCTGGTGCACCAGTTGGAAGAGATCAAGACATCACCGGTAAGTCCCTCTCCTATAAGATCGCATCATTAATATTTTTCTATTATTTCGCTCTTAAATAGTCATCACATACCAATATTATTTTTATGTCTCAATTAAATTTCACTTCAGAAAGGTACGATTTCGCGTGCGTTCCTATACCCTTCAAATGAAAGCGGAGGACTTGTATAAATACAGTCCGCTAGGTAAACCAATTTTTTTGAGCTATCGGAGTGAGACATATTTTTGATCACTTCGATCGCCGGATTTTGATTTTTATTAAATTGAAATTAAAAAATCATCCTTTCTAAAGTGAAACGCAGGTAATATTGGTAATAACATGAGGACTGTTTTTTACAAGAATTTTTAAATCTTAAAATATAAAAATATAAATTTATTTACTGCTCGTGTAGTAGGTATCGCCATATCAGTTTTTTTTTATAAAATCCTTGGTCTCGACACTTTAACAAAAAAGGTTTATTCGGTTGTTTTGGATCACTGATCTGAGGTCACCTCGCTATACACATAAACGCATATATTTTCAGGAATTCTTTCAGTGGTATACTGAAAAAATGACTACGTTTATATCGCTTCTATAAATATTTTTAAAAAAATTATAAAAATATTTTTAAATTATCTTCGCTTTTAAAATAGCTTTGATTTACAGTTTAATTTTAATAAACGCTTTTTATAAACGCTTTTTATAAACGCTTTTGATATTCGCTTTTAATATACGCTTTTATTATAATACAAAATGGCAGCTGAGAAAATCAAGAAAATTAAAGTTTTTCGAGATATGGAGGAATCCAATGTTAATGAAATTTTAGCAGTAGCCCTGGAAGCTAAAACTGACGCCACAAAACGCAATACTTTTAAAATTCGCTTTGAAGAACTTGAAGATATTCGCGCGGAGTTTTCAAAAAAGCATTCTACTTTGCTAAATGAAATTTTTGCTGATAAAAATGAAGTCGAATCAGCTAGGAAAAAACTTCACGATTTTCAGAAAAGTGTCACGCAAATTCAAGAAATTTTTAATGATCTTTTTCAAACTTTTGCACAGGCTTCTAGTGGCAATCGCCGTCTTACCATGAATCCACATTCTCCGGGTGGTTCGCAACAAAATGACAATATGTCTTATCATTTACCGAGGATCGATTTAATTAAATTTAATGGAGAATTGAATCAATTTCCAGCTTTTTATGATTTGTTTAAAAGCTTGATTCACGACAATCCAAATATTCCAAATATGCAAAAATACTCTTTGCTTGTTACAAATTTGGAAGGTCCTCCAAAAGAATTGGTCACTCAATTACCCCTCTCAGACGCGAATTATCCTATTGCTTTTGAACAATTAGTAAAACGCTATAAAAATGATCGCCTCTTAGCCCAAACATATTGGAATGCCATTGAAAACGCTCCAAAAGTTAATTCTGAAGACCCTTTAGCTCTCAGAAATCTACTTGATATATTTACAAAAAATCTCGAGGCTCTTAAAACAGTTGGTTTAGAACCTGATTTTTGGGATTTTATTTTAGCGCAAAAACTGCTTAAATCGGTTGACCATAATATTCAAACCCGCTTTGAAGTTTTTCACGGAAAACCTACGGAAATTCCTTCCTATAGGAGTATCTACAATTTCTTTGATCAACATTGCAACGCTCTTTTTACTGTAAACGCTAGTTCCTCATTTAATATGCAAGTTTCTCTTAGAAATAAACCCGCAAAATCGCAAAATGATAATTTTAAAACGCAATCCACGCATCAATATAACACGCGACAATCTCCACGTGCCTTTTTTGGTACAAATAATTCGCCGCAAAATCAAACCCCTCAAAAATTAAAACGCCCTATTTGCACTCGCGATCACGCTTTAAGTTTATGTCCAAATTACGTTTCTAAGTCTCCTCAAGAAAGATTTAATTTTCTGAAGGATAAAAAATGGTGCATAAATTGTACTTCTAATATGCATCGCACTTTCCAATGCAAAAGCACACATTCATGTCGATTTTGCCGGAAACGACACCACAGTTCTTGTCACTTTAATACTCTCGATATAAACGCACCCACTGCCACTGAAACAATTTCAGGCGTCGCGACGTCCAGCAGCGAAGCGCGCATACAGCCACAACCAACGGTCGAAAATTTCCAAAATAACGGTGGTGCATGCTATTCGTCTTATATGAATAATTCCGCTGTACTTTTATCAACCGCGATTTTTGAAATCAAAGATGTTAGGGGAAATTTTCAGACTGTTAGGGGAGTTTTGGATACTGGGTCGCAGCTCTCATTTTTATCCTTGAAATGTGCAAATAAATTAGGGTTACCCCGCGTATACGTGACTACTGAAGTCCAGGGGATTGGTGACACACATTTACAGTCAAAATTGGGTTCTGTAAATTTAATTATCAGGCCTTGTAATGACACGCAAACTTTATCGGTTAATACTATAATTTTGCCGCAAATATGCTCTTCAGTTCCTAGCAGTGAGATTAAAATAAATGACTGGAAAATAGTTAAAAATTTGAATCTCGCGGACCCGAACTTTTATAGACCGGGAGCTATTGACATTTTAATCGGAGCTGATTTGTTTCCTTATATAATTCAAGATGGACGAATTTTTGGAAATAATCAGGAACCGATTGCGCTAAATACCATTTTTGGATATATTTTAATGGGAAAAGTTAATTCTCTCGCTACGCAGCAAATTTCACAATCATTTTTTTGTCAAATTTCAAATAAAATGCTAAATGATTCGCTTATAAAATTTTGGGAAATAGAAAATATCCCTGAAACGAAACGTATTCTTTCACCTCAAGATGATATGTGTGAAAAAATATTTCAAAATACGGTATCTCGTAATGATGAAGGCCGCTATACTGTAACTCTTCCTTTTCGCGATAATATTGAACCGATTTTTCCAAATAGTCGTGATCTTGCGCTAAAGAGGTTTCTCTCGCTAGAAAGAAGGTTAATAAAAATGCCGGAAACTTATAAAAAATATTCCGATTTTATGGAAGACTATTTAACACTTGATCACATGGAATTAATCGAAAACCGGGAAGTTACAGAAAAAAGTTATTACATTCCTCATCATCATATTGAACGCCCTGAAAGCTTATCAACTAAGCTTCGAGTCGTTTTTAATGCGAGTACAGTTATGCAATCAAATAACCAAAACCTCTCCTTAAATGATACTCTTTACGCTGGTCCTAAATTGCAAAAGGACATTTGCAGCATTTTACTTAATTTTCGATTACACGAAGTAGCTCTTTGTTGCGACATTTCTAAAATGTTTCGTGGAATCTTAATTGCACCTCAGCACCAGGATTATCAAAGAATCCTGTGGCGTTCTAATAACTCTGAACCTATTCGCGATTATCGTCTAAAAACTGTGACATATGGTACTACCCCCGCTCCTTATTTAGCTCTTAGAGTTTTACAGCAATTGGCTGAAGATGAAAAACAAAATTTTCCTCGCTTCTCAAGTCTTAATGTCTGACAATTTTGTCGATGACTTTGTAACGGGCGCTAGCTCCGTACAAGAAGCTATTTCGCTTCAAAAAGAGCTATCTTGTTTGCTTAACTCTGGAGGCTTTAAGCTTCATAAATGGGCTAGTAATAACAAAAAAGTTTTAGAAAACTTGTCTGAACCCGATATAAACCCAACCGCGCTTTCTTTAGATACGGACGAGACCACTAAAATGTTAGGTCTTAGATGGCAGCCTTGTTCTGATTATTTTTCTTACTCGGTAGAACCCTTGAGTCGCGAATGTACCAAACGCAATATACTTTCTGAAATTTTTAAAATATATGACCCTTTAGGTTGGCTCGCGCCAGTAACCATTTTAATAAAATGTCTAATTCAAGAATTTTGGAAACTTAAATTAGACTGGGATTCCGAAGCACCTGTTGAAATTATTCGACTTTGGGAACGTTATAAATCGGAACTACCCTTACTCAAAGATTTTCGCTTGCCTAGATTTATAAATAGTTTTTCTGGTAATGCACGCATTGAAATAATCGCATTTTCGGACGCTAGTAATAAAGCTTATGCCGGAATAGTATATTTACGCGTTATTTACAAAAATGAAATATCAGTTTACCTTTTATGCTCTAAAACTAGAGTTGCTCCTCTCAAATTTACAAGTATTGCAAGACTTGAATTAGCTGCTTGTAATCTTGTGGCTGATTTAGTTCACTTTGTTTTAACCACTTTTGAGTCCCGCTTGAAAATACATCAAGTTTTTGCTTTTAGTGACTCACAAGTAGCACTTTCTTGGATAAGAGCGCACCCTTCTAGGTGGAAAACGTTCGTTCAAAATCGTGTTACACAAATTCAAGATAAAGTACCACCCAAAAATTGGTCATACATCTCAACGTCACAAAACCCCGCAGATGTTGCTTCAAGAGGAGTTTATCCCAGTGAATTAATTAATCACAAATTATTTTTTAACGGCCCTGATTTTTTGAGAAAATCTTATGAATACTGGCCTAAAGACTGTGAACAAAATGACTCTCCTGAAACTCTTTTAGAGGAGAAATCATTGCCTAATTTAACTTTAATTGCAACGCAAAATACAGCTCCTAATTTTTTGGACACGCTTTTAATGGAAAACTCTAATTTTTCTAAAATGTGTAGAGTTTTAGCCTATGTTTTACGCTTTTTAAATAATAAATTTTTCTTAAAACCGCCTAATTTAAAAATTAATGAAGATTTTCTGACATTTGTTGAAATAACAAACGCAATTCATTTACTCATAAAAAATGAACAGTCAATTTATTTCTCAGAAGAAATTCACGCTTTAAAAAACAACTTAAAACTAAATAAATCAATGCAAAAATTAAATTTATTTTTAGATCCTCACGATTTAATCAGAGTAGGGGGTAGATTGCATCACTCCTCTCTGCAATCTGACAAGAAACATCAAATTTTATTACCACGCAAGAGTAAACTCACCCTCATGATTATCGAACATTTCCATATAAAATATCTTCATGCAGGAGTGAGGACGGTACATTTTTTGCTTAGTCAATTGTACTGGATCATTGCCGCAAAACGCGAAATTGCACATGTTTTATCAACTTGTATAATATGTTTTAAATGCAATCCTAAGTCGGTTCAGCCTATGATGGGTTCATTACCGTTTCCCCGCGTATCTCAGTTGAGAGCATTTTTGCACACCGGTGTTGACTACGGAGGTCCAATAAATATAGTCATGAGTCGACATCGTGGAAATCGTACTACGAAGGCTTACATATGTCTGTTTGTTTGCCTAAGTACTAAGTGCATTCATATAGAAATAGCAAGCGATTTGACCGCTGATTGTTTTATTGCTGCGCTTCGCAGATTTGTTGCGCGCCGAAACTACGTATCCGATTTGTATAGTGATAATGCAACTAACTTTTTCTCAGCTAATCGCAAGCTTTTACAGCTTGATTCTACGCGTCCCATTAAATGGCATTTTATCCCGAGTAATAGTCCAAATTTTGGAGGACTTTGGGAGTCAGGAATCAAGTCAGTTAAAAAACACTTGATCCGCTTAATAGGACATCAAATATTAACTTTCGAAGAACTATACACTGTAACTTGTCAAATCGAAGCTATTTTAAACTCGCGTCCTCTCACTGAAATTTCTAGCGATACAAATGATATTTCCGCGCTGACCCCAGGTCACTTTTTATCTCTGGAACCGCTAAGTGCCGTTCCTGACGCAAACTTTATTGATATTAAAATAAATCGTCTCACGCGTTGGCAGATCCTCCAACGAATCCACCAAGATTTTTGGAGACGCTGGCAACAAGAGTATCTCCATACTCTACAACAAAGGAGTAAGTGGTTGGAACCCACTTCAACTCCTGAAGTTGGACGCTTAGTTATAATTAAAAACGATTTATTACCGCCCCATCAGTGGCAACTCGGCAGAGTGGTTGAAATTTTTCCCGGTAAGGATGGGATAAATCGAGTAGCCTCTGTCAAAACCAAGGATAGTTTGTTAAAGAGACCAATCTCTAAACTGTGTCCTTTACCTATTGGCCCCTTGGAAAATGCATAGCATTTTCGGCCGCCAGTATGTTTCGGTTTCGCAAAAAACCTTTTTTCTTTTAATCTAATTTTTATTATTTTTTCAGAACATTTTATTTTTATTTTTAAAACTCATATTTTGGGTTAAAATTGGGTATAATTGGGTTGTAGTTTTACTCAATAGGTTAAGTTAAATTTAAAACTTACAAACTAGCTATAAACTATCAATTTGGCATAGTTTAATATTTAAATTCCAAACGCATTTAATAATATATTTCTAATTTTAATTCAATCCTCATATTACTACCGCCCTCTGCATATTTTAATTTAAATCGCGTTTTTATTCTTTTTAATAAAATTAGAATTCTAAATTCTTTTTATTAGAAGTGATGCGATTTTCCTATAGAGGGCGAAGAAACACGCCGCAAAAACTGACAGAACCTAAAAGTCGGTCGACATTCACACACGCTCTCGATCGGAATATTTTGAACGATCAACGCTTTTATAAAAAATGGTGAACTCTAAAAACCATTAAATTCCTCTAAAACTCCAAACATTGAAACTCGGGAGTGCTGGACCGCTATAGAAGACTTCTGGCGAATCTGGTGCACCAGTTGGAAGAGATCAAGACATCACCGGTAAGTCCCTCTCCTATAAGATCGCATCATTAATATTTTTCTATTATTTCGCTCTTAAATAGTCATCACATACCAATATTATTTTTATGTCTCAATTAAATTTCACTTCAGAAAGGTACGATTTCGCGTGCGTTCCTATACCCTTCAAATGAAAGCGGAGGACTTGTATAAATACAGTCCGCTAGGTAAACCAATTTTTTTGAGCTATCGGAGTGAGACAGATATCACACACGCCATATTTTCACTTAAACTCTAATTTTTGAATTATACCCCCACCCTTTTTTTAAAGTAAATTAAAATGTATTTTGTTTATCTCCAGACTCAATTACCTTTCGTTTGATATCACACACGCCATATTTTCACATAAACTCTAATTTTTTAAATCTATCCCCACCCTTTTATTTGGTTTGTGTTCGGTGGATTTTATTGATTTTTAAATGGGACCATCTCGACCGAAGACCCAGCCTAGGTACCAAATTTCATTAGAATCGGCCAAGCGGTTTTTGAGTTATGCGCGTTGGTCGTTACAGACAGACATACAGACAGACAGACAGACAGACAGACAGACAGACAGACAGACAGACAGACAGACATACAGACAGACAGACAGACGGTGCAACAAAAAAGTCTCAAAATCATCTGAAACGCAAAGATATATAAAAAATTTTGAAATCGGAGCAACTTTTTTTTTCTCAAAAAAATTAGGATCACCATAGCTCACACTACTATAGTATAGTATATGTGTGAGCTAAAAAGTTTAGCACAGTTCATACAATGTGGACTTCTTTTATAAAGTTGACAACAAACAATATTTATTATTTATTGCTGGGTCTATTTTACCATACCTAAAGAATCCTGAAATTCCTTAATAGTAGTGGAACCATCAAAACTTGTAATGTGGTAAGTCCCGTTTGACAAATGGACCGGCATCGAGTGAGGAAGTGAGTGATGTTGCGGATTTTTGAGAAGAATACTAAGGACTTCCATTCTGGAGGGTTTGAGTTCTCTTCCACCTATAACAAAGAATCGTGTTAAAATTTAAACTACACTATTTAGAAAAAATATGATAATAAAGAAGATAAAAATAGTCTGTAAATAATACTTATTGTTGTAACCATAAAGGTGTTACGGGTTCTCCACACCAATTAAAACTCGCAAATGTCAAAAACAATACGTCAATTTATTTCGACAGATTATTTACAAAAACACGCACTTAAACTTACTAATAACTTGCTAATAGTTCACTACTTTAATCCGACTATTAACTTCGCGTTAACATCTATGGATCACTACCATTGGTTATCTTTGACTGACTCCATACGCGCCGTCCGGCCCTATATATAGGGTCTGCCTACTATTCGAGAACCATCCATCCTTCGATTCACGAGCATTCTCGTCTCTTCCAGAAGGTACGCGGCCGTGCATGAGTTTGTCATAGATAATGCAACTAAAACCTAGACTAAGAATACAACCATAAGATAAGTCAAGCTAATACTACACTAAACCTAAATAAATTCTAACTATAAAATTTAAATAACTTAAATTTGTAACACTATCCTCCTCTTCAGGTTTGATCGCCATTTCATCAACATTTGCCAGGTAAGGTTTTAGTCTGTCCAGATGAACAACTTTCAACTTGGATTTCGGGCTTCTTTGGATTCGGTAGACTACATCATTAATTCTCTTAACAACTTTATAAGGTCCTTCCTTAGGTGATCTTCCTTTCTTTCGTTGAGGATTGTATAGCCAGACTTGATCATTCTGTTTGAACCCTGAAGATCTTGCTGCATATCTTGCTTTCATGCGGTCACTGGCTATTTCTATTCGCTCTCTAACCACCTCAAGGATATCTTGCAGCTTCTGTCTTAAACGTTCGACATAGTCATTAATTTCTAAGTGTTCTTCTTCAGGTGAACCAAACATGATATCACATGGTAAACGCAGTTCTCTACCAAACAGGATACTAGATGGAGTAGCTCCTGTCGTATTGTGAATGGCGGCTCTGTAGGCCATCAAAAACAATGGAATATATTGGTCCCAATCTGTTTGGTGCTCATCACCAACTTTGCAAAGATGTTCTTCTATTGTTTTATTAAATCTTTCAACCATGCCATCTGACTGCGGATGTAAAGCAGTAGTCCGTGTTTTATGTATTCCTAAAAGGTCACAGAGATTCTGGAAGAGCTTTGATTGAAAGTTTCTCCCTTGATCTGAATGTAGTTCCAAAGGAATGTCAAATCTGCTGAAAACTTCATTTACCAGAACTTCTGCAACTGTAGCGGCCTCTTGGTTAGGCAAAGCAAAAACTTCTAGACATTTGCTAAAGTAATCCATAACAACAAGGATGTATTTGTTGCCCTTTTTAGTTTCTGGAAATGGTCCGGCCACATCAATGGCAATGCATTCAAATGACAGACCTACTTGTTTCATTTGACCTCTGGACCTTGTTTTGGGACCTTGGCTGGCTGCACAAATCGAACATCGGCGGCACCAGTTTTTCACATCTTGAAAGTAATTGACCCAATAAAATCGGTTTCGAATTTTATCCATGGTTTTATTTATGCCTAGGTGCGCGCCTGATTTTCCACCATGGCATTTGGCCATTATATGGTCTACCATACTCCTAGGAACTACTACTTGATTAATCACATTTAGGCCATCGGCACTTTCCCAGGCACGTTTAAGTATGTTTTCTTCTACTATCAGTGAATCCCATTGTGCCCACAGTGATTTGAATATCACCCCTTGGTTTGCGACCATCTGGTTCTAACTTTATCTGACGCACGTAGGTAATTCCTTCTTTCTGGTCAATTCTCCTGCAATGTTTACAATCTTCAGGGCAAGGTCTTCTGGACAATGCATCTGCATTATTATGCACCCTTCCCGCTCGGTGCTTAATTTGATAATGGTATTGTTGTAGCTTTTCTATCCATCTCGCGACTTGTCCCTCAGGTTGTTTCATTTTCATGAGCCACTGTAACGCAGCATGATCCGTTCTAATCAGAAATTCTTGTCCATAGAGATATTTGTGAGTGATCTACAGATTTAATGATGGCTAGGAGCTCCTTTCCGGTAACACAATAATTTCTCTCTGGTTTGGATAGCTTTTTGCTGAAAAATTCGATGACCCGTTCTTCTCCATCTTGTACTTGGGAGAGTACTGCTCCTATGCCATCGTCGCTCGCATCAGTATCTAATATGAATTTACCTTTTGGAATAGGATATGCGAGAATCAGACTAGAATATAATGCGGCTTTTAGTCTTCTAAATGCTTGGTCACATTCAGTATTCCATCTGTAAGAAGCTTTATCTTCTGTAAGTCTATGTAATGTAGACGATATTTTGGCGAATCCTTCTACAAATCGTCGGTAGTATGTACACAGATCCAAAAAGCTTCTCAATTCATGCTTGTCACGAGGTTGAGGCCATTCTTTTATTGCTTGTAACTTCTTTTCGTCAGTATGGATGCCTTCTCGGGAAACGACGTGACCCAGGAACTCAACTTTTTCTTGGAATAGAAAACATTTCTTTGAGTTTAATTTAAGATTTGCATTTCTGATTCTTGAAAATACTTCTCGTAAATTGTCTATAATAATATAATAATATAATAGACTAGGCAGGTTTTCCAAGTAACGCCTCGTAGAACGACTTCCATTAGTCTTTCAAATGTAGCTCGAGCATTGCATAGGCCAAATGGCATCACATTAAACTGATAAAGTCCACTTCCAGTTCTTTATCCTTTTCAAAGATTCCTACTTGCCAATGCCCACTTTTTCTTCAACATTTTGTACCTTTTCCTCAACATTTTGTACCTTTTCTTCTACATTCTGCAATTTATTTTGTACCTTTTGTTCCACGCTATGCACTCTTTGAGTTGTTTCTTCCTTAAGGTCTTCGGTTGCAGTCTTGAACTCTTCTCTCAGCTGTTCGGAGTTGCTCTTTATTTGATCGAAGTTTTCTTGAATGCCATCTAATCTTTGCTCAAATGTCTGTTTCATATCGTTCTGGTTTTGTTCCAGGGTCTGTCTCATGTCGTCCATGGTGTGTTTCATATCGCCTTGGTTTTGTTCAATAGTCTGTTTCATATCGTTTTGGTTTTGAGCCATTTGAGCTGCTAGAGCCTGCATCATTTTAGTTAGATCTTCCATCTTTGCTGATCCTTGTCTGGTAAGCATCAACTTCCTGATAAATCACTTAAATGTCTATTTTTAGGCTATAAAGCTAATGTCGCAGTCGATTTTTTTCAATATCTCTTCCGATTCTTAAATAGAACCTAATGGAATGTTCTGGAATATACTGTAATTGCTACTAGGCAAATGTAGAAGTCGCTTTTTGATTATCTCTTTTGGTCGTAGAATGGAATATTCTAGAAATTCTTTCTGATTCTTACTTTTGAAAAAACTAACCTAATGTCGAAGTCGGTTTTTGTATATCTCTTCTGGTTCTCGAATAAAACGTCGTAGAATGTTATGGAATATTCTAGAAATTCTTTCTGATTCTTACTTTTTTAATGGTAAACGCAGTTCTCTACCAAACAGGATACTAGATGGAGTAGCTCCTGTCGTATTGTGAATGGCGGCTCTGTAGGCCATCAAAAACAATGGAATATATTGGTCCCAATCTGTTTGGTGCTCATCACCAACTTTGCAAAGATGTTCTTCTATTGTTTTATTAAATCTTTCAACCATGCCATCTGACTGCGGATGTAAAGCAGTAGTCCGTGTTTTATGTATTCCTAAAAGGTCACAGAGATTCTGGAAGAGCTTTGATTGAAAGTTTCTCCCTTGATCTGAATGTAGTTCCAAAGGAATGTCAAATCTGCTGAAAACTTCATTTACCAGAACTTCTGCAACTGTAGCGGCCTCTTGGTTAGGCAAAGCAAAAACTTCTGGACATTTGCTAAAGTAATCCATAACAACAAGGATGTATTTGTTGCCCTTTTTAGTTTCTGGAAATGGTCCGGCCACATCAATGGCAATGCATTCAAATGACAGACCTACTTGTTTCATTTGACCTCTGGACCTTGTTTTGGGACCTTGGCTGGCTGCACAAATCGAACATCGGCGGCACCAGTTTTTCACATCTTGAAAGTAATTGACCCAATAAAATCGGTTTCGAATTTTATCCATGGTTTTATTTATGCCTAGGTGCGCGCCTGATTTTCCACCATGGCATTTGGCCATTATATGGTCTACCATACTCCTAGGAACTAATACTTGATTAATCACATTTAGGCCATCGGCACTTTCCCAGGCACGTTTAAGTATGTTTTCTTCTACTATCAGTGAATCCCATTGTGCCCACAGTGATTTGAATATCACCCCTTGGTTTGCGACCATCTGGTTCTAACTTTATCTGACGCACGTAGGTAATTCCTTCTTTCTGGTCAATTCTCCTGCAATGTTTACAATCTTCAGGGCAAGGTCTTCTGGACAATGCATCTGCATTATTATGCACCCTTCCCGCTCGGTGCTTAATTTGATAATGGTATTGTTGTAGCTTTTCTATCCATCTCGCGACTTGTCCCTCAGGTTGTTTCATTTTCATGAGCCACTGTAACGCAGCATGATCCGTTCTAATCAGAAATTCTTGTCCATAGAGATATTTGTGAGCGATCTACAGATTTAATGATGGCTAGGAGCTCCTTTCCGGTAACACAATAATTTCTCTCTGGTTTGGATAGCTTTTTGCTGAAAAATTCGATGACCCGTTCTTCTCCATCTTGTACTTGGGAGAGTACTGCTCCTATGCCATCGTCGCTCGCATCAGTATCTAATATGAATTTACCTTTTGGAATAGGATATGCGAGAATCAGACTAGAATATAATGCGGCTTTTAGTCTTCTAAATGCTTGGTCACATTCGATATTTTGGCGAATCCTTCTACAAATCGTCGGTAGTATGTACACAGATCCAAAAAGCTTCTCAATTCATGCTTGTCACGAGGTTGAGGCCATTCTTTTATTGCTTGTAACTTCTTTTCGTCAGTATGGATGCCTTCTCGGGAAACGACGTGACCCAGGAACTCAACTTTTTCTTGGAATAGAAAACATTTCTTTGAGTTTAATTTAAGATTTGCATTTCTGATTCTTGAAAATACTTCTCGTAAATTGTCTATAATAATATAATAATATAATAGACTAGGCAGGTTTTCCAAGTAAGGCCTCGTAGAACGACTTCCATTAGTCTTTCAAATGTAGCTCGAGCATTGCATAGGCCAAATGGCATCACATTAAACTGATAAAGTCCACTTCCAGTTCTTTATCCTTTTCAAAGATTCCTACTTGCCAATGCCCACTTTTTCTTCAACATTTTGTACCTTTTCCTCAACATTTTGTACCTTTCTTCTACATTCTGCAATTTATTTTGTACCTTTTGTTCCACGCTATGCACTCTTTGAGTTGTTTCTTCCTTAAGGTCTTCGGTTGCAGTCTTGAACTCTTCTCTCAGCTGTTCGGAGTTGCTCTTTATTTGATCGAAGTTTTCTTGAATGCCATCTAATCTTTGCTCAAATGTCTATTTCATATCGTTCTGGCTTTGTTCCAGGGTCTGTCTCATGTCGTCCATGGTGTGTTTCATATCGCCTTGGTTTTGTTCAATAGTCTGTTTCATATCGTTTTGGTTTTGAGCCATTTGAGCTGCTAGAGCCTGCATCATTTTAGTTAGATCTTCCATCTTTGCTGATCCTTGTCTGGTAAGCATCAACTTCCTGATAAATCACTTAAATGTCTATTTTTAGGCTATAAAGCTAATGTCGCAGTCGATTTTTTTCAATATCTCTTCCGATTCTTAAATAGAACCTAATGGAATGTTCTGGAATATACTGTAATTGCTACTAGGCAAATGTAGAAGTCGCTTTTTGATTATCTCTTTTGGTCGTAGAATGGAATATTCTAGAAATTCTTTCTAATTCTTCCTTTTGTAATTACTAATCTAATGTCGAAGTCGCCTTTTGGATATCTCTTCTGGTTCTCGAATAAAAATTCGTAGAATGTTATGGAATATTCTAGAAATTCTTTCTGATTCTTACTTTTGAAAAAACTAACCTAATGTCGAAGTCGGTTTTTGTATATCTCTTCTGGTTCTCGAATAAAACGTCGTAGAATGTTATGGAATATTCTAGAAATTCTTTCTGATTCTTACTTTTTAACTAACTAAACTAATATCGAAGTCGCTTTTTAGATATCTCTTTTGGTTCTCGAATAGAACGTGGTAGAATGTTATGGAATTTTCTGGAAGTTCTCTAATTAATTATCAATTTTTTTTTGTTTGGACTGTAAAGTTAATGTCGAAGTCGGTTCTCAAATATCTCTTTTGATTTTTGAATAAAACAATATCGAACTTCTTCGAATATTCTGCAAAAATCACTTACTGTTCTTCGGTCCAATTGTCCTAGCCGGTGGTACTAAGTAAGGATAGTCTTTACACTATTTAGATCTGAATATTCTGGCAAAATCACTTACTGTTCTTCTTTTCAATTGTCCTAGCCGGTGGTACTATGTAAGGATAGTCTTTGCACTATTTATTTCTTTTAATCCCACTTCTGACATCAATTGTTACGGGTTCTCCACAACAATTAAAACTCGCAAATGTCAAAAACAATACGTCAATTTATTTCGACAAATTATGTACAAAAACACGCACTTAAACTTACTAATAACTTGCTAATAGTTCACTACTTTAATCCGCCTATTAACTTCGCCTTAACATCTAGTGATCACTACCATTGGTTATCTTTGACTGACTCCATACGCGGCGTCCGGCCCTATATATAGGGTCTGCCTACTATCGAGAACCATCCATCCTTCTTCGATTCACGAGCATTCTCGTCTCTTCCAGAAGGTACGCGGCCGTGCATGAGTTTGTCATAGATAACGCAACTAAAACCTAGACTAAGAATACAACTATAAGATAAGTCAACCTAATACTACACTAAACCTAAATAAATTCTAACTATAAAATTTAAATAATTTAAATTTGTAACAAAGGGTAAAGAAAAAGTATATTTTGAAAACCGACCTGACACAATCGTTCTTTCCAACGCCCTGGCACAATAGGCAGCGTATTTTCCACACTCAGTCTTGTTGTCAGCATTCCTCTGTAGATGGAGTTTTAAAAACCAAAGTAGTCGAGATGATTTTGGAACGAAGAGGCTAACTGCTAGTGCCAAAAGCTGCCAACCTAAATAGATATATTTGTTAGTTATGCTCAAGTTTTTCAAAATTAAACTGATTTTACAGGGATAACTTTCCAACAAATCCAGATAGCACAAAACATAATAGATATGTCTTGTTTATACCGTATTTATCTCTGAACATGTTATGAGCCTTATAAGAAATCCAAAATAGGTGTAATAAAATATATCTCAAAAATGGTGGGTGTGCTTTCGGGCTGTTCGGCCGTCGTCGTTGGAAATTCGTTCTCGACGTTTCGCCATCTCGAGTGGATGGCATCTTCAGGAGATGTTGACTGTTTGTCGGCGTGGTTTTAGTTGAATTATTAAAATATTAAATCAAGACAACCTTTCAGTCGTTACTACTAGACTGTAGAGCTTAAGAAGTTGTTATTTTAGGCTTAAATTGGACCTAATATCAGGCGGAAAAATAACCGCATTTCTATTTAAAGGACATCTCTATGATATAAGAATATGAATAATGTAGTTAGATAAGGCAGCAGAAGCACCGATTAAAAAATACTCTGCCAATATATGGGCCCCTAAGCTCACACTAGGTACTATAGTTATAGTGTACGTGTGAGCTAATATAACTAAAAACTGAAATATATTTTATTCAACTCCACACTAAATTACTTTTTGTTTGATACCACACAAGCCATGTTTTGACTTAAACTCAAATTTTTGAAATCCACCCCCACCCTTAAAAAAAACAAAAACTAAAATGTATTTTGTTGAACTCCGGACTTAATTACCTTTCGTTTGATATCACACACGCCATATTTTCACTTAAACTCTAATTTTTGAAATATACCCCCACCCTTTTTTTAAAATAAATTAAAATGTATTTTGTTTAACTCCAGACTCAATTACCTTTCGTTTGATATCACACACGCCATATTTTCACATAAACTCTAATTTTTGAAATCTATCCCCACCCTTTTATTTGGTTTGTGTTCGGTGGATTTTGTTCATTTTTAAATGGGACCATCTCGACCCAAGACTCAGCCTAGGTACCAAATTTCATTGAAATCGGCCAAGCGGTTTTTGAGTTATGTGCGTTGGTCGTTACAGACAGACATACAGACAGACAGACAGACAGACATACAGACAGACAGACAGACAGACAGACGGCGCAACAAAAAAGTTTCAAAATCATCTGAAACGCAAAGATATATAAAAAATTTTGAAATCGGAGCAACTTTTTTTTTCTCGAAAAAATTAGGATCACCATAGCTCACACTACTATAGTATAGTATATGTGTGAGCTAAAAAGAGGAAGAGCTACCGCGCGCTTCGGGGCGATAAATCAAACGCTCGAGCCTATGAACGAGGGTGTTTCTGCTAACCACCTTGTTCATATGACGTAAGGATTTGTATTATACGACCTTGTTAGGAAATCTTAAGATATCTGTTCATAAATACGAAACGCCCCTAAGGTATCTATTAAGTACGTCTTGAAATACAAATCTTTACAATATCTTCAAAATATCCTTGTGCTATCTGGGAAATAAGTTCACAAAATAAATTTCAAAATAAACATGACCCTGCACATTCTATGTGTCCTTAACAATTACCTTGTAGTAGGGTAAACAACGGGGGTCCCTTGGCGTCCTTGTGATGGTCTTTGAAACATTCCCTGTGCTCCTTGTGCTTCTCCTCTTGATGAACGCCCTGTATATTATTGGACATAGCAGAAATTTGGTCGTCAGAGACTGTACTATTAATACTGGGTGCATTTGTTTCGCAGGTAAACAGACTCTGCGTCGCACACAGGAGCAGTTGCTGCAAAGAATTATTGGTGTTTCGATTTTGTTTTGGGTTAGTTAAAAAGAGAGGAAGCTATTAGTTTTAAAAGCTGGCTACAAATAATCTAGTTATAAAGTGAAAAGATGTAAACCGAAATTCCTTTGGTTTTAGTTTTCGTTTTGAAATATTGTAGTTTTCAGGTCTTGGTATGATAAAGAAGGGTAAAAACATGTAGACATTTTGTAGTAGATATTTAATTAGTATGAGTTAATGTGATTGTTTAAAACACTTAGGCGATGAATCCTGACTGGATGGAAATTTCCAGTATGAAAAAAATTGAATTATTGTAAGATAGTATGTGTGTATAAGCAACATATTCTACATAAAGAAAAACAAATTTTTGGCAAAGTGACCTAGTAAATTTAAGTTTGTATTACTATGTATAAGTATCTAACAGACTGAATAAAATAATTTTTAAGCTAAACTAGAAAAAGCTAAGTTCAGTTCACGGTTCTATGACTCAACATGAGAAGTCACTCTACTTTTTAAACCCAGATAAATTAAAAAAAAAATTATTTAAAATTAATTAAAAAAAACTTGCTTTTTTAAAATCATGTTGAGTCATTTCATCGCTACTTCAGCTAATGATAGATAGAATAGAATAAGTAAAGAAAATAGAAAGAAACACCAACAATCTTAACGAGCTATTTTAAAGATTTTTTTGTAAATTGGTAAAATTTTTATATCTGCTTATCGAGCATGTCTCATGCAGGTTTTCTTACAGGCAGCAGTGCATATGGGCAACAATATTTTACATTGAGCTCATGCAACTGCGGTGCTTTTAATTTAAAATAAACTTTGCAGGGCAAAAATCTAAATAAATTTGTACTAAATTAAAACTAAAATATATACATATTGTGCCAGATTATGTACAAATTTTTATAAAAAAAAAATTTAATAAGTTTTATTTTTATATATTCAGGGTGTCCCAGATAAATGTAACTAAATGGAGATTTTGGAAACTTTAAGAGATAAAATTTTGGCCGTAGTTGCTATACAAAACTGCTAAATTTTATAAAATTTGTTCACATCAACGCATCTTATAGTTTTTGCTCTATATTATGAAAACCCCTATAGATATTTTTTATTTCGATAAAGCGCCTAATTGGTTTTGAAACTTTTATTTCATTTAAGCAAAATTGTATCTCTTACAGTTACCGAAATTCTTATGAAGTTACTTTTATTTGAAACACCCTGTAAATTACAAGGTTGAAAAATTATTGACTGTTCTCGACATAATATGGCAAACGTTTAGAACTTTTTAGTGATATTTTTCTATTAAATTCTTATTTTTTGGAAGAGGCTAGAAAGCACAAAGTATATACTAGATATACAATAATAATAGTAGGAAAAACTAATAGTAGAATATTAGTTTTTTGATTATAGCTTCAAAATTACAAAAGCTTGATATAAGTATAAAAATTTATTATATTTATAGAAAACATAATTGACTCAAAAAATAAATAATTTTCGACTTGTCAAAGTTTAAATTGACGCAAATAATTTTATTAATTTATTCATTAAATCTTGCAAAAGCCCTTCCAACTATTTCCCGATGAACTAGAGACTTGAAATTTAATAGGTGTATAGTGTTCTGGTGAATATACAAATTAAATATCAGTTATTGTCAAAAAATAAAAAATCGCGGCTGATCTAAAGCGACGGACATTCCTATTTATAAAACGATTTGGCCTCAACTAGAAACTTTTGTGGTGTTTAAGGGACTTTCCCATTCATGAACTCATCAAATTTAATACTTTGGTGTGCCTAAAGTGCCTAATTATTATTTTTGACTCAAACTTTTAAAAAATCAACCGATTCAAAATGACAGACTCCCATTTTTTAACTGATTTGTCTCAAATATGGTACTTGGAGCTGTGTAAGGTTACAGTGTTCATTGTGCAAATGAAATGATAAGGAGTAATGATATGAATATGCCAAAAAATAAACTGAATACTAGAAAATAGTATAAAAAACTTTTAAAAGGTTTTGTTTTAAATCATCAGCCTGACTTTTTGCAAATTTTTTTCAAAATACTTTTTTGGACACAACCTGAATAAAAATTATGAAATCACCAAAACACCGCGCTAAATTTTTTCCTACAAATAAAATATTAATACTTTTGCTCTACCACAATAAAACCACAAAACCCAAACGCACACCCATGGCCAAAATTAGCAAATCGATTTGCACTCTGTGCCTTTTAGCCTGCTTCGCTCGTACTTGCAATAAGTAATCTGCAAAATAGTTACTAAAATATACACGTACCGGCAAGTACTAAAATTTTTTAATTTTTTTCCGCTCAAAATCAATGATCTTTTTTTTTTTGATATAAACTTCTTAAGAATTAAAGTGACACACCCAATTTTATGACTCAAGTTCAAATGAAAATTACTAGCGAACTAGCCGAGCTTGCATTATTTAGTTGTGTAAGTTGTGAAAACCTAAACTGCACCAAACATAAACTTTTTATTAAGGGTACGTAATGGTAATTCACGGTTGCGTTAGTCACGTCTATTCTGGACATCAATGAGTTAACGATTTCCTAACGTTTACTACAACTACAGTCATGATGGCACTTATTGCGCAACCATATATTTTACCTTCGTACGTAATGGTAATTCACGGTTGCTTTAACACGTCTATTCTGGACATCAATGAGTTAACGATTTCCTAACGTTTACTACAACTACAGTCATGATGGCACTTATTGCGCACCCATATATTTTACCTTCAATTTTATGGGACAATTTTTAGTTCTGAAGACATCGAATACAAAACGTTGCTCCCAACCAGTTACCGTGTATTACTTTCACGCCTCGATTTTAACGTTGACTGGCCGGTTCGATATTTGCAACTTTTCGCGCCATGTTGTTTAAAAAATATGAACGATTTACAAATTGGACGCCATTGTATGCCAATTGGAAAAAATTAAAAAATACCCAGATTTCTTTTTTTTAAAGACAAATCAGTTATTTTACGCATAAATATACGTTTTTTAGATATTTTTACAACAAAAATAATATTAAAAAATCGAAATATCTTTTGTCTAATTTTGCATAAAATCAAGGACAAGAGTTTTTTAAGTCTAAAATTTCTACATTTGTCCAGTAAACTATCCTCCGTTACTACTAACACGATATAAAATGATGGGTTTCTGTCAATTTCTTAGTAAACTAGTTGTTTGTTTACCTTTATAGTATATTATTTAGGTAAAATTGTGAAAACAGCGGACTCTAAAAATATGTACAGCGTGTCCCATTTTCGATGGGATTAAATGGGAAACTCGGTTATTATTAAAGATATCGATTTTCTGATTGCACCTTACCGTGCTCTTTTTTTGAGCCCTTAAAAATGGTGTAATCAGATTTTTGCTATACCCCGTGGTTTCGCTAATACAGGGAGTTTTTGAAAAAATTGCATTTTAATTAATTCCATGTATCTCGCTTATTTTGCAAGATATTTTTATTCTGTAAAAACCTTTCTATTGCAACTTTTTTAGAGCAAAATAATGACGTTGTCAATTTTTTAAAATATTGTTTACTTTTTGAGATAGGGTATTAATCATAAAAAAATTAAATACGGACCTGGATTTTTTATTATTATTTTGATTGGTTCTATGCTATTATTACCTTAAAATGATAAAACTTTAATATTTTTTTGATTTAAGGTTAAAAAACTATTTATTATTTGAAAAAAAAATATAGTCCAAACCTGGAAATTTCCAACGTAATTATAAATTAAAAATTGCAAGACACACTATTTGAACGATTTTTAGTTTATCTGTTTTGAAATGATAATTAAAAGATTTATAAATAAAGTAAAAAACGTTAAAAAGTTACAAAAATAATATCATACTAATTATTTGATGGTAGCACTGCAGGTCGTGAAATTTACAAAACAAAAACGTGGAATTTACATTGTCATTTTGGGCTTACAATTATTTCAAACTGGCTAGAAATCGCCCATATCCAGATTTTGAAAAATGTGATATGTTTGACTGCTTCATTCAAGCAACAAAATCCCAATATTTAAATGGCAGAAATATTTTTATGCAAAATGCGTTAAGAAAAATTACTCAAAAATGCCAACAATGTCTTACACATAATGGTAATCAGAAAAATTAGTTATTTTTTGTAATTTGTTTTTTTTTGTATTTTTCGTAGACTTTGTTTCAAATAAATCTGTAAATTAACTTAAAACCATTTTAATATGCTAAGTATCAAAACAGTTAAACTAAAAATTGTTTAACTAGCAATTTTTAATTTATATTTATGTTGGAAATATCCAGGTTCGGACTAATTTTTTTTTAAATATTAATTTTTTTTTTGCCTTAAAACAAAATTTTTTTAAATTTTTATTATTTTATAATAATACTAGCATAAAACCAATCAAAATAGTAATAAAAAAAATCCAGGTCTGTATTTAATTTTTTTATGATAAATACCATATCTCAAAAACTAAACAATATTTTAAAAAGTTGACAACGTCATTATTTTCTTCTAAAAAAGTTGCCATGAAAAGGTTTTTACAGAATAAAAATATCTCGCAAAATAAGCGAGATACAAGGGATTATTAAAAATAAAATTTTTTCAAAAACTCCCTGTATTAGCGAAACTACGGGGTATAGCAAAAATCTGATTACGCCATTTTTAAGGGCTCAAAAAAAGAGCACGGTAAGGTGCAATCAGAAAATCAATATCTTTAATAATAACCGAGTTTCCCATTTAATCCCATCGAAAATGGGACACGCTATACTGTAGAGGGCGCTTTGGCATAATCGACTTCAAAACATTGACTGAACATTTGAGGCATACTTGATTAAACTTTGTTATTACAGCCAAACTTCTTTATGTTTAATTTACCACTATGCCTAAGAGTCATTTGCAGTAGTAATAGCCAAATTTAGAAAAAACGTTTGGAATAAATAATGAAATGTTTTTGTTATGATTTCACTTTTCTTTTTAAAGGATTTGGATAATATTTAAGTTTTAAAGTAGTAAAATAATATGCGGAATATTGCTTAATACATTTGAGGTTTTTTAATTTTTCCTATGGTTTTATCGTAGCTCCTATCAGTCTTCCAAATGTCAGCTCTCTAGCGCTTCTGGAAGTGGGCAATGTTACTTTTAAATAAATTTATAGGGGAGGGAAGTTAAATACAATTTTGGGGCTTTTTAATTTTTTTATATAGTTTTATCATAGTTCCTATAGGCCTTCCAAAGCTCCGCTCTCTAGCGTTTCTGGAAAAGGGGAATGTTACTTTTACATAACTAAATTTATAGGGGAGGAAAGCAAATTAAAATTTTGGGGTTTTTAAATTGTTTCCTATAGTTTTGTCATGTTTCCTAACAGTCTGCCAAAGCTCAGCTCTCTAGCGTTTCTGGAAGTGGGCAATGTTACTTTTACATAACTAAACATGCATAGAGAAGGGAGTAAATTAGAGTTTTGAGGTTTTTTGATTTTTTCCAAGGGTTTGGTCATAATTTCTATCAGTCTGCCAAATTTCAGCTTTGTAGCATGTCTAGAAGTACAGTAAAATTTTGATGATCTATACATGAGTGAGTGAGCGAATGAGTGGCAATTTCGACGTTTTTTGAAATTTCTTAACTACTTTACTAGTTTTTGGAACACGACACTTAAAGGGGTTGTTAACTCTATGAAGATCTACGACTGTGCAAAGTTTGAGTTTCGTAGCTCATTCCAAAGTAGAGTTTTAGATAGGTCAAATGTTTCAAGAAAAGATGGTACAGCAGTTTACGCGAACTTGGCGGGGCACTGCCGTGCTTCCAGATAAAAGGCAAAAAGTGATCGCTAATTCCTAGTAATTTACGTTAGAACTTGATAAAAAAATGTGGTACGTTACTTTACTGTTGAGTTTTAGTTCTAAACTGTTAATATAAAAGCTAGAAACTAAACAAAAAAAGCAACACTTACGCTCTTTTTAAGCAATTTTTGAGTGGATACCTGGACTCCCAACTTGGGCAACGGTGCAGATTTGCTAGTCTGTTTGATAAGGGCACATATCAGCTCGCTTTGTAGCTCGGGTTGGTCGAGGCACTGCTGCAACGCATTTTGAGCCAATACCACGTGGTAGTCAATGCCTGCTTGATCCACTTGAGCAGAGAGAAATAGTTGGAGGCTTTTAAAGAGTTTTACAGCATCGGCCTGAAAGAAATAAAAGTAAATCAATGTTAGCCAGTGCAGTGCAGCTTTGGTTCATATATTTTTTTGACAATTCACTTGTGACAATGTACTAATGTGTGTCAAACTCGATGTCTTGCATTTTTATGGGCGTTTTCAACCGTCTGCATTTTGGGAAAATAACTTTTTATTAATGAAATTTCTGGAAGAAATTAATTTTTTATAGCTTTTTTTTTTAAATAAAGGAGTTAATAGTCAAATACTATTACATTCTTAAATTTTATAATAAATTGGTAAATCGGCGTAAATCTTTTTTTATAATGGCCTGTTACACTTAATCATTATTATATTTTAGTTTGTTCACTTAATTTAAATGTTTTTAAAACAGTAAATTAAGAAATTTAAACAATTAAAATACAAAAAAATCGTAAAACAAATCAATATTAAGTATCTCGTCTAATTCAATTCTGTAACTGCTTAATACCCACACAGTAATTAAAAATGACATTTAAAATTCTGGCTGTCAGTTAAATTTAATATAAAACATAATTTAAATCAAGGCCAACACAAAAATAGAGGCCACGACCCTGAAAAAATCAGCTGTTCTCCCGGGGCTGAATTTTACATTGGGTCTTATGGGAGGTCAGACGTTTTTTTTTATGATATTTTCAAAATGGCACTACAGATTTCCGCAAAATTTCAGTGAAATATTCTCAGACACCATCCCGATATTCCACCAAAGGTTTGTAAGGAAGCAACATGATTAAAAGGTTAAAATCTTCAAAATTTAGCATTTTTTATTTTGAATTCAAATTACCCGCCATGTCCCACATGCCAACTGTTATATTTGACATGTATTTGACTTTGTCATCTGTGATTGTCACATTCGCTTCTGCTTTAAACTTAATTTTTGTGTGAGCTAATGAAGCGGCTATGAAAAACTAAGGATTACTATACATTTAAAAAAAATTGTTCTGCCAGAATAAAGTAAAAACAATCTCAAAAACGGCATTATTAAAAAAAAATTAAATATTCATGAACAGTCATTCCAACTTCAATATTTCAAATACAATCAGCTGTGTCGTAACGTAACCATCAAAAAAAAATCCGCCCCGGATGTGACGTCAACAAAGTGGAGGATCGTGGCCCGTCCGTTTTGATAGCCCTGTTTAAACAAAAGTAAATTTTCACGCCAAATACCACTAGAAGCCAAACTACCGGGTGGGCCAAACATTTTTTTCATTATAACTTATGAATTATATAATCGATTTTAATGGGACAAACTGCACTTGAAAGAGAATTAATCAGAGTTTTGAATGAATATATTTTTTTGTCCGCCATCTCAAAATCCAAGACGGCCGGCGGACGAAATAAAGATGCTCGTTTATTCTTGTGTTACGAATAGGTTTTAATTATTTTTTTTAAATAATAAAAAAGCTGCATTCTTGCCACGCAGAACAAAGTATGAATCAGCAAAACCGGTTGAGTGGTTCTAAAAAAAAATTATTTTGTTTCAACCATTGTTTTGCAGATTATACTATTTTCTTGCCAATCATGTCTTCATTTATATCCTTATAAATCCATTACTACTGAACCGATTTTAATTTTAAAAAAACATCCTGGTTAGAATTGATTTCTTTTTAAAGATCATGATCAAAGTTTATCGCCCTCTTAAAATTTAAGATGGTGGACAGAATTATACTTGATTCCTCAAAATGGCGTGTCTTTTTTTAATTTATAAAAAACAATTCTTTTTTTCCCGCATAAAGAGGTACAAATTAATAAAATGTAGTAGTTCTCACAAAATCTGATTTTATTTTATTCATTGTTTTATAAATTGTACAATTGCATTGCCAATCTTGTCTGCAATCATTTCTTTATAAATTAATTATTACTGCACCAATTTTTGTGAAATAAAAAGCATTATGGTGCAAACTGATTGATCTTTCAAGATTGCAAGTATGATTCTGTCCGGCATCTTAACTTTTAATATGGCAGCAAATTTCGATTATAATCTAAAGAACAATCAATTCTCACCTTATTTTTTTTTTATTTTACTAAGATCGGTTCAGTAATAATGAGTTTATAAGGAAAAGAATGCAGACAAGATTGGCAATGCAATCTTATAATCTATAAAACAGTGGCTGAAACAAAAATAGATTTTGAGAGAACCACCTTACCGATTTTACTAATTTGTACCTCGTTGTGTGGGGGAAAAGTAGTGCTTTTCTATAAACTAAAATAAAAACTAAAACATTTTCAGGAAATAAGAATAAACCTGACCTGTAAAAAGCAATCAATTCTCACCAGGTTGTTTCTTACTTCGTCAACATCAATTCAGTAGTAATAAATTTTTAAGGAAATAAATGCACATATGATAGGTAAGGCAATCGTATATTATTCAAAACAATGGTTGAAACAAAAATATTTTTTTTTAGAACCATCAATCCGATTTTGCTGATTTCTACCTTGTTATGCGTGGCAAGAATGCAGCTATTTTACTGATTAAAAAAAATATTTTACACATGTTCACAACAGAAAAATAAATGAGCATCTTTGAACGGTACAACTTAAGTTCGTCCGCCATCTTGGATTTTGAGATGGCGGACAAAAAAATATATTTAGTCAAAACTCTGATTAATTCTCTGCGAAGTGCAGTTTATTCCATCAAAATCGATGGTATAGTTCAAAAGTTATGATGCAGATATAACCGATGCAGCAAAAATTTTGAACCACACAGAAGAAAACAAATCAGTTCCTAGAGCGATGAGAAAACAGATTAAGTGATCCTAATCTGCTGACAAACAATAAATATACGAAAAAAAAAGATAAAAAGTTCTTACCTGCAAAGCCTCGGTAGGTAAACTTGTCAATGGAAAATAAGACGGCACTGCGCCATCTTTGGAACAAGGCACGTGCAGCAGTACTGGATGTCTCCACAGAACACACGTTGGATCCCCATCGACTTCCATCAGTTTGTGAATGAGCTGCTCATATTGGGTGCCCGTGTTAGGTCCTCCTCCACTCGCTACTGTTAAGTGGTATAGCCAAGCGTCTCTTTCCTGTAAGAGAAGAGAAAAATTGAAATAAAATATTTAGGTTTGCCTAGCCACCAATTTAAGTAAGTGTATTTTAACGTGTTAAAAGTTTAATATTAGCAGAAAATTATATTCAGCAGTCTCGATAATATTTAGGTTTTAAAGTAGTAAAATATGCGGAACATTGTTGAAAATGTTTGCAATGCCTTACTAAAAATTTTGAGGTTTTTTAATTTTTTCCCATGGTTTTCGAGAGGTGGCTCGATCGCCGATTTTTGTACACCAAAAGGAAATACCTACGTTATAATACCTACGGTATTTCCAGGTATTCCCAGTATTTCCTTAAATTTCAATTGTATTTCCTAGTATATTTCCCAGTACCTCCTTTCTTACTTATTTGACCCAAATTGTATCTCTTACCGGTTATGAAATTCCCATGTAGTTACTTTTATCTAGGACAGCTTGTATATTCAGTATATTTAACTAAAAACTGAACTAGCGTTGACAGCTGGTTTGACGTCTAGTGCTAGTCTTTTTCTTTTACCTCAAGAGTGTTTTGTTATTTTTTTTATATTAAAATGAAACTTAAATAATGTTTAAGACAAACCTGTTTTCCAGGACACAAAACATAAGTGGGTCCAGAATTTGTCGGAAATATCCCTATAGTGAAATCTGGCTGTTCTGGATCTCGTTCTTCTGAATCCGAATCTGACAGATGTTCCACTTCTTCCACCCTTGCATCGCGCATGTTGATTTGACCATGAGGCGTCTGAATAAGGAACAAAATGTGTTTTTAATCAAACAAATACCTTACCTAATTGAACCTAAACCGAATTAGATTAGATCAGAGTTATTAGGGTGAAAATGGGAGAATTTTTTGGGGTTTTAATGGTTAATCACAATTTCCGATGAAACTATCTATTCGTTCTTTATTAATGTACTATCCACTAAGCACAAGTCGTAAAAATTCAAAATAAATACAAAAGGGTTTTTTCTAAACACAAATTTGAGTTCAAATTAAGTCAATTTTTGAATCTAAAAAAAAAATTAGAAAATCCTAACTACATTTTCATGTAAAAGCATTACCAAGAATATATTTATTATTAACGTTAAGAAACCAACATTTAAAGAACCATAATTTTATTAACATTAAAAATAATACCATCAATATATGGTTATTTTTATAATTTACTAGATTTTTTTTACTAGATCTCATTTCTAATGCTGAATTTAAGATATATAAAGCTAATAAATGTTTTGTTTTTGTAACATTAAAATTTTTGAAAGTGAAATAAAACTATAGAGAGCACTGCCTTAGTTCTACTACCAGTTCTGGCCTTTTTAGTTACGTTTCGCTACGACTTAATACGAGTCCATCATAGAAACGCTTTGTGTTATTTTGGTTAAAATATTTGCCTTTTGAAAGAAAAAAAGTGGCAAATTAAAAGCACAAAAGGTAAGAAAAGTAAAGTTAAGTAAAAAAAATAGTTTTGTATGGAATATCGCATACATAATAGGTAATCAGACAGGGAATGTGAAAATTCGTCCCGGCCGATTAGCCATCGGACCTTAACTCGCCGCCAATTCATGCCGCCGCCAGGCAAACTCGCAGCCACGCCGGGAAAATTCACCGACGGGACGACTCGCTGTTGCCGTGGTTTTAGTTTATTTCGTATAGTAGGTAAACATGGCGGCGGCGAGATGGGTCAGCGGCGAAATGAACGGCACGCGGAGAGTTGGCCCTGCGGTGAGTAGGGTCGGATACGGCGAAAATTTTGCCCGATTAGCCATGAAACTTGTTTGATTTTTAAATTCACGGGTACGAAATTTCACTTTTGTTAGTATTATTTGGCTTAAAAGTTCCGTTGATTGACGCTCACTGTCTTGATGACGGGTAAAAATGCAAAATGCATTGATCCGGCCTGAAAAGGCAAAGTAGCTGTCGTAGGTCACGGACTATAGTTGTTTTCTTTTATTTGCATTCGATCTTTTCATTGATCGATAATGTATAGCAGTGTTTCGCCTGCTTTTGTTTCTCTCGTATCTCGGTAGATGGCGCTTCTTGCTATAGTTTTCTCATTATTTACATTTAATTAGAGACAAAACCGTCTAATTAACTTCGCAAGATTTGTCACATTGACCAGCAGTGTTCTGAGGAGTCCCATAAGGACGAAACAGTTAACTGTCAACACTTATTAGGTGTCCATTAGATCTTGGACCGCCGTGAGGTTAAGCTTTCGGGCTACCCACGGAAAAACATGAGAGAAACAAAAAACTCCTTTTTGCCCGATTAGCCATGAAACTTGTTTGATTTTTACTACAAAATGATTGTTTATATAGGATTTTAAATTCAATTTTTGTAAGCTTCGAGAGCCGAATTTACTTTACTGAGTGTCGAGTTCACGAAAACCTTAACGAATTCTTGCTACTCTGCGTTTCCAAAGTAGAACAAATTTATTTACGTCATTTAAGTTATCTTATTCTTGCAGATATTTAAAAAACAATATTTTTACAGTGTAAAAAAACATTTATTTTTCAATAATACAAAAACATTTTTTTAAATGTAAAAAAAAACAGTATTCTTTATTGTCCGAAAAACATTAAAAAAAAAAAAAAGAATTATTTTTTTATGTTAAAAAAATATTTTATTTTTAATGTTAGAAAAATATAAGATTATTCTTCTAACGTCAGAAAACGGGTTATTAAACTTCTTTTTCACTATAAACATAACGTAACATCCAACCTGACGTTATGTTTTTCAATTAAACATTCTTTTGACGTTACTAAAATGTTTTTGTGTTTAGTAGATAAATGTTTTGTGATATTAACATATAATGTTAACTATAAGCTTTAAGACATAATTGTGTTCCTGTCTACTATATCTTAATTTTAGATGCAAGAATTGTCCAAATATGAGCCCTAATCATTGTACCTTAGTTTTAGTCTGAGAAAGAAGAATGTATAAATTCTCTTGGTTCAATAAATTGTTTTAAACCCCAAGAATAAAATATGTTTTCCATCAAAAGGTAAATGTTAAAGTTCTTGGTAATAAAAAGGTCAACAAATTCTTTTTACATAACCTAAAATTTAAAGAAATTGCAAAACCGGCTGTTCTGTTTTTTATTTTAATCGCGCACGTTTTTTAACACTAAATTTGGTAAAAACTTACCTTTTCATGTGTTAAATATGATCTAATTTTTTTAATCAAAATATTTATTTTTATAATTTATTTTCGAACCTCAAAAAATACTACATTTTTACCCTAAGATGCTCTTATTCTGAAAGCAGTTTAAAATTAGATGCTGTAAAAAAATAAATAATATTACTATGGAACGATTTACAAAAATAGAATAAAAGGTTTAGCACAATAGAATTAAATGTTTTTTGTAAAATCATTTTTTGAAATAACCACTAATAAATTTTAAGATCACCAAAATACGCACTGATTTTTTCCTAGAAATGATTAATTTTTCCTATAATTAATTACTTTTACTCTATTATGAAAAATAAACTCAGAGAAGCCAAAGAGAGAAATAGCTGGGACACTCTGTTCGGTTTCGTTATCGTCGACCTAGAGCAGAACAATACCAACTGACATTTTGTCCATTTTTGGTTTTGTGTCGGAAAAAATAGTTCAAGAAAAGGCAAATCTTTTGCAACCAAAAAAAGCTAAGATTTGAAAGAAACAAAAATACCGGACCTTATTAAAAATTAATCCTATCTAAAAAAAGGGTACTTTATTTTTGAGCAAAACTATCAGAAATTCCTGTCCTGACTACTTTTGAAGTGTCAGATGGGATACTTCTGATCGGAACAGAACGATCCTACTTGCAAAGTGTATTATCCTAAAAAAAGAAAAATCGGAACAGAACTATACTATTTGCAAAGTACTATCCTAACAAACAGAAAATTGAAACAGAACTATCCTCTTTGCAAGGTGCAGTATCCTATTGTCACGCTGTACATCCTTACAACGGTGCCCTAAAGGCTTATAAGGCCGACTTCAACGTCCTCGCAAAAGTCCAGCATGGAGCCGTTCTGTTGGTCAATTATCGCAAACCCCGAAATAACTTCGATTTCTACTGGGTCGGCGTTAACCTAGTTTTTAACCTAAGAACCCAGGGCAACCCATTACGATGTTGGTGTAATTGTTTAGACTAAATTGGGTCAACCAAAAATTAATTATGTAATTTATAACTGATATACTTTACTTACATTATCTGAAGGACTCTTGAAGTACAAAAACATCTTGCCAATCAACACACACCAGCATTTTTTGGCGTGGCCGTTCTTCACTTTGGTGAGCCAGCCCTGGACGGAGGGTTTGTTTTCTTCTTTACTTAGTAAAATTTTGGTTGCATTACGCCGCTGTACGCTTTGTAATATTCGGACCTAAAAAAATATGTTGACGCATTGACATATACGTATAAAACAAAATAAATAGCGAATGACCCATATTGCTGTACGGCGTCCTTTAAATAATAGATTATCATCATAGACTGAGCATGATACCAATAAATATATATTTTTATTTAATCAATGGTGATACAAATTCCAAGAAGTGACACACTCATTTGTCGACACACGTATCTTCCAGGCAAAATTAAAAGGACGCAAGGGACTCGAAAGAATACTGTTAGGTACTCAAGATCAGAGATAGCCCCCATATGCTGTCCAGGATATGAAGCCAAAGAAGAATACCGTCGACCGGGACTACTTTATCACCTCATCACGGTAACTTTGTTTTTGGGTTTTGTTTTGATTTGAAGTGGTTTTCTTTTGCTAACGGCACTAAAATGGTGTAGATTTTACATTGTTTATTAACATCAATAATTATAATAAAATCGCAAATAAAATCGAGGTATTCGAGGAATTTTTCAAAAACCTAGGAATGCCTGAAAAATAATCTGTTACATAAAAAACCCTGTATAGAAATATAGTATAGTGGGGAAAAATAAATAAATATTAAGATTTATTTTGCCAAGTCTTACCCAGTCTTCCATAGCAGTAATAGTGTCAGCAGTCAAATAATAAGTCTTCTTTCCCGTGTCAATCTCGAACGTATTCGACCCCTCTGCTCTGTTAATTTTACAAACTTCGTCTAACGCGATTTGACCTTGAGGTTTCCTGTTGATGTCTCCTTGACTTTTGTAGTAGTAGAGGGTGCCGTTCTTGAGGACAAACCACTTTTTTCGCCAAGTCTTTAGTTTGCCACCTAGAAAATAAATTAAAAGGCTTATCTCTAGTGTGCAAGGACTGCTGTGTGAATGCCCTGGCCTAGCCAGGACGAGACGCCCAAAATCTAGAGGAACTGAGGGACATAGAGCTAGGCGCGCTTGCCAGATTTATAAATAGCTGCGGCTGGTTTAGTTGGTCTCTCCCTTATACTCAGGGAGGGACAAATGCAAAAAGTTAAAAATAAAATAGGTATTTATTAAAATAAACAAAAAAAACGAAAACAAACATACACATCCGTTTTCTAAATCAATCTTAACCTATCACAGTAAAACGAAACGCTTGGAATCTTCAGCAAATCTGCTTAAAACCTCTTCTTCTATTTGTTTTTTTTCTGAAACTAATTTCCGTGTACACTCAGCATGCAAAAACCGCTTAATCTATCGTCTAAAAAGATTTTTAGGCAAAATATGTAGACCAGTTTTTGTTGATGAAAAAAAATCCAACTGCTTTGCAACTTCTGCTACTTCCAAACTTTTTAACTCCTCAACTCAATTTGTACCATAATTTAGCGTCATCGCCAGGCCCATTTCAATGATAAAATTCTGAAAATTGTTTACTGCGCATCTTAAATTTACTGAATGAGAAGTCCAGCATAACAAAGTTAGTACAAACGGTGTCCCGCATAATGTTCATTTTAATTGTCATCAATAATAACTGATGTCAAGTGGTTACAATGTTTGGCATATCTTGCCGATATCTTTTCAAGTTTTAATGAATTAAACTTCACAGTTATCTCACTACATGACAAAAATCCAGGATATAATAAATAAAATACAGTTTTGGGAATCTTGTCTAAATAGAGGAGTGACTGAGTTCTTTCCAACACTGCATGATTTTGTGTCCGAGTCAAAGAGTCCATTATCCGCAGAAATCACTTCTGAGAAAACCACCAACTTCAGAACGTGCAATTCAATCAAAGAATATTTTCCAGTGCAAGAAGAGTATCTTGATTGGGTTCGCAATCCGTTCTCCGTCTCAGTAGAAAAAGCTCATCAAACTCAAACTGTAAAACAAACTGAACAGCTAATTGATATTGCAGCCGATGGAAACCTTAAATCTAGATACTTTTAATTATTCAGCTACTTTGTTGGAGTTTTGGGCCCAGCTTAGAAGTGTAGTTCTAGAATTAGCTAATTTTGCTGTTAAATAATTGTTGCCTTTTGCTATAACTGACCGTTGTGAAGTAGGGTTTTTAAAGTATGCTCTTACAAAAACCGACTTAAGCCTAAACTAAATCCTGAAGCAGATACAACTTTCAAACAGTGGACCCAATATTGAGAAACTTATCTCAAACAAACAGGCCCATCCATCACATAAAGTTTTACTTTTTTAACATATTTTTAATACTTATTTAAGTGTTTTTACTTTTTCCGAGTTAGTATATTACGTAGCTATTTAGTTCCTACATTTTTTATTTACTCTTTATTTGGAAGCCTAAAAAGTAGTGTTAATCTCGATTTTTTTTTACACAAAACTTAACGTTATGTCTTATACTTAAGTACTTAGGGTAGGGGTTCCCTAGAAAAAAAAGCAAACATTAGGGTACCCCAATCTACAAACGTTTGAGAACCACTGCCTAGCACATACGTACTACCCTCCAACTTTAAGTTAGTACAAATGGTGTCCCGCATCATGTTCACAACGGTAAATGCGTCCAATATCAACTAGGAAAAACTGAGCTTTCTGTATTACTTGTTTATATATTAATTTAATTGTCACTATAAACTAACCTAGTTTGGCCAACGATCCACTCTTTTCCAAACTTTCTATGCGTTTTGGACTATCCAGATAAGACGCTCTGAGCATGAGAGAAGATTCCAAGCTCGTGGTGTCACAGCTTAATGCGTCAGGAGGGACTGCGTAGTCGTCTGACATTCCGGATTCAAATGACGTATCTGAAACACCTTGTTCGGTAAACATTAGTGAATTTTGAAACTCTACAAACATTTAAAAAATAAATCTTAAGAAAATACATTTTTACCTTCCTAGAGTGCATAGCGATGGCTAGAGAAGGTATTATTTTCGACAACAAAAAATTTTTGGAGAAAACGCCGAAAATATGCTATTTGGGTCTATTTTGACATAGGTCTTATCGTCGTAATGCCTGTCTGTGTGTGTTTATTATTTCTGTCCGTAACACGATAGCTCCTAAACTGCTCAACCGATTTTCATTAAATTTTTAGGTAAAATAATGTTCGGCACTCTAATGAGCTGATTAGACTTTGGTCAAAATCCATTAATGCTAATGATAAAATTATTAAAAAATGCTAACTTTTTAATGGAGCATCGTATCAATATGCGGTTTTCGGAATATAGTAGACTACATTTTGGTCAATAATTTGTGTCATAACCAAAAAATTTGTAAGCGCTTTAGTTTCTGAGATATTAAAACAAACAGTTTTTAAGTTTTCATGGCGTCACTTAAACTGTGCTAATAGGCTAGCTAGAAAGGTATCAGATCCGTCATGGGTCCATTTACTTTATACTAGTAGAGTAAATTTGCAAAAAAGCTACAAAATGGGTATTTTTTTTCTATATTTACCAAAGTGGTACCTATGACCCAAAGCAAAAGTTTCATTCGAGAATCCCCGATTTTCCGGCTTCAAAAGCCAAGATGGATAAGAAAAAATATAAATTCCCTGTTTTGGGAGAAATTTAATTAATTTTGATGGCCTCGCACTTTAGGCTGGACCTACTCAAATTTTTTTCACTACAAAGCAATATGGCGACTATATTTAAAAAAAATCTTCTCTTTTTCGATATTTTCATTTCCTTAAATTTATTTAAAAAAATTTTGTTTTCAAGCGAATACAGAGATGGCCCTTAATACGACAAAAATAAAAGAGACGTTTATAACCTATACACCAAATTTGATATTAGCACAAAAAAATCTGGATTTTATCAATAGTACCTAACCCAACTTTTGTCAGTGTCATGTATTGCTGGTCGCCTAACTCGCGTAGTCATATCGCGAGGAACATTTCACCTGTGCATTGTATGACATTTCGGTCTCTCATCAAGTGCGGTGAACGTCAACGAACGTATCCTAGAAACGATCCTATAAAATAGACAATTCTACCTAAAATAGACCAAGGCCAACACAAAAATAGAGGCCACGACCCTGAAAAAATCAGCTGTTCTCCGGGGGCTGAATTTTACATTGGGTCTTATGGGAGGTCAGACGTTTTTAGGATATTTTCAAAATGGCACACACATTTCCGCGAAATTTCAGTGAAATATTCACAGACACCATCCCGATATTCCACCAAAGTTTTGTAAGGAAGCAACATGATTAAAAGGTTAAAATCTTCAAGATTTAGCATTCCTTCTTTTGAATTAAAACTACCCGCCATATATCACATGCCAACTGTTATATTTGACATGTATTTGACTGTCATCTGTGATTGTCACATTTACTTCTGCTTTAAACTTAATTTTTGTGTGAGCTAATGAAGCGGCTCTGAAAAATTAAGGATCACTATAGATTTAAAAAAAAATGTTCTGAAAGAATATAGTAAAAACAATGTCAAAACCAGCTTTATTTAAAAAAAAATCAAATATTCATGAACCGTCAACTTCAATATTTTAAAGACATCATCTGTGTCGTAACGTGACCATCAAGAAAAAATCAGCCCCGGATGTGACGTCAACAAAGTGGAGGATCGTGGCCCGTTCGTTTTGATAGCCCTGAATAGACGTCCGATCCGACCACGACTGTTCGCCAAGTGTTCGGCCGTGTGCCTCGCCCAGTCGTAAGTATTTTACAGTAAGTATTTATAAAAAGTTACAATTTGACATTTAACATTCCAATTGGCTTCCGAAGTTTTGATAAAAAAGTTATTTTTTCATTCTTGTATGACAGTATTGTTGTGTAGTGTATCAATATTTACTAAATAAAGGTCACTGATTAAAAAAACTCCATAATAAATGACATGTCTAATATAATAATAAGTGTGCTAAGCTCCATAGCAATCGTAATCGCTTTGTAGTTTTGCTGAGTAGATACGTCAAAAAATTGTTTTTAAGTTTTCTGAAAATCCGTCGTAATAAACAAGAAAGAGGACAATTACTGTTTCTTATTTGTAGTCTTATAAAAAGGATACTAAAACTTGTTTGAAAACCTTCCTGCATACTCCCTCGACTTGAGGAACTCGCCTTTGGCACAGTCCACCAATTTGTCTCGGTCGTGTGCAAAAAATAGTTTTCAAAATCAATCTAATCGGGTAAAAAGGAGTTTTCTCTTATATTTTTCCGTGGGCAGCTTAAAAGCTTAACCTCACGGGAGTCCAAGATCTAATGGACACCTAACAAGTGTTGATAGTTAACTGTTTCGTCCTAACGGGACTCCTGAGAACACCGCTTGCTCAATGTGACACTCTTGCAAAGTTAATTAGACGGTTTTGTCTCTAATTCTATGTAAATAGTAATAAAACTCGCAAGAAGCGCCATCTACCGAGATACGAGAGAAACCAAAACAAAAGCAGGCGAAAATAAACTGCTGTACATACCGATCAATGAAATACCGATTACAAATAAAAAGAAACAAACTAATACGTGACCTACAACAGCTCTTCTGCCTTTTAGGCCAGATTAACGCTTATTGCGTTTTTATCCGCCATCAGACACGTGAGCGTCTATCAGCGGAATTTTTAAGCCAAATAATACTATAACACAAACGTGAAATTTAGTACCCGTGAATTTAAAAATCAAACAAGTTTTGTGGCTAATCGGGTAAAAAGGAGTTTTTGTTTCTCTCATATTTTTGCGTGGGTAGCTTAAAAGCTTAACCTTACGGGGGTCCAAGATCTAATGAACACCTAATAAGTGTTAACAGTTAACTGTTTCGTCCTTATGGGACTCCTCAGAACACTGTTTGGTCAATGTGACACTCTTGCGATGTTAATTAGACGGTTTTGTTTCTAATCCTATGTAAATAGTGAGAAAACTTTAGCAAGAAACGCCATCTATGAGTTTTCTCAGTATTTACATAGGATTAGAGACAAAACCGTCTGATTAACTTCGCAAGAGTGTCACATTGACCAAGCAGTGTTCTGAGGAGTACCACGAGGACAAAACAGTTAACTGTCAACACTTATTAGGTTTCCATTAGATCTTGGACCCCCGTGAGGTTAAGCTTTTAAGCAACCGACGGAAAAATATGAGAAACAAAAACTCCTTTTTAAGCGATTAGCCACGAAACTTGTTTGATTTTTAAATTCACGGTTATTAAATTTCACGTTTGTATTATAGTAGTTTTCAAAACTGGTTTTTTATTATACTATTATAGCCTAGCTATACTAGAGACCCTGTATGTATGACATATTTTAGTAAAAATATGTCATGTAAAAATATGTCATACATACAGGGTGTCTAATCTATGCTAGCTTATAGTGGATCTGCACTTTTATCTTTTTGCATTTTCTTTTTGATAAGGAGCATTTTTAACTTTGTAAAGTAAAGCATGTTAAATTTTATTGAGTTCTTCAACATATGCTTGCAAAAAAAACTCCTTACTTTACCCTTTTTTCAGTGGACACCTTAATACTTTCTTAAAAACAAGTATAAATAGTCTATTAAGACATGGGATATGATCAGTTAACAACAACTGTTGAATTTGCAGCACTTTCGACAGATATTTTTTAGAAAGTCCCAAGATCGACAACCTTATCGGGAATGTGAACAAAAATTTATAAGAAACTAAAATCTAATTAAATTTAAAAATTTGCCCTTACATTATTTTTATTTTTTTGTATCTTGAAAATTATATTAAAATTAGGTTAGAAAATGGGTTGAAAGAATTTGTGCAGGAATAGATAAACCCACGAACAAGTAAACTTGTGTGAGAATAAGTTTGTTTTTGTACAATTATTTTTATCCTCAGTATTGCATATTGCATCTTTTGAAGTACAGAAATAAACATTTATTCTTATTATTTTTATTATTTGCCTACCTCTAGTTTTACTTTTGCTGGGTGATCCACTACTGCTAGACGCTGTTCTCTTTCCAGGACTCGAAGCTGAAGTCTCGCCACTACTTCTACTATGGTTGCTGTGTGTGTTTGTGTTCCCCTCTAACGCCTGAAAATTAAAATATAGGTTTAAGGTACTATTTGTAGCCACTTTTACCTAAAGTTGTGGTTCAGATAAGCACAAAAAATGAGTTTTTTTACTAGTTCTTAATTTTACAGAAATTTTATTAATTATCATTATTATTTGTGGCCACTTACATCCCCTTTGTGGTCACTCTCTTTAATTGCGATACTATAGAGTCGCATATGAGTTCTAGGACATACACTATGAGATGCGCTTCCGAACATTCAACAATGGATTTTGCTAATCCATGACGTCCACTAGTTAACGTTTAACGGCATTGTTAGAGATATATTGCTTAAATAATAAACCAAGCAAGACAAACTTCAAACCTATCGATAGGGTTGCCAAGTTTAGGGAAATTTCCATATTTTCGGGAAATTTTGGAAGCTTTAGGGATTTAGGGAATTTCAAAATAGATTTTTTTCTTATTAATTTTTATTTGCTTTACCAATTAATTTAAGAAGTAATTTTAAATCGAAGAAATATTTATTATTTGATTATATCGACCCAGTCACTTTATTATATATCGCCATCTGTACGCACATAAAATTGATGAAGCATGCTGCAATCGCCAGTGCTTTGGAAATTGCCCGCCGTTTGGGATTTTATTTTTTTTTAAATAAATCTAAAGATATTCAATAAAAAGTTTCTTTATTAAAATCGAAGATAAAAAAAATTCCAAACGCCCAACAAATTTCATTTTGAGTTTCAATATTACCAATTTTATTTTACACACCCAGGACCGCCGATTTAAGGAAATCTGGAGAAATTTTAAAGCGAGTTTAAGAAATTTTGAACACAAACTGTTGGCAACGCTGCCTATCGAGACTTCGAGTGTCAAGGTAAACCTGGACAATTCACTCTAAAGTATGATTGTTCAGGAAGCCGAAATAGTTTTAAGCGTACGTAGATTTTAGGTACTATATACGTACCATGTACTTCTGGAGTATGTACTTTTTACGTTTAACTTGACGTACTATGTACGTACTTACTACGAGTATTTTTGACGTACTATGTACACTACGTCGCACTGTAACGTACTATGTATCTACGTACATAGCACGTATGTGTGCAGTCTGGAAAGCAGGGGCTTAGAATTAGTGTTCTAGGGTTAACAACAATGACCAAGAGGCTGTATGCTCTTGTAAATTTTGTAGTTACTAAATTTAATCATTACAAATGCATTTTTTATCTCAATTTTTTATTGCTTAAAAAAATATTTTAATATTGACTAGCTTTTTACTAAATCAAACTTGTCTTGCTAAATTATTGATAATAAACAAGGACATAACCACCTCTAACACGTTTCGCCCCATATAGGTATTCCATTTTGCCCCGGCGGGGCAAAATGGGGCAAACACAACTTTTTACTGAAAAAAAAATATCGTTTAAACTAAAAGTTAAAACATAAAGATTACAAATCTAGCCAACTTAATTCTAAACGACGAACGCAATGGGGATCAGTTGATATACGAAATAAATAATAATAAAATTAACTACCCCATATTGCTGCCCTTTCCCCTATGCTGTTGTTTTTCAGATATAAGAATATCCATACCGAATAAAGTCACATAGCCTTCTTTGTATCGGAGTTTTCTTTCTATATTTTACCTTTTAAATAAATAAATGTGAATCGCTATCTTTCAAAGCTATAACAAGTCTGTATGGATGATAATAAAACTATGAACTACTCTTACGTTATTTGTATTGTTGCCTTCTCCATCACTAGAATCGTCACTAGAATCTCCAGTGAAAGGCATGGATCGAATTTGGCTAGCCCTTCCTTTTACTGTGGCGTATACTGGCACTGGTATATCCTGGTAGCCGGCTTGTTCTGGCCCTATGTCACTTGGGGTTGTCCCGGTTAGAGTTAGGCCTTCGGAAGCTACCTGTTTAGATAACAAAAATAAATAATGTATTTTCATTAAATTCGGGTCAGATGAAAATGACTTACATGTACAGGGTTTTCTCGTATATTTTTACACCATATCAAAAACGTTTATTTGAATAGATATCAAAATATTATAAATACAAACGTTTTATAATTTTTTACGTAGTTAAAGAATCTTTGGGTCAGAATGTCAAAAAAAAATCTAAATGAAAATATTTGACAGGTCGATGGTTTTTTTAAATTGAACACCCTGCATATTATTTTAGATTTTTATAAATCTTTTCTTCCTGATTTCAAAAATATATCTGTTGGTATTATTCCGTTTATTAGTTTTGGAGGTATATGCGAACAATAAGTGGGGACTAGAGGTTAATTTCAATAGAGAGTATAGGTGGAACGAAACAGGATCTAATCTTACATACCGGGCAGCGAATTCAGTCCTGTGATGAGTATAAATACCTAGGTCTAAAAATTACAGCTGATAGAACACTAGACAAAGCTATAAAAGGTCGAAACGTACAAGGAAGAAAAGCAATAACTTTATTAAATGGAATAATTTGGGACCAAAGTATATCAAAACATAACAAAAAGTTTATATATAACACGATTGTAAAAAGTATTATTACAAATGGCTCAGAAGTATGGCCAATTAAAGATAGAACAAAAAAATGCTTTCCGCAATGGAGATGGACTATTGGAGAAGAGCAGCAGGGTAGTCAAAAAGAGAGAGAGTCACAAATCAAAGAATAAGAGAAATTATGACATTGGATGAACGTACTTTAGTGGATGATATAAGAACAAAACAACTGGTGTGGTACGGACATGTACAAAGAATGGATGATGGAAGACTACCTAAACAAATACTGCAATGGAAACCTACTGGCCGAAGAAAACGAGGAAGGCTGAGGAGAAGCTGGGGAGAAGGAATAGACAGCGCAATAGGAATAAGAGGCCTAGATGATGAATTATGGGCAAACAGAAACGAGTGGAAATTGGGTATCGGAAAACGTAGAACGTAATGAAACCGATAAATATATATAGATATATGCGTTTAAAAGTTTTATAAACTTTAATCGACTCTTTAAAACATTAAGGCAGCCATGAAAAAGAGAATAGCATTGACAAAAAAAGTGATGCTGTTGCTTTCTAAGGTATATTTATTTACCATACGCAGTGATTCTGCGCAGTAATGTGTGGCAGTACAAGCCAGTAAAAAAAAATACAATTTTTTTAAACAAAATAAATATCTAATACTTCATTCGTAATTTTCTACATAGCCTTCTTAATTTTTAATACAGTTTTGAATAATTCTTATAAATTTACTGTGTACATAGCTTGGGACCTATCAATAAATTACGTAACACTCCCTGTTTGGCCTTGCGTTACACACAATGTTATTTTAATGTGTTTTTTCTTGAAAATGCGTTACAAGCTTAGAGTAAGAAAAATATAAAGAGAAGTAATCAACCGCGGCCCCGTGTAAATTTTCCCTCTTCGTGGCGGTCATCTCTGAAAACTTAGAATTTACAGAATCCCCGGCGATGGCAACATAGCTGCGTCACTGGAATCATCTCGCAAAAACCAAACTGGGCTGAATTTTCTTATTATTTTCATAAATATAGCACGTCTTGTTTATTTTTCCGTCCAACTAAGTTCTTTTTTACAAAAATAAAACTCAACACACAGTAAAAAAACACCAAAAACTCAATACACTGAGTCCGACGGCCAAGACAACACTGCATTTAATACAAACACATATTACTGTCAGTGTCGACCTGAGAGCCTAGGAAAATCTAGGCTAACCATTCACGGCTTTTTGACCCACCTCATTAAACTGTTGCTATCATATCAGTGAAAAAATAATTTTTTGATTGAAACTCGTAGACAACGATTGATTAGATATAAAACTTCGGGTTTCCATTGTCTTTATTTATTTTAAACACGACGTTTCGGTAAGTAAATACCTCTAACCGTTTTCAAGTGTAAACTGGATTGTTTAATCCAGTCTAAATGCTACTACTTATACTACTTGGTGTGCAGTCGGATGTGACGGCCCGCCCCCTTTTTTCATTCTAAGACACTTGCTTTCTTTAAGGTGTGGTTTCAATATGTTTGGCATGTATGTGCTTGGTTGACTGAAAACTTCTTTATTCTGCATTATAAACGCAGCTTCAATAAACTTTCGTTTTCGCTAATGTGACTTCTTATGCAAAACTTTAGCTTCAGACCATTGAATGACTATTGAATCATGTGATCATTTGGTCATGCATGATCCGCTAAACCGGATTTTTCAATATCTCCTAATTGGGTACTTTTTAGATGTTCATTTACTCTTACCTGAAGAGGGCGTTTCGTTTTACCTACATATGATTTACCACACTCACACGGGATTTGGTAAATACATTCCTTAATATTTGAGGGATTTTCTGGTTTTGTTTTAGTTACAAAACTCGGTTCGTATCGTATTTCCGGATGAAAATACTGTTTTTATATTAGTTAGAATAGTGTTTGGCTATTCGTCTATATTTTTTGAAATCCCTTGAACAATGGAATGTTAATAACACCTAAAGAATTATTATTTTTTGAGAATTTGCTACATTTGGTTTGTTTTTAATTTTAGAGATCGTTGAGTTTATTAATTTCTCGGTATAACTATTTTGTTGTAAGTAGGTTTCCTATATACAGTGGTTTGAATGTTTCTGTCTATTTGTGTGATAAGAACATCCAAAAAAGGTAAGGCCGAATCTTTTTCAATCTCCATTGTGCATTTGATTGTTGGTCGAATACCGTTCAGATGGTGTAGAAAATTCTGTAGTAACTCTTGCTGTGTTGATCGCAAAGAGACAAACCTACTGGAAGTCCATCATTTTGCGCGAAAAACTTATTTTTTTGGTAAGTAAGCTTTCCAATCCTCCTTTTGGGAAATAAAAATTGGTCAAATTATCGCAATCAAGTCGTAATTCATAGAGACACCACCATTTTCCACAAAAAAAAATGTTACACAATGTTGTAAAAGTAGTTTTTAGAAAAGGTACTATATATTTTATTAACTGGTCACAAGTTGAACCTGATTTATTTTTTATACAATTTGAAGTAGATACAGGAGGCGACAACAGCGTAACGCATGCATTGTTCACCAAAAAATGAATGAATGACCGCCCAACACGAGGTTACCGCTACTCTTTTTTTCTTACTCTGAGGTTACAAGGGTGGGCACGCGTTTTCATTATTTGATTAAAACAATTTAATCATATCCAGTTTTCCTTCCTTAGAAAAAACCATCTTTAACCGCTCTTAAATTAAATTTGACAAGTTGACAAAACCCTCACTTTTTGTGTCAATGCGATTGTCTGTTTCATGGCTGCCTTGATGTTTTAAAGAGTATCAATTTAAGTTTTTAAAACTTTTAAATGCATATATCTCCAAAATTATCGCGACATATACAATTTTTAGATCAGAGAGAAAATATCTATAAAATTCTAGAATAATATACAGGATTATCAAATACCAAATTGCAAGTAATGCAAGGACCTAAAACTATAAACAACAAGTGAAATTAAAGAAAGAAAAACAAGAAAATGTTTTCTTTTCAGAAATTTTAACACACGAAAAGGTGATCTCATACTTTCAGACGTTGATTCTTTACGTCTAATTTGAGTTATCATACCTTTGACGGTGGGAAAGAAGAATTGTTGAAAGTTGGATGACTTGGTCGAGTTAATACCCTGAGAATTTATCGTTCTTGTATTGAGACACCGCAGCCTACACAGATGGAAGTTTTCCGAAAATTTATGTATGGCTTCGGTAGTTCAGTGGTTAGAATGTTTGCCTAGATAGCAAGAGATCCCGGGATCGATTCCCGGCCCAAGCAGAAAACTTTTTTCTTATTTTTCTTTCTTTAATTTCACTTGTTGTTTATAGTTTAAGGTCCTTGCATTATTTGCAATTTGGTATTTGATAATTATATTGGCAATCGCCCATTTTGCGATCAGAAATTTTAACACACGAAAAGGAGATCTCATGCTTTCAGACGTTGATTCTTTACGTCTAATTTGAATTATTATACCTTTGACGGTGGGAAAGAAGAATTAAAGAGATCAGTTGGATGACTTGGTCGAGTTAATACCCTGAGAATTTCTCGTTCTTGTATTGAGACACCGCAGCCTGCATGGCTTCGGTAGTCCAGTGGTTAGAATATTTGCCTAGATAGCAAGAGATCCCGGGTTCGATCCCCGGCCGAAGCAGTGAACTTTCTTCTTATTTTTCTTTCCTTAATTTCACTTGTTGTTTATAAATATACAGGATTTGCCATTTAAAACACTCATCGACCTGTCAAATTTAGACATTAAAATTTCTCTTTGAAATTCTTACACAAAAATTTTCAAACTTAAAATATCTATAAAATTCTAAAATAATATACAGGATGTTCAATTTAAAACAACCATCCACCTGTGAAATTTGGACATTTAAAATTTCTTTTTGACATCCTGACACAAATATTTTTAAACTTCGTATCGTAAATTTTGTATTTCTAATATTTTGGTATCTATCCAAATAAACGTTTTACACAGGGTGTAAAAATATACGGGAAAATTCTGTAAACTCGGATTCATAAATAATGGCGCAACTGTAATTTTTAGAGATACGAATTTAAGCCAACTTAACACCAATGCAGTGTCGGCCCATGCTTCCTTGTCTTTAGTCGTCTGGTACGTACGTGGTTACGTCAGTGCTACGTCACAGTTATCCAAGGCATCAGCAGTTGCATTGTATTTCATACCCCTCCTTGCCTTACCTGATATATCCGATCCTCCCAGCTAGGAAACCTATGTAGTGGGGGAGTCGGAGCTCTAGGCCACGGAACTTTTTCTCGGCTAGGCGTGTAGATTTCCGCATAATCGTGGGCTAGATCGGGATCACTTGATGTAGTGCTTGGCACCCGGTCTATGCTCAGGTTGTCTACTGCTGCACGCAGTTCATCTGTCAGTGGATCCATGCTGTAAAATAAAAAAATATTTTCTAATTATATTATCTCTTTCTATCTATGAAGCCAAAATTGATTTGGGACAAAATAATATAGGGACAACATATGATTTGTTTGCGTTGATTGAGTACCAAAATGTTCGAAGAGTACCAATTTCACTCTAGTAGGATACTCATCAGGAAAATATATGCCGAGTTTTCATTATAAGTAGTTTAGCAAATGCTAGTTTAAACTGGAAAATTTTGGTAAAATTGGTTTTAGTGTAGTTAGAAACTTAATTACATACTGACTTACTGATTACATAACAGTTCTAAACAGCATTACAATAGACAGAGATCAAAGGATGGTTAGAACAAAAATCTGCATTGATAGCAATTTCGAAATGAAAAGAAAAGTTGATCATAACAATAAACAAGTTGACATGAATAAACTTACAGCAAAGAAAGCTTTATACAAAGAAAGAGCAATGACCAAAATGGGGAAAGATGTCGCACAGAAAGATAAAAAGAGACTGATGAAAAAAAGACGGAAACTGGATAAAGAAGGAAAAAAAACATCGATAGAATACACAAATAAATAAAACTATAAGAAAAATGATAAAAGAAAATAAAAGAAAGGGATAAGAACAGAAATATGAAATGTCTAAGGCCGACTCTAGCCAAACATGAAATACTTAAAATAAGATATGAATGACATAGAAAGTAACGTTAAAGAGGATATTATAAATATCTTAGCTCTTCTACACAGAAATATACCAAACAAAAAGGAAACCATCGCGAAACTATAAACAAAAATAAAGATCATAAACTCAGAACTACCACCTGAAATAAGCAAAGCGGAAATAAAAAGAGCATTAACGAAAATGAAAAATACTTAATTACCTGGAAAAGGCGAAGTAACGGCAGAAATGCTAAAGAATTCCATATTCCTGAATAAAATACTAAAAGAAAAAATAATCCCAAACAACTGAAAACAATCCATAACCATTATTATTATAGAGAAGACCCGAAAATCTATCGACCTATAACAATGTCATTAATAAGCTTTCCACGAAAATATTAACAGATAGACTAATAACAAAATTCGACGGATAAAAAAACAGCAGGTTTCAGAAAAGATTTCAGTACTGTTGACCACCATTAAAATCCTTATAAAACGAGCGAACGAATACAATATTCCAATATATATTGCGTTTATAGACTTTGAAAAAGCTTTGGATAGCTTTGAGCACTGGGCGGTAAAAGCTTCTTTAATTAGTAACCGAATAGATTACAGATATACAGACTTAATAGCCAATATATATAGCTAAGCGCCATCTTAAATTTTGGAACGTTTTATAACGTAACTTATGAAAAAAGTATCAGTATCTGCCATTTATTAGGTATTTTATTGATTGGGCTTACATTTTCCTCAATTAAAAAAAAAACACTTTTGTAATGAAAAGTGCACTTTTTCTTCGATTTTTAGGGATAAAAGTGTAACTTTTTATCGAGATAAAAAGTGACAAATCAGGAATAAACAGTAAAAATCCAACCAAAATACGTCAAAAACTAAAAACGCCAATTTTTTTTTAACCCGGAAAACAAATTAAAAAATGCGAAAAAAAATAGAATTTGGTGATTAAAGTGCCTCTTTATCCCTTGACGAATTGTAGCCCTCCCTTTGTTTAAAAACAGTGACACTTTTATCGCTTGGTACATAATATACTATTATTTATTATTTATATATACCTAGAATTGCTAGTAGTGGTTCCAAAATTGACACTAGTGACTAAAGTACTGGGTACTACGGGCTCGAACGAGTTGCCAGAAAGACAGACTGACTGATGCCGTCTGTGCCTTGATGATTTTGAAGAACTTAATGTGGAACTGGGTATCTGAAAAAAAAATGTATGTGCTTAAGACCACACGGCAGAAGTGTGAACTTCAACAAGGCGAAATTAATAATACTAGCCTTCATCTGCATCATCATATTGTCATATATGTAATTTGTGCATGCTATCAGGAACTTGGTTGGTTGACCCGATGTAAAAGTATTAGGGCGTCAACCTAGGAAGTATGTGGTGCAAACGATTTATGTTTAAGATTAAAACACGTTTGTAATCACATGGTTCTATAAAACCAATCAAGAACGGATAGTCATCATCCAAATTACATACATGACAATATCGTTCGCTGAATGTTCATCTCACAGTTAGTCGACTCGCGCCGACTTCACCCGAATAAGCGTTACATAGCCGAGCCTGACGGCTCAGTTCAAATTGACTACCCACAAAAACTGCTAAACGCGCCTAAAGAAGTTAAAACTTCAAAAAAATAATTTCATTAAATTAAAAAACCTGAAGCAGAAGTGCGACTGACAGAAGGGTCCTGTTTATATAGGTCGTCGGCTGATTTAAAATTGGAACAACTCGCTGCGAACAAAACGTATTTTAACCGTTTCAATGAAGAAGGCGGGTTTTTACTAATACGGTTAAGAAATATTGACGATAAATTGACAACGGTTAGGTTTCACACTCAAGGATCCTGGCACAAAAATCAGAAGAGTATGTTTTTATTGTTGCCACAATATGGTATATTGCGCGGTTTTGATTTGCGCGGTTTGTGTTTCCGGCGAAAGGGCCGAACATCTATTACAAATGCATTAAAGTTTATTATAAACGCATTTTATTCGAAATACATTTATTTAAAAAACAATTTTTAGAAAAGCATCTTTTTAGAAAATTAACCTAACATTAACTATTTAGTTTCTCTAAAAGATCCTTATCCCGGGTGATTGATCATATTTTACTTAAAAATCTTCGTTAATATTGATCTGACGGTAATGTTTCAATTAGTTTTCAATGGTCATCAAGCCCCATTGTCTAATAAAAGGGACACCATAAGTGTGTATTTTAAAATATTAAACATGGTATTAAACATAAACTTACTGTCCTGGGTTCGGGACTACAGCTTTCTGATCTTCTCCTGTCAGCTAAGATTAGATGATTTTTGAGTAATTCTAGTTGCTGATTACATTTAATATTCTGCTCTTTTAGGTACTGGTTCTGCTGTTCTAGCTCTCGTAGTTTGTTTGTTACCTACAAAACAAAAAAACGTCAAAAATAAGACTAAAACATACATTCTATGGCTCGATCTCAAATAGTACGTGGTAGCGTGCCGACATCGACGGTTCCGTCTCATTTGTAAATGTTTGTAACTATAAAAATCTGATTTGTGACAGTAAAACGTCGATTTTTGACTGTAGAACTCCCATTTGTAAGTATAAAACCTTTAATGTGCAAAGATCCAAACATCGTAATATTAGACTAAAAATGATGAAATCTAAAAGGAAAAACGACATGTAGAACTACCATCTGCCAATCAATCAGCCAGGATAGCCTCAAATGCCTTCAGTCTGAGACAAAAATCCAAAAATACCACGGAGAGAGCTAAAGTCAGTTCCAGCAGGTATTTTTGGTCAAAGATAAATACAATTAGAGGTATTTACAGTTTTTTAACGAATAACAGAGGAGGTCAAAATAGTTTATCTAAGATGGGGCCAAAACTCTATTGTTTTTGAGATGCAGAGCAATAAATTTGACGACTTTTTCAACTTCTTTCAAAAACCCGCCAAAAAAATTAAAATTTCTTTTCATCGCTTCTTTATTCTCATTATCTATCTAACATACACGTCAATGGGGCCCAGACAGTGGCATGCATACAATCTAGGCAAAAAGGCGTTGCCTACCTTAGATAAAATTCATCATCATCATATTCATAAAAAGCATTTCTCCATTAATTTTTATTCTAAATGTTACATAAGACATATTTTGATTAATTGCGTATATGTACTGCATTATCGCGCATTTCTCATCTCATATTTTCCTAATAGGTGCTTCATATGTGCTTCGTCCCGGCGTTTAGTTTTAAGATATAAAATTTAGAGACATTTATCTAAATTAGAATGCTTTTTATTTTCTTTTTTTTGCTAGAGTTATGCTCAAACTTTATACTTAAAGTTACTTTTATTTCTTGGTTTAAACTAATTTAGTTACTAAGATATGCCTTGCCTACAAAAAGGGTAAAAATTTGAATTTGCGCGGTGAATTATATGCTCAAGAATGCATTGACTTTACTTTATTATTTTTGCTTTCTCTACCTTGAGTATATCCATTTTCCATCCTTTTTTAATTTAAGTTTTCCCTAATTTTATACATACCTTTTTACTGCTGTATTGCTCATATATGGCAGTGCTCCAACGTCCGTCTTGCTATACGGAGCTTCATGCGAATATTTGGGGTACTCTCCATACCAGTGATATATATTGATCGCCAAGTGAAATCACATGCGTGCTTTTTTAAGACAGCGGTCGTGTATAAACATTTATGGATTGCTTTGAAGTGCTACTGCTACTACTTTGATTGGAATTATTTGGATTCGACTGTGCAGTTGTCCATGTACCAAGTTCCTTTCATCCAAGGGTAAGTCAAAGTGTTTTTGAGCTGCGTTTCTTTACAGTTTTTACTTATTCCTTATGCTACTATTCCTAACTGGAAACACAAAAGTGTAACCTAAGAGTGGGAACTATTGGACTGGAGATCCCTATTGCTACAGTTCGGTTGGTTTGTTGACTTTTTCATGCGAAAGACGTCTCGACCGACCATTTTTTGGTCCTTCGAGCCGGATTTCCCGTTCTGCGTAATAGGTGCTCTCAGAGTTGCATAATTGTGTTTGAAGTTAGGACTTTACTTTGCGTCTTTTTGAGACAAGGCATATCTTAGGTTTTACATTTTATCTACGGTGTGTCTATTGTACGTTGCACGTACCAACTTGCATTACATTTTTTATTTGTGTAATATACAAATTGCATACAAATTTTGAAAAATTTATTTTTTTTCAAAATTAAAATTTATTGCGCTGTCGATGTATGTAAGGCTTGCGTTTCCTTGCGTACCTACACAAATATAGAAACTCTTATCAGTTGCTAAATTTTTTGTGCATATTTTTTAGCATTTATACTTTTTGCTAAAAACTTGCTGTTCTTTACTCAATATTTGCTAAAAGCCGCTGGCCTTTTAATATTGCTTTGAATCTTGGTTTACGAGGGAATTTGAAAAGTACTACGATATATTTTTTAAATTTGCTTCCCTTATTAACTATTGCTTTACTTTACACTTTAACCTTTTAAAATGGTAAACGATACCGAAAAAAAGGTAAGCTCGGCTAAGGCCTTGCGTCAGACTGCAATCAATCAGTTGAGTGTGCTTGAACACTATGCCAATCAGGCGAAAACAAATCCAGCTGCTCACACAAGGTTTAAAGTTAACTTTAAAAAACTTTCTTCTTGTTGTAAGAGCTTTGAAAAGCATCATAATGCTTTACTGATCTTGATTTCAGACGATTCTGAAGCTCTGGAAGCTCAGAATAAAATACAAAAAGATTTTTTGGATAGATGCGTAGAGGTTGAGGCTTTGCACTATGATTTATTTGAGGTGGAGGCTGAAGAAATAAATCGAAGCCACAATGAGGTAAATAATCAAACAATTATTTTTCCGGAACCAGAATTTTCTCTTCCTAAGTTAAATGTCCCTCCTTTTTCGGGCGATGTTGAGGAGTTTCCAAGCTTTATTGAGATTTACAATGCGGTTGTACATACGCGTAAGAGCTCGGACATTGAGAAGTTTAAATATTTACGTACGATTTTAAGAGGCCCTGCTTTAAATTTAATTAAAAATATACCTCTTGAAGGAAATAATTATTTACTTTGCTACGATACGCTGATTTCCAGATATGACAATAAGCGCTTGCGTGCGGTTTCTTACTGGAAATCTATCGAAAACTCACCTCGGCTATCCAATGATGACGTTTTAGAATTGCGCAAAATGCTAGATACGTTCAAGGAAAACCTTGATTGCTTAAAAAATATGGGATATGCGACCCATAGTTGGTGCTTTATTACTGCGAACATGCTTTTGGATCGATTAGATCCCGGAACGCGTAAGTTATTTGAACAAAATCACGCTTCTACTTTAATGCCAAAATACGAAGATATTTACAAATTTTTAGAGCAACATTGCACGTCTCTTGAATCTTTATCTTTGTCTATGAAACAAGATATTGTTCAAAACTCACGACCAGGGAACTTCTCGAGATCCCCCCGTAATCCACGAAATAAAACAGTTTTACTTGCAAACAGACAGTCACAAAAAACTCCAAATTCCAAACAAAACACGTGTTTCTACTGCAAAGCAAAAAATACACATCTGATTTTTAGCTGTGAATCTTTTTTAACGAAACCAATTCAAGAACGCATTGATTTTATTAGAAATAATAAGGGATGCACCAACTGCATGGCTAGTTTTCATCAAGTAAACTCGTGCACTTCACAAAAAAGATGTAGATTTTGTTTTTTAAATCACCACAGTCTTTTATGCCTAAAAAATAACTCCCCAGCTTCGGTGATTGCTTCTTCTTCTGTGACGTCTAGTGGATCACAAACTAACCCCGTAGAAAATCAGATTACTGAAAATAAATCTATTCACGCGGGTACTGTGCTTGGCGACTATGACACGTTGCTTTGCACTGCTTTGCTGCACATCCGTGATGCATACGGAAATTGGCACGAAATACGCGCCATCTTGGATAATGGCGCCATGTGCTCCTTTATAACGAAAAAATGTGCGAATGCACTCGGACTTCCTAAATCCAACATTTCGCTTAATGTAAACGGTTTAGGAGATATGTCTACTACTGCGCGCAATGCGGTGCACTGTAAAATTGCTGCTATCGATAATAAATCGAAAATTTTTAGTCTAGAACCTGTATTAATAGACCAAGTTTGCGATAAAATGCCAAGTGTATCTTTTAACCAAAATTCTTTGCACTACTTAACTGGTCTAAAATTAGCTGATCCCAGTTGGTATAATCAAGCTGGAATTCAGCTTCTTATTGGCGCGGACCTTTATGGATCACTTTTAGAGGAAGGTAGACTTTATTTCGGTCCAGACACCCCCTCTTGTATTAATACAGTCTTCGGATGGACTTTGCTCGGAAAAATGCCTCTGCGAAATGCTGCTTTTGCATCAAAAAATATTTCTACTTTTATGGCAACTATTTCCACTCCTGATTTAAATAATACTTTGCAAAAATTCTGGGAGTTGGAAGAGGTTCCTACGGTGGAGAAAAATTCACCTTCAGATATTTTTTGCGAAAAATATTTTGAAAAAACTACTATACGCGATGTGGACGGTAGATACACCGTTTCGTTGCCCTTTAAAATGAATCCCGTTGATTTCGGCGATACCCGAACCCTTGCTTTGCGTCGGTTGTACTCGCTTGAAAAACGTTTGCTAAATGATAAAAAATTATTTACTTCTTACTCACAAGTAATGCAAGAATACTTGGATATGGGTCACATGCGTGCAGTTTCACCCCCTAATAACTCAGAAATTCATGAATATTTTTATATTGCTCACCATGCGGTTATAAAAGAAAGCTCGAGTAGCACGCCTGTTCGTCCTGTCTTTGACGCATCGAGTCATTCTTTAAATAAGTCTAGCCTAAATCAAGCCCTTCACACGGGTCCTAAACTACAAGGAGATTTAGTTAAAATTTTGCTTAATTTTCGGCTACATAAATATTGTTTTGTTAGCGATATTTCTAAAATGTACAGAATGATAAATGTGGAGGAAAATCAACATAAATACCAACGAATTTTATGGCGTTTTAATTCTGAAGAATCGGTGCAAGATTACGAATTAAAAACTTTGACTTTCGGGGTAAACTGTTCTCCATATTTAGCAATTCGAACCTTGCTTAAATTAGCCGATGATTATCAAGACTTACCGTTGGCTTCTGCGATTTTAAAGGACAGCGTCTATATAGACGACTGCGCAGTAAGTTGCGCAGATTTTAATAAAATCATGCTTATGAAAAATCAATTAATTGAGTTATTAGGGCGAGGTGGATTTGAACTGAAAAAATGGGCATCAAACGAACCCAAATTGCTTGCAGACTTGCCTGCAACCCACATACAAACCAAAGACTTTTCTTTGGATCGAGAGGATGCAAACTCTCTAAAAATTTTAGGCTTGAGGTGGAACCCTCAAAGTGATAACTTTTTTTATTCTTTTAATTATAATACAAAAATTTGCACTAAGCGTAATTTGCTTAGTACCCTTGCGAAATGCTTTGACCCTTTAGGTTTTCTTACACCGGTTACGTTTTTTGCAAAAAATTTAATCCAGTACTTATGGTTTATAAAGTTAGATTGGGATCAGTTAGCACCCCCGGAAATAATTTCCAAGTGGAAAAAATTCGAGGAAGAACTCAAATTATTTTCTGATTTTTATATCCCAAGAATGATTGATCTCTCTAATTTTCAATTTTGTCAAATTGTTGGATTTAGCGATGCATCCGAGCGCGGTATGTGTGCGGCGGTTTATTTTCGTATTGTTTATCAAAACGGAGATATTAAAACGTATTTTGTGTGCGCAACATCGAAAGTCGCTCCCATAAAAAGAATCAGTATTCCCCGTTTGGAGCTCTGTGCGGCAGTTTTGCTAGCTAAACTCATTCAATTTATTCAAAATACTTTTGCTAATAAAATTGCTTTTCAAAATACTATTGCTTTTACGGATAGTATGGTAGCGCTCTCTTGGATCAAAGGATCACCACATGCGTGGCGCACTTTTGTATCCAACCGAGTCACATACATACAAGAAAAAATTCAGCCTTGCGATTGGAACCATGTTCCTTCTGAATTAAATGCCGCGGACCCCGGGTCACGTGGTCTATTGCCTGCAGATTTAATTAATTGTTCCCTTTGGTGGCAAGGACCCGAGTTCCTTTGTAAGCCACAAGAGACATGGGATTTTACTAAAAATAATATTACTACACCCAAAGAAGCTCTCGAAGAGGAGCGAAAATTGGTGTTTGCTGCAACAATTGAACCAAATTTTTTGGATTGTCTGCTTAACAAATTTTCAAATTTTTTGCGTTTAATTAGACTTGTTGCTTTTATACTACGTTTTATTCACAATCTTCGCGCGCGTAAATTTAATAATGAGAAAATTATTATTAATTCTACGTGGTTAATACAATATGAGTTACAAAATGCAATATTTGTGCTTATAAAACACGTGCAAAATAAATATTTTCAATACGAGATTTCTTTACTTGTCGATAATAAACCGTTGCCAAAGGTTTTTAGAAAATTAAATCCGTTTTTGGATCAAAATGATATTTTACGCATTGGCGGAAGATTATGCAATTCGGAATTAGATTATGACAAAAAATTTCCTATACTTTTGCCCGGTGATTCTCAATTTACAAAGTTATTGATTGCGCATACTCACGAGAAACATATGCATACCGGCATAAACACGACTTTATTTTTACTTTTTCAAAATTATTGGATTTTTGCAGCTAAAAGGCATATAAGAAAAATAATTTCGCGTTGTTCTACATGCTGGCGCACGCGCCCCAGTAATTATCAACCCCCTGTTGGTAATTTGCCAAAATTTCGCGTTTCACAAGCAAAAGCTTTTCAACACGTTGGCGTTGATCTTACGGGAAGTTTTGCTATTACAATGAGCCGCATGCGCGGTGCAAAACGACTTAAGGCTTATGTCGTTCTATTTATTTGCGGTTGTACGAAGGCGGTACACTTAGAAATTGTGTCAGACTTATCGGCAGACGCTTTTATGGCAGCATTCCGACGTTTTATTGCCAGAAGAGGACGCGTGGAAGTAGTCTACTCGGATAACGCGTCAAATTTTACGCTTTCTGCTAAAATGCTTAACGAGATGTTTGCTGAAGTTGCTAATCGCGAATCAATTCGTTGGCACTTCAACCCTCCATCCGCACCCCACATGGGCGGTTTGTGGGAAAGTAACATCAAAAGTGCAAAGTCTCATTTACTACGAGTAATTGGAGAACAGGTGCTTACTTTTGAGGAGCTTTATACTGTGGTTACGCAAGTAGAAGCTATCCTCAATTCTAGGCCTTTGTGTCCAGTCAGCACAGATCCAAATGATTTGACTGCACTGACGCCCGGTCATTTCCTTAGCCTGGAACCACTTACGACTGTTCCAGACCTCGATTTTGACCAAGTGCCTTTAAATAGGCTTTCTCGGTGGCAGTTGCTGCAAAAACTGCATCGCGATTTTTGGCGTAGATGGCACAGAGATTACTTACATACATTGCAACAGCACGCTAAAGTGAATCAAGACAAAATTGATCCCATTGCGATTGATACGATGGTTTTGATCAAAGATGATCAAACCACTCCCTTAAATTGGGTATTGGGACGAGTAGTAGGATTGCACCCTGGTACTGATAATGTAGTAAGAGTTGCTACAGTTAAAACCTCCAAAGGTTTATTCAAGAGGCCTTTGGTGAAATTGTGCCCTCTCCCTAATGCTTAGTTCAGAAAATACCATACCCTGGGTATTTTCAGGGGGGCCGGAATGCTTCGTCCCGGCGTTTAGTTTTAAGATATAAAATTTAGAGACATTTATCTAAATTAGAATGCTTTTTATTTTCTTTTTTTTGCTAGAGTTATGCTCAAACTTTATACTTAAAGTTACTTTTATTTCTTGGTTTAAACTAATTTAGTTACTAAGATATGCCTTGCCTACAAAAAGGGTAAAAATTTGAATTTGCGCGGTGAATTATATGCTCAAGAATGCATTGACTTTACTTTATTATTTTTGCTTTCTCTACCTTGAGTATATCCATTTTCCATCCTTTTTTAATTTAAGTTTTCCCTAATTTTATACATACCTTTTTACTGCTGTATTGCTCATATATGGCAGTGCTCCAACGTCCGTCTTGCTATACGGAGCTTCATGCGAATATTTGGGGTACTCTCCATACCAGTGATATATATTGATCGCCAAGTGAAATCACATGCGTGCTTTTTTAAGACAGCGGTCGTGTATAAACATTTATGGATTGCTTTGAAGTGCTACTGCTACTACTTTGATTGGAATTATTTGGATTCGACTGTGCAGTTGTCCATGTACCAAGTTCCTTTCATCCAAGGGTAAGTCAAAGTGTTTTTGAGCTGCGTTTCTTTACAGTTTTTACTTATTCCTTATGCTACTATTCCTAACTGGAAACACAAAAGTGTAACCTAAGAGTGGGAACTATTGGACTGGAGATCCCTATTGCTACAGTTCGGTTGGTTTGTTGACTTTTTCATGCGAAAGACGTCTCGACCGACCAATATGACTTTTTTAAAGGAGGCGTGATTTATTTCTATTATCGCTAATAAGATATTAAAGCCTGCGCCTTTTTTGATTCTCGAAAGACGTTGTGTTCTGCAGGCAGCTGGCGCTGTAAGAATAAGACAGACAGAGCAAGGAGGCGCGTAGTTTGTTCGCCTACCTTGCACACGAATATTCTGCCAACTATAGAGAAAGGTGGAATCTACAAATTAACAAATATGTGGAAAATCGACTATTACTAGCACAGGTTTGGTTTTTCCAGAAAACTGTAAATGTTTTATCGAATATTTATAGAAAATAAAGTAAATTACTTTTTTTTAGGTTGAATTTGGGCGCAAAATATAAATTTAAAATTAATTGGTACAGTTGGGGACTTTTTAAATTACCGCCCTCGAAAATACAAAATATTCCTATTTGAAATTCGGAAAAGTAGTTTGAAACAAAACAAATAAATTATGAACCTTACCTCTGTTTGTATACATATATATTTTTGTAAAAAATTGATTTCTTCAAATGATTAATTTTGAGAAAAAATACAACGGCAATTTAAAACGTCCCTGACTGTACCAAAAAAAAAACGAATTTTGGTATTTTTGCTTGCCTTTTCCCTATTTGGACAATCATCATCTCGATTTCATAAAAGCTATAAAAAATTTATTAGATTTTTTAAGGGCTTTAATATTTTGTCTTAACTTATTTTAATTTGATATTTGAAAATAGTTCTTGAGGGAGTGTTTTTTAGAATTCTTTAACTTGTGGGCTAGTGTGCAATAAGTGGCAAAACAATGCCTACTCTGCTTTGCGTACCACTGCACGCCAATGAGCCTAGAAAATAGATCAGAGAACATTAGGGTTTGGTTCGGTACTTAACACTTACCCATTCCTTAATCCTAGCGGCTTTGGCTTCGACCTGTCTCGCGTCGTGAAGCCTCAACTGGCGTTGCTCCTCGACCTCGCCCTCCAACCGGTTGATGTGGTCCGAATTGTTGGGGTCACTCTGCGCCGACCATGCCAGTTTTTGTTCCATTATTCGAACCTGTAAATACAAATAGGGCCATTATTAAAATACTTTCAGTACCTACAAGTAAAAAGTACAAAAAATTTGTAAAAGAAATTAAAGTTTTAATTACATTTTTTTTGCAAATGTACTTTAATTACCATAAGTACATAATTAAAGTACTTATTTGTGTGCTTAAAGTACAGGGTCATAGATTATATTTGCGTGATCTTTTTGAGGTATATTGTAGGAGATAAAAAAAAAACTTTAAATACAAAAGGTGCATAATTTTTCTATATTATCTTTTGGAGTAGGTATGTTTTGGACCTAAAAAAAGCATATGATTTTTTCAGTAGAAAAATTATGGACAGTGTTAGAGCAAACTAATATCAATTATACATACATAAAAACGATAAAACAACTATACAAATTCCTGGTAACGAAAGGCTTAAGAGAGGGATGTTGTATCTCACCAACTATTTTTAAAATATATATCGCAGTAGGTCTAAAAAACTGAAAATATAAAGTACGCGGCATGGGAATACAACTAAACGACCGATTTACTATATACACACTACAGTTTGCTGGCGACCAAGTAATTGTAGCTAATGATAAAGAAGACATGGAGTATATGATGAGAAAGTTAACGGAAGAATACCAAAAGTGGGGGTTAATAGTGAACGTGGACAAGACAGAGTACTCATATATTGGAAACGAAGAATGGCAACCAATAGGGCGCAGAAAAATAGGGCGTCCTAAACTGAAATGACCAAAGATCAATGAGTCGAAAAAACCCGACAGAAGATGATTGTCAGGATCGATGGAGGTGGAGAATAAGCGACGGACAACATAGAAAAACGTTCTAAACCGACATAGTAGTAGTATGTCAGAAAGCTAAGATGTCATATTTTGACAACAACTTTCTTAAGTTATAGGGAACACGCTATATATTATTTGTCAAAACTAAATATATCTTTGCCTGGATTAAAAAAATATAGAGGTGGTTGACATTTGGATAGGCCGATTTTAAATTATGTTTAGTTTTAAATTAATGTTAAAGTGCACTAATGATAATAATCAACTTGGTTCAGGGTTCCGTTTAACTCAAATAACTTAAAAACGGCTTAACCAGATAGTAACAAATTATGTTTTTAAAATCAGAGGAAATACATCTTTCATTTTGCCGAAAATATACATGTTGCCTTTAAATTAGGAATGTTTCTATTAAAATTTAACATAAGAAATAACCCTGGATAAAGGCTACGGAAATATAACCAATGACCCTCTACATTTTAGTGAACTTGAAGTTCTTTATTTGACAAAATCAAGTGCATTGTTAATATAATCAAGTAACAAAGTACAAGTACTGCTTATTTAGGTAATTATACTTTAAGTAAAGTACTTAAACTACTTGTAATTTCAAGTATTTTGCTTGAAGTACCTGACAACTCTGCCTATGATAATAGAATGAAAGCTTCGATTTAGTGACCTTATTTACATAAGGGTTAATAAAGTAATGTATAAAGTTTAGACTTTTAAGTGTGCAGTTCATTTCAGATAAATACTCTCAACAATAATTGCTCTTTAGAGGAATTTCGACAAGTTGAAAATAAATAATAAATATTGACATTTTCCTATGTTGATTAGGAAATAACGGATCAAATGTCTCATCACTTATCCAAACAAAATTTTTAAATTCAAATTATATAAAAAAATACTTAAGTAGTACCTAATAATAAATAAAAAATATACTTAATAGTAAAAAAAACGGACAAAATGTTTTTCATGATAACTTTTGAACCATACCTTTAAATTTAATGGAACAAACTGCACTTTGTAAGAAATTCATCGGGCTTTTGACAAAAAATATTTTTTGTTTATAATATTAAAATCCAAGATGATAGACAGAATCTTATGTTCCAGAATTTCTTTAGAATGTTTTTTGAATTTTTAACACAGTCCTATTTTTTCCCCGCACAGCCGAGGTATGAATCAATAATATCGGTTTAAGGATGACCCAAAAAATTATTTTTTTAAATATTGTTTTACTAATTACACGATTGTCTCAATTTTGTCGGCATTTCTCACACTTACACAAATGAACGCTTAGCGAATATTTGCAAATAAAAATGTCCACTGTAGAATACACAAGACTGGAGGGATCGTAAATATTCCCGTCACAGACGTATCTAATTAAATTGTGGATAAGGTTACGTAGTAGACATTCCATATGACTTAAGTTGCTGTCGTCTCTGACGAAACCATTTGTTGCAATAATGTCGTATCAGATCATATATTGCCGAGTATTTATACGAAAGGAGCGTGTCCGTTTGAGAAAAATATTCTCGAGAACTGTAACTTTTGGATATCCGATCAGAACTTGTGATCAAAACTCGTGAATCGTGTGCCAAAGTCGCGTCTAAATGTTGACTTTGACTCAAGCTCGATACTGATATTTTAAACCAATTTGGTGGAGTACTTTTTGGTCGGGTAAACGTCATAAGGGTTGTGTGGTATTGATAACATGATATTGATTGCTAACTAATTTATAAGAAATTAAACAACATTAAGATTTTGTAACGCACTTTAAAATTTAAGCAACACTTTATATAACTTAAAAGCTTTTGAACCAATAAATTTTATCAACGCAAAATAATTTACTGTCAAATCTAACCTAATTTAGCCATCCAAAATCCGCGCCTTCAATCTAACGTATTTTTACAAAAAATATATTTGCCGTGAAATGAGTCAAACCATGTTTTTCTTTTACATAATATGTCCAGTTTGATTTTCAAGAACATCATAGGCCTGATTTGCTAAAAAAAATTAAGAAAATAGCTTTATGTTTGTTAACATAGTCGCTAGCCAATGGCGCCCTCTGCCTAGATTGATAATTTTTTGAACCACAACTGCGGCACAACGGCCAGAAAAAGTTGAGTTTTAAATTAGAAAATGTAGTAGACATTTTTCGCCTGAAAAACATTTTGTCAATGTCGTTTTTACAACCAAAAATATAACTCAAATATTTGGTTTAAATGAAAAGGGCGCGAACAGTTGCGTACATTACCTTTAGTAGGGCAAACGTTGAGAAATCGTTGTCTTGTCGATGGGGGTCATAGTCGATCACGCAACCATCAGAGCCACTTGGGGTGACAGACAGTTATTAATCTCCAAATTGTGTCCAATTTACCAGAAATATTTTCGAGAGCTTGATTATTAATTGAAAACGGCATACCTATCTATCTAAATGTATGAGTGTAATTTTCATTTAAACACCCTGCTGAAGATAGGGCTGTTATTTTTAGTTACTGTACCTACATCGAAACTACCAAATGGCGACAGATGTCGTCCATAAATTTAAATAAACATGGGAGGCGCAGTACGGTGAATAAGTAATCAGGGTATTTATATCAGCCCTTTTTTATTTCTTTTTGAATTAATGTGTTTGCTTAATACTTTCTTTAAGCATTAGAGAAAACCGTAAGGGGAAAGGTTTAGCGCGCAGATATAAAATTTAGGATGAAAAAAATAGAAATTATATAAGTACCTAGGTATTATGTGACGTCGCCGTCGCGCATCTATACCCCGTGTTCCACTGCAATTCTTTCATCGAGAAGTCGCAAGTGCGAGAGATAAGGTATACATATCAAAAGTACATGAAAAGGATAGCCATTCCCCTACATTAACGCAACGTCTAGGAAATAGCTGCCTGGTAACTCGGGTGTCATGGCGGCCGTTACGTCACTGCTACGTCATAGTTATCCGAGAAATCAGCATTAGCATTGTATTTCAAAGCGGGCTTGGACATTTTGCGAGAATTTTTTTACATTTTGGTTTTATTTTGGCTTTGAAGTTGTTTTAATAACATTTCTGTGGTTGCTATACATATAATAAAGACTATAAGTAAAACAATTTTATCATATGGACTTATTTTTTACTTGTTTTTCTTTTAAACTACAACCAAAAGTAAACAATGGCTTACCATTTTTATTGCTGAAAGGTTGATCGAATAATTTGAGTTAGGTATTCAATCAACGCTTAAAAAAGTTAATAATAGTTTCATAGAGCTGTTTCTATCCCTCCTTCCTAAAATTGGAGAAAGAAGATAATCAATAAGCATTTAAAATTGTGCATTAAAAATTAATCAATAAAACGAGACAAAATTAAATTTGAATTATTTACTTGCAATATGGCAATGTACCTACATTGTTTTTTATAATTATAATTAATTTAAAAAAAATGAAACCCGACTATACAGGTTTGCCACTTTAAATTGAACGCTGCCGTTAGAGGGTTAATAATTGTTTGTTAACTGGGTTTTTCACGGGCTCTCTTCCTGACACAAAAAATTTTGGGTCGGACCCCCGGAAAAAGGTCTACTGACCACCTATATTTTTTTTTCAGAGGAGATCATCCAACTTGCAGTACCTCATTCCAAAGCTTACGAAAAAAGAAAAACAACGGTATACATTTTTTTAATAAACCCTATAACTAAACCGTTTTTTATTATTTTTCATAAACTTTCAAATGAGGTATTATCACAAGTGGGGTCATCCCATCTGAAAAAAGTTGTATGTCAGTAAACCCTTTTCCAGGGGTCTGACCAAAAGTTTTTTGCTTAAATGTTTTTATTAACCCGCAAGAAGCAGCGTTTTATTCAAAGCCGCCACCCGTTTATACGCTGCGTAACACTCAAACTAAGTGTTAAGCAGATTTTTTTTTAACATAATTTTTTTAGACAGTTACATTTTTATTAAGTGTTATGCAGTGGCAGCAAAGCGGGTTTTATTATTTTTTTTATTTAATGTCCAAACCAAAATTGCTTTAGATAAGTTAAAAATTGTTTATGATTATAGATTGATACAGCGCATGTATATCTCTTATTGACGTGTGGATAAAAAGCTAAAAGGTGTACGCCATGGGTCATTTATTTTTAATTTATTTTTCTTTGATGCTTTTTCTTTTATTTTTCAGAAACATAAATTTTATTTTTACCAACAACAAACACTAGAAATACATTTTTTGTTGAAATGAAGGGCTGCTAAAGAATTCGGTCTAATATTTATATAACTATTGGAACTTTTACCTTAAATTTTTAAATTATTAAATTTTTTAATACATTTTTGAATTTTTTCGACTTTTAAATAGATCTACATTTGTTTCTCTCATAACGTGATGTGTATGTCTCTCTTTATTCATCGTGGAGCAGGATAACTGCCACGTCATAGGCTGCCTAGTTCTGATTGGCCGGGAGTTACTAGACAACCGTTTCTTTACGAATCGTGTACTGTAGGAGCTTTTTCATTGGTTGCACGCCGTTTCCTTTCTCTGCTTTGTACACTTAGATCATATACCTTCATATAACTTATCTCACGCACTCATAATTTTTCAAATAAATAATTGAATTGAAAAACCCTATTTATCTTGAGACCTGACGACCTTCAAACGAAAACTAAGATAAATCTAAGAAAATTGGGTCAATAATTATTTAAATAGCGAAAATTCTTTGAAAACAAGAAATATATCTGCAACAGGGACATTAACTTAAAACTAAAGATAATAATACTGCGCCGCTATGTTTCTCAACGCTTCTTTATGGATGTGAAGCATGGACAAGAAAATGAGTAAAACAAACAGACTTATTTTTTTTTATAGATAGTGGTGTCGTTAAATGCTAAGAATTTTATGGACAGATAGAGTCACGAGGCAAGAACTGATGCAGAGAATTAAAAAAGAACAAGAAGAAAAACTTTGAAAAACAAAAAGTTGGAATACTTTGATCACGTAACGAGAGACTACAAATACAAGCTACCTACTACAAAATATAATGTAGGCAAATTTTAAAGGTAGAGTTTAAGAGAATGGTAAAGTCCAATTAACTGTTTAGAACAGCAGCGAAAAATATTCACATTGCCCTGATTATTTTCAACTTCGGCTAGGAGATGAACTTAAAGAAAAATATTTAAATTGTGTCTTACATTTTGCATCCACAATGTCCACTCTTTGTTAAACTTAAAAACACTACTTGCTGTTATTAAAGACATTTTTTCCAATAAACTAAACACTTACAAACAGCACTTTCGTAGACTGTATGTCTGATAGTCCTATGTCGCGAATCATACATCTAAATTATGACTGAACTGATAACAAAACAGGATAGTATTTTTTTAAAAAAAAAGCTTACTAGACGTTATTTTATAAATACGGAGTGTATAATTATTTATCAGGAAAACAAAATTTCGGATTTCCATTATCTTTATTTATTTTAAATACGACGTTTCGGTTGCTACAAAACAAGTTATACCAAGTTTGTATTTCAGAACCTTTAATATTTGTAGTAATAATAAAGAATTAACCACATAAATAAACAACCTTAAATAGGACTTAAAGCGGAATGGTTATTCCGAGAAATTAATAAGCTCAACGATCTCTAAAATTAAAAACAAACCAAATGTAGCAAATTTTGAAAATAATAATCTGTTGGGTGTTATTAACATTTGACACTTCTAATAAGCGGACAAAATCGACCAAACCGTGAGTGTCCGCTTATAGGATGTTTCACTGTAAATCATATGTAGGTGAAACGAACGCCCTCTTCAGGTTAGATTAAATGAACATCTAAAAATTACTCAATTTGGGGATATTGAAAAATCCGGTTTAGCGGATCATGCATGGTCAAATGATCATGGATTCAGTGGTCAGAAGTTAAAGTTTTGCAAAACAAGTCGCATTGGCGAAAACGAAAGTTTATTGAAGCTGAGTTTATAATGCAGAATAAAGAAATTTTCAGTCAACCATGCACGGACATACTAAACATATTGAAACCACTTCTTAAGGAAAACAAGAGTCTTAGGATTAAAAAAAGGGCAGGCCGTGTCACCTGACTGCACACTAAGTAGTATAAGTAGTAGGCTATAGACTGGATTGTTTGGTTTACACTTGAAAATGGTTTTAGAGATACTAACTAACCGAAACCGTATTTAAGATAAATAAAGACAAAGAAAGTCCGAAATCTGTACCCATTATCTGAAAAATATCACAGTGTATAAGTTTTTCAAATGGGTGAGAATATGTAGGTACTGCCTCGAAAACGGGGAAAAGTCAAAGTGCCCATGCGATCTTATTTGATTTTCGCAACTCTATTGGTCCTGACATAGACAGATATCCATTCTCATTCTTACACATTTCAAGAATGCATACACAGATATCACATTGCCCATGCCATTTTCGCATCTCTATTGGTCCTGACATAGAGATATGTCCATCTCATTCTGATCCATTTCAAGAATGCATACACAGATGTCATAATATTTTCCAATATTAAATAAAACATAGCTAATAGCAATTAAAATTCTATTTTTCTAGAAGATTGGGCACTCTGTATAAACAATTAAAGAAAGTAGGTAAAAATGTTTTATGATATTTGTTTGATAGAAGTGCAAATATTAATTGTATGAGTTAAGAACAAAAAAACAATTAAATTTGGAAATTCCGTAGAAATTTTCACTTCCGCTCCTGCACCATCACTCATTTGTCATGCCTTTAATTTTAATAATTAACTTGTGACCACCTGACTAATGAAATTATAGTACATAATATACCCAGAGACTAAAGTGGTACTTTTTATCCCAAGACGAATTGTTTGTAGCCCGGTACCTAGCGGTATTTAGCCATGCGCTATTTTATCACGCGCTATTTAGACATTTGCTATTTTGTTCATGCGCTATTTTGTCAATACGCTATTTAGCCTAGCGCTAATTTTTTATGCTCCATTTTGTCAATGCGTCATTTTCTCATGACCAATTTTGTCTCTGCTATTTTGTCACAGTGCCATTCGATATAGTGTAGGCGGTTTTTTGAGCTTTGCACGTAAAGTCTGGCGAGAAAAAGGACTTATTAGATTCTCCATAAAATATTTCACAAAAATTGTCATAAAATTTTTTTGCGGAGTAGTAGTACACACTAGGTGTGATTAAAATCAATTGAATCCTTTTTATTCTAATAAAAATGTACCTTGACTTTAGGGAAACGTAGTTATCCCATAATTTAAAAAAATGCACTTGCACCCTTTTTACTCTTAATCCTTCACTTCTTAGCGGCATTGCAGTTTTAGAATGCAAACCGCTATCACTAATAAATTGCTTCAAACTTTTAATCACTATTAATTAATAAACAAATTATTAATCCCGGAAGAGTGGGATTAAAAGTACACTTTTCACTCCTAGTGCATAAATTAATTTTTATTACCTTGTAATTTATCCATACATCTTCTGTGACCGTCCATGACTGAAACTTTCTTCCAGTGAAACAAATAGAGAAGCCGACAAAGTCTTTTATATTAAGAAATACACTCTTAAATGTCTATAAACTATAATTTACAGTTGAGAGGCTTAAATATTTAAGGCTTCGTTTGGTGTTAAGTGTTATTTTTACGAGTGACTTTAGTTAAAAAACGTATTTTTTTAATAAATCATATATTTTTTACATTTATTTTTAAGTGTTATTATTTTATTGTTATTTGACAATATTTGAAATTAATAATTAACGACAAAAAAATTAACGAAAAATATATATTTTTAACAAAAATTGTTAAATTTATTAAATTGTTAAAATTAAGTTAATTAAAAAAAAAAGAGCATAAATAACACCACTGCTATATTAGTCTATCGAGACTGACTTTATATCCCATGCAGTGGTTTTTATTTACGCACCCATTTTATTAGGGGTAGTTTTCGCGAACTTAGGGTAAAATGTGGAATAGGGGATGAATCATCAAGGCCTTGGCTAGGTTTATGCCAAACAAACAGAATATATGTGTAATGCAGTGTTGCCAGGTCAAATTTTGCACCATCCCCAGATTATCTTTCAAAAACCCCTTGAAAATCCTTATACCTACGTTAATTCGTATACCGCAAGCGCCAAGCATTGCAGCCCGCATTATGCAAATAAAATAAGACAAAGCCATCATTTAGAAATATTTTATTTTCGCCACTAAAAATGCAAATAATATACATTACTTTAAAAATATAATACAAAAATGCAATAAAATGTATTTGGTAGCTTAATTATTATATTAAATATAAAAGGAATTTTTTGAGGTGTCATAGACTAAATAAATTAATTTAGTTTTTTTGTGTTTATTAATCTTAAAGCTTAAATAATCTTGATTTTTATCAGTGTTTTTGTATGTAGGATACCAGTTCCCATTTTGATTTTGTTTAAGGTAATGGTTGAAATAATTCTTTCAACGGTGGCACTTGAATGTGGTAAACTCACGATATCAATCATAAAATTGACCAAAGTGTGGGCAACATAAAAGATTCATCAGCATATTTCATTTTTGACATTTTTGTCAAAAATTCTTAAACATTAAGATTGTTCATTTCTCAAAATTCATTAAAGTACTATACAATTTATTTGATATTTATCCAATTAAATCCTTTTTGTTAAATTTTTCCTAGATTTTGCAACAAAATCCCTTTATCCCTGCCACACATCGAAAATCCCTAGATTCGGGATAAATCCCTAGACCTGGCAACACTGGTGTAATATTCAACCATAAAATCTGAATATTTAAGTAGACCGGTGCAAATGACTATCAGACGGGAAAAAACTAAAGTATTAAAAATTTTTAAAAATTTATCGCAGCCAATAAGAAAATACTTATACTTATACTCGATACGAGTTATTAGTGTGAAATGTGGTAAAATTTTAGGAGTGGTAACGGTTTACAGTATTCCACTATATATATTGAGTTCATAGACATTCACAAAGTTTTAGATAGCATTGAGCATTAAAAGCGTTTTTAATTAATAGCCGAATAGATCACAGACACACAGACTTAATAGTCAATTTCAGTAGCGGATCCAGGGGGGGGGGCTACAGGGGCCCGGGCACCCCCCCCCTTCCTGACATTAGTGACATTAAACTTTTTTTTTAGCTCGAGGGAAAAAAATTTACGCACAACATAACTGTTTTAAATTTTTTTGAGAAAAAAAAACTAAAATATTCTAAAAATTTGCGCCTGCATTTCCTATGCCTGTCAATTTTTATTTTAGACCTAAGACAACATGGAAAAGATATATTCTGGTTTTTGCTTCCTCCTTGGCCCCTCCCCCTTCGAAATCCTGTATCCGCCACTGGTCAATTTACATATATAGCTAATCCGCATAAGAAAAGGTGTCAGACAGGGTGACACAATACCCTTTAATCAGGCCCTAGAAGATGTTTTTAAAAACTCAGATTGTGAAGAAATAGACATCAAAATACACGGACAATACTTGAACCACCTACGATATGCTGACGATATCGCCTTAATAACAGATAAGAAAGAAGAACTGATAAAAATGCTGAAAGAACTGGATACAGCAGCTGAAAATATAGGCTTTAGTATGAACTACATCAACACAAAAATCATAACAAACACAGATGAAGATATTACGATCAGAATAAACCAATAAAAAATAGAACAAGTAGAGGAATATATATATATATATATATATATATATATATATATATATATATATATATATATATATATATATATCTAGGACAAATTATTAGATTAAAAAAAAGAAAACTAAACAGCTGAAATCAAGAGACGAGTAAGATTGGCCTGAGAAGCATTCGGTAAATTAAGCTACATATCAAAAAGTAAAAAAAATCCTCAGTACCTCAAAACAAAAATGTATAACCAATAACCAATCCTTCCTGTACTCACTTATGGATCCCAGACCTGAACAATTACAAAATCAAACATGGATAAGTTAACAAAAGCCCAAAGATCAATGAAAAGACAAATTTTAAATGTAAAGCTTACAGGTAGAAAAAGGGATTAATGAATAAGAAATAAAACAAAAGTAAGATATGTCAGAGGAGAAGTAATGAAATTAGAATGCAAATATGCCGGTCATAATCACTGGTCGGCATGAAAATCGGCCCTGACACCATTCTTGTAAAATGACCTCCTGAATCCAAATATGAACTCCGTTTTTCCCCATCACCCCCATTTTCGGGGGAGACCCCCTACCTATTTTTACTGCTTTTCGATAGTTTGGTGGGACAAAAACGATTTTTTTTGGCCTTAACATCATTATTTCTGAGAGACTGGAGAGTTTAGACTTCTTAAACATTAATATTTATAGCAAGGTGGTAGGCCATTTGTTTTGGAGGGGGGGTTCTCGATTTTACCGTTTTATATGCATTTTCTGATTATTTTTACAAAATTTTAGCTGCCAGCAGCTTAACGGTAAAGGTAATAAACATTACAGCAAAGTATAAGGCAACATATTAGTATATAAAAGTATATAATATATACAGAAACCACTGGCGTATACAAAAAATCGCCTTGGAGGGGCTTGGAAATTTTTTCCACTTTTATTTATTAACATAATAAAAAGTAGGAAAATAAATAGTTTTAACATAATCTATTTTTAAATTCTTGGGGCGGGCTTTCGCCCCCAAGCCCCCCTCCCCCCTTGTATACGCTCATGCAGAAACTATAATAAAAAAATAAAATATTCTTGCTTTATTTGTGAATGGGACAAGATAATACTTACTTGCCGCTTTTGCACATCAAACTTGGATTGATCAAACAGTTTGTAAAAGCACTGGACAAAACAGGCGACGCATTCATATTTTTGAAAACTAAATTTCCTCGTCTTAGTGAGGCTAAAATTAAGGAAGGTGTTTTTGTGGGGCCCCAGATTAGACAACTTTTTCAAGATTCGACGTTTATTGAACACCTGAATCAAAAAGAAAAACGAGCTTGGTTTGCATTCCAAAAGGTGTGTAAGAACTTTTTGGGTAACCATATAGTGATGCTTATGTTGCTCAGATCGAGGAATTGCTCTTAGCCTAAAAGCCCATGGGGTGTAACATGTCCCTTAAAGTGCACTTCCTTCACTCGCACCTGGACTTCTTTCCTGAAAATTTAGGAGTAGTCTCGGATGAATACGGGGAACGGTTTCATCAAGACATCGCTAAGTTGGAAAAGAGGTTTTCAGGGAAGTGAAATGCAAGCATGTTGGCGGAGTACTCCTGGTTTTTGAAACGAGAGGGTTGTACCTCAGGGTATAAAAGGAAAGCAAGCACCAAGTAAAGGTACGAAAGTTCTTATTTATCAGTGGCGCACCCAGGAATATGTCTTGGGGGGCCCGACGCATCTATAGCCTCATGAAGTCGAATTTTAAGCTATTTTTTGTGTTTTTTTTATGAAATATGTGGAATATATGTAAAAAAATCTAAGGCTTGGGGGGGCGGTTCCCAAGCCCCCTCCTGGCGTTTATTATTTGAAACTAAAATAACTCTCTTTATACTGAAAAATTAAAATTTATGTCGATAATATTATAATTATTATCGAAGAATGATCAAAATAGGTAAAAAGGCTGCCCCCTCAAAAATGGTGGTGGTAGAAGAAAACGCAAGCTATATTTAGATTCAGGGCGTCCTCTTACATAAGAATCAGCCGAAATAATTCCAGGGCTCAAGAATTTTTTTTTGCAGACCACTGATATCAGACAAAAAAAACGATCGATGGAACAAATGTATTGTAAACCCCAAATGAGATAAGCGCGGACGATTTGAAGAAACCTGTGGGAACTAGATGAATAAACACGGCGATAGACAGAAAAGAGTGGAAGATATTGAGGGGGGGGGCGGCTATGTCCAAAGATGGAGAGAAGATGGCTGACTAAATAGATATATAGAGAACTGTTTTTTACGGGTTGCAGCAACACACATCCTATTAAAAAAAGTTAAAGACAAAACGACTACATCTTTTGTAAAAAATATTTTTTTACACCCTAAATTTTACCTAGAAAAATCGAAAAAAAGGTTTCTTTATATTTATCTATGGCACTTTTTTTGTGTTTTTGACAACATTTGATGACAACATACCTATTGACTTCTTAACACGTAATTTTTTTAAATCAAAATATTAAAATTTTATTTTGATTTAAAACCTAAAATGAAACCGATTCCGAAAATGCCCAAGTGGAAACAATTGTTTAAAAAAAAACGGCGGGTATTTTTATTCTACGGGAGGGGAAAAAAGGAGAAATTTCCCCCCCCCCCCCAAATCTGAAACTATATTTAATTTTGACTCACAGAATACACCTCCTGGTCACTATGCAAAATACTATTATGCAATATTTCTTATATTATTTCCCCCTCCCAAATGAAGTTTCTAGATCCGCACCTGATCAATATCTCGTCTGTGCTATTTTTGATTTTCACCGTGACACTTTTTCATACTTCCTGGCAAACTTTTTCATAGTGATGTTTGTTTTTTTATACAATTAAAAAAACACTTCTTGGCGAAAAATACAATTATTGCTTTTACCTTCCTAGCCCGCACAGCAATGGCTAGAGAAGGTATTGTTTTCGACGAAAAATAATTTTTTGAGATAACGCCGAAAATGTGTTTTTTGGGTGTATTTTGACCTTTCTTAGCAATATCGCCGTGACGTCTGTGTGTGTGAGTATTTTTTTTCTGTCCGTAACACGATAGCTCCTAAACCTAAAGAACCGATTTCATAAAATTTTCAGGAAAAATAGTGTTCGACACTCTAACGAGCTGATTAGATTTTGGTCGAAATCTATTAATGCTTATGACAGGTTTTTGACAATTAAAAATTTTTAAATTGTTAACTTTTTAACGGAGCATCGCATCAATATGTGGTTTTCGGAATATAGTAGACTACATTTGGCTCAATAATTTGTGTTATAATCAAAAACTTCGTGGGAGCTTTAGTTTCTGAGATATAAAAAAAAATGTTTTCAAGGCTGATTATCATAGCTTTACTTGAAGTGTGCTAATAGGCTAGCTAGGAAGGTATCAGATCTGTCATAGATCCATTTATTTTGAAAAAGAGGGTCTCTTTTTAGCTGTAAAATCAAAATAAAATTTAAATGTAAATATTTTAATTTAAAACGTGGTAAGGATATTAAAAGGTACGTTTTTATCAATTTTTGTGAAAAACGAAAAAAAATTAAAAACAAAAAGATCCGGTTTTTTCGATTTTTCTTGGAAAATTTTAGGTTATGTAAAAGAATTGTTAATACGAAAGTTGCAATACCCGTTTATTACCTCTAATTTCTTTCAATAGGTCGCCCAGTATTGCTGAAAGCCGTAAAAAACCGTTACGACCCCTAAAAGTTTACCCCCAATCTAAGCAGACCCTTCGTTATAACAGAAACACCACCTACCCCTTTTGAACGAATCAATATTGATATTTTCGAATTAGAAATTATGCGTTAACAATACGGGACGAATAAACAAAATTAACACAAACTTACGCAATGAGTGATAAAAAAGCAAGTACAGTAGTTAGTAAGATTTTGCTATTTTTCTAACATTTAGGTGTGCCCTTACGAATAGATTGCGATTATAGCAAAAAATTTGATAATACCTTTCTAAAGGATTTATGTACCTTATACTATTAACTCGGCTCGAGTTTAATTTTATTTTCCTATTGGTTCCAAAAGATTTTCTTTAATTTGTTATGGTTTTCATACTGTTACTGATTTTATCCCTTTTTTGCTTTGTTAAAAGTTTCTGCACTGGTTTAAAGTATCTTACTTTTACATTTATTTAGGTTGTTTATTTGCTAACTGGTTGTATATTTTAGACAAAATTTTAGTTTTAATATGTTTAAGTTGTTAGTCCGTAAACAGCAAACCTATTTAAGTACTATTTTATAATGTTTTTTAAAAAAATAACTTAATTAAAAAGCCCGCCATGGTAGAAACAAAGTAAAGTAACGCCAGACAAACACTGTTCTTTTATAGCTTTATTCTTTTTATAGGTGCACTCACACGATTTTATGACCCTTAAAGTAAGTGTTGAAGCGTCTTTTATTTCTTTTTAAGTGATAAGGTGACCAGCTTATCAAAGAAAAAATGAGACCATCTCATTAAAGAAAATATAAGTTATTACTTAAAATATTTTTAACTGCAGTATTTATGGAGTATTCTAACCGATGCCGATGGTCCAGAATATTAAGAGGTGTTTTACGAATTTGTTTTTTCGATTTCGAACTCAGAAGTTACTAATAATAAGTAATAATTTAGGCTTAAAATTATTTCTTTTCGCTCAACATTATTAACAAAACTCTTTTTTTTATCAACAAATAAAAACAATACTAAGTATAATACTACTACTACGTAAATGGTGCGAGCAAGTGATCCTTCAAAATCGTTTTAAACTCAAAACAAAACAGTGATTGCAAACAGAAAAATATTAGAATCAAAAAACTTAAATAACTTTTTTTAATCGGGTTTTTAGGTTAGCTCCACTTCTTATTATTTAAGTTAAAATTATTAAGTAAAAACGAAAACTAAATTTGGATCGATTTAGTGGTTTTTGAGATATCAGCGTTTTTAAGTTAAACGCTAAACGGCCATATCTCAGAAAATATTTCTTTTTCTTCGGCAGTGACTTGATTAAAATAAGTAAACAAAGAAAATACAACTAAAGTTAGGAACCGGTAAAGTCAAGGATAATGATTCTTAACTTAAAAAAAGCCTTGGCCCCTTCCGCGTAGATCCGCGACTTCCCATAGATAAGCTTGAGATTTTTTTTAGACTTTTCATTTTGTTTTCAGTCTTCTAAGTAGTTTCAAAGCGATTGTCTCAAGGAAAACTTAATTTTTTTTGCAAAAATAAAAATAAGAATCATTCATATTTTTATCAAAATGAATAATTTGACATTTTTGATAATGGTTGGAAACCTCCATAATCCAAGCTTTGTTTATTACACTAAGAGCTGGTCACCTTATTTGCAAAAACATAAACATACACTGCGACTATGTCGTTTATTGAATTCACTACTTTTCTACTCTGGAAAGTACACTGGCTTGCACCGTACACGCGCTTACTCAAATAACTGGCAACTGGAAACGAAGTGGTAAGAATGGACGTAGCGACGCTTTCTTGGGCTCAGATAATTTTATTTAAATAGATAAGTAGTTTCTAAGGTTTGTAATCTATCTATTCTATCTATCTATTTAGCCTTCTTCGATTCATCTTTGGACATAGGCCTCCCTTAATACCTTCCACTCTTCTCTGTCTGTCGCCGTGTTCATCCATCAGCTCCCGCATGTTTCTTTAAATTGTCCGCACATCTCATTTTGGGGTCCTCCCTTACTTCTTTTATTTTCCCAAGGTCTCCAGTTTACAATACATTTGTTCCATTAATAGTCTTTCTGTCTGATATTATGACCGGCGATTTTCCATTTTAATTTTGCTACTTCTCTTCTAAGATCCCTTACTATTGTTTTATTTCTTATTCATTCATTCCTTTTTCTATCTGTTAGCTCTACATGTCTTTCTATTGATCTTTGGGCTTTTGTTACCTTATCCATATTTGATTTTGTAAATATCCATATTTGATTTTGTAAATGTCCAGGTGTGGAATCCATAGGTGAGTACAAGAAGGATGCATTGAATATACACTTTTGTTTTGAGGTACTGAGAATATTTTTATTTTATAATATGTAGTTTAATTCACCGAAGGCTGCACATGCCAATCTTACTCGTCTTTTGATTTCAGCCGTTTGGTTTTATTTTTTTAGTTTAGTTATTTGTCCCAGGTATATATATTCCTCTACTTGCTATATCTGTGTTTGTTCTGATTTTAGTTTTAGTGCATACTCAAGCCTATATTTTTAGCTGCTGTATCCAGTTCGTTCAGCATTTTTATCAGTTCTTCTTTCTTATCAGTTATTAAGGCGATATCATCAGCATATCTTAGGTGGTTGAAGTATTGTCCGTATACTTTGATGCCTATTTCTTCTTAATCTAAGTTTTTAGAAACATCTTCTAGGGCCTGGTTAAATAGTTTAGGGGATATTGTGTCACCCTGCCTGGCACCTCTTTTTAAGCTAAGATTTTTATTCCTTTGAACAATAATGGATCTATAGTAGTAAGTAGTATTGTAAGTAAATTCTTTATTAAATCTGTATTACCCAGATGGGCGTGGATCCAGTGAAAATACATATTACAATTTTACATCAACATTTTTAAGCATCTAATTAAGCCTAACAATATAAATGTTTCATTATTATTTATTGTTTAGTTACCTAAAGTAAGCATTTAAAATAAACATAGTTTTATTTACTCAATATAAAGTATGATTGTTAAAATAAAATAAATAATAATAAAAACATAGAAAATAAAACAGTAAGGAAATAAATTACTTGTAGTATTTACAAGTGTAGCATAAAATTAAACAGGTAACATTAAAAAAAAATATGACACAAAAGATACAAATACCTATAACATCTAAAAAATGTCACTCAAACTGTCACCTTTTCCTAGTAAGTAGTTTTTTAGTATAATTTTTAAAGTTTCGGGAGGCAAATCTTTAATTTTTAATGGCAATTTATTCCACACTTTTACGATGGAATATTTACCATTTTTTTGGACATAAGTATAATGAGCCTAAGGCTCATAACTTGTGTTTTATTAGTGTTAAGCAGCAAATTATTTTGTTGGAAGTAATTTTTAACTGTATGTATCAATTGAGTTGCTCGCATACCACATGATTCCGGTGTATCCTCCTGAATAACAGCAGTAACATCGTCGCAGAATTGAGACAGAAATTCTTTGACTACTGAGTTGATGTCATTTGTATATATTATATATAAAAGTGGACCCAAAATTGAGCCTTGCGGTACCCCTTTTGCACCAGTCCTGGAGAAGATCTGATAAGATCACCTTGAGATTTTTATACCACACACTGGCTTCTATTACCCAAGTATGACTCAAATAATATCAACTCGCGATCCCTGACACCATAGTTACTAAGCTTTTGACACAGTATTTTATGATCGACGCTATCAAAAGCTTTAGAGAAATCCAAAAACAAAGCAATAGTTTTTTTATTTGAGTTCAATCCAGTCAAAATAGTACTCAATGCCTGATAAATAGCCCTTATTGTAGATTTACCCTTGCGAAATCCATTCTGAGTGTCACTCAACAAATTGTTTGCCTCAAAAAAGTTCATTGGTCTTTCACATATTGCTTTTTCAAAAATTTTACTTACATTTGATAATAGTGAGATGGGTCTATAATTATTTATTTGATCGTTTTTTCCCTTTTTTATGTATTGGCTTTATGTATGCTTCTTTTAACACTGTAGGAAAAACACCAGTATTAAAACAGCAATTTATTATATGACTAAGGGGAACAGCGATACTATTCTTTGATGATTTTAAAATGGAAATTGGAATCTCATCACTACCCACGGACTTTTTATTTTTCAGATTTTCAATTATTGATATCACTTCGTTTGTAGTTGTACCGTTGAATTTAAATATATTTTTAGTGGAAATATTATTTTTAAAGTGTGTATCGGACATGCCATTTCATCTAAAGTTTCTTTTTTATTGTTACTATTTTTAGTAATCTATGGCCAAAGGCGCCGCGTCGCACGTCGCGTCGCGGCGCCTGCCAGAAGCACAAACGGCGGACGCTGCTTTGTCTGTCACAAAACTTCCCGAAGTAGTAAACTTTAGGGTCAAGTCATCCACCAAAATACACAAGAATAACATTGAATCCGAGTCGGTTGTCGGTTCAGGAGGTCTCGTCCACGCCTGTTTCGTTCAGTCGATTCAGTCCGCGTGAACCCCAAAAGCGGCCTACACACGCTGAAACATGCTGCGATGCGGGCATCGACCCTTAAGCGGCCTGCACACGCTGAAACATGCTGCGATGATGCAAGTTTCAGCCTGTATAGAATTGCGTCGATGTGAAGACATAAGGCGATACCTATTTATTTATTTTCCCGCGTCATTTTCGAGGTTCATTTGTTGTTTATCTGACGTCGAGTCGTTTCAGGTATTGCAACAGGTTTAGATTTGAGTAGGCGCTTATGCAACTGATGCAAGTTTCATGATCCCTTGAGTCAATGCATGGCATCGCAGCATGTTTCAGCGTATGTAGGCCGCTTAAGGTATGTTTCTGACTTGGCTTGTCTTCACTCTTTTGGATGGTTGTGTGTGCTTATTACGATAAATAAAAGGGAAATTTTCAGAACTAATTTTTTTATTAAAAATAACGAACATTTAACAATTTTTGTCTGCTATCCACATTGTCGTTAAATATGATGTCGTGACTCGAACAAATAGAGTCTCGGTCAATGCCATTTCAGGATTGAGAAATGATACATTTCCCTCTGAAAGTTATGAATAATAAGTATTCCTTCTACTTGAATGTATGAGAACGTAACAATTGCAAACTGATTTATTTTAGTCTCCATTTTTTCTCTTTTTTCACAATCTTCCCCTTTTTTTCATTTTCGACTTAGTCTCAGTTGGTTGATTTGGATGTCTTTTGTTATATTGTATATTAAGAATAAATTCTTGGAAAAAAAATTTTTAAGTTTTTTTTGATCTTCCTAGACATTTTTTTTTCGCCATTTTGTCGCGGTTGGTTGATTTTTGAATATGTATTTAATGCTAAAGTTCTTAAATTTTCTTTTTTTTCTCTTTCTTTACAATTTTCCCCCTTTCATCTTTCACACCAACACCTATCTACTTTCTGAATTGAACTAAACAAAACTGCAACTGTTTCTCTGATGTAAACCGACAGAAAACAAAAACTCGACAGCAACTAATTTTTGTCTGTTGAGTGTGAACAGTTTTATCGTTAAAAACAGTTGAGTTTTTGTTTTTTAAAACAGCAACTCAACTATTCGGTTTGGTGTAAAACCGCCATAACTGATATATTTTGGTATCCATTGGTCTCGATCTTCCTGTATTTTCTATTTTTAACTCTAAAAATTCTCTTTCTTTTCTCCCTTCCGTCTTAGTTGGTTCATTTTGATATCCTTTGTTTTTTTCCCTGATCATCACATCTTTTTTCTCTTTTATCATTTTCTTTCCCTTTTCTTCTACTTCCAGATGGAAATGGTTAATTATTCAGATTACCTTTATTTGTCTTAACTTAACTGCCTAAATCCTAAATCATTACAGCTGATCTTTTTTCCTTCATCTAAGCTCACTAGATCACGAAGTTCCTTCTAGAAGGAACTTAGTGATCAAGTGACCTTAGGATCATCCAGTCTCCTCTTTTTTTTCCTTTATTCAGAATCTTCCCCTTTTCTTCTTTTCCCACTCCGTCTGAGTTGGTTGATTTGGATGTCTTTTTTATTTTGTATTTAACTCCTAAATTCTTGGTGCATTTTATTTCATCTTCTTTTTCTCTCTTCCTAATCTTTATTATTTCTTTTGTTATTTAAGGCACAAATTATTGTTTATCTCATCTGTTTATCCTCTTCCTTCACAATTGATGTCCAACGTTCGGTATTTTTAATGTTTGCACTTTTCCGTTTTTTAAAAAACTTTTTGCGCTTTTTCTACTAATCTAACTAAAATGAAGTAGAGACAAAAAATTTCTGAGATATTAATTTATAAAAGGAATTAAATCCCTCTCACTGAAGAAGCAAAATAAAATTTGTTTGAGCTCTTTAGTAAAATTCATATTTTGTGATAATACCCTTTTGCTTCGAGGTGCAGATTTACAAGCTAGTTATTTCGTTCTAAGATTCTTTTAGTTTGCTGTGACTATTATTAGTTTAAATAGCATATAAACAAATAAAAAAATATCAAGAAAATTCCATATATGTCGGAAGGCTTACTCAAAGCTTTTGCCAAAATCCCAATTTATGTTGTAATTGCAAAATATTAATATCCAGAAAATTGTTTCTTGTATTCTTATAGAGATTCGTATACAAGAGCCAACGTTATCCGTCCTCTAAAAATAGCTTAACTCAATTGCCTTTTTGTCAATGGTCCAAAATTATCAGTAAGTTCAGTAAAGATTTAGTCAGTGAGCCAACTCTACCGTTTTTAATATTTTGAATTTTTTCGAATAAAAAAAATTTTCTAACCAATTTTTTGTCTTTATTTACACACGCGATGATGTCAAAAGGCATATGCTTTTATAAAGAAGGGCAATCACTGGTATCACAGCAATCACTGAGCAAGAGGAACTAAAGTGATAACTGGCAAAACATTCGCTCTGAAACCCCTAAACACCTCTTAATTTACCAGTATCTGGCAATAAGAAAAATAATACAATGAAATTTAACGAGTTTACTTGCGTTTACCCATCCATGCTTTACTTTATCAATATTGTCTTATGTCTACACTTGTTGCAGCTAAAGGTTATATATATTGTTCTCTTTTTTGGAAAATCTATATTTTACACTTAATGATAGAGAAGCTGCAGCTGCAGTATTCTGCGACTTTCAAACGGCCTTCGACTGTGTCAGTCACGATTTGCTTTTAAAAAAGTTGGAGAGATATGGGTTTAGAGGAGTCTCACAGCGTTTTTTTCACTCATACTTGACTGGAAGATATCAGATGGCTCGGAATGGTGGTTGTGTCTCTTCTTTGTCCAAAATTAACTTTGGTGTGCCTCAAGGTTCTGTTTTGGGCCCACTGTTATTTTGGTTGTATATTAACGACTTAAATTTAATAGCATCATAAAAAGGAAAAAATATTAAAAGAAATAGTGCAAGAGGACATACAACGAATTAAAGAGTGGTGTGATGCAAACTTTCTCTGTTTCAACATAGATAAAACAAAAGTCCTCAGTTTAAAATTTTCTTTTGATGACCTAACTGTTTCCAACCAAAGAATAACCAAAGATGAAAACACTAAATTTTTAGGAATGTATATAGACAATAGATTAAAATTCTCCTTGCATATTCCCTATCTTAATAAAAAAATATCGATAGGTAGTTACGCCGTAAGACAAACATTTTTTGAACTTGGTTGTGAAATGGCCAAAACAACTTATTACGCCCTCGTTGATTCTCATTTACGCTATGGAATAGCCTTTTGGGGGAATTGCAGTCAGTATTTGTTCAGATCTGTGTTTTTAATTCAAAAAAGATGCATCAGATATATTTGCGGAGCAAAAATCAGAGACCATTGTAGGCCTTTGTTTATGAGAGAAAAAATATTAACCTTTGTTGCCTTTTTATACTGGAAAAAGTGGTGCTGATTTATAAAAAAAATTAAAAATCACACATTTGAACAAACCTACCAAACAAGAAGTCAAGAATAGAACAGCATACCACTGCCTATTCCTCTTGTCTTGTCTCAATTGACCCAAAACTCGATAATCTACCGCAGTGTTAAAATTTTTAATAAGCTTCCAAATAGACTCAAAAGCATTCAGTCGGAAAAAATATTTAAGGTTAAGGTAAAAGATTTACTATTGGAGAAGGCATATTATAGTCTTAATGAATTTTTCGGGGACCAGTTATAGGATAATTGACAAATATATTTAAACATTTAAATTTTTTTATTTTACTTGTGTATGTATCAGATTGTTCTGTTTGTTGTTTCTTGTGTTTTATATCTAACTTTAACAGATTTTATTTTAACATATTTTGACGTGTTAACATGTTTTAACATATTTTAACATATTTTAACATATTTTAACATATTTTAACATATTTTAACATATGTTAACATATTTTAACATATTTTAACATATTTTAACATATTTTAACATATTTTAACATATTTTAACATATTTTAACATATTTTAACATATTTTAACATGTTTTAACATATTTTAATTTAATGCTCAAGAGAATTTCGTTGTATTTCGATAACAGTAAGTGACAACACCAGAATAGTTTAGGTTTTTATGTAACTAAATTGGACGTAGCACGTAAAAGAGACTGATAGGTGGAGAGAGAGCATATTTGCAAAGGAAAAAGATTTATAAAATTATATATCGCGAATACTTATAGACTGTTACACTAGTTTAGATGACTATTCCGTACCTCTACTTAGATTTGTAAGCAAGTGTTTATCTTTTATTTATAATTAAGGACCATTTTTTGCTTTATCTGTAAAACTCTAGTTTTTTGACAATAAAGCATATTTGATTTGATTTGATATTATTATCACTGCTTAAAATTTGATTATCCAGTTTTCAAAAAAAAATACTTAAATATCTCAGAAAACATATCTCAACTGCGAGAATTCAGATAATTTCATAAACTCCTGTACCAAAGCTCTTGAACTAAAAGAAATAATTAAAGATCCAGTCTGGCTTAGAGCCAGCAAAAGAGATATTATGGTAAGTATAGTATAGGTATATTTTCAAAACATTAAAAATAAAACGAGAAAATTATTTTTTCGTGCAAGATCCTTGTTTATGGGTTCTTTCGTTAAATAGATGTTCAACTCGTTTAAAGAAAATGTTTGTATAATATAATATGTATATTAATTAATTACTCTATTATTAAATATTATTTTAACAAACCTACCTACAAAGTCTAATATGACGAAAAATCCTAAAGTGTAAGAAGCAGCGAGAAATGAAGTGTCACTTTTATCCCTTGCTGATACAAGGTTAAGCCAAAAAACTATGCTTGCAAAAATTAACTTACAAATTAACATTAACATATTAATTTATACATTTAAAAATAAGCTTTTTGGCACATCATGTACAGCGTGTCCCATTTTCGATGGGATTAAATGGGAAACTCGGTTGTTATTAAAGATAGCGATTTTCTGATTGCACCTTACCGTGCTCTTTTTTTGAGCCCTTAAAAACGGTGTAATCAGATTTTTGTTATACACTGTAGTTTCGCTAATACAGGCAGTTTTTGAAAAAATTGCATTTTTAATAATCCCTTATATTTTGCTTATTTTGCAAGATATTTTTATTCTGCAAAAACCTTTTTATGGAAACTTTTTTAGAAGAAAATAATTACGTTGTCAATTTTTTAAAAATATTGTTTAGTTTTTGTACTTATCATAAAAAAATTAAATACGGACCTGGATTTTTTTTATTACCATTTTGATTGATTTTATGCTATTATTATCACAAAATAATAAAAATTTTATATTTTTTGTTTTAACGTTAAAAAAAAATATATTTTATATTTAAAAAAAAATTAGTCCAAACCTGGAAATTTCCAACATAAATATAAATTAAAAATGGCTAGTTGAACAATTTTTAGTTTTACTATTTTAATACTTACAAATTAAAATGGTTTTACGTTAATTTAAAGATTTATTTAAAACAAAGTCTACGATAAATAAAAAAAAATAACGAATTACAAAAATAATAACTCATTTTTCATTAGTGATAAAAATCTTCAAACTGATTGTCATTATGTGAAAGACATTGCATTTTTGAGTAATCCATCTTAATCCATTTTGTATAAAAATATTTCCGCCGTTTAAATATTGGGATTTTGTTGCTTGAATAAAGCAGTCAAACATATCACATTTTTCAAAATCTGGATATGGTCGATTTCTAGCCATTTTAGAATAATTTTGAGTGAGTCATTCACAAAAATGACAATGTCAATTCCACGCTTTTGTTTTTCCATGTTGAAGTAAATAACTACTATGATAATATTTTTATAACTTTTTAATGTTTTTACTAAAATCTATTAATTAAAGTTTTAAAACAGATAAAATAAAAATCGTTCAACTTGCAGTTTTTACTTTATATTTACGTTATAAATTTCCAGGTTAGGAATAATTTTTTTTTTAAATATTAAATATTTTTTTCTAACCTTAAATCAAAAAAATATTACATTTTTATCATTTTAAGATAATAATAGCATGAAACCAATCAGAAATGTAATAAAAAAATTCCAGGTCCGTATTTAATTTTTGTATGATAAATCCATATCTCTAAAACTAAACAATATTTTAAAAACGAAAAAAGGCCATAGAAAGGTTTTTAGAGAGTTGAAATATTTTGCAAAATAAGCGAGATAGAAGGTATTAATTAAAATGCAATTTTTTCAAAAACTCCCTGTATTAGCGAAACCACGGGGTATAGCAAAAATCTGAATACACTATTTTTAAGAGCTCAAAAAAAGAGCACGGTAAGGTGCAATCAGAAAATTAATATCTTTAATAATAACCAAGTTTCCCATGTAATCCCATCGAAAATGGGACACGCTGTACACATATTTTAGGATCGCCAAGATAAAAAATTTTAATTTAACAATTTTACTGAATCATCGTCAGAAATAAAAAAAAATAGTCCAAGGTCACAAAGGAAAATGGTATAATAGTCCAATGTCAAAAACGGACTTATTAATAACCAGACATTATCAAAACAAGACAAGAGCAAAATCGAAGTTCAGTATAACGTCTTTGTCAAAATCGGAAAAATTCATAAAGGACAAAATCATAAAAAGGGGCCTGGCCTAGCCTGCGCAACTCTCTTCTTTCTTTTTATGTATACTGGCTCAGTCTCTCTTCTTGTTATACAAATCGGTATCATGGAAGTTTGGCGGCAAATTTAAATCGGGAACAAATAATATTGCTGTTCTTGAACCCAAAAATATATTAAATTAAAAAAATTACTGGTTCTTCCTGTAATTAGCTCCCCTGTCCTTTTAAGAGATCGAAATCGGCGTTAATCTAACCTCTTGGCCAGTGAATTGCAAAAAAATCCTAACCTAGCGTCCAACACGCCCCGCCCAACCTTTTTCCAGGATGGGCCTTGCTTAATGAAAATGCCGTATCTGCTATAGCAATCCCTATGTAGATACGCAGTGTTCATTAAGCATGGCAGTACAAGAAGTTGCAGTTCCATTGCATAACAAAAGCAGAGCCGCTCTTCTTTAGGGAAACTGACAAGCTAGGCACGACCCATTTTTATAATTTTGTCTGGTTTTGATAAAAAACGTTAACAAAACTTTGATTTTGCTCTTGTCTTGTTTTGATGAATGACGCTTTTGATAATGTCCAGTTATTAATAATCTTGTTTTTGCCATTGGACTGACAATCTTCGATGATTTTTCATTTGTCTTTTATGATAAACTATGGGGTCCCCTTTTACTCTATAACGAATAATAAACTTACAAAAGCCAAACCCAGAGAAAACCAGGACACTCTATAACATAACTTCTGTTAAATCCTAAAAAATTTCTTGATGAATCTAAAGCCGTTGCTTTAACTGGGATTAACTAATTTTTACTCCCATTTGCACCAAAGAGTTAAGGAATCCTTAAAATTTTGCTGCAAGTGGCGATTATTTGATTCCGTTCGAGAAGATCTATAACTGAATAAAACTCAATTTGCTCCAAAATCCTGTTAAAGCCACAGAAACACTAAGCTCTATCACCCCTAAAAATCCTACTTGTTTATCCCCCTAGGGACTGTTTTAAAGAGAGGAAAAGGCACAATCTAAGGGGGGAAATGCAACAGAGTTTTACCCTAGGTGAGCCGCGTGGTATTATTATTCTTATTTTCAGTAACGTGGTTGACAAATGAAAAACAGTCTAAGATCATCAGAAAATAGCATAACAGTCCTATGTTAAAAACGAAATCATTATTAATAAATGGTCATTATCAAAAACGTCATTCTTCAAAACAAGACAAGAGCAAAATCGAAGTTCTGTATATCAAAACCGGACCAAATCATAAAAATGGGTCGGGCCTAGCTTGTGAAAGAAAGCAGTTCTGATATTACTATGCAATCGAAGCGTACTTTAAAGCAATTTCTTTACCGCCATCCTTATAAACGCCGTATCCACATAGGGATTGCTATAGCACATACGGCATTTTCATTAAGCAAGACCCATCCTTAAATAAGGTCAGGTATTATTAATTGACCAAGAGGTTGGTTTCAGTTCGGTTCCGTTCGGTTAACACCAATTTCGACCTCTCAAAAGAAGGACAGGGGAGTTTTTGGGTCCAAAAACAACAATATTGTTTGTTCCCGATTTAAATTTGCTGCCAAACTTCCATGAGACCGATTTGTATGAGAGGAAGAGAGACGGAACCAGATACATGAAAAGAATGGAGAATAAACATCGATTTTGCTCTTGTCTTGTTTTGATGAATGACGTTTTTGTATAATCTCCGGTTATTAACAAATTTCTTTCTTTTTTTGCCATTGGACTGTTATACCATTTTCATTTATCATCTTGGACGATTTTGTTTTTGTCATTTACGACGATGGACAGGGATTGGGTTGGGCGACACAAAATCCCCCTCATATCAGTAAACAAAAATATCGATGTGGTTAACCTCTGACACCAACGCGCCTAATCGAGGGTTAAAATAATAGGTATATTCCACACTATATATAGATGTAATTTACCCAAAATTTAGAACACCGCAAAAAATTTAGAGCAAAACTTTGCCTAGGTTTTTATATGTTATTATTCTAATGACATTGTACTTAAAGCAAAGGCTTTACATTGTTGAAAGCACTTCGCTGACTTGACCTGACCTAGATTTTATGATCTTTTCTCTGAAAACCTTACCGCCACCAGTATTTACTCGTAAGTTCCTTAAAAATTCATAAACTAAATTACAAAAAAACATTTTATGATTCCAGTGGGAATTTTTGAATTTTATTTTATATTATTTAGGCTAAATTGTTTAGCTTTTTCTTTTTGTACCATTTCTAACTTCATGCATTTATATAACACGATCAAAGTATCTTAACTTTTTCTTTTTCAGTCAACATAATTTCTTTCAATCCTCTTTCAATTTTTTCATTTCGTTCTTTTGAATTGCTTTACACCCATAAAGAGGAATATAAAAAAAAACGTACCAGCGCAATAGTATTGTTATCCTCAGTTCTAAGTTAATGTCCCGGACGAATTTTTGAAAAAACATTTCTAGCTATTTTATATCTTGTTGTTGTTGCCTGATATTGATCTATGTTTTAACTTATCCACGTGTACTAGATATTTGTTATGTTTTACCTTTTCTATGTATGGTATTCTAAACTAAATAATTCTGGCATGCTTCTTTAACTCTTTTTAATAATATTTAATTATTTTGTGTCCAGTACAACAAAGGTATAAGCGGCATACCGTAGGTATTCTAAAACTTCACCATTTGTTATTATACGCTGCATCACTTAAATCTTCGATATAGACTGCGTCTGTGAATACATATTAAAAACGAGTAGATAAAATCTACAGCCTTGCAGGAAAATCCATTAGTATTTTTATTTCTTCTGATACAGTTTTGAGTGAAGCTAATTGATTCCAATAAGGAATAGCTACGATTTTCATTCCCTTCCTATCTCTATATTCTTGTCTTAGTATCTATGAGTAACTAGCATTTTCAAAAAGTAGTTTTATAAAATATAACTAAAATAAACCGACTGGATAGCTCAAAAAAACTTTAAAGAAAAACATGAATTTTTAAAGCAAATTTAGTCAATACCAAGTAACTTTATAAAAGGTTTTCGTCCTTGTTTTTCATTTATACCTAGTTAATATTTGTTTAAAATTTGAAAATAAAGCCCTAAAAGCTAAAATTTATATTTTACATAAATTGAAGATTATGTTACGAAAATGTCTTACAAATAATCTTTACTTCACTTACATTATCACTATCTCCAATACCGTACACAAAAAAACTTTAAGCTTCTCAGGGTTCCTGGATACTCACGATAACTTTCAAAACAGCTTTTTGAAAAACCAACTCAAGAAACGAAAAAATCGATGCAAAAAAACAAAAGTCTCCGACGCGACGGGCCTCTAGATATAATCGGCGTCAGCTGAACTCCGCCATGACAGTTAAAGTTGGCCATGGACTTTCCTGTGTTGTAGAGAGAAGAAAAATCAATATGGGATGCCCTAAGAATTACTCAATTTCTACATGTAACGGCATTATCAATCTTCGAAAAAAAAATAAAGTTACATTTAAGAATAAAATTTTATGTTTGAAAACTTTTAAGTGTGGTGTAATAGCTATCAAGCCCATTAATGCCTTAATATTTTTTTAAATCCTCAGTAATAATAGTTTTTTCAGAATAATGTTTGTTGACGATTGTTCATACTGCTGGAGTTGAGTAGTTTATCCAAATAAGGGTTGACGTAGTACAGCGTGAAAAGACGAGGGTGATAGCACGCTTCGCGTCGGGCGAGCGCGGTGGAAGTTGTAGGAAAACGCGCTGACATGTTGCCTAGCAACTCCTTCTGTCAAATAAGGTGTATATTGCTCCCGTCTTTATTCGTTAAATTTGGTGTACTGCCGTGGACACAGACCAATAACCATAAGAGGTATTAAAAGAAATAGACCTGTTTAAAAAATATTGACATATGTTCTTTTTAGAGCTTAATTCTTGAAATATTGACAATAAACACTGCTAGACGACCAAGTTGTTTTTGTCTTGTATTTACTTGCAATAATTTTTGATCAAGAATTAAAGACGCATATTTTGTAGATGTTGAAACAAATATCGAAAAGCAAAATATAGACAGGTAAAAGATTCAATGCAAAAGATTGAAAGTACAAAAGATCCAAACAACAAAGGACTAAAATTTTAACTAAAAGATAAAAAACATTAAAATTATGCTTCATTTTGCTAAGAACCCCAATTTTTTCCTGTGTGATAATTCTTAAAAATGATACTTAGCAGAGTGCCCAAAAAACGTTTATGGTTACATATTACATATAAACCCTAAACATATCAAAATAATAACATAAAAAAAGTAACAGTAAAGAATTAGTAAGTAAAATCGCATGCTTGGTTCAGTCGGTCCGATGCTCGAAAGATGTCTGCACCTGCGCATTCTGTCATAAATCACTTTCAAGAAATTTCGTCTACGCCTTATTCGCCAATTCGCCACGGCCCATTCGCCTCGGGCCAAGTTGCCGCGGATCGATTCGCCGAGGCACAATTCGCCGCGAGAATTTGTTTAATTTTCATTTTATTGTTTCGTATGTAGGCCCCATATTTTTGAAAAAATATTTAAAAAAAATCTTTTCTAAAAAATGGTTTGTTTTTTTTTATATATTATATTAGTTTTTAAAAAAACTGCTTTTTGAAAAAATATTATAAAATTTTTTTTTTTAGTTTCTTTTATAAATTAGTTTTTGAAAAATCTACTCTTTAAAAAAATATTATTGAAAAAAATAATACAAAAATTTTTAGTTTTTTTTATTAATTAGTTTTTTGAAAAACTACTTATTGAGACACCGGTTAGGTTATCTTTGCGATCAATTGACCACGGTTAGTTTTAACACAGATTTTTATCTCGCAACAAAAACATAGGGAAGTTATGATTTAAGAAAAAATTACGTTAGATTAAAATAAAAATTAAACAAAAATTCTCGTGACGAATGGTCCCCGAGACGAATCGGCCGTCGGCAAATTGTCTTTGCATATTATCGGCCCACGGCAAATCGGCTGGGGCAAATCGGCCCGCGGTGAAGTGAATATTATATGGATTGGAACTGAATTCGACCCCATCCCAACAGTTAAAATGTCCATCAATGTATATGCATTCATTGCATGTAATGATAAGGGGATTTTGTATTTAAAAAATGGGGGACACTTTTTATGGAGAAATAAGTTTGTTAATATTGCATGTGTATGTACATACAGGGTGTATCTCCATAAATATCACCGCACCCTTTCTAAGGACACTCATCGTTTACTTTACAATGAGTGTCCTTAACATTTTCTCCCTAATATGAAGCCTACTAAAAGTTTTGTAAAGAAATTCAAGCATAAACTTTTGCGACATTATTAAAATTATACGATAAAGTTGTCAAGTGTCATTGCAAATCAGACTTGGGCAGTACCCGGGTAAAAATACTCAAAAATGTAATCCGAGTACATTTTGCAGAACCTGATATAACCCGCGTGTTATATTTTCGATGAGATTAAACCGGAAACGTTACCGTGCTGTTTTTTTGAGCCTTAAAAATGTTGTAATCAGATTTTTGCTATACCCCGTAGTTATACAGGGAGTTTTTGAAAAAAAACTATTTTTAATAATCCCTTATATCTTACTCATGTTGCAAGATATTTTTATTCTGTAAAAACCTTTTTGTGGCAACTTTTTTAGAAGAAAATAACGACGTTGTCAATTTTTTAAATTATTGTCTAATTTATTAGATCTGGTATTTATCATAAAATAATTAAATACGGACCTGGATTTTTTATTACTATTATGATTAGTTTTATGAGTCTAACATTTTAAAGATATAAAAGTTTTAAAAAGTTCGGGTACTTGTACTCCGGGTACTGTACTCTGATTACTTTTTAGCACGTAAAGTCCTCGGTACTATGTACTTCTTCCTTAATTATGGCATGTGCGTGGTACTTGATACATATGCCAATTTTTGACAGGGGATTATTTTATTTAATTGAACAACCATGTACTTTATTTGTTTCTTTCTGATTTTAAAAATAAATGTAATGTCTATAGAGCTACAGATAGGGAAGATCGGGTATTACTGTCTCATAGTTTGATTGTCACACCAGAAATATATCATATAACTTAATAAATAAGTTCACCAGTCGACGTCAATGAATGACAAGAGTACTAACTTTTTTTTCTTCTTCAATTTAGCCCGCTCCAAAATGTCAAAAGGTAGACAGACACATTTAGGATATTTTTTTATAAAAAGTTTTTTTCTTAAAATGGATTGAATTAGACTCTAAGTTACTCACCTTATCTTCTGCTTCTTCTGCTCTTCCCTCGGCTTCCAGTACTCTTTGCTCCAATTCGGACAGCTAAAAATAAATAATACAAATATAAATACTTTTATATAAATTTAAAATATTAAAAAGTCTAATGTGGTCGCGATACGACTCTCTTGTAGGGCCAGTGCATCCGGAAAGCCTGGCGGGAGACGCAAGACTTCGAGGGTAAAGTGACCCTAGTCTATTGAGTAGCAAGAGCACCCTCTATTTATTTTCTTGTACTATAATATCCACTCTTGAACTTTACATTGAAGTTATTCTGGCAATCGATAAAACGAAAAGTTGCTGAGTTTTCAAAGGAAATCGATAAGATAACACGCAACTGAAATGGAAAGGGAGGAATTTTACACAGGGATTCTATAGAGGGCGCCCCATGGTTTGGTTCATATTTTAATTTTATTTTTAGGTAAGTATGCCAAAAAAATTGAATACATGAAATTAAAAGTGAGCAGGGTTCTCTTTATTTAAGAGTAGAACATTATCGTTATTGGTTACTAACTTAGTAGCAGTTTGCAAAATTTTTGAAGGATCATACATCACTTGTATAAACAAGAACCACTTCTGCAACTGATACACTCTCATTTTTTTCGAAGTTTATGAAATAACCTTCTTTCTATGGAGTCACACTATTATTAACTTGTATAACGAAAATACAGAAAATAATGGGTATAAATTTAACTACATACACCAATGACGTTCAGACTGTGCTAATGGATCTCAATGACATACACACTGCTGGCTTTCTAATAGAGAATTATAGGAATAAAGCAGTGGCGGCTGCTCCAGGGAGGGCAACGGGGCAGTGTCCTCCCAAAACAAGACAACAAACAGTATTTTTAATTGAATTATTTAAAAAAAAAGTTAAATCTTCCCGTACGACATGTCTAGTTCTTTTTTTAGTCTGTGGTTAACAAAAAGCGATTAATTGAATAAACTTTTTTAGCGTAAATAATAACAAGCCGGCAGCACCGCTCGGGACAAGATTTCATTTTCAGCCGTTTTTCAGCGGTGTATGGGTAACTGTTCTAGCGCGGGGGCGGGAGGAATGTTTGTTTTAGTTGACGTCGGTCATATTCATCGTGCGAAAACGTTCGTTGTCCTTCCTACCTGTTGTCGGTTCTATCCTTAGTGAAGAGGTATGAATTTCATTTGATTTGGAGTACGTCAGGGTCAGTAGTTAAAAGTCTTGCCGGTCGCGTGCCCATTGTTTGTTTTTGTTTGTTTTCAAAATGGAAATAAATACCCTCGATTATATAATTAACTGTGCAAATTTAAACACGTTCACATATGAACTTTGATTACAAATAAAATTTTTAGGGCGACATAGACCGGACATTAAAATCCTAAAAATTAACCAAAATTTTAGTGCAAGTAATAAAAAATTATACGATGCTGAAAACTGGTTATGCGGTTGTGAAAAACGAAATGCTTTTTTTGCTTTATTTGTGTTATTATGAACAATCCACGAAGTGATCCTGCGTGGGTGACAAAGGGAATGCGTGATATCAAGCACCTTAGTGAAAGTTAAAGACAAAGTAAACGCTACTTATTTAAATAACCACATAGAATTTTCGATGCTAGGCGAGACTGTAATTAGGTGCCAACTGAATAGTGCCTATAGACAAAACATTACCGAACATAATGAAAATGTGGCAAAAAATAGACATATACTTAGTAGGTAAATAGACTTTTCAAATTCTGTGGGATTTTTGAGGTTGCCCTACGGGGCCATGATGAGTCTGAAAATGGTGCTAATCCGAGCACTTTGCGCATGGAAAAGAAAGAAAGAATAGACTTTGTCTATAAACAAATAAACTTAAAACTGCACCAAGTAGCTGCTTGTTTGTAAAATGCTAAAATAAAATTGTGTAGGTAAGTTTTTTTATCTCCTTTTCCATGCAATATAAATTTCTGCCCCCCCAATTTATAACGTCACCAGCCGCCACTGGAATAAAGCCAGGCTATAATAGTGCCAGGCAGTATTCTGACAGTTTTCCATTGAAAACTGACAGGTGGTCCTTCAAAATTGACATACCAAAGTTGAATTTATAACTAAGTCGTTTATTTTCCATTAATAAAGGAAGATAGTATTTATTTCGGTTCATATAGTAAACAAAGGGGGTATATTAAAAGATGACAGCTGATCTTGCAATGTGAAAGTGTCAAAATAGTGCCTGACACTATAATAGCCTCGCTTTATTCCAATAATAATAATAATAACTCTTCTTTATTGTTGCTTTAGAAAAACCTAATACAACAGAAGCTGAACTATTGAATAAGTAATAAGTACAATTTTATGTAATTCACTATTTAAATGTCAGAAAATATTCTACAAATTTAAGTCCTGACAAAAGACACCTACAGTACATTCATTTATGGTTTCGTCTTATTGATACTTTTATTTTTGTTGTCCCTCTATAGCAATATTTCTTTAAGTTTATTTTTAAAAATGTTTAAAGATTTAGCATTTTTTACCTCATTTGAAAGTTTATTATATTCTTGAAGTCCTTTAATAAATATTGAGTTAGCACATTTGTTTGTGCAAACTTTGGGAATATAAAAATCATATCTATTGCGTGTTGGATATTGATGAACGTCAACATGATATTTTAAAAATTTGTTAAAGTATGGAGGACTCAAATTATTTAAAATTTTAAAGATGAAAATCAACATAAAATATTTGTATCTATTGCTAGTACTTAACCAATTTAGAGAGCGAAGCATGCTGTCAATTGGAGTTCGCCTATTACATCTTAATATTATGCGCATGCATCTATTTGTAGTTTTTGTAGGGCCGCTTTACAATTGTTATCCAAAAAAAACATAATGCTAGCGCAGTAGTCAAAGTGCGGCTGTACAATTAACTTAACAGTTTAAAGTTTTTGAGACGCGAGACAAAAAATACAACTTTTTTATAACTTTGCCATAAACATAGTTAAAATGATTTTTGAGGTTAAGAGTTCGTTCTAGCATAAAGCCTAAATATTTAATTTCATCGACAATGTCAATCCTATTGCCATCTATTTCAATATTAATTTCAGACACGTTAATTTTATTATACAGGTGCTGTTTACATAGAATCATTTTGTTTTGGAATTATTGAGTTTTAGTTTATTTATTTTTAAATATTCGGATACAGTTTTAAGCTCTTTATTTATTCGCGCCACAGCTGATTCTAAACTTTTGTCTTTAACTCCGCAATATGTATCATCAGCAAAAACACTCAAATATTCCAAAGTTGGTTTTACTCCAATATCATTAATATACACAATAAAAAGCAATGGTCCCAGCACACTTCCTTGCGGAACACCTAAGTTGTGAGCTTTTTCTCTGGAAATCGAGTTATTTATTAATCTTGTCTGCTTTCTTTCATGTAAACACTGTTTGAAGAGTTCCAGTACAGTTCCCCCGATTCCGTAATACTCAAGTTTTTTAAGTAGAATCTCTCTGTCGATTGTTTCAAAAGCTCTTTTTATGTCGAGAAAAACAACCACCACATATTCATTGTTATCAATCGCCTGATGCCAATTAGCAAGAGTAAGTTGAAGAGCTGTTTCACAAGAATGTTGAGCGCGAAAGCCAGACTGATTTTCCATTAATATTTTGTTACTTGTGAAATAATGCATCATTTGATTATAAGTGGCAACCTCCAACATTTTTTCAATTGCTGGCAGTGTGCTAATTGGCCTAAAATCACTTGCTAAGTTTGAATTTCTTACTTTCGGAATCGGGATCACCCTACTGGACTTTAACCTATGCGGAAACTGACCCTTTTCAAGGCAAGTATTTGCTAAGTGCAGCAAGACATGGCCAGCAACTTTACGAATATTTTTCAACATTTTTGAATAAAGTATGTCAACTGGGTCGCATTTCTTGTCAAGGGTTAAAAGTATATTTTTTAAATCATAAAATGTTAGTTGTTCGAATTTTTCGAAGCGACTGTTAATTATATGATATCCATCCGAAGACCATGTCTTGCAACAACTAAAATTATCAACTATGTCTACTACACTCTGAATAAAATAGACATTAAAATTCTCAGCAAGGTTTTGATCTCCCGATATTATTAACTGAATTTTTTTTCGCTGGCTTAATTAAGTTTTTTAATGTACGACACATTAGTTTACTATTGTAAGAGTTTGCATTTATTTGCTCTTCAAAGTAAAGTATTTTTTTATGTTTAAGTAAATTCACAACATGGTTACGTTTCTGCCATAAAGGCTATCTGTCAGCAGCACAATTATTTAGAAAGTTCTTAAATGCACAATCGCGGTCTTTAGCTGCGATATGAACCTCGTAGTCATACCATGGGAGATCATTACCTTTTACACTGATTTCTTTAGACGGACAAACACAATTAATAATACGCTCACAAGAATTTAAAATATTTTGATATATCACATTCACATTTGTACTATCAAGTGGCCAATCAACTGTAATTAATTCGTTACATATTTTATCTAAATTACAGCTGCTGTAGTTTCTGAAAATTTTTTAACATGTATTTTTTCGAATAAAACGTGTTTACTGTTTAAACATATCGATATACTAAAATGATCACTTATGTTTGGACTAGAATTAACTTTAAATGATATATTATCACAGTTTGTTATCACTAAGTCAATCGTGGAATTGGAATTTACTGTAATTCTTGTGTAGGTGTTTATGCTCTGCTGCATATCGTACATAGATACGATATCTTTAAGTTTCTTCGTATAAAATAAATCACGAGAAAAGTCGATATTGAAGTCACCCAAAAAGACTACTTTGCCTTTTGTATCCAAGGCATCAGAACATAATTCCTCAAAAATCTCTAAAAATTGATAGTCTGAAAAACTCGGAGATTTATAAATCAAGCCGAAAAACCATTAAAATCTTTGAATAACCACTGTAACAAACATGCACCAATAAGAGCTATCCAAGTAAGCATTTTTAACAAACTTAAATTTTTCATCTGACCTAATATATGCAATTACACCTCCAGTATGTCTGCTGTTAGAATGACATCTAATGATTTTCTAGCCGTTTATATTAATTTCATGATCCAAGGCCTCATCTGTTGTACATGTTTCCGTTAACATTATTAGAGATGGCTTAAAAATTTCAATATTTTTTATAAGCGTGTCTAATCTGCCTGTTGTTAAAAGACTACATATATTGACATAAAAAATATCAGTAAAAAAGTCTACGTTATTGATTCCGCTATTACAGTTTCCTCTAATAAATTTGTTGGTGTTACAGGGTAAACCTGTTCCAAGCTATCACTTAAATCAATCAAATCTTGCACAGGAGATTCATTTGTTAGATCTATAAAATCACAGTCTGCTATAGTACAATTTTCATTAAAAGAGTTTTGAGTTTCTGTTGAGTTTTCTTTTTTAACAACAATAAGATTGTTAACACAATTTTTAGAAAAATCTTTGATAGCCACCATAATAAATCGTGACAATATATTTATGCCTTTATTATTAAGGTAACTGTTATTTCTGATAAACTCATTATAGCGAAACTTGTTTTCTATATCCAGAAAATTTATTTGGTTTGAATATTGTTTTAAATCTGTTACCACTCATTTAAGTTGAAAATTTACCCTAGAAATTCTATTTACCAAGTCTAACGTGTTCGACAATGACTTAGGCATAGGACAAACAATGAGATTGGTCAAGAAGCATCTATTAGAAAGAGACAGAATGTCCTGTTTATCAATACTATCATCATTAATTCCGGACAATATTACCACGAAGTCCTTGTCGGTAAGGTCCATTTCTTCAGTTATGCTTAATGTAACTTCTTTAAATTTCGCATATGATTTGCTTATTGGACTCTAAATTGAGTACCCAAATATTTTTGAATTCTAGCATACATATATTTGCCATAATCGTCAGTTATGATAATAACAGATGGTTTATCATTCCCATTTGGGCATTTGTAATTGTTTACTAAGCAGTTCTTATTATATGACTCAATTTCAGCCTCCAACTCTTTTTTACTCTAGCGTTTAAATCTTTGTTCAAATGTTTGTTCATATTTTGAAGGTGTTCAAATTGATCCTTCAACTCAGCATCATTATTATCAGTTTCTATGGCCACATCAATTAAATGTTTCGTAAATGTCTCTGTCTGAGCAAAAGTTGATTTATATTCAATGTGTTCAGTTTGAGTAAGACCATTTACACGTTCAGTACCATCTGTTTGTGTTCCCGCTAAATAAGTAGTTTCACTTGCTATAGTATCTGTTTGAACAGATATTGAACGATTATTATTCTCAGTTTGAACCATTTTCGAGCACATATTAGAATTTGTCTTTTTATCTCTATTTCCCGCAAGCAACGCTTTCTGTTCTTCTATTATTTTATTAAGTCTTATTATAGTATTATTTAAGTTTTCAATAGTTCTTTGATCATCTTCTTCCTGCCTTGCAACTTCTTCAAGCAAAGATACCGAACTTCTTTTTTGCCTTTCAATGAATGTTGTTTTTTCTAAAATTTCTTGTTTTTGTGCGGCAATAATTGATTTTATTATATTAAGGGGTTCCGGGTCCTTTTCCTCAACTACATCAGCACATGCATTAGAACAAATTATAAAACAGTCCTTGATTATCTCAAATGGTCTGTTGGAACCAGTCCAGCATCCTTTATGTACAACATTATTACAAACAATACAAAAGTACAAGGTAATTTCACGATTTTTACAACACTTAAAACACGACATATTGAGAATTAAAGTATGCACACGTCAAACAAAATGTTTCACAAAATGTTTATCTGCATCATTTGTAAAGTATATGTGAAGTCCTATACTGTTTTACGGCCTTTTGTGAACAACAAAAACTCTGAATGAAAACTGTTTTATTCTTCGTAAACTTTTATTCTGGTAACAAAAACATGTCACGGTCGGAGTCAATTTAAAAATAACAAAAAAGAACAGTCAGAATTTATGCCTTATTTATTTATTGTTTATCGCCGTAATATAAAAACTACGCTTTTTTAGCTTCTGATAACAACTGTACCTGATAACAGATAGTCCAAAACACTAATTCACTAATTGTTACTTGCGTATACTTGCCATGTCGTGTGAGTGGGTTACTTGTACAATTATTTGTCACTCGTTGGTTTTCCATTTGTGGTCGGAAAAAATGGGCCGAGTCAAAGGGCTCACGATTATTCGTACACTTGCCAATACAATACTTGTCTGTACTTGTAAATTGTACAGGTCGTGTGAGCACCCTGCTTGCTATCGCAATTCGAAAAGCTCGTATACTTGCCAAGGACGCAAATAATTGTGTATTTGCCAAGTACACGAGTCGTTTGAACCCGCCTTTATGTTTTAAAGGTAGGTAAATTTTGAAAGCCGGACAATCCTTAGTATGTAAATATTAAAGGAATTTTTTGTGGTGACCTTAACGACTAAATAAACTATTTTTTGGACTCGTCCTCAGAACAGGGTTTCTGACTACACCTTAAAAAAATCCTGGGCTTAGGATATTTACTAAGGTTGACTTTGGCTGTTTCCGTGGTGGTTTTCTAAAGTGGGTACTACATTTCATTTTTCCTTATTAATCTTTGTCATCTACTTTTCGGGACTGTCATATCGGTGGCAAGATACTGTATCTATCTCGCTCAAAATAGCTACAATGAAACCTTGTGGTGTCGCATTTTAAATTTGGTTTGCCCTATACAGAGTGCCCAGTAAATAGTAAAACTGTAGATTACTTGACGAAAAATAATAAGATTTAGCTACATTTGGCTTCGTCCATAAGTTGATATTAACCGAGATACAGAGTTTTTGTTAAACTTTATATTTTTCCATTTCGATTTTCTAAATTAATATTTTTGCAAAAAAATATCACAAGTGTTACGTGAAATTTATATATTTATTTATTTGTATTTTGTAATTTGATTTTTACATAATATATGTGAAATTACCTACATATAGAAAGCCTTAATATTTTTAGTTTTTGTGATTTTATTCATTTTTAGGAAATAGAGATCGTGAAGAAGTTACATTTTGTAGCTTGTACTTTGGTAGGTATATATAGTTAATGACTAACGTCGATGCCTTAAAGCGAAGTCGTTTGTTCTTCCGCCAAACCTGGTGTGAAATTTCACATCCGGTGTTACCCCTTCTTCTTTTAATTTTTAGTTCACAGGTCACCGGGATCTGCTGCGATCAGGGTAAACCCTTATGTTTTTATTCCGATCCAATCACCTGCTAAACTGCTACAACATTCCGCAGTCCCGTAGTAATAAAAATTAAGAGGCTCTTGCAAAAAAATCAACAGATGCTGCAGAAGTTGCACAATTTTTTTTTTGAAAATTTAAAAAATATTTGTATATTTACGTAGCTTTCCCGGCATTTGGGCACGTGTTAAAATTGGTTGTGAACCTCAATTTATTTTGACAAAAATTTGAATTTTTTGGGTTATTCACTGTTTTTTGAATTTTCAAATGTAAATTTAATGTAATTTTATAATACATTTTTATCTTAGATGCTGTAAACTAGAGATGTTTGTGTTTTACATACAATTTTTTCAGTGCAACATATGATAAACACAGACAAAGAAAAGAGAGAGAGCAATCATGTCTAATGCGCCTGTCTTCAATTCTTGTATTTCAGAGGAGTCCGAAGCCGGTTTAAGTGGCCTGATGGAACGGAAAACTGACTGTCCGATAACAGTACAACGTCGACCTCGATTGCAAATAGGATTTTTCGGACGGTTTTATGACTGTCGAACGGCCTGATGGAACGTAACTATTATTTACATTTATCGGAAAACTAATTTTTTAGCTTTTGCTCAATATTTTTTAAACCCCTGTAGATATTTAAAATTTTGATACAGCATCTGATTGGGCTTCTCAGAAAAAGCAAAAGCTTTTCAGCAATAATGCTTCAATCTTGTCGTCATGTTCGTTTTGAAGCCCGCACACCTGTGCTCTATCAACCCTTAATATTGATACACCGAGGGTGTGCGTTACCGTTACGGTGCCGTTGTCACCGTTATATAACATTGTTTCATTAAGTTTTATTAGGGGTTGTTAAATCGTTGATCATGGATTAATGAAGATGGTTTTTACTTATCGTGTACTACTTTTCAAACGAAGCACAACAAATATTGCATTTTTGGATCTGCACAACAAATATTGCATTTTTGGAATTTTATTGCGTTGTTGCACCTTGCTGTTATTAATGCATATTTACATACTTATCCCAAATACGTTATATGGGACATACCCATGCATTCTCACACGCGATGCTTGAAGCCAGGACCGCTTTTTAATTTTTAATGTTCCTTTTTCGGGTAGACAGGATTTCGGTTACTGCGCATGCGTTAGTTTTAGTGGTTTTGGCACATAGTCCGTTACGTCACTACATGATTTGACAAATGTGAAATGTTTAGGGTTATGTCTATTATTTTTTCCTAAAAACTACTTGATTGGATGAAAATTTATCAAATTGTGCATTAAAATTGTAGTTTATCTAAAAATAATTGTGCAGATTTATTGTGGCCATCATGAAGAATGTTTAATGGCATTTATAAATCACTCTTAACTTTATTAACGAATTATGAAGAAAAATAAAAGTAGTTACATATGGAATGGCACTCCCTTACATCTCCCGGATATTTTTCGACAAACCGCACATGTTTTTCGAAAAATATTTCCTATTTTTTACAGAAAAAAACATAATTTTACACGACAAACGCAAAACACCGCAAAATGTAAATAAGCAAGAAAGATGGCCTCCAGTCACACGGCAGCTGTGTGTCTACATAACAAGAGACACGCCTGCGCACTTGAAAATTCGCGTCCGCGAATTTAAATTTCTGCCGTGCAAAGCAAAAACCTAGTAACTCGACTTACTCGAAAATGAGATTTTTATATCATTGAAATCGCCGTTAAAAACGGCACCAGCCAGTTTTTCTAGAATGTGGCTATTTTGAAAAACCAGGAAGTTATGTAGTTAGTATGTAGTTAAATAAACTATAGTTAGTATGTAGTTAAATAAACTTCAAACTCTATTTCCCAAAACACTAGTGTTTGACTTATTAGGTTTCTGCTTTGCACGGCAGATTTGCCATTGTTTCCAAAGCCAGCTATGACGGCTTCACTTTTTCCATTCTTTGAACATGCATTTATGCTAAAACGTATTTGGTTTTTACTTATCTTTTAGTACTTTTAAAACGAAGGACAACAAATTTTGCATTTTTGGTGCTGCGCAAGTGATGGTGCATTTTTGCATTGAATTTCATTTCGTCGTTAAACCTCGCTGTCATTAATGCAGATTGACATATCACAAAGGGCTGATTTATAGATACAATGACCGCGGCATCTTTCTCACGTGACATACCTGGACAAGGGCGCTTCGAAGTTTGGTTTATTAAATATAGCCATCTGGGTGCAACGACGAAAGGCGCCTCTTTAAGATGGGTAACCCAAAGGGATAAGACCACCAAGAGGTTCAAGGTTAAAGGTAAATTGATTTTGCCCCATGCCTCTCCCCTTATGACCGCCGCCGCACATAGGAGTATTCGTATCATAAAACGGGACAAAATTAATTGTTCTGTTTTTTTTTGCAATTTCTTTGAATGAAACACAAAGTTTGATGATAATAAACTGTTTACAATAAAAAATATATCTATATAGGGTGTCCCACATGTTATGGATGAAACGGAGTGATGTGATGGGGTTAAGGTGATAATAATAACAAAATAAGTATATTGTAATCCGGTTTTTATATAAGTTATTTAATGTTTTTTATATCAGACGCGGATCTACGAAGAGGGAAAAAGGGAAATTTTCCCTCCCAAATCCAAAAATTATAAATATATATTCAGTTTTGACACACAGAACACCCCTTTTGGTTCCTATGCATAATTTTTTTGAAAACTAGCCGTGGATATTCCCCCTCCCCAAATGAAATTCCTAGATCCGCCCCTGTTCATGTTCACCGTTTTATACAATTTTATTTTATACGCGTATACTAAATTTTTTAATAAACCAAAAAATGGTTAGAAAACTATTTAGCATTTAAGTAATGAGAAATAATTTTAAGAAATAATTTTTATTGAAAGGCTTATAATATACATAAAAAAAAATTAAATAAATATATTTTTTTACATTTTAGTTTTTCAACAGTTTCATCAAATATGTAGATTTTTTTAAGCTGGTTTTAAAAATTGAATAAAAAGAAGGTCATTTCATAAGAAAAATACCAACTTTATGTAATATCTTAAAAACTAAAAGTGTCGATAAAACTTGTTCTGACAGTTGGATTCTTTGTTGAAAAAAACTTTTCACCTTTAATCTTCTTTTACAAAATGAATACCAAAACACTCCGAATTTGGGATACTCTGTACATATTTTTTGATTTATCTACCAAATAGAAAAAAAAAATTAAATAAAAAAATTTTATATGGAAAAAAAATCATATTTTACATCTTTTTTTTACACTGCTTTAAATGCATATAAGGCAAAATGGCGGACGTCGGCGGACAAGTTTTTAAAAAGCCATGATTGACATAAGCTCAAGCTTTATGTGTCTATTAAAGAAATATAGCTCGGCAAGGCCGGTAGGCAACTAAAATGCTTTGATAAGGAAAAAATTTGGCAAATATAAATACACAAATAGGGCATTTTAAAATATTTCATTAACGTACAATATAAACAACAAAGGCCTAAAATGACGTTTTAATATATGGTACATGCCTTTTATTTCCATTTTCAATCATTGGTTTTTCAAATATGAGCCACACGAAAACATAATAACAACACAACTATTACCTCAAAAAAAAAAGTCGAGGACAAAGGCTTGTGATTCTTAAATTCAATAAGCTTCGACTGAGCTCACTTCACGATGCAAGTAGAGGGGGAAGTTTTATAGAGGCGACTTGATAGATAGGTTATTGGACTAGAACAAAAAATGATTAGAAGGTAGTTCTGAGTATCTTGGTAATTTTAACTTTTAACCGGTATTATTATACAGATACTCCTCCGTGCGCCGGTGGGCAAAGTCTGTGAAAAGAACTATTTGGCTGGTTTGGTTTACATAGAAAAAAGGAATTGTTAAGAATTAAAAAAAATTGGTTAACTTAAACAAACAATGTTGTTGTTATAAATACACAAGCGAATGGTTTGTTAAAGTTAACAATATCGTAACATTTACTATTGCTAGATAAATATTGTTAAATTAACTAACCATTTTAATCCTTCAAGGCTGACTTGACTAACCTAATAATGGATATTGTAAAAATTAATAAACTGTATTTTTAAAATTATTTAATTTTTTTGTCGTGAGTTTTTTTTCCGAGGCAAAGTTCCTGCTTTTACAGCTATTTGAAAATATCAAATAGCAGTTTTGCCCACTAGCAAACAAAATTCCCTAAGTGTCAAATGTACTAATGTGGTGCCATCCATTGGCGGCTGCTACATAGAGAGCAACGGGGCAGTCCCCTTCCAAAACTAGACAACAAACAGTATTTTTAATTGATTTATTCAAAAAAAGTTAAATCTTCTCTTACGACATGATTGTCTAGTTCTTCTTATTATCTGTGGTTAACAGCAAGCGATTAATTGAAGTTTTTTAGCGTAAATAATTACAAGCCAGCAGCGCCGTGCGGGGCAAGGTTTCAATTCCACCCGTTTTTTAGCAAGGTATGGGTGGATATTCTCAAGCGGAAGCGGGAGGAACGTTTATTTTAGTAGAAGTCGACAATCAACATCGTGCGAAAGACGTTTGTTGCCCTTGCTACGAAGCCGGTTTTATCCTTCGTGAAGACGTATCAGTTTGTTTTGATAGCGTGCCATTGTTTGTTTTTGTTATCGTTTGTTTATAAAATGGAAATAAATACCGTCGATTACATAATTAACTGTGCAAATTTAAACACGTTGACATATGAACTCCGATTACAAATAAAATCTTTAGGGCCACATAGACCGGAAATAAAAATTAACCAAAATTTTAATGCAACTAATGCCGAGGGGTGTTATTTGTTTTGTTATGAACAATCCACGAAGTGATCCTGTGTGGGTGACAAAGGGAATGTGTGATACCAAGCACTTTAGTGAAAAGTTAAAAAGACACAAAGTAAGTGGTATTCATTTAAATAAACACATAGAATTTTCTATGCTAAGCAAGACTGATATTAGGTCCCAATTGAATAGTGCCTATAGGCAAAACATTACCGAACATAACATAATGAAAATGTGACAAAAATTAGACATACTTAGTAGGTTAATAGACTGTTCAAAATTCTGTGGGATTTTTGAGGTTGCTTCACGGGGCCATAAAAAAGAAACCCGAATGGACTTTATCTATAAACAAATAAACTAAAAACTACACAAAGTAGCTGCTTGTTTGGAAAATACTGAAATAAAATTGTTTCGGTAAGTTTTCTATCTCATTTTTCATGCAATTTAAATTTCTGCCCCCCAATTTATAACGTCACCAGCCGCCATCTATGCCTATATGGTAGTAATACATAATATTTACCAATGTAAGCCATTTCCAATGAAATGGTATTGTTATTTTAAAAATATGAATTTTAAATCCATACGTAATGGCATTGTTAATTTAGAAACATAAACATTCACAAAACCAAAGCGTTAAATTATTAATATCAACTTTGTTATGATGATCCAAATTTATTTAATTTAAATATATACCACGTCAACAAGTCCACATCTAGGGGGCTTAATTTCCATAAGAGGATAAAAAACAGATATAGTATAGCATGTATTAATAAGAGACCGCGAGACGTCCGATTCCGGTCGAAAGCGTTTCAGCGTTGCCAAAAATATCCTTGATAAATAACTACAGGCGCAAGTGGTCCGTTACTTACGAAGCTCGTAGGTAGTGACTGGTCCCAGTCGTCAAGGGGCGGACGACCTGAAATATTTGTTCCAATATACAAAAGGTGGACTATTAAACGTGAAAATTTAATTTTTTACTTTTATTAAATGTGAGTTTTAGGTCCTGAAACAACGATATCGGCGAATAAAATAAATTGTTGTTATTTGAATACAGGATAAACTAAGAACACCTCAAACGATTTTAACCCCATATGATACAGAAGTCTTTTGTTGGCATTAGATTTTGGTTCATTCAAGAAAGGGTTATTATTAGTATTTAAACAATTTTACCTTAAAACTATCAGTTATGCATAATGTATCGATTATTGTTTAAAAATGTTCTTTTTGTATTTAAAACAAAGAAGAAGATTTCTAAGTTGTCTGTTTAACTTGAAAAGAATTTTGCTACCTGCGGCGTATTTTTCTGTTCAAACTTTTACCTGTATGTTTTCAGTTATCAAAAAAGTGGTCCACCATTACCTTTTTTTATGGTTGGACTAAAAATGTATTACAAAAGCTAAAATTAAATAATAGGTAGCTTACCTGTAGATTGTAAGTTATCTTTCAAACAAAATTGCCTTAAGTGAATGTGAAATAAAAATCAATAACCAGAATAACACTAAAATACTGCTTGTTTGTAAAAGTAGGTGAATTATTTACTTTTAAGAACAAGAATTTTAATGTATTATTCTGGCCACCCCGTTTAATGAAGCCACTTACATAAAACTGACTAAATTGACCTTTTGCGAATTGAGTAGCGGCTTATACTGATATTTTCGCTAAACCGGCAACGTTGGCTTTACGCTTTTCTGCTTTCCCATGTAATCCTTATGGCCCATAAAAAAAATCCTACCCCTAGATGAAAGGCTGGCCACGCGGTATGAAAGTTAACGATACCAAAAATATAAATTTAACAATTTTGTTTTTTCTGTGTAAATACAACGACTTTTTAGCCATTTTTATTTGGAAATTGATGACACAAGGAAATCGGTCAATTTAAAAATAACATATATTTTAAAAATTTAAATTTTTTACACAATTGATTCTACTAACATAAACACGTTCGGAGGAAAAATAACGCAAGTTCGGCTCTGGAATGAAAAGCAGGCATCTTACCATCTTCCATTTTTACTAGTCCAGGTATGAGAGACAGACTCAGCCAATTGATCAAAGGAGGGGAACATAATTCACAAAAGCTTTAATATAATTTGAGCTTTCACAGCAGCTTTTCACAGTTTCGCTGCTTTTGAGTTTCTGCGACACCTTTTAGCGATTAATTCAGTTTAAAAAAAAGATCCCTTTTCATTTCAGCTGTGACCCTAATCCAGAAAATTGTATGTTTAAGCAAGTTTTATTAAAAAGCCAAGTTAAACAATAAAAAAGTGAGCAACTTGCTCATTTTACTTAAGGTTTTGTTACAGTTTTTGGAACAAATTTAGTAGTAACGCTCTCTCTTGGTCATTTTTAAGAGAGGTTTCGGTCAAGAAAAAGCTGGATAGATAATCAATAAAAAATTTAGGCCATTAGTGGAGCAGGTTAGATTTTTACACCAGGGCACTTTGGTTTCAGGTGCATTATTTTCAAACAAGTTTTCATGGCTTATCGGGTAAAATGAGGTTTTTGTTGTTTCTCTCATATATTTTCGTGGGTAACTTGAAATCTTATCCTCATGGGGTCCAAGATTAACGTTTCGGCCTTATGGGACTCCTCAGAACACTACTTGGTCAATGTTTTGTCTCTCATCCTAGAACTTCCGCAAGAAGCGCGTCGAGTAATAACTGCTATATATACATATATATATATATATATATATATATATATATATATATATCGATCGACTGACCTGAACGGCATGGATTATTTTCTATTCAATCGATCTTTTCATCGATCGATCTATATAGCAGTAATTACCCGCCTGCTCTTGTTCTAGTTTCTCCTTTATCTCGGTAGATGGCGCTTCTGGCGGAAGTTTTCTAGGGTCACTGCATCCTGGAAGCCTGGGGTCTCCGACACGAGTGTCAAAACCGTACTCAAATTTCCATAGACGTTCGTGAAAAATACTCATTTTTATACAGTCTGAGAAAAAAATTTTTTTTAAATAAAACTTAAAAAGAACTCGTTTTTATACAGCTTAAGAAATAAAAAATATATTCCTTGAGTTTTTGGGTTGTGAGTATTTATTGTAGGTATATTAATTATTAAAAATTATTTTGTTTTAAATATTATTTGTGTTTGCCTCGAAAGGAAAATTGTTTGCAAACGTTTTCTTCAAACAGAAATTTGTTCGAAATCATTTTCTTCGAACGGAAATTTGTTCCAAAACATTTTCTTTGAAAGGAAATTTGTTCGAAAATATTTTCTTCACAGGAAATTTGTTCAAAAACATTTCTTTGCAAACAAATTTTTCGAAAAAAAAATTATTAGACCCGGCTTGCCAAACTTAACATAACTCATATAGTTCGACTAATGGAGTTTTTTTCTAACAATTTTTGGAAACAAAAACTTCCCTGACTTCAATTTTTGGAAACAAAAACTTCCCTGACTTTCTTGGAATCCTAGTGGGTGTGAAACCAAACCGAACCAACCCAAACCTATTTTCGAAAAATGATTTCCGTAAATTAGCGTTCCGGTCTTCATTTTGGAAGAATAAAATCGGTGTAACCTTTCTCAATTGAGCACATCAGGGGGTATCTGAAGCGGTTAGGATACGTTTGCGACCAATTGACAAAGTTTAGGAAAATACCAATTTCGACCTTCCAAAAGGAGGAAAGAAGACAAATTTTCAGACAGTTTACGATCCCGGGAAAGAAGTCAGGGTTTTTTTGAAAAAATATGTTAGAAAGACCTTGCCTTAGTCAAACTATATGAATTGTGTTAGGTTTGGAAATCCAGGCCTAGAGCGTCTTTTTTCGAAAAGCTTGCTTACGAAGAAAATGTTTTTTATTCACATAAAATGTTTTTGAACAACTGTTGCTTACGAACAAATATCCGTTCGAAAACAAATTTCATTCAAATTTTCATACAAATTTCCGTTCGACGAAATTGTTTTCGAACAAAGTTCTGCGACCCGTCGTGTTGCTACCCAAAAAAAATACCTAGAGATGGTAAATAAAAATTCTTAGACCTTGAGTTTTTATTAGATGTTGATTTTTTTGAAACTTTTCTATGAGTGTGTGTGTGTATCTGTGTGTCTCTTACTTCTACTTTGTTTTGCAATCATTACAGTGTAGCTACTTTCGATCTTTGTTTGGACCTATTGTTTTTCAATCGTTTGTTTTTCGACCTTTTGTATTTTCGATCTTTTGTACTTTCGACCTTTTGTATTTTTGACCTTTTGTACTTTCGAACTTTTGTATTTTCGACTTTTTGTACTTTCGACCTTTTTTTCGCGGCCCGCTTTTTTTGGAACACTAATAAAAATAATAGCAGGTATATTATAAACCTAGGGCCTAGTGTTTACTTTTAATCCGACGGCGGGAATTTTCATGCTCGACCGGAAGGAAGGCTATAATTTGCTACATGACTACAAGGGACTTTAATGCCAAGGTTTATTTTTATATACTTAAAATAATAATAATCATAAACTAAATAAATAAGTATTAAAACACTTATCGGTACTGTAGTTTTAGCATGTCAACAATGTAATAAAACAGTGGGCAGTGATAGTTGTCATGGCATTAAATTAAACAAAAGTCAGTCAGATGCTAACAAATATAGAAAACATGGGGAAAAAATAATCAAAGATTATATATTATAATATATAAAATAATATTTATTTCATAACAAACTAAATAAGGTCAGTCGAGAAAAAGTTCGAATTACATTTCTCGAAGATGGAACAAACAAGGGACGAAAGAATAAAGCCTATTCTTACTTTGAGATAGGTATGAAAAAGGCCATCAAAGAAAGCAGCAACCAAAAAGGATGCAATAAACAGAATTTCGAAAATTTTACCGAAAAGGTATTCCTGGTTTACATCCTGGAGAAGTCTAGAAAGTTAAATGTTTCGTTTATATGGAAGCAATATTCTATGCCGAAGGACACAATAACAATCGAAACGAACCAAGTCATCAGGAAAGTTCAGTAAGCTTACGGCAAGCTGGAAGCAACAAAATAATCGTTATCGTGTATATATCTTAATTCCTATTTGTTTTTTATATTATGATAAAATAAAATAATCCAAAAACCTATATTTTGCCTTTATGGTTAATCCAGAAATTACTTTTAATCACTGGGGACAAGAAATACTACCTTAGCCCATGAAAAAAGAGATTAATGGTACACTGTTATTCCCTAGAGAGCATAAAGAAATTTATTAAATAATACAAAATCCAACATACGTAAAACATGCAAACTATATTTTTGGTTTCTTGCAGTGGCGGATCCAGGGGAGGGGGCACCATGGACACTTGCCCCCCCCCCGAGAATTTTTTGAATATACAAAAAATTAGTAAAAAGTAAAGTTTTTGCTAATAAAAATTCAAAATTTTTGCTTGCGGCGCATGAAAGTGTCTATTGTTATTATCATCGAAATTACAACCACTGACTAATTCAATAAAATGCTGCTTAAAAAAACATATACCGCTTTTTACCAACAGAGAATGTCACCTAAAGTGCAACAAGGTAAGTGTAGCGGAGTTTAGCTATGTTGCAGCTAAGTGTACCTGAGTGTGACTAGAGTGCAGATGAATGTAGCTGAAATGCAGCTTTGTAGGACTGAGGTGCCGCTGAGTGTAGCTGAGCGTTGCTGAGTGTTGGTAAGGTGTAGCTTATAGATAAGGTGTAGCTTACTTTAGCTAAGTGTAGCTGAGTGTAAGTAAGAATAGCTGAGTTTAGCTATGAATAGCTGAGTGTATTCGAAGTTTAGCTGATCTGTAGCTAAGTGTAGCTGGTGGTACCGAGTGTAGCTAAGGTGAACCTAAGTGAAGCCGAGGAGTAGCTAACTGTAGCACAAATTTAGAGTGATTCTTCTATTTAAAATTTAATTGTTTTAATTATGGCCAAAAAAATAGCTTCCTGAAACCATAGTGCAAGAGCATAAAGTTCTTCCCTGGCTTTACTATTAATGATCAAGTTTTGAACAACCTACGATATTCCGATAATACCTTGGGTTCAACTAAGTTTGGAAACAAAGTTGGAATACTTTAGCTACGCAATGAGATATCTTAATCCAGAATATAAGGAAAATAAAAATTAACGGCAAGAGAAGCTAAGAAATACTAAGTACATGCTGGCTGTTTAGAGCAACAGGGAATGGAACCTTTAGAAAAGGAAGGTAAAGAGCTACAGCAAACATTGTAACAAAAATAGTGCTTGAATAAACTGTACTTAGAGCTCCATTTTACTAAACTCTACGTAAAAAAAGTAATAAAAATCTCTTTTTAAATTTGGCAACCACGTCGTAAACTCTCACTTCAGTCACAGCCTCCGGCTTTCAACTCCCACCTATTCCACCCCCCTTGGGGGATGTTTGCCTGGGCGGTTTACGTACCGAACGTGCAGCGAAAATAAAGAAACTTTTTGTTTTTGGTTTGGAGATCTGTTGGAGTCTACGGTTACATGGAGAAGCGCGGAGGTTACACAACCTAGTATCTCTTTAAATTTTAATACAAAACAACAACAAGTAAAATTAAAGAAAGACAAATTATAAAAAGTTCGTCTTCGGCCAATACTCGAACCCGGAATCTCTTGCTCTGTACACAAACGTTTTTACATTAAGCCACCAAAGACCATACACAAATTTTCGGAAAACTTCTATTCATGCATGTGTGTGGTGTCTCAGTACAAGAACGAGAAACTCTCAGGGTATTAACTCGACCAAGCCATTCAACGGACCTCTATAATTCTTCTCTCACACTGTCTGTGTGTCATTTCGCACGTTCGTAACTTTCAATCCCACTCTCGTGACGTCACACTGAACTAAAAATTTCAGATCTTTCATTTTTAATCAACAATCACCAGAGCTATAAAAGTGAAGAATGAAGGTTAAATCGGCTTCGTTATATAGACGCGGAATTTTTTTTTTTTGAATGCCACCCCTGAGAGGACGATTTAAGGGTTAAAGTTTTAAAGTGAATAATTACAAATCGGCACCTTATAAACGAAGGGAAGAAGAAATTGTACGTTGTATAGCTCTACTAATAAAATAAGCTAATTTATTTATTTATTTATAGATGGTGTTTTTTTGTTAAATGAAACGAGGATTTTTTTGGTATGTATAATACGTCGATTTATGTACGAGCGGGACTCTTGAAATTTTTGTAGCATGCACCACCTTTAAGGGGTAAACTATACCTTTACATTTTGAGTAGAAAAAGTGAGCCTAGTGATACCTTGTTTTAAAGATATCTGCAATGTCTTTAAAGCCGTGTAAAAATTTCGAAAATCTATTAATTAATTTTTGAGATATTTGCCTTTAAATTTAACATATACTGATGAAATAAAAATTAAATTAGAAAAATATAAAATTATTATTTAATTTTTATGCTCATGCAATTACCTACTACCAATAATCATTAGTTCATGGTAAATTTGAAGGCAAATATTTTAAAAACGAATTTATAGATTTTTGAAATTTATACAGATTTGTAAAGACATTCATCAGACCTTCAAAACTAGGTGTCACTCGACCACCTTTCTCTATTCAAACTATAGAGGTAAACTATAGAGGTAAAATTTACCAACATGTAACAAAAATTTCAAGATTATAAAAAAGTGTCCCCTCGAAAACAACGTCGACGTGTCCGACGATTTTTCCAAAAATGTACGATAAATATTGGAAACAGCATCTGATACCTTTCAAAACAAAACAGCCTGTATTTTAGTAGTAGTAGTAGTAGTAGTAGTAGTAGTAGTTATATGTAAAATATAATTATTAATGGCTGGCCAATATGTGTAGGGGAAAGGCGGGCAAAACGGGATAGAAGCCTAAAACGGGGTGTCTCATTTTTCTTTCAAAACCACCCACTCCAGTTATACGAAGTTAATAAAGTTAAATTATAGAAGCGTGTCTATGGCCGCTGTCATAAAGCAGAGATCAACAGATGCTTATCGATCGTTGTAAGAAGCACATGTGTGTTTTCAGTAAAAACAAAGGTATACTATTGCCTGAAAATAAATCCATCGTAAATACCAATAAACCAATTTTTTATTTATCTTTCAAAGTTTTCTAAAGAGAGTTTTGGCTATGGGTTATAAAATAAAGACTTGTAAAAATTTAAATAGGTCATAACCTAAAAATCTGCTTGTTGGGCAAGACGAAGAACGAATAAGTAGGGTTAAATAGAGAACAATAAAAAAAGATTAGCAAATAATAATAACAATAATAAAAACCGAATTTGACGGATCACTACCCGAAGGGCATAATGGGGTATTTCCCATCATTTTCTTTTTTTTACATAAGAAAAACATAAAACCTTTAATAGCCATGATATTTTCTTATTTTTAGACCGTGAAAGTTCCTAAATACAAAATTTTTCCTGCTTCAACGTTTTTTAAAATGTTTAGTGTGCCGTGAGAAAATGTCCAAAGAGGCTTTTTGGCGTGTTTGTCGTAAGTTTGGTAACTTTAAAGAAAAATATCTCAAAAACGAATCGATTGAAAATTTTACACGGTCATACAGACATTCAAGATACCTCCAAAACAAGGTATAGTTCAACTTATACCCATTTGTAATGACGTCATTTTTGTTTATCTTTGTTTAGTATATTATAAACAGCGGTGACAATAAACTTTTCCAACGAGGTGTCATTTAAGGAATCAGCCAAATAAGTGGGTCACAAATAACGCCGCAATCCAAACCATATATATTTAGTTTTCCAACACACTAACACAAACGTGTTTGCAAACCACAAACAACATTTGGCAAAAAACAATACTGGGAGGTTTAATTTTTTGAAAGAAGAGGATCTCCAACCACTTTTTCAATCTAACCGGTTGTATTTGTAAACTGATTGACGATTGAAATCGGTTTGAATATAAACGTAGTTATATTCCAGGCGCAACACGTGGTGCTGCTACGTCCACGTTAGAGGGTTCGTTTGTTTTATTTCTTTTGTTTTTGTGGCTAGTGTGATGAGATTCTCCGTAAATGTGTTTGCAGTTTTACAAAGTTTTTAGAAAACAAGCTGGGGAAGCGGTGAAAGAAAATTATTACAATTGGTTTTTTAAATAAACCGAATCCTGGGCTTCTCCTAATGGTAAAATTAAAGTAATTTTAAAGAACACTGCGCACTGGTAAAAAATTGTCTATAAAGTGCAAATATATTTATTTATATCCAATACAGGGTGTTCCATTTAAAACGTTTCATCCCGGATTTCTCGAGAACTGCCAAAAATTTTAAAAAATGCAGAGACACGTCCATTTGGTTTGCGAGGGCACACTTTTTCGCCATTTTGCAACATCTCTATCTATTAACCCGATGGCTAATAATACAGAGGCCTTTAAGGTATATCTTTGAGCCAAAGTGTTAAGCCTAAATCATTTATTGTTGTGATGTGTAGAGTTTTTTTTTATGTGCTGGGTGGAAAAAAAATAAGCCACTTTAGTCAAACTCAGTATGTGAGTACGTTGGCACAATAGATCCATGTGGTCGCAGTGCATGGAGGTCCAGTAGGGCCTGCCACCACTTTCGAATACATACATACACATACATCTGTCAACCCCTAGAGGGGGCGCATCTCACCCCGTGATTTTGAATAGGAAAAGTTGATCGGGTGATACTTTGTTGGAAAGATCCTTTAATTCTTTATTCAGAGCTGATTTTATTTTTTATATATAACTAGTTTTCGAGTTATTTAATTTAGAATTTATTAAATGAGCAATCTGAACAAACCCCATAATTTTACTTAGACCTGCACCGTGCACAACTGCATTATTATCGTGATTACACAAAACAGTAAATGATAAATTTTTCATTGTATTATTTTAATCATCTTTAAGATGTTTAGTATTATTCTTAAGTTATTTTCTCTTTGAACTAAGTTTTATTTTAATTGAACGAAGATCTATTCCCTTTACGAACAAATTGGGATTTTCACCAAGATTATGGTCAAATTTGAAGGTAAGAGGGGGGAGAGGGAATGGCTTGATGAACAACGTAGTCCTAATAACGATAATAATGCAGTTGTGCAGGTCTAAGTGAAATTATGCGGTTAGTTCAGATTGCTTATTTAATAAATTCTAAATCAAATAACTCCAAAACTAGATGTTCGATATGAAAAATAAAATTTGTTCTAAACAAAGAATTCAAAGACCTTCGCAACTAGTGGTTGATCGATAGAGATGTCGCCAAATCGCGAACAAGTGTCCATCAAAAATCGACGTCAGCATTTTTTAAAATTTTCAGCAGTTCTCGAGAAATCCCGGATGGAGTGTTTTAAATGTGACACCCTGTATATAAAATATTTCGTGTTTCTCGCTTGATAGCTCGGAATATCTAACGAAACAACTAAACACAGAAGAGCCACCAAACTAAATGCTAAAGTAGCAGGCAGTAACACTAGTTAGAAAATAATACATATTAAATATGACATTAAATTAAAAACGGGTAAACAAAAACTTATTTTTTTCATTGAGAATTTCATTTCGAACTTTAAAGTAAAATAAAACTAGAATTGCAGATGAAAACTAAACTGTCTTAAACTGAAAAAACTAAACTAGATTTTTTCAGTTGAACATGCTTAAGGCAAAATTTGTCTAAAAAATAAAGCTAACTAACATTTATAGTAGCGGCTACACGCTCCAAAGACTTTGCTACTATCTTATGGTAGAAATGTGGTGATCCCAACAAAAATTCGGCACTTTTTAGTTCTTTCTACTATCTAGTATCACGAAAAAGTAGAGTTTTCGTAAAAACGACCCTTTAAACTACTTTCTAGGATTGTTACTTGACAGTCTATTCTGATAGTCTTCCCTACCATGATAAGACGTTGCCAAAGTCTTACTTTCTTTTTAGTCGTTATTTCGTAGTCGCCGTGACTTTTGTATGTTACTTAATTACCACTAGAAAGTTAGGCCTCATTAAAGTTACAAACAAGTGTGTCCGACAACTATATTATAACTTTAATTTTTACCACAAAAGTTTGTGTCATCATAGTAACATCTGCTGTAATAATGTAGAGAAAATAACTTTTTGCAGCAACTTGAAAGCCTTTAGTATCGATCTTTTAAAGTGGACACTATATCCTGTCCTACTTTGGAAACGTAGACTTTTTGCAGTCGCATCTTGGTGGCGCTAACTCTTAGCCCTACTTTTATGGCTCCTTTTATAAATAAAAAGTAGTTTTTCATGGATTTCCAATCGATCTAGAAATGTTCAACCTCTACTTTTTTTAGTAATAGTAACAAATATTAAAACCAGGATAAAAAGAAAGGAAACATAGAAAAAAAGTGTTGAAATCGGTCTTGTCCCCACAGCATTTATTTTTAGGTAGACCATTTTCGCAATGGAGCATCATTAGTATAATATACCACTTCTGTATTTTCTTTCTTTTTATCCTAATAATTGAAATATAACTTCACATGGACACAATCCAACATAACTTATAAAAACCAAACTTTTCTGTGCCTCCGCTGCGACTAGAACCAGGAACCTTTAGATATGTACGCCAATTGATAGGGCGTTGGCGTACACAGCCAAAGCTTCCGGGTTCGAGTCCCGGCCGAGGCACGTAATTTTGTTAAATAATTTTTTGTTCTTTAATTTCACCCCTGGCTTGGAACATAATACTATTTAATTGAATCTATAAAAAAACAAGTTGATTTTATGTATATGACTACGTTCTTTTACCTCCTTGATAACACTTTCTAGAATAGGGACCTTGCTTGATCAGTTTATAGTAAAATAAATCACAATATTTATTTTGGTTTCTAATACAATACTTGTATAAATTTTCGTAATGCAATCCTTGCATTGGTTTTTGTAACATATTCTACCCGGTAAGTGACGCCCCCGAAAGTACAAAATGTAAACTAAAATATGTAAACATACCTGTAATAAGAGGAAATAAAACAGATTTATAGTTTATGACTACAAGACGCATTTCCATCACTCACATCAACAAAAACTGACAAATTCACAAAACCGGGTCCTACAGAACACCGCACAAAAACCAGGATTTGGCATTGTTGTTGACAAATATGAAAATTGGCCTCACCCCAATAACTTAAGGGTAGTGATATTGCTTATCGCGTGGTCCCTACTAGTGTGAAGGTGTTTTTCTAGTGACGGAAGCTAAAGGCTAATACGTTGCCGCGACGGAAGAGTAGAAATTTAAGTGTGCTATCTAAGATTAAAAGGGAACACTGCCATAAAAGTGGTTCATATTACGTTGCCGCAACTTAGGTTCACTTTCAAGTTACCCTTTCGACTGTTAGGGAATATTCTTTGGGACACCATGTTTTTTTCATGATGTCACTCCGCATTTCGAGCAGTAATGATGCTCGTTATTTTGGTGTGAGCCGATTCACTTCCCGGGAACCAGTTGTTATTGCATAATAATCCATATGCTTCCATTCTTGCCTCCGCTTTTATGACTATGTCAAGAGGGGGAGGTTTAGAATGGTCTCCATATCAGCAAATGGGGTGGTGCCCATTGCTGCGGTTATGCAGAGACATGCAAGCTTTTGGAGTTTAGATAGCTCCAGTTTGGCTTTGTTTTGTTCAACTTTTGGCCAACATACTGTGGCGCCGTGGGTTAGTTTGGGTTTTATTACCATTGTATATAACCAGTTAGTTATATGTGGTTTCAGTCCTCAAATTTCCCTACAGCTCTTCTGGTGGCCATTAGCGCCATTTTGCTCTTATTAACGGCGTAAGCAATTTGTGAATTCCAGGTTTGTTTAGCGTCCAGTATAACTCCTAGACACCTAACCTCCTGGGCAAATTGTAGAGGTTTATTAAAGAAAGTGGGGGATGTAAGCCCTTCTAACTTTCTTTTTCTCGTAAAAGATATAAAAGCCGTTTAAGTAGAAAATTTGATATTTTTATTTTCGTTTTTTGAGCCCATATTAAGGAGATATACTATTTTATAAACAAATTAATTCAAGGTTACTAAATGCACATATTGAACACCATTTGTTAAAGTTAACTGCCGATTAGGAAAACATAACTTCAAAAACCACAACAAAAAAAATCAATCAGCTACCAGAAAACGATTCAATTTTACAGGCGCGCCGGTTTTTTCCAATAAATATGATGCATGTTTCACATAAAAATTTGCGTCGCACTTGAATATTGGTCCTCAGGTAGTAAATTTTCTCACTTTTAGATAACATAGTGCATATGATAGCCATAACTAAACTAAAAAACTTAGCCAGTTTGTTTACTGTGGTATTCACCATATTGTGTAATAATTCTACCAAAAAGAAACGATAATATTATTTGCAACTACATCGCTACTTTTATGCCATTTTGAAAAAAAAAACAGCCTTTACGCCGTAGTAGATACTTGGCTGCGACGTACTAGTGTAGTCGTTACTACAGTGACTTTAAATACGTGGCTAAGTAGTAAAAACCGCAAATTGGTTCCCCACTTAGGGAATTACCACGTCGCTAAATGGTATACTGAGACGTAGCGGGAGTACGTTACGGTTACTTCTAAGAAATTCTTACTGGTGAGGGTGTCCTCGCGAAAACTTTAAATGTTCGTTGGGCAGTGGAAGGAAGACTAAGAAAAAACTGATTGCGAGACGAAAAAATAAAATCTATGAAGACTAAGGGTTAGAAAACGATAAATAAGATTATACTTAGTACTTATTTTAGTAGAAAAGTGAATAATATCCGAAAGGTAAGGTGTTAAACATAATGTTTGGCTTTTATTGCACTAAAATTTTTGTGTGGTTTTTTGAGCCAAGGATTTAAATTTTTGTGGGCAATCTGCATGACTACCAGTTTATATAAAACAAAAACATCTGAAACGCAAAGATATATAAATGTTTGAAATCGGAGCATATTTGGACTAAAGTAAAGTACGGATTCTAACGGTCTTACAAGTAATAAATAACGAATTAAATAATTTAGTGGGGAATTAGAGGAATTGGTGAGGCATTATTAACAATCCTGAGAGTTAGTGTACACGTTCTTTTCTGTGGGTAACCTCTCGATTCTAGGACACCCCGTACAAAAAATATTTAAGTGCAAACAAATCAAAGAAATAGGCAAACCGAAGGTGAGGGCGTAGTTTAGGTACACATCGAAAATGTTTAGATATCGACTAACTGTCATGAAAAATGAGTTTCTGTGTTTCCTTTTGCGTGTGTGCGTGTTAAGATATTCACAGAAGTGTCATAAATAACTGAACGTGTCAAGTGGCAGGAACATCCGCTCCTGCGGGAATCTATTGGGTGATAAAGTATACCGTCGAACTTCTATAAATAGATAATTTTTTAGAGTGTTAGATTTCGATAGTTTCGAAAGCCTTTCAAAAGTTCAAACGATTCTAAAAATGTGTAACAGCACTGTCAATGGCATCGCTAACTATGGCAATAAAGTATGACCATTAAAAAAATAAAGCTCACTTAAATTATGTGAAACTATATAAATTTATTTTTAGTGACGAACTGCCAGACATTTCAAATTAGACAACATCAGTGAATCAGTTTAATCAAAGCAAGAGAATATTAAAATTAACCAACTGATGAACTTGGTATGGAAAGACATAAGACTCGCCCGAACATTTTACGAAAGGGAACTGCTCCCCTAACCCTGGCAGGGGGTGGTTCCCCATTAAATGTGCTTTTTGATAGTTTTTTACTCGAAAACTTTTCCAAAAATCTTCTAGAGATCATTTTTCAAGCGGATACAATTTTCTTTTTAACGGTCTACCGTAGTAGTGGTGCGCGTTCCATTAGCGTACGAAAAAAGAGAAAAATTAAAATATTTTTTTATACTTTTTTTGTGGTATTTTTTATTATTAGATGCACCTTGGTACGTTCGAAATAGTGACCTTCATCGAGATCTAAAAATCGAAACTGTAGCAGAGACTATAAAAAAGTACGCGAAAAGCCATGAAGATAGACTCCATCGGCATGTGAATGTGGAAGCAATTCAGCTTCTAGACAATACTATGCTAGTTCGACGACTAAAAAGAGTGAAGCCGTTTGAGCTAGTAAACTAAGTGAATTACACATAAAACAAAATAATGCTATAAACACAACACAATTGTGAGTTACAGACTAAACAAAGCGGGGAGAACTGTTGAGTGAACCCTAAGTTTAAATCTGACTTTTCTAGTAAATTAAGTTAAAACAAAATTGCTAATTAGTCTTACTGACTAGATTGTAATTAAAAAAAACACAGTGTGTTTGACAAATAAAAAAAAAAAAAAAAAAAATTTTTTTATTATTAAAACTATTTTTTTCTAAAAAAAAATATTTTTGGTTAAAACCCCATTGTATACAGTTAAATACTTATTAAGCTACATATATATATATTTTTTAAATAGCTGCCATGAAATAAAAATAAATGTGTTTGTAGAAATCCTTAAATCAAACAAAAATGTTGAACATTCATTTTTGTAACTCAGTAAAAATAATTTTTGGTTAGTAATAACTTAAAACTGATTTTTTCTAGTTGACCTTTTTTAAAATGGGAATGGGGGGCATCCCCCTCTCACTCCCCTTAGAAGTGCTCTCTTACAGTATTTTCCCAATTATTTGCAAACTTTTAACTTGGCAAAAAACAACTAAGTGACAATTATAGAGGCTGATGAAAAGTAGTCTCTAGCGATGCATAACACGCCCTCCTTACATCAGTGGCGCACCTTTTATAGGCATTTAAATAAAAAAGAGGTGTGGAAAAAACATATTTTTTTTTAATTTTCTTAAATTTTACTGTCACACATGTCTGGTTTTAAAACTTATTTTTAAAGCCGAAGAAATTTCATTTCCAACGATGTCCATCACTCCCCTCTCAACGCAGCAGTAGATCTTGCATAGACGATCCAAAAATGGTCAAATTTGATATACCAAGTAATAAAAAATACCTAAAAAAACATTAAAGGGGGTACAACAACCCCCCCCCCACCACCAAGAGTGGGTGGATGGTTCTCCTTCGTTATATTTTCGGGGGAGTATACTGTACATTCATACCAAGTGTGTTACTTCTCTCATTGAACGCAGTGTGTGTATTAGTACTGTTCCAACATGGTTGTCTTAAATGAAGATTGTGCGTCAATGCTAGATCTACCGCTGCCTTGAGGGGGGAGTGATATACATCGTTGGAAAGGAAATTTCTTCAGCTTTAAAAATAAGTTTTAAAACCAGACATGTAGGACAACAAAATTCAAGAAAATTAAAAAAATATTGTTTTTTTCATACCTCTCATTTATTTAAATGCCGATAAAAGGTGCGCCACTGATGTAAGTGGGGCGTGTTACACATCGTTAGAGAGAACTTTTGGTCAGCCTCAATAACTATCACTTAGTTGTTTTTGGCCAAGTTAAAAGTTTGCAAATACTGTAAAAGATCACTTTTATGGGGGCGAGAGGAGGGATGCCCCCTCCCCCCAATTTAAATAAATTCAACATGAAAAATTAAGTTTTAAGTTATTTCAAATATTTTTTTTAATCACCTTGAGTATTTTTCTCAGTTACAAAAATAAAAATGTAAAAAAAAATTCATTTGAGGATTTTTACAAACACGTTTATTTTTATTCCAAGGCGGCTACTTTAAAAAAAATGTCTACCTTATTAAATATTTGACGTATACAATGGGTTTTTGAACAAAACTGCTTTTTTGGAAAAAAACAATGTGTTAAGGATACATAATGCTACAAGAAAAATAAAAAAAAACATATTTTAAACATTTTCCCCTTTTTTGGTACGCTTACGTAATGTGTACCACTGCTTTTAGAGGGTACTAAGGTTATTAGCAAAAAACCGACAAAAACACGTTTAAGGGGGGGAACCACCACCCTGGCAAGGTGGGGGGAATCACCACCCTGCCAAGGTTAGGGGGTGGTTCTCTTTCGCAAAATGTTCGGGCGAGTCTTATGTCGACCCATATCGTTGCTTATATCACTAAACGCAGTATCGGACCCCGTAGGGCCTGAACTAATAGAAAGTAAACTGGATTAAAATACTTGAATTTAAATAGTTAATGCAAAGTTGACTCCAGGGGCTCCATTCTCGTACTTCAACGATGTGATCATCCACATCACACGCTTTGGCCAATTGCAAACTCTAAGTGGTCGCGTGTTGTGCGAATTGACTTGTCTCGACCAACGGCATGGTCGCAGCACGGGAAACATCACACCGTTAAAGTACGAGAATAGGTAGCCAGGGTTTGAAAGCCCTTACTTTGTAAACACAATTCCATTTATTGAACATTTGTCAAACTAATGCCAAATAAAATTTGGTGGCTGAATGAAAAATAGAAGAATTTTGAAAAATTCACAACTTTTTTATTTCTTAACCGATTTTTTGCAAACCAATGTTATTTTATTTGGATTATAGTGCACTTTTATAAAAACTATTAATCACTTGCATTTTTAATGTTTTTGTGTCCAAAAAAAAAATATATTCCCAACATCATGTTTTTTTTTTGTATTTTTAGCGTTGTTGAAACACAAAAAAAAAATATTATGATGTTAAGGAATATATTTTTTTTGAGACACAGAAACATTAAAAATGCAAGTGATATACTTTTTATAAAAGTGCAGGATAATCCAAATTAAATAACATTAATTTACAAAAAAGCGTTTTAAAAATAAAAAAGTTGTTCATTTCCAAGATGAATAAAAACCAATAAAAGTCATCCGTTCTCGAAGTGTATCCAAAAAGATGGTCGCGACATTTGTCTCAAAAGCAGGTCATATAGAAATAATTAATCTGAAAGATCAAAGGAATGTTACTGCCGATTGGTACATCACCATTTGTTTACCGAAAGTCATGGCTGAGCTTCAAAAAATGAACCCCGAACGACTAATCATCTTCCACCAAGGCAATGCAAGTTTGCACAAAGCACAAAAAGCAATTGAATGTTTACCCCAACAAAACGTCGAATTGTTGGACTATCCTCCATACAGTCCCGACTTAACTCCCAACGATTTCGATACATTTCCGAAAATCAAGAATGGACTGCGTGGTTTGAATGCACGCAAAAGTGCCTAATTCCTTAATACAGAGTGTCTCTAAAAGGTCTGTACAAAATCTTTACACATATTCCTGGGGTCAAAATAAGTCAATTTAAAGCAACTTACCTTAGTCCGAAATTGCTCCGTTTTAGAGATACAGGGTGGTAAATTTAAAAATTAAAAATCCATTGTCTTAAAATTTATGAACATTTCTTAACGCATTACTTTAAAAATTGATACTCGGGGGTTTTTGGGATGCGAAACCTAAATATGGATACCTTTTCACTGTGGCCGTTAGAGGGCGCTTCACAATGCTCTTTTTATAGTTTAAAATGACTATAACTTTTTTCTCAGTGTAACTTTTAACTTTTTTTGCTAAGAAAATATTTTCTTAAATCTTTTTAAGCCAAAAAGGTACTCTTGTTAACATGCGCTAAAGTAGGTCGTTTTTGGGATATTTCCGTTTTTAGTGTTCGATACCGCAACGGAATACTGAAATTATTTTGAATGACTATTTCACTAGTGTTTTACACTGGCAAAATGTCATAGCAACGGTCAGTTTTCTACTGACTATTGTTCTCAAAGCTTTATTTAACTTTGATGCTTTTCGGCAATTTGGCTCATGAAATTTTTTAATTAATTTTTAAATTCACCACCCTGTATCTCTGAAACGGAGCAATTTCGGACTAAGATAAGTTGCTTTAAATCGACTTATTTTGACCTCAGGAATATGTGCTAAGATTTTGTACAGACCTTTTTCCTACTATGATGTAAGAAGGTTTCGGCTAACGAATGGCAAAAAAAATATTTTGTAGAAATTTTTGTCGTTTTCTGTTATGAAATATTGGCCAAGCGGACAAGTTAGTGGGTAGTTTAAAATAATTCAAACAGGTTTCGCAGGTATGCAAAAAAATATATATTTTTTTGTAAGTTAATATTTTTTACCAGCTTATGTAAATCTAAAATTTATTTTAATTCGAACGTCACTATAATTTTTGTAAAAAAATGTGCACATGAGCAAAGCTTTTATCCATTTTAATCGTCGAAGAGCACGTAACGTTTTTGTTAGTTGGTTTTTCCATGCATACATTTCCATATGACACGCGATAATGTTACGTATGTGGAGTGTATACAGGATGACAATTTGAAAAGATTTCACCACGAATATTTTATGAACCCAGAGAGATATTTAGATAATTCCAATAACATATCGGGAGATTTGAACCGCGCCCACCCTTTCGGCGCAAGCACCGCCCGCCAGTTTTTCTTTAAATTGTAATTCCACCTATGGTAATTTTTTGAAAATGAAACTTTTATGTATAAATTCATGGGTACTAATATTTACTTTTGGTAGTAGTATTTGGCTTAAAGATTTCGATGATTGACGCTCACATCTGAAGGTGGGTAAAAACGTTAATGAGCGCTGCTCCGGGCTGAACGACAGAAGTGCTGTCGTAGTTCACGGATGGTTTCTTTTTCTTTGTAATCGATCTTTTCATCGATCGATATATATATTAGTTTATACTCGACTGCACTTGCTCTTGTTTTAGTTTCTCTCTTATCTCGGTAAATGGCGCTCCTTGTGACAGTTTTACACTATAGACGAAGGATGAAAGACAAAACGACCTGATTAACTTCGCAAGGGTATCACATTGACCAAGCAGTGTTCTAAACATGTGACAAAACAGTTAAATGTCAACACTTATTAGGTGTTTATTAGATCTTGGACCCCCGTGAGCCATGGAACAATATGAGAGAGACAAAAACATCTTTTTTCTCGATTAGCCACGAAAACTTGTTTGAATTTTAAACAGTTTTTATTTTAGATGTTAGCAGTAATTTAAATACCTTTTTAGCTAATAAAAGTAAAAAATAGGAACGGTAATTTTGTTTGACAGACCGATTACGGGTCATAAGAGTAGGAAAAAAAATACTCGCCCCCCCTCTTGAAGGTTTTTCGAAAAAACAAAAAGTTTTTGGAGCTGATTTTACAAGAAAACGGAGTAACTTTGTCAACTAAAGTGTTCAGCGATAAAATAAAATAGAATAGAATAGAATAGAATAGAGTAGAATAGAATAGAATAGAATAGAATAGAATAGAATAGAATAGAATAGAATAGAATAGAATAGAATAGAATAGAATAGAATAGAATAGAATAGAATAGAATAGAATAGAATAGAATAGAATAGAATAGAATAGAATAGAATAGAATATAATAGAATACAATAGAATAGAATAGAATAGAATAGAATAGAATAGAATAGAATAGAATAGAATAGAATAGAATAGAATAGAATAGAATAGAATAGAATAGAATAGAATAGAATAGAATAGAATAGAATAGAATAGAATAGAATAGAATAGAATAGAATAGAATAGAATAGAATAGAATAGAATAGAATAGAATAGAATAGAATAGAATAGAATAGAATAGAATAGAATAGAATAGAATAGAATAGAATAGAATAGAATAGAATAGAATAGAATAGGATAAAATAGAATAGAATAGAATAGAATAGAATAGAATAGAATAGAATATAATAGAATACAATAGAATAGAATAGAATAGAATAGAATAGAATAGAATAGAATAGAATAGAATAGAATAGAATAGAATAGAATAGAATAGAATAGAATAGAATAGAATAGAATAGAATAGAATAGAATAGAATAGAATAGAATAGAATAGAATAGAATAGAATAGAATAGAATAGAATAGAATAGAATAGAATAGAATAGAATAGAATAGAATAGAATAGAATAGAATAGAATAGAATAGAATAGAATAGAATAGAATAGAATAGAATAGAATAGAATAGAATAGAATAGAATAGAATAGAATAGAATAGAATACAATAGAATAGAATAGAATAGAATAGAATTAGTACATTGTATAACAAATTGGGCGTAAATCTTGTTAGCTTATATTAGCTCTTAAGTATATGGTAGTTCACAAGTATAAAGTATGCGTTTTAGTCGCTTTTTTGTCATTCTTTTTTTTTGTGGAAAAGTGAAATCCCGAGGCTATTTCGTGCAGTTTGCAATTAAAAAGTCTCATAAAACTTTAATGCAAAACTGCCGTGAAAAATGTAGATTTTTATATATTTTTTTGTAAGTTTTACGAAATTTTTATAATTTACTGTAAAACAAAAAAGCCCGTTTTTAAGTAGCTCCCCTTTTTTAAAGCACAATACAGTAAACAAGGATTTCAGTAAAGGTAACTTTGTAAAAATATATTTAAAAAAAAAACATAAATTATCGAAACAAGTAAGGGATATAATATGCTTAAAACTTTTTCTTTACCGCTATGAAGATAGGTTAGAGCAGTGGTGCTCAAACTTTTGTAGAGTGGGCAACACTAAAGCTTGCTTTTTTTTCTAGGGAACCCCTACCCTAACCACTTAAATATTAGACATAAAGTATAGTTTTGAGTAAAAAAATCATCATTAGCACTACTTTTCAAGCTTTCAAATAAAGTGTACGTAATATTTATAACTAGACAAGTTTCTCAATGTCGAGTTCAATATTTGAAAGTTGTATGCGGATATCTACTTTAGGATTTAGTTTATTTCTTAAGTCGGTTTTTGTAAGAGCATACTTTGAAAACCCTACTTCACAACGGTAAGTTGTAGCAAAAGGCAACATTTTTTTAAGAGCAACTATAGCTAATTCTGGATATTCATAAGCTGTAGTAGCTCAAAGTAGTTTTAAGGTTTCTATCGGCTGCAACATCAATTAGCTGTTCAGGTTGTTTTACAGTTCATGCCTTGGAAAATATTCTTTGATTGAAACTTGCAGGTTCTGAACATGGTTGGTTACCTCAGAAGTGATTTCTTCTGGACCCTTTGACTCGGACACAGAATCATGTAGTGGTGGAAAGCACTCAGTCACTCCTCTATTTAGACAAGATTCCCAAAACTGTATTTTATTTAACATAGCGTGGATTTTGTCATGTAGTGAGATAACTGTGACAGAAGATCCCTAAAGTGATGTCTAATTCATTAAAGCTTGAAAAGATATCGACAAGATATGCCAAACATTGTAGTCACTTTACATCATTTATTCTTGATGACAATTGAAATGAAGTCTTTAAAAAAAATCATCATTGACCACCACCTCACTTCGCACAGTAAGCAGGTGAATGTCCAAATTTCCAAACTTACTGTACTAGAATATTTATTTTACATGACACTATTGACTATTTCAATTTTGGGTGATACCACAAATATTTTTTTTTATTAACTTCTTGCAGAACCCCAATTACCGCTTCGCGGAACCTTGGGGTTCTGGGGAACCTAGTTTGAGAATCGCTGGGTTAGAGTAAAGGTGAGATGGTGCAGCGCATCTGATGGCTTGTCCCGTTCAGAATTGTACAAGGCGTGACGAATTTAAACTCTTTAGGCCTTTAAGTTTCTCGTGGGAATCAGGGCTCCAAAGTGGGGTAAATGCAATGCAAATAATGCCCAGGTCTGGGGGCCCAAATCTGGAAGCCCTTGATTCTTGAATATCGTAGGAAAGATTGCACGGGGTCGTGCCTTTAATCAACATCAGTGTCAAACGCTGTCTTATGGAACTTTCAAAAACAAAGATTTCTTTTTATTTATAGTTTCCGCTGTATCGTACACCTGTTCTGAATCAGTACAACGTCACTAACAGATCGTGGCCAGGGTATCTATTCTGGGTCTTAAACGATGTACTCGAGTATGCTAACTGAACCGAACCGAACCGAACCTTCAGAATAGACTGCGATGGATTGTTCATTGATCTTTCATTAACCCTACTTTTTGTTTAACATTACAGATCAGATAAAAAACAAAACGCAGCATAAAAAAAAAGTTATTTTAATGGATTGTATACTCTTTTGGCTTGTCTGCAAGCATTATTTATTTAGTAAAAAGTCTCGGGCCGAGAGAAGAATACTGTCGCATTCTAGTAGAGCTTACGTTTTATTAGAGTCAGCGCATTTTACCCTGGAGACTATTGTTTACGTCTTGCTAGAATAAGATGCTCTTAACAAACACTGACAGTAAGACTTCAACGACAAATTAGATTTCCTAACCAACCTCTCAGTCAAGATTTATTGATATTGTTGTTTGTTTGTATTTTGCGCCATGGCAATACTTATTTTTAGGGACAATTTGGGTCAGTTAAAATAACAGAAAATTTGACAGCTGTTACCGATATTGTTACTAAGAATAACGGAAACATTCAGGGCAAAAAAGATAGATTTAGGAACACTAAAGATAAACTAACGTAAAAGTTAATTTAGTAGTTTCACACATGCACGTTCAACTTTGTTTATTTATATTTTTTATTTATTTTAATTAGATTTATGGCTTTTTACAATCCAAACTACCGAATTTTAGTAAAAAATTCGACTGCATTAACAAAACAATACGAAAATAACCTTAAACAGTAACATTAAAGGACGGCCACCGTAAGTACCGGGCGCCATTACCGTAAATAACAAAAAAGGAGCGAGAAGTTGCTAATTCGCAGACTCAGTAACAACAAAATGTCCCTAATGTCAGGCGTGCTTCAACGCAAACAAATAAATTTATTGGCCTCCGCTATCATTCTGTAATGTTCAATGTATTCAAACTGTGTGTATGTTGACCGAAAACAGCTTTTAACCAAGATATTATTTAGCCCCATGTTTATTTAAAAATAAAAATTTCTTAGTGACCTTAGAGTCTTATGTAACAAACCCGAGTATACTAAAAGTACACTAGTAGCTATGTAAGATTAAAACAGGTGGCAAATCATCATGGAACTATGCGTTTGAATGTAAAAAGCAGTTGTTTAAAGATTAAATAAAAGCAACAAAGTTGTTTATCTTCAGGGACTTTTAAACAGTTGGATGCTATTTTTTTTGAAAAAATGGTAAATTGACAACAGTGCCTTTAGAGGAACGTAAAACGGTCAATCAGCAGAAAATCCTATGTTTCCTAGTTATATATAGCAAAATACCGGGTGTGCCAAGAAAAGCCGGATAAAATATTTTTCATTATAACTTTTGGACTATATCATTTATTATAATGTGAAAAACTGCATTTTGTAGGAAATCGATCAGGTCAAAAAAAAATTTTATCCACCGTCTTAAACTCCAAGATAGCAGACCGAATCAAACATGACCCTTTAAAGAGGCTCGTTTATTATTTAGAATGTTTTTTGAATTTGTAAAAAAGCTTTAATTTTAACACGCACAACGAGGTATAAATCATTAGAATCGGTTTGGTAGTTCCAAATCCAAAAAAAATAAACATTGTTTTACCAATTATTCGATTGCCTTCTCACTTTGGTATGCATTCGTTTCTTCATAAAATAATTTTAGCTGGATCGATTTTAATCAAATAAAAAGCATTATGGTGCAGATCAATAGCTCTTTAATTATTACGATCAAAATTTGTTGTCATCCAAAATAACGGACAGAAATAAATTTGACCCTTCAAATAAAAGCCTTGTTTCTTATTATGTTTCAAAAAATGTTTTTTTTTTAGTTCAGGGCAAAGCTCTGTCTCCGCCGGCGCCGCAAACACTGAGGTTTGAATCACAATAATCGGCTTAGTATTTCCCGAAATAATCATTTTTGTTTTAACCATTGTTTTATAGACTATAAAATTGCCTTGTCAAATCTTTTGGAATTAATTTTCTTATAAATTTATTATTACTGTAAGTAACTATTTCAATTAAATAAAAAGTATGTATCCTGCCTGGTATTATCTTTGTGTGTAAAATCTGTTCACTAATATGACTTTATAAAGAAATTAATGCAGAAATACAGGCGTCTAAAATGGAAACAATTTGGAGAACAAACACTAATACCTCAAGAACTACAGAAGCGATTTTCATGATCAGTACCTCGTCGTGTGTAGCGAGCTTAAATCATTTGCAGACATTTTAGAAAAAGGTCGAAAAATATCTTGCAACAGAATAAAAAAGCAATCCTTTATATAGGGCCAAATTTGACAAGTGTCGATAGTTTTGATTTTTACCGATCCACACACAGCACGTTTTCCATCTTTCTTCTTTGCATATGCATCGGGCAGTACGGCCTTTTAGCTGCTACGTGATTACGTGGTTTTAATACCACATTAATGGACGAAACTTGTCATAGATGGCGCCTCGGCGTCTCAGACAAGACGATGCCAGTGTGCTTAAACTTTCGAGTGCTCGAGCCAGTCCGCTAGATGGCGCTACACCTTGGAGTTTACTCGCATCGCACCGCCGCGAGTATTTCATATGTAGGAGTTGGTTTTGGTTAAAATTGGCTTACCTGGGTTTGCTGTTCTCTACTGATGACGTGAAACACACAGAAACGTACGTCTAGAGATGCAACCTTGTGTAAGTAGGAAAACAACCAAAATCAACTCTTCCCTCTCCTTCTGACACTCGCAAGTTAGGCACACATACCTTTGTGTGAAGTATAAAATTCGTTTTGATTTTTACCGATCCACACACAGCACGTTTTCCATCTTTCTTCTTTGCATAATTTTAGTGTTGAATTGATTTAGTGATTTCAATACAAAATTTTCATATAAACATAGGTCCTCAAATGCATTGTTTTCGAGATAGAGGTTATTAAAACTTATTTTTAGTTTCTTGTTTATAGCTCGTGCACTTTTTGAGATATTTAGCTCAAATTTGGCACGTATATCTAGCTATAGGCACTACACTATAAGACATGCGAAATTTTAGAAAAAATTTACAGGGTGATACCTTTATCATCATGTTATGTCACATTTTCTCCCCGATTCCTTTTGTGTTGTAAGATTTTAAAACAAGAACAAAAATTCTTGTTTCATTTGCAAACTTTTTTGTTTTTTGTAATTTTCTTGCATCTTTAACTGTTTTAGAGAAAATCACTGTTGCACGAAAGGCTGCTATCATAAAATAAAATAAATTGATCCATGACGGATCTGATATCTTCCTAGCTAGCCTATTAGCACACTTCAAGTGAAGCTATAATATATCAGCCTTAAAACAGTTTCTTGTAAATACCTCAGAAACTAATGCTCCTACTAAGATTTTCGTTATAACACAAATTATTGAGCAAAGTGAAGTCTACCATATTCCGAAAACCGCATATTGATGTGATGCTCCGTTAAAAAGTTAGCATTTTTTAAATTCTATATTTGTCAAAAAACTTAATTGTCATTAGCATTAATGGATTTTGACCATCAGCTCGTTATAGTGTCAAACACTATTTTGCCTGAAAATTTTATGAAGGCGGTTTAGGAGCGATTGTGTTACGGACAGACATACAAACCCACACACACCGATAGACATCACGACGATATTGCTAAGAATATACACCCAAATTACACATTTTCGACGTTATCTGAAAAAAAATTTTTTTGTCGAAAATAATACCTTCTAATGCTCTAAAATGCTCCAGTATGGTATGGCGAGTATATCAAAATAAACAAATTAAATAAAACTTATTTGGCATGCCCAATAGTGTAGTGTATATAAGTAAATGTTCGTGCCAAATTTAAGCTAAATATCTCAAAAACTGCAGGTGCTATAAAAAATACAAAATTTCAACACTCTGTATCTCGGAAACTAAGCTTTTGTGAAATTATGTTTATATAAACTTTTTGTCTTGAAATAGCACCAGGAATTTAATTATTTGGATATTTTTGCTCAAAAGCTTGATCGAATTCCTGCAAAGTGCTGTTTGTTCCGTTAAAATCGATGGCATTATTCAAGTTGTAATAAAAAACATTTTGTCCGGTTCTTTTTTGGCCCCGCCGGTAATTAAAACAAAAAATAATAAAACAATTTTCAATGATTATAATTATTGTTTTTTTAATTATTTGGACAAACTCAAAAGAGCGTAAGTTTTAAACATCAGTGTATGTTAAGAGGACATAAAGAAATTGTTCCAGCTTAAAAACCATAGATCAACTTAAATGGCCTGCAGTGGATTATTTTGAAATGGATCGTCGCTGACCTGACAGGATTTTGCCCTTATTTTGCCCATAAAACCGAACACGGGGATAACCGAATGATATATAATATTTTTTGATTAAATTGGTATATTCCAAAATGAATTGGTCGTATATTATGTGTTACTTAAATCATTGGGTAAACAATGATTATAATAAAAAAACGCATAGGTAATAGTGGTTTTTTTTTTAACTTTTTACCTTAGAGAGAAAATAATAATATAATAAGTTTTCAAAATTAGAAAAAAAAATACCAAGTTGAAAAATTTGAAAAACCGAAAGACGAAAATTAGAAATATTGACAAAAAATATCAAATTAGTAGTCTTTCAAAGTTTCTACCCTTAAAAACAATAAAAGTTTTAAAAATAGAACGAGAAAAATAGGAATCAGGGAAAAAACCGAGAAACCAAAATTGAAAAAATTTATAAAAATATTAAAATAGTAGTTTCAAAGTTTTTACCTTTTAAAGAAAATATTTTTTTTAAATATAGAAAACCCCAAAAAACAAAACATAAAAATTGACAAAAAAATTGATAAAATGAAAAACGAAAAAAAAGATCAAAAACTAAAAATCAAAAATTAAAAACAGATAAATCAAAAAATACAATAGTAGAAAGAACGAAAAACCAAAATTAAAAAAAGTTACAAATGGAAAAATGGAAGACTAGCAAAATAGGGACAATTTTTTTCTAGAGAAAAATAGAAAAAAAGAAAAATACAAAAATAAGACAGTGGAAACATAAAAATTTTTTTTAAAGAAACATGGAGACTAAAGCTTTGACAAATCTTTTATCAAAATATAAATTATTAAAAAAACAAATATTATTATAATCCGAATACTTCATATTGATATGACGCGAAGGGTTAGAATTTTACTCTTTGTAATATAGGCCAGTCATTTAAGCCCAAAAAACCCCCAGCTTTCAAAAGGTGTAGTCGCGATTTTGTTGTTGACATTGGAGTCCTACTTGGTCCCTGTACATTTTAGGATAAAAAGTTTTAAAGTTTTAAACAAGAAAATTTCCTACAAAAGCGCTATTGTACAAATGGTTTTCGAGTTATGACGCGAAACACTTCGCCGCCATTTTAGATTTGGACCAATTTTTTTATTTAGTGGCCTTTACCTTCGAAATTGCTTATTTTTCAGAAAATCTGGATTTTAAGAAAAAACTTCAAACTGCCGCAAATGCCTAGTTTTCGAGATACAAGGTGTCAAAGTTTCAATTTTTCGTTAGTTTTCTCTTTATAGCTCGTGTAGTGTTTGAGATGTTTTGCTTAAATTTAAAACGTGTATTTAGCTACAAGGCTACATCATTAAGCATGGCAAATATTATTAAAATATTACAGGGTGATATTTTTTTATGAGTTATGCCACCTTTTTTCCTCAGAACTTTTTTTGCAGTAAGCCAATGAGTGATTCAAAAATATGAAATGGATTCTTTGTTTTATTAAGAAACTTTTTGATTTCTTGCAATTTTTTGTATTTTTAACCGTTTTAAAGAAAAAAGACAAAAAAGGAAAATTTGTAGAGGAAAGTCACCTTTTATGGGGAGGTTTCCTAATTTGGGGAGATCCAAAATCTCAGACAATGAGGGTATACGACCAATCGCACGTACTGTATTTTGTAGAGTGTGTTAGGTTGCCTATATTGCAGCAATGATCACCTGTTTTATTAAAAACATGAAAGTATGGGCCCACGTTATCTGAATAGAAATATTTAGAAAGTTTATTTGTGTTATCCGTTTTAATAAATGGCTACGGTAAGGTTAGCAATTAATGACTTGTTTTTTTATTAATCGAAGCTTTGTAGAGACAACATTGATGCCATATGTTTATTTTCAATAATACAAAAATGATATTTATGTTTTGAAGTTATGAACCTTAGAGGACTGGGTCTCCTATTATGGGGAGATTAGGGAGTTCTAATTTGGGGCTCCCCATATTAGGAGAACCCTGTAATAAGAAGACGAAGCCCAATATATGGATGACTCTGCAGTCGACTCAATGTCTGATGAAGAAGATGCGGAGTGCATTTACTGTGGTGGACTTTTTTCAGATGACCACGAAGGTGAAGACTGGGTTCGCTGCACTGTGTGCTTCAAGTGGACTCACACACTATGCGAGGATCTTGGTCCTAAGGCCGTAGCTATGTTTAAATGACCATTTATCGTGACTTTTTAATTCACCGCTCAATCGATTTTCATAAAATTTTTAGGTTAAATAGTGTTCAACACTAACGAGCTGATTAGATTTCGTTGAAAATCCATTACTGCTAATGACAGTTTTTGACAATTAAAAAATTACAACATTTTGTTTAATAAATTGTGTTAGAACCAAGAATTTCGTGCGAGCTTTAGTTTTTGAGATATCTACAAAAAATTGTTTTTAAGCTGATATATCATGGCTTGTGAGCTAATAGGCTAGCTGGGAAGGTCTGAGATCCGTCATGGATCCATTTGTTTTTTATAAGAAATTTGTTTCTTAATAAATGCATCTTAGTAGATTTTAAAGTTATTTTCTTAAAAATAACATCCATTCTTTTTTAAATACACTGCATCCCATTGAATCTATAAATTGCTTCTGCAAAGGTGAATGTATACGAAAATTCGACCTCCCCAATTTAGGCGCCCACAGGTTCCTAATTTGGGGAGATTCATTTTTTTTACAAAATAGGATAACTACCCCAATTTATTAAAATTTGAGTGGTTTTGTACATATATCAACGGTCCTGGTGCAAAACGTTATCACTACAAGATTTTTCCAATTTTGAACATATCATGCTATTTTTTTACTATTTTCGAAAAAAACCTCTACCCTTTTAACCACTACCTTCCAATATTTTAATTTTATGCGAGTTGTATGTAATTTGTGAATAGCAATCAAATATACAAATTATCTTTTTTTGTATTTTTTTTCAAAAACGGTTAGAAATACAAAAAATTACATCAGATCGAAAAGTTTCTGAATAAAACAAGGAATTCGTTTTACATTTTTGAATATGCGATTGGCTTCCTGCAAAAAAGTTCTGGAAGAAAAAAGGGGATATGACCCCGGAAAAATTATCACCCTGTAGTTTTGTCCTAACATTTGGCACGCTTAATAATGTATGCCTTGTAGTTAAATACACGTTCCAGATTTAAGCCAAACAACTCAAAAACTGCAAGAGTTATAAAAAAAAACAAATATAAAATTAAAACTTTAACAACCTGTAGCTCGAAAACTAAGCATTTGCGGACCTATGTTTATACAAAGTTTTTTCTTAAAGTCACTCAAAGAATAATCGTCTGAAGTTTGGCAACATACTTTATTAACACCCTGTATATCAAACATGGTCTGACCGCCGCGCCGCGTCGGACGGTGGTCAGCTTGTCGGTTCTGAACGATCGAATTTATTTTATGGTTGTAATTTTGTCAACTTGATACTCAAAGTGTCAACTAGCGTTTATAAAATGTGATTTTAATATACTGTGCATTCTGGAGATGTTACAGTCGCATCCAAAAATAATGTCAAATTTTTTCCTCTTAAGCAAATAACTTGAAAAATTGATATTTTGAGAATGTGTGTACGTAATTAGCTTAAAGCTTTTTTTATTTTACATAATTTTTTAATAAAATTTAACTAAATTTATTAATCTGGCTATACTATAGTAGAGTAAATTTGTAGGGTATTTCAATAAAAAGCTGCAAAAAGGGTATATTTTTTTATATTTGGCATGGTAGTAGCTAACACCAAAAGCTAAATTTTCAATCGAGGATCCCCTGATTTCCGGCATCGGAATCAAAGATGGCGGCTGCCAAAGATAAGAAAAAAAATGAATTCCCTGTTTTAAGACAAATTAAATTAATTTTGATAAACTTACTTTAAGAGGGACCTACTTAAATGTAAAAAAAAAATTACACCTATCACTTTAAAACAAAATGGCGGCTGTATTTTGAAAAAATCGTTTTTCTTCGATATTTTCTTTATTTTTTGCGCGATATTTATTTTTAATACCTCATATTAAAGCCACTGACCAGCTCTTTAAACCTAATGAAAAAAAGTTATTAGTTTCTCAGCCAAGACAAAGATGGCGTTTAGTATGTCAAAAATAAAAGAGACCTTTATAACCTGTAGACCAAATTAAATTTAAAAAAAAATTGTTTTGATTTTATCAATAGTAAGCCAAGTTTTGTAAAAATTAAAAAAAAATTACAATTTGACATTAAAACTTTTAAGATGGCGGCCGAAGTTCAAATAAAAAAGTTATTTTTTTGTTCTTGTTTGACAGAACTAGTATTGCCGTGTAATATATCGATTTATACTAAATAGATGTCGCCGATTTGAAGTATTTCATCATAAATGACACATGTCTATTATTAATCAAGATGGCGGCGTTCAAAATATAAAAACAACATTATCTTCTTGGATTGGTAATTTTTTTACCAAGATATGTAGTTTTATATTACTCTTAATTAGTTTTAAGTCGTAATGTACAAAAATAATATAATTTATTTATTTTTTAAAGATGGCGGTCGAAAAAGTAAAAAAATAACATTTTTGTTTATTTTTTCGAAATTTAACAAAAAAATCTGGAAAAAACAAGACATCTTGGTAAACAAAACACAGATATTTTAAAAATGTAAAAAAAGTTGACATATGTCACGTACGGGGTGATTTGATTGAATTGACCATATTTTACTTAATAGCTATCTCCGTTAATATTAATCTAACAGTAATGTTTAAATAAGCAAAGTTAAATAATTTTTTCTAAATCAGAATCTGATGTCAAAAATGACATATGTAATACACTTGTCAAACTTTTGACATATGGTTTATTTTTTTAAATATATATATATAGTATATAATTTTTTTAGTTGATAAGACTCGTTTTTCTGATTTCAAAAATATATAATATGTTGACATTTAGACCAGCCGTTATTGAAATATTTGCATTTTAATAACCTAAATAAACAATAAGGATGTTGCCATTTTGGTAATGAATATAATTTTTAAAATGAAAATATTTCAACAACGGCTGGACTAAGTGTCAACATATTATATATTTTTAAAATCAGGAAAGGGATCCCTATCAATTAAAAACAATATATACAGGGTGTTTTATTTAAAAAAATAAACCATATGTCAATAGTTTGACAAGTGTTTGACATATGTCATTTTTGACATAAGATTCTGTTGATTTAGAAAAACTTATGTAACTTTGCTAATTTAAACGTTTCTGTTAGATCAATATTAACGGAGATAGCTTTTACTTAAGTAAAATATGTCAATTTATTCAAATCACCCGGCACGTGACATGTCTACTTTCTTGACATATTTAAAACATCTGTGTTTTGTTTAACGAGATGTCTTGGTTTTCTCAGTTTTTTTTGTTAAACTTCGAAAAAAAAAACAAAAATGTTTTTTTTTACTTTATCGGCCGCCATCTTTAAAAAATAAATAAATTTAATTTTTTTCATTACAATTTAAAACTAATTAAGATTATTATAAAACTACATATCTTGGTAAAAAGATTTACTGAACCAAAAAGATACTGTTGTATTTATATTTTGACCGCCGCCATCTTGGATAAAAATAGACATATGTCATTTATTATGAAATATTTACAATCGGCGACCCCCATTTAGTATAAATCAATATATTACACGGCAATACTATTTGTGTCAAACAAGAACAAAAAAATTATTTTTTTATCTGAACTTCGGCCGCCATCTTAAAATGTAAAATGTCAAATTGTAACTTTTTATACATTTTTACAAAATCTGGCGTACTACTGATAAAATCCAAAAAAAAGTTTTGTCAAAATTTAATTTGGTCTACTGGTTGTAAAGGTCTCTTTTATTTTTGACAAATTAAGAGCCATCTTTGTGTCGGCTGGGAAACTTATCATTTCATTTAAGCAGGTATAAAGAACTGGTCAATAGCTTTAATATGAGGTATTAAAAATAAATATCGCACAAAAAATAAAGAAAATATCGAAGAAAAACGTTTTTTTTTTTTAAATATAGCCGCCATTTTGTTTTGCAGTGACAGGTGTAATTTTTTTTTACATTTTTACATTGAGTATATCCCACTTAAAGCAAATTTATCAAAATTAACTTAATTTCTCTTAAAACAAGGAAATCATTTTTTTTTCTTAACTTTGGCAGCCGCCATCTTGGATTCTGAGGCCGGAAAATTGGGGATCCTCGAATGAAAATTTAGCTTTTTGTGATAGGTATTACTATGCCAAATATAAAAAAATATACCCTTTTTGCAGCTTTATTTTACAAATTTACTCTACTTATATAGATCAATCACTATCAAATTTTGCATTGCAAATATTTTTTTATCATGCACTGATATTCTTTATCGTAGTCTTTATATTTACTATTTTCCCATACATAGTTCAAAACGGATTGATTTTTATCCTGTGCAACCGGTGTTTTGTGCCACACGTTAAATAAATTAAGTCCAATATATATATAATACATATTTGAAAAATTATAATAATTCAATACACCTTTTATCTAATTTTTTTAATAAGCAAATTGAAACTTTGCAAATGGTCTAATAGTCAAAATTAAAGATACTAACATACATTATATTTATAATATACGTGAAGAAAACTCTGGTTTACCAACTTGGAGAGCACTTTTGAAAATCGCCTTTCCGCGCGAAATAAGTGCGGATCATTATACAGGCTATAACTTGTCGTCGTGGAAAGTGACAACGAGTTAGTGGATCGATGGGGACTTTTTTAAGACTTAGTGGTTATAATAGAAAATAGTTCGTTATTGAGATTCGATCGTCTAAATTAGACAAGCTGACGTCCGTGCGCCGCCACCGGACTCAAGAAAACATTTATATGAGGACTTTTGAGGTTATTTTACACCCGGAAAAAGATGTTTTTTGTGTTGCTGTGTTTTTTCTAAAGAATAAGAACCTAGAAATAAAATAATGGAAAAAAAATCTTGACAGTCAACGCTGTAATCGCATTTGCTCCTTATACATTACCTTCCGTAGCATGTCCTCGAGAGAGTCCATGTCGGAGCTTCCGTTATTGTTGTTGTTGCTCGGCTGCACCATGTGACTTGCGCCAGGACAATCTTCGCAAACTGTATCCACTTTGGTATCTTTTCTACACTTAATTCACTTAAATAATTTTTGTTCTTTAGCTCACATTTGCATTATATTTTGCTTTTACATTGTTTGTTTTAAACGTTCTGGATTTTTTAAGTTTTTAACTTCATTTCTGTATTTTATTTGTAAAATTCAAATTTTTGTGGTAGCTAAAAATACTAAAAATATAGAGCTTTAGTTTTGTTAAGTACATGGTCAGTTATTTACCTAATAATCTAACCTAATTTAGGTTATTAAGAATGTATAGACTAAGCATATAACATATGATGAATTGCTAATATGGGAAAATCCAAAAGATAAAATACGACTGTAAAATTGCAATCCAAAAAAAATGCTTTTAAGGAAAAATAGGAAATCACAGCGAACCTGAAAGAAATTGCATTTTTGGTATACAACAACAGATATTGGCGTGGAATACTTTTTACCGGTCAGATGGGAATTTGTATACAGTTAAATACTTATTAAGCTAGACATATATTTTTTAAAATACCCGCCTTGAAATAAAGATAAATGCGTTTGTAGATCATTTCATTTTTGTAACTCAGTAAATAATAATAAGAGTGAGAAAAAAATATTTTTGGTTAGTAACAACTTAAAACTGACTTTTTCTAGTTGACCTTCTTTAATATGGGGGTGGGGGGCATGCCTCCTCTCACCCTGCTCAAAAGTGTTCTCTTACAGTATTTTCCCAATTATTTGCAAATTTTTACCTTGGCAAAAAACAAGTAAGTTAAATTATTGAGGCTGATAAAAAGTCCTCTCTAACGATGTGTAACAAGCCCCCCGTACATCAGAACCTTTTATAGGCATTTAAATAAATGAGAGTGTAAAAAAAGCTATTTTTTTTAACTTTCTTAAATTTTACTATACCATATTTCTGGTTTTAAAACTTATTTTTAAAGCTGAAGAAATTTCCTTTCCAACTATGTATATCACTCCCCCCTTAAGACAGCGGTAGATCTAACATAGATGCACCCAAAATGGTCAAATTTCGTATACACTTGAATTTTCATTTAAGACAACCATGTTGGAACAGTACTACCTAATACACAAACTGCGTTTAATGAGAGAAGCAACACACTTGGTATGAATATACAGTATACTCCGCCGAAAATATAACAAGGGCAAACCATCCGCCCTTGGTGAGGAGTGTGGTTCCCCCCCTAAATGATTTTTTAGAAATTTTTTATTAATAATCTGAAAAGGATCAACTTTTTTAAAAATCTTCTACATATAATTTTTGGCGCAGATAATATTTTCTACCCAGCAATGTTTGTGACCCCCCTGGAAGGCGTACGAAAAAAGGAGAGATTTGGTTTCCCCCTATCAAAAAGCACGTTTTAGGGGGGAACCACCCCCCTGCCAAGATTTGGGGGTGGTTCTCTTTCGTAAAATGTTCGGGCGGGTCTTATGTCTATCTATACCAAGTGTGTTCCTTCTATCATTAAACACAGCATATCGCTTGAATCTCGGATGTAGGGCCTGAACTAATAAGGCTTGTTAAGTTGTACAGCACCTTCAAATTTTTATTTATTATTTTAGTTTAATTTTATGCTTATTAAAGAGGAAGAGCTACATAACTCAGCAGTGAAACAGAAACTCACATTAGCGGTATATTGCAGTGCCTTTCCACGCTTTCATAACCTTTAAAAATCACTCGACCCCGCAAACTCTATAACGCATTAAGCTAAAGTGACAAGCGTGGCGCTCCTAATGACATATATTACGACGGTCTCTTGATAAATTAAAAAGAGGGAAAGCACATTGGCCTAGTGAAACGAAGGGCTGCTCGCTCGCATAGCAAAAAGCGAGCGAGCAGGGGTCGTCAACATAAACACAAGATGACTTGCCAGAATGTGGGTCGACTTTTATCCAGACGGCGACACAGTGGTTCATAACCGCATAAAACTGCCGCATTGATTTTCTTTGGGCATAAATTTGTTACTACTGGACAGATTTAAAACACTTTTGGCTTGTTGGAAAGCTAAAGCTTTAAGCCATACGACTCCATTGCTGGCATACGTTTTTTAAAAATGCCAATTTTCGCGAACCGCTGTCAGTTTTAATTTGAGTCTGTTAAAAAACCTTGTCCTTGTCTTGAATAAAACTGTATTACTTATTAAAATCGGTTATAAATTAAAAAGGATAGAATGAAAAAAGTGTTTTTGGTCAGCAAAATCATGGTTATCGTTATTCTGAGTCGACGCAGTAGCGACCTGTCAAGCCACAGTGATTCAAAACCCTGTAAAACTGACGCATTCAATTTTCTTTGCCATTAAAGCCATTAAAGCTTATTTAAATATAAAACATCCGAATTACAAATAAAATAATATTATTATAATTATATTTTTCTTTCATTAATTTGACGGTATTGATAAAGCCAATTAGATTTTCGCACACAGGATGGCTGAAATAGCTAAAACTTAAGTATAGTTTTTTAGATATTGTCCTGCAAATATTGAAACTTTTGACAATTTAAGGGGCTCTAAAATTTTAGCAGTCAGACTTAACACACAGTCTTTTTTTTTATTTAAAATTGATATTTAATTCCGTTTAAAAGTTATTAATTAGGATGCATTTTTACGGCCACAAAGTATATTATATACCAAGGAATGAAAGTGGCACTTATTCCCTTGAGGCCAAAAGTTTGTAGCGCAAGCGTAGCAAGGACTAAAATTCTTTGGGGGATAAAAACTTTTATCACGAGGTTTATTATCTATTTTCCGCAATTTTGACGACAAAAGTGACAATTGTATCCCTTACATAAGGGATGAAAGTGCACTTTTAAACGAAGAAGTAACATTTCTTTTCAAAACAGGCTAATATGTCAATAACTTTGTATAATAAACGGTTTAAAATAAAAATATCTATTTTTAAAATTGGGACAACTATCTATATTAAAAGATATATCTTAAAAGGACGGGTGAGATATTATAACTAATAAACGCAGTAATATATAGGGTTTTAACGTTACTAATTCTAAAGGTCAGCTAGGGGAAGCTCTAAAGATATATTAACTTAAATCTTAAATTCTTATTAAATTATCATTTATTTAAAAAAAATCGTATGTACGTAAAATTATATGATGAGAAAGTTAATGGAAGAATACCAAAAGTGGGGATTAACAGTGAACGTGGACAAGACACAGTACTTATGTATTGAAAACGAATCCAGTGAGTTAGAACTAGACAATGGACAAGTAATATCTCCATGCAATGAGTATGTATACTTGGGTGTCACATTTGATAAGACAGGAACAGACTGTAAAGAACTGGAAAAAAGAATAGTAAAAGCAAAAAAGGTTATTGGATGTCTTAACAGTATTTTATGGAGCAGAGAGATAAAAAAAGAATGTAAAATTTAACATATATGAAACAATGGTGAAAAGCACGCTGTTGTATGGAATAGAGACTTGTCGCGTAACAGAAAAATACAAAACAAAAATGGAAAGTGTCGAAATGAATGCAATAAGAAGATCAATGAGAATATCTAGAACAGATCACATAAGAAATGAGATCATAAAAGAGGGAGTGGGAGTCGGGGGGAGCATAGCGGATGACATCACTAAAAGACAACTGATATGGTACGGACATGTACAACGGATGAACGACGAAAGATTGCCAGGGCAGGTCCTAGAATGGCGACCAATAGGGCGCAGAAAGGGAGGGCGTCCTAAACTAGAATGGCAACAGTCAATCCAAAGATCAATGAGTCAAAAAAATCTGACAGAAGATGATTGTCAGGATCGAAGGAGGTGGAGAATAGGCGTCGGACAACGTAGAAAAACGTTCTAAACCGACTAAATAATAAAAAAATAAAAAAAATCGTTTTATACTATTAAATATCTATAATAGTATTATTAATATTATATTCTAGAAGTACTTACCAATAGCTGATTATCCATTTTAAATTATCTTTTAAAAAAACTTTCACCAATAAAAACAACAATGTAAACAAGTCTTATTTGTTCCATCCAGGACTGGAGACAAACAAACCAAAAAATGCAACACTTCAACGACCCGGCGATAAGCAATTCGGCAATAGTGAGAAGTGGGGCAATGAAAAACAGTTGGTATAGGTCATGATCTTAGTATAATAGTAGCTAATTATTGACTTGTTTAAAGTCATATAGGAGCACCAATGCGTAATTTTTAGGGGGTTTTGAACATATACATAATATTCCAATACCCACGGTAACTAACCCATTGATGATGCAAACATGAAGGCCTTGGGGTCTTTAAGCAAAAAAGACCTGATTGGTTGCTTTCAAAGACATATGCATATTATTTCCATATAGTACGTATTATTGCAATACCTACGGTACCTTACGATGCAGAATGCAAACATATTTGAAATAGCAATATCAATGGGTATAAGTCTATCCTTTTTGCGGTTCTTAAGATAAAATGTCCTGATTGGTTATATTTTTACGCATGAATATTATTTTATTCTTGTATTCGTTACGTCAAATCATCGGCGTACAGTTGACAAAAACTCTATCTATGTAAATTTGGTATCTGTGCATTTTTCGTACCTTTATTTCTAAATGTTTGCATCAAACGGCAACCATTGTGTAAATAGATAACAGGGAGTATTGGAATATTACGTATATGGTTTTGAACCACTGTGCGGCGTGAAAACAGGCAACTATAAAACTACAGAATTAAAATGTAGAGGATGAAATGAAAATTTTTCGGTCTGACCCAAAACAGGGCGATATATTTTTTTACTCAAACGTGTTGCCAGTGGTTTGCGTTCTACGTAATTAAAAAGTTTATCAATTAAACTATGGAAAATATCAAGATATATGCCGTGTTAAAATATATCACATAAATAAAGACAGAAATGAAACCTGAAAGGCATGCCTTTTCCGAAACACCGGTGTTCATGGTTGACTTGACCCCTTTGAAGTTGCCTTTTATACTTTGTTCACTTATTGTTTTCGGCTCCGAACCGACGGTGATAGCATGGTCTGGTTGAACTGTGACGAAATGTCTTTCTTCCTTATAGACGGGTTGACGTTTTTATCCCGCCATGGACTTTCACCTATTTTTTCATCCTTTTTGATTTACCTTGTATCGTGTAGTCAGTTTGATAACTGTAGTCAGGCAAGCCACGCTGAAAATGGAAATGCCCTTTTCCGAAACACCGGTGTTAAAGTTGCCTTTTATACTTTGTTTACAAATCTATTTTAAAAGATCGCAGATGAAAATTGAAAGAAATAGTTCAGGCTGTCGGTATATCGAAAGATCAACTTTAGGCCTTCCCTTAGACAGTTGCACTTTTGTGACTTTGACATGACATAAACGTATTTCCTCACTAAAACCAAACAGCCAAACAATGGACAGCAAAAGACAGAAAGCAAAGTTAGGACCACCAAACGGATTATCCGCATAGATTATCATAAAAAATAAAAAATTAGAATACTATCAAGGACCATCCGAGTCTGCCAAAAAATAAAATTTTATTCCGCCAAAACAATTCACTTTATTCACAAGAGCCCGCGACGTCAGACTTTCAATTTTATTTAAACTTAAAAAAATCTGGTTCGCCAAAAATTTGCAACTGACTCAAAAGTAATTGCAGCTACAAAGGCCTATTTTGACTATGTAGAAAAATAAACTCATTATTTAGGTAACATTGCATTCGATGTGAGAGTCGTAACTATTCTTCCCAACCTCGTACATTATCCATTGCTGATAACAAACTATCAAGCCCTCAGAAGGCCAATACGACGCTAGCTGATTCGGCGCGGGCGGATTCAGCGCGAGCTTTTAGCAATACAGTATACCGAGCTACACCAAACCAGACCTAACCAAACTTAACCAAAACTCAACAAAACCTAACCAAACTATACCTTGCCTAACAATACCCAACCTGATAAAAACCTGCAACTCCGGGTCAACAGAAACAGTACGGTACTTTTGTTGCAGACTTATCAAAGTATTCAGATGCTGCTTTATACACTGAGACACCAATGCAAAGTCTACTTTGATCAGTTTGATGGTAAAGACTGCAGCTCTGCTGTCTGAGCACATTTAGATGTCTCTTCGTCACATTTACATCGTCGTATAGGATCTGCATACTTATTTAGCTCAGAGCCAAATCAAACGCTGCCTCTGAAGTTTTACAGTGCACGCCTGCTTAGTATTACTCCATTCTGGGAGCACGGGGCACACTTCAATTCGTTCAGAAATTTTTGCTGAAGTAGTATGGATTATTAAACAAGGTTTGTTCACACCAAAACCAAGCAACTAATTTTGTGCTTACGTTGGAAAGTTTAAAACGTTTAAATAAACGTAGTTTATAATTTAATACCCCGTAGGAATATTTCTTAATTTTAACAGCTGGGAAACCTCTGCTTCCTAATCAATATTTCAGTCCGCTGAGAAAACAAGTGAAGTCTTGCATTGCCTCCTGTTTTCTGCCTGTGTCGGGAGAGTACTTAAATAAGGGCTTAATGCGACAACGATTTCACAATCCCACTTCTGAAATGATAAGGGCTGTTATGTTCCAACTCGAGCAAAATATACGCGACACATACGCGAAAAGATAAAATAACTTTGCGGTGGAAACTTTGATATAAACGTAGGTAGCGAGTGATCAAGCAGTTTAGGAAAATGGCATACACAGTTACTTTTTAAACTTAGATAACAATTTTTAAAAACGAATTTTAAGGTAAATTGTGCCGTAATTTAACGGAACAAAAATACTTTGTAAATGAAATAACAAATCAGATAGTAGCGTATACACACAAGAATTTCTACGGATTTCTAGTAATTTATAATAATAAAATCATAGCATGATTAAACAATGAACACATCACCCTTTTTCCGATCAGGATTTCAATAAACTATAATAAACGATTAAACCCTCTCTCCAAAATATCATTTAATTACCCGTCAAAAACAAACACTATTCAATGAAATCAGGAAATTAAATTCTGCCAAACAAACTCAGATATCCTGATGAACACTCATTTTCCCATCGTTATTTCCCCCACAAATTGAATAAATAAAGTTGGCCTCGACGCGCATTGTCCCTTACAATGCTTTGAGAAAAAAGCTGCTGTGGGCCACCTCTAATTAAGGGTAACAAATTATGCCGTGATGCTTTTGAATAATTCTATTCAGGTATTTCCGTTGAAAAAATGTAATATATAAAGTAATTATAAAGTTTGAGGCCAATATGAGCGAATTTAATAGCTTTGTCCATTGTGAAATGTTAATCTGGCTTCCCTGGCCTGGTATAGAAAATGCTTTCATTGCTCTTCAGGGATTCATTGCATTATTTTATTTGTTGTACGGGTCAAAACTTAAATTACTTCCTACTCTTTACAAATAGAGTTTTCTTTTGAACCAGTGATCTTTGCGTTAATTTCTATTAATTCAAGACTGCTACTTCTCATCCAAGATCGTTTTGCATTTTCGGACGATCTTTGGAATTGGCACAATTAGACTTTAAATTTTGGAATATGTTTCATGGGCACTTGAGGCATCGTCGATGACATACATAGCAAGGGGCCGTTATTAAAAGCCCAAATTAACGATCTGCAGAGTCCTCCAAGCTGTGGGATGTTGTGTGTTTTGATTAGCATTCTTAAGAACTTTGCAGTCCCAAAGGAGAAGGGACTGCTCCATTAAGGACATGTACAAACCTAGTACTTGTGAAGGGGTTAATCTACACACCAAGAGAGTGCACAATAAGCCAGTAATGGCTGCAGTACGGTGGTTTGCCACCAGGCAGGTTGGAGTCACGATCGAGGGGTTTTAGTCGGTACGAATTCGACGCTACCCGGGCTCTTCTGGTAGAGGAGAAATGACTCTGGTAGGCTGGTATGCAAGTAACTAAACTTCTTGAAATTATTTTAGATTTTTACAACCAAAGAGTTGGAAAAAATCCAATTAGTGATATTGCTGTGCCTTTAAAAATCAAACATAAAGCAGAATGCTGGTTTTTTTCAAATCGGGATTGGTCTCCGTTGCAAAATTTAATCACACTTTTTCCCTTTTAGACGTTCCAGCCAAACAGCAGCCATTGTAAAATGTTAATTTACTCTCTTTCAATCAGTCTTTTTTGCAGGAAATCCTGAATTAATTTCGAGCAACAATACGGGGTCGTAAATAAATCATCGGGGCAAACAACCCTTTACAGAATTTTGGTCGTTCGCCCGTTTCGTTATTCATGAATATTGAAGGCTTCGACAAACGAGAAAAGTTTCATTAAAAATTAGTTAGCGATACTTAGCTCGATACAGGTGGAGACAAGCTTTCGAGACCTTTAAAATGTCCATTTTGAGCAAAAAACTGGCGATTGATTAATAAAATAACATTTAGCTTTATCTCTTTGTTTGAAATTCGTAGACAATGATTGAGTAGAAACAAAATTTCGGAATTCCATTGTCTATTTATTTTAAACACGACGTTTCGATTAGTAAGTATCTCTAACCGTTTTTGAGTGTAAACTAAACAATCTAGTCTACATGGTGCTTCTTGTACAAGGGTTGTCTTTTAAGTTTTGCATATACCGCTGGAATAAAATAGTAGATAACTTTTAAAGACTTTATGTCCCGAAGTACTCACCAAGAAGATTAATACACTCTTGCATGCGCTTAAACCAGTTGTCACAATTCACTAGTTTGTTGATACTGTCGAAATTGCATTCTTGAAGGAGGCAACTGCTTCCTCTGGCGACTGAAATTTTTGACTGCGTGGTCAAAGATTTCAGTCCATTCTTGAATTTCGGAAAAGTATAGAAATCGTTGTAACAGTACTTTGATCTTTCAGAAGAATTGTTGCTACATGACCTGCTATTGATAATGCAATAATATCGCGACCACATTTTTGGATACAGTTCGAGAATGGATGACCTTTGTTGGCTTTTCTGCATCTTGGAACACCCAAATAGGCGACGTTTATTTTGGGGTTCATATGAGTAAATCCACGATTCATCACCGCTGACAATGCTGTACACGTTTTTCAAGTTTCCTGCCTCAAAGCGGTCTGAAGTTTTCTGACACCAATTGACCGACCCTAGCTTCTTTCTGTTCTTCGGTTAACATATGCGGTATCCTGCAGGAAACACTTAATTTTTCATGCAAAATTTTTCGAATGGAGGTATTGAAAATCCCCAATGATGCCTCAATCTCGCGATATGTCGATTTTCCGTGATGAACATGCGCACAGCATCGATGTTTTCCTGTGTGACAGCCGCTTTTGGTGCACCTGGCCTTGGATCGTCGCTAAACCTAATCCGTCCACGCCTAAATTCTCCATACCAACGAGAAACTGTCGACTGATGTGGTGATCATTACCAAAAATAAAAATCAACTCGACAAGGCATTTTTTTAAATAAACTATATGTATGTAAGATAAACCCAAAGCCCCCTAGTGTTTAAGTTCGTTAACTTATCAAGCCCGTTTGCATTGTCAAGTCTTAATTACGCATTATTCTTGTTTTACAAAGAAAGCAGCGAGAAATCTGACGTGCGAAAAGGTTCAGGATTTAATTAACCCCTACCTTAGCGCATAATTTGATCTTTTTAGAGTCAAAAACTATATTAGGCTAGAGTCACTGCATCACTTTATACAGGAAGTAATGATTCTTTTTTATTTGTCAAGCATATACTTTGTTTAATAGCAGATAAAGCCAAAACAAAAAAAATCATACCGGGGTCAATACTCCGCTGTTTTTCAAGACATAACGTTTTTAAAGGTACAGGGCTATCCAGGAATTTCCAAAAAAAGAAAATCTGCAACTGCCAAATCGGTATTTCGCTAATTGTAATTCAAAAATGTTTTATTTATTTTTTTGATGATGATACAGGCTCTTAAAATAAGCTCCAGAAATTTATAAAAATAATAATTTTTCAATAATTTTTTTGAAAAGAATCAATAGTTGACAATTATTTTATTATTATGCCTATTATGAAATTTATTTTTAGTAAAATAAAACATTAACAAAACCGGTGTGTTTTATGGTATTTATAAAACTTTATAACAAAAAGTTTTTTCCTGAAAAAATAAAACCGCACAATTTTTTTACCATCCCAGGCGTACAAAAATGGGGTAGTAGGGGGATTTAGATATTTAAAAAAATCATAATTTCCCAAAACAGCAGCTAATTATATTTCAACAGTTTTTGAAAAATAAAAAATGTTAAAAAAATCATATCTTACGGAGCAGAGCAGCTAGCAAAACGCGGTTTTTAAATTTAGATTTAAAAAAAAATTGCCATAGCCTCAAAGTCTGCAAGTCACAATTTGAAAATACTCTGCCAATATATGGGTACCTAAGCTCACACTAGGTACTATAGTTATAGTGTTCGGGTGCGCTAATATAACTCAAATCTGAAATATATGTTATTCAACTCCCAACCTCAATTACCTTTCATTTGATACCACACAAGCCATGTTTTAACTTAATCTCTACCCCCACCTTTTTTTTAAACTAAAATGTATTTTGTTTAACTCCAGACTCAATTACCTACCCACACACGACATATATTCACTTAAACTGTATTTTTTGAAATCTACCCCCACCCCTTTTTTGTAACTGAAATTTATTTTGTTTAACTCCAGACTCAATTATCTTTCGTTTGATATCACACACGCCATATTTTCACATAAACTCTAATTTTTGAAATCTACCCCCACCCTTTTATTTGGCTTGTGATCGATGGATTTCGTTCATTTTTAAATGGGACCATCCCGACCCGAGACCCAGCCTAGGTACCAAATTTGATTAAAATCGGGCAAGCGGTTTTTGAGTTATGCGCGTTGGTCGTTACAGACAGACATACAGACAGACAGACAGACAGACAGACAGACAGACAGACAGACGGCGCAACAAAAAAGTTTCAAAATCATCTGAAACGCAAAGATATATAAACATTTTTTAAACCGGAGCAACTTTTTTTTTCTCGAAAAAATTAGGATCACCATAGCTCACACTACTATAGTATAGTAGTAGTGTGAGCTAATACTATAGTATAGTAGTAGTGTGAGCTAAAAAAATGTATTTGGTTCCAAGTAAATGTAACCATATGGAGATTTTGGAAAGGGTAAGAGATACCATTAAGGTTAAATAAAAACAAAGTTGCAGTATTCCAAGCCTAATTAGATGCTGTATCGAATATTAAAATATATACAGGGTCTAGATTTAAGATACTCTAAATAATTTAAGACCAAACTTGTTATTTGTAATGAAATGTATATTTAAATAAAAACTTGAAACTCGAAAACTTTATAAAAATACTCTGCCAATGTATGTACTATAGTTATAGTGTACGTGTGAGCTAATATAACTAAAAACTGAAATATATTTTATTTAACTCCAGACCCAATTACCTTTCGTTTGATACCACACAAGCCATGTTTTGACTTAAACTCTAAATTTTGAAATCTACCCCCACCCTTTTATTTGGCTTGTGTTCAATTCGTACTGTGGCCTCACAGGAAAGCGTTGCCTACTCTCGGTAAAATAAAATAAAATGTTTTTGAGTTCATCACTTTTTAATAACTCAACTCAAATTATGCAGAACAAGTATTTTTTAAATAATGTTTTATGCCAGTTTATTTTATTTTTTCCATTAATTGCATACACTGCATTACTGCGCATTTCGCTTCTAATATTTTCGCCTTTTTGATTTTGCAGACCGCTGGCGCTGCATTAAGAATGAGAGTGACAGAACAAGAAGGCATCGCGTGATTTGTTGGCATCCCATGTACATGAATATACGAGTGTCCCATGCATGCATCCGCGTTGATTGGTTAAGCCCACTATGAAGAAAGGCGGATTCTGCAAATCAGCAAATTTGTGAAAAATCGCTAAAACTAGAAAAGGTTTAGTTTTTCCAGAAACCATTAAATGTTTTATCGAATATTTACAATAAATAAAGTAAGTTACTGCTTTTGTAAATCTACCGCTAGAGGCGTCTTAAGCGAGCGCGCGCGAATTGTTCATATTCCTTCAACATCTCTCAATACAGAGATCGCAACGCCCGAGTAAAGCAACATCTGTTATATGCAGTTTTTAGCGTTAATACGTGCATTGGTTAAGCTTGTCCAATCATAAGTTGTAAATACCGTTGTTAGTATAGTGAGGTAAATAAAATATATTTATTTTTCATTTTATATATATATTATGTATAAAATTTCTTGTCAAGTAAAATTGCTTCCAATATTGCTCTAAAGCACTACATTTAGTTTGATGCTAAAGTTGCTATTTATTGCTAATATTTGTGGAAGACTGGCCCAAACGTCATACTTCGTTATCATAAGTTTGTATTCACTGAAACAAAGTAACCCAATGTATCATACGAATTCAATATTATATTGCCCTATAAGTCTAGTTTAATGTAATGTAATTAATGTTTAATATATATATATATATCTATATATATATATATATATATATATATATATATATATATCTATATATATATATATATATATATATATATATATATATATATATATATATATATATATATATATATATATATATATATATATATATATATATATATAACATGTATCGCCGTTTGTTAAAAGCAAATATTATTCTTAATTTTTTTTAGAAAATAACATTGTATACGCGTACCCTGGTAGAGTGTCATTACCGCTATCATTTTGTAATTCCTAAATATCTACCGCTAGAGGCGCTTTAAGCGAGCGCGCGCGAGTTGTTCTTATTCCTTCAACATCTCTCAATACAGATCGCAACGCCTGATTAAAGCCACATCTATTCTGTACAGTTTTTAGCATTAATACGTGCATAGGTTAGCTTGTCCAATCATAAGTAGTAATTACCGTTATCAGTAAAGTGAGGTAAACAAAATATATTTATTTTCCATTTTATACTACAAAATTTATTACCCAGAAAGAAAAAAGCAAAAACCCTTTTTACAAAACAAGCGGAGCGATAAAACATACGTATAATCATGTTCGTTATCATCATCATTATCAATTTTAATTTAAAGTAATATGCTCACAGAAAATGTATACGGGATGCCATTATGAGTATTTAAAGTATATATATATATTTATCGGTTTCACAACGTTCTACGTCTTCCGATACCCAATCTCCACTCGTTTCTGTTTGCCCATAATTCATCATCTAGGCCTCTTATTCTTATTTCACTATCTATTCCTTCTCTCCAGCTTCTCCTTGGTCTTCCTCGTTTTCTTCGGCCAGTTGGTTTCCATTGTAATATTTGTTTAGGTAGTCTTCCATCATCCATTCTTTGTACATGTCCGTACCACACCAGTTGTTTTGTTCTTATATCATCCACTAGAGTACGTTCACCCACTGTCATAATTTCTCTTATTCTTTGATTGGTAACTCTTTCTCTTTTTGATTTCCCTGCTGCTCTTCTCCAATAGTCCATCTCCGTAGCGGAAAGCATTTTTTCTGTTCTGTCTTTGATTGGCCATACTTCTGAGCCGTATGTAATAATACTTTTTACAATGGTGTTATATATAAGCTTTTTGTTATGTTTTGATATACTTTGGTCCCAAATTATTCCATTTAATAAAGTTATTGCTTTTCTTCCTTGTACGTTTCTATCTTTTATAGCTTTGTCTAGTGTTCCGTCAGCTGTAAGTTTTAGACCCAAGTATTTATACTCATCACAGGATTGAATTCGCTGCCCAGTATTTAAGATTAGATCCTGTTTCGTTCCACCAATACACATATACTCTGTCTTATTGATATTAACCTCTAGTCCCAACTTATTGTACTCTTCTATTAGTTTTCGTGTCATATATTCGAGGTCGTCATAATCCTGAGCCACCACTATCTGATCATCGGCGAAACATAAAGTATACAAGGTGGTTTCATTCAACGGAATTCCCATGTTTTGGCATTTTCTCTTCCAGACTTTAAGGACCTGTTCCAAATATATCTTGAAGAGCGTAGGCGAGATACAGCAACCTTGTTTAAGACCTTTATTTACTTGAAAGCCTTTGGTTAATTTTGCTTTTATTTTAACTTTTGCCTTACTATTGCGGTATAACTCTCTGATGGCCTTAATTAGTTCTACGCTTATGTTTGTCTTTTCCAACGCTTTCCAAAGTAGATTTAGTGGTATACTATCATATGCCTTCTGCAAATCTACGTAAAGCAGATGGAGCTCTTGTCCGTATGCCATTTTATTTTCAATAACTTGGGTTATACAAAAGAGATGATCTGAAGTCGATCTACCCGCCCTGAAACCAGCTTGTTCTTCTGCCTCCATATCTTTATATTCGCTCTCCACTTTATTTCTTATTATTTTGCCATATATTCTGCTTAGCGTACTAGTTACAGATATACCTCTATAATTGTCACATATATCTTTCCTTCCTTTTTTGTGTATTGTGGATATATATGACGTTTTCCACTCAGTTGGTACTACAGCTCCACTTAAATATCTTTGGAAAAGATTCCGTAATCTACAAAACAATTCTTCAGTGCCATATTTAATAAGTTCAGCTGGGATATTTCCGGGTCCGGCAGATTTACCGCTTTTTAAGGTTTTGCACACGTTTTTGACCTCAGATATTGTGAGGGGTACTGGAGATCCCATCGTTCTAATGATATTGTCTCTTTCGTCTTCCTTGAATTCTGCTCTATCTTCAGTTAAAAGTTTTTTAAAATGCTCATCCCATTCTTTGTCTGGTATTGGTGAAATAATATCTCTGCATGTTTCTTTTTTGATCGATCTTATAGTTTTCCAGCTTTCGGTACTTCTCCTACCTCCTAAGTAAGAATCTATTTTCTGGCACTTTTGCATCCATGATTGATTCTTCTTATCACTGATCATTCTTCTCACCTTTGATTGCGCGATTTTGTATTCTTCTCTGCTTCTATCTGTCTTTTGGGATAAGTACGTGTGATATAATTTCCTTTTTTCCTCTATTTCACTTTCAATCTCAGCATCCCACCAGTATGGTTTTGTTCTTTTAGGAGTTTCTTCCACTAATCCTAGTGCTTCTTTTGCAGCTTGATGGATGCTTAATGTGATACATTCGTATTCCTCATCTGGGGTTTCACCTGAACTTGAATTAAGTTTTTCGTTCAGTCTCTTTTTGTATAAGTTTGTTACGCTGTCATGTTCTAGGCTTAGTAGATTATATTGACAGTGATCAATTTCCTCATTCACTGTATCATCAAGATTTTGTTGATGGAGGCTTTGGCCTTGATAAGGAAAGAGAATTTTGGTCTCCAGAAAATAGTGATCGCTTCCGCATGTTGATCCACGCTTTGTTCTGACATCTTGAATTTTTGGTTTTGTCTTTTGTTTAGTGATAAGATAATCAATGACGGATTTCAGGTTTTGTGAGGGTTTGGTCCAGGTATATTTGTGTATTTTCTTATGTTGGAAAAAACCGTTTTGGATTTTTAGGTCTAATTGCTCACATACTGTGATAAGCCGGTTTCCATTGTCATTAACAACATCTTCTCCATATTGGCCAACTGTCAGATCATTTACTCTGTTACCTGTTCTACTATTTAAATCTCCCAATATTACAATTTCTCTAGATGTACTTACTGCTGATATTTCATTGTGGATTTCTTTAAAAAAATTGTCTTTCACGGCTACATTTGCATCGTCATTATACGCATAGATTCCAAAAATCGTAAGTCTCATTCCTTTTATTGTTATATTCATTCTTATTAGCCGTTCATTTACTGCTTCCCAGTTGGTGATATATTATTTATGATAATTTATTTAAAGTAAATTTTTGAAAAAATCCTTGGACACATTAATTTTATTTTCTTAAAATATTTATATTTATCGACTCCTAGTTGGGGTAGCTTTGACCTCTTGACTTTAGAGAGGGAAAGTGGGTCAAGTGATACCTGGTTTAAAAGAATTTTTTCTATTCCTTTACAGCATTGATATTATTTCACAAATTAATAGATAGTTTTTGAGATATTCGCAATTTAAGTAAAAAAGTAAGACTGACAGCTTACTATTTTCTTACAAGTAAACTATTACAAATAGATTAACAATTTTGTTTTTTATGTTTTATTTTATTTAAAAAATGCATTTATGTAGGTAAACTTTTTCAAGAGATGTGTATTTATCTCAAATTTACTGGGTACTTTCTTTTAATTTAAGGTTTCGATATCGCGCTGCGAGCCCCGAACAATGCCGTCCACATTAGCGAATAGATCGCGTTGGTTGATCGATGCTCGTGGTTCTTTAATGAGTACCCGGCTTTAAACTCCGTAATTTGAAACTTTTTAAATTGCTGCCATTTTTCCTAATTTAGAAATATAAATAAATGGATCCATGACGGATCTGACACCTTCCTAGCTAGCCTATTATTACCTTTCAAGTGAAGCCATGATAATATATTAGCCTTGAAAACAGTTTTTTGTAAATATCTCAGAAACTCAAGCTCCTACAAAGTTTTTGGTTATAACACGAATCATTGAGCAAAATATAGTCTACTATATTTCGAAAACATTGTATTGATACGGTGGTCCGCTAAAAAGTGTTTAAAGTTTTTAATTGTCAAAAAACTGTCATTACCATTAATGGATTTTGACCAAAATCTAATCAGCACGTAAGAGTGCCGAATACTATTTTTTCTAAAAATTTTATGAAAATCGGTTCAGCGGTTTAGAAACTATCGTGTTACGGACAGAAATAATACACACACACACACACACACACACACACACACACACACACACACACACACACACATACAGACATCACGACGATATTGCTAGGATAGGTCAAAATAGATCCAAATAAGACATTTTTGGCGTTACCTCAAAAACTTTTTTTCGTCGAAAATAAAACCTTCTCTAGCCATTGCTATGCGGGCTAGGAAGTTAAAAACGTTCATTCCATAACAGGAATATTTTATATTTATATTAGAGTTATAATTCCATATTGTAGGTTACGGACGGCTTTGAAAATGTACCCTTGAAAAAATATAGTTAGAAGCAGTTTATACAATGTCGGCGTACAAATAATGCACTTTATATCTAATTAATTGAATATTTTTTAAATAATAAAAAGAGTAATCCAATATAACGCCTTTCATTTTCTCAAAAAAAAAATTGAAGTTCATACAAGCCAACACATAATATACATAATTCTGGCGAAAATTCTCGAATATATAATTTGAACTCTTAAAATGCACCACTCTTTAAGACTAGACCGGGTTTAAATCAAGTCTATAGACTTGATACCCACCGGTTTAAGTGTATTTTTTTAATACTCACAGGTCAAATAACTGCAAAGATTTGGTTCACCCTGATGTGAAATATGATAGTAAGTAAGTATTTCTCTTTTCTCTTTTCATCTCATATAAATTCAAATTAACTTTAGAAATAGAGAAAAACCACATAAAAAAATTTTGTAATGTCATTTTTTGGAAATTTAGTCCGTGCAGTCGTAGGATTCCTGTTAGAAATAGTCTCAAATTGTAGTACCACCCCTGAGGGGTGGTTTAAAGTTCGAAAAACAATAGAAATAATCCATGATTGACAAAAAAACTTATATACAGAAATATTCAAAGCTAAATAATACATAAATAACTTAAAAATATATCTGTAGATGCATTACCGTATTAAATACGTATCAATATTTAATTACTGTAAAAAGCACAAGATATATTAGAATCCCTTTTCAATTACACATTAACGAAAACAATCGACCATCGGTTTAATCGTCGCCAACTTGTCTAAAAAATTAACATGTAAAATATAGGGGACAGCTGATACTGACTTACACCGTTTTTATTCGACATTTCCTAGTGACGTTTGCAGGTTTAAATATGGCTACCAGTTTTAAACTAAAATATTTTATTCTTTTTATTTGTTTATAACCTCTGTGTGGAAATACTGTCTTCGTTACAACGAAAAAAGATTACCCATATAGCAAGGTATTTATGAACAATTTATATAAATATTAAAAACTATTGCATTCACGGGAAAAATAAGTTAAAATTTCAACCCAAATGTAGACTTTTAAACCTAGGATTGTAGCACTTAGCACTTTAGATCCTTTAGTAAATACTGGTGTACTAACGTCTGAAACCAGATTTCTTGGAGAAAATCCCTCAATTGGAAGAATCACATTTTGTAGCTTAAAGTACTGCCAAAAGATGTTGAATTTAACGTTCTAAGAAGAATAAATTTTTTTAATAATCTAATTAATTTAAACTAATGGGTTCTTCGCCAGTAAATGGAGCTTGATCTGCTAAGAAAAAGCTATGTTTAGGATTCAGAAACCCCAGCGTTAACGGAAGTTGCCCAGATAAGGTAAATAGGCGCCCCGGGAAGATTTTGCTAAATTAACGTTGGATAAAATGAAAGCTAAAAGGTGTATTAATCTCCTTTAAATCTTTGTCTGAAAATAGATTATCCACGAGATTATCTTATTTAAGAAAATAACTATGGAGTTTCCTTATAACGCTTGTATATTGGAGTTTTTTTTAATAGAAGAGGGATAAAAAAATATTTTTGGGGGTAATATCACAAGTGCATCTAATTTATCCGAAAAAATTTGGAAAAACGAGTTGACAAGTAATTTGTTTGAAACAAAAGACGTTATTAAAAACCCGAGTCGCAGACGAGGCCTTTTATACGGGAGTGTTTTGTTTTAAACAAATTACTTAAAAAACAGTTTTTTGAATTTTTTCAAAGGATACATTAGATGCACGAATGCTTTTTGGTAAGATTATTTCCGGACTGAACAAAAAACCTCATTTAACAAAAATATGACAATTTATTCAATTAAATATAGCAACGACAGGACCTATCAAACATTTTATCGGATAAACTTCTGAAAGGAGCTGTCAAGCAATTTAGCCACTTGAAAACAATTTTTGACGTTGAAAGCCGTCTTTTTGATTGGTTCTAATTGACAGGTGGGAAATAATCGAAGTAATCGATAATAAAGTTCGGGCCAAATATATCGCCACCTTATACAGAACTTAATAACTAAAAAACCATATTTCCTCTTGACACTTCTTTTAATAAATATGATGGGTTTGGTTAGCGAAGCAGGCAAAGCTGATGATCGATACAAGGTGATGGTTCCGAAGTCACGTTAATCGGATGGTGCAGTGTTAAAAGCGTAGACGGCTCTAGCACGATAAAGACCTCTGAGCTTGACAAAGAGAGAGAAAAAAAATTGCTTACCGTGCCGGTGGGGGTGCTAAGTGGGTCTTCATGTAGTATGAATGTGAGAGTGTGTTTCTTCGTGGGCATCAAGTGATTATCTTATGGTGTTCAACTATTTGAGGTAGCAAATTGTCTGCATTAAGCAGATAGAGCCAATGATGTAAAAACAAAATGAAAAAAAACATTATGGCCAATATTTTTTGCTAGTGTTTGGACAAAGTGAGCCAAAAATTTATCAAGTACATTTTTTGGAGCCTGTAAAAATTCGACAAAAATATTTTACTCAGAGTTGTGCGCCGTGACCTACTATCACATTTAAAAATATCATGTTTCTACGGTTTATGCTTAAAAGAGGCTCACCCTTAAAACAGGTGTCAAGAAAATTATGTTTTTAAATTGATTATTAGGTGCGTATATGTTTACCTCCTTGTTATTTGGGAAAAAGTTTTTAAATAAAAAATGTTATTATTTTGGTATTAGTGTCTACAGTTACACGTAAAAAAGGCAGTAATGTGGTTATGATATTTTGTTTTGTAAAAACTGGTTAAAAAATGAAATTAGAAAACATTTATTTTTCGAACTTTATTGCAGGTATATTTCGAGCCCGCCTGTAGGAATAGGGGAAAGTCGCCATAAGAAAAAATGTTTGTTGTAGTGGAAAATACATTTTTCTACAACCAAATACGAAAATAGCAAAATTTCCATTCTTTTTCGTTTCAGAAAGGTGCACATTTCATATGCTTATTGATTTTTAAATTTGTCACTAGAGACGTACCTAAATATTTTCGTCTCTAGATAGGAAAATGACTATCTGTCGCCGTGCTTATCCATCTAGTTCCCTCATGATTCTTCAAATCGTCCGCCTATCTCATTTGGGGCCTTCGCCTACTTGTTTTATTTTCACTTGTTTTATTTTCCCAAGGTCTTTAGTTTACAATATATTTGTTCCATCGATCGTTCTTCTGTCATTATGATCGGCAAATTTTCATTTCAATCCTGCTACTTCTCCTCTGACATGCCTTACTTTTATTTTATTTCTTATCCATTTATTCCTCCTTCTATCTATTAGCTTTCCATGTAACATTCGTCTTTCCATTGATCTTTGGGCTTTTGTTACCTGATCCATGTTTGATTTTGTAAGTGACTAGGTCGGGGATCCATAGGTAATCACAGGAAGGATACACTGGTTATACAGTCTCGCTATGAGGCACTAAGGATATGTTTAATTTTTTAATATGTAGCTTAGTTTACCGCATGCCAATCCCACTCGTCTCCTGATTTCACTTGTTTGGTTTTCTTTCTTCAGTATAATAATTTGTCCCAGGTATATATATATATATATATATATATATATATATATATATATTCCACTACTATTTTCTTTAGGTTTATTCGGATCTTTATCTGTGATTGTTATGGTCTTAGTTTTAGTGTAGTTCATACTTAAGCCTATATTTTTAGCTGCAGTATCCAGTTCTTCCAGCATTTTTATCAGTTCTTCTTTCTTGGCTGTTATTAAGGCCTAGAATATGACTTGAGTACAATTGATTGACTAATGCGCTATTTGATCTCATCAGTATCATTCACAATAATTACAAATTAACGAAATTAATGAAAATATTGTATCGAGTGCAAATGCCAGCCGCTACTGACATTGACAAACTACCACCACAGATTTCTAACCACACACAAACACCACTTGAATGCTTTGCAAACACACTCGGCCAAACTTGAGGTTCTTTTATTTGCGTAAATGTACTGACAAGATGAGGAAAAGCGCAAAAAGAACCAAACTTTTGATAACAACAAATATGTTTGGCAAATTGTTTTTAATGTTTGGAATATCTATTTCTAAAACTGGCGCTATAAATTATCCCTATTATTCATCTAGCAATCTGGAAGGTATTGACGAGCTGAGTGGCATCCTAGCTAAGTGAGAACGCCATGCACCAAATAAATGAATTGTCGTGCTTAAATTAACGGGTAGCTATAAAATTGCTATATATACACATTCAGACATAAAACTGTGTTTTCACATTCAGTATAAGTTTTTCTTGTTTTACAAATATCTGCATTAGTTTTTGGTTTGTGACTATCAGTTCACGAAATTCTTAGTATTCAACGATAGCCATCTTTCAAAAGCTCTGTTCATTTCATTATTTTTATTGTACATGCGTCACATTTATCAAGATGGGTTAAAAAATGTAGCAGCAGGAATTTTTAAATTTATACAAAACAGTTCTCCTGTTCCACAAACCTGAGATTGTTTTAGTTCTTCATTTATTAAAATGTCAAAATATTTGAATGGTGGCACAATTTCTAATGGCGTTTTATCAATAGCTAGATTTCAAGCAAAAAGGCCTCCTCGTTATGATAATAGAGGCTTATTGGGATAACGCCAGGGGCTCTATTCTCGTAGTCGCAAGAAGTGATAAATCACATCGTGCGATATGCATCAAGTATAAAAATAGTTCAGAAGTCGATGGAATATCCATAAAAATATTGTTACATTTACCAGATATTACAAGAACATGGTGTGATGGTAACCTTCTCTGCTTCAACATAAGCAAAACTAACATTCATTCCTTTAATCAGTTGATTTTAAACCATTTATAAAATTTCAGGGTCTTGTTGATAACAACCTAAACTTTTATCAGCATATAGGTACATCTTCTTTACTCTAAATTATCATCTGTATGATTTGCTATAAGTGTAGTTAAGAGAGAACTAAACTTTGAATCCGCCCGAGCTACTTACTTTGCCTTATTTGAATCCCAAATGAGATATGGGATTGCATTCTGGGGACTTTGTTGTATCACACTTTTTGAGTGAGTCAAAAAGCGAGCAGTATGCAAACTATTTAATGTCAATCCTCAAGAACATTGCAGGCCACATATGAAAACGGCAAAGATATTAACATTACCTTGTCTTTTTATTTTGGAGACAGTCAGCCTGGTTCATAAAAAGAAACTTCAAGAACTAGATACTCAAACTTACTCGTTACTACACAACTCGTCAATCTGAGAACTTCCAATACCTAGGCTAGGTTTGACAAAACATATTATACAATCATTTACTCATCGCATTCAGACAAACTCAAGATTTAAAAGTATGCACAAGGTTAGTAGATAATTGGTTTTAATTAAAAACTTACTATAGCTGTTATGAGTATTTTTATTTAATTTTTACTATAATACCTCATACTTGAGTCGAATGAAAACATTGTTCTAACAAAAAAATTACTAATTTAGATATATTTTAAATTTTAAAAACTGTAGTAGCATTTGGTTTATTCTATAAATAAAGGACGAGCCCGAAAATATATTTATTTAGTCTTTAATGAAGCGCAGATTTGAGGGGGGTAACGTGGTAATTACTCCCCCTCTAGAAAAAAAAATGCAATTTATATGATTGATTAAAGGACAAACAGGAGAATTACTCCCCCCATCTAAAAAAAAATTATATTTTATAAATAATGTTTTCGTCGACTATTACCCCCCTAGATTTTGACCCAGATCCGCGCTCGCTTTGACCACACCTCATCCATTGCTATTATCGCAGGGATTCAATTAATATTTAGCGAAATACGTGAAGCTGAATAGTTAAGCTGAGAAGAGATTGACTTAATCAAAGGGGTGATACGTTTAATAGTTGGCTGGTTAGATTAAATGGATACACCATTGATACATGTCTGATATGTATTGGCATGCATATTGAGTATGTGTATACCAGTATGGATTTATGTTTAGAGAATGGCTAACGCTAAAATATTAGCCATAAGTATACAGGGTGTCCGATTTAAAACGTTCCACCCTGGATTTCTCGAGAACTGCTAAAAATTTTAAAAAATGTCGAGACGCTTCGATTTCGCACTATTAATATCTATTAACCCCTAGCGGGGGCGCGTCTCACCCCTTGATTTTTAATAGGGCAATTATTTATTTAGAACTGATTTTATTTGTCTTAAAGTTATTTGATTTACAATTTATTAAATGAGCAATCTGAACTAACCGCATGATTTCATTTAGACATGCACAACTGCATTATTATCGTTATAAGAACTACGTAGTTTATAAAAAAGTAAATTTATTGTTTATTGTTTTAATTTGCAAAAAGTTTTTTTCAACATGACTACATTATTGCTCCATCTTGAAATTTGGTGAAAATCTCGCAAAAATATTAAAGATTTTTTAAAGTACTCAAAAATTTGAGTTTTGTTTTTTATTAAAAATCGATTACGTGATACCTCATTCCAAAAGCAGTTTTCTAACGACCTTTTAAATAAGCCCTATATTACTACGCTAATGTAAATAGTTCTTAAGATAACTTAATTTTTGAGCCAAATTAGCAGTTTTAGCATTAGCAAAAAATTTTAAATTTAGGATTTTTCGTCTTCTTCATGGGTAGGGTCAAGTGGTGTAAAAGTGAGACGCCCAAAATCCCGTTAAAAAATGAGACACTTAAATAAAAAATACTAATAATTGAGTTCCGATTTTCTGTTATAAACTGATAGCAGCAGTTGTAAACCTCATAGCTACAATTTATTTAATTTTTTTATAAAAAATTAAAAAATCGATAGTTTTATTTGTAGAAATAAAATTTTTGACTTCCATTGTCTTTATTTATTTTAAAACACGACGTTTCGGTTAGTAAGTATCTCTAACCGTTATCAAGTGTAAACTAGTAACTAGTAATTGTCTACGAGTTTCAAACAAAGAGCTTTATTTGTGGTATAAAACTTTTAAAAACGTGACCGAAACTTTTGTCGTCTGAGCTCGTAGATCGGTTTTCCTATAAATAAATATTTTTGCACTTATTTGTTGTATCCAAGTTTAAAAAAAAAACTAAAACTTATTTCTCAATTTTACCCTGAAGGTCTTATTTTTCGTTTAGACGGTGATCCGACTGTTTATACGTGAACTTTATCACTGTCTCATATTTCGCGTGACCTGTCTCATTTTTAAACTTTTTTAAGGTAAAATATGAGACACAGTTTTAGTTTTTTTTTCTCATATTATAGGTCAAATTTCTATGTTTTTACGTTTGGAATATTTGTCTGAAAATCGCTTATATCCTACAAAAAAAAATCGAGTCCTACCGAGCAGTCTAAAATCTTAAAAATATATATATTTTTACACGACTTGACCCTACAATCAATGTATCAAAATCGGTTAGATGGTCTACCAAACCCCCACTTTTTTTGGTTTTTATATAAATTGAAAGCCAACCCTTACAGACAGAACCTCAACAGTAGGGTAAGCAACTGCAAAAAAGAGTCCTTTTAAGTTGCGTTGGTGCAAACCGTTTTTACGCTCTTTTGAATTCAGCATGAAATATAAATTTTGTTTGTGGTCCAAGTGTCATAAACAAACTGTTTATGTTGCCGTAACCCTCGAGGGCGCATTTTGCCAAAAGTAGTACACATAATTCAACATTTTTGAATAAGCACTGCAAACCGCAGTGAAACGTGCCAAGAAAAAGTGAATCAGATGACATAAAACATGTTTATAAAAAAACTGGGAATATTGGACAAATTAGAATTTAACTTTATAAAACAGCTAATAATGCATATCATAAGCCATAAAATCTTTCTATGACGATTAAATCAATCAATTGATTTTACTAAAAAAGTAAAATAGTGTTAGACTTATCATTTAAATCTAAATCATGGCCTTTATAATTTACCGTGAGTATACCAATAAAAATATAAGAAAGAAGAAAAAAGAACATCGATAGAATACACGGAAGTAAATAAAACTACAAGAAAAATGATAAAATAAAATAAAAGAAAGAGCCAAATAAAAGTTGAGAGAGTTATAGAAAATAAAAGAAATATGAAATGTCTAAGGTCGCCTCTAGGTAGATATGAAATAATTAAAATAAAGGATATGAACGCATAGAGATTAATGTTAAAGAGGATATTATAAATATCACACAACTATTCTATACAGAATTAAACCAAACAAAAAGGAAACCATCACGAGAAATCACGAAGAAACTCCAAACAAAAATGAAGAACATAAACTCAGAGCTACAACCTGAAATAAACAAAGCCGAAATAAAGAGCATTAAAGAAAATGAAAAATAACAAATCACCTGGAAAAGACGGAGAAATGGCAGAAATGCTCAAATACGGTAGTAAGGCTGTAGTTAGTACCCTACATATTCTCCTGAATAAAATACTTAAAGAAAAAATAATCCCAAACATCTGGAAATAATCAATAACCATTATTCTACACAAGAAGGGCGATAGAGCAGACTTAAAAAACTATCGACCTATAACACTGCCTAATGTAATTTATAAACTTTTCACGAAAATATTAACAGATAGACTAACTACAAAACTTAACGGATATTAATTAAAAGAACAAGCAGGCTTCAGAAAAGGTTTCAGTACAGTTGCCACCTATTAACCATGAAAATCCTAATAGAGCGAGCCAACGAATACAACATTCCACTATATATTGCGTTTATAGACTTTAAAAAAGCTTTCGATAGCTTTGAGCACTTGCAGTAAAAGCATCTTTAATTATTAGCCGAATAGATCACAGATACACAGACAACATCAATCAAAATCCACGAAGGAACTAAGCCAATCCCCATAAGAAGAGGTGTCAGCCAGGGTGAAAAAATATCCCGTAAAATATTTAACCAGGCCGTAGAAGATGTTTTTAAAAAATTAGATTTATAAGAAGAATACGAATAAGAAAGAAGAACTGATAAAAATGCTAAAGGAATAGGATACAGCAGCTAAAAATATAGGCTTGAGTATGAACTGCACTAAAACTAAAGTCATAAAAAACACAGACGAGAATATCATCATCAGAATAAACCAAGATAAAATAGAACAAGTAGAGGAATATATATACCTGGGACAAATTATTAAACTAAAAAAAGAAAACCAAACGGCTGAAATCAAGAGACGAGTAAGATTGGCCTGGGCAGCATTCGGTAAATTAAGCAAATGTAAATAATAAAAATATCCTCAATACGAAGTGTATAACCAATGTATCCTTCCTGTACTTACCTATGGATCCCAGACATGGACAATTACAAAATCAAACATGGATAATGTAACAAAAGCCCAAATATTATTGGAAAGACAAATATTATATGTAAAGCTAACAAACAGAAAAAGTAATGAATGGATAAGAGACAAAACAAAAGTAAGGGATGTAAAAGGATAAGTAGCAAAATTAAAATGGAAATTTGCCGGTCATAATATCAGACAGACGATCGATGGAACAAGTGTATTGTAACCTAGAGGCCTTGGGTAAATAAAATAAGTAGGAGGACCCCAAATGAGATGAGCGGACGATTTAAAGAGACATGCAGGAGCTAGGTGGATGAACACGGCGACAGACAGAGAAGAATGAAAAATGGATCGAAGAAGGCTAGATAGATACCAATAAAAATACTATTAAAACAATCTTTATGTTATAAGAAATAAAAAAAATTACTTGTAAATATCATAAAACCTAATTTCGCAAATTTAATTTTTTTTCCAGATATTTAAGTAAATTAAAAAAAAATTAAATCTGTTTTATACTTTAAATCAAAAAAATATTTTCACATATTATTTAATATACTTTTTAAATTACTATTAAAAATTATATAACCTCTTTAAATATTAAATTTAAAAAAATGCTTGGTGGTCCAAAAAAAAAACATTAAAAAAAAATCTTTAAATTTAAAACGAAGTAAAACCTAAAATACCTGTTATCTACATATATGTTAATTTTTACAATAGTTTTATTTAAAATATATCGCCAGGATTATTTTTAAGCTCCATTGGCAAACTGAACTACTAGAAAAAAAAAATTAAATGTAATAACCTTTCAATTTCCTTTCAAGCATGAAAAACTAAACTGGCAATTTTGTACTGAAAACTAAAGCTCTATTAAAAGTTAACAGCGTTTTAGTCCCTGATGGGATGAAGTAATTAAAAAAACTGTTAAAAGTCAATCTAAATAAAAAATAATGTTAAAATTCTGTTTTTGCTCTAAATCAAAATATTATTCATATTTTTTATTAACATATATTTACATACATACCATACAAAATATTATAAACATAATTTATACTCTGGCATAGCCACAATATTCTCCAATTAAAACAAAATGCGCATATAACTTGGTGTAACACATGTTAATCAATAGAGAACAAAAACGTCTTTTAAGAAAAAAAACAAAACACTGCCTGGACGCACAAAAAAAAACAATCCTACTATTTTGCCTTTAAAATTTAAATCGAATACACTATTTAATTAAAATTTTTAAATTTAATTTAATTTAAAAGAAGAAGAATTAAGAATAGGAAAAACGAAATAATTTTTATTTCTCCTTGATTACTTTACACAAAATCCAGGAGCACAAAAATGTCATATTTTTTGCGTTCAAACTTTACACCTGGGTAAAACCGAAACTATCTAAATTTTAGTTTTTAAAATATAGAATTTAAAATAATTGTCAAGATTATTTCCAACCTTCACTAGCAGGTCGATAGAAGAAGAAGAATTTAGCACAAAAAATAAAATTTGCAATTTTGGATTGAAAACTAAAGCTCAATTAAAAGTCAACTGCGTTTTGAGAGGATAGACTAATTTTTAAATAAAAAAAAGCTACCACGTCATTTTAAATAAAAAAATGTGAAAAAATTATGTTTTTTCCTTTAAATCAAAAAATTACTCATATTTTTTTAAATAACATATACAAAATAATGTAAACCTCTTTAATATTTAATAAATTTGGCTTTGTCACAATGATTTTTAATTTCTTAAAATCAATCATACACATATTTACATCATATTTACCTGCTTATACCTACTGTTTTTAATATTTCTCTTTACTTTCGTATCGTTCAAAAAATTAATGGACTTACTTCAATCCAAAACCATATGAATAAGATATAATCCTACGATTTTATCATGTTATATTAATCAGACTGTCCGCAAAATAAAAACCCTTTTCTTTGCATTAAAACAACGGTCTTCGTGCCCTACACAACCACCCGTTTCCATTGTAAAGCCTAGTTTCCACCTATGCATGCCCACCCCGATTCAAAAAACGCATCACTTGATGGGCCATGGATTTGCACCGGTTTTAAATGCAGCGTCACCAAATGCGTTTTTTGAATCAGGGTGGGCATGCATAAAACCCGGTTCCCACCTACAACTTTCTCGTGCGTGCCCGCGCACGCGTCACATGACTGTCATAACATTTCATATTGAGATCATGTGACGCGTGAGCGGGCACCCACGAGAAAGTCGCAGGTGGGAACCGGATGTAAGTGGAAACCGGGTTTAACGCGGGCCGCTATATGGCTTGCGGCCAGAGAAGAACTGAGCGGCTAGCGATCATCGATTTGTACTCAATCCTGTAGGTAATCGGAGATGAACTCTATTCATGGTATGAGTCTCGGCGAAAGGAAAAAATTATGGAATAAGCAAAAAATTTAATAAAAAATATTTTTAATTAAGATTTTTTTTTGTATTTTTTCAGGGGCGGGGGGGGGTTTGCGGCTATGCGGCTTTAAAGAGCTGCCGCCCTTGCCTTTGAGTTTAGCACAACAAACCAATTTTGGATTAAAACTAAAGCTCTATCTCTATTAAAATTTAACTGGTTTTTGAGCGGTGTTTGGATAAACTAATTTTTAAATAAAAATAAACTACCAAGTCAATTCAAATAAAAAAATATTAAAAATGTTTTTGCTCAATATTAATTAGTTATTCATTTTTTTTTTAATAACATACTATACAAAAAATAAAAACTTCTTTTTAATATTTTATAATTTTGGCATTGCGACAATATTTTCCATTTAACACAAAATAATATATTTTCACCGATATAGCACAAAAAACCTTTTTAAACTTTACACAAAACTGCCTGGTGGCACAAAAAACAGTCCTGCCGGAAAGCCCGGTCTACGGAAATGCGGAAAAACGTTCTCGCGATACGTCTATTGCCGGAAAAATCGTGAAAAGCCGTCGGAAAGGCGCGCTTTGAAAACAGAACGTCACGACAAGCACGCACTAGAGCTCGAAGCTTAATGCTGGAAGATCTGGAAACTCGGAACGAAACTGGCGGCCTCCATTCGGGCGATGCTTTTCCTCTTTGTTTCTCTTGTTGGGATAGAGTAATGCTGGTGTCGCCTAGCTCTTGCGTGGGTTTAAATGAATATTGAATATTGGAAAAACGCATGCAGATTACTATTTTTGTACTTTTTGATTAAAAAGTTTATTACTTTGTTTCTTTTTTGTTTTGTGGGGTTTTAATTTGGTCCTATTTTATTAAAGGTCATATTTTTCCGTAACAAATATACCATTAGAAAATACTAAAACGGAAGGGAAATTTTTTTCTTGCTCTTGCGTGGGGTTAAATGAATATTGAATATTGGAAAAACGCATGCAGATTACAACTTTTGTACTTTTTGATTAAAAAGATTATTACTTTGTTTCTTTTTTGTTTTGTGGGCTTTTAATTTGATCCTATTTTATTAAAGATCATACTTTCCCGTAACAAATTTACAATTAGAAAATACCAAAACGCAAGGGATATTTTATTGAAAAACGTATCATATTTTGCATAATTGGGATTTATTCGTCGAATAAAAACGCATCACACATCACACATTAAACTGGGCGGCGCTTTTTCTCTTTCTTTCTCTTGTTGGGATGTAATGGTGGTGTCGACTAGCTCTTGTGTGGGCTTAAACGAATATTGAATATTGGAAAAACGCATCGAGGGTCCAAGTGCAGTTCCTCGTAAGTGCATTTTTAAAAACTTTACAGGAGAAGCGAAAAACTGCAGTTAAGTGTTCACTTACGAGGTACTTGGACCCTCGGCATGCATTAATATTTTGTGTACTTTTTGATTAAAAAGTTTATTAATTCCTTTTTTGTTTCATGAACTTTTAATTTGGTCCTATTTTATTAAAGGTCATACTTTCCCGTAACAAATAAACAATTAGAAAATACCAAAACACAAGGAATATTTTAATGAAAAACGCATCATATTTAGCTTGATTGGGATTTATTCATCTAAAAGATAGCATCAAAGTTAAAATGGGCGACGCTTTTTCTCTTTGTTTCTCTTGTTGGTATGGAGTAATGCTGGTATCAACTTTCTCTTGCGTGGGCTAAATGAATATTGAATATTGGAAATATATTTTTGTTTTATGGACTTTTAATTTGGTCCTATTTAATTAAAGGTTATATTTCTTCATAATTGAATGGGTGATTGAAAAAAGGATAAAATTCCAAAATTTGGCGAATTAAAGTGAGATAGCCATTTTGTTTTAATTTCTCTTATCTTCCCGCTGAGCGTAAAAACGATAAAATCGCCGGCCCGCTTCCCATCATAATTTGATTTGTGAGTGGAAAAAGGATAATATTCCTGAAATTGTATCGTTCTTCCACGCACTAAAATTTCACGTTCCGTGCTACATCGGTGGCTGAACCAGCTGACGTTTGCCACTTTGTTTTGACGTTTTGTCGGGTAAACAAACTTAGTCAAAAGTTAAAAACTTTTAACAGTTCCTGATTATCGGATTATTTATAATTTGAACAGTACAAATCCAACAACAAATAGAGAAAATAGTGACCCAGAAGATTAAATAGCATGCAAATATTAGTTTAAAGAATGTTGTTTTCTTCAATAAATACCATTTCTTTATAAATGTCCTCTTTTTCTTTTTTTTTCAATTTGAGTGGAAAAAGGATAAAATTTTCATTTTGAGTGGAAAAAGAATACAATTTCTGTACTTTCAAATACCAGTAGGCAGATAGGTTTAAATGGTTGAAACTTTAGTAATAGTAATGATATTTGTCAAATTACCGGCTTATCATATTTTGCTTGATAGGGCTCTATTTGCCTAAAAAACACATCAAAGTAATAATGAACGGCGCTTTTGCTCTGGAAGATCTGGAAACTCGGCATAAAAATGGCGGCCTCCATTCGGGCGATGCTTTTCCTCTTGGTTTCCCTTGTTATATGGAGTTATGCTGGTGTCGACTAGCTCTTGCGTGGGCTTAAATGAATATTAAATATTGGAAAAACGCATGCAGATTACTATTTTTGTACTTTTTGATGAAAAAGTTTATTACTTTGTTTCTTTTTTGTTTTGTGGGCTTTTAATTTGGTTCTATTTTATTAAAGGTCATATTTTCCCGTAAAAAATATACCATTAGAAAATACTAAAACGCAAGAGATATTTTAAAAGAAAACGCATCATATTTTGCTTAATTGGGATTTATTCGTCTAAAAAAACGCATCAAAGTTATAATGGGCCGGTTCGGTTCGGTTCTGTTCGGTTCGGTTAATATTGAATATTGGAAAAACGCATGTAGATTATTATTTTTGAACTTTTTCAAAAGTTTTTTACTTAATTTTTTTTGTTAAATGGACTTTTAAATTTTTACCTTTTTTTTTACCTTTTTGAATGTTTGTGTCCTTTACTGACAGATTTTTGTACTTTTTCGTTGTAGGCCGAAGAAGCCTTGATAATGGAGCCCAGGCTCCGAACGCGTCGGCTTAATTGAACTTATAAATAAATAACGAAGTTAAGAACCTGATATAAACAATTTCGTTTTCCATCCCACAATTAATGATGTCTCTTCTGGAGTTTTCTACAGAAAGCTTACTTCAGTGCATGATTGAGTTTTCCGCTCTTAGGCCTTGCAACAAACGCCACCCTGCCCGACATCAACTTTTTATATTATTCAATACAAAATTGAGAAATCAATCCAAACCAGGCCCGGGGTTTGTTGGCCTAAGTGTTAATCCTGCACTTGGCTAATTTGCACCCCTAAGTTGATTTAAAGTGGCTACTAACTACGCGCTACTTGCCAAGCACCAGTGCGTCTTTGTGCAGGGGCACGCGCGGTCAGGGCCCGGGGCCCCTGGGCAAGAGGGGCATCCATGCGTCTAAAGAATGGGCAGAATTTGTTTATTTGTTCTTAAATCGGTTACGATTCAGTATATAACTAAAAAGGTACTTACTTATTTGATAAAAATTTGCCACTGAAGCACAAACGTCAAGAATTTGCTAACATACTGAATTATACCATGAAGATATTTATGACAGTGAACTGAAGTTATTATTATATTATATAAATATTTTATAATTATACAGACGGAATTAAAGATACCTTTCCAAATGTTGATGTGTCAATGACGATCACAAACTATAGTGGTGAAAGCAATTTTTTTACGCTTGGTTTAATTAAAAATGAGGAGTACAATAATTCAAGAAACATTCAACCGTTTGTCACTGATAAGCACATATCTATAGAGTATGGCGTTCTTAAAAAAATTGACTTTGAAGAAGAGATAAATCAATTTACAAAAAAAACAGCCAGTGTAAATACGACTTTTGTTTATTTAGTATTTTTTCTAGTTAGATTTAAATTTTCGCTCTTTCGAGACTAAATATATTTTTTTAAATGTTGGCGTTTTTTGTTTAACCAAGTAAATACTGCTGGTTATGTTTAACTCTCGATTTATACCTTGTAGTTCGGTAAAGTTCGGCTAGAGTTCGGCTTTGCCGTTCGCAAAAGTTGGAGATAATTCATCTTTATCTTTCGCCGTTAGAGATTCGTAGTTGACCACGTACGTCATACTTAGTTGGTTTATTCTTTTATTTTCCTTTTATTTTTTTTTCTTTATGACAAAGGGTAAGTCAGCAAAGGTTAGTCGCTCCATTATAAACAAAAAAGCTGTGAAAAAAATTTTTTAGGTTAAAAGGTAGGAAGACGTCAGCCTGTATATGCTAAAATGCCGGCTACGAACTGTGAACCGTGAACGGCAACTTATAAATCAGGAGTAACTGTCAAAATTTACAGGGATTAAACAAAAACTAATCTAGGTACAATTTTAATGTTTAATAAATAAATGTTTAGTTGATTATTTCTGCCAGATTTAGACTTCCTTTGTTTTGTGGTACCTATAACTTATATCAGATCACTATTATAGTAAATTTATTTGTGTATCGAACCTTGCGTTCGTATTAAACTTAATCATTTTATTAAAAAATATGAATGCCACTTTTCTAGAAATAAAATCCTTTGACGCCATTATCGATGTTACCTTAGCAGCCCGTTCCAGGTAGTCGTGGAAACGCATTTACGTTCATGAGGCACTCGTATTGCGTATCAGAATTAAAGGCCTCAATTGGAGTTTAAAAAACCAGTTTTTAACCAGAGCACAGGCAGAGGTGCGAAATTTAAATACAAGAGTCCACGACACGAAATGACTAACGCACGTAACCTATGGGTCCCCGACCCTACCCCCACACGGCAAAAAATTTTGTCTACAATGAAAACACGTTATTTTCTTTAATAAATTGTTTTGCCTTAAAACAATTATTGTTTTAAATTAAAATATTTATTTTTGGTTCAACGCCGCTTTTAATCTTGAAAAGAGACTTTATTCTTCTTTTATAATTGTTTTGTTTCGGTATACTCCATTTTGTAACAAAGCAAATTGTCTTGATATAAGTAATATTTTGCTTCCAGAGAAAACGGTGCCTTAGATTAATTCAGTTCCAATTTATAACAAAAATGTCTGTTTCACATTAAAATAAAGAGGCAAGACATTTTTTGTGCTAAATCAAGAAAATATTCTCTTGGTGAATAGGAAAGTACAACTTATTTTACTCCAAAGCAATTTGCTTTGATCTAAGACAATTTTTTTTACCGTGCACGCTTCTCCAATGGCAAAGCCATCTCCTAGCAAGCACGATATACATATAGCAATGTTGACAATTTATGTCATTTACGTATTTTTTAAGTTTCCGCATTATCCTACGTATAATTTAATTTCACACAAAATTAGTTGATTGGCTTGGTCGAGTGAATTCCATGAGAACCAGCATTTCTACACTGTGACACTGACTGTGATATGGAGGTTACGGGTTTACGTAGGGTTAATTCATCCTGGAAGCCTGGCACCAGTCTTTCAGTGGCCCTAGGTTGAAGTCCCCCCATAAGCACACAAAAGTTTTTTTAAATAATTTCGTTTTTTAATTTTACCGGTGGTTTGGAATTATTTGTTATGTTTCGAGTTGTGTCATTCTGTATTCCCAGCTGCGGCTCATGCATGGGTACATTAGAAACACCAGTATACAACTTATTCACTTTTAAAACTTGTTGCGCCCTAAAGCTCCAAGAGTATGGTACACCAGCAGCATATTTATGGGCAATTTTTTTTATAATGTCGTTACTGACGTACTCAAAAAAAAAAACTCAAACTCAAAACATTTATTGCCGACAAAATCAAAACAATGTTTGACAAAGCAACGTCAAAAATTTTTACAAAATAGTTGGAACAATATGTTATTTCATGTTTAAATTAGTAAGTAAAATATTTAAATAAATGCATATAAACATTTTTGGTAAAGATAGTTAGTTTTTTTTAGCGTTTTTAAATTTTATTTCATTCTCAGTTGATTTGATCTCTGTTGGTAAACTGTTGTAGGCTTTTATAGCTTTATAAAATGGTCCCTTTTCAAAAAATGTTGAGAGAGCTCAGCTCTGGGTCTGGTTTCAACAGTCATATTACTGCCGTATCTGTCACTATTTGTTGGAAAAAGGGCTTTGTGTTTTTTAACAAAAATAACAAGTTGTAGGAAATATATAGATGGCACTGTCAGTATTCTTAGTCTGGTGAAGTGCTGAGCACATGAAGTGCCTGCTTTAAGTTTTAGTAAACACCTTATGATTCTTTTTTGCGTTCGGAAAACATCCATTGCAAAAGAGGAGGACCCCCAAAAAATAATACCATATGACAGTACACTATGTATACTTGCATAATAGTATGTTTTAAGACTGTCAAATGAAACCAGATCCCTAAGGCGTCTTATAACAGCACAAGAGCTATTAAGTTTGTTTTTAATTTATTTATTTGTTGTTCCCAACGGAGACATGAATCTATTGTGATTCCTAAGAAATCTGTAAATTCTAAAACTGGTATAGACTTTGCATTGAACTGAACATATAAAGATTCATCAGTTTTGATTTGTTTGCGAAAAGTTAGTAAGCCAGTTTTCCCCATGTTAAGCCTAAGAGAATTTTCTGTACACCAGTTTGACATTTCATTGGAAGCTTGAGAGCATTTTTTAGAAAGTTCTTGACTATTACGTCCAGACGCAGCACAAGTGTGCTCATAAAAATCCTGTACACGGAAACTTGTAATAGGTTACTTTTATTTTGTTTTTAACTTAAGTTTACAGTGTTAACACCAAATAACACTTAAAAATTGGAAAATTTTAGATTTCACACAAAAATTAAAAATGCCAAGACATTTTAGCTGGATTTTCAGTAACTTACACTAAAAATTATTAATTGAATTTTTCGTGTACAAGTTTTTTATGAGCACGAGTCATGCTCTAAGAGTTCTAGGACGCAACGAGTTTTAAAAGAGAATAACGTTTGTACCGGTGTTTATAAGGTACCCCTTTAACACTAAGGTCACTATATCACGAAGTTTAGAAGGAACTTCATGATATAGTGACCTTATTTACCATGCTCCCATTGTAAGCTTTTAATATTACGAAATTTTGAGCGTCGGCGAACCGTGGGCCAGAGATCTCTTAAATATTGAATAACTAAATTTTCAAGAATGATCGTGCATTAGTTTTTCACATGCTTAAAGCAGTCAAGAAGACCATGATGCTTATATAAACAATATAATTATTTATGTCAAGTATAACGTTGACACACGCTAGTTTGACAAATAGTGATGAATTTAATTGATATTATGCGTTGTATTTTGGTCAAATAAATTTATCAACTTTCAGATGATATTGCTTAGGGCGGATTAACTTCTTTAAATAAGCTATCGTTGAGGTAAAATACCATCAAAAATCATTTATTTTTTTTGCGAATTCACAGCGAAATGTAATGATTTAATAAATGCCTGTAAAAGCAAAATTCATATACCACTTTGATATTTCACAAGAGATATATCAAGAGCTTTTCAGTTTCTAAGCTTTATAAATAATAATTAATTAGGCCTAGATTATAAAGTTTTTCTTTAACATAAACTGTCATGGGCGCACCCAAGGGAGGGACCCTGGGGCCCGGCCCCCCCCCCAAGCCCAAGATTTTTTTAGATATTTTCCACATATTTCACGAATAAAAAGATAAAATAGTATAAAATACGACATGATGAGGTCTCGGGGCCCCCCCAAGAGGCCTCGGCCCCCCCTCAAGACATATTCCTGGGTGCGCCACTGAAACTGTCATTTTCACAGTTTTGAAATAATTTTTGAAATTATGCAAAATATAACTTGGGGTATCTTTTGGGTAGTAATTAGACCCAGACTCGGTCCCAGATTGAAAAACAAAGTAATTTTAACCTATCATGCCATAAAATATATTTGAAATGTGATATTTAATGGCAGTTGATAGAGTTGCACTTTTAATATGTTTTACCGTGCTGCTTATAAATTGTGCAGTGGCGCACTCAGCAATATCTCATAGGGGGGGCCCGAGGCCTCTGTGTGGAAGCCCGAGGCATCTTTATTCTTGAAATATATAAAAAAATCTCCTAAATAAGCCCCCGCCCCCCTGGGTGCGCCCACGTTATACATTTTTAAACTGCATGAAACAAAAAGGTCTAGTGTTTAAATGTATGGCTAAATGGTCTTTTACATTTAAATGATACACAGCTATCAGATTAGAACTTTGATGGTGGGATAAGAAAAAAATAAAATAAACTTTTTTGATTAAAGTGTACGAAAAGTATTGTCAGGAATATCAGAAACAACAAAAAAAACTCTGCCAATATATGGGCCCCTAAGCTCACACTAGGTACTAAAGTTATAGTGTACGTGTGAGCTAATATAACTCAAAACTGAAATATATTTTATTCAACTCCAGACTAAATTACCTTTTGTTTAATACCACACAAGCCATGTTTTGACTTAATCTCAAATTTTTGATTTGATCTATCCCCACCCTTAAAAAAAAACTAAAATGTATTTTAGCCACGAAACTTGTTTGATTTAAAATGTATTTTGTTAAACTCCGGACTCAATTACCTTTCGTTTCATATCACACACGCCATATTTTCACTTAAACTCTAATTTTTGAAATATACCCCCACCCATTTTTATAAATAAATTAAAATGTATTTTGTTTAACTCCAGACTCAATTACCTTTCGTTTGATATCACACACGCCATATTTTCACATAAACTCTAACTTTTGAAATCTACCCCCACCCTTTTATTTGGTTTGTGTTCGGTGGATTTTGTTCATTTTCAAATGGGACCATCTCGACCCAAGACCCAGCCTAGGTACCAAATTTCATTAAAATCGGCGAAGCGGTTTTTGAGTTATGCGCGTTGGTCGTTACAGACAGACATACAGACAGACATACAGACAGACAGACAGACAGACAGACAGACAGACAGACATACAGACAGACAGACCGACAGACAGACAGACAGACGGCGCAACAAAAAAGTTTCAAAATCATCTGAAACGCAAAGATATATAAAAATTTTTGAAATCGGAGCAACTTTTTTTTTCGAAAAAATTAGGATCACCATAGCTCACACTACTATAGTATAGTATATGTGTGAGCTAACACTACTATAGTATAGTATATGTGTGAGCTAACATACAAAACCAAAATTGGCAAATTGTTTCAAAAAATATTTTACAAAAATTAAATTTTAAACAACTTTTTGGCAACTTGACAGAAGCCTTTTTGAGTAAAATTTCAACATTGCCAAAAATTGTCCCCTTCGCAAACAAAATTGACAATTCCGACGGTTTTTCCAAATTCGATCAAAAATACCCAAAAAAGGCCTTTTGTAAATTTTCGTTGAAACATACTGTATATTAAAGATCAATCTGGGCGTCTAAAATTCCTCTAATAAGGGCTTAAGTTGGATATTTCTTCAACGCGGTTTGAGGACTGTCAAACTCCTGGGCCACAGTACGCTGAATGCTGTTAGCAACACACGGACCGTCAGGCAAACCCTCATCAGCTTGAAATTTGAGCTACAGACTGCGTAACATTATTTTAAATTCACAAATAAATATTTTGTTAAAATTGTGTACCTAGACAGAAAAAACAGCATATTTTTGGTAGTTACGGCGCTATTATTAACTTAATTTTGGATAATTCGCAAACTGAAGCCAACGGCGCTATATAAAAATGTCGAAAAAAAAGGTCGAACCGTAAATTGGTCGAAAATAAAACAATCAAAAATAAAATAGACGAAAATAATTAAAACGAAACGTAGTTTTGTCGATCCGTAAAATTGTCGAAAATAATATAGTCGAAAATAGTTTAGACGAAGCGTAATTTCATCGATCCGTAAAATGGTCGAAACGTAAAAGCAGCAAAACGTAAAATTATCGAAATCGAGATAAGTTGATTTGCAGAATGATCGAACCGTAAAAAAATCGAATTATAAAAAAGCCGAATTGTGAAAAAGTCGAAAAATAAAAAAATCGAAAAATAAAAGAGAAGTTAATCCAAGCGAAACGTATTTTTTTCGATCCGTAAAATTGTCGAAAATAATATAGTCGACAATAATTTACACGAATCGTAATATCGAAAATTAAAAGCGCGATATGCAATATAGAAGAGACGCAAAATCATCGAAGGGTAATTATGTCGAAACATAAAAAGGTCGAACCGTAAAAATATCGAATCGGATACTCGTCATTTCTATAACGCAGCTGCAAAAAACTCCCAATGTTGCCAAGTGTACTGTTCCATCATAATAGCCTCACCTAAGATCCTATGCAAACCTAACCTGTCAGCGTCAGTTCAACGAATATGGCCACGGAATTTTGATAAATATGGCAACATCGCACCTTTATTTTTTACCTTTCTACTGTTCGGTCTTTTTGTGTTTCGGCAACACTACATTTCCTTGATTTTGCGTCTCTTTTCCATTGCGTTTCGCGCGTATAATTGTCGACTATATTCGACATATTTACGGATTGACGAAATTACGATTCGTTTAAATTATATTCTATTATAATTTATTTTCGACAATTTTACGGATTTTTTTCGATTTTGTTATTTTTCGACTTTTACTGTTCGGCCTTTTTATGATTCGATTTTTTTGCGGTTCGATTATTTTTCAAATCAACATAACTCGGAAAAGCATTCTACGTTTTAAAAAAGAAACCAAATGTTAATTATATTGTAACTACAATAAAATGAGCATGGTATTTAAACTCTTTTTCGAGCGGAAATATTAATAATCTTGGTGTATCTCAAAAACTACTTAATTTAATAAAAAATGTGCAAATACAAAATTTGTTCCCCTTTAAAAAGTGGGTAAAACGAGCTTTAAAAAATTAAAATCGGAGCACTGGGTACGGAGATACGCTTAAACAAAAATCTAACTTCGCGGCGTATTTTAAAGATGGCGACCAAACGATTTATGATTTGGATAGACGTGTGACTACAATTTAAACATTAATTATTATTCGTGGCATTCTTAATGCCAGATTATTAACCTTGGTATGACTGCACGTTTTAAAAAATAAATTAAAAAGTTTATTATTCGCTGGTCGGCGATGTGATCTTGGAGATCTCTTTAGATGCTAACTAACCCAAAAAGGACGAAACAGTTAACTGTCATAATCTGCCGTCTCCAATAAAAATTAAGATTACATTAAATAAAAAATAAAAAATGCTGTGATCGGGCGACGAAAGAGAAATTAATGAGTATTTGTACAATATACACAATTTTGATTTTTCGTAACGGGCCATTGGCAGCACGCTAACGTTTCGCGCTACTAGCACCAAAGAAAAACGGGTATTTAATTTCCAAATAAAAAAAAACTAGTCTAGAAATACTTACCGACTATAGTAAAGCCGGTGTGATAAACATTTTCCAAAATATAGCGCATTTTTATTTGCCCTCTTTATAAAACAGTAAACGTCTGTAAAACTTTGACATTAGATAGTTTAAGTTGTGCTACGTATTTTTACGTAAGCATGAGATTTGACAGTTACGCAAGCGCACTTCGTCACACCGTCGTCAAGGTCACGTTAGGAGCTTACGTATTTACGTTAGCTTACGGCAGTCTGCGGGCACCTTAACGTTACCAATTTGAGTAGAATTGGTTGATTGAACTTTTGAAAAATGGGGCCTAGACGATAATTTCCGCTTTCAGTACAAACGATTCTTTGCAAATATATTCCTACTGTAGTTGAAAAGACAAAAAACAAAATTGTAACATCAAAAAAACACAGTGCCGAATTCAATATTCTCTGCTATTAGTAGACTTGTTATGGTAACGTAAAAACATTCAACTTAAACTCAAATTTGGAACAAAACGTAGAGCGCTTAACGTGCAGTTTTACGTAAAAATACGTAGCACAACTTAAACTATCTATTTACAATGACACTTTAACGTATAATTTTCATGCTTGATAAAGGAGAAGAGGAGGGCAGTGACATTTATGCTTACACACCAAATATTTGTACGTTGTTAAACAAAAACGTAGGTTATTCTCAGAAAATTAGATCAACTGAGAACATTTTCGGGCTATAATTTTTTACATATTTCAAAAGAAATTATCTCAACAAGAATGCCTTGCCGAGTTGATTTTTATTTTCGGTAATGAAGGACCACATCAGTCGACAGTTTCTCGTTGGTATGGATAATTCAAGCGTAGACGGATTAGCCTTAGCGACGATCCAAGGCCAGGTGCACCAAAAACGGCTGTCACTCAGGCAAACATCGATGCTCTGTGCATTGGGGATTTCAAAGACTTCAATTCAAAAAATTTAGCATGAAGAATTAGTTTAAGAAAATTAGTTTCCCGCTGGATACCACATCTGTCAACCGAAGAACACAAAGAAGCTGGGCTCATTTGGCGTCAGAAAACTCCAGACCGCTTTGAGGCAGGAAACTCGAAAAACGTGTACAGCATCGCCGGCGGTGATGAATCGTGGATTTACTTATATGAACCCGAAAATAAACGTCAGTCGTCTGTTTGGCTGTTCCCAGATGAAGAAAAGCCAACAAAAGTCATCCATTCTCGAAGTGTACCCAAAAAGATGATTGTGCAATTCCTCTAGAAGATCAAAGGACTGCTACTGCCTATTGGTACATCACCATTTGTTTGCCGAAAGTCATCGCTGAGCTTTAAAAGAAGACTTCGACCGACAAATCATCCTCCACCAAGACAATGCATGTTCGCACAAAGCACAAAAAACCATTAAATCTTTAACTCAACAAAACATCGAATTGTTGGACCATCATCCATACAGTCCCGACGATTTCTATACTTTTCCGAAAAGCAAGAATGGATTGCGTGGTCAAAGAAATCAGTCGCCAGAGGAAGCAGTACCAACAAACCAGTGGAATTACAACTGGTTTGAGCGGAAGCAAAAGTGCATATACATATATATATATATATATATATATATATATATATATATATATATATATATATATATATATATATTTATCGGTTTCACAACGTTCTACGTCTTCCTCTATACCCAATCTCCACTCGTTTTTGCTTGCCCATAATTGATCATCTAGGCCTCTTATTCTTATTTCACTATCTATTCCTCTCTCCAGCTTCTCCTCGGCTTTCCTCGTTTTCTTCGGCCAGTTGGTTTCCATTGTAATATTTGTTTAGGTAGTCTTTCGTCATCCATTCTTTGTACATGTCCGTACCACACCAGTTGTTTGGTTCTTATATCATCCACTAAAGTACATTTCTTTGATTTGTAACTCTTTCTCTTTTTGATTTCCCTGCTGCTCTTCTCCAATAGTCCATCTCCGTAGCGGAAAGCATTTTTTCTGTTCTATTCTTGATTGGCCATACTACTGAGCCGTATGTAATAATACTTTTTACAATGGTGTTATATATAAGCTTTTTGTTATGTTTTGATATACTTTGGTCCCAAATTATTCCATGTAATAAAGTTATTGCTTTTCTTCCTTGTACGTTTCGATCTTTTATAGCTTTGTCTAGTGTTCCGTCAGCTGTAATTTTTAGACCTAAGTATTTATACTTATCACAGGACTGAATTCGCCCAGTATCTAAGATTAGATCCTGTTTCGTTCCACCAATACACATATACTCTGTCTTATTGATATTAACCTCTAATCCCCACTTATTGTACTCTTCTATTAGTTTTCGTGTCATATATTCGAGGTCGTCATAATCCTGAGCCACTACTATCTGATCATCGGCGAAACATAAAGTATACAAGGTGGTTTCGTCCAACGGAATTCCTATGTTTTGGCATTTTCTCTTCCAGACTTTAAGGACCTGTTCCAAATATATCTTGAAGAGCGTAGGTGAGATACAGCAACCTTTATTTACTTGAAAGCCTTTGGTTAGTTTTGCTTTTATTTTAACTTTTGCCTTACTATTGCGGTATAACTCTTTGATGGCCTTAATTAGTTGTACGCTTATGTTTGTCTTTTCCAACGCTTTCCAAACTAGATTTAGTGGTATACTATGCCTTCTGCAAATCTACGTAAAGCAGATGCAGCTCTTGTCCGTATGCCATTTTCTTTTCAATAACTTGGGTTATACAAAAGAGATGATCTGAAGTCGATCTACCCGCCCTGAAACCGGCTTGTTCTCCATATCTTTATATTCACTCTCCACTTTATTTCTTATTATTTTGCCATATATTCTGCTTAGCGTACTAGTTACAGATATACCTCTATAATTGTCACATATATCTTTCCTTCTTTTTTTGTGTATTGTGGATACATATGACGTTTTCCACTCAGTTGGTACTACAGCTCCATTTAAATATTTTTGGAAAAGGTTCCGTAATCTCCAAAACAGTTCTTCAGTGCCATATTTAATAAGTTCAGCTGGGGTATTTCCGGGTCCGGCAGACCTACCGCTTTTTAAGGTTGTGCACACGTTTTTGACCTCAGAGATCGTGAGGGGTACTGGAGATCCCATCGTTCTAATGATATTGTCTCTTTCGTCTTCCTTGAATTCTGCTCACAGTTAAAAGTTTTTTAACATGCTCATCCCATTCTTTGTCTGGTATTGGTGAAATAATGCATGTTTCTTTTTTGATCGATCTTATAGTTTTCCAGCTTTCGGTACTTCTCCTACCTCCTAAGTAAGAATCTATTTTCTGGCACTTTTGCATCCACGATTGATTTTTCTTATCACTGATCAATCTTCTCACCTTTGATTGCGCGATTTTGTATTCTTCTCTGCTTCTATCTGTCTTTTGGAATAAATAGGTGTAATATAATTTCCTTTTTTCCTCTATTTCACTTTCAATCTCAGCATCCCACCAGTATGGTTTTGTTCTTTTAGGAGTTTCTTCCACTAATCCCAGTGCTTCTTTTGCAGCTTGATGGATGCTGTGATACATTCGTATTCCTCATCTGGGGTTTCACCTGAACTTGAATTAAGTTTTTCGTTCAGTCTCTTTTTGTATAAGTTTTTTACGCTGTCATGTTCTAGGCTTAGTAGATTATATTGACAGTGATCAATTTCCTCATTCACTGTATCATCAAGATGTTGTTGATGCAGGCTTCGGCCTTGATAAGGAAAGAAAATTTTGGTCTCCAGAAAATAGTGATCACTTCCACATGTTGATCTACGCTTTGTTCTGACATCTTGAATTTTTAGTTTTGTCTTTTGTTTAGTGATAAGATAATCCATGACGGATTTCAGGTTTTGAGAGGGTTTGGTCCAGGTATATTTGTGTATTTTCTTATGTTGGAAAAAACCGTTTTGGATTTTTAGGTCTAATTGCACACATACTGTAATTAGCCGGTTTCCGTTGTCATTAACAACATCTTCATATTGGTCAACTGTCAGATCATTTACTCTGTTACCTGTTCTGCTATTTAAATCTCCCAATATTACAATTTCTCTAGATGTACTTACTGCTGATATTTCATTGTGGATTTCTTCAAAAAAATTGTCTTTCACGGCTACATTTGCTTCGTCATTATACGCATAGATTCCAAAAATCGTAAGTCTCATTCCTTTTATTGTTATATTCATTCTTATTAACCGTTCATTTACTGCTTCCCAGTTGGTGATAAATTTTCTAAATCTTTTGTTGACCAAAATAGATACTCCTTGTTGAGCATGTTTTTCTTTTGCCACTCCGCTATAGAAATGGTCATATTGTCCTAGGTTTTCAAATCCTTTTCCTTTCTTCTTCGTTTCTGTTAGTACAGCAAGGTCTACCTTCATTCTGCTGCACTCATGTACTATTTCATTCACTTTTCGACTCATTCCTTGTACGTTCCATGTACCAAAAATCATATTCCTGTTTCTTTGCTTGGTTCGTCTTAGGTTTTTCATTTCTGTCCGAGGCGTTTGATTGGGTTTCTTAACAGTGTACGTTTTTTCCGAGGAACAATAAAGTCTTTAAACGTTATCTACTGTTTTCTTCTAGCTGTATATGCCGAACTTAAAAGACAACCCTCGTACTTTAATGAAAATCAAATAATTCGTCGGTAGCAGGGAAATTTCTTAGTTTTAAATACTAGGAATGCCGCGCTGTCCCGGTTTCTCAACAATTAGTTATGGTTGAACAATTAAAAAGAATAAAATTAACAGACTTAAAGCTTTTGAAATACATAAATGAACATCTAATGTAAATAATTCAAAAAGAAAAATAAATTATACAGACTGTGAAAAGGAAAATGTTGGAACAATTCGGTCAAGTAGTTAGAGGCCCCAATTAAAGGTAATACAGAATATTAATTATTGTTATAATAGTAGAGGGAAAAATTAAAGGCAAAATAAGCCAAGGGAGAATAAGAACATCCTGGATTACTACTTTAACGTACAATCATACATTAAAAATGACGATGAGTTAAGCAGAAGGTACCAGGTTCGCTTCTCGAGCAACGACGCAAAAGAAGAATAAAAGATCATCAAGCTGCCGCCTGCTTCCTTTTCAGCGTTTAACAGTTCATCGAAATGCAAAACATAATTTGACCTTGTACCATGAGAATATATCCAGGTGTAGTCCAGGAGCTGGCACACAGTCGAGGAGCCAGGACTAATAAACCAGGAGTTTGCTATAATCAGCACCAGGATGGCACCAGTAAAAATAACTTAAAAGTCAACTCACGACGACCACGACAAATACACGAAGTGCTTAAATTGTCAACTTTGACGATCTGTATCTCGTGAAAGTTGCCCTATGGCCCCTAAAGTTACACACCTTGTACCCTATCCTAGTTTTGAGAGCAAAATTAAGATGATCAAGTAACCTGTATCAATAGGTACCATTCTAAATCTAAAGACTAACATTTATTTCATTATGATTTTTCGATACGTCAAAACTTTTCTTTGTTTGATTTGCCTGTGCGCTGTTTTACTATGTGCGCTTTTTTAGTGTGTGCTTTTTCTGTGTAGCGTTTTCTCCTGTTCAAATATTTCCTTTTCGCTTTTTTCCTGTGCGTTTATTTACGGTCACCGTTTCACCATTACACCCCCCCCCCCCCCCAGACTTTTGTTCCAGAACCGCTCTTGACTTAAACTGACAATGGAATGTAGTATAGGACAGTATGGAATATTACAAATAATTATTATGGTATTTAAATAATACGAAAGTGTACTTTATTTTTAATAATCCAGCAAAGAAATATTTTGAGTAAGTACATACGTTTCTTGTAGTTTAATAAAATCCCTGTATCGTGTATAACGACCGCCATTTATCTCGAGCAATCGGCCATTAACGGGTGCCGAAACGGCCTCGTTATTTTGACATTACGCGCTTTGATGTTATTTAATAAGAAAATAAACCTTCGTAATATCCAGTCGGCAAGAAAATCGATGCAACAAAATATTAATGTTACAGAAAAAGACAGTTCTGTTCATAATTACACAAAACTATATGAATAAGGTGGTAAGCATAATCACCGACTGAGGGTTTTCACAAGCTAGACGGTTTGATTTGACGCCTCGAAGCGCTCGGCAGCTCTTCCTCTTTTTTTAAATGTCCGTCTAAAGACAGCCGCTCGCACCTTCTTGAACTTGCTCAAGAACGCGCGGCGCGGTACTCCTGGCGATATCACGCGCCGTGGGAAGCCAGCATAATAATAATAAATCCAACATCGCCTCGTCTATCAGATTGCTGTGAGTGGCCTTTCCGTTAGAGTACGTATACACCAAACTGCTCCGCGAATGCGCCGGCGCCGTATGTGCGGCGTTTGCGCGCTGCTCACACTCCGGGCGCAAACACGGATTTGTCCGGTTTTTTCGTGTTTTCAAGTTGAAGTGCAAGCCGTTTGCCGAAAAGTAGCTTTCTTAGGCGCCTCTTTGTGTGTTCGCAGATCCTTTGGGACGGCATCGACAGTTTGTTGTCGAGTTTTCATTTCAATGCATGTTTGCTGTTTTTCCGTGATCGTAGAAAGTTCGTTGAAACAAATTCGGCGAGCGGTACACATACGGAGCGCGAGTGGCTCACATAAAACGCACGAGCGGCGTACACGCGGTGCATTGGCGGAGCAGTTTGGTGTATACGCATTTTTAAGTTAGGTACTAATCCACCTCTCCTGTTCTTATTGCATTTATACAAGTGGGAACCAGCATTAAACATTACCCCTGCACTATAGAAATAACTTACTTGAGAAGATCTCAACAGGGAGCTGTGCGTATGGCATATAATGAGCGCGTAAGGGTTTTGAAATAACTCTTTTAGGGAAAAGGTATTTAATATAAAGGGGAACTATATAATACTTGAAATTTCCTGAAGCCGTTAAACCTGTGGAGGTGAAAAATCTTAAATATTGTAGGCAAAAACCTAAGTTTAAGTGGAAGGGTTTTGAAATAACACGTTTTTGGGCAGAGTTTTGCAAATTTTGAAAAAATCTTTTTTGCACTTTTAAGAAGAGACTTAAATGCACCGCGCATTTAATACCCCATTGCGATAAGTGAAACGGGAACTAGGCACGTTTTTTGAGGATTGAGGTTTTATTTTTTTATTGAGGATTTAAATGCGCGCTAAAGAATTTTTTCTTACTAATTGTCAACAGCTTTATACAAAAATATTAAATACTTTTCCCATAAAAGTGTTATTTCAAAGCCCTTACATGCTCATTATATGCCATACGCAAAGCTCCCTCTTAATCGAATAGTTTTTTGATAAATTATACTATTCTCAAACTCGGAGTTCTATCTGTCACTTTTAGTTTTTCACGACTTAAGAAACCCTCATATCTTGAAAACGGCTTGAGGTATCAAGATATGGTTTTCATCTTTTAAGTTTAAGCGTGGCTAAAGCAGCGTGTAAAAAACAAATGAATCCATGATGGATCTGATAGCTTCCTAGCTAGCCAGTTCGCACACTTCAAGTGAGGCCATGATATATCAGCCTTGAAAACAGTTTTTTGTAAATATCTCAGAAAGTAAAGCTCCTACGAAGTTATTGGCTATTTTTAAGCAAAATTTATACTGTATTCCAAAAACCGCATATTGATGCGATGGTCCGTTAAAAAGTTAGCATTTTTAAAAAATTTTAATTGTCAAAAAACTGTTATTATCATTAATGGATTTTGTCCAAAATCTAATCAGCCCGTTAGAGTGTCGAACACCATTTTATCTGAAACTCTTATGAAAAGCGGTTTAGCGGGTTACGGACAGACATACACACACACACACACAGACAGACAGACATCACGACGATATTGCTAAGATAAAAATAAAATACACCCAAATAACATATTTTCCGCGTTATCTCAAAATAATTTGTTTTGTTTAAAATAATACCTTTTCTGGCCATTGTTGCTAGGAAGGTAACGAGGTCTTTTCAAAATAAAACTAGCATAGGTTTATAAAAAAATAGGTATTTTCAAAATGTCTTCGAGTTTTATAAACAACAATTTGGTGAGAAAAAAACTTTATTAAGGCCAAAAATGTTTTAAAAAAATATATTTTTCATCAATTTCCTTATAATTTCCTTGGCATCAATGTTGACATTCCATTAACGGCAGAACATTAAAGAATATTAAAAAGGGGAGGAAAAATTAAAAATCTATTGTCGTTTTTCGATACCCTTGGGGAGCGACACGGGTTGCCTAAATATAAAAATAATTATTATGAAGAGAAAATTGTCAGGAACGCGGAAGCTATTCGACAAAAAAGAAAAAATTTACGACGTATTAAAAAATACTCCCAACTCCCCCTTAGCCAATTTATGGGCACCTAAGCTCGCACGATTGTATAATGTAACTCTTGCCTACCTACCTTACCAGCAGTTAAAAACTTGATGAATTCCATTTGTACATTGGAAAGTAAGATACAAAAATAAATGGATCCATAACGGATCTGATACCTTCCTAGCCCATAAGCATACTCCAAGTGAACTCCACGCTATATCAGCCTTGAAAATAATTTTTTGTAAATACCCCAAAAACGAAAGCTCCCACGAACAGTTTCTGTTTCATTATATTGCAAAAATCGCATATTGATAGATAGATAATGATAGATAGATAATGTGCTTTATTGTCATAAAAACATTACAATTTGTTTTGTGGACAAAGCGATGACTTAAAACTAAATTATAAAAAAAAAAATATGTTAAAAAACTATTAATCAAAAATATCAAACGTCAGAGAAAAATAACTTAAAGCTAAAAAATTTACCTATATAGTAAAATAAGTACAATCACATACATAATAAAAACTGACCGGCCTTCAATATAAATTATATCACAGAGTTTTTCTTTGGAGTCGAACAAAATTTAATTTTTTTTGTTTTAAATTATTTTATTATCAGAAGCACACCTGGTATTTGATAACAATAAATTAGATAAGACAGCTCAAAACCTGTCCCGATAATACTCGTCCAGATCATAATATCCTTTATCAAGAAGTAACAGCCTAACTCGTTTTTTAAAAATTTTGAGATTCGATAATATTTTTATCCTTTGAGGTAAATGGTTAAACATTTTGATACCATTGTAATAAATTGATTTGTGCACATTGGTCGTTTTTCGTATAGGAAGTTGTAAATCTTTATGCTGGACAGATCTTGTGTTATAGCCAGTCGACAAACGAAGAAAATCATTCTGGTGCATAAAAACAAGAGAGACAGATTCTAGGATAAATAAAGATACTAGGGTGAGTATTTTTCTAGATATAAATAAGGGCCTACATGACTCCCTAAAGGGGACATGACACAAATATCGTATTGCCCTTTTTTGTAAAACAAAGATCATCTGAAATAATTGGTTATTCGTCGCACCCCAGAAGGCAATGCCATAGCGCAGCTGCCATTCTATTAATGCATGATAAACTGTTTTACCAAAATTAAATCCTAGTTCATTAACTGTTGCTTTAACTGCAAAGCAACCAGAAGCCACTCTCCTGCTTAAAGCGCAGATGTGATTCTCAAATTTTAAATTGGAGTCAATGGTTAATCCTAAAAATTTACTTTGGATTTGCTGTGACAAAAGATTATCGCCCACCCTAAGATCGTCCATGTTACACTTAAAACAAACTATATTGGTTTTATTTATATTCAATGTTAGAAGATTTGAATTAAACCATTCATTTATAATTTCTATTTCCGCTGAAATCATACTCTTTAGTCTGTTAATATCAGTGGCATTCCACAAGATTCGTAGTCGTATTGTCAGCAAAAATAGTAGATTTTCCATGTATATAAAAGTTTTGTTATATCATTAAAAAAAAGCAAAAATAAAACCGGCCCCAAAACTGAACCTTGGGGAACGCCCCATTCAATACATCCATGTTTTGATTCTTTCGAATTAATTACTACTCGCTGGGTTCTTCCTTATAAGTATGATTCGAACCATGATAAAGCCACCCCCCTGAATCCGTAATGATGTAGTTTTTTTAATAATATGGAATGGTTCACGCAATCGAAAGCTTTGGCTAAGTCGCAGAAAACCGCCGCCGCCACATTAGACTTGTTTAAACATGAAAACAGTTGTGTAAGTAAATTAAACATTGCATTGTTGGTACCAGTATTTTTTCGAAAGCTAAATTGAACATTGCTTAGTAAGTTGTTGTGTTCAAGATACGACACGATTCGCGTTTTAGTTAACTTTTCAATTAACTTAGATAAGGTAGACAACATAGAAATTGGTCTGAAATTGGCCGGGTTTGATTCGTCTCCACCCTTGTGTAGAGGAATTACTAAAGCCGTTTTTAGGCTTGATGGGAATACTCCGCTCGTCCAAGAATAATTTATAGAATTAACCAATATGTCTGCCAGAATAACATCAGGCATATTTAGCAAAACCCAGCATTTTTATTTTTAATGCTTTTTAAAGTTTGCTTTACTTCTGTTAAATCGGTTGGTGTAAATGAAAAAGAATTGGGCACTGAAAAATTTACCAAATATGATATAGGATCTTTATCTGTTTTTAGGTTTTTGGTTAAATTCTTCCCTATATTGCAATAAAACTGATTTAGGTTGTCAGATGTGACTTCTGGATGCGAAAGTGATGATTGAAAATTATTATTATGAATATTATTTATTATTTTGCAACATTCTTTTTGCTTATTAGAAGAACTATTTAAACGATCGGAGTAGTGTCTATTTTTTGCCGCCGCAATTAATCTACGATACAAAGATCTGTAGGTGCTAAAATAATTATAAAAAAAACTCACCATCTGTAAATTTCCTGATCCTATGAAGACAGCGAAAATTTTTCGAAGATACTATTAAGCCTTTAGTAAACCAAGGCTTCTTATTTTTAGTTTTCATACTCCTTACTGGAAAACATTGGTCAAAAATTTTGGTCGTTTTTTGGTGAAATGAAGTTAAAGGTTCTTCTGACTCAAAAACATGATTCCACGATTCCCTACTACACGAATAATAAAATTTTGTAAAGCTACGTCTATTGAATATTCTACCACGCTTTGATTTTTGTTTGGTTGATGCGATGCCCCTTTAAAAAGTTGGCATTTTCTCATTTTTTTAACTGTGAAAAAACTGTCACTAGCAACAATGGATTCAGCTCGTTACAGTGTTTAATACTATTTTTTATAAAAAACTCATGCAAATTGGTCCAGAAAATTGGACAGACACACACATACGCACGTCACGACGAGATTGCTAAGCTATTTTATTTTTCAAAAATAAAATTATTACATACAAAGGGAAGAAAAATTAAAATAGATAAATAAACAAAATGCCCTGATGTACTTCTTAGGGCAAAAACACATTTGAGTCACTATCAGTTTTGAATGTCATATTATAAAGTTTTTATGAGTCACTATCGGTTTTACAGTCTATATCGGTAATTTGGATAAACTCAGTAACTAAGTCCAAATAAACCCCAATAACAAATTTTCGGCGTTATATCAAAAAAAACTTGCTTATTTGTATTTTTCTATTCTTTTTCGTTTTCAGTAAACTTTAATTTCTTGCTTTAGCCTCCCGTTACTTATGATATACATATTTATCTTTTCATTAAAAGTTTGGGAATAAAACTTTTTGTTAATCAAAAAACACATTGTATAGTTTTAACGGTCATTGCAATATCCTTTACCGAAACGGAGGTATCTTGCTGGCACGCCATTGTGAAACGCGTATGCATGTACTCGAATAGGCTGCTTATTTCAAGGCTAAAGGGCGCGAACTGATTTCTCGCATTGGGCTTGCATGCATAACGAGAGAAGCACTTGTCTGTGCCACGTAGAGTGCAAGGCGCCAACGGTTGTCGCGAAAGCGACTCGGCTCTCGGGTCAAATCAAGACCAACAGTCAATGAATTCTTATTCGTTTTCCACGCGAACGACAGAGACAACTGCTTACATGGTTGTCTTTTCTTATACGCCCTTCTATTAATACAAATAGGTATACAACGTCAGATGTCGCTTTTCTAGTACATAGGTAAGCCCAAAATATATTGCGTCTAATACAGTTACTAATTACGTCAAGTTTTAATAGTGAACTATTAACAAATTATTTTTATTCCCTATGTCTGGTTTCTTAGGAGAAGCAATGATTCCCTTCCTTTTATGAACCGCACGCCCCTGCCTTCTTTAGCCATTGCTGCGCAGGCTAGAAAGGTAAAAATTAAGCTAGCAAACATTTTTAGAGGGAAAACGCTGTCGCTCGATATGAATTCGGGTTCTCAGTGAATAATTCAAAAACAGCCCTTTTAACCCTTTTTGCAGGCCGAATAAACTTTACTGAATTGGAAATTCTCGAAAAGCGAAATGAATTTAACATCAACAGGTTTGTTGCTCTTCGGTGAATAAATTTGTATATCAAACCACGTTGAGTTGTGGGCAAACAGAACTAATAAAACGTATTTAAAATAGAATTAAAATTACCACTGCAAAGGTAGCAGTTTAAAAATGTTGTTATTTTATAAAACCAAAAAAAAACAATGTAAAAATTAACATTTTAATTAAGAAAATACAACGTGTTAAAGACACAAATAGGTGTTTTATTTTGCTTAGTTTTCCTTGCACTTTCATCCTTTAATGTTTAATCTATGTGAAACAGAACAATGAAAATTTCAGAACGCATGCTGACATCTACTGCTAACATACTAGAAATAAAGAAAATTTGGTTCCCAGCTTTCACAGACTGCAACGTACCAGGAGGGGCTGATTACTATGGAAGTAAATTTTTAATGTTCCACCAACAGAAATTAAAAATTTAAGCTTTTAACATTTTAAGAGAAGTGTAAAAACCTACCTTTTAAAACATGCCTTCTTCTCTTTTGATGAGTACCTTAGATAGTGATTTTAATTTCTAAATTATAAATAATTAAAAATGTTTGTTCTTACAATGTAATTTTTGTTGTCTTTTTATTAAGTAGCTTTACTCTAAATTAGATTTGTAAGTTTTAATTTAATTAATTTTAGATAAGAATTAAACAAGTTTTCGTGGCTAATCGGGAAAAATAAGTGTTTGTTTCTCTCATATTTCTCCGTGGGTAGCTCGAAAGCTTAACCTCACAGGTGTCCAAGATCGAATGGACACCTAATAAGTATTGACAGTTAACTGTTTCGTCCTTATTGGACTTCTCAGAACACTGCTTAACACATTTTTACTACTTTACGATGGTCTGACTTGTAAAAGCACTTTCTGTAATATTTTACTAATAAATAAACTAAACTACCTTCCCTGCCCCTGCCTCTATGCTGCAGTGCATGAAATTCTTAATTGTTAGCAAAGCATTTCTCGTCATTTCAATCCTTGATGTAATTTCCTGAGGTTGGTGTTTTCGTTCATCCATGTATCAGATATTTGAACTGTGACACTTTCTCTAGGAGTTTGTTATCGATAGTCAGATTTCCGTAGAAGTTTAAAGTCTGTGCTATAATGATAGATTTAGTTTTCTTAATGTTTATCTTCAGTCTATAAATTGATTATGGTGCGTTTTTAGCATTAAGGAGAAATATTGCATAAGACACCCAAACACTCCCATTAATAGTTAGAAGCTTCTCTAAAGAAATACGCAGGTGGCTTGATTTCTGCCAGCGAAAACCACCTCAATCGTGACTATCCTACGAATAGTAGTGCCAAGTCACTACGCTGCAGCCATGACCTCCAGCCATCCTCACATGTTGTTTAATGCGATGTAACAGTTCTTTTTTGAGTTTGGCATCAGGTTTCGCGATAAAGACTGTGTCTCAGCCCCTGTCTTTCTAACCGCCGTGGTTCATTTCCTTTCCGCTTACCCAAAACTTTACTTGGAATCTTATTGGTACTCCTTGATACTTGCTCAGGTCAATTTTAGGATTTCTAAGAATATTTTAAGATCCTGTTGATTGTTAGATGTAATAAAGTTATCATCGATATATCGTAGGTTGTTCAAAAGGTAATGTAATGCACTATTTACAAATGAAATAAATGCTTATTGGATAAATAAATTTAGCCGGCACTATTAGCTACTTAATAAAGTTAGCAATTTTTTTGATGTATTTGGAGCCTATTTTTAGAGTGGTTGTTAAGGAAACCTATTGGTTGCAACCAATAGGGCGCAGAAAAAGAGGGCGTCCTAAACTAGAATGGCAACAGTCAATGAGTCAAAAAAACAATCAAAATCAATGAGTCAAAAAACCTGAGAGAAGATTGCCAAGATCAAAGGAGGTGGAGACTAGGCGTCGGACAATGTAGAAAAACGTTCTAAACCGATATTGTAGTAGTAATAGTTAAGGACACCAAAAAAAATAAACTAAGGTACCGATTCTTAAGCGTGCGGCAAAATGGTACTTTTAAAACTAAACTGCGTACTAAAAAGTCACACTATCCGACTCGTAGAAAAAAACTTTTTTACAAATTATTTTTTTGTAACCGTGGCTGATCCTAAACTACCCCGAGGCAATCTCTATCATAATCCCGTCCATAAAATCCCCGAAAAGAAAAAAATCCCGTCTTGCCAGGTTTCAATTAAAAGCAAAAGGCTGGCTAATGGCCACAACATGGCGGGCACGCTTTATATTCACGTAGCTCTTTCGATAAAATGAACAACCACAACATCAGACCGGTATGCAGGGTTCTGTGACTTAAGAGATGAAAATTGAAACAACTTCTTAAAGCTAGCCAAAATCTGTATCTGTGTGAGTTTTCTTAACTCTAACCTACAAAACTGACATTTCCAAATATAGTTATTTTAACTAATTAGGTAGGTACATTAACATCCCTTTAGTTAAAAAACCCAGCTTTTTTGTGTTAGACATACATGACCCAACTAGCATTTTTTAGTTTTGCAAGTGTGAAAATCTGATAAAGATAAACGTTGTGTCAAGGGTCGTTTATGGTTAATTTAAGTTAACGATTTCTCAACGTTTACCACAACTACTTACAGTCAAGATGGAATTCGCGACCATATATTGTACCTTCAATTTTAGGGGACAGTTTTTAGTTGTGAAGACGTCGACTACAAATCGTACCAGTAAACGTGTGTTACTTGCTCGACTCGATGTTAACGTTGACTGTCCGGTTTGATGTTGTCGTGAAGGCAACTTTACCCGCAATGTTGTTTGGAAGTATAAAATTTACAATTGAAGCAGTAAAAAATTTAAAAAAAAAGAATTTTTATTTTTTAGGGGAAAATCAATTGATGTACGCATAAATAAACACTTCTTGAAAATTTTTAGAACATTTTTATCTAAAATTACAAAAAATAAAAGACCTTTCGTTTGGAAATCGCAGCAGAGAATTATTTTTAACTACGATTTGTTTATAGTAAAATAACTTGCTTATTTCTTGTTAGATTAGTTGTCTGGCTTTATATTATCATTTCAGTAAAAATTTTGACCCAACTGACTATGAAAACTTGAAAACTATTACTATAATTACCTTTACAACGTTGACTAAACCAAAAAATTATGCACCAAATTGGTGCAAAAACGTTTAAAACAAACGTTGCGACCCAACGTTAGCAAGCGATACATAGTTGATTCGTCGATAAAATGCTAGTTGGGGATATACAAGGTGATAATTTAAAAAGGATCCACCTGGATTTTCTCGAAAATTATCAGGAAATTAAAAACACCCCGCAACACGTCGATTTTGTTTGCAAGGGGGACACTTTTTGGCTATCTTGAAATTTCTGTAGCACGAACCCCCTTCGAGGGGTATACTTTACCCCTATATTTTTAATAGGGAAAGTGGGTCTAGTGCTACCTCGTTTTGAAGGCCTTTTGAATGTCCTTACAACCGTGTAAAAATTTCAGAAATCTATCCATTAGTTTTTAAAATAAATTCCTTTAAACTGTCAAATTTAAGATAAAATAAAAATTTAATTAGATTTTTATATTTTTCGGATTTAATTTTTATTTTATCATTCCACATTGAATTTGGAAATTTGAAAGCAAATATCTTAAAAACTAATCGATGGATTTTCGAAATTTTTACAAGGTTGTATTGTAAAGATATTCAAGAGAGCTTCAACACAAGGTATCACTAGACCCACTTTGCCTATTCAAAATTTAGGGGTAAAGTATACCCCTCGAAGGGGGTTTGTGCTACAAAAATTTTAAGATAGCCAAAAAGTTTCCCCCTTGCAAACAAAATCGACGTGTTTCGGTGTGGATCCAGGTGGATTCTTTTTAATTTGTCACCTTGTATATATTTAATGTGCATATTTATTAGCATTATTCTGCAGTGATATAAAATCTTGGACATAAAACAAAAACTAAATTTTTACTATAAGACAAATAGGAATGATTTTCTAACAAAATCAATACAAGCATCTTTTTTTCCCAATACTGCATATTTTGTTAGGATAGTACATGTTTTGCTCATTGCTTTTTCTTTCTTTTTTCCTTCTTTTTTATTCTCGTCATTCTTCACGTCAGTTATTACACGTTCTCCTCATTTTTCGGAGTTTATGTGGTGGAACTGTTCAAGAATTGATTAAAATTTCATACTGTTAATTTTGTGTATGATATTTTCTACCATATTTTTTTTAGTTAAAAAATTATATATTAAACTCAAAATTATAAGGAAACCATATTGCTTAAAACTAATTTCTAATATGATTTGTCCGCCATTTGACTAAAAATCACACCATCCTTGCAACTGTAAAATAAACTTCGTTGCAATCATGGATGTTCTTTAAAAAAATTAATCTGTCAAAATCTTTTTTTCTAGATTATAAAGAAAATAAACACAACGAAAACTCAAAAAAGTACTCAATAAAAATAGGCCAGCGAAAACAATAACAGCATAAACACAACGGGAAATATAACGTTAAGTTTCTTGAATATTTTAATAGTCAGTGTTAATGTATACCTGGGACAAATTATTAAACTAAAAAAAGAAAACCAAACAGCTGAAATCAAGAGACGAGTAAGATTGCCTTGGGCAGCATTCGGTAAATTAAGCTAGAGACCCTGTATGTATGACATATTTTTACTAAAGCGACAAACTCATCAGTCACTAAAATTAAAATTTTTTGTTATGTTATTTTCTTGCCAAGTTCATCGGCGATGCACTAAAATTATTTAAATTGTTACCGGTGAGTGACATCAATCATCATGCAACATATAAACAAACATGTTTGTCGGTCACCCCCTATAAAGGTTTTGTTATAAAACGTTTATTTTTATTTTCCAACGCTATGAATTAACAGAATGTGCGTCTCATTCTCAACATCGTTAGAGCATAGAGGACCGATATTTTCATTCCTTGATATTGACTTAAATAAATTTGACTTTGAAGAGTTTGTCGCGTCTCTATATCTTTGAAATATGTCATACATACACGGTCTTTAAATTAAGCTGCATATTAAAAATTAAAAAATATCCTCAGTACTTCAAAACGAAAGTGTATAACCAATGTATCCTTCCTGTACTTACCTCTGGATCCCAGACCTGAACACTTACAAAATTATACATGGATAAGGCCAGAGATCAATGGAAAGACAAATGTTATACATGTAAAGGTAACAGATAGAAAAAGGAGTAAATGGATAAGAAATAAAACAAAATTAAAGGATGTCAGAGGAGAAGTAGCAAAATTAAAATTAAAATTTGCCAGTCATAATATCAGACAGAAAGACGATCGATGGAACAAATGTATTGTAAACTGGAGACCTTGGGAAAATAAAAGAAGTAGGGGAACACCCAAACGAGATGGACCGACGATTTGAAGTAACATGCGGGAACTAGATGGATGAACACGGCTACAGACAGGGAAGAGTAGAAGATATTGGGGGAGGCCTAAGTCCAAATATGGATCGAAGAACGCCAAATAGAAAGATGGATAGATAGATTCGCTGTGCAGCGGTTCGAAATGCAGTCGCTTTTTAGACAAAACGTATAAAAATAAAGCCCATTTACCAAGTTTTCCGTCAAATTATTCGTTGATTCTGGAACGAGGCTTTCGAAGAGAGATTAAGAAGATAAAGTGGATCCATAGAGTGGCGATTATAAGGATTTTACCCTGAAATGTTTTCTTTGTGATTGCGGCTTAGAGAGCGCGGAATGTTTCTATTATTTGGATTCTTTAAAAGTAAAAGTAAATAAAGTTTGAAAGAGGGTTCGAACTCTCTAATCCCAACATAAGAACGTTTTAAGGCAAGTTATTGCAGTAGCCGAGTTAGTTATTAAAAACATATTGAAAATTCCGAAATAAGGATAGGAGTAATAAGGCAACACATTTATTTAAATAGTGCTAGACCATAACGCGGCTGGGACAAATGAGTTATAGGAACAAGCTTTCATAGGATAGTCCCTTATTTTTAATGCCACTTTTAAAAGTTTAATCATTAGGTTGGCGTATGAGGCGGAGAATCATATCATAGAACACCACACAGAAAAAAAGAAGTTCTTCAGTTAAGAAAAGTAGTTTTCTTGAAAAAATTATCTTGACCCAAAAGCAAAAGTCTCCGAACAAATTGTTTTCTCTTCATCTAAGCAAACCGCTTGTTTTGGGAAAAAAATGATTGTCTTGGTAAATTGTTTTGGTTTAAAACAAACTGCCTTTCGCGAAGAAAAAGTGGTTTTGAAGCAAGATATAAAATGTCTTACTAATATCTTCTTAACACAAATAAAGCTTTACTTTGCGTCAAGACTTTTAATTTTTTAACTCAAAATATCCGGCATCTCAAAACGAAAATGGCAATCTATTCCATAATACTAGAAAACACAAAACAAGAAGGTTGCCGCTTCCATTCAAAACAAATCAATTTTCTTGGATAAAGGCAACTTTTATTTTCAACGGAAACCAGCAGTTCAAGAGAATAGTTTTTTTTGTTAAGAAAATATCGTCTTCGTGCATAGGAAAGCAGATTTTTTCTTGGATCAAAGCAATTTGCATTGACTGAAGACATTTTTTTTTCTGTGCAGAATAAAATAAGGGGCAAAAGAGATGACTCAACTCAATCTATCTCCCTCTGCTTACAGTACTTTTGTTTTACTGGGTGGTCTTCATTTTTAGCAAATTTACCATGAACAAAAGTTTAATATTACAAGAAAACACGGTACTCGTCTGGTACGTTTAACGAAATCGACCCCAGCCCATTCATAATTCACACCCTTCTATTGGGCTTTTATTGTTATCGCTGGGCTCAAACAGGATGACTAGGCACGCTTCATACACATTCTAAAATTAAAAAAGAAACAATGGCGTATCATTAACACATTTTTAATTTTTTAATAAAACTGTGTGGAATTTTGAAGATATAACGAATGGTTTTGGATTTTATATTTTTTTAGGTTTCTAGATTCGTACGCACCTACCTAATGAAATAGGTACCTTTTTAATATAATAAGTATAAAAGTTTTGAAAACGTATTTATTTTGAAGAAAAATAAGGTATGACATTTTCCAGCAAAAAAAGGCTTACGACAAGTAAAATATAAAATTAATACCTAATAATGTGAACTAAAAAACTAAAGCACGCCACTGGACAGAGAAAGATAGCGGTAATACAAGCCTTTTCTTTTGCCCCTCATTTTACTCTGGCCGGACAATAGGTAAAGTGTCTCAATTTGAAAATGCCACTGGCTTGCGAGCAGAGCACTTATACTAGGCAGACCTATGACCCTTTAGGGCTAAACCTTAGCAACTCAGCATTCGTTTTATGCATGAGGTTTGCCTTAAGACCCGTCTGGTGCCGTTATAGCAGGCGCAATGTGTCAAAGTCAAGGTCTTTGGTAAAAGCCTGCACCCTCTAGTTGCATTTTCAAATGGATAGACTGTTCCTATTATATTAGACCACTAGCAAGAAAGTGGAAAAAGTCTTTCAAACGTCAATTTATATAAGTTTTGTCGCTGGATTTCTGTCTAAATTTTTATTAAACTTATTATTTTTGACTAAGATCAATTAATTTATAAATATTCAAGTTTTGTCCATTTAGGATTTTTAATAAAATAACTATAAAACAATAATCATGCACGGTAAATTTTTTTGTCTACAATGGAAACACGTTTTTTTCTTGAATACATTGTTTTACCTTAAAACAATTTGTTTTGAATTAAAATATTTCTTTTTAGTTCAACGCAACGTTTTTTCTTGAAATGCGACTTTATTTTCCTTCTTTAATTATTTTGTTTCAGTAAATTCCATTTTGTAACTAAGCAAATTTTCTTCATATAAGTAATATTTTGCTTTCAAAGAAAACGGTGCCTTACATTAATTCTGTTCTAATTTATAATAAAACAATTTCTATTTCACATTAAAATAATAGGCAAGACTTTTTTTGTGCTATATCAAGAATATATTTTTTTCGTGAATAGGAAAGCACAAATTATTTTACTTCAAAGCAATTTGCTTTGACCTAAGAGAATTTTTTTACCGTGTGTAAAACACTTCTAAATACCATAAACAAGTATTTTTTTCAAACATTTTATATTACTTTGGTCAAACGGGTTGCTCCCTCTGAAATGTTGAAAGGGGCTGATATAATCAAGATGACGGCCAACAAGGCGCCAAAATGTTAAATTGACGACGTAAAGCTCCACTTGATACATGTGTGCATTGCTGCAAAAAAACAATAATATCATATTGGTTTTTTCTTTATATAATAAGCGCCTAAAAGCGCCCAGGCCCCAGAAAATCTGCAATATTTAAATTTTTTAAGTTTTCTCAAAAAACTAAACTTCTGAGGAAAAATATTATTTTTTATTGTAGATAATAAAATTCCATAACAAATTCTCCAATGGCGTTTGTTAGTTAAGGCAATATAAAAAAGTTTAAAAAAAAGCCCTACATGAAAAAAATTGTATCAAATTGTATTTTAGATAACAAAATTTCCTTTTCATACGACCGGCGACCACAAACGAAAATGATGGATCCACACGATTTGCATCCTCAGAAAACTTAAAATTTATAAAAATTACCAAAACAGCACTTTTATAAAAATTTCTTAAAAACTAAGATCAGTAAGATAGGTAGGAAAAAATTGTTTGCTAAGTTTTCAGAAAAAATAGATTAAACATGTAACGGAATTGATTATTTTGGTTATTTTTGAACATTTATTTTTATAAGCAAGCCCCTATAGTCTTAAGGGCGACGTAAACACAACAACAAGTGTAGTTTTTTTGAAAATTATAAGAGAATCCCAATTTACGGATGCCACTACAGAGATACTTCTTTCTCGTAACTAAGACATCGTTAGAAAGGGAATATTGTTCTTCAAAAAAAAGTTTTTTTTTGGTATAACGGTTAGTTTTTACTATACACAAAAAATCCAGGTTTTTTTTAGTTAAGGGGGGTTTTCTCGGGTCCTGTCGACATTTCGTAAAGGGCAACCGATATATTCGGTTTCAGCAGGGTCGAAATAGGGGGAAATGACCATTTTCCGAAAAGTAATAGGAAATACTTTTACACCGACATATTTTTTTGCCTTGACTATTATTAAGTTACTAAAAAATTGTATACTATCTGCAAAATAATTTTTAGTTGTTCGTGCAGTATCATTAAATATAATATATAAAATTTTTAAATGGTAAAAAGTTTCACACGGTTTTCCTTTTATAAAAAATTTCATTAATCGGCCAAATTCTCAACAACAAAAAGACCCTCTATTTCATGTGTGTTGAAAAAATCAAATTTCCTATAAACACGCGAAAACCCAATCGTGCCAAATTGGGTTACATCAAAATAAAGGGGCCAAAAAATAGCTCTTTGTACCAAAAGAAATAAGATTTTAGGAGGTTTTTCCAATAAAATGTCTTTAAATTTTAAGTTTAGTGAGAAGTTCTATTAAATAAGGCATATTGTCGACCTAAAGTGCAAATGGCCTAACTTCACTTTTTGCCTAAAACGTTTTTTTAGAATTTTGAGCAGTGCCGGCTGATGACGTTATAAATTGGGGGGGCAGAAATTTATATTGCATGGAAAAGGAGATAAAAAAACTTACCTAAGCAATTTTATTTTAACATTTTACAAACAAGCTATTTGTTTATAGATAAAGTCTATTCGGCCTTCTTTTACATGCGCAAAGTGCTCGAATTAGCACCAGTTTCAGACTAATCATGGCCCTGTAGAGCAACCTCAAAAATCCACAGAATTTTAAACAGTCTATGTAGGCACTATTCAATTGGCACCTAATATCAGTCTTGCCTAGCATAGAAAATTCTATGTGGTTATTTAACTAACTAGCAATTACTTTGTGTCTTTAACTTTTCACTAAAGTGCTAGATATCATACATTCCCTTTGCCACCCCCACGCAGGATCACTTCATGGATTGTTCATAATAAGACAAATAAAGCAAAAAAAAGAATTTCGTTTTTCACAACCGCACAACCAGTTTTCAGCATCGTATAATTTTTTATTACTTGCACTAAAATATTGGTTAATTTTTAGGATTTTTATGTCCGGTCTATGTGGCCCTAAAGATTTTATTTGTAATCGAAGTTAATATGTCAACGTATTTAAATTTGCAGAGTGAATTATATAATCGACGGTATTTATTTCTCTTATGAAAACAAACAAAAACAAAAACACTGGACACGCGACCGGCAAGGCTCTTAACTACTGACCCTGCGTACCCCAAATCAGAAAAAACTTATACGCCTTCACTAAAAATAGAACCGGCAACACGTAGGAGGGGCAACGAACGGTTTGGCGCGATAAATATTACCGACGTCAAGTAAAACAAACATTATTTTCGCCCCCGCGCGAGAACAGCCACCTATACATCGAGGGGTGGCTCGGTATTTCCTTTTGGTGTACAGGTTAGGCGAAATACCAGGAAATACTTGGGAAGTACTAGGAAATATACTAGAAAATACCGGGAAGTGCTTGGGAAATACTAGGAAATACCATTGAAATTTGAGGAAATACTGGGAAATACCAGGAAATACCGTAGGTATTATATTTATATATTATTAAATCGGCGATTGAGCGGTAAAATTGAAACGTAAGTTTTTACACTTTACAAAAGTTAAAATCTTATAGCCAGGTAACTACATTTTGAAAGTGGTGTGTAGATAGGTTTGTGTTTTCTAAAAATAAATAAATGGATCCATGACGGATCTGGTACCTTCCTAGCTAGCCTATTAGTGCAAGTGAAGCTATGATAATCAGCCTTGAAAACACTTTTTTGTAAATATCTCGGAAACTAATGCCTTTACGAAGTTTTTGGTTATAACACAAATTATTGGGCAAAATGTAGTCTACTATATTCTAAAAACCGCATATTGATGCGATGCTCCGTTAAAAAGTTAGCATTTTTTAAATTGTTTAATTGTTAAAAAACTGTCATTAGCATCAATTTTTTTTCAATTTTCACCAAAAACTAATCAGCTCGTTAGAGTGTCGAACACTATTTTACCTGAAAACAACTTTATGAAAATCGGTTTAGTGGTTTAGGAGCTATCGTGTTACGGGCAGAAAAAAACACACACACACACACACACACACACACACACACACAGACAGACGACACGACGATAGGTCAAAATACACCCCAAATAACACATTTTCGGCGTTATCTCAAACAGAATTTTTTCGTCGAAAACAATACCTTCTCTAGCCATTGCGGTGGGCTAGGAAGGTAAAAATAAAACATTTATGTGACGTCCATAACGCTTACCCCGCCTCAAGCGGAACCTCTAAATACTTATAATGAATTTAATTAAAATAAACAAAATGAAACCATAACTCCTACTTTTAAGTGCTGCGCGTAATGCTCAACGTACGTCTGTCAAATCCTGGGCATGCGCACAATGCAATAACGTACGATACGTCGAGATACGTGTCGTGGCTTATAACTTCTAATGTTAATACGTGTTTGGCCTTATTTTACAATTTGCAATAAGTCTCTAATGGCAGTACCTACACAACAAAATATTATTATCATTATTAATATTATCTCTTGATGTTTAGGAGCAACAGAGTTTATTTTGATTTGTTTTACATACATATAGGGTCGTCCAAGAAATTCGTTTGTTTTAGCTTAAATACGTTATTTTTTCCTTTATTAATAAACACTCTATCTAATTTATATCTATCTATCTATTTGGCCTTCTTCGTTGCATCTTTGGGCATAGGCCTCTCGCAATATCTTCCACTCTGTTTGTCACCCCCTACTTCTTTTATTTTCCCAAAATCTCCAGTTTACAATACATTTGTTCCATCGATCGTCTTTCTGACTGATATTATTACCAGTAAATTTTCATTTTAATTTTCTACTTCTCCTTTGACATCCCTTACTTATGTTTTATTTCTTCTCCATTCCTTTTTCTATCTGTTAGCTTTAAATATAACATTTGTCTTTCCATTGATCTTTGGACTTTTGTTACCTTATCCATGAGGTACTGAGGATATTATTAATTTTTTAACTTACTTTACCGAATGCTACCCAGGCCAATTTTACTCGTCTCTTGATTTCAGCTGCTTGGTTTTCTGTTTTTAGTTTAATAATTTGTCCCAGGTATATTCCTGTACTTGTTCTATTTTGTCTTGGTTTATTCTGATCATGATATTTATATCTGTGTTTGTAATGATTTTAGTTTTACGGTAGTTCATACTTAAACCGATATTTTTAGCTGATGTATCCAGTTTTTCCAGCATTTTTATCAGGCCTTCTTTCTTATCTGTTATTAAGGTTTAATTATTGTCCGCTTATTTTGATGCCTTTTCATCACAATCTAAGTTTTTAAAAACATCTTCTAGGGCCTGGTTAAATAGTTAGTCTAAGACCTCTTTTTATGCGGATTGGCTGGGGTCCTTCGTGAATTGATTGATGTTGTTGCGTCGCTATATATGTTGGCTATTAAGTCATGTGTATCTGTAATCTATTCGGCTATTAATTATAGATGCTTTTGATGCCCAATGCTCTATGGTATGAAAAGCTTTTACAAAGTCTTTAAACTCAATACATAGTAGAACGATGTATCTAGCCGTTGGCTCGTTCTCTTAGGATTTTCATGGTTAATTGGTGGTCAACTGTACTGAAACCTTTCCTGACTGCTTGTTCTTTTGATTGATATCAGTCAAATTTTGTTGTTAGTCTATCTGTTAATATTTTCGTGAAAAGCTTATAAATTTCATTGAGGAGTGTTATCTATTTTAAACAGGGTCTTATTATTATATTGCAAAATATTTTCGATGGATGGCCATATAACCCCAAATTTATTGTTGCCTTGGCTGCCTCTTACCGGACATGACTTCTGTCAGTTTATTATTAATACTTTTGTATTCGTATACGGTACAAGTTTATCGAAGGTCAATAAAAAAATACAGACCACGACCCTGAAAAAATGAGCTGATATCTCGGGGCCCTATTTTACGTTGGGACTTATGGGAGGATCGAGCTTTTTTTCACGATATTTTCACATCTTAATATTACACTTAACGTTTGTGAGAATGAAAGGTTTTTTAGGACTGGCTACTAGATTGACGTTGTCACGTTGTATTATAACATTTGTTTATTTTTTGGTTTATATGACTATTTTGCGCAATAAAATTAACTTAAGGTCCAAGAAACCCCCTGTTTGAAGTTTCAAAACAAAATTGTACTACAAAAAAAAGTTTTTTGATGTTTTTTGTTCTTTTTCGATAATAAATTCCTCTCCATGTACTTCTATGTCTCTCCTCGGAGAGGCTGACAGATGTTTGGGTCTCGTTTCCTGCAGAATTCCCCTGTAATGTTCTGTCCATTGTTTTGGTTTGATGATGTTTACTTTTTCTTTTGTTGGGGTTTTTACCGTAGAAATGAATTTCTATACTTCAGAACTCTGCTTGCATTTTACATGAGTATGTATATCGTGGCATTTGCGCTCGAACATTTCTTTTTTTCCATGAGTATCAAATTTCTTAGCTGTGTTCTGCTTTCTCTGTAGATATCTAGGTCTCTTTGCTCTTTAATACTGAGCCATTTCAAGTATATGCGTTTTTTTTTCTTCACCATTTCCTGTATTTCCTCGGTCCACCACATCTTATTGTTATTTCTATTACCTTGGTATCCAACAGCTTCTTTGTTTGCTTCCTTTAAGCTTTTTACTATGTCTGTATATATCTCTTCAAATGAATTTTGTATTTATTAATTCTTCATCCAATCGTTTCTGATACAATCCTTGCATACTTTCTATTTAGAGACTTCTAAAGTTGTATTTTTGATTTTCTTCGATGCATTCTAGGCTTTCATTTTCTCCAATAATTTCGTCTCTATTTGTTTTTCTTAAAGAGAATAATATTTTTGCTTTTACCAGATGGTGGTCAGATCCACAGGTAATACCTGCTCGCACATCATACCACTTTAGTTTCGAGTGTTGTCCACCTATAGCATAATCAATGATTGATTTAAGATTTCTTGTTGGCTGAATCCAGATATCGATGAATATCCTTATGTTTAAAAAATACATTATATATTTTTAGGTTGTGGGTTTCCCACAATTGCATCAACCTCTCTTTTAATAAAGCCCTGTAAATTTTATTAAGCCACAAGGAATAGTTACATTATTAAGTAAGTTTACAAGTCATTAAAAATGGTATGTTTTTGTTTATTGTTTACCATTTAAAAATTACAATAGAAAAACAGAATATCTAATTTTAACAGCTTTTGGTCAAAACAAAAAAAGATACAGGTTGTTTATTTTAAAGATTATTTTTGCTCCAAAACACGTACTCACAACAAACTGCAACGCTCTTAATAATTCCTTAACGGATTTTTAGCCTAAAATGAAGCGGTACTCTAAAGAAAATTGGCATGTTCGTTTTACAAAAGTGGTTGCTCCAAAACTTCTGCAAGATCACTCTGGGCTGCTCGGTAACATTATAGATTGTACAATACTAACAAGAGTGAATCACTGTAGAAAAAAAAACGATACGATGTATGAATCGATAATGTTACAAGGATCCATGACGTCATTATCTTCTCTCCCCTCTCGCGTCACTAATATATCGTGTATTTGACGAAAGCATATATGGAAAAATATCGAAAAACTGTTATAAAACTCACGGTACTGCGACGCTTTTCAAATTTAAAATATACACTTTTATTAAGAATGGTTTTTGGAAACGCAATTTTTTTGAAAAACATTTACAAAAAATAAATATTTTTGAAATTACCTCCCTGTCACTATTTTGGGCATATACGTAATATTCCAATACTTCCTGTTATCGATTTACACAATGAGTGGCGTTTGATGCAAACATTGAGAACTAAAAATACGCAAAATGCATAGATACCAAATTTACATAGATAGAGTTTTTGTCAATTGTGCGCCGATGATTTGACGTGACGAATACACGAATACAATAATATGCATGTGTAAAAGTACAACCAATCAGGACATTTTATCTCAAGGACAGCCAAAAAGATAGACTTATGCGCATTGATATTACTATTTCAAATATGTTTGTATCATGCATCGTAAGATACCGTGGGACACCGATCAGGAGATTTTTTTCTTAAGGACCGCGAGAAGTTATGTTTCCGTCATGCATTGACAATTATCGTGGGTATTGGAATATTATGTATATATGATTTTGAGGCACTTAAATCGGTGTTAACCTAACTGGTAAATTTATATTAAATTTAAATATTTGCAAGGGTTATTTGCTGGACCCATAATCAACCTATTAAGAAATTAAACAGAAAGATAGTGGCGTTAATAGTTTTTTAAAAGAGGGTTGGCGTAGCACATTAAACAACTGACGGGAGCAGAAGAGTTTATTGACTTGAGAACAATTCTTGATAAACACAATCTGTTTACCCTGATTGTTGATGACCTACTTTTTTAAGTTACAGAGTCAACTAAACTTTAACTAAAAAAATTTGCATGAATAAAATTTACCATTTAGTAAAAAAATTACTGCAAAAGCAGAATTAATCTAGGTAGTTCAGCAAGACAAGACATAGGATTTATAACTTTGATTTTTGCACCTTATTTTGATTTCTTTTCCTTGAAATCTTAAAAAATAAATAATTTCAAATTTACCTCTTCTCTCTACGAAAAAGAAAAATATAAAAACGAAAACTAAAAACAACAGAAAATAAGACGAATAAACAATAGAAATGTAATTAAGTTCCTTAATAGTTTAGTTTAGATTATAATCGATATGAAACGAAAAAAAAAATGTTTAAAATAATTATATACACCGCAGAGGCTAGAAGCAGTCTATCAAAACAAAACGCCTGCTAGACGGACAAGCATAAAATTTGGCATATTAAATAAGAACAAAAATTTAATCAATTTGACTGGAGGCCTTGTTTTAATTTATCGCCTGGGACTGTGTTGCATTCAAGGTCAGGGGCCAACCTAACTTATTATTTTATATTTCCTTGCTACAATTATAAAAATAAATAATAACTTTTAATTATTTGATTTTTAGAAAATTTTTGCCAATTAAAAGTGGTAATATGGTAATTGGCCGCTATCTTAAAATCCTCTTGATTTATACTATATATTTAATTTCCGATAATATCTTACTATAAGTGGAAAATTTGGTAATCTCTGCTTGGACAATAGATTAGTAGCCTTTTTATACTAGGATAGCTAGAATCAATCGCCCAGCTTTTTACCGAAAGTTTATGCCTTGCTGGGACGTTACAATACCACCCATGTGCCTATGTGGGACTCGGACACACAAGATTCGTTGCGCACCCTGCCTCCGCGTGGTCAGTCCACTCATATAGCAAGCACTGAAGCTATATGCACCATTAAACGCGCTAAGGTAGTTGAGTATGCAAAATATGAGGACCGCACTTTGACAGTGGATTCCAGCTGAGAATAGGTCACAGATTAACGATCTGGATGTTGCCAAGCCAGGTTTTGGTCCAATTTTTTTTATTCCTTCTGCTCTTATATTCGAGTTCGAATTTCTGAAAATTTAACTATGTTGATGCCCTAAAGCCACAATGACAGAGAAATTAATCAAAAATGTGTAAGAACTAATCTAAAAACAAAATTATATTAGTTTTTTAAATTTTAGCTGCAAAAACCCCCAAAAACCCCCCAGACCCCCAAAACGTAAAATTTTTAGGTTTTCTTCAAATTTTCTCAAAAATTAAGCTTCTTAGGGAAAAATATGTAACCGAACCTTTATTGTAGACAATAAAATTTCTTTTTTAACGATATACATGTCAGTGGCGTACGACCAAAGACAAACTCTCCAGCGGCAAATGCCCTATAGTCGGTTGTAGACAATAAATTTTCCTTTTAAACGGTGTATAACAAGGCAGGATTACTTACTCAAAAACTAAGCTTTTTAGGAAAAAAATTATTCTACACTTTATTGAAGAAAATAAAATTCCCTTTTTAACAGTATATAAGTTAGTGCAATTAGATTGACAGCAATAAGAAGCGTCCGTTCATTCAAAACCACATGTTTGTCACATGTTCTGTCCGATTATTTTAAAAATCAAGCCCTCTATCAAAAATTGTGCCCTTTAGTCGATTATAGGCAATTAGAAATTCCTTTTAAACACTGTACCACAAGGTAAGATTTATGTTCAGAATAAAACTCACAGGCGTCCGTATATAAAATCAATTTTTACAAATCACCAAACAAATTAATTTTGTTACAGGTTTTATCCAATTTTCTTAGAAACTAAGCTCAATCAAAAGAGTGTTCTTAACTTTATTGCAGAAAATAAAATAAATTACCTTTCTAACGATATATAAGTTAGTAGGGTTTGATTGAAAAGCGACGTCCGTAAATGAGGGTCATTTAAAAAATAAATAAATAAAAACATTTTTGTCACCCGATTTTCCAAAAAACCAAGCTCTTTATCAAAAAATATCTCTTACACTTGATTGTAGAAAATAAAATTTCCTTTTAAACGATGTATAACAAGGTAAGAAAAGTTTAATTTTTAAAACATTGGGGACGCCCGTAAATTAAATCAATGTTTAAAAATTACCAAACAAATTAAAATTTGAATCAGTGGCGGTAGTAGGCCATGCCCCCTTTACCCATTTAGCCGTACCCACAAAATTATGGCGCAGGATGTCGAGAAAAGGTGAGTAGGAGGGATCACTTTGCTGCTAGAACATCTTTTTTCGGAGGGAGTTTCATATATTTTTGTGGAGGGGGATTGGGAGGGAGGTTCGGGAGGTAGGAGGGGTGAAAAGACTATCAATGCAGATGATGGCTATAGTGTGGTGCTTCATTTGGTAATTTTAAAAAATTTATTTTATTTACGGACGCCCCTGAAATTAAAAATATTTCTTATAAAAAGCCTAGTTTTTTTGGAAAATCGGGTGAAACATGTGACAAAAACGTTTTTATTTTTTTTTGTTTTATATGACCCTTATATACGAACGTCGCTGCAGAGTTTGTCATTAACGAAAACTTACTGACTTGTATATCGGTAAAAAGGGAATTTTATTTTCTACAATAAAGTTTAAAACGCATTTTTTCCAGTTGGGCTTAGTTTCTGAGTAAATTTGATAAAACCTGTAAAAAATTAATTTGTTTGGTAATTTGTAAAAAATTATTTTATTTACGGACGCCTGTGAAGTTTTAATTTAAAGCTAAATCTTACTTTCTTATACAGCATTTAAAAGAAAATTTAATTGTCTACAATCGTCTATGGAACATGATTTTTGATAGAAAGCTTGGTTTTTAAGATAATCGGGTGAAACATGTGATCAACATGTGGTTTTTTAATTTTCTCAATAAACGGATGCCGCTGGAAAGTTTGGTATTAGTCAGACCGCACTTGCTTACACATTATTAAAAAGACAATTTAATTTTCTACAATAAAGTATAATATTTTTCTCAAAAAGCTTAGTTTTTGAGAAAATTGAACAAAAGGTAAAAAAATTGGTTTATTAAGTTTAGTGATTTTTCAGAATTGATGTAATTTACGGACTACCCTAATTGTTATAAATAAAAACCATCTTACCTTGTTACACACCATTTTAATGAAAATTCCATTGTCTACAATTACCTATAGGACACAATTTTTGAAAAAGGGCTTAGTTTACAAGAAAATCGGGTAAATCATGTAATAAACATGTTTTTTAATTTTATTACATCGCCTCAATAAACGGACGGTGCCGGCGCTAAAGAGTTTGTCATTGGACGTACCGCACTGACTAATACATCGTTCAAAAGCTAATTTTATTGTCTATAATAAAGGTAATAACATATTTTTCCCTAAGAAGCTTAGTTTTTGAGAAAATTTGGAGAAACCCTCAAAATCTCAGGTTTTGGGGGTCTGGAGAGTTTTTGGGGGTTTTTGCAGCTAACATTTAACAAACTAATAAAACTCTATATCTAGGTTGGATTTTACACATTATTGATTAATTTTCCTGTCATTGTGGCTTTTAGGCGTCAACTTAGTTAAAATTTCAGAAATTCAAACACGACTATAAGAGAAGAAGGGATAAAAAAAAATTGGACCAAAACCTGGCTTGGCAACATCTAGATCGTTAATCTGTGACCTTTTGTCTGCTAGAATCCATTGCCAAACTGCGGTCCTCATATTTTGCATACTCAACCACCTACAGCGCCTGCACTATTGGCCAGAATGACATTTTCGCGATATGTCAGCAAACTTTTGTAAGGATAAAAGATGATTAAAATCTTCAAGATTTAACATTTCTTATTTTGAATTCAAATTTACCGCCATGCACCGCACGCCAACTGTGTTTGTCATGGCATTTGTTTATATGTGTGCATTGTCAAACTTTTTCGACTTTTTAATGATTTTTACAATAAAGTTCATTTAAAATCCAAAATACCAGTGTTAAACTTTTTAAAACAAAATGACCCTACAATGAAAAAAAAAATGTACACAACTATATTAAGTTTGAAAAGTGTACCGAATGAATATAAACAAATAGGTGTAGGTGAGCCGATTACTTTCCACGCAGAAATGAACACATCCGCTTTTGCTTTAAATTTAATTTTTGTGTGATCTAGTGAAGCGGCTCTATAAAATTAAAAATTATTATACATTAAAAAAACAATGTTTTACAAGAATATAGCAAAAACAATCTTAAAACGGACTTTATTCTTTTTTTAATTCAAATATTCATGATCGGCCATTCCAACTTCAATATTTTAAAGGTAATGTGGCATGGTGTGACCATCAAAGAAAAATTCAGCCTTCGCAGTGACGTCAACAAAGTTGTAGATCGTAGCCTATCCATTTTAATAGCCCTGGTTGGTATAATGCGGTATCCACTTGATCACGAATGCGAACGAGGCATTCGTTTGGCCTCGCGGCGAGGCATGCGTTTTTGTGCTTAAGTGAATACGCGGCTTTACGATTTATAAGAAAGAAAGACAATAATTGAGTTGTGAATAAATCTCACATTTGTAGGGACATTTTGAAGTTGGATGAACTATATTTTTTTAAATCATCGATATCAAATTATATAAAAAACGAATAAAAAAAAATGGCCGCCACAAATTGGAAAAAGGCCTCAAGCCAAAATTATGTTAGCCTCTATTTTATTTAAGCCTCTGTGATAACACAATGTACATCGCCCTGTATAATTGTAGAACAAAAGTATATTGATCTTTTAGTACCTACAACAACACGTATAGGCCAGTAATTATATACATTTTAAGGTTGCAAAAGATCCGAGAGTTTTAAAGCTTGTTACGATTATAGGGTTGATTATCACTGATTTGCATGCCTCGCAGCGAGACCAAACGAATGCCTCGTTTGCATTCATGCTCAATTAAATACGCGCCTTGAGACGAACAATATTTAACTGAATGCTCGTTTAAAGTTCTCACTTTGATCGGATGGCGCCTCATGCCGCGGGTCCCTGCGTGTTGCTGTTGGTCACGCCTTCAAAGCACGTACACATACATATGCGCGTTCGGCATCGCAGCGAGGCATGCGAATTCTGCGATTGAATACACGCCTTAATAAGAAAGTTTGCGACCTCGAGCGATGCGGCCGCCTTGGCAAAATGGCGCCCAAATTCAGTTTTTCTAAAATAACTTGGTTTGTGTAAGTCGCAGAACAAAAAGTTTTAAACAAACTTTATAGCAAACAAAATTTCCTACAAAAATTTTAAAACGTGTTTTTTTTGTCAGACTAATAGTTTTCAAATAATAATATAAACAAACCATTTTGCCGTCATTTTGGATATTGACCAATTTTTTACCTTCGTAGCCCGCTAGAGAAGGTATTGTTTTCGACGAAAAAAATTTTTTTAAGACAAGGCTAAAAATTGGGTGTATTTTGACCTTACCTAGCAATATCGTCATGATGTCTGTGTGTGTGTGTGTTTTTTTTTCTGTCCGTAACACGATAGCTCCTAAACCGATGAACCGATTTTCATAAAATTTTCAGGTAAAATAGTGTTCGGCACACTTACGAGCTGATTAGATTTTGGTCAAAATCCATTTACGCTAATTTTTTTTTTAACGATAACTTTTTAACGGAGTGCCGCAGCAATATACGGTTTACGGAGTATAGTAGATCACATTTCGCTCAATCATTTGTGTTATAACCAAAAACTTCGTAGAAGCTTTAGTTTCTGAGATATTTACAAAAAAACTGTTTTCAGGCTGATTAGCTTCACTTGAAGTGTGCAATAGGCTAGCTAGGAAGGCATTCGATCCATCATGGATCCATTTATTTTCTTTTGTGCCTGTAACTTAAAAACTACTAACGATTGTAATCACATCAAATAAAGACTCATAAATAGCATACAAAATAAGATATTAATCTCAGAGTAAGAAAAAAAAGAGGAGCGGTAAACTCGTTTCGGGCGGTTCATTTGTTGGTAAACAATGCATGCGTTACGCTGATGTCGCCTTCTGTATCTTCTTGAAATTGTATAAATATAAATCAGGTTCAACTTGTAACCAGTTGCAAAATATATAGTGGTTTAGTTTTGTTGACTTATTCAACCCACGCGATATTTTGTATTACGCCTATTAGTCCACGTCGCGTCGTTTTGTACTGTGAATGTTTGATTACATCATTCGAAAACCTTTTTATTACAAGAACATAATTTATGAACGGTCCCTTTCCCTACGACTTTCACAAAACGTGGTACAGCGGTATGACGTCATATTACGGATTTTGTGTTAGCAGGGCCGGGTCTGGTTTTGGGCTATGTGGACTACATTTCAATGGAAGAGGGGTTCTCTATCTTGTTGTAGAGGACCCTTAACTATTAATCATTGATCAAACAAGTCTAACCGATATTAAAGATATTCTATGTTATTATTTAATAGGCGGCTTATCTGTTTATAGAGTTTAAGCACTACTAATCATCGAAATAAAAATTTATTTTGAAAAGGTTTCACCCGGAATATTTTGAAAAGCAAAAGAAAGTCATTTTTAAACACATATCCACATATCCGAGGCATAAAGAGGAGTTATGGATTTGCAGACTTGGCCCCCTCGGAGCAAGTCCCGCCCCTCAGCTTTTCGTAAATTGGAACCTTTTAGTTACGAGACCTTGTTAGAATGTTTTTTATTTATCTTTTTTGAGATATTAGCTTTTAAATAAAATACTATTTTTTTTCTACCCGAAATCGGCAATACTGCATTATCTGATGACGTATTAAATCTATATAATTTTTTTTTAGTTTAGTCAGTGGCGTCGTGTATTTACATTTAATCAAAATACTAATAAAACATTTTGATTTATCACCGTATTTTCACAAACACAGCCCTTTTTCCTATTCATTGTGAAGTACAAATAAGTTATTTTTTGTATTAACAAAATAAAAAACGCAGTTATAACCACCAAACTCAAAAACACCGAACCATACAATAGCCAACAGCACATTCCACGGAAAAAAACGTTTGATTGTGCTATTTTAAGCGTTGTTGCCATGTCGCGTCACCTCGCGTGTTGAACTTGCAGAAGCAATGAAGGGCAGTTTATATGTAGGGGCCATTCTTAAATGACATAATGCTTAAGGGGGGAGGGGGGTGGTGGGTCTACCCTTGCGATACACTTTGTGAAATATTGATGTATTTTTTATTGAAAATGCGTGAAGGAGGAAGATGGGTCAAAAATCCTGAATTATTGCGTTACGTAATTTGCCCGAGACCATAGTTATTAACATTTAAAACTTCGTTACATTTTTAAGTAACCCTGTATGATGACCCGAAAAAAGCAATAGCTTGGGAAGGCATTGTTAGCGTCGAGAAAATGTTTGTTCTTCGTTTTTCTTAGATAATATTTCTTAAAAAGCGATGTTTTAACCTATATTTGATCTGATATAATATATTTAAAAAATAGTTTTAGGGAATATGACAATTCGCAGCTGAACCAATTCTCCCCCGACCCAACTTGCCACCGACCCAATTCACCGCCGGGGCAATTCGCCGCCGCCGTGGTTTAAGTTTGCAATTTTATTCATTTCTTATACTGTACAAATATTTTTTAAAAAAATCTAAAAATTTTTTTTCAAAAGGTACTTTTTCGAAAAAAAAAATATTTTTGTGTAACATTTTTTGTGAGGAAAATGGTGGTGTCTCCTCGGATTACGATTTAATTGCGATAATTTGACCAAGGGTAGGTTTAGTACCGATTTTGATTTCCCAAAAGGAGAATTGAAAAGCTTACTTACCAAAAAATAAGTTTTACGCGCGAAATGATGGACTTGCAATGGGTTTGTCTCTTTCGCCAGTGGTAGCAAACATGTACATGGAGTGCTTCGAGGACCATGCGATCAACACAGCAAGAGTTAAACCAAAATTATGGCTACGATACATGGATGACAAATTTATTATATGGCCAGAAAATGATGAGAAACTGCAGAATTTTTTACATCTTCTGAACGGTATTCGACCAAAATTCGTCAAATGCACAATGGATATTGAAAAAGATTCCGCCTTACTATTTTTGGATGTTCTTATCAAACGAATAGACAGAAACATTCAAATCACTGTATATAGGGAACCTTCTTATAACAGAATGGTTACACCGAGAAATTAATAAACTCAACGATCTCTAAAATTAAAAACAAACCAAAGGTAGCAAATTCTCAAAATAATATGTTCAATGGGTTTCAGAAAATATAAGAGGAATAACCAAACACTAATAAGAAGTTTTGTAACTAAAACAAAACCAGAAAATCCCTTAAATATTAAGGAATGTATTTACCAAATCCCATGTGAGTGTGGTAAATCATATGTAGATGAAACGAAATGCCCTCTTCATGTTAGAGTAAATGAACATCTAAAAAGTACACAATTAGGGGATATTGAAAAATCCGGTTTAGCGGATCATGCATGGTCAAATGATCACATGATTCAATGGTCCGAAGCTAAAGTTTTGCATAAGGAGTCACATTGGCGAAAACGAAAGTTTATTGAAGCTGCGTTTATAATGCAGAATGAAGAAGTTTTCAGTCAACCAAACACGGACATACAAAACATATGGAAACCACACCTTAAGGAAAACAAGCGTATTAGAATTAAAAAAGGTGGCGGGCTGTCACACCCGACTGCACACCAAGTAGTATAAGTAGTAGCCTTTAGACTGGATTGTTTAGTTTACACTTGAAAACGGTTAGAGATACTTACTAACCGAAACGTCGTGTTTAAAATAAACAAAGACAATGTAAGTCCGAAGTTTTATTTCTACTCAATCATCGTCTACGAGTTTCAAACATGAGGTGGGTCCTCAAGTCGTGAACGGTTAGCCCAGATTTTCCTAAGCTCTAAGGTCGACACTGACAGTAACATGTGTTTGTATTAAATGCAGTGTTGTTTTTTTTTACTGTGTTTTTTTTTACTACTTACTTTTAAAAATGTTATCTAATGTGTTACAGGACATATAATTTATTTTTAAATGAGGTAAATTTTGGTAATGCCGAAATTTCCAATTATACACCAGAGGCGTTCGTAAAAAGGAATATTTTTTGGGATTAAAAATGCCAATAAAGTGGTAAACGTAAACTAGATTAACTAAATTAAACGTTTTTTATAATAATGATTTAATTTCTCAAATAGGTACATTATTAAACATTTTTCGTAAAAAGCTTAGTTTTTGAAAAAATCAACTAAAATCTAACCATTTTAGCATATCTGAGGGCACGGCAGTGCCCGACTAAGTTCGCGCAACTGCTGTGCCATATTTTCTTGAAAAATTTCAGCCCATATTTGAGCTATCTAAAATTCTACTTCGGAATGAACCAACACAAACTTGGCACAATCGTAGATATTCATAGAGTTAACAACCCCTTCAAGGGGGGTGGGGTTTTATGGACTTCCATAACGAAGTCAAGTAGTTAAGATATTTCAAAAAACGTCGAAATTGCCACTCACTCACTCATTTATAGATCATCAAAATTCTACTATACTTCCAGACATGCTACAAAAGTGAAATTTGGCAGACTGATAGAAATTATGATCCAACGCTTCAAAAAAAAAACCCAAAATTCTAATTTTCTACCCTTCAATATAAATGTAAATTTATGTAAAAATAACATTGCTTTCTTCCAAAACCGCTAGAGAGCTGAGCTTTGGCAGACTGATAGGAACTATGATAAAACTATAGGAAAAAATTTAAACACTCCAAAATTTTAATTTAGTACCTCCTCTATAAATGTAAAGTTATGTAAAAGTAACATTGCCCACTTTTGGAAACACAAAAGAGCTAAGCTTTGGAAGGCTGATAGGAGCTATGGTAAAACCATGAAAAAAATAAAAAAGCCCAAAATATTAAATAAGGCAGAAGTTTTGGACAATATTCCGCATATTTTACTGCTTCAAAACTTAAATATTATCCAAATCCTTTAAAAAAGAAGTGAAATCATAACAAAAACATTTTATGTAAAAAAAGCCAAGTACGCGAAAATGATTCCGTAAAAAGAATTGAGATAAAAGTAAACCCAAGTTCTCCAATACCAAAATTTTTTTACTAGTTTGGAAATGTTTTTCTAAACTTGGCTATTACGACTGCAAATGACTCCTAGGCACAGTGCTAAATTAAACATAAAGAAGTTTGGATGTAATAGCACAGTTTAAAAAGAACATTTTCAAACTAGTAAGAACCTTTCATTTTAAATTTGTATTGGAGAACTTGGGTTTACTTTTATCTCAATTCTTTTTACGGAATATCATTTTCGCGTAGTTGGGTTTTTTTACATGAGATGTCTTTGTTATGATTATAAAAATATCCTTAATGTTCGGACGCCCGTGAAGTATTAAACTTTTAAAACATATTCTATTATCTAAAAAAAGCGTTTTTAATATCTTTCATTAAAATGTTTAGTTTTTTAGAAAAAAGTAACAAAACCGATAAAAACAGGTATTTTTTTGCGTGGTCTTTCAAAAGCCCCAACATTGGCACGCCAATGAAATGATAACTATTAATTTGACCCAAGTTATTGGTTATCACTTAAATGTTTCAAAACTTTCGGACCTTTTACACCACATTTTTTTGTCTCTTATTATTGGACTAGCAAGATAAGCTTGCCGTAACAACAAGTAAGATAAACATACACAAATCAGTAGAAAATGCAATAATTAGTAAGAAATTTAATTAGACCAATTTACAAGTTTTTTTTATAACATCATCTTCTCAACAATTAAGACATTTTCGAAGATAAAAGTTTGATTAACTCAAGTGTAAGTAAAACTAATTTTTACCTTCCTAGCCCGCAACGGCTAGAAAAGGTATTGTTTTCGACGAAAAAAATTTTTTTTGAGATAACGCCAAAAATGTATAATACACATTATTCCTGTCCGTAACACGATAGCTCCTAAACCGCTAAACCGATTTTCATAAAATCTTCAGGTAAAATAGTGTTCGACACTTTTACGAGCTGATTACATTTTAGTCAAAATCCATTAATGGTAATGACAGTTTTTTGACAATTAAAAACTTATAAAATTCTAACTTTTTAACGGAGTATCGTATCAATATACTTTATGGAACATAGTAGAACATATTTTGCCTAATAATTCGTGTTATAACCAAAAACTTTATATGAGCTTTAGTTTCTGAGATATTTACAAAAAACTGATTTCAAGGCTAATATAATATCATGGCTTCACTTGAAGTCATGGATCCATTTATTTCTTTCAATAATCGTAAGAAAAATGCACTTTTTTACACATATTTAACAATAGCTTGGTATAAAATGTGTAGTATTAGTAATTATTATTATGGTGTTATTCATATACATTTTAATTTTTCGAAAACGCTTTCTAAAAAAAAGTGGGCCTAGAAAAAAAATCGATAACTTTATTTAGGTTGCCGTAGTCGTTAATAACAAACAGCAAAATATAAAAATATTGTTTGGTTTTCGTATCCCTGTGACATTACTTTGTTTGATTTCGTGGGTTGTGAGATAGGCTTTGATGGACAAAAAAAAACAATTTTTCCTTGGGACGTTTCGTTAGTGTATTCTACCTTTTTCAACCTTTGGAATCTGTCAATGATGATTATGGTCAGTGCTCAATCACCCTCACGACTTGGAAACAATATTTTTAGCATATTCTGGCAACAATAACAATTAATCCCTTGAAAAACTTTTCTTATAAAAACTTTTACCCTCACTACTTGAATAAAAAAAACATAATGATTTTTTTTTATTCAAGTAGTAAGGGTAGTCGAGCACTGAGCAAACTTTCCAGGCATCATTAACAGATTCCAAAGGTTGAAAAAGTTAGAATACACTAACGAAACGTCCCAAGGAAAAATTGTCTTCTTTTTCTCCATAAAAGCCTATCCCACAACCCATGAAATCAAATCATTATACAAATAATTTACTAGATGGCGGGAATATTGAAATTTTTTCCGTTTATTTATTTTTTCTTTGTTTCATATTAAGATATGATTTTTGAGTTTTTTCCCAAAAATCAATAAAAGCGCTTTTACAGGAAATTTCTTCAACTTTTGTTTAAAAATTTAAACATACAAAGTAATTTTAAAAAATCTGGTTTTGTGCACACTAAATTTAGAATGGCGGGGAGACTCCCCCCCCCAAGGTCGAAAACTCAAATTTTTGTAGTACTCCAATGTGAACAACATATGTTAAAATCGCGACTACACAACACCTTTTGCAAACTGGGTTTTTTTTTCGATCCAATGACAATTTCCATTAGGTTTCTAACAAAACAAATTAATGGTTGCGGCAATCATTTTTTCCGCATTTGACTGCTTGACCGAACTATTACTTGGTTTGGTCAATATTCAGTAATCAAATACAATTTTACTGGTAAAACTCATTTTTGGTCAACCAAACGGTCAATTCACTATAAAAAATTAAAGAGTAATAAATTGTTAAAATTATAATAAAATACAGTTTTTATATAACTGATAAGGAACTAACAGGCTGAATTTTCGTACGTAGTGCTACAAATTTAAGTTATTTAAATTTTATAGTTAGAATTTATTTAGGTTTAGTGTAGTATTAGGTTGACTTATCTTATGGTTCGGTTCGGTTCGGTTGGTTTTAGTTGTCTATGACTCACACTCCTACTCGGATGCGAACATTCTAGCAGAAACTATTATACTCGTGTAACGAAAAAGGATAGATTGTTCGCGAAAGATCGCAGACCCCATATAAAAGCCGGACATCGGGCAACGAGAGTCAGTCAGAGATAACGAACTGAAGTAATCACGATATATTAACACGAAGTTAATCGGCTGATTTTAGTAGTGAGTTATTAGCAAGTTATTAGTAAATTTAAGTATGTGTTTTGTACATAATTGTCGCAATAAATTGACATATCGTTTTTGACATTTGCGAGTTTTATTTGTAGCAGTGAACCCGTAGTAGTAGTAGTAGTAGTAGTAGTAGTGTGGGGTAGCCTCTAGGCCTGGCGACTAGGCACATGAAACGCCCTTTTCGCCAACCCCCGGGCATTCCCCCTACTACGTCCTTCTTTCGCTAAGGAATCTGCCCGTTTTCTGTACAAAGGCTAGAATATCGGGCCACCTCAGATTCAGAAGGTCCTCCGTCTCAAAGGAACTTCGAATACCTCTCTTCTTGCCTCCTTGTATGCTTCACATGATGAGAGAAAATGCGCTGAGGTCTCGTCCTCGGCCGAACATCGCTCGCACGTCGCGTCCTCCTTCACTCTCATCTTTGCCAGGTCTCCTTGTAGGACGCAGTTTCCGGTCAGGACTATCTTCGTGTTCTACGGAGCAGCCAGTCCCTACGGGATTTGCTGTAGCCTGTCACATACTCCTTCGCCTGTCTGGCGTTTCCTGTGTTGGTCCACTGGTGTATCTCTTTCTGGGTCCACTCTGTTAGGGCCGACTTCATTTGCCCTCATGTGAGCCCCAGGAATGGTTCTGGCCTGACGCATTTCTGCTGGGATCCTCCCCTGGCGAGTGTGTCCGCTTTTTCGTTTCCGGGGAGTCCCACGTGGCCTGGGACCCATACGAGCTCTACCTCTCTTACGCCGGCCAATTCCTGAAGTGCATCCGCACACTCCTGCACCAAACCTGCGGACATGATTGGTTTACACAGTGCTTTCAGCGCAGCTTGACTGTCTGAACAGATGCAGAGGCGTTTTCCTGTTTCGTTCCTAATTTCTTCCTCCCATAGTATAGCGTAAACCTCTGCCTGGAAGACTGTTGCAGTGAACCCGTAACAGTAGCTTTATTTTGCCAAGACCCGAGAATGTGTTTGCTATTCTCGGCCAAGACGCCCAACGTTTTCTCGTGGGGTGGCTCGGTATTTCCTTTTGGTGTACAGGTTAGGAGAAATACTAGGAAATACTTGGGGAGCACTGGGGAATATACTAGGAAATACCGGGAAGTGTTTGGGAAATACTAGGAAATACCATTGAAATTTGAGAAAATACCGGGAAATATCAGGAAATACCTCAGGAAATACCGTAGGTATTTTCTTTTGGTGTACAAACATCGGTGATCGAGCCACCCCTCGCTTTTTCCTAAGAGAAAATTCTTAAAAGTGCTTCCTAAGTGCGCGGGCTGAGAAATATTTTTAGTTTCGGGCTGAATAAACCAAGCATGCGATTTCGGAGACAATGTTGCCATTTACTTTCAAACACATTTTTCAAGCCATAGAAAAATAATTATTTAGTGTTACTTTTTTCATCTCATAAATTACGAGACGAAAAAAATAACAGTACAGAATTAGTAACCGGTACTTTTTTTTCTGTAGCAAAATTGCATGCTTGGTTTAGTCAGTGAGAAGCTCGAAAGATTGCCGCGCCCGCGCACTCTGTTTAGAATCACGTTCAAGAATTTTCACAGAGGAAAAAGTTGATCGTACAAATATTCAGCCTGTTACTCATTACTTAAAAAATAGACCGATATACTGTGCACAATTTTTTTTTATGTTTTAATGGATATCTACAATAAAACTGTATTTTATTATAATTTCTGTTTTTTAAAGTGAATAAACTGTTTATTGATTGACCAAAAATGGGTTTGACCCGTAAAACTTTATTTTCAAATACCAAATGGCAAATAATGCAAGGACCTAAAACTATAAACAACAAGTGAAATTAAAGAAAGAAAAATAAGAAAAAAGTTTTTGCTTCGGCCGGGACTCGAACCGGGGATCTCTTGCTCTGTACGCAAACATTCTAACCATTGAACCACCGAAGCCATACATAAATTTTCGGAAAACTTTCATCTATGCAGGCTGCGGTGTCTCAATACAAGAACGAGAAATTCTCAGGATATCAACTCGACCAAGTCATCGAACTGATCTCTTTAATTCTTCTTTCCCACTGTCAAAGGTATGATAACTCAAATTAGACGTAAAGAATCAACGTCTGAAAGCATGACCTTTGCGTGTGTTAAAATTTCTGATCGCAAATGGGCGATTGCCAATATAATTATCAAATCCCAAATTGCAAATAATGCAAGGACCTAAAACTCTAAACAACAAGTGAAATTAAAAAAAGAAAAAAGTTTTTGCTTCGGCCGGGAGCAAAATAGTAGTTTACCTAACTAGTGCGGAAAGTGCCTCTTTTCCGCACGCGATTGCAGAGTTTGGCCAGCAATCAAGTGCGGAAAAGACACTTTACGCACGAGTTAGGTACACTATTTTTTCTATAAGCGTGAGGAAAAAACTAAAAATTAATCAAAAAATTATTTATATTCAAAACGTTTTAATCAAATCAATTATTATTATTCACATTCTAGCGGCTTCTAGAACTGACTGGGGTAAATCTTCGTCCGAAGAATCCATTGAAAATCTGATTTTTTTGTTTGAAAAATTCAAAAGGCGCATGTATCTGCAAAATTGGCTTTGTTTTGACAGTTTGTTTGTACTTTGTTGCTATGGTGATTTAAGATGCCAAATCTAAAACCACTAGTGTTCATTGTTGTTTGAGATTGACAATGACGATATTTATACCGGGGAGGTTTAAAACTTATAATTTGAACCTATTTTACTGAAAACTTTATTTTATCGAAAATATTGAAAATATAGCAGAATTTTAGTCAATTTGAATATTTTTAGGATATTTCGTGTGCTAGGAAAGATACAAATGTATTTTGAACGGTCTAAATATTATAGAACACCTCAAAATCGTAACAAATTTACTTTTCCGCACTAGTGTGGAAAAAATATTTTTCCGCACTAGTGCTTAAAAGTGGCACTTTCCACACTAAAATGCGTGCGGAAAATGGACTTTTCTGCACGCTTATAGAAAAAAACTTTTTCTTATTTTTCTTTTTTTAATTTCACTTGTTGTTTAAAACTTTATTTTATTAATAAATATTGACCAAACGACGTAGAGGTTTGTTCAGTCAAATGCGGAAAAAATGATTACCGCAAGCATTAACAACTGTTTTAGTAGGAACGTAATGGAAATAATATAAAATAATAGTGGATTATATTACGACGTTTTGGTTGCTACATTAAATAGGAACATTTTGGGTCGCGTATTTTACAGTTTGTTACCGTTATTGTTATTACTGAGTATGCGCATTAGCATAGCTTCTCGCTCTTTTTTTTAATCATTTACGGTAACGGCGCCCGGTTCTTACGGCGGCAGTTCTTTAAGGCTACCGTTATTTTTTAAGGTTAGTTTTGTTTTGTTTTTTTTTAATTCAGTCGAATTTTTTACTAAAATTCGTTAGTTTGGTTTGTAAAAGGCCATAAGTCTAACAAAAATAAATAAACAAATATAAATTACCACAAAGCTTAAGGAGTGTGAAACTAGCTAATTAACGTTTGTATTATGCTTATCTTTAGTGTTCCAAAATCTATCTTTTTCTCCCTAATAACTTAAATTGTGATTGTGATATTTTTAGTTTTCATCTTAAAATGCTTGTCCCTCTGTTCTACTTAGTCTTCATTTTAATGGCTGTCATCTTCGCCGTAATTGTTTATTACAAATGGCGATTTTCCTACTGGACAAACAAGAAAATACCCCAGCTTGAACCATCGATCCCTTTTGGAAACGCCACCAATTTTTTTCTTGGAAAATGTAACTTTGGACAATTATTTCAAGTAAGTAGGATTGGGGATAGTCAATTTATTGCAAATTAATCACGAGTTAAACGGTCAAATTGTACACCCAGGGGGGCCTAGCCCCCCCCCTCCAAACCTAATATTTTTTTAGATAATTAGTACATATTTCATTAATAAAAAGATAAAATAGCATAATACGACAGTGAGGCCTCGCCCCCCCTCATATGACATCAAGAGGCTTCGACCCCTCATATAGACATAAGACATATTTCTGGGTGCGCCACTGAATTCTAATTTGAAAATACCTAAACCTTTAATGATATACACATTTCTTTGTAAATGTTAAATTACAAAATCATAATACAGAACATCAGAATATACTATTTTATATTAAAAATGATCCAACATTCTATTGTACCCAGTACCAAGACACTGTGTCCCATTTAAAACTTTCCACCCGGGATATCTCGAAAACTGCTGAAAATTTTTAAAAATGCCGGGACACGTGGATTTTGTTTGCGAGGGGGAGACTTTATGGCTATCTTGAAATTTTTGTAGCACGAACCCCCTTCGAGGGGTATACCTTACCCCCATGTTTTGAAAAGAGAAAGTGGGTCTAGTAATACCTTGTTTTGAAACTCCCTTGAATCTCTTTACAACCGTGTAAAAATTTCGAAAATCCATCAATTGGTTTTTGAGATATTTGCTTTCAAATTTTCGAATTTAACATAAAATGATAAAATAAAAATTAAATCCGAAAAATATAAAATTCTAATAAAATTTTTATTTTTCAGTCCATGTTAAATTTAAAAGTTCGAAGGCAATTATCTCAAAAACCAATTGATGGATTTTCGAAATTTTTACACGGTTGTAAAGATATTCAAGAGAGCTTCAAAACAAGGTATCACTAGACCCACTTTCTCTATTGAAAACATAGGGGTAAGGTATACCCCCCTACTAGACCCACTTTCCCTATTCAAAATATACGGGTAAAGTATTCCCCTCGAAAGGTTGTGCGAGAAAAAATTTCAAGATTTCAACCGAACCGAACCGAGCCAAAAAGTGTCCCCCTCGCAAACAAAATCGACGTGTCTCGGCATTTTTAAAAATGTTGAGCAGTTCTCGAGAAATCCCGGGTGGAAAGTTTTAAATGGGACACAGTGTATTTTGAATCTAATTAGTATTATACAAAACCGTACAGGTATAATACATTTAAAACAATGGCAGCATAAGAACCCGGCGGTTTTTTTACATAACAATACCATGTGTTTCAGGTTTCCAGTGGCGGAGGTGTTTATATCTGAAATTGTAAAGTTTTTTAAAGGTTTTAAAAGAAAGATACACAGCTAAGTTCTCTTCGTTGTATAATTAAGGCTTGTTTTAAGCACAAATAAATGGGCTAGGCAAAACCAATACTTTTTTTATTAACTTAGGTTAGGTATTAGGTATTGTATGTATGGTAATGTAATGATAATTAAGGCAACTACACGGTAAAAAATTTTGTCTACAATGAAAACACGTTCTTTTCTTAAATAAATTATTTTACCTTAAAACAGTTTGTTTTGAATTCAAATATTTCTTTTTAGTTCAACGCAGCGTTTAATCTTGAAATGAGACTTTATTTTTCTTCTTTATTTGTGATGATTCAGTATACTTCATTTTGTAACAAAGCAAATTGTCTTCATATAATTAATATTTTGATTCCAGAGAAAACGGTGCCTTAGATTAATTAAGTTCCAATTTATAATAAAACTATTTCTGTTTCACATTAAAATAAAAGGTAAGACATTTTTTGTGCTATATCAAGAAAATATTCTCTTGGTGAATAGGAAAGCACAAATTATTTTACTTCAAAGCAATTTGCTGTGATCTAAGACAATTTTTTTGACCGTATATTTTTGTAATTTCTAGTAATTATTTGCTGTAGTTGTCAATTTGATAAAATGATTGGGTCAACTATATTTTTTTTTGATTTAATAATTTTTTTTGTATAGTAGTGCACTAAGACGCTATTTCCCAGTTCCGTGTTTCGGCGATTTTTCTCATAACATTTTCTAGTGGGTGCTATGCGCTAAGTGGTATTTTCCACACGCTGGTAAAAACAATAGGTATATTTTTTTAGAACTTCTACCTTGAAATGAAGAGTCGAGGATGGAAACATGGTGGAGCATATTTTTGCGGCAAACCTGTCTACATGCCGATAGATCAAGATATAATTAAAAAAATAATTATTTCCGACTTTTGGTACTTTCCAAATCATGGCCTGTATGTCGACGAAAAAGTGGATCCACTATCTGCGCACATATTCAATATGGAATATTATAAATGGAAAAATTTGCGTTCAAAGTTGCCCCAAGGTAAAATTTAAAATTAATTTTTTTTTTGAATTATTCATCGTTAACATAACAAAATAAATGAGTGTAAACAATCCTTCGATAAAGCCCTCACTGTTTATCATAAAGGACAAAAGAAAAATCGCAGAAAGATCACAAAGGAAAATGATATAACAGCCAAATTTCAACAACAAAATTATTAATAATCAGACAATATCAAAAACGTTATTATTATTATTAATTAAAATAAGACATGAGCAATCAGAAAGTCCTCCGTATGTCATAACGGGACAACATAAAAATCATCCGCGGTCAAAAAAGAATTGTTAATAATCAGACAAAAACAGACTCGAAATGTTGCATAACGTTTTTTCTTAAAACGGGAGAAGATCATAAAGAACAAAATCATAAAAAAGGGGATTGGCTTGCTTGTCGTTCGCCTAAATAACAGCGGTTCTGACACTGCTATGCAATTGAAGCGTCCTAAGTCTGAGGTCTAGGCCTCCCGTCGTTGCCCACCTGGGTAAAAAAGGAAGCAATGGCAGCATACCTCAGGATAAGAGAAGCGGGAGCGCGACAGATCGGAATTCGAAAGGATTGTACATAGAAAGCAAGGGTATTAGAAAAAGCTGGTTGCGGGGATCCAACGCAACACTTTTCCTGGTGGAGGTTTACGTTATACTGGCGGCAACATGGGAAGAAATCAGAAACAAAACAGGAAACCACCTGTGCATCTGCTTAGAATGGTGGAGCTCTTATGCGTCCTGGGCCACATGGGACTCTCAGGAAACGAGAAAGCGGACAAACTCGCCAGAGGAGAGTCTCCGCAAAAATGCATCCGGCCAGAGCCTTTCCTGGGGCTCACAAGAAAGCAGATCAAGTCGGCTTTAGCTCTACTTCGAGCAGAGTCGGCCCAAAAAAAGATACAAAAGTAATGAACCAATACAGGAAACACCGTACAGCCAAAGGAGTGTGTGACCGGATACAGCAGGTCTCGTAGGTCAGTCCTTTTATCAGAACACGAACAGCCATAGTGGGAGTTCACACCGGATACTTCATCCCACAACGACACTTGGCAAAGATAAGAGTGAAGAAGGACGGGAAGCATACAAAGATACAAGAGCAGAGATATTTGAAGAGGAAACCTTTGAGACACGGCGAACCTTCTGAATCTGAGGTGGCCCGATATTCTGGCCTTCACACAATAGGGGGGTGCCGTACACTACCACTACTACTACTGGGGGTGCGACACATAAAACAAATTTTATTGCATCTTATTTTTAGCATTTACCGCTGCCAAGATGCGTCAATTCGTTGTGGTGATGGAAAAAATTAGCAAAGATTTGGTTGCAAATTTGGAAAATTACGCTAGCAGCAAAACGTCGATCAATATCAAAAAAATATTAACCAGATTTACAACAGATGTTATAACAGGTAAAAAATTGTTAGAAAAAAGCTACAATCTGCTCTAAAAATAAAAATAACTCAATGTCTGTCCAGTTATAATTACTAAACCGACCGGAAAACAAGCACTTTTCTTACATTTCTTTCCACGAATAGTTTCACTTTACAGGCAGAAAACTTTCCAGTCTTAACAGGAAACGATAAAGAACCAAGAGACCAGAAAACATTTTTACCGGTCCCTCTTTTAGTGAAGTTGGTCATAACTTATGTCTCTTGGAGAGTGATTATGTTGAGCGTTTTAAATTGGGTTTATTTTAATAGGTTTGACATTACTATCAAAATAATCTAAAATTTAAAGTGAACATTCTAAAAATTAACCTTAACTAAATATTTGTTTTATTATAGTTATAAATTAATAGCTTGTGAGTAAGTACCTTAATATTTACATGTGGATTAAAAAAAATAAGTAGGATACACGACCTTAACCTGTAAATTTCCTGTTAACGTTTCCTGTCTATTAATGAAAATTCCTATTTTTAGCGGCTGGTTTCGGCATGGAAAGTAATACGCTTCAAGGGAAAAATGAAGGACTCTTAATAGAAGCGAGATCATTTTTTGAAACTCAGTGGAGCAGGACCAATAACACACTCGTAATTCTGGTTCCAAGAAAGATTTTAAGTAAGAACTGATATAAAAAGAGTTACCTAGAATTCATATTCCAATTTAATTTAAGTTTGGTTATTAGAGGTTTTAGCTCCTTTTCACATCCGTTTAAAAAATACAATCGATAAAGGATGGTAAGCCTTGAGCACTACTTCTTTTATTCTTGCGCAATTTACACTTACTTTACCTCAATACCTTCTCTTGACAACGTATATCAACCAGTTATAGTTTGACAACAAAAATGTGTTCCATCAAGCTGTATAGAATTATCACCATGGGTTCATATTTTACTTGTTTGTGAATCCAAAAAAAGGTATGGCGACGATTAAGCAACCATAAAGTAAAAACCAGCAAATTTTTGACATTCTTGAATCTACCAAACTAAATCCTTAAATTAAACCCACATTCTTCATTAACCAACCTCACTTCCTTGGGCCTAATTTAAATTTAAGCTAAATATTATAAAATCGGAAAGTTATACTACCACATCCTGGAGGGACATGATCCAAAATTATACTTTTAGGTTTCTTAGGTTTTTCTCTTTACACAAAATCTGCTGTAAAATACTTTAAAAATATGTTTCATGAAATAAAAGAGCATAAAGAATCTGAACCTCAAAAACGAAACGACTTAGCTGATCACCTGATTAAACTTTGTAAAGAAACAAATGAAGAACGAGTAAAAGATTCCAGTGAAAAAGGTAAAATGGCACCTTTGACATTTGATGAATTTGCTGCACAGATGTTTGTTCTGTTTGAGGCTGGGTAAGTTTTGATATTGAAGGCCAACAAACAGTAGAGTAAAAAAAAACAACATAAAAATTATAGCTCGATGAGATATAGGATGACACGAAGAAACAAATTGTACAAGAAACGAAATAATGTAGGCTTCTGTTGTATGAGAAATTGCCATTCTTAATCTATATTCATATATATGCTTTACTTTTAGATTTGAAACATCTTCGAGTACCCAAACATTTGCGATGTATGAACTAGCAATGAATCCTCATGTTCAGTTAAGATTAAGAAAGGAAATTTTCAACGTTTTGAATAAATATGATGATAAAATTACCTATGACACTATTAACGAAATGGTCTATTTGGATAGGGTGATAGATGGTAGTTAATAGGGACTTATTGGAATAAAGCCAAAAAATAATAGTGTCAGGCAGTATTTTGACAAATTTACATTGCAGGCTGACAGTTGATCTTAAAAAATTGACATATTAAAGTTGAATTTAAAACTAAGTCGTTTATTTATCTGTAATTAAATTCGACAGTATTTCGGTTCGTATAGTAAAGAAAATACTTATGTTGAAAGATTAGCTGTCATATTCCAATGCAAAACTGTCAAAATACGGCCTACTATTATTGCATGACTTTAGTCCAAGTCCATAATATTTTAAAATTATCCCGTAATACACTTATGTGAATAAACAAACCTACTAAAAAGAATCTACTCATAATATTTACGCCTTTGTCTCAAACCATTGAGACAGATTTAGTCCATTTTAAAAAATATATTCTAGTGTTTTTGGTTTTTATTAGTCAATAAAACGTTTTTTTTTTCAGAAACCTTAAGAAAATATCCAGTCTTTCCAGTATTACCCAGAGCAACGGCCTTTGATTATTCAGTTCCTGGAACTGATATAATTCTTGAAAAAGGTAACGTAAAGCTGCCATCCTTTAGGTTTTAAAACGTTCTAAATGTGCTAAAGGGGTTCTCTGAAAATCAGCAGTTAATATCGTTTAGGTACTAAATGGTTCAGATTAGATTCCAATGTAAATCTTTATTTTTTTACTAATTAGGCCACAACTGTCCTTATTTAAAACAGAAACGGAATACTTTATTTAAAAATAAAAATTAGAAATAACTTAAGACTATTAACACTTTTGCTTGGAATAGAAGGCGCCAACATATAGTTTTCTTTGCTTTACATGCACTCCATTTCAGGAACCTTCGTAATGGTAACTAACTTTGGTCTAGGGTGGGACCCAGAATTTTACCCAGATCCAGAAAAATTCGACCCTGACCGATTCAGTCCGGAAAACAAAGCCAAGAGGCCATATTGTTCATACATGCCATTTGGAGAAGGACCAAGAATCTGCATAGGTAAAACAAAAACGATTTGCAATTACCGAATATATCTATGAAGATAAAATTTTTAGTTTTCTACGACTAAATTTTCTCCAAAAGAATTAGTGAAAATTACACAAAATCTATAAAAAAAAATTTAAATAATATAACGTAAAATGTAATAAAAGCGAGATTGACAAAATCGCGAGTAACAAAACCGCCAGTGACAAAAACGCGAGTAACAAAAGAGCGAGTAACAAAAACACGAGTAACAAAAGCGCGATGGAACAAAACCGCGCCTAACAAAAGCGCGAATGTGTATAACTGGCGATACGTTTATTTCCATAGTTAATAGCGCTTAAATTCTTTCCCGGGATCCGAACGAAACCAAACCGAACCGAACTGAACTGAACCGAACCAGCATACTTTATTCAACAAAAAACTTCTCGGGATCCTAGAGGGTGTGAATCCGAACCGATCTGAACTGAACTGAAACGAATTCGGTTCGGTTCAGATTCACACCCTCTAGGATCGCAAGAAAAAGTCAGGGAAGTTTTTTTTTAAATATGCTGGTTCGGTTAGGATTTACAACCTCTAGGATCCCGGGAAAAATAGCGCATGGCCAAAATAGCTATATATATTTTATTCGCTATTTTGACAGTAGCTGTTTCGTTACATCGCTATTTTGATTGTCGGTATTTCGATACATTTTAATACCAGCCATTTTATACATCGATATTTATAAAGAATTTTAATTTAAATTAACATAACATTTATCAAATCGCACTTTTGTTACATCGCGCTTTGTTACTCGCGCTTTTGTTACTGGCGGTTTTATCACTCGCGCTTTTCTTAAACCGCGCTTTTGTTACTCGTGCATTTTGTTACATCGCGCATTTGTCATTCGCGCTTTTGTCACCGCGGTATTGTTACTCGCGATTTTGTCACTCGCAAATTACGGTGTGAAAAATAATAATAACCAAAAAAAATTATAATACTAACGGTACTGTAATTTTAGGATGTCAACCAGTCTGACTATTATCTTTTATTGTTGTTGACATAGTTAAATTATTTTAGACCCTTGTGAAATTAAAAGTATATTACTACTGTCACTAAAAAGAGAGATTAAAAGTAAATTTTAGGGATATAAAGTATGTTATTTCTGTCATTGAAAAGAGGGATTAAAAGTAAATTTTGAATCCCTAATGGGTTTTAAGTTAAAAAATATCAAAATCATGCAAAAACTTTCTTCTCCAAAGGCCTGATTCATACATGAGTGGGCCTTGCAGCCCTTCCTCTGCGACCACTAGCGCGTCTATTGTGGCTCACTTTTGAGTGGTTTCTCACCACTGTATGTCTAATCCTCCAAAAAGGTTAGCTCACAGTTTGGGTGAGACACTGTTTAGATCTTCTGAATCAATCTGAGGTTTACCGAAAGTGTTTTGACGTAAACGTGCAATAGCCGGACATTCGCACTGTACATGTCTAACTGTTTCGTCATCCTCCATACAGAGTCTACATTCGGTCTCTTCTGTTATTCTCATTCTGTGCATGGGTACTCTTAGTCGACAGTGACCCGTAAAAAGTCCAGTGACTATACGGATCTCCTGTCTGGTAAGTCCAATGATATTCCTGGCTCTCTTCTGACAAGGTCCTCTAATGAACTCTTTAGAGTGAGCCAGTTCTGGTATATTCATCCAGTTTTATTGGAAGCTGTTCTCCATCCATCTCAATATGGTTAATTTAGCAGCATTGTATGATATCCCCAGGGCTGGTTGAATGCCCTGGTATCCATACTAATGACACTTTATTAGCGCTACCGAGCGCATTCAGCGAGTCCCTGCAGTTCCTTACGGTTCTCGATGAGACCGTGTAGGAATCAAGCGCTTTTAAGGCTGCTTGACTGTCGGAGAAGATTTTTATTGTCCTGTTGGTAAATTCGTGGTCAGTAATCCACCGGGCACACAGTTCAATGGCTACGAGTTCGGCCTGAAATATAGTAGCCAATTTGCCGAGACTATGTTGAATTTCGACTTTTTCTTGGATACTAACAACTCCAGATCCAACGCCTGATGGCATTTTGGATCTGTCGGTATACCAGAAACTATCGTTGTTTGAAAAATTGGTCCTGTTTTTTAACCATTCCTCCCTTTCTGGGAGTATAATGTTGTATAGCTTTCTGCTGTACACCGTGTTGGGCATGACGTCGGATATCATTCCTAGAGTTGCATCCAACTCTTGTTCCCTAATTAGGACTGTTGATATTACTTTGTTTCCCCTGCTATCCTGGAGGTTGGCCCTTATTCTATAAGTTGATCTTCGTGCCTCCGCCTCTAAGAAAATGTCAAGAGGAGGTAAGTTTGGTAAGCATTCAAGCGCAGTCGATGGGCTAGAGCTCATTGCACCACATATGGCAAGATTGGCCTGTCGTTGTAAGCTAGTAAATTTGGCTCTTGAGGTTCTTTGATGTTCCTTCTCAAACCAGACTATTGCGCCCTACGCAATCATTGGTCTAATGACTGTTATATACAGCCAGTACATTTGTTTAAGGCTAGTGCCCCAGGTTTTTCCGCAAATTCTTTTGCACGTCCATAGAGACAGTGTGGCTTTGCGGATTACCTTTTCCAAATGGGTATTCCAGGTGAGAGTTTTATCTAGGGTGACCCCCAGGTTAAATACCTTATGCCAACCGAACACCGAACCGACCCCTCTGACGCAAATGGAATTATTTAACCGTCGGTTCTCCAAAGGCTTAGTTTTTTTTTTCTTTTAGGTAAAAGATTTGGTCTCTGGCAGACCAAGATCGGTCTGGTTCAGATGATCAAAAACTATCATGTGACGATCAGTAAAAAAATGCAGCTGCCATTTGAATTTGACACTCGGGGATTAATTTTAAACGCTAAAGGGGATGTATGGTTGGATTTGGAAAAAATATCATATTAAACAATGACGCATATATTTAGAGGCTTTTTTAGTATAGTAGTATAAAACATTAAATCTTAACTTATAATTTATAGGACACTTAATTCTTACATTCTTGTATATATATATTTTTTAAATAAACATTCTTGTATATTAATATGCATTAAATAAATTATATAACATATCTCAGTTTATTAGTTTTAGAACATAAAAAAATCTTTGTTTTAAACTAAACTGGTGCAAAAAGCCAACATTTTAGAAAACGAAAAAGGCCACACTGTTTTCATTAAAATTCTGATGATTAAAATACCTTTTAATAATTAACTTACGGTACTCAACCGGAATTCCGTCACCCACCTGAATTCCGTAACTTTTTAGAAATGTTTTGAATTATTAAGCTAATCCTACAATGGAATTTCAAAAAAATATCAGTTCACCTATATATCTGGCAACACTGTGCGCAAACTTCAGCTGTATTAAAACCGTTTGGTTTTCACTATCTCCAATGTCGATCACAAGGATACGAGTGATCCCCGTCTGGAACACGTCCTGACAATCACGAACAAGTGATCCATGCCAATCCACGACCGGACCAGTTTCGACCTTTTGGGCCATCCTCAGGTGCATGTAGGCGATAGCTCCGTGTAGAGCATAAGTTTTCTCAAACCAACAGAAACAACTACTCCGAGGGAAAATACCCCTACCGGCATTGAATTATACTAATGACTTGATGCTTTCGTTGGGAACTTGTTAAAACTGTTTGGTTTTCACTATCTCCAACGTCGACCACAAGGATACGAGTGATCCTCGTCTGGAACACGTCCTGACAATCAGGAACAAGTGATCCATGCCAATCCACGACCGGACCAGTTTCGACCTTTTGGGCCATCCTCAGGTGAATGTAGGCGATAGCTCCGTGTACAGCATAAGTTTTGTCAAACCAACAGAAACAACTACTCCGAGGGAAAATACCCCTACCGGCATTGAATTATACTGATGACTTGATGCTTTCGTTGGGAACTTGTTAAAACTGTTTGGTTTTCACTATCTCCAACTTCGACCACAAGGATACGAGTGATCCTCATCTGGAACACGTCCTGACAATCAGGAACAAGTGATCCATTCCAATCCACGACCGGACCGGTTTCGACCTTTTGGGCCATCCTCAGGTGAATGTAGGCGATAGCTCCGTGTAGAGCATAAGTTTTGTGAAACCAACAGAAACAACTACTCCTCCGAGGGAAAATACCCCTACCGACATTGAATTATACTGATGGCTTGATGCTTTCGTTGGGAACTTGTTAAAACTGTTTGGTTTTCACTATCTCCAACGTCGATCACAAGGATACGAGTGATTCCCGTCTGGAACACCTCCTGACAATCAGGAAGGATTTTTTTTAAGTTAAGTTTTTTCATATCAACAACCATCTAAAGACAATAAATCTAAGATGATGAGCCAATTTTTAAAATTATTATCTTTGCTATTGTTAAACTAGAGGTAAAGAAAACATATTTTGGTACTTACAGTGAAAGGTGCGTGCCAAACGTGGATTTTCATTTACCTGAAAAAAAAGAAAAATTGTTATAAAAATGGTCTATATTTCTAAAGATGTAAAACAGTATTTATTGAGTTCGCACACGAATAACGAAGCACAGTACCTATTCTATTAGGGAACTTTCTTAAATAACGTAACAGAAAAACTCAGGTGTTTCGATTTCTTCTCCCCCCCCCCCCTATGTAAGGCATTTTCAAGAAAAAACACATTAAAAAGATTGATTATTAAAGGCAAGACAAAACCCTCCCCTTCCCCCTTGAGCGTTACGTAATTTAAGAATTGTCCCTTATATAAAAACGGTCTCGCGATTGATGGACGGTTAGATAAGTTTATGTCAAATTACGTCAGGTCAGGTTATGTCTCATTAGGTTAGGTCGTTGGGATATCGGACGCTGAGCTGTTTTTATCTACCGAAATACCGCATGTCTTAGGACGGATCTGGATCAAAGTCTAAGGGGGGGGGGGGGGGTAATGGTCGACGGACAGACTATTTGTGTAGGTACTTATCTTTTTTCTAGGGGGGGTAATTATCCGGTTAGCCCTTTACTTATTAGTTAAAAGTTTATATATATTTTCTAGAGGGAGTAACAACCACGTCCCCCACATCAAATCCGCGCTTGTGCACGTCAGATACGAACCATCAATAATAATTTAATTTTATTAAATAAAAGTGTACATACATATTTTAACAATAAAATTTTAAAATAGGCTTCTTCATGTGACAAATAGAAACGCATATTTTGCCAATTTTCCAGTCTCTCTGCAATTCCTCTTTATTTAATCTGTCTTTTAGCAAATTTATCAAATTGAAAGCTTAGCTAGAATAGGAAAAAAGGTTAAAATCCAGGATAAATGATAGTCTTTACACAAAAAGTATCCTTTGTTTTATTTTTAAACTCCTTTCTACAGCCAATTTATCTTGATTTATAAGAATTTATAACAATGGAAAAAGGAAAAAATTAATTTTTTTAAATCATATTAAACCAGGCCCCAGAGTAGCAGGTGGCACCTACTACTTCATCGGATGGGCTAACCTACACTAGAGTCCCTGTATGTTGACATATTTGGATATATCCAAATATGTCAACATACAGGGACTCTAACCTACACTACAAACCCCAATTTTTATACAGGATAGGCCAGCCATAGCCATATCAGTAAAAACCCCTATAAGCGGACACTCACTGTTACTCACTCAGTCCGCATTAAAACAGAAAGAGGTAATTCCCCGGCTGCAGAGTGCGTTGTTGCCAACCTACTACATAATATTTATGAACATGTCGTGCAGCGCTCCGTCTCGTTGTCAGAGGTTCGCGTCCGTTTAAGGGATGTTTCACAATTTTTTACCCAAAAAAAATTGTCCGCGTCCGGTTACTAGAGTGTTTGGTTATAGAAGTAAATTTTACATATAAAGAAATAGGGAAAAGCTTGGTTCCAACAAATTTGTCCGCCTAAAAGAAGTGTGCGCTTAATAGAGGTGTCCTCAAGAAGAGGGATTTTTGAGAAATGGAACGACACGGCAATTTTATTTGCTAGGAGGGCACTTTTTGGTAAAACTAGAATTTTTGTGGAGGGCTCCCCCTTAAGGAATGAATCTCATCCCTGGAAATTTTTTAAATTAATTTAAGAAACCTTGTTTTTTTCAAAATCGATCAAGTGATTAGTAAGATATTTGCCGTTAAATCATAAACAGATTTTTGCAAAATTTTCACAATTTTTTCGGAGACGTCGATCGTATTGATAAGTAAGACTGAAAAACGCAGTGAAAAGATACATTTTTTAAAACTAAATGTTTTGTTGGACGTCATCCTCAAAATTGTAATAGGAAATGTTTGTCGATTTTTTGCTTTTTCTGAAATCGGTCCTCTATTTTCAAAATATCTCCTTTGAAAGTTGTCATAGCCCGATTGACACAATGCAAACCAAACAAGGTTAATTTGTCATAATTGCCACATAAAAAAGGTCATTCTATAGCCTCTTGACGATGACTTACAGCCCATTGCACCGATTTTTTTTCGTTACTTAGCCTTAAGTGTTCCTTATTACGTCATATTATGATTATATTAAGAAACGCTTTAAGCTAAGTACCGAAAAAAAAGTCGGTGAGAAGGACCCTTAATTATTTTAATTTTATTTGATTGATTTGAAATCTAATTTAGTGTATATTATTATTTAAAATAGAGAGAAATTATAGAGGTATATCTGTAACTAGTACGCTAAGCAGCATATATGGCAAAATAATAAGTGGAGAGCGAATATAAAGATATGGAGGCAGAAGAACAAGCCGGTTTCAGGGCGGGTAGATCGACTTCAGATCATCTCTTTTGTATAACCCAAGTTATTGAAAAGAAAATGGCATACGGACAAGAGCTCCATCTGCTTTACGTAGATTTGCAGAAGGCATATGATAGTATACCACTAAATCTACTTTGGAAAGCGTTGGAACAGACAAACATAAGCGTACAACTAATTAAGGCCATCAAAGAGTTATACCGCAATAGTAAGGCAAAAGTTAAAATAAAAGCAAAACTAACCAAAGGCTTTCAAGTAAATAAAGGTCTTAAACAAGGTTGCTGTATCTCGCCTACGCTCTTCAAGATATATTTGGAACAGGTCCTTACAGTCTGGAAGAGAAAATGCCAAAACATGGGAATTCCGTTGGATGAAACCACCTTGTATACTTTATGTTTCGCCGATGATCAGATAGTGGTGGCTCAGGATTATGACGACCTCGAATATATGACACGAAAACTAATAGAAGAGTACAATAAGTGGGGACTAGAGGTTAATATCAATAAGACAGAGTATATGTGTATTGGTGGAACGAAACAGGATCTAATCTTAAATACTGGGCAGCGAATTCAGTCCTGTGATGAGTATAAATACTTGGGTCTAAAAATTACAGCTGACGGAACTAGACAAAGCTATAAAAGATAGAAACGTACAAGGAAGAAAAGCAATAACTTTATTAAATGGAATAATTTGGGACCAGAGTATATCAAAACATAACAAAAAGCTTATATATAACACCATTGTTAAAAGTACTATTACATACGGCTCAGAAGTATGGCCAATCAAAGATAGAACAGAAAAAATGCTTTCCGCTACGGAGATGGACTATTGGAGAAAAGCAGCAGGGAAATCAAAAAGAGAAAGAGTTACCAATCAAATAATAAGAGAAATTATGACAGTGGGTGAACGTACTCTAGTGGATGATATAAGAACAAAACAACTGGTGTGGTACGGACATGTACAAAGAATGGATGATGGAAGACTACCTAAACAAATATTACAATGGAAACCAACTGGCCGAAGAAAACGAGGAAGGCCGAGGAGAAGCTGGAGAGAAGGAATAGATAGTGAAATAAGAATAAGAGGCCTAGATGATGAATTATGGGCAAACAGAAACGAGTGGAGATTGGGTATCGGAAGACGTAGAACGTTGTGAAACCGATAAATATATATATATATATATATATATATATATATATATATATATATTATTTAAAATTTTTATAATATTTATAATCCTATTACCTTTAAAATATATCAAATCAAAAGAAATAAAATATACACTACAATAATAATTTAAAATTTTTAGCGCGGCATAAAATTTTTGTGGTTTACGGTTTTTGCAAAATGTCTTATTTAAAATTGAATTTATAGCTTTTGTTTTAATTATTGGCCAATAGTTTAAAGGACCTTTCCAAAGATTTTTTTATTGCCAAAGTTTACGTCTGTTCACTTCGTTCTTTCTTATTGTCCATGCCTCACATTAATAACCTCAGTTTTGCTGGGTTTAGTCTTTATAAAAATATTTGGAGATCTTGTATGTTAGTTGTAACAAAGATATCATCAGCAGCCTTTGCCCGTGAGATGAAGTACACCAATATAAACGAGTTCGTTTCCCTTGAAACATGGTGGCGGCTTAGCCCCATGGTATATCAGTTAAATTCGAACAAACGCAAAAAGTTTCATTTATCATTTTGTTTGGAATGGCTTGTCATCCTGTACAAGTTCCAACATTCAAAATTTATACAGGGTGACACGCCGCGCCATTGCAAACAACAGAAAAAATGAAACTTTTTGCCAATACATGGTATAGGACGGCAAATTGTTATTTCCTTATAAAATGATTATTCTATGTTTTTGTATATTTTTGTTATAATTTTACATTTAATTTATTTACTGGCCCTAAAAACGTTTAAAAAAAAATCTTCCACAACTATTCCACGGAATACCATAGGCCTCTTAACTAAAAACAGGTTGCCATATCAAGATGTGGTTTTCACCTTTGATAATGATGTTTCATGTGGGTTGACCTTGCAGCCCTTTCACTGCGACCACCAGTGGGTCTATTGTGGCTCACTTTTGAGTGATTTCTCACCACTATGCCTAATCCTCCAAAAAGGTTAGCTATCAGTTTGGGTGAGACACTGTTCACTAAGGTTTACCAAAAGTGTTGTGACGTAAACATGCAATAACCGGACATTCGTACAGTACATGTCTAACTGTTTCGTCATCCTCCATACGGTCTACATTCGGTCTCTCCTGTTAGTCACCATTCTGTGCATAGGTACTCTTAGTCGACAGTGACCCGTAAAAAGTCCAGTCACTACACGGTTATGGTTAATTTAGCAGCATTGTATAGTATCCCCAGGGCTGGTTCGGAGCCAAAAATTTCGGCAGCTTCCCTCACTGCTTGCTCTGCGGCCTCATTTCCTTCTTGCTCAGAATGCCCTGGTTTCCAAACTAATGACACATTGTTAGCGCTACCAAGCGCATTCAGCGAATTCCTACAGCTGCTCACGGTTCTCGATGAGACCGTATAGGAAACAAGCGCTTTGAAGGCTGTTGGTCCATTCATGGTCAGTAATCCACCGGGCACACAGTTCAACGTTTATGAATTCGGCCTGAAATATAGTGGCCAATTGACCATTTTTCACTTTTAGTCATCTCTTGAAAATCAAGGTTTGCAAGTGAGGATCAGATTTTTTCTATTACCCCAAGAAATACCTGAAACCCCTCGAAAATATCCAATTTGGGACACCTTTTATATCAGAAACTACCTTTTATACTATTTTATTTTTGTTTTGAATTTTCCCTGCAGCACAATTCTGGTTTTACGCCAGACGTTGTCTTGTCAGGAAAATGCACTTGGAGTGTTTTAAGACACCTACTCCATGCTTTTAAGGAGGCATGCATCATTGTTCTGGCTTGTCGTAAAGTGGTTTAAAGCACTTCTTACATTATTTAGTTAGGTAAAGGGAAACACTAAAATATACAGGGTAGTTTAAAAATATCGCGCCAGAATCCACCAAGATCATGTTTTATGTATTTTTAAACATTTTCGAGTAAATTTCATTTATTTCACATTCGCTTGTGAAGCAGCTAACTAAATACACTAGTCCGAAAAACCAAGCAGTGTTCTGAGGAGTCCCATAAGGACGAAACAGTTAACTTTCAACACTTATTAGGTGTCTATTAGGCCTTGGAAGGTTAAGCTTTCGAGCTACCCACTGAAAAATATGAGAGAAACAAAAACTTTTTTTACCCGATTAGCCACGAAAACTTATTTGATTTGTAAATTCGCGGGTACTAAATTTTACCTGTATTATTTGGCTTAAAAATAACGCTGATTGACGCTCGCGTCTGATGGTAGGTAAAAGCGCTAATTAGGGTTGCTCTGGCCTGAAAAACAGAAGAGCTGTCGTAGGTCACGGATGGTTTCGATATATCGATCGATATATACAGTGAAACCTCTCCTTGCGGACACTCCCTTTAAGTGGACAAATTTGTTGGAACCAAGCTTTTGCCTATGTCTTTACATGTAAAATTCCCTCCTATAACCGGACACTCTAATAACCGGACGCGGACAATTTTTTTTAGTTAAACAATTCTGAAACCTCCCTTAACCGGACGCCAACCTCTGGCAACGGGACGGAGCGCTGCATGACATGGGCATAAACATTATGTGGTATGTTGGCAACAATGCATTCTACAGCCGGGAAATTACATCTTTTTATTTTAATGCGGACAGTAAATACTTCTGTCGTATCTACAACATTATTTTATTCGGCGGGACTGCTGTGTTTATTGTTCAGTTGGGTAATAATAGATCTCATTGAAATGGCGCCTAGTAAAAAAACTGTTTAGTTTATGTTGAAAAATGGAAGTTGTTAACGTTTCGGAGAAGGAACATCTATCAGCACGGAAGATCGCCGAAAAAAGTAATATCGGAAAATCTCAAGCAGCGGAAATTGTTAATAAATATATATCAAAATTTCGCAGTTCCCTCTCTTAAGCGGACACCTCCAATAAGCGGACAAAATCGACGGAACCGTGAGTGTCCGCTTATGGGAGGTTTCACTGTATAGCAGTTTATTTTCGCCTGCACTTGTTCTAGTTTCTCTCGTATCTCGGTAGATAGCGCTTCTTGCGATGGTTTTCTCAGTATAGACACAGGATTACAGACAAAACCGTCTAATTAACTTCGCAAGGGTGTCACATTGCCCAAGCAGTGTTCTGAGGAATCTCATAAGGACCAAACAGTTAACTGTCAACACTTATTAGGTGTCCATTAGATCTTGGACCCCCGTGAGGTAAAGCTATCGAGCTACCCACGGAAAAATATGAGATAAACAAAAACTTCTTTTTACCCGATTAGCCTCGAAAACTTGTTTGATCTTTGATGAGTTTTCCAGAATAATAAGATTACGAAATTTCAATTTTTTACCACAGGTTAGCTACTTCACCAGTTCCATAAATAGTTATATACCTTCATTTTATAAGAATTTTAATGTTTCTGCAGCTCATAAAATCATCCTGTGCGCAACGGGGTTGAAACCAAGTGAAATTTTCGACATAAAATTTCATATAACTTTTACTACGTTTCTAATTTAACGACTCGACTGCGGGGTTTCGGCTAATATTGCCATAAAACGGTGCATTCAATTACGCATTTAGAAAAGTTTATGGATTCTTAGCTTAATTTTTAACACATCGGGAAATACTTAAAACATAACCCAGCTTTGGAATAGGATCGATATTCTGACTGTGTTTGACTGGTATGGACTAGAGACCTTACTACATTTGACGACTTAAGGTCACTATATCACGAAGCTCCTATCGTGATATAGTGACCTTATGACGACTGTGTTAATCCCTTTTGGCATAAACCAGTTTTTTACGTTTTTCATGTAATGGCGGGCTCACAATCGATTGATTTTGAGCTTCTTGGCGTCTAAAATAATTTGTCAACAACAAGTTGGATTTTCCCAACTTTTTCAGCGTCTTAAGTGTGTGATCAAGTTATGTACTTATTCTAAGTAAAATTTTTGTTTTGTTTATTGTTTTTATTTTAAAGCAAATTTTTAATTTGTTTGCCGCTTTTTATTTACTAACACACTTAGGGAAACCATAATCACTACCCCAAAGTATTTTTTTTTAATTTTTAAATATTGACAGTCACTGACGACGCCATACCATTATTTTTTGTTTTGAAATATGATAGGGTGATGTAAACGCAAAAATTTAACGTCAGTAGCTCAAAATAAATCGAATTCGAACCGCGAAAAATTAAACGTCAGACGCTAAGAAGCTGAAATTAAATCGAAAGTAAGCCCGCCACAATGAGTCTTACTCATCAAAACACACACACAAAACACTCAAAGTAAACATACACCAAACGAACATGCTTACAAAACACTAATTTTCGAAAATTCCTTAGGTGAAAGCACAATGAGAGCAACAACCACAATAACAAAAAATAAAAATCAATATTCAAATAATATAAAATACAAAAACAAATATATGTAATTATGTAATATTAAATAAAAAACTTCTAAAATCAAACCAATCCTCAAGAAAACTCACCAATGGCACTATTTTCAAAAACAAGTAAGAGATTCACCACAAAAACTTTTTATAAAAAAAAAACGGCATAATTAATAACTTTACAAATATTAAGATATAATTTTAGGTTTAAAAACTGACAATAATTGTAAGTTTGCGAGACGTCCCGTTATTTGACTTTATGTCCCATGTCCTCAAACTTTTTTTTGAGACAACAAACAGAACGGTTTTTTTCCAGAGTCCCCTTAAAATCAATTTTTTTACTTTCCTTGTAGATAACTATGAATTAAAGAATAGCGTAGAGTTTACTTGGAGTGTGCTAATGGGCTATGAAGGTATCAGAGCCATCATGGATCCATTTATTTAAATTTAGAATATGGGCATGACTGTATCTAGATTACGTAATTTCTGTATTTTTGCGTTAATGTAAAGTATTGGAAAAGAGTAAAAATAATGTCCTGGAAAAGGCTAGAAATAATAGTTCTGGAAAAGACTGGTTTAGGACGTCGTCCTCACAGTGGAACGTTTTGAAGATCTAGGTGGACAACCCCTGAGCAACATTAACACTCTTTAATGCTTGATTTTTTTAGCTTTAAAATAACATAAAATATTTAAAAGCATTTAGTATTTGCAATATTACCTACCTCTTATGTAGGGTGATGCATATTTTAACGATTTTAAGATTTGTAGTCATACTGTATGTTTTTAACGAAAATTGTTTCAACACATTTTATAACAATGAAGTAACGGTATATATTTTTTTAGTTTTTGCAAGAAGGAATTTAAATAAAACAGTTTTGCAATATACAAGGTGTTCCAGAAAAATTTGAATAAAGACGTTTTAGGCGGTAAGGGACGATCACGAAAAAAATTCCGCTCTCATCTGTTACTGTATGAAAAATAATTGCAATAAACATTTTAAACCTCTCACGCCTTGCCCGGGGTGAAACCAACCCCTAAAATTTTAATGGGAAATGTTCATCGGATGGCATTATCTTTAAAGGGGTTTAATGTGAGAAAATTTAAGAGATATTTGGATTTTAATTTTATATAACTAAGAAAGTTTAAAAAAATATTTATTAAATTGGAACATTCCATTTTTATTTGAAAAATATTATTACTTAACATAACAAATAATAGAGTAATTCACTAACATAAGTCCATTTTGATGGAAGCAGAGCACAGCAGGTAACTAATTTAATCGAAATGGAAAGGTACAAAATGAAATTTTAAAATTAAAGTAGTAACACCTGTTTTTTAAATTATTCTTCTGAAGACACCGACAAATTGTCATCTTCAACGTGTTTTTAGCATTCTTAACAAATCTTTATTTGTTGCTTTCCTGGATTTTTTTTGTGTGTGAAATTCTCTAAATCTCCTGCAATCTTTATGTCGTACTTCTTGCGCGTCTTCTGAAAGTTGTCCTATGGGTATTTTGCAGCTTTTAATAATATCACTACCATGCACTAAAATTTTGTGTACTGTAACGGGCATGTAAAACCATGGATAGAGATTTATAAACAGATATTTGGTTTCTTTTGCATAGTTCTCAAATTTGCTACTATCAATTTCATGACCTGAGGAAAGAGCTTGGAGAATAACACTAAATTTTAATATTAAATTTTTGTCTAAGCCTGTAATCTCTGCACTTTTTTTGTAATTTTTAAAAAATGTTCGAGCCGTGTTGCCATCATTAGTAGACCCAAAACCAGGTTTGGGTCTATCAATGATTAAACCTAACTCAGTTTTAAACATGTTCTGAATGTCTTATTTTCTTTTAGCAAAAGTTGCTTTCATGGACTCACCTGCCATGTATTAATATCCAATCTATAACTAATATGAAGAAGACATTCAAAACATATGATCCAACCGTGCAAGCTAGATATGCCAAATCCGTAATATTCTTCTCGAATGTTTTGAGCATGTTCTGCTATGTTCATGCTTTTAGGCGTGGCTTGACAAATATAACATATTTGGCTTGAGGAAGTTTTACTTAAAACATTACAGATTTTTCCATCAATCATTGTTAACATTAACTGATGATGAATATTGATTTGTTGATTACCGACAGTCACAGTTGTTGGCTTTAAATCATTAATTTGGTTTTTAATTTTGTCTACTTCACAGAAAGTTACGTTGTTTGTTTCTTTACAAAAAATGAATTTTATTGGTCGACAGTTTCTAGTAGATGATGTGCGATTATTTTGCCAAGCACAAGTGCCGTCATCACTGAGAGGATGTAGTTTAATGGGCACGAAAGAAAAAATAAATAAATATTCATCATTACTTAACTCATGAGAAAATCTCTGTTTGGACCTGCTGTGCCCTGCGCTACCAGCACACCCCCATTCGCTAACTAAAGTAAACTCTAATACACCATCGGCAATTAATCGTTCAAGGACAGAATCTTGTACAATAGACAGTCTTTGTGCTGTCAGGTCTAAAATGGCTTGAAGTTTAATTTCAGAACTAATTTCAGTTATGGTGATATCATTTTCTGAAGGACAGCATTCACTTTTGGCTAGCTGGAGAGCATAGTATGAGGGATAAAGCTTATGTCCAACATTATTTGCTCTAGTTCTTAGTAAGTTATAGTGTAACAAAACGGGATTTGAATATAAATGGTATTTTTGCCATTTATAAGTTTTTAAAGATTTTTAATTAAATATTGTTTTGACATTAACAAGCATTAATTACATGCAAGACTAGGTTAAGATTAAGTAAAATTTATGGCAACTCGGCGACTTGTTTTTAGGCATGTTTTCAGGTTCGCTGTATTTTAATAAAAGTTGTATTCGGCTAATATGTCCTTTGAGCCACTAACATCAACATAATTCATATTTTGTAACTGGAAACAAATTTGGTAAACTATTTTCAACTTTTAAGGAACACACTGTAAGATTAAAACTTTACCGAATTTCTAAATCCACGCATCTTTGAATTGCGGTGGTATTTTGTCTCTTTGTCTTTCTCGCCAATGCGAGAGAGCTTAAGATTCAAACCACGGCAACCAAGAGTGTCTGTAGAGAAGAGTGGTGGAAGAAATCCGTTAAAGAAAGCTTAGATTTAGCCCAATCAGCTAGCGGCAAACTGAGAATGTCTAGAGAGCGGGGTATTGAAACTTTCGAAAGTCGTCAGGGATTTTACTCTTTAGTTTGTCGTTGCCTGGTACGTTACACTTTCATTCAGACTTCTTAAGGGGGGTTTTATTTCAACTGGGGAAATTTATCAATTATTTTAACATTGTATAAAACTGTTAACTTTAATATTCATAATTATTTTGGTCTTTTCTTTTAGAGTTTATTGATTGTAAAGTCATTAATTATTACTGTTTCCAGTGTTTTGAAATAATGTGTTTAACTGTTTTATGGTTTTTTATCAACAAAATACAAACCATTCGTTGCCCTAAAATCGGCATTTTTAATTAATAACATATCCCAAACCTAAACAGTAATATTAAGTAAATTAAACAGTTGATTGAATAGTTTCACTCATTCAATCAACGTTTAAGATGTTGATAAATATATATATTTACAACAAATATATAAAAGGTTTATAAAACCTAAAAGTTTAAGAAGTGTAAATATTTGAATATGAAAGTTCAATGGTAGTAAAAATTTGATATTTAAATAATAAATATTAGAAGTGAAAGTGTGAAGCTGCAAGAAGAAAATTGAAAAGGTATGTATGATTTCCTACTTATACATTTGAGAAAAACGTTTATAGCATACTTTTCCTCCAAGAACCGCCAAATTCCCTTTCGAGATCGTGTAAATTTAGTAACATAGTAACATTTAATCTTTTTATAATTTATATAAGTTGTAGCCTAAGTTGGTAGCTTACAACCTTTAAGCCTTGGCCACTTGAGGTGACAGTACCACTGTCACACGCCAGGCCCCTGTTACAAAGTGGTGTCAGGTGTGGGGTAATTTAGTTTTTGGAAAATTTGTGAAAAAATTTTGGAAAATTTGAAAAAAAAAATTGAAAAATTTGTGAAAATTTTATGTTGAAAGTTTGAGAAAAACTCAGTAGTACTTTAGTTAACCCATTGGTAGTATTTTGTTGGAAAAACTAAAGGAAATTTTTGTAAAATTGTTCGTTTAAAAAGAAATAGTCTTGTCTAGTTTTTGAAAACCAAAACTAATTTGTTGGAAGATGTGCCATAACTGTTTTTCGTTGTTTAATTTACTAACGTTATAATCTGTGTTACAATTATTTTATGAATTTTTTAATATTTTTGAATATTTTTTTGTCCTTGAATCGGTAAATACAAGGAAAATGTCAATGTCATGACAATGTTTCTATTGATATATGATCACTTTAAATTTTTAAAAGATAAATTGGTAGAATATTTTTTATTGAAAAGTTAAGTTTAAATACTATCCAAATATGCCAGCAAATAAAATGCTCTCCATTTCTATCTGGAGGACGGATTCTCCAGCATGCGAAAGGATCAACCGTTTGCCTTAAAGCTTTGCTGAACTCTAGATTTGAGTTATAACTCCAAAACTCGTTGGTAAACTTTAAAATTGTTCCATCAAAACATTATTTAAACAAAATGGATAAAAGAGTCCATTATTTTGTCTTAATTGTAGCACAGTGTTGTTAAAATAAAGTCTCATTAAACTTATCATTCTCTTGCCATTAAAAGCCTATTTTGTCTTTCTAGCTGAATTTTTTTAAAGAATCTTTTATTAAAAACATAAAAAAGGAGTCCATTGCAACTCTTTATTTTTGATTATTTGGCTGAAACAATAATTGCCAACCCTTCCTCTGACAAACCATTGATTTTTTTTGAAGACACCCGTCAAATATAACTAAGGGAGGATATTTTTTATTTATTTTATTGCATTAATAACAGTTTTTTTTGTTTTTTTGAACCATTAAACTTTTTTTTATTGATATTTAATAACATTTTTTGTTTAAATAATACAAAAATTTATGTTAAGTCATTATAACATTGTTTTTATAAGTATTTTTCTTCGTAGATATCGATATTTCTACTTTATTTTGGTTTTATTCTTTGTTTAATAGCTAAAATTTCATTTGGCAAAAAGTACCTAAACCAAATTATTTGACCATCTAAGTATCCAAAATGGTGTAATTAAGTAATCTCAAGTAATTTTCCATTGATATTGCATCATAACTTTAAAATTTATAATTTCTAACTACTTTTTCCATGCAAACGTTCATCTCTCATAAATTTGTGCTACAGGACATTTGTAAAGTATCTGGTCAGGATAAACTCAAAAAACAGACCTAGCTACTAGCAATATCTTGTATAGAATATGTGATAGATATTTTTTGTTGTCATTTTTGTACTCTCTATTTCATACATATATGATTGAGATTTACCAGTTCAAACTATAAGTAAGCAACCACGAAGTATTTTCAAATTTTATGTTTTTATATTTCCAGATTTTCAAAATGTATTTTATTTTCCAAATTACACACAAGTTTCTTTTTGGAAAATAAACATGACTAACTGATTTCTTTGTATCTCAGTAACAACTTTGTCGATTATGAGAAATTTCTTTATTATAAGGTCCACAAGTAAATCTTTCAAAATTAAAAAAAAAACACTAAATTGTTAAAACCATGGACTAAATAAATGTAGTCACAGCAAATATCGACTCTATTCAATTATTATCAAATTAAAAATAAAAATTTGCGTTTTATGTTACAAAACAGCATTCAAACATAGCATTCTTTAAAACGACGTACCTGTCGAACTATTTTTTGCTTTATAATTTTCTTATGACGTATTATTCTTTTCATAAAAGAAAATTTGATTTTGAAAAGTTGGATATTATCAGCACTATCTGCAAATTCACAGCTTTTAAGTAAACTGAGGTAAATGTAAAACCTCCTGTATATTTTTTTGGTTTTTTTTTGAGAGAGACTTTATTTTATTTATTTTCTTTTACTAACATGTAGGTAATCAAGTGAATTTCGTTTCATAATATTTTTAATCAAATCAAAAAGTATATTGTCGTTTATTATCGTAAGTTATTGTCAAGCCATTTTTGCATAATGGTATACCTAATTAAATATTATGAAATGGAAAAACCTATGTAGAACCTTCATTCAATTTTCTATGATTCAGGTAAAGCCAACTAGATTGTCCAAACAAAAACTTTCGGGTTTTTGTTTGTAAAGTCATAAACTAATTTTGTCTCTTCTTAAGGTTTTATGTAGATGTAGCATTATAAAAATATTTTGGGAAAAATCACAATAAAATTATTTTTGCTTTATTTTGTCATTATCTTTGCCCTTAAAGGAATTAATCCGCTACATGCGAAGTAATTAGGTAATTAACTATTTATGTTAATAAATGAACTCATCACACTTAAATATCTTATTAAATATTAACACCTTTGAAATTAAAACCTAAAACGACTTATTACCAAATAGATCATTCTGAGTTAAAACCATGATGTAGAAAGAGAAAAATGATTAAGGAGCTTGATAAAAAAAAAGCCATATTATGATCATACAAAAAAATACTGATCTTTGTCAACATTAAAATTTGGTACATGTCTAACTTTGAAGACCTATTTTTTTCGAAAAAAGATCTAAAGTTATATCCTAAGAAAGGATATTAAGAAAATTCGACCTATTTTAAATCAAAGCAATAAAATAACCACCTTTAGCGAAAAATGTACGTTATTTTTCATATTTTCAAAAATCAAAACGTTAACCTAACAGAAAACTAAACCTTTTTTGTAGAAAAAATAAAAATGGCATCCATATCGGTTTACTAGTTACCATCTTAAAACACAACTTAGCCTATTTAGAGAGAGTTTCATCCTATTTTTTTATTCGTATGTCATTGTATTGAATAATAACTTTACTGAAAAGATAAATAAATTATCCACCAATTAACTTAAAAGTCAAAACACGTTAACTAAACTTAAGAAAGGACTATATTACCTATTGAGAACTGCCCATAAGCTTTTATCTCAGTACATATTTTAGATCGAGTCAAAATTTTTATTTATAAAGTCCTTTATTTTATCATCTGTTTTTTTTCTGTAAAATGTCACCTAGAGCAATGATTGACATTGCGCAAGTTGTAATTAAACATTATTTGTTATAAACTACCACTAGTTTTATTGTCTAATAACAAGAGTGAAGATCTCATTTTTCTGTGTATAATGTGTGTGAATTTTTTGACAGTAATTTTTGAGTTAGGTATTTATTCGCACGGTAATTAAACCAGTTTTGCATTGGTAATTTTAACAGTACATTCATTACCTTTTAAAGAAGAATGGTGCTATCTATCTATTTATTTAGCCTTCTTCGATCCATCTTTGGATATAGGCCTCCTTCAATATCTTCCACTCTTTCCTGTATGACGCCGTGTTCATCCATCTAGTCCGCATGTTTCTTCAAATCCTGCGCTCATCTCATTTGTGGTCTTCCACTACCTCTTTTATTTTCCCAAGGTATCCAGTTTACAATACATTTGTTTGACAAAAGGACGATCGATTTAACAAATGTATTGGTGTTATCGACTATGTCTTAAATGAAATAATATTTTGTAAAGCCATACAGTAATTTTTGGAAAAAAAAACATAATCTCATAGCATTTTTATTGCATAAGGCTAAAGAAAGCCACAAATCAATGTCCTAACACAGTAAAGGCTTTTCGTAACCGTTTTTGCTTGTTTTACAACGATAATTTGTTGTCACTATAGTTGGTGACAGTGAAATCGTTTTGATTAGTTTGAAGCTAGAAGATATGTTCTTGTAATTTTTATTAAAAAGACCAAGTTTACAGGTCATGTCCATGTCCTTATGACTATATAGGTACATTATTGATTTTTATTAAAAGATATACAAATTAAGTAGCCTGTTTTAAATAACTAAAAATATAAACAATTTAAATAAATAAATTCGATAAGATCAAAGTACCATGTTTGATGTAATATGTAGGTTTACACCAAAACACCAGATAACCTAAAAAGATTGCTTAGCAGTTCCTTTTCCATACTATATAAGAGAAGTACTAATAATTGTTTCTAAAATTTAACCAAAGATAATGATCTATCTATTTTTCTAAATTTGACTTGACCTTTGAAATTGGATAAAGGTATTTGATATTTTTCCTAAAATAAAAACTCGCGTATTTTGAGTTAGTAATAATTTTATACATAATCTTAAAAATAATATTATTTAACATAAATAATAATTATTAAAATAAATATATCATAATTCCCATTTAATAATTAAAGACTGGTTAAAGAGAAAACGCAATATGGAAATATGGAAATTTAGGTTATACATAACCAATAAGCTAACTTAATTATAAAATTAATTAAAATCAAACAACAAAAGTAAAACCCTTTGGTTGATAATCATTAGATAGGATGTGATGTAGTAAGAAAATGAGACATAATTAGTTGACTTTTAATGATAAAAACTTGTTTCAAGCAAATAAACTATTTTGAAAAACTATCAAAATCAACTTTTGAAAATTATTGCAAATCCAGTTGCAAAAAGATACCCTGTATATTTGCTTGAATCAATTTAAGTATGGTAAAACTTTTTTTATTTAGGCTGCATTTTTTTTAAATATCCAAGAAAGGTTTCGAAAGGAAAAAACCGTTATTTAATTTCATATTTTTTGATCTTTTATTTCCAAGTTAAAACGTCTTGGCCCATAAATCAATTTACAGGCTATAAAAGTATTTCAGACCACTTGAGTCTATATGAAACAAAGATATACTGGTAAAACACATGTTCACCATATTTTATACCTACATTCTAAAAAGGGCTCTTCTATTCATTTAGGTCCACAAAGAAATGGTTTAGATTTTTTTTTTTAAATAAACACACATCTGGGAAAAAACCTTTCGTAGCCTACTTCGTTAATCTGTACGCGTAACAGTGGCGTATCTATTTTATTTGGGGAAGGAAATATTATAATAAATATTGCGTAAAATTATTTTGCATATTGTCCAGACCACTGTATTATGTGTGTCCAAAACAAATATATTTTAACATTTGGGAGGGAAATTTCACTTTTTTTTACCCTCCTGTAGATCCGCGTCTGACGCATCTATTCACATTTAACTTTACGGTATCTATCAATTAAACTATGATATTATATTTATAGGTCAAACAAGCTTTCGTGAAAAAAAAAGTTTTGTTTCTCTCATATTTTTCCGTGAGTAACTTGAACGCTCACGGGGGTCCAATGTTTGATTTTTCATTCACGGGTACTATTAAATTTATATTTTTCAAACAAGATCTATAGTGAGAAATGCAGTTCCTTGATTTAAAATTTCATTAAGGTCGGTCGGTAATTTTTGAGTTGCCAGCTAAATCTAGAAAACAATGGCTTATGTACATAATTCCTAATATTCTCGTAATCACATCACATGTGACGATTTTTGTGCGTTAAATTAAAAAATATATAGGATTTTTATTTACAAACAAAAAAAATTGGTATTTTGATATCTATATGATATAAACTTTTCCATAAAAACTTTTTACTTTTATGTACTGGTCAACATTTTCGTAAGAAATAGATCATTCTTCTTCTTAAAATTTTGCTACTAAGTTAATATAAGTATATTGGCAAAACAATCAGTTTCTACCACGTCGTGTAAAACGTTAAAAAATGAGTAATTACAGTGTTACACATTAGACCCGCGTGTACCGTGGAGTACTGAAAACGCTTACATAAATTTCTATCTATCATTTTTTATAAAACTAGGTTTCATTTTTATAAATTATACCATCATTAAAACCTTTTGTGTCTATTTTTGTCAACCTGAAACGTGTTATTTGAGCTTTTAAACCTTCATGTTTGTTTAAGATAATTACTAAAACTTAAACCTATTGGTTAGTATTTTTTTTTTGTTCATGTTAAGATTTAAAAGATATGTGAAAATGTTCGTTCGATAATTTTGATTTGTTTTATCTGTTAATGTATTTTTTTTTGATCATAGTAATCTTTATCAACTGCTAACAAAAAGTAGCCCAAAAGAAAAGTCTATTTGCCAGGCCTACTTCGTACTTCGTACTGTATGTTTTTTTTTTGAAAAGTGCTAATAACACAATGCCTTCTTAGCTAAGCATAGCATAAAGTTCTATAATTTTTCAGTTAAGTTTTCTCTGCAGTTAATCGAATTACTTCACAGTTTTGACCGCACCTTGTGTTAGTGTCCAACGAATTTAAGTTTTCTTTCTTTTTTTAGTATTCATTCGTTTTTTTCTTTTTGTTCCAAGAAAATGTTGGATAGATACATACATCCAGGATATTCTTAGCATATGTAAATAGCACTGAATCTCAAAAGTTTTAAGTTATTTACACACAGAGATTCTATACTGTAGTTGTCGTAGCAATATAATAACTTGCGTACGTAAATATCTTGGTAACCAAAAGATTTAGTACATTCGTTTCTTTGCTAACTTTTGTAATCTTCTTATCCTGTTTAAATAAAATATAATTTTTATGCAATTATCATCAGAGCTTACTTTCTTTTTTTTAAAAAGACTGTTTTTTTAATGTGTTATTACTATTTTGCTGTAGTTGGACTTACTCTATACAGTAGTTGTTTACTACTACTATGTCGGTTTAGAACGTTTTTCTACGTTGTCCGACGCCTATTCTCCACCTCCTTCGATCATGACAGTCATCTTCCGTCAGTTTTTTTTTTGACTCGTTGTTCTTTGGATTGACTGTTGCCATTCCAGTTTAGGACGCCCTCTTTTTCTGCGCCCTGTTGGTTGCCATTCTAGAACCTGTTTTGGTAATCTTTCGTCGTTCATCCGTTGTACATGGGCATACCATATCAGTTGCCTTTTAGTGATGTCATCAGTTATGCTTCTCTCGATTCCCATTATTTATTTTATGATCTTATTTCTTGTATGATCGGTTCTGGATATTCTCATTGATCTTCTTATTGCATCCATTTCGACACTTTCCATTGGATTGGAAAGTGTAGCTGTTTAAATAAACGATAAATTTTTCTGAATTAGAGGTAGTTAACATTTCATCCTCTACCCATTCTTTGCCAAAAAGTTTAATTTTTTTTTCCGTAATAGCTCAAGCTACACACGTATTGAAAAACCTATAAAAAAATATTAATCTAGATCCTAGATCAATCTGAAAGTCAAAAGGGACAATCTCCCTCTTGAGTTTTTAGATTAGATCGTCGATGTCAAAAAGGACAATCTTTGTCTTGAGTTTTTAAGTTTTTTTTTGTTTCAATATTTGCAATTTTGACACTAAATATATTTTTTCTCTTGCATTGCAAAAGCAAGCCTGTCTATCATTACATGGACATATATATAACATAGATTAATTAAGTAATGCCTTAGCATTTTAACTTAAAATTTTGCATTTGTAGAGCTTTTATTGTTTTATTCGCCTAAAAAGTTTTTAATTATCATCTAATCCTCGTAATTTATGAGCACTCATTTAAATTTTTTATAAACTTGTTATAATTTTTAATAACTACGAGACCGATTTTAATGAAAAGAAAAATAATAGTGTCTAAACACTTTGTCAAAAGCATAATAAATTCATTAAATGATGTTTTAAAGAAAAAGTTTTATTATATTTGTTTAAACCATGTATAAAATTAGTGTTATAACTTCGTTTTCTTTTATAGGTGAAGACCATGACATTCAACAACTGTAGAGGTCTACGATTCTTCGACTTCCCTCAAAAATTTTACTTAATTAATATTTTTATTTTTATTTTCAGGAGTTGTATTGTTTTGTATTGTTTGTATTGATCAAGTTGAAAGTTTTTAAGAACAATTTGTTATAAAATTGTTAAGTAATTTTTGAGATATTTTTATAAATGACAAAAGTCTATTACTATCTGTTGAGTAAATATGTGAGAGGGAAGTATTTTTGAATTAAAGCGTCCTAGAATTTTCTTTTAACGTAACTTTGATATGGCTATATGGTATGGCAAAATGGATCTGTGTTTGTTATATGCATCTTTTGATGTATAAGGAATGTTATAAAACAATAGACCAATAATAATTCGCCAAGTGGAATCGTCGCGTTTTCTTTTTCTTTTGTTTTTTTTTTGTAAGACGAGGGCGAATTAATTTTTTCGCTGTTTGTATCATTATATTATAGATTATTTTATAAAATGTTTTTTATGGAATGAGTGTTTTTAGCTGGATTTTAAACTCCCCAGTCATTGAGAAGAAGGCTGAGGAGTAAATTAGGGAATTTTTCTTCTCCACTCGAGAGGGTGTTTCAATGGTATACCTTTAATTAAAATTTTCTATTGGTCTATATTTGTTTTGTTTGTTGCCGTATCTCCTAATATCGTAACTCAATTTTGAAAGATAGGGTTGCGGTATAGTCAGTTAAATGTTTTAACCGATCTTTATCAAGAAAACTACTGAATTAATAATCGTCATGTTATAGCTTACATGGTCTACAGGTGAACTGGTCTAAAACAGCGGAAAAATATATGGGTTGGATTTTTGGGTTTCTTTCAAGTCAAATAATTTTGTAAAAATGGGAATTTAAATTTGAGAAAAACTATTCAAGGTAGAGGTAAAACTTTACCTATGAAACGAATAAAAAGTTATATCAGGGTAGGTTAATGAAGACAGTGACGTCACACCTAGTAGATTTCAGTAAGAGACCTAGGTAATTTTCTATTTCGTCATGTCGGGAACTCATTTTTGAGTTATACTGGATACACAATAGACCGGAAAATTTATTTAACAAGAAGATTTGGACTAGTTTCTTTCTTCGTTGTACACCTGTGTTTTTCTAACTCCAGTGAAGATGGCCACTTCCTGTTAGTGTTGAATCCACAGTGTCTTAGGTTTTCTAATTAGGGAGACAAAAGCGTTGTCGTTGAATAAATTTTATATTTCACAATACAATTTTCAATTTAAAATGGTAGATCTACCTATTCTTTTTATTGTGACGAAACATGATTTAGATTTGGTATACAAGAGTCACTATATGTTTTTGCAGGAACCTGTGTTGAAGTGATGATGGGATATTATTTTAAAACAGGTTTTATGGTAGACATTTGGACAATTTTTCTGACTTGGTTAAAAAATAGGTTAATTAGATAATATTTGAGATAGTAACTAAAAGTTAGGAGTTTTAGAAATTTAGTGTTTAATGGTATAGGAATAGGAAAAACCTAGAAGATACAACCATAAAGAGTAGACGACTCTTGAGTCATGCCATATCAAATGAAAACCGTTATATTTTTATCAGTGATATTTAAAAAAAAAAGATATTAACATCAAGAAATAATCAGAGATTGGAAAAACAGACAAGAACAGCAGAATAAAGAAGTATTTTCTTTCATTATAAAATTTTATGATCAAATTTTTACTCTTTTTACTTTATAGGGTTGATAAGCCATTTAGGCTAATCTTTATGTCATTTGGTAATATTTACATTATGAAATTTATATATTTTCTTTTGTCTTGAAATTTTATAAATAAAACCACTGTCTTTGGCTTTAGCAGTGATAACACCTATAGACTAACGAAAAAGTCTCATTTGAATTAAAAAGTTTTAAATCAAAAACATCTTAATGGAAGAGTATATTTAAAATCAAGTAAATAAAATCTTTGTATAAAAAAATATTTTAGTGTACAGCAAACAACTGTTTTTTTTCTGTAAAATGTTACCCGTCAAACTAATTACCATAAAAACTAAGTGCATAAGCACAAATTTTATAAAAAAATAGCTAATTAGCTGTGGAGATTGGTAGTTGGCATAACAATCGCTGGAATTAGACACAGTGTCTCTATCGCGTTATGCCACAGTTCTATCTTAAGGTATACAGAGCTTTTGTAACCTATTATTATACGTGAAAACCAATTCTTTATCTCTTTTGTACTTTGCTTTAGTAGAAGTAAATTGTATCTTTTCAGATAATATCTGCATCAATCATCTGTCAGATATGTAATTTTTATCTTGTTTTTTGTGTTACACGGAAAAAGTCCAACACTTAACTTTTTATTATTTTGATAAAGTCATTTTTTTTCTAGTGACCAGAATATTTTAGATATTTTGTAAACTTTTAATTGTTTTTTTTTTTATTTTTGTAATATTTAAAAAAAAACAAAATATTATTTTATTTTTTGTTAAAATCCACACATGCCTTTTGGTTTTGTTCTTTTGTGATGGATATGTGTGTTATAGTAAATCAACACCTATTGGTTAAAGTATTAACGTAAAATCGTTCATTTATAGTATATTTTAGAGTCCATTATTTCAAAAAGCTTTGTTTTTTAAATGGGGATCATTTGCTCTTAATCAGTGCTTTTCTAAGATCCCATAAACCGAATAAAAACTACGTCATCAACGGTTAAAATTTTTCGATTTATGTACATATATATATATATTTTTTTTCCATTTTGAAGTCATTCTCGAATCCAATTGGATATTATCATAGCAATCTTAACATTGCTAAGATACATTTTTCTATTTTTTTTTTCCACTTCTCATTATATTATAACTTCATAAAATCAATATTATCTAAATTAATAACATTTGATTGTGTAAAACTATTTTTGAATTTTTGTATTGTTTATCAATAAATCAATATTTTATTTTTTATGTTTTTCTCCTATATGGAAAATATTCGACTATATGAACTTTAAGTACAGTCTATACCATTTAAGTCAAGCAAATTCCATTTTAAGGATAAATTTTGATAATTGTTTTTTATTTTGATATTTTTTAAAATCTACACTATTTTAAACAACTTAAAAAAAAAATCTCCACTTTTCTTTTACTCTATGAGTACAATTGTTTTTGTAGAACTTTTCTTTTGGTAACTATGACAAATCACAAAAATGTGTTGTCTTTTTCTAAAAATGTTTTTTTGTTAGTTTGTTTCTTTCTGTTTGCTGTCCTAGTTAATCGATAATATAAAAATATTCTCTATAACGTCATTATTAAAATGATATGCTAGTGCACAGGCATAGCATTAATCAAGAACACCTAAATTATTATTTTTGTACCATTTTTATTTCTATTATCATCTTTAAGTAATTTTGTTATTAACTAAAGCCTATACATAATTTCCTCTATTAATGAAATAAATAATCAAATCATTAAATCACCAGTTGATCGTTTAAGGAAAACTTAGCGTAAAACTTAGTCTTTCTAAGATCAGTGTTTATTTTTCATATATTAGCAAGCATTATTTCATTTATTATTATTTTTATTATTATTTTTTAAAATATTTGCTCGTTTTAAGTCTTGCGTTATCTAAAGAACCTTATCGTTTAAGATACCTTTTGTTTTTTTTTGTCAACTTATTAAATTGGAAAAAAAGTATGTTATACCTAAAATATTTTAAAGTATTTTTTTTTATTTTTTTTCTTCATATTTTCGAAATAAGCCCTTGCCTGCTTGAACTCTAAATAGTTCTTATTTAGTAGTTTTGGAAAAATAAGAAATGACTTCATCACCCAAGAGAGTTTTTTTCTTTTCATAACACCAAAAAGAGTCGATTGAAGCAACCATCAACTGTCATTTTTGTTCAATTTTTTTTTGTCATTTGCTTCAATTGGAATATATATTTATTTTGTTTGTTTTGATTCATGCACTTTAAAATCATCTATCGCCACCTATGTGCGCATGAAATTCGATAAAAACCTAAATTGGTCAAATTTTAAAACATTTGCTTACATTAAGTCAAGTATTTTGAAGCAAAGATGTCTAATTTTCAAACAATGACATCAATAATAACCTACTTTGTTTTGCTGCTGTTCTTAGTTTTTCAAAATTGTGTAAAACCAGCTTACAATTAATTGGAAAATAAAATAAAATGCAAATTAGTTAGAAAATGGAAACCCAACTTTTCATTTTCACACATACTAAAATCACACCGAAAATCAATTTGAAAGGAAGAATATTTTTCATGTTTAAAGAAAAATTATTTAGCAAGATCTATGGAAAAGAAAGTTTGAATTGGAAACAGCTAATGTTTCAGGAAAAAAAATTTTAGAAGGAAAATTCGGAAAAACTAAAAATTCTAGGAGGAGCTTTATTCTAAGTAATTTTCAAAATGTGTATATTCATCTGGCTGGATTTGTTCTATTTTCATTTGTTCATGATTTTTTTTTATTGATTGGTTCTATATTGAATCATTGTATTTGATTTGTTCTAATAAAAAATATTATATTTGGATTTGTTCTACTTAAAAAAAATCTATGTGAATTTGTTTCATTTGAGATTACTCTATCTGTTCTATTTGATTTTCTTTATAAAATTTAAAATTTTTTGTATCATTAAAATCTTAACTATGATAAAAACTTGTATTTCAGTTTTTGTATCATTTTGTGTTCGTTTTTGCTAACTTGTATTTATTTTCAGTTATTCTTTCTATCACACGAGTTATTTTTATATGATTTGTTTTTGTTTCGATAGAATATTCCATGTTTGTTTTAAAGTTTATTGTGTTAACCTGGTAGGGCTGTTTTTTATTACACTGAAAACAATAAACCAACTTAAATTTTTTTTCAAATATTGTCAACTAAACTTTTGTTTTTTTCTCGTAATTGTAAACTAATTTTGTCTTAAGGTATTTGAATTTTTTATAAATTATTGTCAAATAAACTTATTTTTTTTTATTCGGTATAAATATATTTTAAAGTCTTAAAGTAGTTAATTTTAATATTTTAGTTAGTGTTTGTAATGTCTTACTTGTATCTTTGTTTTAAAATTTGTGTTTTATGCAAACACGTTTTTTGGGTTAGACAACCTTTTGTAGGTTCTTTGCCGTCTAACTAGTTTTAGTTCACCTAAAACTTATTTATGAGATATAATCATAAAATCAAAAATTTTCAATGTTTTTTATTTTTATTTAAATAATATATTTTTTTAAACAATTAATTTTGTTTTACATAAGGTTGGTTTATTGTTATTAAAAACATTGTTTTTCTTGTATTAAAATTATTTTGTTTTTAGGTCAGCTATTGCAAAGTGCTGTCAACCAACCAACAAATTTCTTCCACAAACAGTTTAATCAACCAAGCAGCCATTCCACCATTAAAGTCATTAGATCTGCCAAGCAGCCATCATCGCTACAATCGATGTCTTCTTACCGTCGCTGTGCAAACCTGCAATTGGATACTTCTTTCCAAATTCAATACAGAGTCTGCTGTTCACCCTTAGTTTCAAAGATGGCCAATGTGGAAGCTCAGCTCTTGCTGCGTACCTAATGTTTGTTTAACACTATGGAGGAAACGGTTTGGTTTGGAGACTCCCTTAATTTATTTACGTTAACTTAAATCATTTTTGTTTGTCTCCACATATTTCTGCATAAGCGTGTATATAATATATACCTTAATGTAGTAGTTTTCAAACAATGTGTGTTAAAATTATATATTTCTATATATATTTTTCGGTTTATTTGTCAATTTTATTTTGCCCTCATTTAGTTTAAGTTATCGTTGTTATTAAGCTGCACTGATATTCTGATTCTTTCAGTATTGTTTGGAGTCTACTGATCGTTCACCATGTTTGTTGCTGACTAGCTGATCTAAGATATTGTACCTGATCCAGTGTTGCTGTTTTGTTCCGGAATGGAAATTCAAGTTTTTTCCAGCCAGAATGTTTATTGACCGTCATCCACAGAAGAAAAATGAAAACGAAGAGCGTTATAGTTTTAGTTTAGATTTGTGTTGTCTGCACTACTTAATGCTTGTTGTTATAAACCATTTTATTTCGACTTGCGTTTAAAAAAAATTGTTTATACTTAATCAGGGGGGAGTAATGTAACAAAACGGGATTTGAATATAAATGGTATTTTTGCCATTTATAAGTTTTTAAAGATTTTTAATTAAATATTGTTTTGACATTAACAAGCATTAATTATATGCAAGACTAGGTTAAGATTAAGTAAAATTTATGGCAACTCGGCGACTTGTTTTTAGGCATGTTTTCAGGTTCGCTGTATTTTAATAAAAGTTGTATTCGGCTAATATGTCCTTTGAGCCACTAACATCAACATAATTCATATTTTGTAACTGGAAACAAATTTGGTAAACTATTTTCAACTTTTAAGGAACACACTGTAAGATTAAAACTTTACCGAATTTCTAAATCCACGCATCTTTGAATTGCGGTGGTATTTTGTCTCTTTGTCTTTCTCGCCAATGCGAGAGAGCTTAAGATTCAAACCACGGCAACCAAGAGTGTCTGTAGAGAAGAGTGGTGGAAGAAATCCGTTAAAGAAAGCTTAGATTTAGCCCAATCAGCTAGCGGCAAACTGAGAATGTCTAGAGAGCGGGGTATTGAAACTTTCGAAAGTCGTCAGGGATTTTACTCTTTAGTTTGTCGTTGCCTGGTACGTTACACTTTCATTCAGATTTCTTAAGGGGGGTTTTATTTCAACTGGGGAAATTTATCAATTATTTTAACATTGTATAAAACTGTTAACTTTAATATTCATAATTATTTTGGTCTTTTCTTTTAGAGTTTATTGATTGTAAAGTCATTAATTATTACTGTTTCCAGTGTTTTGAAATAATGTGTTTAACTGTTTTATGGTTTTTTATCAACAAAATACAAACCATTCGTTGCCCTAAAATCGGCATTTTTAATTAATAACATATCCCAAACCTAAACAGTAATATTAAGTAAATTAAACAGTTGATTGAATAGTTTCACTCATTCAATCAACGTTTAAGATGTTGATAAATATATATATTTACAACAAATATATAAAAGGTTTATAAAACCTAAAAGTTTAAGAAGTGTAAATATTTGAATATGAAAGTTCAATGGTAGTAAAAATTTGATATTTAAATAATAAATATTAGAAGTGAAAGTGTGAAGCTGCAAGAAGAAAATTGAAAAGGTATGTATGATTTCCTACTTATACATTTGAGAAAAACGTTTATAGCATACTTTTCCTCCAAGAACCGCCAAATTCCCTTTCGAGATCGTGTAAATTTAGTAACATAGTAACATTTAATCTTTTTATAATTTATATAAGTTGTAGCCTAAGTTGGTAGCTTACAACCTTTAAGCCTTGGCCACTTGAGGTGACAGTACCACTGTCACACGCCAGGCCCCTGTTACAATAGGAAAGAGCTCACAGTCTACATAAATTGCAAGTGCTTCTTTTGAAAACATCCTTGAAACATTATCGCTTGCTCGCATTTTTTTTATATTTGTTGCCCTTTGTGGTGAACAACTCGCTAACTCTTGAACTATAGTAGCTGCATCTCGCTTTCCAGATGCTCTTAAAGTAACTGCAGCTGCAAATCGGCCATTTCAAGCGATTTGGATTTTTCTTATAAAATACAAAAGTGCATTAAAATATATTTTTAATGCACTTAATGGTAAAACCAATATAAATCTTATCTACGCTTCAAGCCAAAAGATTCAGGAGAACAAAAACATGTTAACCTCTCGATGGGAAAGTCCTGCCCATTGCAGGGCTCCAATCATGCCACTTTTTTAGGCCTGTGTCCGAAAAAATGTTGGAAAATGGGTGTGACCCCATCAAAACAATATAAGAAAGATATCTATAACAAAACATTAATCATTAATTAATTGTTAAAATTAGTTCGTCGTTATTGTTCTCTTTAATTTAGTTGATGTTGTTATTTATACTAAAATAAATTATAAAAAAATATTCCATAATTCTTAAGGTTTTTTGTTCCGTCCACAACCGTCCCGTCCACAACCAATAAATATTATTTTTTCGTCACGAATTCTTATAGAAAATTTATTTCTCAATCAATTAGTGTGATTTACTAATAGTTTGTTATAAACTAAAAACTATATCTTTTTTCTTAAAACAACCATTTCAGAAATTTTGTTTGTTTTTATGTTAACTAAAATGATACGGATTTTTCCTGTCCCGTCCACAACCGTCATTTATTGATATTATCTCTACTATAAAAACATGTTGCTTGCATTTATATTTTCCAAAATATTGTCTAATTAATGAAGAATATATTTGCTAATTTTGGTGTTAAAATATTACATAACAAATTGGCTACAATTTTTTTTGGATGTCCTATTTTGTGATTGAAACATGCACATGCTTGAAATGGCCGAAATGTAACTTCATCCATTTTATTTGTTTGCAAAAGGCTCTGAATTTTACGCTTTTTTGTTTTGTCACTACACTCATTAAACGGTTTTTTCGATTGGTCCTAAATTTTTCGGTTCTGATAGGAATTCTGAATCCGGTTTTTTGTTAGAAATGGAAAATGTAATATCTTCTCTATCCAGCCAATTCTTATTAGATTTTAAAAACAACTGTTTATTTTTAGATTTTGACCACCGGATTCCAAGTTGTACACAAAAGTTATGAATTTTAGAAGCCCATTTTACTTTGTCTTCTTTTTCTAAATGCTGAACTTTAAATTTATTTGTAACATAATTAAAAATGTGTGATTCTCTATTTTTTTTAGGGCTATCCAACCAGACTTTTAAAAATTCGTGTCTTAAAATTTCGGGCATTGTCTGCAACAAAAATATATAACTATAAGTACACTGAAAACACACCCACACAGGATTAGGTTCCTCATACAGAATTAAGTTCCCTGCGCAGTACTCGACAAAAAATAAAAAACACATAATATATACCTGTGGATAGAAGATAGAATTTTTGCAAAGTGCATAAAAAATATTTTTATTATATTCCTAAAACCGCATAATTATAACTTGCTTTGTTTAAAACTTAATTTTTTTGATTTTTTTAACCTTAAAAAACTTCCCTTGGGGTTTGGTGCAGATGCATTTTTATTAAGCTTGGTTAAGTTTGTGACATAGTGAAAAGTTACTGTTTACAAAAATTCGTGAAAGTCGAGAGTTTCAAAAACCCATCGTACAGACATACATAGGGCATATTCTTAAATTACGTAACCCCTCTTCCCCCCTCCGTAATGTATTTTTAAGACAAAATATATTCAAGAATCATGACAGTGTAACGCAAGGTTAATAACCCCCCTTCCTTCCTTGAGCGTTAAGTACTTTAGGAATCGGCCCATACACATAGGTACATGGAATAGGGTGTCTCAGATAAAAGTAACTACAAGGGGGTTTATGAGGATTTAGGAGACGGTAAGACATACCAATTTTGGTAAAAAAGTGGCGCTATTCCGAGCTGCATCAAAGAAAACATTTATATGCGTTTTCAAAATATTGAGAAATAAATGGCTCCATGAGGGATCTGATACCTTCCTAGCTACCCTATTAGCACACTTCAAGTGAAGGCATGATAATATATCAGCTTTGAAAAGTTTTTTGTATATATCTGCGAAACTAAAGCTCTTACGAAGTTTTTAGTAATTTTACACGAATTATTGAGCAAAATATAGTCTACTATATTACGAAAACTGTATATTGAAACGATGCTCCGTTAAAAGGATAGATTTTTATAGTTTTAATTGTCAAAAAACTGTCATTAGCATTAATAGATTTTGACCAAAATAATCAGCTCGTAAGAGTGTCGAGCACTATTTTACCTGAAAATTTTATGGAAATCGGTTCAGCGGTTTAGGAGCTATCGTGTTACGGACAGAAATAATATGCACACACACACACACACACACACACACAGACAGACATTACGATGATATTGCTAGGATAGGTCAAAATACACCCAAATAACACATTTCGGCGTTATCTAAAACAAAAAAATTTCGTCGAAAATAATACTTATTAATAATACCATTGCTATGCGGGCTAGGAAGGTAAAAACTAAAAATTGTGACTTTTTGAAAAAAAATAAAGTCCTAAAAAAATTTTTTACGTCATTTTATTGGCCTAGTCATATTTATATAGTTTTATTCAATTTGTTTAAAAAAAGGCGACAGTATTTTAATTTTTCGAATAACACAATTTAAGTTTTTTATTTTAAAACCCCCTATAGATATTTTTAACTTCGACACTGCATCCGATTAAGCTCGCAATAGCGCCACTTTTTTCCTTTTGAACGAATATCGTAACCGTTTCTGAAAATCCCACACACCCTATGTACTTACTTTTATTTGGACACCCTGTAGACAAACAGACACATTGACTCATCGTGATATGGAAAAATGCACGAAGATTGACTAATTTAGGTTAGAAAATCCCCAAAGGGCACATTTGTGAAGGTATCAAAAAGAAAATGTCATTAAACACAAATAATACGTTTTCTATTTTTAGAGTTCCAGGCTAACAAAATAATTCAGTACAAGTTAACCGCATAAAAAGGACAAAATTTTAATACTGCGTCAGAAAGTAGGGATTTCGGTTAATTAGAAAATAATAAAACTAACATCAACAAATTCTAACAAACTAAAGTTTCAGTCCAAGAAAAACTATATAAAAATAAAATTTTCCTTACCAAAACACCAGCGAATTCATAAAATTATAGCAAGTAAAACACTGCAACAATGACAGTCAAAATGCTTCCCTAGTCTTGAGGACATGTCACTCTAAAAATGCCTGGCACTTGTTTTAGTCCAGCGCCTACTACGCGGGAAAAAACAATATTGTTTTAAAGCATTGCCCATACATAAGATTAAAATGTCTAAGCAGAAAATTTTTAAGATGCAACTTGACAACCAGAGGGGATAAAAAAATAATATTTTGGATCTAGGATGTATGGAATATGCTCTTTAATTGTAGGTAGCTGAAATGTTCATTTATAGTACTTAACCATGTCCACCTAGATTAGTCAAACGTTCCACTGTGGGACGCCTCAAAATGGTTGAAAAAGTCTAAAAATGTTTAGGAAAAGTTCAAAATAATCACGAAAATTCGAGAAGTGTCCTAGAAAAGTCCGAAAATTTGCTGAAAAACTCTGCAAATCTACTGGAAATGTCAGGAAATATTCTGGAAGAAATGTTTTAAGAAAATCTGGAAATTGATTGGAAAAGTCTGAAAATATCCTAAAAAAGTCTGGAAAGATTCTAAAAATATTCTGGAGATGTCCTGGAGAAGTCTGGAAATGTCATGGAAAAGTCTGTAAATATTCTTGGAAGGCCCATGTTTTCGAAAAGTCTAAAAATGTTTTAGAAAAGTGTGGAAAAGTTAAGGAAAAGTGTGAAAATGTTCAGAAAAAATCTAGAAATATCCTGGAAAGGTCTGGAAATGTCCTGGAAAAGTTTAAAAATGTTTTTGAAAAGTCTGGACTTGTTCAAAAAAACTCTGGAAATAATCAGGAAAAGTCTGTAAATGTCTGAAAATGTTCTGAAAAGTTTGAAAATGTTCTGGAATAGTCTGGAAATATTGTTTAAAAATAATTTTAATCTGTATCTGTTATACTATCAACGTTATGAATAGTCAACCAATTTTATTAATGGGACTAGATGTTAGTGTGTACAAAAAAATCTAGGTAATTGACAAAAATAAGCATTTTAAAAACTAATTTATTTAAAATAATGTAATGGAACATCTCTCAATATCAAGCAAAAAAAAATTATGATAAAAAATCTCATTTTCATATGACGACCAGCCTTTAAGTCACGGAGCTTTTAGAAAATTTTGTTTTTTGGCACATCGCACCTATAACTTTTTTATTCTATGGTGGTTTAAATTGCTTTTGTGTAGCTGCATACCTGTCAAACTGAATTCATCTGCAACTTTCAATTTTTGATATATTAGAGAAAATTCGTATTTTTTAAATATTCCAATTTTTATACAATCGTATCACACTTATTTTTGGTATTTTTTATAAATTTTTATATCTTTATTTTATTAATACTTATTTGTTTGTGATAATTTTTCTAAGATTTCTGTTTTAAAAGTATTTTGAACTGACTAAACCAATTAAAATATTACATAAAAACAAAAATATAAAGAAATAATAAAAAAATTAGGTAAGGAAAAACCGAATTCAGTCGACAGTAAAATATCAGATCAGTCAAATGAAACTTTGAGAGAAAAAAAAATATTAATGGGACTTAAAGCATTGGAAATTGTAGAGCGGCGAGAAACGAAGTTAAAAAAAATAAATGCGTGAGCAGGGGCGTTGTGGGTTTGGTTTGGGGGGGGGGGGGGGTAAAAAAGGGAGAGAAAAAAGTGACATACAGAAAAGTCATAGACCATGAAAATGTCTAAAACTTTCGTAAATGTAATTTTTTACATAACCTCAAAATGTTCAAGATAAATTAAAAAAACCGTAATATTTTTTATTTTTTGTTTTTTATTTTTTATTTTTGCAAAAATAATGTCAGTTTAACAAAACTTGGTAAGAGTAGAGCTCTTTGGGTGCTAAATGTGTACAATATTTAACAAACAAAAACATAAAGAGGTTTCTAAGATATTTTTTTTCCGCTCAAAAACACTTTATTTTTAAATGTAATTTCTCCTTCAGAAAATCATCGTATCTAGTTCTGCTGGTACTCAGTTTTCCGCACTGAGATATACTTTTTGGTGAAATAAAAAAAGATAATATGCGTCATTTAAAAACATGTTCAAAAAAGGAAAAAACTAAAAAGTTGTAGTTATTTTATAAGTTTTAAAATATTTTTTTAAAACTGACTATATTATTTAATTCTACGCAAGAAAAATGGCTATTATTATGGCTAAAAAAAACCTGCCTGGCTATATATAGAAAAAATAAAAAACAAATAATAAAAAAAATTACGGTTTTAAAAATTTTTCTCGAACATTTTGAGGTTATCAAAAAATGACATTCACAAAAGTTTTAGACATTTTCATGGCCTATGACTTTTCTGTATGTCACTTTTTTCTCTGACGTCAACTTTCGCCGGAAACCGAACCGATTCCCTGCCCCTTTTTACCCGCCCAAACGTAACCCGCAACGCCCCTGCTCACGCATTTACTTTTTTTAACTTCATGTTTTGTCGCTCTACAATTTCCAATTCTTCAAGTTCTGTTAATAATTTTCTTTTTTTTTGCCTTAAATTATGGTAATTATTCTTAATCTTCTTTGCAAAATATGCTCAAATTACAAAAACATTTAAGCATAAATAAACACTTAGCCACGATCTAATCACTTCTAAACGTTTTTCTTTCAATTCACCCCTCTCAAACAAAAATTCAATTTCCGCTGATTTCCCCCTATTTTTTCCCGATGGAAAAGGAGAAAAAACTTCCTTAAACCATTTTAATCTTGGAAAGCTGCGAGCCCCGCCTTGGCCCAATACAAGTAATGCGTAAACAAAATTTCATTATTTCGCCACTAAAGAAGTTTAAAACAACCCTCGAGGGGGCGCTTTTAATTATTTCCTAACATAAACTTTAAACGGATTGCCGGAAGGATAAGGCCTAAGAAGAGAAAAATATGTTTTTGGGTTATACAAATTTAAAACTTCTCAGTTCGTCCGTATACAAGGGCTAGAGACCCTGTATGTATGACATATTTTTACAAAAGAGGGGCGAGACAAACCCATCAAAGTCAATGATATTAACATTTTTTTGTTATGTTATTTTTTTGCCAAGTTCATTGGCGTTTGACTAAAATAATTTAAATTGTCAGCGGTGAGTGGCATCAATCATGAAAAATTATAAACAAACACGTTTGTCCGCACCCCCTGTATGAGTTTTGTTAAAAAACGTTTATTTTTATTTTCCGACGCTTATGAACTGACAAGGACAGAAGGTGCGTATCCCTCTAAACATCGCTTGAGTATACAGGACCGATATTTTCATCCTTTGATTTTGACCATTGACTACGGGTAGACCCGGCATGGGCCTAAATTGCCATTATATCAAGCTTTTATCGCAATTGACCAAATACAAGTAAGAATCTAATGAGCAAGACAGGGATGAAAATAGAATTTCGGTTTGGTAAGTCCGGAGACATGCAACATCGCAAAAATATTCTATTTGCTTCTCTTGGATAAAAAAGGGCAGTGGCGGTGCAAAATAAAAATTGTGAATTCCACTAGCATTTTTTTATCAACAATTTTCTGTTTTAATAATAAATAATTCATGAATACTTACTTGTGTATACTGTGTTTACAAAACTCTCTTCAGTAAAAAAAAGAGTAAAAAGAATTTGTTAGCATGCTAAGTGCAGTGGATGTATTAAAATTATTGTTTTTATCTTAGAACTTTACAAATGTTCTACCTGTCAGGTAAAATATTTTCTTTCTTTGAACAAGGGTCTTCTTCAACTCTTCTCTTCTTGGGTGGACTACAAGTTATGCTCGAGTCAGATGAAATTTCGGAACTAAAAATTTCAATTCGGAATGGGACAACTGGGCGCCAGGCCTAATGGGCGCCGGGCCAACTCAGCGCCGGAGCGCCGGACTATTTTTTTTTCGATAAAATGTGCAGATAAAAAACAAAATAAATATGTTATTTATACAAAAATTTTAACTTCTATTCGTCTAAGTCGAGTTTTGAAATTTGGTAGGTGTAGTGTTCTGGTAACCTGGTAAAAATACCATTGATGTTTTTCATTTCAAGAATGGCGGATCCAAAATGGTGGATTTCTTTATTTTTAAGCCGATTTGTCTTAAACTTAAAAGTTTGCAGTGTTTGCGATCACTTAATACAGTTTTATGCTCAAACTTAAAAAAATTATCGGATCCAAATATAGTCCAATATGATTTTTGACTCAAACTCAAAATGGCGGATTTTTTTATTTTTAAACCGATTTGGATTTGCCAGGTTACCAGAACTCTAGACCTACCAAAATTTCAACACTCGACTTAATGGATTTGACTCTAACAAAACCAAATTTCAAGAATATTACGTAAAGGATTTTTTAAAGATGTTTTTGCATAAATAATAATATATCTATTTTGTTTTTCATCTGCACATTTTATCAAGAAAAAATATTTTAGTCCGGCGCCCAGTTGGCCTGCAGCCCAGTTGGCCTGCCGCCCAGTTGGTGGCGCCGAGTTGGCAGCGCTCAGTTGTCCTAGACTGCAACACATTTCAGGACAAATTATTATTAAAAAATAATCTTATAAGTGCGGGGAAGTGACACTTTCTGAATCAAAATGTGTGAGGGTAAAATCGCACGGTCGCAGAAAAAACTATCTATCGTGACGCTACTGAACTTTCTCGTGTTTTAGCAAAAACTATCCGTCAAGACGACTTACCCATGAAATGTTGTTTTTTATCGATTTTTTTCTTCTTTTGCACAAAAAACAATTTCGGACCATGCTTGAACTAAAATAGTTACTTCTAAACTTGTTTTTAAACGTTTTTAAGATTTCTTTTTGTAATATTCCCGCACAAAATTCAAAAAAATTCATTTCCTTACTTAGACAACATTGTCTATCAGTTTTCCCTGTATAAGCCGACTAGCAGGTTGAATCACTCAAAATACGGCAGGTGGATTAAAAGTAGCCAGCTGCTTTTCTGTCGCACTTATGCCGTCAGTGTGACAGAGATAAAAGTACCCATATATTATCTAGGGTATTACTAGCATGCAAAATCAGCCTATCTTTGTCCGTTTCACATGTTCAATAATGTCTATCTCTGTTTTTATTGTAAAAGAAATACCCGCCCATAGAAACCAAATTGGATAGGGTCAATAAAAAATGCCTTGTCTTTCCGTCTGTAACGCCCTTTCAGGGCGTTATACAACTCAATGATTTTGACTTAAATAAATTTGAGTTTGAAGAGTTTGTCGCTGTCGCGTCTCTTTATCTTTAAAATATGTCATGGTTTCTAACAATGACTACCGGCAAAAATGCACTTTTTTTGAAATTAGAAAGTGAAGTTTATGTTAATGCCACCGATTCCCGGAGTAATAGGTACAGGGTGATTCACCATATTTTGAATCCCCGATTAGCGCCTTTATTATTCATGATAGAAAAAAGTTTAAATGCAGTTTTGTAGTTTATCAAAGGTTTTTTAACCCATATGACAGATCTTGTCAAATGTCATTCTAAATGTCAAAATTTGACATCAACTTTCTTATATTAAATGAAAACCCAGCATATATTTTTATTTTTAAATCTGCCTTTTCTTTCTGATTTTAAAAATGTATAATTTTTATTGGAGACAATAAAACTCCCTGTTTAAGAAAATAAAATTCAACCAATGAGTATATGACCCATATAGAGTGGCAACCAACGAGTCTTGCAACATTGAGGGGCAGATGGAGCTAAAATAAATTCGTCTAGTACGCAATATTCAAAGACAACTACTATGATCTAATGGCATTTGTATGCAACTTAATCGTACTAGTAGTCCCTGAATATTGCGTACTAAAAGAATTTATTTCAGCGCCATCTACTTCTCAATGTTGCAAAGCTTGCCAGTTGCCATTTTATATGGGTCATATACTAATTGATTCAATGGAGTTAGCTTAATACTAAACTGTCCAGCGACGTCCGTTAATTGAAGTATTTTAAAAAAGTTTAAAAATACCCATGTTTTTCCCGAGATTCTAAATTTTTTTTAAAACTAATGTATATAGGAAAACATGTGGTTGTATTTCGTTATAGTCAATGAAATTATCTTTAAAATGATATGGGGTATCCGTAAATTAAATCAATTAAAAAAAAAACAGAAAATAAATCATTTTTGTTGCAGGTTTTATCTAATTTTCTGACACTAAGCTTAATATGAAAAAATTAATAATATAGTTTCGTGTAGAAAGTGAAATTCCCTTTGCAACAAAGTGAAACTCGGTGGGGTTTGACTTATAACAAACTCTCCAGCGGACGTCCGTAAATGGCGGTGATTTAAAGAAATCATTAAAAAAAAATTGTTTTTCACACGTTTTATTCGATTTTCTTAAAAACCAAGCTCTTTATCAAAAAATGTGTTGTATACTTTATTATAGAAAATAAAATTTTCTTCAAACGGTGTATATTAAAGTGAAAGTTATTTCATAGTTACCCCTCCAGTGGTGTCCTTAATTTAAAGTAATTATTTAGAATCACCAAATTAATCAATGCTTTTTTAGGTTTTATCCAATTTTCTTAAAAACTAAGCTTCTTACGACAAAAAATCTTCCTAACTTTTCGGTGGATAATTTTTTTTCTTTTAGACGGTATGTCACAAAATGTGATAGAAAATATGGCTCTCCAGGGACCTCCGTATATTAAGGTCACCCTCAAAAATTACCAAAAAACTATTACAAACGAAGGTCTATAGGATAGAGTAAATTAAAAAGTTTTTTTTTCCTTTTTTATTTAATTCTAGTTTCAATGAGATCGCGTCTCGCCTGAGACGTCCACCCAAGTTTGGATTTTTTTTTTCCTAAGAAACCTATTTTTCTTTAAAAATACATAAAATATGTAACCAAAATTGATTATATTGGTTATTTTTGAAATTTTATTTTTCGTATGCCCCTGGAAACTTTCGTGTGACATTAACCCCACATTATATTAAAACTTTTAAAAAGAAATTATATTTTCTACAATAAAGTATACTACATATTTTCTAGTTTTTGAGAATATTTTATAAAACCTATAATAAACATGTTTTTTCGAAATAATTCAAATTTACGGACGCCACTAAAGAGCTACTTGCTTTTCCTAGCCTAATCGACCCATACTTCGTTGGAAATGGATTTCTGTTCTCCACAAAAAACTGTTCTTTGTAATTTTCGATAAAAAGGTTAGTTTTCGAGAAGTAAACTAAATAAAAGTGAAAAAAAAAACAGGTTTTTGTAGGTTTGGAGGGGATTTTCTCCGTCCCTGTCGATATTTGGAGTTGGCAACAGGGATATTCGAATTCAGCAAGGTCGAACTGTTCATCCTTCCCATCCTAAGCCTTCTGTTATTATTCGTGTGACGAGAAGTACATCAATTAACCAGGCGAGGTACGTAGACTTGACACTTACGCCAAATCCTTACTATATCTATGCAGAAATTCAACCTAAAATTACATTCCACGAGCTAATAAATTCCCTCTGCACTTCAGTTCCAACTCAAACTCTCTAAACTTAGTAATTCCGACTAGTTTTGGGTCAACCCCATTATGAAAGCATTACCAGGGCTAATGAATATAAATGCTGACTGGGAGACTCATGGCATGGAGTTTGAGGGAAACGTATTATTTATAGTAGGTGTTGTAGACCTTTATTTAGGCCTCTTCTCTAATTGGATAAAATGTTTCCCTCTAATAAACAGGTATTGCCATAATTGGAGGGTTTTTGAGGTTGTAGAGGGCAAAATTGCAAATAATATCACTAAAAAAAGGGTAACAACATAAATATACATATAGTTGAGTAGCTTATAGTCCAAAATCGTGTCCCGTGGGATAGTTGTAGAAGATTCTTTAAAGCTACCCTAGATCGATTGGTAATATATCACACAATTTCAGGCCACCGGGTGTTTGCCTCCAATCTGAGTGGGAGTGTTGTTTTTTGATGTTTTGCCCTTATAACTTTTGCTAAATTACTTTTACATAAAAACCATTCATACGTTTTTTGTCTGCAAGAGAACAACAATTCACAATTAACAATTATAAGCCAAAGTTTGTGAAAAAATGGAAAATGCCGTTATTTTAGATTTATGCGTCATAAATGTTCTTCTTCCCAAATTTAAGGCAAATACACGGTCCGTTAAGAAACCGGTTGTCTTGTAACTCGGTGTCATGGCGGCCGTGACGTCAAGGCTACGTCACAGTTTGTCTAGGTGCTTGCTATAAATGTATTAAAGACTAACTAAAAGAAATTTTATACGCCTGTTATTATTTTGTGCTTCAGGTCAATAACCAAATGTAAACAATTTTTTAAAGCTGGATTTCGAGTTCCGTTAAAGTAAGTTATAATAAGTAGGGTTTCGTGTGAAGTAAGCAGTAAGAAATGGTTGATTTCTTAGTTCTTTCTGCTTACGTTTTACTGTAACTAAACCAAACAGTTAATTTTTCCTTGCAGCTTATGTCTTATTGCTTACTTTACGGAACCATGAATCCAGCTTAAAATTTATTTTTAAAAAAACATGTTATATCTGTCAGCAGAATGTGTACTCTATGAAAAAGTAGAGGAAGAAGTAAAGTTATTCTTACAGTTGTGAGATAAAAATTTACGGAAAAATGCAATTCAAATATATACAATTAGCGGCAAAAATTTTGATTCAAGTCAGTTTTTTGTGTTAACTAATACCTTAGAAAACTAAAAGAAACTGGTGAGTCTTTAAATATAATAAAAATTTTAAAAAACACAAATTTTCCTGTTTCGGTTGTTTTCTACCCATACAATGTGGGTCATACAAGGTTACGAGGGGAGCTGGGACATAGACCTTGGGACGGTATGGGTTTTTTCTCTATACTGTATCTGATATCTGCAAACGACACATAATTTTTTAAATAAATTTTTGATAGTTATCATCACAACCAGTATTATAGGGCAAGACAAAAATTATGAAATGAACTTTACACACAAATAAAAAATTACTAATAGTTTAAATGATGTACCTATTACACAGCATACCTACTTTTTCTTTAAAAACAAATTTAACTTTTAAATATTTTTAAAATTTCTTAAAAATCGAGGTAAAAATAGTATTGTTGTTATTTTATCTTAAATATTTGACTTTGTTATTATTAAAAAAGAAAAAAGTTTAAATTGGCAAACTAGTAGAATTTTTGACGATCTTTAATTTTCTTAAATCAAAAAACATAAAACCAATTTTAATTAAACACCCTGCATTTTATAATTTTTATTTGATTTATTTTCCTAAAGTTAAAAATAACGAAGATATACAAAATTCAAAATTACGCTTAGACTTCTTTCTACCAATAAAAATTACAATACGTAATTTTGAATTTCAAAAATATCTTCGTTAATTTAAACTTTAAGCAAAAAAGTCAAAAGATATTAATTTTTGTTTAGAATTGAAGGGCCTATCAGAAAAAATATAAAATACAGGGTTAAATTAATTTTTTTAAATATTTTTTTAAAAAACTCATTAAACTCCAAAAAGAGATGCTCAATTTTTACCTTAAAGAGCATCAAAAATTCTACTAGTTTGCCAATTTAAACTTTTTTCTATCTTTAATAATAAAAAAGTTAGTTAGCAATGGTGGACACTTAACTTGGAACACCCTGTATAGCACTCAAGCAGGAAGGAAGGAATATTAGCCTTGCGTTACAGTCAATGTATTTTTATTATGATTTTTCTTGAAAATGCGTTAAGAAGGGGGGATCAAAAATCCTGAATCTTGCGTTATGTAATTTATGAATGTTCCGTACTGCCACTGACTTTAAATCATTTCAATTTTCTTTGCCTTAATTTTTTTGATAAAATTTTTCAGAAAAAAAATTATAGATGCCCACGACAAGAATCAATAATATGTTGCTAGTTTGCTTTAGTGTTCGGCGAAAAAAGTTTAATTAAATTGAACAAGAGTCGATTTAACTTGGAAAGGTTTTTATAATAGAGTTCTGAATCTGATATTTATAAAACTATTGGAATTTTTATCATAAATTTTTAAATTATTAAATTTTTTAATAAATTTTAGTTTTTTCCGGCTTTTAAATAGATCTATTTTTATTTTCTCATAATATAACGTATATGTCTCCCTTTATTGATCGTGGAGCAGGCAGACTACCGCGTCATAGGCTGCCGAGTTCTTATTGGCTGGGAGTTACCAGACAACCGGTTTCTTTGCGGACCGTAAGGCAAACAACGGGCGACTTAAAATTAAGTGATTCATCACCAATCGACCGAGGTAGTCTGAAACTTTGTTGATCAATTCTGAATTTTCATATTTTCATTAATATGAAAATAATTACAATATCTTCTTTTGTTCTTGAAATACGAAGCTTAGTAAAACGACAGGTAAATTGTTGTTATGTTGCAAACAAATTATAACCTACACAATTTTTCTGTAAAGTTAATGTGGCAAAAGTTACAAACAAAAGTTTGCCAATCTTGGATTTAAGATTGATTTAAGATATAAAGCTAATTACTTTACTTTCTTAATTGCTGTTCTATTGCAAACAAAAAACGTGTGAACAGTTTTTCTGTAAAACTAATTTTTTCTACAAGTTATAAGTCAAAGTTTGTGAAAAAAACGAAAAAAGCCGTCATCTTGCATTTATAATGGCACACCTCCTACTCAAATTGGAGGCAAACTTCCGGTGACCTTAAATTGTGTGATCTATTACCAGCGTACTTCAAAGAAAATATTTTACAACTATCCTACAATATACTATAAGGCCTCTACACTAATAGGTAAAGGTATAAAATCTTTGAATATAGTATCGTTTAGAAAAATCCGGTGAAATTCAAAATCCATGCATACCATTCTAATAAAGTTTGCGGACATTTTAAATGCAGAGGCACGGCCATTTTCTTTCGCTGCGATTTGCATTTACACGATATCGTCGCGTCTCCGGCAATATATAATACCTACTTTCTAATATTCCTCTCGAGAAAATCTAGGATTTTCGAACCTGAAGATTCCTTTCTATGAGTTTTACTACACTGATGGGAAAATGGACACACAGTGGACCAAGACAACCGTTTCTATAAGTTTTACGTTCAATAAAAATTAAAATCTTAGTTAGCATCAGATATGAGACTGATACAGTATTATTCGCTGTATCTCCAAAAAGTCCAAAGGTTCGGTTCGGCTATTGATAGAAAAAAAAACAGTAAGGAAGTAGAGAACATGGACTAATAGTAATCAAAAATAAAACTAAAGTTATAAAAATCAACGATGCAAGAATACCAACGACAAAATAAATGACAGGTTTTAAATTCATGAGAAAAGTGTGTTGAATTCTATGGAAAATTAAGTCAAATCAACAGCCTGTATAGCCCAGTCATTTTAGGAATTCACCTGGAAAAAAATAGGTGCAAGCTTGATTTTTGTATAATTATTCCTTCCCAAATGTTATAAAAATGAGTTTTCTGCTATTTTCTCGAAAACTAATAGTCAAAAAATACGCAAAATCATTCGATATATACTATAAAATTATGAAAAAGACCTAAATCAACATTTTAAAAAATATATAAAAAAAAAATTTCTCACTCTGTAGGTAACTTATTTTAAAATGTTAATACTTTATAATATTAAGCTTGATCCCCACTTGTACCAAACACCATTTACTAGAATTTTGTTTTTGTTTTCTTAAAGTTAAACAACTTTAAGTAAAGGTTAGGAAATGGTTAATACCAGCCAGTGGCGGAGCTAGGATTTCCTGGGGGAGGGGCCAAAGTAGCAGCAAACATAAAAAAAAAAATTTGTGGTTTTTAATAGAAATTGAGATGTGAAATTTAGTAGCCAAAGAAATTAATAGCGCTGCAGGCGAAATTAAAAAAAAAATAAGTAGAATTTGTGACAAATTTTAAATAAATGATGCTGCTAAACTGGGAGGGGGGGGCGGGCCACTCTGGCCCCCCTCTGGATCCGCCACTGATACCAGCCGGGCCACTAATGGAATTTTGAAACTTGAATTTTTTTACAATTAGGAACTGTACTCGAAAAAAAAGCGTAATATTAAAAATACTGAACTTCTGGTTAGAATCACTGTTAAAATACGCGCAAATGCGCACACTTTTATTTTATTTGAAATTCCAGCTTAACAGATTTTAAAGTATTTTTACAAAAAATAGTCTTTGACTAAACTTAAATATGACAAAGGGGTTTAGGCAAAATAAATGGAACATAAGTGTGGTTTATTAAGGGTTGAAAATTATAAACAGAGGTACTTACATAATGTTTAAAAAGATATTAATCATAACAAAAACATTTCATGTAAAAAAAAGCCAAGTACGCGAAAATGGCATTCCGTAAAAAGAATTGAGATAAAAGTAAAGCCAAGTTCTCCAAAACAAATTTCAAAATGAAAGGTTCTTACTAGTTTGGAAATACTTTGCTATTACAGCCAAACTTCTTTATGTTCAATTTAGCACTGTGCCTAAGAGTCATTTACAGCCGTAATAGCCAAGTTTAGAAAAATATTTCCAAACTAGTAAGAACCTTTCATTTTGAAGAGGAGGAAGAGGTGTTTTAATTTTTTTTCCATGGTTTTATCGTAGTTCCTATCAGCCTTCCAAAGCTCAGCTCTCTAGCGTTTCTGAAAGTGCACAATGTTACTTTTACATAACTTTACATGTATAGGGGAGGGAAATAAATTAAAATTGTCGTGTTTTTAAATTTTGTCCTATAGTTTTATCATAGTTTCTAACAGTCTTCCAATGTTCAGCTCTCTAGCTTTTCTGGAAGTGGGTAATGTTACTTTTACATAACTTTACATTTATAGGGGAAGAGAGTAAATGAAAATATTGGACTTTTTAAATTTTTCCCATGGTTTTATCACAATTTCTATCAGCATTCCAATGCTCAGCTTTCTAGCGTTTCTGGAAGTGGGCAATGTTAGTTTTATATAAATTTACATTTATAGGAGAGGGAAGTAAATTAAAATGTTGGTGATTTTAAATTTTTTCATATAGTTTTATCATATTGTCTTTAAAAAGTTCAGCTCTCTAGCGTTTCTGGGAGTGGGCAGTGTTACTTTTACATAACTTTACATTTATAGGGGAAGGAAGTAAATTATAATTTTGGGGTGTTTTTTTATAACTTTATCATAGTTACTATCGGTCTTCCAAAGCTCAGCTCTTTAGCATGTCTGGAAGTAACCAATGCTACTTTTACTTAACTTTACATTTATAGGGGAGGGAAGTAAATTAGAATTTTGGGGTTTTTTAATTTTTTCCTATAGTTTTATCATAGTTCCTATCAGTCTGCCAAAGCTTAACTCTCTAGCATTTCTGGAAATGGGCGATGCTACTTTTACATAACTTTAAATGTAAATTAAAATTTTTTCCAGGGGTTTGGTCATAATTTCTATCAGTCTGCCAAATTTCAGCTTCGTAGCATGTCTGGAAGTACAGTAGAATATTGATGATCTATACATGAGTGAGTGAGTGAGTGGCAATTTCGACGTTTTTTGAAATTTCGTAACTACTTTACTACTTTATGGAATTCCATGAAACTTAGAGGGGTTGTTAGCTCCATGGAGATCTGCGACTGTGCAAGATGTGAGATTCGTAGCTCATTCCGAAGTAGAGTTTTAAATAGGTCAAATATGGTTACGGCGCGCGAACTTGTTTCATGATTTTTTGCCAATGCTGTTAAAAACCAGGCTCTATGTATATGGATAAATTATATTTTTTTAGATTTTTTTTTAATGATCAGAAAATCCAAAAAAACATTAAATTTGGCATTATCTTGCTGCAAAGTAAAATGTGGATGGCATGGAACGACATTATTATATCCCCACTATTTCCAGTGTAGCGCCGCACCAAGCTGTTATACTACTTATCTTAAAAAGGTCAATGGCTATCAGCTACTAAATCTTATACCACTTTATTCCATAGCACCTATTGTGTGGTGGACATGACGCTGTCTGTCAAATTAAGGAACCGGTCTTTGTGTAGTAAAGTAAATGTGTAAAAAAAGCTGCAAAAAGGGTATATTAGCTCACACATATACTATACTATAGTAGTGTGAGCTATGGTGATCCTAATTTTTTCGAGAAAAAAAAAGTTGCTCCGATTTCAAAAATTTTTGTATATCTTTGCGTTTCAGATGATTTTGAAACTTTTTTGTTGCGCCGTCTGTCTGTCTGTCTGTATGTCTGTCTGTCTGTCTGTATGTCTGTATGTCTGTATGTCTGTATGTCTGTATGTCTGTATGTCTGTATGTCTGTATGTCTGTATGTCTGTATGTCTGTATGTCTGTATGTCTGTCTGTAACGACCAACGCGCATAACTCAAAAACCGCTTGGCCGATTTTAATGAAATTTGGTACCTAGGCTGGGTCTTGGGGCGAGATGGTCCCATTTAAAAATGACCAAAATCCACCGAACACAAACCAAATAAAAGGGTGGGGGTATATTTTAAAAATTAGAGTTTATGTGAAAATATTGCGTGTGTGATATCAAACGAAAGGTAATTGAGTCTGCAGTAAAACAAAATACATTTTAATTTATTTAAAAAAAAGGATGGGGGTATATTTTAAAAATTAGAGTTTAAGTGAAAATATGGCGTGTGTGATATCAAACGAAAGGTAATTGAGTCCGGAGTTTAACAAAATACATTTTAGTTTTTGTTTTTTTAAGGGTGGGGGTAGATTTCAAAAATTTTAGTAAAAGTAAAAACATGGCTTGTGTGGTATCAAACAAAAGGTAATTTAGTCTGGAGTTGAGTAAAATATATTTCAGTTTTTAGTTATATTAGCTCACACATACACTATAACTATAGTACCTAGTGTGAGCTTAGGGGCCCATATATTGGCAGAGTATTTTTTATATTTGGCATAGTAGATGGTCCCCGATTTTTCGGCTTCTGAAACCAAGAGGTAACTGCCAAAGTTTGGGAAAAAAATTAATTTCCTGTTTTAGGCGAAATTATATTAATTTTGAAGGATTTACTTTAAGCGGGACCTACTCAAATTAAAACTATTAAAAAATTTGACACCTCAGTTCGAAACAAGATGGCGGCTATATTTCGAAAAATTATTTTTTCTTTGATATCTTCTTTAATTTTTGTGCAATATTGATTTTAAAGATGGCGGCGTAAAAAGCAAAGAGTTTTTTTTTGGAGGTTACCGAAGAAAACCAGACAAAACAAGACATCTCGTTAAAAAAAAGACAGATTTTTTAAAAATTTCGAAAAAGTTGACATAGGTATGTCATGTAACGGGTGATTCACTATATTTTAGACAATAGCTATCTCCGTTAATATTGATCTGACAGTAACATTTAAATTAGCAAAGTTGAACGATTTTTCCTAAATCATTAAATACTTGCTAAAATTTTGACATATGACACTTTTTATAACTTTTTACAGTTTTAAATTAAGCAGGTCCCACTAAAAGTAAATCCAACAAAATTAATTTCATTTCACCGAAAACAGGAAATTATTTTTTTTTCTTAACTTGCCATCTTGGATTCTGAAGCCGAAAAATCAAGGATTATCAAATAAAAATTTAGCTTTGGGTGTTAAGTACCACCATGCCAAATATAAAAAATAAGTGAAACCTCTCATAAGCGGACACTCACGGTTCCGTCGATTTTGTCCGCTTATTGGAGGTGTCCGCTTATGGGAGGGAACTGCGTATTTGTAATATATATTTATTAACAATTTCCGCTGCTTGAGTTTCTCCGATATTAAATTTTTCAGCGATCTTTCGTGCTGATAGATGTTCCTTCTCCGAAACGTTAGCAACTTCCATTTTTTCACGTAAACTAAGAAGTTTTTTACTAGGCACCAAGAGATTTATTACCACCCAATTGAACAATAAAAATAAAACACAGCAGTCACGCCCCCGTCGAATAAAGTGTGTTGAAAATACGACAGAAATATTTAGTCTCCGCATTAAAACGGATAGAGATAATTCCCCGGCTGCAGAGTGCGTTGTTGCCAACATACTACATAATGTTTATGCCCATGTCCTGCAGCACTCCGTCACGTTGTTAGAGGTTCGCGTCCGGTTAAGGGAGGTTTCACAAATTTTTAATCAAAAAAAATTGTCCGCGTCCGGTTATTAGAGTGTCCGGTTATAGGAGTGAATTTTACATGTAAAGAAATAGTGAAAAGCTTGGTTCCAAAAAATTTGTCCGCTTAATAGAGGTGTCCGCAAGGAGAGGTTTCACTGTATACCCTTTTTGCAGCTGTTTCTTAAAATACCCTACAAATTTACTCAACTATTCCATTAAAGAAACTTGTGGAAGCCAAGTCAAGTAAAATTTTATCCACAAACCACTGAGCGCTCATGGGCCTAGCTTTAGAGAAATCCTAAAGAGCAAATCCCTTAAGGTTCTTCTCGAGGATATTTTTATTTCAGTCCCTAGGTCAACTTGAAGTTAATTGACCACCGGAGTCGATTTTAAGTGTCAAAGCAGGTTTAAAGAGTCCGATGGGTTTTGTAAAATATTAAGCAGGAATATGTCGATTCCAAGAAAAAAGAATAGAAAAACCTTTTTCCCTTTATTTTTTTATTTAACAAGTTTTTAGCTACGGTTTTGTTGTTGTTATGTTTTTAAATAGTCTTCAGTTTTTTACATTCTACAAGATAGAATTGATGTTCAATTAATTTATTTATTATAATCCATTTTTCTTCTTCACAATCCTTCTTTGTAATTAGACAACTTTTTAAATCATCTTATATTTTGCATTGTTCAACCTTAAATAAAAAGTATAAAATTTTAACAAATTTGAATGTTAATCATATTTATCAATGGTTTATTTTATTTAATACGCCGCTTCTTCTAATTTTCTGTCTATTCACTACCCTTTATTTTTCGAGAGATCGTATTGTGTTACGTTGGGTCAAGTGGGGTAAAAACGAGACAAGTTTTAAATATATATTTTTTTTAAACAAGATACTCGACTTAAAGGCTTTGTTACGTTTCTCTCTATACAGAAAGTTATGTAGTATTGTCGCAGTTAAAAATGTTTCATTATGTTAATAATATAAGGTTCATTATCTCATTCTTAACCACTGGTTGGGCCAAAAATGAGACAGTGACTGGTTAAAAACGAGACAGTGTCTTTTATTTATTTTACATAAGGTTACGAAATATAGGACAGTATAGGCTATGGAAACGAGACACACTGAAAGGGTTTTAAAATATGTTTGAAAGGGTTAAATCTTAAATGGGTTAAATTAAATGGTTAGGTTTGTTTTACCATATTGTTGCGTTGTCTCAGTTTTGCCCTTTTTTTACACGACGGCTGGGCAACAAGTTAAAATTTATTAATTTTAGCTCACACATATACTATACTATAGTAGTGTGAGCTATGGTGATCCTAATTTTTTCGAGAAAAAAAAAGTTGCTCCGATTTCAAATTTTTTTATATATCTTTGCGTTTCAGATGATTTTGAAACTTTTTTGTTGCGCCGTCTGCCTGTCTGTCTTTCTGTATGTCTGTCTGTAACGACCAACGCGCATAACTCAAAAACCGCTTGGCCGATTTTAATGAAATTTGGTACCTAGGCTGGGTCTTGGGTCGAGATGGTCCCATTTAAAAATGAACAAAATCCACCGAACACAAACCAAATAAAAGGGTGGGGGTAGATTTCAAAAATTAGAGTTTATGTGAAAACATGGCGTGTGTGATATCAAACGAAAGGTAATTGAGTCCGGAGTTTAACAAAATACATTTTAGTTTTTTGTTTTTTTAAGGGTGGGGGTAGATTTCAAAAATTTGAGTTTAAGTCAAAACATGGCTTGTGTGGTATCAAACAAAAGGTAATTTAGTCTGGAGTTGAATAAAATATATTTCAGTTTTTAGTTATATTACCTTACACGTACACTATAACTATAGTACCTAGTGTGAGCTTAGGGGCCCATATATTGGCAGAGTATTTTTATGAATTTCAAAGCCGCATTTATTGTTTGACAAACGCGATACTTGCCGAGGGTCTACGATCGAGTACTCCGACACAACAGGAAAAGCTTCCAAATGAGATTTAAAAGAAAACAATAAATTTCACCCGTCTGCAGAAATTTTTTCGCCCATATGTGGAAAAGTACTTCTTTCCGCAGCAGTTTTATTTGATTTGTGCAAAATTAAAGATCAATTTTCACAAAAATTAGTATAGTTCAACAGTGTTCATAGGAAAAATAGCGTACAAAACTAGAAAGTAGCTTTCTTGCACTCGCGTGTTGTTTCACTCGGCTTTCACGCTCGTGTGAAATTTGTCACTTTCTTCTCTTGTACTATTTCCAATTTTATTATTTTATTTTACTGAGCAAAATTGAATGTCTTATTTTAGACCGACATTTCGACCATCTTGTTCTTGCACCATTTGACCATATCTGTAAGTCTATGTCGCCTAGTCCTTGTTTCTTCTCATCTTCCTCAAGTATTTTGAAAAATTTTCGGTTTCGCTTATCGTTCTGATACACTAAAAAGGAATTCCGGTGCACACGTATTTCTCGGACTAGTTGGCATTCTTAGGCGACTAATTAGTGTCACGCCAGACCAAAACAAAAATAATTTATGGCCAGACGGTGTTGGCATTACAACTTGCATGACTTGAGTGTTCGATCCGGCCTTTATGCGTGCTTACGTAAATGCTTGAACCTAAGAATTTTCGTCGGAAATGCATCGAGCTCTTTCCAGCTTTTAAACATTAAGAACATGCAAATTACCAAGCTAGAGTAAAAAAAATACTACTAATTTAGAAAGTTTTTCAACGTTGTCCGACGCCTATTCTCCACCTCCTTCGATCCTGACAAACATCTTCTGTCAGGTGTTTTTGACTTATTGATCTTTGGATTGACTGTTGCCATTCCAATTTAGGACGCGCTCTTTTTCTGCGCCCTATTGGTTGCCATTCTAGGACCTGCTTCGGTAACCTTTTGTCGTTCAACCGTTGTATATGGCCGTGCCATCTCAGTATTATGCTTTCCTCGATTCCCCTTACATGATCTGTTCTAGATATTCTCATTGATCTGCTTATTATATCCATTTCGACACTTTCCATTTTTCCTTTGTATTTTTCTGTTACGCGATAAGTCTCTATTCCATAGAACAGCGTGTTTTCACTATTGTTTCATATATGTTAAATTTTACATTCTTTTTTATCTCTCTGCTCCATAAAAACCTCATTTGCTTTAACTATCTTTTTCCAGTTCTTTACAGTCCCAGTGCATGGAGATATTGTTTGTCCATTGCTTAATTCTAACCCACTTGATTCGTTTCCAATACATAAGTACTGTGTCTTCTTCACGTTCACTGTTAACCCCCCCCTTTTGGTATTCTTCCGTTAACTTTCTCATTATTTACTCCATCATTACTTGGTCGTCAGCAAACTGTAGTGTATCAATGGTAAATCGGTCGTTAAGTTGTATTCCCATGTCGTGTACTTTACGTTTTCAGTTTTTTAGAGCTAGTGCGATATATCTCTTTTAAGACTTTCGTTACCAGGGAGTCTTCTGAAAGTCGATTTCCAATTTTAATTTTAGATTTTGACCCTTTGGATAGTTCTTTTGTCGCTTTTATGTATGTGTGATTGATATTAGTTTGTTCTAACACTGTCCATAATTTTTCTACTGGAACGGTATCATATGCTTTTTGTAGGTCCACAAAGGTAACATAAGTCTGGTATTCCTTTTCTCAATTACTTGATTAAGACAAAAAACATTATCACGACAAGATATGCCTGCACGAAACCCACATTGCCCTCTTCTTCTTGTTTATGAAAATCATTCTCTATTAGATCTCCAAGAATCCTACCGCACAATCTACTTAGAGTACTGGTTACTGAAATTCCTTTGCAATTGTTGAAATCCAGCTTGTCTCTCTTTGATTTAAGTACTTCATGTTTAATGGGAGTGAAGATTACACATACATAGATCAATTCAATTAGTAAATAATGTGGTATACCTTTGCCGTAGGTTTAAGCCTGAATCAAATTTGTTTAATACGCTTTGTTGCTGTATTAGCAAAAATGAATAAATTTTGCTCATCTTCTTAAACACTTCATTTCAGAGTTAATCCAGAGCATTTTGACGTAATGTCGTATTATCCCATATGATAAATTACTATAAGGACTCCTCTCCATTAAAGAACTATTTTTCCCCTAAGTTGTAAGTCCCCCAAGCCGCCAGACAATTGACAAACACTGATTCTGACAGCTCCAGGGGTATATTGGATTTATCGTGTCGACCATGAAACATGGAAAGCGCTTCATCGTTATAGATCGAAAACAAGATGACACATTCCAAAAAAAAATTACTACTCGAAAATTATAAATGACACTCCAGTAAAGATTTCCAGCGAAGTATAAGTTCTCCTCACTGATCTCTTCTTTTCTATTGTGTTCTAATAGTTTGAGCAGTCAGTATTTCTTACTTTAGTTTATTAAGTAGTAAGTAATCATCAGGCAGCGCCAGATCTTTCTAATGCTAACAGCCAAGCAGGTTTATAATTCTCTGTTTGCCATTCTTATTTACACAAAAACTATTAATAAACCTAATACAAATTAGCTAATCTTGAACCAGCCAAAACTGACGAAAATTCTCGAAAACTTACAAAGAAGAAATAATTGAATTAAAAGAGTTATTGACAACAATCTGAAAATAAATGGAACTATCCGAAAGAAGACGTAAATAAATATAATCAAAAAGTATAGGTCGAAATTTTACCAACAGGATTTTTTGTTTTAGGTTCTTATTTAGCATTTTTGCTACAATATTTTCTTAAATAAATAATAAAATTCCACTTCATATTTAAATAATTTACAAAATAAATAATTAAATAAATCTAAATTAATAAACTACTAAATAAAGTATGTTAATTAAATTGTATAGTTTTAAACAAATTAACTTAAAAATATATTTTTTAAAACTTTTTTTTTTTTTAAATTGGACTTATTTTTAATTGATATTAATAAGTGTATTCAATCAAGCCTGTACAGTAGGTGTTTCATAAACCACTTTTATTTATGATTCCAAGATTGTTGTCAAATGATCAGCTGTTCTGTTTAGGGAAAGGATTGTTCTTTGGGTCCTATAAAATACACATTTAGTTTAAAACGTTCTTAAATTTTTATTAAATTAAAGTTACTTAAAACTACAATAATATAAAAGGCTTAATAGAGACAATCGTACAAAGCCTTTTGCAAACACTGATTTTTGAACCATTAATTTTGATGAGTATTATAATTAGAATATAGATTTTTTAATTGTTTTAATGATTCTGGTAGTAAATTATTATTAATTTTATAAAAAAAACTACAGAAATTATAAAATATTAAATGTTTTATATTTAGCCAGTATAATTTCTTTAACGTCGGTTTTATTTTGATATAGCTAACTGCATTTAAAATTATTTTTATTGCACGGTTTTAATAATGCCTTTTCCTAAATATCCACTTTTGTGTCCACTACAATTCCTAGATATTTGATAGAATCCACAATTTCTAATTTTTCATTGTTGGTTTTATTGACTTTTACTTTTAATTTCTTTGTATTGAACCCGTTTATGACTAGCTTTAACTCAGAACTGTATAAATAAATAATATGTTCCAAAGAGTAGCATTTTAAATAAATTAAAGTATCATCAGCAAACACCTGAATTAAACAGTTTTTTTAAATTGATGGTTGCACTTTTTCGTAAAGAATAAATAGTAAAGGCCCTAATTTACTTCCCTGTGGTACTCCAATTTTAATTTTTTTATGGTAGAGTGATGATTCTGGAACGTTATTTTCTGTTAAACAAATAATTTTAAAACCATTCCAAAACATTTGCTCGCAATCCATATTTTCAATAGATTTTGTAATAATATCTCCCAGTCAGTTGTTTCAAATGCTCCTCTAAAATCTAAGAATCTCTAAGAAAGCTTAACCTCACGGGGGTCCAAGACCTAATGGACACCTGATAAGTGTTCGTTTAGTTTACGGTTTCGTCCTTATGGGGCTCTTCGAAAAACTGTCTGGTCAATGTGACACCCTTGCTAAATTAACTATACGGTTTGGTCTCTCACCTTACGGTTCTATTGAGAAAACAAAATCATTTACTCTACAAGAAGCGCCATTTACCAAAATACGACAGAAACTAAAACAGCAGCAGGCAGGCGAGTAAAACTGCTATATCATCGATTGATGAAAATATCGATTGAAAGAGATAATCCATCACGTGACCTACGACACACATTGTGCTGATTGCGTTTATTCCGATATTAAGTTTTTTTAATTTGTCTTTTAGCCCTGATGAACTTATTGACACAACTTGGATATAGTGAGTTCCGACAAAAACTATTGCAGCTCGACCAGTTTTTGTTTGAACTTTCTACTCCCAATAACAAATGCTGCTTTAAAATCTAAGAATCTCCCAAGTAATATTTCATTTGATTCAAAACACCTCCCATTTTCCACTAGATACTGACTTGCAATTTATATAAAATATTTTATTCTAAATCGTAATTTAAGCTAAAGAAACTTCGTAAAGTTTGACTTGCAAGGAGCTCAGCTATCGGAATTTCGGGCCATTGCGTGTATTGCTCCATCTTTACGTCTAAGTTTTATACCAAATAAAATGCATAGTATAGGCTGCTCATCTCATCCGCCGGGACAGATTATTCGGATGGATTGGTACGCAATCCACTATTTATATGTTCCCACCCCATAACCATTAGTTTACGTTATAGAGGTGATCAATGAGCCATTCGTGTACAGTGTGTCCCATAACACAGGATAGGGTGGTTTGCCACCCTTCCGGGGGGGTAGTGGAGGTGAGACCTCCTTCGGCTTATTCAAAAGAGAACTATTTTCCAAAGCTCGAAAATTTTAAACAAATCTTTATGGGACGGGATTTCCTTATCACTATACTCAATCTCAAACTGAGTTTTCAATGGGGTATCAACTTTTTGCAAAAGAATCATAGCATAGTTTGACAATGCTTCCAAATTTTCCCAAAAAGTGGACAACAATAATCTCAAATCATGTGGGTTGCTCGATTTTGCAGAAGGGGCTTGACAAATAGACGTCCAATAATTTGTTACCAAAAGTGTTTTATTATTAGGGCGCCTAATCATCGCATCAAAAGCTACTCAATAATTATCCAAGGTTAGCGGTATGTTCCTAATCACAGATGCTGCTTCTCCCACAAGAGCGGTATTTAAAGCATGAAATTTAGCTATTTCACTCATGTCAGCTTTATCATGAACAAGTGACTTAAACATATCAAAAAAGGTGGGCCATTTTTAAGATTACCGTCAAAATGGGGTACCTCTATTCTTTTAATTTCAAGACCCTTGTCCACATTTACCAGGGAATAGTTTAAAATTGCCTGTGAGGCATCTTGATAATCCTCAGGACAGAGCTCACGACAAATCGATCTAATTGTGTATTTCATTTCATCAAATTCCTTTACTAAGGTTTCCTGACTTTCCTGTAACTGATCACTACTATCTAAGCTTATAATTTCAAAATGCAAGGCATCAAATTGACTTACCAGAGAAGGCACATCTTCCCATCTGGTTTTTAAGGCCGTGATTTCAATTTCAATTCGACGGCTTTATTGTAAGTTGCTTTTAATTTATTCAATATTGAACACAAATTTCGAGACCTAAAAAATATGACAAAAGTTTTTTTTCAGCCCTTGTAGTTTTGGAGCTACGAGGGAAGATTTGAAATTCAAAAAATCGGTCATATCTTTGTTATTAGTGCAGATATTTTAATTAAAATTAATCCTGTTAATAAAATGACATTGGCAAATTTTTTTTTCGTCAAGTCGAATTTGAGATTTTAGAAAAAAAATTAATAATTTAAATACGAACCTAGATTTTTTAAAATGTTTTGCATGGCAGTGGGTCCCCAGTTAAACCCTAGCTATAAAAAATTAAAAAAAAAAACGGGTTCTATCGAATTTGACTCGACGGACCAAAAGTTTGACAACGTCATTTTATTGATAGAATCAACTTTCTGTAAAGAAGTTTTAACAGCATTGAAATCACGTCCTGCTCACTGATAGTTCGGTAAGCATTCCCGAGATTTCACTAATTCCATAATTTTTACCGATTTTTTCACAAAAAATACCCGCGCTGTTGCTACCTCCCGGTATAATTTTTTTATACCGTCAAATTTTTCAAATTTATCAACTTTTTGTTTGATAATTTTTTTTGTAATTCATAAATGTTTGTTTAATTTGTTGCGTATTTTAAGTAAGATCTTTACTTGAAAATGGCTCCTCCAACGTGTTACGCAATTGCCCTCAAAATTAAACCCTTTCATAGATTTTCGAGAAATTTTCAGGTAAGTAAAAATATATATTTATATAAGCATTGCTTTAAGTATGTATACAGTGATATAAACTTGTTTTATAGAATGATTTTTTTATGAAAAACACTTTAATTAGTTTCAGCTCCGCCAAAAATGGTTGAATGAACATGAAAACGTATTAAACCGTGTGAACTATTTCGATATCCACATCAGCGAAGCAATTTAAAATATAATGCATCTCCTACATTGCATTTAAGGACCAATGCTTCAGCAATGAGCGAAGGTATGTGAATTACTTCTACCTGTTAACTCCTCAGTCCAAAATAGCTCCCTTAAAGTTTGATATTTCTGCAACTTCGATGGAAATATGGAAAGAATGTCGTGGTTCAAGAATTTGAGGGACTGGTGCACAATGACGTCATATATAGTGCTTATAGCAGCAGTAAATAATTAGATTCGTCGTTGCCCTATGGTATCTAAAACCTCCGTTAGGAGATGGAACCCTAAGAAGAAGACTGGACAATTGTTATTATTATTTTATTATGGACTCAGAGCAATACCTGAAATGGGCACTTAGTTTAGTTTTTCAATATAAATAAATAGCATGTGCCTAAACTAACATTGATTTATTTATCCCCTAACTTAAATGCCTAACCTATCCCATTTAAAAAAAAGCCTGACGGGTGGAATACTGAACTTAGCTAAATAAAATATAAATGAGTAGTTTTTGGGTTATTTTTTAAAGTATAAAAATATTTAAAATAATTTTTAATATAATCCAAAGATTATGGAATATAAATAATCTTTAAGTTATATTAAAAATATTTTTAAATCACCTAGTATTTTTTAAATAAAATACCCATGCACGATTTACGAAAATGTTTGTAGCGCCATCTTTGAAATGCTTACCCGAACTTATGTACGTTCGACACACTGTATATAATAATCATAATCATCTAAATAATATATATATTATCTATTCCGAATTTTCCCATTTTCTGTCGAAGCTTTAAAACTACAAGGGCTAGAAAAAACTTTGGACACATTTTTTCTTGTCTCAAAATGGCGGAATAAACGCAATCAGCGATGATCCGACCAAAAAAACAATGTGTGTAGTAGGTCACGTGAGGGATTCTCTCTTTAAATCGATATTTTCATCGAACGATGATATAACAGTTTTACTCGCCTGCTGCTGTTTTAGTTTCTCTCGTATTTCGGTAGATGGAGCTTCTTGCAGAGTACATGATTTTGTTTTCTCACCAGAAACGTAAGGTGAGCGACAAAACCGTATACCTAAATTAGCAAGGTTGTCACATTGACCAAGCAGTGTTCTAAAGAGTCCCATAAGGACGAAACAGTTCAATGTCAACACTTATTAGGTGTCCATTAGATCTTGGACTACCGTGAGATTAAGCTTTCGAGCTGCCAGTGAAAAAATACGAGAGAAACAAAAAGAAACCCTTATTTTTACCCGCTTATCCACCAAAACTTGTGTGATTTTTAATTTAAAATTTAACTTTAATAATAAACCAGAATTTTTAATCTTGTCATAACTTACAGAATATAAAATCCTACTTTTGCGAGGTTATCTGGCACACAAAATTAAAGACGTTTGAATTTTTTTAAAAGAATCTTAAATTTTGCTAATGTACTTATTGCACAACAAAAATTTACCTATGTTTGGAACTTTTATTGGCCAATTGAATTTTTAAAAGTCTTAATACACACACCCTGTATGTTAGAGCCATAACAGTATTTACGAGGGTACATAAAATATCAGGGCCTTTAGCTATGATTTATCGACGTTGATGAGTTAGTGGATTATTATTTTCAGCTGTAGCCATCAGTGAGCATTTATGGAAATTTGTAGCTTATTTGTTTTTGATTACAGTTATACAGAATGAGTCTGTAATGTAGACATTTATTTATAAAATAGGACATAGTTAATCAAGGCCAACACAAAAATAGAGGCCACGACCCTGAAAAAATCAGCTGTTCTCCCGGGGCTGAATTTTACATTGGGTCTTATGGGAGGTCAGAGGTTTTTTATGGTATTTTCAAAATACTATATATATATATACCGAATACACGCAAGCAAGTGATACACACATTTTTGCGCTCCTGAAGTTTAACCTTTTTTGGTGGGAAAAAGTACACCGATTTTTGTAATTTTTTCGCAGTAGTGAGTTGTGAATATCTCCTGCATGGTGATGTAATTAAATTTCCAGAAAGCAGCTGCCAAAGGTAATAATTTGATTAAAATTAAGCCTTATCACTTATAACAAAAAAATGCCTACTTGCGAAGAATGCCAAGATACGATAAGCTCGAGAAATAAAAAGGTTTTTTGTAGCCAATGCAAAAAACCTTATCATTCCACCTGTGTTCATGAATCCGAGAACCTAGTTACTTTGTTGGCGGAGATCCCCGGTCTTTCCTGGCGATGTGATCGCTGTGTTGCCGATTGTATTACATTGAATCAGCAGGAAATAAAAAACCTAATAGAAAGCAAAGTTCAAGAAGCGTTACAAGCTCTCAACACTACCTTCGAAAGCCTAAAATTCGACATTATGAATATTGCCGCTGATAAACTTGCATTACTTTTAAATGAATTGCAACCACCTGCGCAATCCAAGCAAAAAAAGTACTCAGAAATTCTTAAAAATAACACTCAGCCTGCCGTCCTGATCAAGCCTAAAAATGAATCTCAAACAAACGATCAAACTAAAAAAGCGCTTCTAGAAAACATCAACCCTGTGGAAGAAAATTTTGCCTTTACGAAAATCAAGCACACAAGCAAAGGTGGAGTCCTTATTGCCTGCAAAAATTCGGAGGATAAGGACAGATTTAAAACCCTAGCAGAGGAAAATTTATCCGAAGAATATGAAGTCCGCGAAATACATGGAATTAATCCCAGAGTCAGAATCGTCGGTTTTACAGAATGCCTCTCAGATGAACAATTATCCACAATTTTAATTAAACTAAATTCTGATATTTTTCATAAAAACTCACAGCTAAAAGTAATAAGCATTAACAAGACACGTAACAAGAATAATCTCTTTCAAGCTCTCTTGCAAATCGATAGGTCCACCTACGAAAAGCTACTTAAATTCGGTAATGTCTTTGTAGGGTATGATAGCTGCACAGTCTATGACGGTCTTACTATTCCGCGTTGTTTTAACTGTAACGAATTTTACCACTCATCTAAAAACTGCGAAAAAACTGTCTCTTGTCCAAGATGTGGCAAAATTCATGACGTTAAAGACTGCAAATCTGATAACCTACAGTGCACCAACTGCATAAAACTTAAAAAGGACGATGACAGCATCAAAATTGATCATGCCGTATGGGATACTAATAAATGCACTGCATATAAAAACGCAATAACTAGACTGCAAAAAAACATCATGCAACAATAGCAAACAAATCTCCCACCTAAATCAGATTCCGTTGATTTTTCACTTTATTACCAGAACTGTCAGGGACTTAGAAGTAAAACTGGCAACCTCTTACTTTCAACGTATACATGCGACTATGATGTGATTTCATTCACTGAAACTTGGCTGGTTCCTGACATTTCTGATAGAGAGTTTATGAACACTAATTTTAACGTTTACCGCCTTGATAGAGATAGAAAGACAACAGGCCTGACAAGGGGTGGGGGTGTTCTTTTAGCGGTTAATAACATCTTGCAATCTTCTCAAGTTATTTTTCCTACATCAATAATTACACTGATTCCCAGGTTTGCGGACATTGTTGGAGTAAAAATCCATTTTCAGAAATCATTCATATATATTTTCACAATATACATACAACCTCCGGTACGCCCCACGGATATAGAGAGTATTCTCGACTTTTTTATTGCACTTGATATTATTCCTAACAACAAAGTTATAATCCTCGGTGACTTTAATGTCCCGCAATATGCGAACTTTCTAGACTTCCAAAATAAACACCAATTTACTGACACTCTGGTAATTAAATTAAATGACTTTATGAGCATATTTCAACTGACGCAGATGAACTTTCAGCGAAACTCGATAAATCGAATCCTTGACTTAGTTTTACAGAAAGATGTTAACCTAATATGCACAAGAGCAACTGACGTACTGGTTCGTGAACATGACGACCATCCGGCTCTAAATGTTCACGTTACCGGACTGGCTGAAGAAACTAATCTGTCTAATATTAATTCACAAACAGTATACAACTTTCGAAAGGCTAATTTTCCAGCTTTATATCTGCAACTCTCGAACACAGACTGGGGTTTTTTGAATGACTTTGAGGATTTAGACCAAATGAGTCAGCAACTATACATATACATTTACGGTATTTTTGAAAAACTGGTTCCAAAATATTCAAAAAATGCCAAAAAGCGGCAGTTTCCTCCTTGGTTTACGCCAGATATCATTAAAAATATATATAAAAAAGAAAGGCTGCGAAAAGTAAATAAAGAAAATCCAAATCCTGACACCTACCGAGAATTTAGTCAATTAAGAGCATATTTAAAACTAGAAATAAAAAAACTACACCTGGAATTCATACATACCGCTGAAAATAACATAAAGAGCGATCCCTCAAAATTCTGGTCTTTCATAAACAGCCAAAAAACAACGTCATCAATTCCTAGCGTAATGTACCACGATAACACTGAATATGACTCTATGCAATCCATTTCGCAGGGTTTTTCAGACTATTTTAAGAGCGTTTTTAACGACAACCCCGTACAACCTCCTCAGAATCACACGGCAAATAATAATTCCCCCTGTATTTGCATAACAGATTTCTCAAATACGGAAGTTGAAAATGCTCTTGGAAAGCTTAAACCTAAATTAACAGCGGGTCCAGACTCCATACCAAGTTTTATTATACGAGATTGCGCCTCCATTTTCGCGGTTCCCTTGTGTAAATTATATAACAAATGCCTCAGTGAGTCGAGAATACCCTCCTCGTGGAAGGTTAGCAAGGTGTGTCCCATTTTTAAATCTGACAATAAATCTTATATTAAAAATTACAGACCTATAACTATAATTAACAACTTTTTGAAAGCCTTTGAATTTCTCTTGCATAAGTCTATCTACCCCTCTGTGAATAATATTTTATCACCTAATCAACACGGCTTCATTAAAGGACGTTCTACTGTTACCAATCTTCTGTCTATAACACAAACCATTTCTCAAACAATTCACGCAGGTCAACAGCTCGACGTCATATATACAGATTTTTCTAAGGCGTTCGACAGACTTGACACCGGCGTGCTCTTAACAACCTTAAAAAATTTCGGTTTTAACATACCATTATTAAACCTAATAAAATCTTGCTTAAGCAACAGACGCCACCACGTGTATGTAAATGGTGTTAGGTCTGCCGAATACCTTGTCAGCTCCGGCGTACCACAGGGCTCTGTGCTGGGACCTCTTTTTTTCGACATCTTCATAGATGGTTTGGGAAGGGGCCTCGGTTCATCCAGCCTTTCATATGCTGACGATTTTAAAACATTCAGAGTAATAGGTGACGTCTCTGACTGTATAGCTCTTCAAAATGATCTAAATGCAATCCAGAATTGGTGCGTTCAAAACGGCCTACCTCTTAACATTGCTAAATGCAAAGTAATGACGTACACAAATAAAACTACATATCTAACGTATGACTATGCTATAAATGGCCAAGTCCTGGAGAGGCCGGAAACCATACGCGACCTAGGAGTAATTTTTGACAAGAAACTATCATTCTCTTCTCATATTGAAGATATTACATCAGCTGCATCGAGAATGTACGGTTTCACTGTTCGCATCTCAAAAGAATTAACTAACATCTCAGCGCTCAAGAGTCTTTACTTTGCTTATATTAGATCAAAGCTCGAATATGCGTCTATTGTCTGGAATCCACATCAAATTAACCAAATAGAAGACCTCGAGAGAATTCAAAGGCGTTTCTTAAAATTTTTATCCTTTAAAGTAGATGGAACCTATCCCGCTCAAGGAATCCCTCAAAACCAACTTCTCGCCAGATTCGATATTCCATCTCTAAACAGCAGAAGACAGTACGCATCTCAGGCAACCTTACATAAAATTTTAAACAATCAAATAGACTGTGCAGACTTATTAGCCCAATTAAACTTCATAATCCCGCGCCAGGGATCGAGACAACTATCCACTTTCTATCTGGCAACGCCTAGACTAAATGTTTTAAAGTATTCACCGCTTTATACAATGTGCGACATTTGTAACAATACTCCAGCTATCGATATATTTAATACCAATTTAAAACAGCTCAGAAATACGCACTTGCAAAATAATGCCTAAAAGTCCAACCTATTCTTGTACATCTAATTAATGCTTAAGACTACCTTTACTTGTATGCTACTTTTATTGTATATTTATGTAACTCTCATTTATTCCTGTCATTGTAATTGGGTTCGCCCGTAATGATATGGTAAATAAAAATAAAAAAATAAAAAATAAAAATGGCACTACAGATTTCCGCAAAATTTCAGTGAACTATTCTCAGACACCATCCCGATATTCCACCAAAGGTTTGTAAGGAAGCAACATGATTAAAAGGTTAAAATCTTCAAGATTTAGCATTCCTTATTTTGAATTAAAATTACCCGCCATGTACCACATGCCAACTGGTATATTTGACATGTATTTGACTTTATCATCTGTGATTGTCACATTTGCTTCTGCTTTAAACTTAATTTTTGTGTGAGCTAATGAAGCGGCTATGAAAAATTAAGGATTACTATACATTAAAAAAAAATTGTTCTGCCAGAATAAAGTAAAAACAATCTCAAAAATGACTTTATTTAAAAAAAAATCAAATATTCATGAACCGTCATTTCAACTTCAATTTTTTAAAGACAATCAGCTGTGTCGTAACGTGACCATCAAAAAAAAAATCAGCCCCGGATGTGACGTCAAGAAAGTGGAGGATCGTGGCCCGTCCGTTTTGATAGCCCTGAGTTAATAAAGTTAGCTTGCATAAAGTTTAAACTTGATATACACATTAATACACAAACAAAAATTTCAAATTCTGTGATTTTCTCTTTAACACTTCAACCCTTTATAAGTTTTCGCATTTTCCTTGACTACATAAACGGCTGGCAGCTTTTACGATGAAAACAATAGCTACAGCCATGCCTAATCGAACGATACTTTAAAAACATATAAATTAATAGTTATTTAAACAACAGGGTTTGAAAACGACTCTTTCCACACCTTAACAGAGACCAGAAAAATCAAATTTCAATTTAACTAGTGTTTATTAATAATATGTATAATATTTTATTAACGGATGACCAAAGGAAACTAATTAATACCTAATATTTATAGCAACATTCGAGCATTGCTTCAAGCTTACGCCGGGAAAAGCAGTTTTATTTTTCACCTTGTTTTCAGTAATAGACAATATTTTTGTTATCGTGTTTTCAGTGGAGTTTTTGAGCGTGAATCGTGGTTTGCTTGTTCTGTTGCAAATGGACAATGCTTGATCTGGTTCTGTGACGACAAATGAGCAGAAGACACTAAAGACTCTATTTTTATCAAAACTTCGATTTTATTTTTCAGAGAGGCAAGGAGATCTGAGCCAGAATTGACTAAAATTGTGGCTGATGAACGGCGAAAACATTGTCCCGTGAAACTTTCTGGATTCTCTAGCAACAAAAACTTGGCGATTTCTCTAACCATGTTTCCAATTTCGTTAACGCCAATGTTTTGTCTTAAACATTATCGGTTTTGATGGTTCAAAAAAAACCTGCCTGTCTTCAGATCGGGAGAACGAAGAACACAGTACTTCTTCTTGGTACCTTTGTGTTTGTATTCTCCAGTTTAATCAGCATAGCACTGCCAAAATCTTTCGTGTCTTCTATTTTGAGATAACATAATTTCTCTCTTCGATATGCCCCAGACAAGCCAACTGCAACCACCGCCTTGATAAGTAAATACTTGTCGTCTAATGCTTTCGTCAAAAACCGGCCAAAATTCTTTGGAACGTAGTTTTAGGATTTTGGTTCATTAGAGCTTGCAACTTTTTATAACTTCCAAAATCTATGTTGTGATTGGCACTTAACGTTGACTTGCGATCGAAAAAATCGTCCACAATGTTGAATATGTATATTACTCAGACAGTTCTTCAAAATATACCGTTAGTGCGTTTTCTGAGAAAGTTTTTGGCTACTCTCCATTCCATAAATCGGCTACACTCAGATTCATACCTGCTTTTGGATTTTGCGGGTAGTAGTGCCGAACATATTTCGCTTCCTTTCTGTAAAATTTCCTCAGAATCCGACATTTTTACACCAAAACTTTGAAAATTCAACAATTTTTTGAAGTATCTAATCAACAAAACAAAGGTTGCTATGGCACATCACAATGACGGGAGACCCCTAAAGCGTATGTAAAACTTTGAGCGCACGGCGTGCGCAGAATGCCGTTTTCAGATTGTATTCTCCGTGCGCAAAACCCCCTTTTTATAGACAGTCGTTGAAAAAATATTAAATTATTGATTCTTTATCTATGTCCAAAAGGAAAAGGGGAATATTTGAATGAATTGTTACTACACCGGCTGTTTCTTTTTAAAGGTAACAGAGGCGGGTATTTATCATAAATTTTTGAAAAAATCCTCGGACACGTCGGGGATAAACTTTACCTCTATATTTTGAATAGGGAAAGTGGGTCAAGTGGATCTTGAGATATTTCCTTCAAATTTAACATAAACACAACATAAAAGTCAAAATTCAAAATTTTTCTGATTTAGTTTTTATTTTATTAGTCAATGGTAAATTTGAAGACAAATAAATATATCTTAAAACTAATCGATAGATTTTTGAAATTTTTAGTGCTTGTATTGTAAAGATATTCCAGAGAATTTCAAAATAAGGTATCATGAGACCCACTGTTCCTATTTAAAATGTAAATTATTAGGCGCGGATCTACGGGAGAATAAAAATGGGAAATTCCGCCCCCCCCCCAAATCTTAAACGATATTTAGTTTGGACACACCGAATACACCTCCTGGTTACTATAAAAATAATTTTATGCAATATTTGTTATGATATTTCCCACCCCCAAATAAAGTTCCTAGATATTATACGAGATGTCATCGAAATGGGGTAAAAGTTTCAGAAAAATATAGTACTCCTTAATTAGATAAAAAAATGTCCAAGTTTCAACCTAAAGTAAACTTAACTAAACTTACTTAACTTCATTAATATGCATCTTCCAATCCATGTTTATAGGAATTTTTTAAATTAATTTGATATAACAATATCTTACCTCATTTCTATGACACCCTCTATGTTTAAAGATTGGGTAAAAATTACCATTCTACAAAACCCTCTTATACTCGTATAAGGCCAACAAAAAAATATAGGCCACGACCCTGAAAAAATCAGCTGTTCTCGGGGGCTGACTTTTACATTGGGTCTTATGGGAGGTCAGAGGTTTTTTTATGATATTTTCAAAATGGCAGTACAGATTTCCGCGAAATTTTAGTGAACTATTCTCAGACACCATCCTGATACTGTACCAAACTTTTGTAAGGATGTTGTAAGGATGCAGGATGATTAAAAGGTTAAAATCTTCAAGATTTAGCATTCCTTATTTCAAATTCAAATTACCCGCCATGTACCGCATGCCCAAGGTCTTTTAATTTTTACACTGGTTGCCTACAGAATTTGACCCGTCTTGTGCATTTAACTGGACGACTGTAGCTGTTACATAAAAAAATGGTTTAAGGCAACCAGTGATGTAGATTTTTTAATCAGGATTACAGATGGCCAGTCAAATGTTATATTTGACATGTATTTGACTTTGTCATCAGTGTTTGTCATGGCATTTGTTTATTTGTTTGTATTGCAAAACTTTTTCGATTTTTTACAATAAAGGTCATTTAGAAAACAAAATTACACTACAAAAAAATCATTTTTTGATGTTGTAATTTTTGTAAACACATGTAAATAGCTATATTAAGTTTTAAAAGTTTGCCGAGTGCCGAAGATAAACAAATAGATGGAGGTAATCCTGTTACTTTCTTAGCAGAAATGAACACATTCGCTTCTGCTTTAAATTTAATTTTTGTGTGAGTTAATAAAGCGGCTCTGAAATATTAAGGATCACTATACATTAAAAAAAAATGTTCTGCAAGGATATAGTAAAAACAATTTCAAAACGGCCTTTATTTAAAAAAAATCAAATATTCATGAACCGTCATTTCAACTTCAATATTTTAAAGACAATCAGCTGTGTCGTGACAGGACCATCAAAAAAAAAATCAGCCTTCGATGTGACGATGACGTCAACAAAGTGGAGGATCGCGGCCCGTCCGTTTAGATAGCCCTGAATCGTATACTATTATCTCTGTTCACAGTGTAAAAACTCAAATATTTTATTATTTTGTTTACTTAATGTTACTATAATATAAACTTCCTTGTCATTTTAGAAGCTGTTTTCTTAGAACTCCGTTTTCATTTAAAAACAAATTTTCTTATTTACTTTTATGTTTCCACCTCAGTTTTCATGAAGCCCTTGTTGCTGGAACGTCAGGTGCATTTTTCGCTTGCAGCTTACCAAAAATTCCCATCGCTATTCTATTTCGCGGCACAGCTACACAGCTTCTTTTCACTTATCTAAATTGATTTAGGGCAGATAAACAGAAACAAGTAACACTGAACAAAACAGTGTCAATGAAGTCTACAACTAGAGCATTGTGAATTTTATTTTTATTTAAAAAGACTGATCTTAAGTTGCGTGTATGTTTTGTTTTTTTTTTTACCCAACTGCAGCACGGAGAAAGGAAGGGTAATGTTTTTCGATTGTTGTATGTAAGTAAATATGTATGTTTGTGTCACGCTAGAGGCTAAATGGCTGAACCGATTTTGACAAAAAAGGTGTCGTGGAATTTACTGATCCCCAAGGTGCTATAGGCTATATTTTAATAAACTACACGGTCTTCAGACGCCATTTTGTCACATGATGTAGGCTTTAAGGCATTCGAATTATCTAAATTACAGGCGATTTTAATGAAATTCCTTTGATCATTTATTGCAAATGTCCTCTAATTTGATGTCATTAAATTTTAGTCCTCCCTGCTCCCACCCATCTCCCCTCCTGTCATTCCCCTCCATCCTCTTCAAAGACCATATTCGCATAATTTTATGAAATATAGGTCGATTTCAAAAAAATTTTCTGCACACGCTTTATGGTTTTTTTTCCAACACCATTTTACTAGTTCTCCCTCCCTCTCCCTATAGTTGTAGCTATAACTTTCACAAATATAGAGCGATTTCGAAAATTCTTTCTGCACACGCTTTAAGATTTTTTTTAAACACCATTTTACTAGTTCTCACCTCCCTCTCCCCTTCACTGCTTTCACTCAATGTTTGTGGAAACGTACCTGTCTACCCGTTGGCCACAGTTCAAGTTTGACACAAATGCGTGATTTAGGTAATAATTAAGCACATATTTCCGTAATCCATAGATCTTTATTAATTAATTCCTCTCTGGTTTTTCTTAAAGGTCTATGGAATATTTTATGCGTAACTAATAAATTTCTAGAAAAACTATAATTTATAGAACGACAAACACATTTTATCATCAAATTCATCAAACTAAGCAGGAGCTAAATCAATGATAAAATAAATAAATGGTTAAACCTAGAAGTAGTTTTTTTGTACTTTATTCATTTTAAATAACAATGAGATTGACAATTATTGTAGCTGCTAGGGTCGAAAGATGGAGATTTTTTTTGTTTCCCCTTAATGTTTGTTTTTTCTAAATAATTTTAATTAATTTTTAATAACTGTTAGATTTTTTTTATATATATATTTTTTTAATTTTAATAATTATTTTTCTATATCAAGTTTTTCATTAGAATGTTTATTTTAAATAATTATTATTTTCGTGAACAAATCAATCAATTGAGTTTTTGCTGTGATTAACTATTTTACTACTACTACTACTATGTCGGTTTAGAACGTTTTTCTACGTTGTCCGACGCCTATTCTCCACCTCTTTCGATCCTGACAGTCATCTTCTGTCAGATTTTTTTGACTCATTGATCTTTGGATTGACTGTTGGCATTCTAGTTTAGGACGCCCTCTTTTTCTGCGCCCTATTGGTTGCCATTCTAGGACCTGCTTTGGTAATCTTTCGTCGTACATCCGTTGTACATGGCCGTACCATATCAGTTGCCTTTTAGTGATGTCATCCGTTATGCTTCCCTCGATTCCCATTCTTTATTTTATAATCTCATTTCCTATGTGATCTATTCTAGATATTCTCATTGATCTTCTTATTGCATCCATTTCGACACTTTCCATTTTTGTTTTGTATTTTTCTGTTACGCGACAAGTCTCTATTCCATAGAACAGCGTGCTTTTCACCATTGTTTCATATATGTTAAATTTTACATTCTTTTTTATTTCTCTGCTCCATAAAATACTGTTGACATCCAATAACCTTTTTTGCTTTTACTATTCTTTTTTCCAATTCTTTACAGTCTGTTCCTGTCTTATCAAAGGTGACACCCAAGTATACATACTCATTGCATGGAGATATTGTTTGTCCATTTTCTAGTACTAACTCACTGGATTCGTTTCCAATACATAAGTACTGTGTCTTGTCCACGTTCACTGTTAATCCCTACTTTTGGTATTCTTCTGTTAACTTTCTTATCATATACTCTATGTCTTCTTTATCATTAGCCACAATTACTTGGTCGTCAGCAAACTGTAGCGTGTATATGGTAAATCGGTCGTTAAGTTATATTCCCATGCCGTGCACTTTACGTTTCCAGTTTTTTAGAGCTACTGCGATATATATTTTAAAAAGAGTTGGAGAGATACAACATCCCTGTCTTCAGCCTTTTGTTACCAGGAATTCTTTTGAAAGTCGATTTCCAATTTTCATTTTAGATTTTGACCCTTTGTATAGTTCTTTTAACACTGTCCATAATTTTTCTACTGGAACGGTATCATATGCTTTTTGTAGGTCCACAAAGGTAACATAAGTCTCTATATTTTTGGCGCTCCTTTTCTCAATAACTTGTTTAAGACAAAAAACATTATCACTACAAGATCTGCCTGCACGAAACCCACTTTGCTCTTCTTCTTCTTGTTCATGAAAATCATTCTCTATTAGATCTCTAAGAATCCTACCGTACAATCTACCCAGAGTACTGGTTACTGAAATTCCTCTGTAATTGTCGCAATCCAGCTTGTTTCCTTTATAATGTATTGAGGATATAAATGCAATTTTCCAATCATTAGGTACTTGGTGTCCGTTTATGCATTGATTGACAATATATGTGAGATTTTCGAGTAGTTTCTCTGATCCATATTTGAGCATTTCAGCATATATTCCCCCAGGTCCGCTAGCTTTTCCGGATTTAAACTTTTTAATTTTATTCTTTATCATTTCTTTTTTGATGATTACTTCCTCTCAATGTACTTCTATGTCTCTCCTCGGAGAGGCTGCCATATAGTCGGGTCTCGTCTCCTGAAGCAGTCCCTTGTAGTGTTCTGTCCATTGTTCTGGTTTGATTATCTGAATGTTTACTTTTTCTTTTGTTGGTTTTTTACTGTAGAAATGAATTTCCAAACTTATACTATTTTACTACATGTTCTTTTTTCTTATTTTTATATTCTACATGTTCTTTTTTCTTATTTTTAGCAATCATTTAAACAATTAAATGAATTTATTTGTCCTACCCCAAAATAGAAATATTTCTCCAAACTTTACTCGCAAATGCTTAATAATAAGACTTTTAACATTTTTAGAATCAGGAAGATAAATATTATTTAAGATTATATTATTCCTTCTTTAAGATTCTCATTTGGATAATATAAGGGAGCTCTATCATAACTTACGAGAATCAATAAAATAAACAACTCAATTTTCTAAATAGAATCATTTGTCCTTATAAAAACTTCCTTTCCCCTTTCTAAGCTCCCATGTGGTTTATTAGAAAACAGTTTTTCCGCCCTTACACACATGACTCAAGCACCATCCAGCAATTGACAGTCTCTGATTGTGACAGATAGAGGCTTATATGGGATTTATTGTATGAGGGGTCCACCACAAATCAGCCCCGGTCCTTTAGCTTAACGTTGGGGTAAACTGCATGATACATTTCAATCGCAAATAGAAACTTATTAATATTGGGGTAAGAAAATCTTAGGTGTAAGGTAGGGGATACCACAGAAATTACTCTCTTTAACCACAAAATCATGGCTACCGACAGCTTAACAGTTTTTAAGGCTGATGTATCATGGCTTCACTTAAAGTGTGCTAATAGGCTAGCTGGAAGGTATCAGATCCGTCATGGATCCATTTATTTTAATATTTTTTACGTCCGATATTTTGTTTTTCGTTATTTTTGTTTTCAAAATTTAGGCTTTCATATTTTGTTTTTTTGATAAGATTGCATTCGATATTTTCTCAACTCGATATCTGAGTTAATCATCATTTTGTTTTACAATATTTTGTATTAGATATTAAATTTGTTGATATTTGTTCCGGAACCGTCTCTAGATAACATCTGGGGGCACGGCAATGCCCCGCCAAGTTTGCGCGGAAACTGCTGTACCATCTTTTCTTGAAACATTTCAGGCCATATTTGACCTATCTTAAACTCTACTTGGGAATGAGCTACGAAACTCAAACACAGTCGTATAGAGTTAACAATCCTCCAAGTTTCATGGACTTCCATAAAGTAGTAAAGTAGTTATGAAATTTCAAAAAACGTCGAAATTGCCAGTCTCACTCAAACATGTATAGATCATCAAAATTCTACTGTACTTCCAGACATACTGCAAAGCTGAAATTTGGCACACTGATAGAAATTTTAACCAAACCTTGGAAAAAATCAAAAAACCCCGAAATTCTAATTCACTCCCCTCACCCATACATGTAATGTTATGTAAAATTAACATTGCCCACTTCCAGAGGCGCTAGAGAACTGAGCTTTGCCAGACTGATACGAAATATGATAAAACTATAGGAAAAAATTTAAAAACCACAAAATTTTAATTTGTTTCCCTCCCTTATAAATGTAAACTTATGTAAAACTAACGTTGCCCACTTCCAGAAACGCTAGAGAGCTGAGCTTTGGAAGGCCGATAGGAACTATGATAACACTATAAAAGAAAATTAACAAACCCTAAATTTTAATTAACTTCCCTCCCCTATAAATGTAAAAATATTTAAAAGTTTACTTTCTCCACTTCCAGAAACGCTAGGGTGCTAGGCTTTGGTAGACTGATAGGAACTATGATAAAACTATAGGAAAAAATTTAAAAACACCAACATTTTAATTTACTTTCCTCCCCCATAAATGTAAAAGTTATGTAAAATTAACATTGCCTACTTCCAGGAACACTAGAGAGCTGAACTTTAGAAGGCTGATAGGAAATATGATAAAACCATAGGAAAATATTTTAAAAAAAACCTCAGGCATTGCAAAAGGTTTGAACAATATTCCGCATATTTTACTACTTTAAAACTTAAATATTATCCAAATCCCTTAAAAAAGGAGTGAAATCATAACAAAAACATTTCATGTAAAAAAAAGCCCAGTACGCGAAAGTGGTATTCCGTAAAAAGAATTGAGATAAAAGTAAAGCCAAGTTCTCCAATACAAATTTCAAAATGAAAGGTTCTTACTAGTTTGGAAATGTTTTTCTAAACTTTGCTATTACGGCTGCAAATGACTCTTAAGCACAGTGCTAAATTGAACATAAAGAATGTTGGCTGGAATAGCAAAGTTTAAAAAAAACATTTCCAAACTAGTCAGAACCTTTCGTTTTGAAATTTGTATTGGAGAACTTGGCTTTACTTTTATCTCAATTCTTTTTACGGAATACCATTTTCGCGTACTTGACTTTTTTTACATGAAATGTTTTTGTTATGATATTTCTTTTTATTTAGTTTAAGCCCTCCCGTCTGATCGCATCGTCATGGAGTAAACAATAGAAAAACCAATTAAAGATATGTCAATACGAAAAAGTTGCTCATAACAACATCCCTCTTACAACGACAGCTTTTCTCCAAAAATAATAAGAAATATTTTCTCTAAATACAGATGTTTTCTGCTTCCAAGGTTCGTGTTATTTTTTACTTCAATGCACTTGAGATATAGGTATGTGTAAATAAAAATATGTTTATGATTGTTTTTAAAAGACATACCTTACGACGTGTAAAATATATTGAATATATAAATTTTAATACTAGAGTAAATTTTTTAAAAGGAAAAGCTGCAAAAAAGGTATTATATTCGACGAAAATTTATATACACCAAAAATGTCTAATTTGGGTGTATAGTAGACTAGCGACAGTGTAAACACAAAAAAAATCGGCAAGTTCATACCATGGAGACTGTTCACACTACGGAAGGTCTATTCTAAAACCGAAATATTATTGGTAAGATATAAATATATCCATACCTATCAACTTTAAAATGTAACTATTCGTATAATTTAGAGCAAATCTATTAGTTTCTGCTGAAATTGACAAGTTAAAGTATGGACAAAAATTTACATATCATTAGGTAAAATACGATGTTATTTTAGTCCGAACTTACCTAGCTGACCAATGAGTGGCTACTGCTCGGTCTCAATATTTCTTAGGCTCTAACACCTATGTTGTTTGTTTCTGACTAAAATGTACTTTAAGTGATTCCAAAACATACTTTACTGCAACTTTTTTAGGTGTCTTCATTTCCTTCACTGGCCTTCCAAACTTACCTCTGGGAGCAAGAATTAAAAACTTTTAGGTTTTTACCATTTTACAAAGCAAAACATAAAATGATCCTAGTATTTATCACAAAAAACGAATTAAACTAAGTAATTCTCGGTAACTTCCCTAAATCTTATTTTCATTCTAACATTTTGATCATTTTTAGATTAATTGTGAATTAGGCAAAATGATCTGGCTACTTTCATGGTGTATAATATGTGGAAAATCACAAATATAGCAAATATATTTTTTTATACCCAATAACCCTATATGTGTTACCTAAACAGTTTTTCGCTTCCCCTGTAAAGTTGCATTTTTTCAGATACGGGATATTGCAGTTAGCCCATCGATACATTGATCCTCACTGAGCACACTACTGGTAGGTTCACACAAGCGTGTGTCCACACCAGCGCGTGTCTACTGTATTTTGACCTACTCTAGCAATATCGTTCTGATGTCTGTCTGTGTGTGTGTGTGTATATTATTTTTGTCCGTAACACGATAGCTCCCAAACTGTTAAACCGAGTTTCATAAAATTTTTAGGTAAAATAGTGTTTGACACTCTAACGAGCTGATTACATTTTGGTCAAAATAACCGAGCATCGTATCAATATGCGGTTTTCGGAATATAGTACATTTTGCTCAATAATTTGTGTTATAACCAAAAACTTCGCAAGAGCTTTAGTTTCTCAGATATTTACAAAAACTGGCTTCACTTGAAGTGTGCTAATAGACTAGCTAGGAAGGTCTCAAATCCGTCATAAGTCCATTTATTTTATATTTGAGATAGTAGTACCACTAGTACCTATGAGAGCTCAATTTTCATTCAAGGATCCCCGATTTTCCGGCTTTGGAATCCAAGATGGCAGCTGCCAAAATTAAGAAAAAAAAATAGGTTCCCTGTTTAAGGAGAAATAAAATTTATTTTGATGGATTCGCTTTAAGCGGTACCTACTCAATTTAAAACTGAAAACTAAATTTTCATCTTTCACTTTAAAACATAATGCTTTTTCCCAAATTATCAGAATCTGATGTCAAAAATGATATATGTCCCTGATTTCACTATAATTTTTAGTCCTTTGGTTGTACTGACGAGGACACCCAAATTTCACAAAATCGAGTATTACCATCTTTTTATCTTTCACATTTTTAAATTAATCTCTTGACACAGAAAAATTGATGACTTTTGAGAAAATATTTTGGGAAGTACTGGGTGTTTTTGTTGTTATTGTTTTTTCATGGTTTAAAAATTTGGTTCGTTGAAACAGCGGCGTTGCCAGATTGGGTCACAAGGTGGCCGCATCTTAACAGAGGAGGGAAGATTTTTGCTCGGCAGCAATCCATAGTTAAGAAAGAAAATTTTAAAAGTCGGTGCGATGGGCCCTTAAAAGACAGAACTGTTACAAACTCAACCAAAGATTTTTCAACTCTACTATAAACAGCAATATCATCCACAATAACCAATAAATCCATCTCTTTTCTCAATGCATATTCTTTTTCCTTTATTCCTTTCTTATTTTGAGTGTCGGTTTTGTATTTATATCCATTTAATGGAAACGTCGCCTTTGGAAAAATAAGTGGATGCAACTAAATCTTTTTGCCGGGATTCGGATTTCCTTCGAAAACGAAAATTGGCCATAAACACCGTACAAATACCCTCATCAATCCTAGACTAGTTTTCGATAAGAAAAAAAAACATGCATATGATATAGAGATAAAAATAAAAAATACTTCCTATTTAATTCTGAAGAAAACTGGATTTGTGGCATCAAATCTAAGATTCAATAAGTTTTAAGTAAAAATAACGGGGTCACAGAAATTAGATTGTTTCGGTTTGTTCGAAAGCGTTCTATTCAAATGGAAATTTGTCCAAAAATATTTTGTTCGCACGGAAATTTTAAAAACATTTTTTCGGACAAAAATTTGTTTGAAAACATGTTCAAATGGAAACTTATTTAAAAACATTTTGTTCGAGTGAATAACTGTGTTTCTAAATATTTTGACAGTTTTTGCGTTTAAAAGCAGAATAGTTAGTAATTAAACAATCTTAAAGATTACAACAAAAAAAGTACTGTTAAAATAGAGCCCTCGAAATTTGATGAGACCCAAAAATAAGCCTTGAAATCCTTTCAAAGAAAGTATTAAGCTTGTTCTCCCTCCGCAATTATTCGGTAAATTGTATTTTTCTCTAAGGTCTTGTTACAAGATTCACAATTTATATCCAGATACAATCATCATCACATTTACTAGGTGGAAAAACCCTGAAATTTGGAAAAAAATAGGTACAAGCTCCGCCAAAATCGCCCCAAAGGTCCTAAAAATCAGTATTTTGCGGTTTTCTCGAAAACTAATAACTTTTTTTAAAAAGATGAAAAAATACGCAAAATCATTCGGTCTATAATGTAAAATTAAGAAAAAAGCTATTTTAAAAAAATGTTTTTTTTTACTTTAATTTTTTTCCTACCCGGTAGTTAACTTGTTTTAAAATTTTAATACTTTATAACATTAAGCTTGATCCCCACTTGTAGAAAACACCATGTACTTAAATTTAGTTTTTGTTTCTTAAAAGTTAAACAACTTTAAGTAAGGCTTGGGCCAATGTTCAATAATATCCGGACCGCCAATGATACATGAAAAAAATATTTTTATACAATTAAGCACCGTATGGGAAAAAAGCATACATAAAAAAGTTCTGGGTAGAAACAGCTTTAGAATATGCGCAAATGTGCACACTTTTTTTATATTTGAAATTCCAGCCAAACTGCTATTCATTGCAAAAATAGTGTTTCACTAAACTTTAATGGGACAAAGGGTTTAAACAAAATAAATGTAACCTAAGGGTGGTTTTTTAAGGGTCTAAAATTATAAACATGAGTACATAAAGTTTTATATAAAAATATAAAAGATCTAGTTTCTAAGATATCTAAAAAATAATTTATCCATCTACATACAGCCTAGTTTTTGACAGCCTTGGCTAAAAATCTTTACATAAAAAACTAAAAATTGCATATTAAGACGAGTATTTGTTAAAACGTTATTTAAGTACCTCAGATTATAATTTTTAACCCTTAATAAACCACGCCTCATGTTCAATTTATTTTGTCTAAACCCTTTGTCACATTTTTTCACAACCTATTTTTTCTAAAATTGTATAAAAATTACTTTGAAATCTGTTAAGCTGGAATTTCAAATAAAATAAAAGTATTTTTATAGGCGTATTTTAACACTGTTTTTAAGCAGATGGTAAATATTTTTAATATTAGTAGGCCTTTTTGTGTCGTACAGTTCCTAATTGTATAATAATAAAATTTTTAAAATCCCAATGGTGGTCCGTAGTAATTCCTTCCTAACCTTTACTTAAAGGTGTTTAACTTTAAAAAAACAAAAACTAAATTTTGGTAAATGGTGTTTGATACAAGTGGGGATCAAGCCTAATATTATAAAGTATTATCATTTTAAAACAAGTTACCTACAGAGTGGGAAAAAATTAATTATAAAAAAATAAGTTTTTTTAAATATATTTTTTTAAATGTTAGGTTAGGATTTTTTCTTTATTTTATAGTTTAGACCGAATGATTTTGCGTGTCTTTTCACTCTTCACTTTTTTATTTAAAGTTATTAGTTTTCGAGACAATCATAAAAAACTGATTTTTAGAACATTTGGGACCTTATAACTAGCAAAGCTCATTGAGGGTTTTGGCGGAGAATATAATATGGGGATGTATCCCGGATGCTAAGAAATAATTATTCCAAATATGACTGGGCTAATAAATGTGATATTAAATGTGTTGCTCTTTTATCCCAGTACTTATTTTCTCGACCGAGGGTATTGAAGAACCCGACTTTTAAAATGTATATCTCGGAATTCAGTTATTCAATTCCTAGAATGTCAATTCCTAGAGTGTGTAAAAAAGTCTCGATATTTAATTTCCTCACATCTTATAGGAAGAACTTTTACGAACTTATGTTGCTACATACAATGTAACGTAGTTAAAAAGCCAATATTAAATTTCGTTTCTCATTAAGGTCCACCTACAGGCCACCTCTTTTAGCGAGAAAATGCAAATTCAGCACAACTATATATGGCTAGCTATTGCTAGTTCCCAACAGACCCGTTTTGTGGTTAGCTCTCAAACACGTCAGCCAAAAGCTCGCATAGAGCTACAACTTCAACTTCAGCTAATGCGAAATAATGCTACGGTTATTATTGAAGGCTTTCCGGAGCACATGGACAATTATAATTAAAACTTAGGGTCAGAGTAATTTCAGTGTATAGAACAGAGTTGAAGTTAACGGAATTTGGAAAACAGTATACCTGCGACATATTATTACTAGTAGCATTGTCAAAAATTCTTAAATATACTCGTATCCATCTCGTATCCATTAGACGTGAAATGGTTCTTGCCTTCCAACTTTACTAATCAAGGTGACTAGATAATATAATTTTTTTTATAATTTGTCAAACTCACTGTGTTTATTCTATTACAGTCTAGTCAAAAGACTAATTAGCAATTTTGTTTTAATTTAGTTTACTAGAAAAGGTTTAAAGTTAAGGTTCACTCAACAGTTGTCCGCGCTTTGTTCCGTCTGTAACTCACAATTGTGTTGTGTTTATAGCATTTTGTTTCATATAATTCATTTAGTTTAATAGCTTAAACGGCTTAACTCTTTTTAGTTTAGTTAGTTAGCATAGTATTGTTTAGAAGAAGTATTGCTTCCACATTCACATGTCGATGGAGTCTATCTTCATGGCTTTTTGCGTACTTTTTTATAGTCTCTCCTACAGTTTTGATTTTTAGGATTCAATGAAGGTCAATATTTCGAACGTATCAAGATGCATTCACAATGTTTTTTAATACTTTATTTTAAAATCTTTGTAAGAGTAGAATGTTACTTATTTTAGTACAACCCATACAACCATAGTCTGGTTTCAGTATTTGTCTATAAAGCAGCAACTTATTATGAATCGTGAAATTGGACTTCCTTCCAATTAGTAACTTCATTTTTTCTATACCTTATCTCAAGTTCTTTTTTTTTTCTTAACATGTGCTTTCCAGCGCAATTTGGCATCAAGTGTCATATCGAGATATTTTTCCTTATGTGATTTACATCTTTGTTTGTAAAATCAATGAATTGATTTGGTTTCAATTAATTTTATTCGCCACTTTGTGGTACAACTGTGAACCTAGGTGACTGCATCCTAAAATTTTTCTATAAATTCTTAAATTTATTATAATTTGTTTAAAGTTTAAATAAGCGCCTAGTCCGCTACCTTGAAGCACGCCTGCTTGAATTTCTCTTAGAATTAAGTATGAATTTCCCTGTTTAACTCTGAAATGTCTATCAGATATGTACAGGGTGGTCCAATAAGGCTGACCACCGGATTTATCTCCGAAACTACTATCGCTACGACTTTGAGAACAAAATTGTTATCATAAAATCGTGTCTTGCGCGTTCACCTAAAATGTTTTTGTTTCTGTAGCTCCCCGCTAGGGGGCAGTAATCACATCTTCCAACTGGAAAAATTGCATTTTTGGATAAAACACCATGATTAACACACACAAATTATACCATATTCATATTCCCTGAACAATTTTGCATAATTAATAATAATAATAATAATAATAATAATAATAATAATAATAAATGTTTTAGTTCAAAACGAAGGCTTGTGCTACATCTAGAAAGACTGCAGTCCATAAGGACAGCTTGGCTTTACGGGTTACCTTTGACAAATGGGCATTCGAGGTAAGAGTTTTACCTAGGGTGACCCCCAGGTTTTTTTCCTGTGATGCAAATGGAATTCCTTCACAGTATTATTTTTACCGTCCTAGCCCGCGCAGCAATGGCTAGATTAGGTATTAGATTCGATAACGTCGAAAATGTGTTTCTACCAAAAACTTCATAGAAGCTTTCGTTTCTGAGATATTTACAAAAAACTATTTTCAAGGCTAATATGTCATGAGTTCACTTGAAGTGTGCTAATTAATAGGCTGGCTAGGAAGGTATTAGATTCGTCGTGGATCAATTTATTATAATTTGTTTATAAATACCTTGTAATATAGGCCATCTTTTTTCGTCGTCGCAAAGACATTCTATTCACATAAAACTTAAAAATAAATAAAAAATAATAATAATATTTTTGTTTAAAAAAAGCAGCCATATTTAAACCTCCAAACGTCCGATAAAAATGGAGTGAGTGTCCACTGTCAGCTATATTTTACATGATAATTATTTAGGCAAGTTAGCGATGATTAAACTGAGTTTATAAAAAGGATTCTATAATATCTTGCGCTTTTTACAATATTTAAATATTGATACGTATTCAATACCGTAATGCATCTACAGAGACAGTTTTAAGTTTATTTATGTATTATTTAGCTTTGAATATTTTTGTTTATAATTTTTTTATCGATCATGGATAATTTCTATAGTTTTTCGAACTCTAAACCACACCTCAGAGATGGTACTCCAATTTGAGACTATTTTTAACGGGAATCCTATGACTGCACGGACTAGATTTTTAAAAAATGACATATTAATACAAAATTTTTATTTGACTTTTTCTTTATTTTTGAAGTAAATTTGAATTATTGTGATATAGACTAACTGAGACTTACTACCTTAATGCAGGTTAGCGTAAACCAAATATTTGCAGTTATTTGACATGTAAGTATTCAAAAAATACACTTAAATCGGTAAAGGACAAGTCTATAGATTTAGTACTTAGTTTTAGATAAATTTTCTTTACCCTTCTTAAACTTTGACAGCCCTTTTTATTATTAAATTAGAAACTAAAATTTGTTAAATCCTCTTTCTGTTTACATTTAATCCCATTTTCGGGCTACATATGCTTTGGAGACGCTAAAGTTTAATGCCTCAACGCAGTAGTCATTAGTTCAGATTTACCTCTGACCGGGTAATAATAACGCTTTACTACCCTTTGAGGACCGACGGACCCGGTGAATTTGCCTTAGAACTTGATGTATAGGGAGTTTTGTTATAAACCTACAAAATTCATGACCTTGTTTCTTTTCCTGTATTAGATATGTAAAGTAAAGCTTCAAGTGTAGTACAATTAAATCTGTATAGAGTTCTTTCACTAGTCACTTTCAACTTGTGTAAACAGCAGTGCTAGATGAAAATTGCTGATTTTGTTTGCCTGGCTTGGTATTTGCCGACTTGCTATATTTAGTTGTGTGCGTAAACAATAAAATTAAACATTTGCCTCAAGTCGGAAATATTTGCAAAATCGACGGATTTTTTAACCTTAAAATGGATTCCTGGCATATAGCGCTGAACCTTGATTTTTACAAACGTGAAATTTAGTACCCGTGAATTTAAAAGTCAAACAAGGTCTCGTGGCCAATCAGGTAAAAAGGGTAAAAACGCTAATCAGCTTAAGCAGTGTTCTGAGCATTCCTATAAGGACGAAACAGTTAACTGTCAACACATTAGGTGTCCATTAGATCTTGGACCACCGTGAGGTTAAGCTTTCAAGGTACCCACGGAAAAATATGAAAGAAACAAAAATTTCTTTTTACCCGATTAGCCACGAAAACTTGTTTGATTTTTAAATTCACGGGTAGTAAATTTCACGTTTGTTAGTATTATTTGGCTTAAAAATTCCGCTGATTGACGCTCGCGTCTGATGGCGGGTAAAAACGCTAATCACCGTTGTTCTGGCCTGAAAGAGAGAAGAGCTGTCGTAGGTCACGGATGGTTTCTTTTTCTTTGCAATCGATCGAAAAATATGAGAGAAAAAATAACTTCTTTTTACCCGATTAGCCACGAAGCTTGCCGATTCTTGATTTCTACCCTTTACACAGGTTACCGACAGAATTTGAAACGTTATTGAACCGGACTGGCTATGAGAATAAAGGCCATAGCAATCAGCTTTGATATACAGGGTGTTCGACACATGAACCGTCAAAATTTTTTGGGAAATTGTTGGGGTCACTTGCTACCTTTTCAACCTTGGAACTTGGGACCTAAGAGTCACGGCTAAAGAGATGAGATGAATTTTTAATTTTTTTTTCTCAAATTATCCAAAATCCCACTTTTAAACCCTCGTAAGCTTTTTATTAATGGCTGAAAAAGCACTCTTATGCTTCTTCAACTAATTAATTGATTTGTTAAAATTGATGAATACCAAAGGGACATACGAGGTTTTTTATTGAAGAACATTAGTGATTTTGTGAAAGAAAATCAATTTCTAAATTAAAAATCAAAAAAAGTATCGACAATTGAGAACTTCATTTCCTTTTAAAAACTTCTTTAGTTGGTTACCTTTGTAATAGTATGCTACACATTGATAAAAAAAAAACATTTCTGCTTTAAAATACGGATATTCCGCCAGAAGGGCGAGACTCGTTCGGAATTGGTAAGAAAAACAATTTGATGTTTATGATCGTTTACCTACTTAAACAAAAGTTAAACTTTTAACAATAATCTATTGTGTTCTTTTTTTTTTAATTTGATATTAAACATTTATTTTAACATTAAATAGGTATAAAACAAGAAATAAACAATAAAAATATAATAAAAGTTACTCTCTACTAACACACGCAAGCATACATCCCCAAGCACACATTTAAAGATTGAAAATTTCGTCCAACTGCTGCATGTCGGGAAGGGTTCCTATGACTGAAGCTGCATTTCCCCTTTGAATGGCAAGGCTTAACCTCTGAATCAAAAATGAGGTTGATCTAGGTTCGTGGGACTTACATTCGATTTTGGCACCAAGTTCTTTGACAAAATTTTTAGCTTTTTCCCCCCAAGGTCCAAAAGTCTCTACAGAAAAAGGAACAAAAATATAATTTTGAGATAATTCTGAATATTTGTTTATTTTAATTTGTTCCCTTATTTTTGCCGCTTCTCCCGCTTTTTTTTATGTTAAATGTATGTATGAATTAGCCATATTATCGGAGCAAGTGGCGTCCCATACTAATGGCCTACCCATATTCCAAGGAACTAAGGTTAGACCATCAGCTCTTTTTCCATCATTCCTGCAAACTCCTGAAGGCTCCAGCATAGCTGGAACGCCCGCGGAAACAAGTGCTCTTTTAATAATGTTATTTAGGCTGCTGTGGCGAGACCACCTACCAGCGCTCTTGCGGCAAGAAAGGCCGTGATGCCCATTTGAAAGAACAGATTCACCACAAGAGCAGGTATGGGTCTCCCATACAGGTTGACCAGTGCGAAGAGCTATGGATATTCTAAAAGTTGTATCATCTAAATGTGTTCCCAGAGCGGAAGAAGGAAGACTATTGAGCCATGCCCCACTTTCCTTTTCTTGAATTGCAATAAGACGAGGCTTTTTCAGTGGGTCACTAGATTCGGTTAAAATTTTGTCTATAAAAAAACTACATAATTTATCATCTAAATGCTTTTGTTTTGAAAAACTCTCTGACGAAAATTTGTATTCACATAAAGATTCGGAGGCTTGAGTTAAAACATTGTCGGAGGAATTTTGAATAATAGGTGGAAGAATCGTATTAAGAAGATTAGATACATTTTTGCATGAAGCTATAAATGCCGAGAAACATAATGAAGTTATATCGCGAATGCCTAAACCTCCATATTTTGCTGGTAGTTTAGAAATGGACCATGAATCTGAACTAAATTTACAATTTGTTATATTCTCGGATATATCTTTTAGAGTTAAATCATAATTATTTAAAAGATTTGGCTCTTTCCAGCAAGGGGTGCATCTAATAAGGTAAGTAACCCTTGGTATGGCGAAATAATTTTTAAGCAAAAAAAAGGCAGAGTGAGAACTTAAATTTTGTAAATTTGAAGAAAATCTTTTTAAGGTTAAAATTTTGTTTTGTAATTTAATTTTTAAACTATTTTTTCCTAAAGGGCTTCCTAAAAGTATAAGTTCTTCTTTTGAAACTATTTTAATTTCTGGGGCAATGGATATAAATTCGTCAAAGTGCGAAAGATCAAGACTAAAATTATTAAATGATGAAATCATTGAAATCTCGCACTTTTTAAAGTTTACCTCCAAGCCAACTTTTAAGGAATTCTCGATTATGTATTTAAAATCATTTAAAACGGTAGGTAGGTCGTCGCAAAGAGAACGGTCGTCTAAATACCAAATGTTAAGGTCACTTTTTAATGATTTAATTATGGGATGTAAAGTTAAAGAAAACAAAGCTGGACCTAAAGGATCCCATTGCTGAACACCTCTTTGAAAAAGAATTGTCCTGTCATTAAAGGAAAGAAGTGATGGCTCATAGTAAGACTGTCTTATAAAGTTATAATAATCAGGGATCAAATTTGAAACCTCGGCTAATAGAGAAGATCTTGAAAGCATATTGAATGCATTTAAAAAATCTATTTTTAACATAAATTTTGGAGTCTGATGATCAAAAGAAATAAAGCGACGGGTGGCATGAACTACTCCCTCGATGCCAGATTTGGTGCCAAAACCCAATTGTATTGGCCTTAGATAGTTACCCATAAGATCACCTATTTTTAGCAGATTATCTTACCTACCAGTCTCCTAAGGGTGCAGCCTACAGCAATTGGGCGAATTCCCCCATCTTTTTTTCTTAACGTGCAAAGTGTTGCTCCAAAAAAACCGGCCGGATTTCATTGGGAAGTTTATCTTCAATAATTTTTTTAACAAATACCCCTAATGTTGTTATAAAATTGCTTGATGACATGCCCAAATGATCATTGATCATATCCTTTAAATGCTTGGGTTTAAAAGAGTCCAGGCCCTCAGCAGAACCGGGTTTAAATGAATAAATTGCTTGTTTAATTTCTTGATCAAAAATTTCAGTACTAGTTGTGTTGCCTAAATATTCTGTTTTATTTTCATCCGGTAAGGGAGCTGAATGTTTTTCTTGAAGTTCTGTAAATGTAAAGTCATCATTTGAAGCTAATGTATCTTCGCTGCACAAAAGTCTTATTGCACCTTGAATGTCACCGTTTGATAGTTTTTGGTCCACTTTTTTGCTAAGTTAGAGTTTTTGTTTGATTTGCTTATATTTTTGGATTTTTGGGCATACTTCCTTGGTTTATATGTCTCGTACAAAGATGATATTGATAATTTATTATTGTTTTGCCAAGTAGACAAGTTTCGCTTAACAAAAGAGGTGATTGATTTATCGTTATTTGATTTCTCGGGTACGCAAAGAGTGGCATATGGAAAAATTAAGAGTCTAAACCACGATAAGACAGAATTCTCCTGAACACATTTTCTTAATAAATCTGTGTATTCACAAGCAAAACAGTTTCTAGCGCTTTTAGGAATTCTCGACAAGATTGGTTTTTCTCTACGAAGCGAAGACAAAAAATCAGAAATTGAACTTGCACACACCTCAAAATCATTGTCTTCCGAAATAATTTCTTGAGTTTCTTCATGATGTTTGATTTTTATATGACGTTTTAAACCAATATCACCACAAAAGAACTTTTTACATTGAGGGCATTGTTTATTTTTGGTTAGTTGTTTTGACGAATTGTTTGTTAAAGAGGGTTGTTCAGCATCTTCTTGGTTGAGGGATACTTGTGAATTTTCAATTGAACTTGATGAATCTGGAGAATAATTATATTTTGGTCTGAAGTAACGGCCTAATCTTGAAGTTATACCTGGAGATCCATTAAAAGTTGAGGGAAGTGTTGATGGAAAGTGGTTGCTTGCCTTTGTGTGTATTCTTCCATGATGAATTTTCAAACCATTTTGAGTAGAAAAACATTTTTCACATTTGGTGCATTTCAAATTTGACAACTTTTTTATCATCAAAATGTCAAATTAGCAGAACTTATTTTGAAATGATTTTCTTCTTTAAACTTGGTCTAAATTTTTTGTACTCGATGAATTTTCGATACTACGTACATTAAGGCAGACCGCTAGCGTGTTTTGATAATTTAATTATGTTTATAAACTTGTAAAAATTAAAAAAAAATATATAATAAAGTTTTGATGTCAGTCTGACAAATTGATTATTCTGTAGATTTTTTATAAATTTTGTTCGAAACATCAAATTGTGTTTCTTATCAAGTCCGAACGGTTATTGCCCGTCTCACGGAATATCCGTATTTTAAAACAGAATTGTTTTTTTTTATAAATGTGTAGCATACCGTTAGAAAGGTAATCACCTAGAGAAGTTTTTAAAAGAAAATGAAGTTCTCAAGTGTCGATACTTTCTTTAATTTTTAGTTTTGAAATTGATTTTTCTTTTACAAAATCACTAATGTTTTCAATAAAAAACCTCGTATGTCCCTTTGGTACATAAATTTTAACAAATCTATTAATTAGTTGAAGTAGCATAAGATTACAGAATTATAAAAAAATGGTGCTTTTCCAGACATTAATTAAAAGCTAGGGCGGCTATAATTAGCACCTGTCGTTATTTTCAATAAAGATAACAACACAACAGAGCGGTGCTGCGCCCTCGCAGAATAGAGGTAAGTGTAACAGACTGGCAAAAGGCCTGACCACAAGCAACCTATTATGACAAGATGTCTTTTAGCTAAACTGGCTCTAATGGTAGACTGGGCTCGTCCGCTTTATAATCATAGGGCAGTGGGTTTCAATCCAAAGCCTGCCAGTACAAACTCGAACCTGCTATCCGTTTGTGAATACAGATTCACCGATGGTAGAATAACGCCTGTCTCGGGAGAAGTTTGGGCATCAACAATGTAGGCAAAGTTTATGATCAATACAAGGCCGAGGTTCGGAAGTCATGATATGTGGATGGTCCCGTGTTAAAAGCGTAGATGGCGCAAGCACGGTAAAGAGCCCTCTTTTCGTTAAGGTGTATCAGGCAAAATTAAATCGTTCGTGATTTTGCTACAAATTTCATTGTAAAATTAATCGTTGGAAGTTTGAACTCAAAGCCATCGTAAATCGAGATGAAGAGTCTTCTAGCTAACATCCATTTTTTCTGAAAGATACATAATTTCTTAGTAACGCCCTCATGTCTGATGTCGAAATTGTAGTTTTTTACCATCAAATCTGTTAAAAGATACAAAAATCCAAACAGACAAATGAAGGTACAACCGGTCCAAAAATTTCTTGTTTAAAGTATCGCTCTATTTCCAGAACAAAGGTTGGCATGTGTTTGTATCCTCTAATTGTATGAGTGCTTTTGTCTGTTTTAATCAGGCCACGTCTCGGGGGTTGTCTATATTTTCGTTATGGTTACCCATCGTGGAAAGAGAGCTCTACTTTAAATAAACCTGGGCGCAAAGGGTTTATCTTTAACTTGTTTAAAAACATTACTTACTGTCTAGTAGTGTGTAAATATATGGAAATATAGGAAATATTAAAAAAATAAGAAAAAAGGGAATATTTATTTATCAAAATCATAACAACGGAAAACGCAAAAGGCTTATACATGAACAGAAATCAGGAATTAATTTTCAAACAAATCAACAGGTCAAATTTGTACAACACAAATCTCATTCTTCTCAAATACCAAATTGCAAATAATGCAAAGGACCTAAACTATAAACATCAAGTGAAATTAAAGAAAGAAAAATAAGAGAAAAATTATTCTTCTCATTCTTGACACATTTACTAGTCGAGCAAGAGGCATATCTTCATCGCTGTCATCAGCATTACACTTAATAACATCGTCTTGCCAGTCTACTTCCTTAAAATCTTCAATAGTATCGGAAATAAAAATTGTTCTATAGTAAGCTAATGCTTATATGAAAGATATTTCTTAAATATTTCCATTATTTTCAATAATCCGTTCGGAAATTTCCAATATTTCCATTTCCATTTACATCACTACTGGCTAATCAACATCGTACAATAGAGTAAATGTAAATGCATTGTAAATATTGAGTTAAATTTAATGATTATAAACCCCCTTCAAAAAACAAATATCTAAAAAAAAAACAGTTTTTAAAGCTGGTCAAGTAAAAAAGGTTTTGTTTCTCTTCTGTTTTTGCGTGGGTGGCTCGAAAGCTTATTCTCACGGAAGTCCAAGATCTAATAGACATCTATTAAGTGTTGACAGTTAACTGTTTCGTTCTTAAAACCTCTTTAGCATAAACTTGCTACACACAGTAAAATGTTCTTTTTGGGAATGCTTATTTATTATAAATGCCCCTCTAACTTAGACCCTGCCCTGGTTTGTAGGTCAGCAAAATCTGTCAAATATATTTAACTATTTTTTCGCCAAATTTAAGAATCTTATTTTTTTTAAATCAAAAGAGATTAAATAGAAAATTTATTTCCTAGCAAAAAATGTAATTTAAACTTTTTATAAAATTATAGTTTTATTAGGTTTAGGTTTTATCCAATTTTCTTAAAAACTAAGCTTTCTACGACAATATAAGTTATCTACTTTTGGGTGGATAATGAAATTTCCCTTTAAATGGTGTATCACGGCGCCCCTACATCAAAAATTATCAAAGAAAACAATTTTGTGAAATTTTTCTAAAAACTAACGTCAGCAGGATAGAATAAGAAGTTATTTTTTTTTTTAAATAGATAAAATATGTAACAAAAATTGATTATTTTGGTTATTTTTAAAAATTTATTTATATAAGTACGCCCCTGGAGACTTTATATGTGACATAAGCTTAACATTATATTGAAGCGTTAAAAAAAAATTATTGTCTACAATAAAGTGTTTTTTCCCAAGAAGTGTAGTTTTTGAGAAAATTTTGTTCTCCACAAAAAACTGTTGTTTGCAGTTTTCGATAAAAGGCTAGTTTTCGATAAAATTAAATAAAACAGAAAAAAAAAACAGGTATTTGAAGGTTTGGGGGGGATTTTCTCCGTCCCTGTTGATATCTAAAGTTGGCAACCGGGATATTCAGATTCAGCAAGGTCGAATTAGGGGGAAATGGTCGGTTGCCAAAAAGTAATCAGAATTTTATATTTTTCGGATTTAATTTTGATTTTATCATTCCATGCTAAATTTGAGAATTTGAAAGCAAAAACTAAACGATGGATTTTTGAAATTTATACACGGTTGTAAATATATTTAAGAGAACTTTAAAGGCGATTAATTGGGTAAACTTTTTTAGCGTAAATAATTACAAGCCGGCAACACCGCGCGGGTTCGGTTCAAGCGCGGGGGCTGGAGGAATGTTTGTTTTAGGTGACGTCGGCCATGTTCATTGTGCGAAAACGTCCGTTGCCCTTCCTACGCGTTGTCTTTATCCTTAGTAAAGACGTATAAGTTTGTTTTGATTTGGGGTAGGTCAGGAGGTAAAAAAGCCTTGTCGGTCGCGTGTCCATAATTTGTTGTTGTTTTCGTTTGTTTTCAAAATAGAAATAAATACGGTGGATTATAAATGCAAATTTAAATATGTTGACATATGAACTTGGATAACAAATAAAATCTTTAGGGCCACATAGACCGGACCTAAACATTAACCAAAATTTTTGTGCAAGTAATGCAGAGGGCTGTTCCAAAAAAACTTATAATAGAAAATTTCAAAAAAGGATAATATAATGCTGAAAACTGGTTGTGTGGTTGTAAAAAAGAAATGCTTTTTTTTGCTTTATTTGTCTTATTATGAACAATCCACGATGTTATCCTGCGTGGGTGGCAAAGGGAATGTGTTATATCAAGCACTTTAGTGGAAAGTTAAAAAGACACAAAGTAAGTGCTACTCATTTAAATAACCACATAGAATTGTCTATGCTAGGCAAGACTGAGATTAGGTGCCAATTCAATAGTGCCTATAGGCAGAGAACATATTATGTTCTCTGACAATGCCTATGACAACATGTGTTGAATGTGAGCGCTCCTTTTCAAGGTTAAAGCGTATTAAAACATTTAGAATATGTGAAAGTTGATTGAACGCTTTAGCTATATGTCAATTGAAAGAAAATTGTTGACTACGGACAACTTTAATGAACTTGTCGTTGAGCACGTTGCGCATGCAAAAAAAAGGCGAATGGACTTTATCTGTAAACAAATAAACTACAAACTACATCAAGTAGCTGCTTGTTTGTAAAATGCTAAAATAAAATTGTTTAGGTTAGTTCTTTTATCTCCTTTATTTGATATGTTTGTCGCGTCTCTATTTCTTTAAAATATGTCATACATACAGGGTCTCTACCTTGCCTATATCCCAGTCTCACGTTGCTAAAAAACTCTTTTCTCCAATTTCTTGGCGGTGTTCATTTGTAATTTTTAGTTTGGTCATAAACGACCGAGATTTTGTAATTTTACCTTTATTAGACACACAGACGCAAAAACCGATTTGTATTCGCTCCACATCCTACAAAGAAAGTGGGGTAAGTTTTGCCGCGGCAAGTTCGAAGTAGCTTTGAAAGGCTTTAATATTTTTAAAGCTATATGCAACCAAGTATACCGTTGATCTATAGAAATGAAGGCAAGGTAAAAAAAGTTCTGACAATTACACAGCAAAAAATTCTGGAACAGATTACGAAGTGTATTATATAAAAGGTTTTCTAAACACTTTTCGTAGGTACTCTTTTTTCTATGAGAGACTGGATGTTGTAAAATTGCTGAGATGAAAACTGCACAAAAAAATAGATGTGCTTATAATAGGCACTTATTCTTATTCTGACAGATTCGCATTAAAAACTGACAGTTGATTTTTCAAAATTGACATACCAAAGTCGAATTTATAAATCCAGTCGTTTATTTTCCATTAATAGTGGCGGCACTATTAATTCTGGCTCTTATAATACAAAAAGGCCTAATTTTGAAAGAATATAGCAGTTCTTATGACGCGAAAATGTCAGAACAGTGCCTGTCACAATTATTGCCTGGCTTTATTGCAATAGGTCCCTAATATTGAAACAAGAAGAACAGAATAAATAAGTTTTTTTTAAAGAAAAATTTGTGCTGCGTATTGAGAGTCTTGTTTTAGAAAAGACATAGCGCCCGCGACAGTTTGTTTTTGTTGACAATTTTATTTGATTATTTCACTGGGTATATTTATAGTTAGTTCTTGCTCAAAAGGTATTCTATTCACTTTTCTTACTCTTTATTCGTTGAGAGACTGGATATTGTAAAGTTGTTGAGATGAAAACTGTAGAAAAGAATAAATGAGTTTTCAAAAGTGGAGCTATTTTTTTAATAAAAATTTGTGCTGTATTGAGAGTCTTGTTTTAGAGAAGACATGGCGCCTGCGACAGACTGTTTTTGTTGACAATGTTATTTGATTATTTCACTATGTATATTTATAGTTCCTTCATGCTCAAAAGGTTTTCTACCCAATTTTCGCACACTTTATTCTTGAGATGAAAACTGCAGAAAAGAATACATGAGTTTTCAAAAGTCGAGCAATTTTTTTAATAAAAATGTGTGCTGTGTATTGATTGAGATTTGTTTTAGATGAAACATAGCGCCCGCGACAGTTTGTTTTTGTTAACAATATTATTTGATTATTTAACTATGTATATTTATAGTTAGTTCATGCTCAAAAGGTTTTCTATCCACTTCTCGTATTCTTTATTATTATAAGAGACTGGATGTTGTAAAATTGTTGAGATAAAAACTGCAGAAAAGAATAAACGAGTTGTCAAAAGTTGAGCAATTTTTTAAATAAAAATTTCTGCTTTGTATAGTTTTGTATTGTTTTAGATAAAACATAGCGCCCGCGACAGTTTGTTTTTGTTGACAGTTTTATTTGATTATTTCACTAGGTATATTTATAGTTAGTTCATGCTCAAAAGGTTTTCTATCCACTTTTTGTACTTTATTATTCTATAAGGGAAAACTGCAGAAAAAAATAAAAGAGTTTTCAAAAATTGAGAAATTTTTTAAATAAAAATTTGTGCAGTGTATAAAGAGTTTTGTTTGAGATGAAACATAGCGCCCGCGACAGTTTGTTTTTGTTGACAATTTTATTTGATTTTTTCACTAGGTACATACCAGGTGATTCACCATAAAGGCCCACCCTTTTAATTATTTAATTATGGTGCACCGTTAAAAAAATTCGAGGAACGAAGTTTAAGACTATTTCAAATCGATTGGCCTCAAATTTGACCTGCGTGAGGTCATAAATCCAAGATTGCGATTTTTCCCAGGTTTTCGTCACAAACTTTTGGTTTTAACTTTTGCCACATCAAATAGAGAAAAATCATATATGTTATGATTTGTTCGCAATAGAACAGCAATTTATTTGTGGTTCTAACAAGCTTTATATCTTAAGAACTAAAAAAGATATTGTTATTTTTTTAAATATTCCAAAATTTATAAAAATTCTAGATTTTTTACAAACTTTGGCTTATAACTTTTGCTAATTTTTTTTTACAAAAAAACTGTAAATAGGTTTTTTGTTTGCAAAAGAGCATTAACTAATGTAGCAAAGAATTTAGCTTCATATGTTAAAAATAAACAAATTATCTTTGTTGGCTTATCAGATATGAACCTAAGTTCTTTACTATATTCATCACATTCATTCATCTCTTGCAAAAATAACTTTATTTACAGTTTTTTGTTTAGCTAACTTAGCCAAAGTTTGTAAAAATATTAAAAATGCCGCCATTCCATTTTTTATTTATGATGTCATATAGGCCCTCCTACTCAAATTTGAGGCAAACATCTGGCGACTTAACCTGGAGTATTCCATCATCAATCGATCGAGGATAGTCTTCAACTAATTTTTTTAATATTTAAATAAATAACAATATCTTTTATTAAAAACTTTATTACTAAAACGACAATTCTATTGTTGTTCTATTGGAAACAAACCACAACTCAAACAATTTTTCTGTAAAATTGATATGGAAAAAGTTAAAAGCAAAAGTTTGTGAAAAAACATGGAAAAAAAAATTGCAATCTTGCATATATATGCGACGTCACACAGGCGCTCTTGCGCTCTTACTCAAATTTCAGGTAAACACTAGGCGACGTATAATTGAGTGATTCATAACCAATCGATTTGCGGTAGTCTAATTTTTTCTTCCTATAATTTTTGTTTTTTGGGTAAAGTTTATCATTTATCCACTGTCTTACTTGGCGTTATATTGCAAATAAAAAACGTATTAATAGTTTTTTCTGGAAAACTTATTTAGAAAAAGTTATAAGCCAAATTTTGAGAAAAAACATAAAAAAAGCCGCCATCTTGGATTTATGACGTCCCACCGGCCCTCCTACTAAAATTGGAGGCAAACACCCGATGACTTAAAATTGTGTGATCTACTGACAATCGATCTAGGGTAGATTAAAAAATCTTTCACAACTATCTCACGGGATACCAAAGGCCACTCAACTATGGCTAGCCCTCAACTATATCCAGTCATCCAAGTTTTTTTTTCTGTGAAATGAATTTAAAAGTAAATGCCAAGATTATTCTAGAAATCACATGCTTAGTCAGTTCGACGCTCGAAAGATGTCTGCGCCTGCGCATTCTGTTCGGAATTACTTTCAAAAATTTTCGCAGAGAAAAAGTTAGGCCTTTTGTTAAAATGTAGCTATTCTAACTAAAATTCAGGCTGATACTCGTCACTTAAAAAATAGACCGGTGTATGTACTATGGACTTAGGTATAGACTAGGTATTGATCAAAAAATTAGAACCTGTCGAGCACGAAAGTTGGGTAAACAAAAAATCACTGGAAAGAAGTTATTGCCGCTTGCCGGTTTGTTTCTGCGACTAATTTCGAGAAAATGGCGAGCGCGCTCAAAAGTCGTAATTTCGCGCTTGAAATGATATAAATTGGTACAAATTCCAGACTCTTATTCTGTCTCTTTCTCTAGAGATTTCTAGAAGTCAATTTCTTAAGTCATAACATATAGTTATTTGTGTACCAAGGACGTGAAGAATAATATTTTTGCACGAGCTTGCGAGGCAAAAATGTTCTTCACTCCATAAGTGGTTCAAACAAGATTTTTTGCACGGGCAGAAAACAAGTCCTGTAGTCGACTGGAATTCCATCACCTTAAGCCCCTTAGTATTCATGTACTGACTTTTGAGATGATATATAATTACTTGAATTACTTTAACTTGTGGTGAACCTTTGGACATTTGATTAAACATTGTATTTTATTTTGAGAATTTAGATCTAACAATATTTTTTTAGTAAATAAAAAAAGTTAGAGATTGGAAATTTCTAATTCCGACATAGTGCTTACCTGAACTCTGACACAGTTTTGACCTGAATTCCGTCATATGATAAAATGGATGCTAAAAACAATCTATAACAAATACAACTAACTTTTATTGTACAAACTAACTTTGCTTAAATAAATTCATCAAATATTTTTAGGACGACCTCAGTACGCATACGAAAAAATACTCTGCCAATCTATGGGCCCCTAAGCTCACACTAGGTACTATAGTTATAGTGTACGTGTGAGCTAATATAACTAAAAACTGAAATATATTTTATTCAACTCCAGACTAAATTACCTTTTATTTGATACCACACAAGCCATGTTTTGACTTAAACTCTAATTTTTGAAATCTACCCCCACCCTTAAAAAAAAACAAAAAACTAAAATGTATTTTGTTAAACTCCGGACTCAATTATCTTTCGTTTGATATCACACGCGCCATATTTTCAATTAAACTCTAATTTTTAAAATATACCCCCACCCTTTTTTTTTAAATAAATTAAAATGTATTTTGTTTAACTGCAGACTCAATTACCTGAAATCTACCCCCACCCTTTCATTTGGTTTGTGTTCAGTGACAGACAGACAGACAGACAGACAGACAGACAGACAGACAGACAGACAGACAGACAGACAGACAGACAGACAGACAGACAGACAGACAGACAGACAGACAGACAGACAGACAGACAGACAGACAGACAGACAGACAGACAGACAGACAGACAGACAGACAGAAAGACAGAAAGACAGACAGACAGACAGACAGACAGACAGACAGACAGACAGACAGACAGACAGACAGACAGACAGACAGACAGACAGACAGACAGACAGACAGACAGACAGACAGACAGACAGACAGACAGACAGACAGACAGACAGACAGACAGACAGACAGACAGACAGACAGACAGACAGACAGACAGACAGACAGACAGACAGACAGACAGACAGACAGACAGACAGACAGACAGACAGACAGACAGACAGACAGACAGACAGACAGACAGACAGACAGACAGACAGACAGACAGACAGACAGACAGACAGACAGACAGACAGACAGACAGACAGACAGACAGACAGACAGACAGACAGACAGACAGACAGACAGACAGACAGACAGACAGACAGACAGACAGACAGACAGACAGACAGACAGACAGACAGACAGACAGACAGACAGACAGACAGACAGACAGACAGACAGACAGACAGACAGACAGACAGACAGACAGACAGACAGACAGACAGACAGACAGACAGACAGACCGACCGACAGACCGACCGACAGACCGACAGACCGACAGACCGACAGACCGACAGACCGACAGACCGACAGACCGACAGACAGACAGACAGACAGACAGACAGACAGACGGCGCAACAAAAAAGTTTCAAAATCATCTGAAACGCAAAGATATTTTTTTCTCGAAAAAATTAGGATAACCATAGCTCACACTACTATAGTATAGTACATGTGTGAGCTAATATAAAATTTTTAGTTGTTCATAGCATTAGATGCGAAAGCCTAATGGGTTCGTAAATAAATGAGTTCAAATGAGTTATTTAAAAACCCAAAAAAACTTCATTATCTAATTTTGTGGTAGTATATGTCTGTCTGTCGGTATGTTCTAGGAGTAGGTCTATCTGTCTGACTGTAACAACTAAAAATTAATAGTTTTTAGTGGGGTGGAGACTTGTAAGGTATTTATTTCTTACAGTAAATGGAATATTTGGAGCAAAATTTTTTGGATAGGTAGGTATTAGCTCACACATATACTATACTATAGTAGTGTGAGCTATGGTGATCCTAATTTTTTCGAGAAAAAAAAAGTTGCTCCGATTTCAAAAAATTTTATATATCTTTGCGTTTCAGATGATTTTGAAACTTTTTTGTTGCGCTGTCTATCTGTCTGTCTGTCTGTCTGTCTGTCTGTCTGTCTGTCTGTCTGTCTGTCTGTCTGTCTGTCTGTCTGTCTGTAACGACCAACGCGCATAACTCAAAAACCGCTTGGCCGATTTTAATGAAATTTGGTACCTAGGCTGGGTCTTGGGTCGAGATGGTCCCATTTAAAAATGACCAAAATCTACCGAACACAAACCAAATAAAAGGGTGGGGGTAGATTTCAAAAATTAGAGTTTATGTGAAAATATGGCGTGTGTGATATCAAACGAAAGGTAATTGGGTCTGGAGTTAAACAAAATACATTTTAATTTATTTTAAAAAAAGGGTGGGGGTATATTTCAAAAATTAGGGTATAAGTGAAAATATGGCGTGTGTGATATCAAACGAAAGGTAATTAAGTCCGGAGTTTAACAAAATACATTTTAGTTTTTGTTTTTTTAAAGGGTGGGGGTGTATTTCAAAAATTTGAGTTTAAGTCAGAACATGGTTTGTGTGGTATCAAACAAAAGGTAATTTAGTGTGGAGTTGAATACAATATATTTCAGTTTTTAGTTATATTAGCTCACACGGACACTATAACTATAGTACCTAGTGTGAGCTTAGGGGCCCATAGATTGGCAGAGTATTCTTCATTAGATATGAGAGGGGACAGCCTCCGTCATAATCCAGAAAACGTGAAAAATCACAACCTGAAAGCCGTCATTGTTGTAACCTGAATTCCGACATTCAAATTCATCACATATATTAAATGAGTAGCGTAGAAAAAACATGACGGAATTTGAAATTTAAAAAATTCGATTTATTGCATTTTTTGTCTTTCGATAGTTGTTAATATGAAAAAAACTGAACTTTAAAAAAGATTGTTGCCCACTAGAACTCCGTCACCCTTATTTTTTACAAAAATAAAACAATCGGAAAGCCGTCATAGCCCCATAGCCTGAATTTCGACACCTTCAATTTAAAACACATTTTCAGAAAAAATAGCTCAACAAGCCTGTGACGGGATTTGGGATTTAGAAAATATGAGCAAATGTGATTCTGATTTAGATGTATTTTTCGCTTTTTGATAAATAATGTAGGTATAAAAAAATCTCATTTGAATAGACATTGTTTTTGTTGGGAATTCCGTCACTCCTGTCGGATTTCCGACTCAATGATTTTTTGTAACCCAAACCGCCACCCCCTTTTTATTGAAAATAATCGAAAAAAAGAAAAATATTTTGGTTAAAAAGTTATCTACGGACATTGATTTAGTAAAATATACAAATATATTAGGTAATAATATAATAAAGTACCTAAAATCTTAGATTAAATGAGCACGTGCAAGTGGCTTACCTTATAATAAAATGCGACATTCCGCTTCGACAGTTGAAGCACGAGTAAAAGAATTTTTCACGCACAGCATCTTTTTGACCAATGCAGCTGAAGTCTGCGCACAGTTTTGCCAGATATATGCGTGAACACATAAAGTATTTTTTTGAAATTCCATTGTAGGGTTAGCTTAATAATTCAAAACATTTCTAAAAAGTGACGGAATTCAGGTAGGTGTCGGAATTCGGATTGAGTATGGTAACTAAAAAAAATGAAGTCTGACCGAGATTTTCGATATATACGATCTCAGCAATCAAAAAGATTTCGATACTAAAATATTGCCAAGTTTTTCGTGACAAAATTTTGTTGAAGTCAGAAGACCTCATTGCAGGCCTCGGCTACTGACTGTGCAGGAGGAGGAAAGCATCACGTGACATAGAGCTTTGCCCGCTTCCTCCCTTGGGAACCTGTTAGATGACTCATCGTTCCGGATTTACATCTGCTTAAGGGTTGGTCAACCTGTGTGGGAGCAACATGTCCGCTCATGCGGCAAAACAGTAAACAATTATGGCTTTCACGGGCTTTGCTGCATAAAAAGCACAGCCAGATCAACCAAAGACGAGCTTTGGGATTAGCTGGAATTGCTTCCCAGCTTGAGCCACCTGGTATTTGTAGTAGGGCTGAAAGAAGGGTCCATAAGATATCTCTGGTCATGTGGCAAGCGGGTAAAGCTCTTTGTCGGAGTCTTAGATATCCAAAACTTCTAAAAAAGTTGGCGAAGCTCTTTTAGAGGGTCAACCTAGGTTAAGATGTTTGGTTAATTGTGTAGTTTTTATTTTTTGACGTGTGTCATGGATTTTTTTATCACACTTGATAATATTTCAAGGTCCTTTGGGTAACGTTAAAAAAATGTTGGTGCAAGCAATGAATTTCCTATTTTCATTTTCTTTTCCTTTTTTGCGCGTTTAAAATAATTTAAATTTTCGCGCTCTTACATATGCATATGGGTTTTCACGGCACCGCACACGTGGGAGGACAAGCAGCGCCGCGAAGAGTGCGCAAAGAACCACCGTTACAACAAGACACTAGAAAAATCACGTTCCCAAAAAAGTGAATTTTGAGGTGAAAAACTGGACGTTTAAAAGTTGACTGGAGCCGCAAGAGAGTCCGAGGTAGGTGCCTTTTCATATAAAATTCCATATGTATCGTAACTTTCCATTTTCAATCGTCAATACCGACAATTATTTTTAAATGTGCTTGTAAAGCCAAACCGGCGACCTGTCGAAGGAAATTCCATTATTTTTCAGTACTTGCATGCACACAAATCTATACAGGTACTACCTAAAATTAAAATATAAAATTGAAAAAACTGAAATAAATAATTAAAATAAAAAAAATATACAACACATATAGCAAAATATACAGGGTGTTTCCTAATTGAATGTCAATATTTATGGGGGTGATTTTTGGGCCCATTTTAAGAAAAAAAACTTTATATGAACATATGTCCTAAACGTCTTACCTTTTGAGATACATCAGCGTGGTAAAGTTTTCAAAAATAAATCATTCACATAGATTTTCGGTTAGTTAAATAACTTTGAAAATCGGGTTCCTTTTGAAAATCCGTAATTTCTGTAATTTCGTTTCGGCGTTCATAATAACCGACAGACAGACGTACGTACAGAGGACAGATAAAAAAGGCGAAACATCAAAGGCAGCTAATTTCGTTTCTTTGCACTTTGAGTCACCTTTTGGTGCTCTAAAACTCTGGCAATTATATCCCTGTGGCGCGGCGTGCAATTATATGTATACAGGGTGTTTTACGAACATCGAAGGAAGGAACTTTCCGAGTATTTAGAGTAAAGCTTTTAAACAATTCTCGAATAATTTTGTTTTAAGGGGGACATTTTTGAATATCTGAACACAAAAGTTTCATTAAAATTTTTATTATTTTAATAAAACTGAAGACTTATGATAATAAAAAATACAAAAACACATTAGCAACTTTGAAATAACACTTAATAATTTTTTATCAGTTTAATTCAACGCTTTTATTCAATGTTTAAAAAAAAAATTAATTGTTTTGAAAAGTCGCACACAGTTTTCACTTTCAGTACCTATTTTGCCACTGAGATACAACTGATACAAGTCCAAAATATGTCAAAAAAAGTCCCGCAATAACTATATATCATAATCAGCCACAAAAAAACACCAAGCCTTTATAACAAACTAACAACCTATACTTGATTGATATACCGTTTTTGCAACTAAATCAATATTTGCGCACATTTTAATATGTTTTTGGATTCTCTTTTATGTTTCGGATCTTTATTTATTAGGTAAGTACCTATTTTATCTCTCCTTTAAAAGGTCTCGGTGTTTTATTATAGACATATAAAGCGGCACACTGCAGGTACAAAGTGAAACAACAATTTTTTGAGGCTTCTTTACTTAGATTTTGCCACAAAATTTGGTTTACCATAGCTATGACGCGGTGCCACTTATATACATCCTCAACTATAATTATAGGTAATTATGAAATCGGGACCATTCTGCTCAAATATGGAAAATAGGGGTAGCTAGCCAAAAATCCGAAATCATTTTATCGTCGGCAAAACCGCAAACCCAAGTAACTGCACAAATCAAAATTTTCAGGAGGCACTAAAAGCCTCACAATTTTGAGTTATTGAAATGGATTTAAAACAAATAACTGATTTTGGATGTTTCGATTTTAAAATATTTAGAATTTTTTGTCAGTTAAGAGATTTTTCATATGCGTCCCCACTAATAAAATGAACTGATTGTCGCCAAAATGTTATTTGTGAATTTTTGTCAGTTACTTGGTTTTTCGGTGTCACATTCAGCGTAAAACGTAGTTATTTACAGATTTGTTTTTAATATTCGGTAAGAAATATTCTACTTTTTGTAAAAACTAAATGTTTTTTAGTTAAACTTGATTTTTCACATATTTTTTTAGTTTTCAGTTAACATTATTTAAACACCTAGCTTGGTAGAATTTTTTTCAATCAATCAATGCAGCGCACAGGTATGCATGGCACACGACATTTTTCTAAAAATTTTATTTTATTTTAGAGAAAAAAGTTAAAAGAACTTTATTTTCTCTAATAAAAATAAACAAAATGGTATTTTGGGCACTGTATCACAAAGTGGTGTTGAACCTAATATTGACACTCCAAGGGCGTACGCGTATTGGGGATATTTTTTTTAATTACTATTTTTTACATTCATAGCCCGCGTAGCAATGGCTAGAGAAGGTATCATTTTCGACGAAAAAACAGATCAAGTCGAAAATGTGTTATTCGGGTGTATTTTGACCTATCTTAGCAATATCGTCGTGATGTCTGTCTGTGTGTTTATGTGTGTGCGGGTGTGCGTGTGTAACACGATAGCTTCTAAACCGCTAAACCGATTTTTATAAAATTTTTAGGTAAAATAGTGTTCGACACTCTTACGAGCTGATTAAATTTTGGTTAAGATCCATTAATGCTAATGACAGTTTTTTGACAATTAAATTTTTTTTAAAATGCTAACTTTTTAACGAACCATCGCATTAATATAATGTTTTCGGAATATAGTAGACTACACTTCGCTTAATAATTTGTGTTATAACCAAAAACTTCGTAGGAGCTTTGGTTTCTGAGATATTTACAAAAAGGCTGAAGTGTGCTAATAGGCTAGCTAGGAAGATATCAGATCCGTCATAAATCCATTAATTTTATGTTTTATTTGTTTTATCCAATTGTCTTAAAAACTAAATACCTTATTTTACTTTATATTCTTGAAATTAAAATTATCGTTAAAACGATATATTTCTAGTGGGTTTTTCTTAACGGCGAACACTCAAGAAACGCATGTTATGTGAGTTTTTTTTCAGTTTAATTGTCTATAATATAGAATAAAAGAAATTCTCCAAGTAAAGCTTGGTTTTTAAAAGAATCAGTAAAAAAATTATAATTAAAAAAAATAAAGCTTAGTTTTTAAAAGAATCGGTAAAGAACTTATCATTAAAAAAAATAACCTCAATATGGAGTATCAAAAATAACTTTAACACCACTTTGTGATACACTTGCAAAAAGAATATTTTGTGTTCTCTGAAAAAAAAATTTCCTAAAGCGCTTAGTTTTTTTGATAACCTAAAAAAAGATTATTTATTTTCGTGCTCTTAAAAATTATTCTTAATTTAGGGTGGCCAATTAAGTTCTAACCGTGGGCTTGATCCTCTTGACACATCGTTGAAAAGATAATTTAATTTTCTACAATAAGTTTACTACACATTTTCTGCAAAATGCTTAACTTATTAGAAATTTACATTATTATGATTACGATTTATTTTGTATATATTATGGAAATGCATAGAAAACGGGTGTACTGCTAACACTTCAGGGTTCGTATCTCAGCAAGAGTACTATCCAGACAACTCAATTAAATCTCATTTTGTAAGCTATTAATTATTCTTTATTCTACGTTATTACAGTTTCTAAGTTAAAGGCCACTAAAAAAAATTTGGTCAAAATCTAAAACGGCGACGAAATGGGTAGCCTCATTATTCACAAACCACGCCTCTGACAAAAAAATTTATAAAAGCGCCTTTATAGGAAATTTTATTGTCTTTAACTTTTTTTTTAAAACTTGTTTTCTAGAATTTACAGGAACGAAGTAATTTAAAAAAAACAATAACATTTTCATGCGACCTAAATCCAAGGGGGGAGTCGGTCCCCATCAAGGTAAAAAATCAAATCTTTTTTTAAGACTCCAAAGTAAACAACATGGCAAAATTGCGACTCCTGGTGCAAGCTCGGGGTCTCTTTTTCGCTTTAATGACTGGCCTACAGCGCCAGAGGTCTATACATTCCAACGTTTTTCGAGAATCGAAGAAGGCGCAGCCTTTAATATACTTAATCTTGCATCTATCTAACACCGCTATCGTCCCAGCAGAACTTGTTTATAGACGATAGACTTCTTTCCTTTTCAGCGCAACAGTCGTCGTGGTGAGTTAGTTGACTGAAGGAGATTTATGCTGGCGCCATCCTGGTTCCGATTAAATACCACTAATAGCAAGCTCCTGGGTTATTATCCCTGGTTCCTCGGCTGGCTGCATGTCGTTTCCTGGACAACATGGATGTTCAAGGTCAACTTATATTTTTGCGTGCATCGCATAGCATGCTTATTCGATGACGGCTGTTGAACGTTGAAAATGAAGTGGGCGACAAGGCGGATTTTTTTTTGTTTTTGCATCGTTGTTCGAGACGCGAGCATGGTAACTTCTGCATGTGAAGCCGACGACCATACCACGGCACTACCCTGCCGCCCTATATATAATATAAGTAACTCACGCAGCCTTCACTAAAGTCATAAGAGCACCTAATTAATCAACATATTTTTACGCAATCTTTAGAAATAAAGAAAAAATACTTATTATGAATATTTGCGTTAAATATGTTATACAAGCGCGGATTTGAGAGGGGGGTGACGTGGTCATTACTCACCCCTAGAAAAAATATACTCTCTTAGTTAAGTAATAAAGGGATTAACGGATAATTCCCCCCACTAGAAAAAAAAATAAATGCACAAATATTTTTGTCCTCGACTATACAGTTTATCAACAAAAGCACCGAATTGCAGTATGGTGCGGCCATAGACATGCGAAGAAACCACACCCTAAGTATGAATGTACGGTAGTGGCCGTTAGCAACCATGCCTAGGAAACTCAATGCAGTTTGACAGGTCGTAGGTTAAAGTTCTCACTAAGCTCACAAGAGGCACTGCGGTCGCGCGTTTGTTCCTATTTTTTTTGAGAATTATCTGTGGTTTGGATTTTCCGTCCCCCTTTTTTTCAGGTAGAAAAACCTCTTCCACCGCATTTTATTTCGTTTTCATTTAAAATCTATCTTTTTGGCTTATGTAGGTAATCTTTGCTGCTGTGACGCATTAAAATTAAATTTTGTTAAATTTGTAACTTTTGCAATTTAAATATAAAAGTATAAGAATTTCTAGTTGCTTTTCTGGGTGAAGTGTCTAAAGTTCAGACGAGTATAAAATGCATAGTTTTTCGAGAAATTTTAAGGTAAGTTTTCTTATTTTCTCATTTGAGGTTACATTGGCATTTGATAAAATTTGTATTGGTAGTGTCTTTTTAACTTCTTATCGCTTACTTTACGGAACTCTGAATACAGGTTTCCAATGCCTGGTAGGTGCCTTATTTGCCCATGAACTAAGCACAAATTTAGTGTTAATTTTATGTCTATCCCTTTCGTTTGATATTAAGTAAAGGGGGGGGGGGCTTAATTGATGGGTAAACGAGGGATTACCCAACAGCGTAATGTACTTTGAATAAATTTATTCCTTAATTTTAAATCTTACATGACGAGTACCTATGATTAATGTGGTTATAAGTTGATTTTTTTTATTGTTTTCAGCTTTTCGATGAGATGTGTGACCTGAACTGAACTGATAAGCTATATATATACTGCTTTGAAACATACCCTACACAACTTACAACCAAGGCGAGGAGGTACTTTTAAATCATGTCAGATTTTCGTCGAGCTGTTAAAAAGTAGACACTTAAGAATGATTCTCTTCACGAACAACTGTTTCATTATTTATTCACTCATCACTCACCAGAAATGTTAAAAGCAAATTTAAATATACTAGACAGTGTTTGGTTTTGCATTGTATTTTATTTTACCAATGAATTAGACTATGTATTATTTCATCAATAGTTAGTCATTAATTTGTAGCTTTTTTTATAATAATAAAAACTCATTTAAAAAATGTTTTATTTATTGCATTTTATATATCATTTTCAATCTGTTTATATATTATAAAGACATTGTATGTCTTTATAAAATATTGACTGATTAAAAATTTCTAAAAAAATTTTTAAATTAAAGAAAATTTATTATAAAAGGCGATTTAAATTTCCCGCCTCGCCTTATAGTTCGTCACTAAGCTCTGCAGTGGGCGCCACAGAGCTAACGACCTGTCAAACAGCCGGAGTTGCCTATCTAATAAAAACTCACTGAACCGCGCCGCAAATCCTTTATCTATGGTTAGCAACCTTAAAGGATCTAAGGTGGCACCTAGGCCACCTGTCTGGGCCCGTTGTGCACAACGTACCTACTATGTTCGACTCAAATAATAATTTAAATACTATCTGGTATATAGGGGGCAATTCTTTACATTTTAAAAAATCTGGCGAAATTTGAAAAAATCTGACATAATTTGGCGGTTAAGATTTCTCGTTTAAAAGGCAATTTTTAAACTCAAAAACTTACCTACAAAGCAATTTTCCACTTTTTGTTGGATGCAGCATCACGATATAATTATTTTTTTTTAGCAAAAATACCTTGATTGTTGTAAATTTTTAATTTAAAAATTGGAAATAAATTCACACCGTCACTAGAAATTGACATTTCAAATATTGCCAAATTTTTTCAGATTTGTAATTTCTATTAGTTTTCTTTATGAGGTCAGCTAAGTTTACTTTCCTTCTTTGTTTTTCACGGCAAAATTAACAAAGAGGCACTAAGTTCATGTCGTGGAAGGTGCGTGAAAGGGTCGCTACAGAATTTGCTCCACGCTGTTGCCACCGTTATATTTTTACCGGGTTTTTATGGAAAAGTCAAATAGTTTCAAATATTGTCCCTAAAATTATCCAGATATTCTGACTGAAGTGGGACTTGGTCAGATTTTGTAAGTGGTGATTATTTTTGTACTTTTGTTATCAAAACGACCAATTTTCGGTTCGGTTCATATAAAATATAAATAAAAGTTATTTAATTTTTATCTGGAACTGGATGTGCGAATGTGCGACATCGCGTCACATGACATTTGTTGTTGTTTTGATAGAGTATTTTTTTGTTTTTTCGTACCATTTTAAGCAACTTTTAAAAGCGAAACCCCATCCATCGTCATAAATAAATCATCCAAGATCATTAAATAAAAATGGCCTAACAGTCCAATGAAAAAAAACGGAATTTTTAAGACCGGACATTATCAAAAACGTCATTCATCAAAACAAGACAACAACAAAATCGAAGTTAAGTATAACGTCTTTTATATCAAAACCGGACAAAATCAAAAAGGAAAAAATCATAAAAAGGGGTCTCCTATCTTTTCATGTATACTGGTTCCGTCTCTCTTCTTCTCATTCAAATCGGTCTCATGAAAGTTTGGCGGCAAATTGGTGTTAACCGAACCGAACCGACCCTCTTGGTCAATTAATTGCAAATGAATCCTAACCTAGGGTCCAAGACCTGACCGTTTTTTAAAGATGGCCCTTGCTTAATAAAAACGCCTTATGTGCTATAGCAATCACTATGTAGAGACGGTGTTTTTATTAGGCATGGTAGTAAAAAAAAATTGCAGTGAAGGACGCTTTAATTGCATAGTTATATCAGAACCGCTCTTCTTTAGGTGAAAGTCAAAAGCTAGGCCCGAGCCCTTTTTAAGTTTTTGTCTTTTTTAATTTTGTCCGGTTTTGATAATTTAAAAGACTATACAGAACTTCGATTTTGCTCTTGTCTTGTTTTGCAGAATGACGTTTTTGATAAATGTCCGGTTATTAATAATTCTTTTTTTAACATAGAACTGTTATAACTTTGTTTATTTATGATTTTTAGACGATTTTTTATGTTTTTTATGATAAACTATGGGGGCCATAAAAAGCCAGTGATTTAATACAAAAATACTTTCACACTGTTTTTGCAAAAGAAAAGTATTAAAAATAATTTTAATTTTTCTTTGGCTGAATAAACAGCAAAATGTTTAATTCTAATTTTTATTTTTGTCTGTATAAACCCAGTATAAAATCATTAAAAAACAAGGAAATTAAGTATTATTTCATGATACAAAAAAATAATTTTAAATATCTTATTAGGTTCTGCTATCCGGTCCGGAAATGTCTTGAGAATTGACAATTGAGAACCTCCCCTGGACATGCTTAAAGAACTTTTAAAGAACATTCTTGGAATGTCGTAGGGGACATGCCAGAACGTTCACAGGGTGTTGTAATAGGTCGATGTAACCTGTTTTAAAATCGAAAACAACATGTTCCAAAGCATTTTGTTTAAAAATATAGTTTTCGAATGGCATTTTGTTCGAATGGCATCTTTCTCGAATGGCACTTTTTTCGAAAACATCTTTTTCGAATCACATTTTCATGGGCGCACCCAGGGGGGCCTTAGATTTTTTTACATATTTTCGACATATTTCAGGAAAAAAACACAAAAAATAGCTTAAAATTCGACATCATGAGGCTTCGGGCCCCCCAAGACATTTTCCTGGGTGCGCCACATTTGGTTTCAAAACATGGTGTTCAATGGCATTTTGTTCAAAAAATATTTGTTTCAAAACATTTTCCTTGAACGAAAGACTTGAAAAGTGTTACCCTAACATTTGTCAATTGATTGCAAACCTACTCTAACCTGTCTGTAAACCTAACCTTTGTCAATTGAGACGACGGACGAAATATCAAAACACTAAATATAATTTCTACATTTTAAGCTTTCGACATTTTGCAATTCGACATTTTATAATTTCGAAATTTCGTACTTTTGACATTTGATGTTTCGTGCGTCGCATCCTATCCTATCCTGTGCAGACACACCTTTTCCACCAAAAAAAATGTCCTCAATTGATCGGTTAGGGGATGTTTACGATCAAATTAATGACCAGGGTTGAGTTAACAGGTTGGGATAAGTTTGCAATCAATTGACAAAGGTTCATTTAAGTATAAAAAAATACGTTTAAGATTTAGATTTTTTTAAAATAGACTAACCAAACTTTGGTTTGAGTATGTTATAAGTAAAAATCTAAAAATCAGAATCAATTCTACCGTAAAAAATGCGAATAATCCATATCTCTACTACTTATCACTACTAAATGTTTGATTATTTTTTATTCCTAAAAATTTCGGGGGGAGATTGATCCCCCCTTAGGTACGACCTTGCCATCACGTTGTAACAGTTTTTCGTAATCATATTTTACCAACATAATTAAAAATTAAAAAACAAACTCTGCTACTTTCTCTTGGGAACAATCAATTGGCAACAGCGGCAGCAAGTGGCCTTCGAATCTGTAACTGACAGTTGACAAATGTGCCGGGCCCAGATGCTTTAAAATCGAGGCTAAAGGATGCCCTACACGAGTGTAGACGTATCATTTCTAAGTTGAAGAACCTACAGAGTGGGTGAATAATATTGTCATTGTTGAAAAGCGGTCTAGGACAACTGGGCGCCGAGCCAACTCGGCGGCGCCAACTGGGCGCCGGGCCAACTCAGCGCTGGACTAAAAAAACTTTTTTCGATAAAATGTGCAGATGAAAAACAAAATAGATATGTTATTTATACAAAAATATCTTTAAAAAATCCTTTACGCAATTGAAATTTGGTTTTGTTAAGTAAAGTTAAATCCATTAAGTCGAGTGCTGAAATTTGGTAGGTGTACTGTTTGGTAACCTGGTAACCCAGCAAACATGGATGACAAAAAAATTACTTTTTAAGTACTGGCTTTCCCTGCACGCGATAACGGCAAAGTACTAAGTAGGAAGTACTTAATTTGTATTGATTTGGAACAATGGCCGGCATCAGGCCAGCAAGTATATATTTTAATACAGAAAACATTGTACTTTTAAAGCAATGCATTTTTTTAAACTTTTTTGTACACAAAAGCATGTACTTTTAAAGTAATGTATTTTCTTCATATTTTTAGTACAAAAAAAACTGAATTTTTTTAACTCTTTTTTTAAAAAAACCTGTAGTTTTAAAGCAATGTATTTTATTAATTTTTTTAGTACAAAAAAACTACTTTTGTTGTAAGTATTGTAAGGACATTACGTGCCATTCACGTCTCCTATTTACAAAAAGAATTATTTGATCATTGTATAATGATCTTTAATATTCCTTTTCATATCAGATGAGGATATTTCCAAAGATTATGAAACATTTCACACCAATTTAAAAATAAATAAAATTATTCACATTCTTAAGCTTGACATTCTTCAGTCTCATCTAGCGGCCAGGCCAGCAAACACATTTTTTTGTAAATACTTTATTTTCACAGTAAAATATTTAATTTTTTTGTACTAAAATAAAGTGCTTTAAAAGCAACCATTTAAAAATACTTTTGAAATGTTTTTTCACTGTTATATTAATTTTGCAGCAAAACTTTTAAACTTTTATTAAAAAATTAAATGTACTTTAAGAGAACCTTCTTCAAAATGTTATTAAAATGTTTTTTTGTAAATATTTTATTTTCACAGTAAAATATTTAGTTTTTTTGTACTAAAATAAAGTGCTCTAAGCAACTGTTAAAATATACTTTTAAAATGCTTTTTTGCCATTAACCCTGACTGCACTTGGTATTTTTCATAAATAAGGTATTACTTTTCATTGTACTAAAAATAAAGTACTAAAATGTTGCATTTTTTGCACTTTTAAATAATATGCAAATTACACATTACACAAATAATAAAAATATAGCACATCGTTGCCGATGCCAGCAGTTAAAGTACAATATTAGTATAGTACCAGCAGGTCGATGTTTGCTGGGAACACTTTAATTTAAGTTTTTTATTACAACAATGGCGGATTTCTTTATTTTTAAACCGATTTGTCTCAAACTTAATAATAATGAAAATATTGTGCGATAATAACTTACCGAATAATGATTCTTATACAACACGATCGATACGCGTTGTTAGCAAACTCTTAAGATTTCAGGAATAATTAGTTAATTTTAAGTTTGTTTTTATATTATATTATTATACATATTATTAACAAAGGTGTACATAAAGTATGTAGTGTATGTAATCCAAAGCAAAGATCTATATATATCTATAACATAGAATTAATTCCGCTCATGCTGCGTACAAAGTCACGTCGCGTGGTGGCGCTAATTCCTTCGGTCAATTTTTTATTTGCTTAGATTAGACTATTGCCGCTGGGTGGCGCTAGCAGAGACGGAACAGATAGGAATTACCAAGGCGTCTAAAATTTTTACAGGCATGATTAATTTTCTTATAAATAAAACTGTTTAGGAATTTTTTTTTAACTTTCGTTAAAACGCCTGTTAGGAAAAAAATATAGCATTTATTAAAAGCATAAAATTTTCTTTCCAATGATGTAAAACTAAAGGGTTTAATTTACAACAAATGGTACAGTGGCATGTATAAATGGAGATTATTTACAAAAATCTTAAAAAATAATTATAAGTTTCGATGTAACTAATTATCTTTATCTATATGAAACATTAGTATCCAGCCAGAATAGATAGACTGGTGCAGCGGCGGCTCGTGCCGCAGGCGAGGTGAAGCGCCACATTATAAACACCGGTACAAACGTTATTCTCTTTAAAACTCTTTGCGTCCTAGAACTATTGGAGCATGGTACGTCAGTTGAAAGAGAAAAACGACAATATAAATAAAACTTTTTGCCTATAAATATGTTTCTGATCATTTTCAACTGAGGACGAGGAATAAGTTTTCTTCAGAGATAATACCTTGTATACTGATGTTTGTAATGTACCGCTTCACCTCGCCTGCGGCACGAGCCGGAGCTGCACTGGTGGTCGCAGTGGAAGGGCTGCCAGACCCACTCACATATGAATCATCAATTATCTTTACATAATTAATCTGTACATTATATAAAAGAAAATTTTATTTTCAACAAGAGTATCAGAGTACTTAATTTTTAAGAAAATTAGTAGCAATTTTACGTTTTGAGAAAAACGGGTTTAGTTTTATACTTTTTTATTTTCTTATAATTTTAAAATAAAAGTGAAGGTTTGAATTTTTTGCTTTTTATTTCAAAATTATATATAACCTTTTTAGCGACGGCAGAATAATTTTTTTGAAAATGAAGTACTCTAGGCAAAAATAATTTTTGCCACTATTTAGAAAATAAAATTTTCTTCTTAGGAACGGCGATTTTTACAAATTGCCTCCAGTTATGTTCGTCGTTATACCTAGAGGGGCGGAAGACCACCCAGGAAAAAGTGGCCAAAGCATAAAGCTCATTACGAAAACTTATAGAAGAACGCTTTCTTTCCAAAAATGTAACTTTCACAAAAATCGGTTTTTCTTTTCTTAAGAAGACCACGCGGCAGATCATCGACCTATTTTTATGAAATAAAATGTAATTTTCTATAAGCTTTATTCGTTATGAGTTTCTTACTTTGACCATTTTTGTCCCCCGAACCGAACCGAACCTCCACCCTAGATGTAGGCTGTAGTTGACAATGTGGCAAACAAGTAAAACATTAAACTACATTCCAATAGCAACAAAAATCTATCTGTCGGGAAATCCCATATAGGGGGAAGGTCTAACCTATGACGACCTTCGGTCTAATCATTTAAAAGAAAATTTTATTGTCTATAATGTAGTATAATTAAAATTTATACACCGTTAGAAATAATTATAAATGATACATTGCTAAAAAAGAAATTTGGTCTTCCTAATAAAGTGTAATATCAGTGGTTTCTTGCAGCACTTAGTTTTTATGACAATTGCAAAATTTCAAAATTAAAAATATTTTTATCTTTATTGAGCAAATTATGTTATACTTTATCTGAAAATAAATTTTATCGCCTAAATAAAGCGTACACTTTTTTTTAAAAGAGCTTTTTTGTTGAAAATTCAATGAAAATGTAAAAAATCAATAGATTTTTCGAGGATTTCTGTAAATCGCCCACATTGATGGATGCCACTGGCTCGTTGGAAGTGAAATTGTCTCTATTTGATTATCAATAGTTTGAAAGCAAAGTTAATTGTCCTAATAAATTATTAAATACATTTCAGAAAATTGTAAAAAACAAAAAATATTTGTAGGGTTTTTTAAAAAAGTTTTTAGTTTACGGACGCCAATGAAGTATTACCCACAATCTGCACTGAGAGATATATGATTTAAATCAATATTTTGTTGTAAATTATATACCATAGTTTTTTGCACAAAAGGCTTACCCCTAGATGTACCGTAAGAAGGCTTAGCTAATCCATCATTGTTGTTTTATGTGAGCAACAAGGACTTAATCGCGATTAAGTGACTAATCCAAGAAATGTGCTTACGGTGCATCTAGGGTTTAGTGTTCAACAAAATTAGTTAAATTTAAAAATGTTAGTTGGTTTGTTTTGAATAAAATGGGCAAACAATCGTTTTGAAGATGTTTAAGGGTTCGTATCTTTGTAACAGTATAGTACCCAGGTAGCTTCAATATATCTTGTTTGTTGAGTCTCTAAGGGCCGGTTTTTCAATAGAGGGTTAGCCCTGGCCCGTGGGTTAAAAAAAGAGATGGCTGACATATTTACCACATGCCAAAAAAAGACAGCTATTAAAGATAACCCACGGGTCAGCAGTGGCGGATTCAGGGGGGGGGCACTAGGGGCACTTGCCCCCCCCCCGAGAATTTTTTGAATATACAAAAAATGAGTCAAAAGTAATGTTTTTGCTAATAAAAATTCAAAATTTTTACATGCGGCGCATGAAAGTGTCTATTGTTATTATCATCGAAATTACAACCACAATGAAATGCTGCTTAAAAAAATATATACCGAGAATAGAGAATGTCACCTAAAGTGCCCCCCCCCGAGAGGCATCTCTGGATCCGCCCTTGCGGGTCAGGGGTAATCCTCTATTGAGAAACCGGCCCCTAATGTTCTCTGCATATTTCGTCAAAAATAAGTTTTTTCTTGTCTTGGTTTTACATTTTAAAAATCTATATTTTTAAAATAAATTTATTGTTATTATATCACTCAAATCAAACCTCTTGTCGTTGGTGGCCTTGTTTCGCAGGTGGACCGATTATTAATTATCATAATAATAGGGCGAATAGTGTTTATAATTTTAATAGATTAATATTTTTCAAGCAAATTAGTGAGATTCAGGCATGTCGCGGTAAGTTGTTTTGTGTTAAATCAGATTAAAATTATGCCAATGCCTTATTTGAATTCTACATTGCATTGTATCATATTTATCCTTAGAAAATTGATGCAATGTTGTCAAGATTTAAGGTTAAATTCTGGCATGTCAAATTGTGTCAGATTTTTTCAAATTGTGAAGAATCGCCCCCATAGAACCCAGTAGACTTCAAATTATATTTTAGGCCAGAAACTTAGTCATCATGATATACCACATAATGCCATGGTTGTAGCCTTAGACCACTGATGGGTCATGAACCTTTTGACATAATCAACAGGGTACAGAGAGCCACAATGTGCCCACAATAGCTGCTAGCTCCAAATAGGCACTCCATATACCCTGTCCCATGTGGTGATTTCCTTAATGGCCAGGCCACCGAATCCATTCCGAGAATCACCAGATTAACCAATCCCCTTTACCATAGATGTTATCTGGTGTGATTCAAAGGTTACCAGTTTTATTTTTTTTTTCTGTTAACATACTGGTCAATACTCGTCCGTTACCAGACTACCCATTTACCCATACAAGACGCTAGCCCCGAACCGAACCGAACCGAACCCCCCCCCCCCAAGATTTATGCCCAGATCCGCACTTGATGTCATAAGGTAAGTTATTTAAAATTGATGTTATGAATAAAAGTGTTTTGAATTTTATCTAGGGTTGGTAACACTACTATACAGGATAAAATTAACTCTCAAAATTGAATAATATGTGCTTTTAACTGCTCTTTGACGTTTATACACGGCCGCTCATTCCACTTTAGGACTTAAATTTTTGAGTTTTATTCAATTCATTTCCGAGGCAATTTCTAGCCATATCACTCGATTTAATCGAATCATACACTTTAGCTAAAAACTCATCTATCTGTATTTCATTCATATTGTGAGAAAAGTTAAGTGCACTATTATTATAAGTACAGAGTAGTTTTGTTTGCTGTGGTACAGAGTGTCTTGCTATAGATCAAATAAGTTTTAAACATAAACGCTGCCAAGGCCAACAAAAAAATACAGGCCACAACCCTGAAAAAATCAGCTGTTCTCGGGGGGCTGACTTTTACATTGGGTCTTATGGGAGGTCAGATGTTTTATGATATTTTCAAAATGGCACTACAGATTTCCGCGAAATTTCAGTGAAATATTCTCAGACACCATCCCGATATTCAACCAAACTTTTGTAAAGATGCAAGATGATTAAAAGGTTAAAATCTTCAAGATTTAGCATCCCTTATTTTGAATTTAAATTACCCGCCATGTACCGCTTGCCAACTGTTATATTTGACATGTATTTGACTTTGTGATCTGTGCTTGTCACATTCGCTTCTGCTTTAAATTTAATTTTAGTGTGAGCTTATGAGGCGGCTCTGAAAAATTAGGAGTTACTATACATTACAAAAAAATCTTTTGCAAGGTAATAGTAAAAACAGTCTTAAAACCGGCTTTATTTAAAAAAAATCAATTATTTATGAACTGCCATTCCAACTTCAATGTTTTAAAGACAATCAGCTGTGTCGTGACGTGACCATCAAAAAAAAAGCCCCCGATGTGACGTCAACAAAGTAAAGGATCGTGGCCCGTTCGTTTTGATAGCCCTGACGCTGCTTAAATTTTTGCGATCTTTCAAAAATTTTACATTAAAGTTGTACAAATATATAATTCTGAAAATAGTGTTCTTATACTCCATATTATAATTTTTTTGATAATTTTTGATAGTTATCAGCTGTTTTCCATAACAAATAGCATAGGCCAACGAAATACTCTGCCAATTTATGGGCACTAAAGCTCACACTAGGGACTATAGTTATAGTGTACGTGTGAGCTAATATAACTAAAAACTGAAATATATTTTATTCAATTCCAGACTCAATTACCTTTCGTTTGATACCACACAAGCCATGTTTTGACTCTAATTTGTAAAATCTACCCCCACACTTTTTTTAAATTAAAATGTATTTTGTTTAACTCCAGACTCAATTACCTTTCGTTTGATATCACACACGTCATATTTCCAATTAAACTCTAATTTGTGAAATTTACCCCCACCCTTTTTTCGTAAATAAACTAAAATGTATTTTGTTTAACTCCAGACTCAATTACCTTTCGTTTGATATCATACACGCCATATTTTTACATAAATTCTAATTTTTGAAATCTTCCCCCACCCTTTTATTTGGCTTGTGTATGGTGGATTTTGTTCATTTTTAAATGGGACCATCTCGACTCAAAACCCAGCCTAGGTACCAAATTTCATTAAAATCGGGCAAGCGGTTTTTGAGTTATGGGCGTTGGTCGTTACAGACAGACATACAGACAGACAGACAGACAGACAGACAGACAGACAGACGGCACAACAAAAAAGTTTCAAAATCATCTGAAACGCAAAGATATATAAAAAAATTTGAAATCGGAGCAACTTTTTTTTTCTCGAAAAAATTAGGATCACCATAGCTTACACTACTATAGTATAGTAGTAGTGTGAGCTAAAAAAGTTAAAAAAGTTGTGTCAAAAATAATGATATGAACTGTATCATAAACAAACCACCCTATATTTTAAACTATTTTTAGATTCCTCGTTCCGGTCTGGTTTAATAATTACGGCTCATTTAAAATTTGCCAATCCTGGTATGGGCTTATGGCAATTCAGACCAATTTAGCTCAGGTTACCAAGTTCTCAATTTGACTAGAAAAAAGGAACACGTTGCAAGGAAGGCAAAGTGCAGTATGCTGGTCATGGCCACGGTTTTTTAGGATGCAAAATCCCTTATAGATTGTCTTCAATACTACAACGTCTTACCTACTCAACCCGAATTCGGTCACCCACCTAAATTCCGTCACTGTTTAGAAATGTTTTGTATTATTAGGCTAATCCTACAATGGAATTCCAAAAAAATATTTTTATCAGTTCACCTATATATCTTGCAACACTGTGCGCAAACTAAACTAATGTCCGTAGATAAGTTTTTAACCAAAATTTTCTTAATTTTTTTGATTATTTTCAATAAAAAGGGGGTGGCGGGGTTTGGGTTACAAAAAAGTATTGAGCCGGAAATCCGACACGAGTGACGCAATTCCCAACAAAAACAATGTCTATTCAAATAAGTTTTTTTCATACCTACATTTATTAAAAAGCGAAAAATACATCTAAATAGAATCACATTTGATCATATTTTCTATTATAAATTTTCTCTGAAAATATGTGTTTGAAATTCAAGGTGTCGAAATTCAGGCTATGACGGCTTTCCGATTATTTTATTTTTGTAAAAAATAAGGGTGACGGAGTTCTGGTGGGCAAGAATTTTTTTTATGTTCAGTTTTTTCCATATCAACAACCATCTAAAGACAAAAAATCTAGATCATAAAACCTACAATAAATCAAATTTTTTAAATTTCATATTCCGTCATATGTTCTTTATACTCTACTGATTTAAAATCGGTGATGAATTTGGGTATCGGAATTCAGATTACGACAATGACGGCTTTCAGGTTGTAATTTTCACGTTTGCTTGATTATGAAGGAGGCTGTCCCCTTCATATCTTACGAAAAATACCTACCTATCTAGAATTTTTGCTCCAAATATTCTGTTTACTGTAAGAAATAAATCACTTACAAGGTTCCACCCCACTAAAAACTATTAATTATCATTTCGAATACCATAGTTATAGGTTAAGCGAATTTTTAGTTATGTTACAGTCAGACAGATAGTTTTTTTTTGGGGTTTTAAATAACTCATTTGAAGTGGTCATGAAAACATTTTATTGACGAACGCGTTAGGCTTTCACCTCTAATGGTACGCATGAAAAACTAAAAATTCTATATTTTTTCGTGTGCGTACTGTGGTCCTCCTAAAAATATTTGATGAATTTATGTAAGCAAAGTTAATTAGTACAATAAAAGTTAGTTGTATTTGTTATAGATTGTTTTTAGCATCCATTTTATCATATGACGGAATTCAGGTCAAAACTATGTCGGAGTTCAGGTAAGCACTATGACGGAATTAGAAATTTCGAATCTCTAACATTTTTTATTTACTAAAAAAATATAGTTAGGTTTAAATTCTCAAAATTGAATACAATGTTTAACCAAATGTCCAAAGTTTCAGCACAAGTAAAAATACTCTGCCAATATATGGGCCCCTAAGCTCACACTAGGTACTATAGTTATAGTGTACGTATGAGCTAATATAACTAAGAACTGAATTATATTTTATTTAACTCCAGACTACATTACCTTTTGTTTGATACCACACAAGCCATGTTAAAAAAACACAAAAACTAAAATGTATTTTGTTAAACTCTGGACTCAATTACCTTTCGTTTGATATCACACACGCCATATTTTCACCTAAACTCTAATTTTTGAAATATACCCCCACCCTTTTTTTAAAATAAATTAAAATGTATTTTATTTAACTCCAGACTCAATTACCTTTCGTTTGATATCACACACGCCATATTTTCACATAAACTCTAATTTTTAAAATCTACCCCCACCCATTTATTTGGTTTGTGTTCGGTGGATTTTGTTCATTTTTAAATGGGACCATCTCAACCCAAGACCCAGCCTAGGTACCAAATTTCATTATAATCGGCCAAGCGGTTTTTGAGTTATGCGCGTTGGTCGTTACAGACAGACATACAGACAGACAGACGGCGCAACAAAAAAGTTTCAAAATCATCTGAAACGCAAAGATATATAAAAATTTTTGAAATCGAAGCAACTTTTTTTTTCTCGAAAAAATTAGGATCACCATAGCTCACACTACTATAGTATAGTATATGTGTGAGCTAATAATTCAATATATCAACATAGAACATTGTATATCATCTCAAAAGTTAGTCCATGAATACTAAGGGGCTTAAGATTACAGAGTTCGGGTCGACTACGGTACTATCATTTTTTTTCAAAAAAACGGCATTTAGAGCACGGCATTTTGGGAGGCCTATTTGACGTTTAAAATTAAAATAAAATGTAAAAATAAATATAGTGATTTAAAATAATTGCAACTTAATAGGACACAAAAGAGGATGTTTTCTATATACTTCGTAAATGGCAAATTTTTTTTTAATTAAGTCTAATTAATTTTTCGTAGTGGCTGCCATATATTTTATTTAATTTTAAATAGTTTTCATGCTGTGTAAAACCAACAGAAGCAATTACTCCGAAGGAAAATATGTCTACCGGCATTGAATTATACCTACCTGTTGCTTTCATTGGGAACTAGTTGGGTTCGGTTCGGTTCGTTCGTTCTCCAACGTCGATCACTAGGATACAAATCATCCCTGGTTGGAACACGTCCTTACTAGGTGCAGTTGCAGCAGTGGCGTATTTAAGGGGCCCCCCCCCCCCGAACCTAAGATTTTTTTAGATATTTTCCACATATTTCATGAATACAAACATAAAATAGCATAAAATACGGCCTCATGAGGTCTCGCCCCCCCCCCCCCGAAACTGTCTCGCCCCCCCCGAAATTTTTTTCTATATACGCCACTGAGGTGCAGTGATACATGCCAATCCGCGACACGTTTCGACCTTATTGAACCCTCCTCTGGTGAATGCAGGCGATAACTTCGTGTAGAACATAAGCTGGGTGAAAGGAACAGAAAGAAACACCTGCTTCGAGGAAAAAAAAGGTAGTGGTTTCTGTTGCTCTAATACTAATACATTGTATGGTCCACACGGAGCCATCGCTTCATCGACCTGTGGAGGGCTTAATAAGGCCGAAACTGGTCGTGGATTGGCATAGTTAGACGTTGGAGAAGGTGAAAACAACATAGTTTTAGTTTTCATGCTGTTATTATATTTTTCTCTTCCAAAAGGTGTTTGCACGGACCTATACGTGGTAAAATGCCATTTATGCATTTAGATTGATTATTAAAATGTACACAGACTTAATAGCCAATATAATTACATAGCGAACCAACTAAATCAATCAAAATCCACGATGGAACCAAGCCAATCCGCATAAGAAGAGGTGTTATGGAGGGTGACACAATATCCCCTACAACGTCCTAGAAGATTTTTTTAAAAACTTAGATTGGGAAGAAATAAGCATCAAAGTAAGAAGACCTTAATAACAGATGAGAAAAAAAACTAATAAAAACCATGAACTGGATAGAGCAGCTGAAAATATAGGCTTGAGTATGAACTACACTAAAACTAAAATCATAACAAACACATAGTATTAAATATCACGACCCGAATAAACCAAGACAAAATAGAGAAAAATATATATTTGGGACAAATTATTAAACTAAAAAAAGAAAACCAAACTGCTGAAATCTAGACGAGTAAGATTGGCCCAGGTAGCATTCGGTAAAAATGGAATTAATGCATAAGAAATAAAACAAAAGTAAGGGATTTCTGAGGAGAAGTAGCAAAATTAAAATAATAATATCAGACAGAAAGAGGATCGATAAAACAAATGTATTGTAAACTGGAGACCTTGGGAAAAAAAGGTAAGGGAAGACCCAAATGAGATGGGCGGACGATTTAAAGCAACATGCGGGAACTAGATGGATTAACACGGCGACACACAGAGAAAAGTTGAAGATATTGGGGGAGGCCTATGGCCAAAGAGGGATCGAAGAAGGCTAAATAAAAAACAAACAATGCCAGAAAAGTTTAAAGATAACATTTTTTAAACTCCATCAGACTGGAGAGAGCAAAACCGTATCTAAAAGCGTATGCCAAAAATTATGAGGACATGGCAAAAATTAAATTTTACAGTTCTCTCGACGACCGTTGTACGCTTTGGTGACCAATAGAATTTTCAAAATCGAATTACCGAAGTCGAAGCAGTATTTTTTTTTTATTATTGATAATTTCCGAATGATACGAGCGATGAAGCGAATTTATGTAGAGAGAAATAAGTTTTTTGAAATATACAGGATGTCTCATTAGAAAGTAATTACATATGAATTCCGAACCCAAACATATCTACAATTTAAAATACTCTGCCAATCTATGGGCACCTAATCTCACACTAGGTACTATAATTATAGTGTACGTGTGAGTTAATATACAACTAAAAACTGAAATATATTTTATTGAACTCCAGACTCAATTACCTTTCGTTTGATACCACACAAGCCATGTTTTGACTTAAACTTTAATTTTTCAAATCTACCCCCACCTTTTTTTTATACTAAAATGTATTTTGTTTAACTCCAGACTCAATTACCTTTCGTTTGATATCACACACGCCATATTTCCACATAAACACTAATTTTTTAAATTTACCCCCACCCTTTTTTTTAAAGTAAAATGTATTTTATTTAACTCCAGACGCAATTACCTTTCGTTTGATATCACACACGCCATATTTTTACATAAACTCTAATTTTTGATATATACCCCCACCCTTTTATTTGGCTTGTGTTCGGTGGATTTTGTTCATTTTTAAATGGGACCATCTCGACCCAAAGCCCAGCGTAGGTACCAAATTTCATTAAAATTGGGCAAGCGGTTTTTGAGTTATGCGCGTTGGTCGTTACAGACAGACATACAGACAGACAGACAGACAGACAGACGGCGCAACAAAAAAGTTTCAAAATCATCTGAAACGCAAAGATATATAAAAATTGTTGAAATCGGAGCAATTTTTTTTTTTCTCGAAAAAATTAGGATCACTATAGCTCACACTACTATAGTGTAGTGTGAGCTAAAATTCTAACTTTTTAACGGAGTCATCAATGCGCGGTTTTCAGATTATAATAGTCCAAGTTTTGCTAAATAATTTGTATTATAAACAAAAATTTCGTACGAGCTTTAGTTTTTGAGATATTTCCAAAAAACTGTTTTCAAGGCTGATATATCATGGCTTCACATAAAGTGTGCTAATAGGCTTGCTAGGAAGGTATCGGATCCATCATGGATCCATTTATTTACCTTTACTTTTTTACTTCTAAACAAAAAAATAGTGCAATTTCATGAAAACAATCCATGAATTAAAGTATCCATACAGATTTTATTAAACAGCGCGAAAATATAGAACGAAATAATATAAAATTATATGAACCATATGCTTTAAAAGTATTTTTTTCGAGTAATTCAAGTACATATTTTAATTTTGACAGTTTATATTAACAAAAGTTTACAGAAAGAATATTGTATCATTTAACACAGGTGGTTTCCAAGTAAATCTAATAATAGTGCAGTGTTCTGTCCCTATGTATAATCTAGAGTCATGTCAACGACTTATTTCTGTTAGAATTAAGTTGACTTGTTTTCAAATTAGGAATTCACCTGGAAAAAAATATTTACAAGCTGGATTTTTATATAATTATTCCTTACAATCTGGGACACATCCCCACATATTCTCCGCCAAAATCCTCCTTGAGCTTCGCTAGAGGCCCAAAATGTTCCAAAAATCAATTTTTTGTGATTTTCTCGAAAACTAATAACTGTTTCAAAAAAAGTCAAGAGTAAAAAAATATGTAAAATCATTCGCTCTATACTATAAAGCTAAGAAAAAAACCTAACCCAACATTTTAAAATATATATTTAAAAAAATATATTTTATTTTAATTTATTTTTTTTACCATTAGGAATTGTACGACACAAAAAAACGAAATAGGTATTCCAAATATTTAACTTCTGGTTAGAAACAGTGTTAAAATACGCGCAAATGCGCACACTTTTATTTTATTTGAAATTCCAGCTTAACAGATATAAAAGTAATTTTAGTAAAATTTTAGAAAAAATAGTGTTTGACTAAACTTAAATGTGACAACGAAACATAAGAGCAATGATCTCTATGATAAGGGTGGTTTATTAAGGGTAGAAAATTATAAACAGAGGTACTTACATACGTTTTAACAAATACCCTTATTAATATGCAATTTTCAATTTTTTGTCAAAATTTTTTGTCAAGGCTGTCAAAAAAGAGGCTATATGTACATGAATAATTAATTTTTTTAAGATATCTTACAGCTTTTAGTATACATATATATTACGTATTTAAACCCTTAAAAAACCACCTTTAGGTTACATTTATTTTTTTTAAACCCCTTTTTCCCAATAAAGTTTAGTAAAACACTATTTTTGCTATCAATACCAGTTTGGCTGGAATTTCAAATATAATAAAAGTGTGCACATTTGCGCATATTTTATTTTTTCATGCACGCTTTTTTTTCTCATACAGTGCTTAATTGTATAAAAAAAAATGTCGATGTTCCATTGGTGGTCCGGATATTATTGACCTAAGCCTTACTTAAAAATGTTTAACTTTTAAGAAACAAAAACTAAACTTAAGTATATGGTGTTTTGTACAAGTGGGGATCAAGCTTAATGTTATAAAGTATTATCATTTTAAAACAAGTTAACTACAGGGTAGGAAAAAAATACAATTAATTTTTTTTTAATATATTTTTTAGAGAATATATTAGGTTAGGGTTTTTTCTTAATTTTTCATTATAGACCGAATGATTTAGCATATTTTTTTATTTCTTTACTTTTTTTAGAAAAGTTATACTGATTTTTAGGACCTTTGAGGCCTTATATCTAGCGTAGCTCAAGGGTGACTTTGGTGGAGAATATATGGGAATATGTCCCAGATGCTAAGGAATAATTACACAAAAATCCAGCTTGCACCTATTTTTTTCCTAATATAGGGTTTTTTCATTTAATATTACTGGGCTAAAAAGTCAATTTATACATCATCTGATTGGGCTTGGAATAGCGCAACTTTTTTCTCATTTAACAAAAACCGTATCTGTTACCGTTTTCGAAATCCCCATGGGACACCGTGTATAAAAAATTTGCCAGGATAGGTCAGGGCTAGTATGTATAACATATTTTAAGGAAATAGGCTCTGCTACAAAATAGCGCTTTTTGCTAAAATCCCAGGTTCACTAGAATTTGACATTTAAAATATAAAAATATTCGTATCTTTTCAATTAAAATGCCTGGCACGACTGCATAATATGAATAAAATGTGCAATATGTAGCAAACAGAAATTTCAATAAAAATGAAAAAGTTGCCACACAAATACAAAAATAAAACTCAATAAACCCATATCTCTTTCCATGTAGAACGTTTAAACAAAATAGCAAGCAAGCTAATGGAAAAAACCTTAAAGGGTTGTAGTGCTAAAGGAGGAACTATAATCGTGTCAGTGTCACACACAAAGTGAGAGGGGGAAAGAAGAGTAAATCCCCCATATGGATCATAAAAATAAACAGCTTTAAATGTAAAAATAATATGCATTACTATGCTGTGCTGTCCAGTTCTTTCAGCATTTTTATCAATTTTTCTTTCTTATCTGTTATTAAGGCGATATCATCAGCATCATCATGTATTGTCCGTTTATTTTGATGCTGGAAGAACTGGATACAGCAGCTAAAAATATAGGCTTGAGTATGAACTACACTAAAACTAAAATCATAACAAACACATATTATGAAGATATCACGATCAGAACAAACCAAGAGAAAATAGAACAAGCAGAGGAATATATATACCCTGGACAAATTATTAAACTAAAACAAGAAAACCAAACAGCTGAAATCAAAAAACGAGTAAGATTGGTAAAGGCATCCGATTAATTAATCTGCATATTAAAAAATAAAAATATCCTCGGTACCTCAAAACAAAAGTGTATAACAAGAAGCGAAAAACTGTCACTCAAAGCATTTTTTATATGAGAAACAAAATGTGACGTCACACTTGGACCAAATGACATTAATGCAGTTGTATTACACTGAGAAAAATATTGTGTAACTCTGCTTGATGGTGTAATTGTTTTAAACAGAAAAAAATTATGTACTATAAATTAAGGGTATATCGTATATAGCTATACTATGTTCATTTTAAGTTAATCAGTGTAATAGGACTGAATTACTGTCATTTAGGTTTTGTCGCTTATAATGTATCCTTCCTGTACTTACCTATGGATCCCAGATCTGGACACATATTACATGTAAAGCTAACAGATAGGAAAAGGAATGAATGGATAAGAAGTAAAATATGCCATTTAATATTTTTGTACACACCGCCCTTTAATGAGGTATAAGTTTGACAACACGTCCTAAAAAAACTAAAAGCAGGGCATTATGTGGTAGGGTCCTAGCAACTGAAAACACCTACTTTTAAAATCGTACGTGCTTCTTAAGGCCCGTTTTTGACAAATTATTTACACATATTTTTCATATTGGCTAGAAATTCTAATTTATGTACTTTTTCCGATAAAACCGTTTTAAATGGTAATTTAGTTTTTAAATCACTATATCACAGAAATCTAGACTTAATCAAAAAATTCGGAATTAAATTACATATCTAATGGAAAATTATATTATGATTATATCATTATGCTCAAAGCCTATTTGACGAAAAATCTTGACCCGCTTTCAGCAAATTACGTCCGTATGTGACATCATCAATTGAAATCAATTTTTATATGTTCCAAACTTTTAGAAATTTGCGGTGGACAGATTCACCGGCCAGCTCGAACCATAAACCTAAACCTGTCTTAAGATTTTCCAGGGTATCAATTAAATGATTTAAAATGCAGTGTACTTTTAGATTTTTGGACAAATCAGTATCTTTAAAAACAGATCTCAAGTATTGAATATCTAATTTTAAATCATCAATGCTATTTATTTAAGAGGAGAAGCAATTACTAACTATTCTGTTCATGGTGTTAATTGCCGAAATAAAATGTTGCACATATATGAAATCAAATACCTCTACCTGGTAATTTTTAGGCACAACATTACATTTTTTGGGCCACTTGAGAGCATTTTCTTCACCAAGAAGAGGTACTAAACCCTTCGAAAACACATGATTTAAACCGTTGCTTTATATCTTGATTATTTAGATAGTCTTCCGAAAATATAGATAGGCATAATTTAAAAAGTTCTGGCCTCCGTCTGCTAAAAGTTTAACTTCTTCTCTGCCAACAGCTCCTCTTTCTTCTAACACCTAAAAAAATCTATATCTTTAACACCAGAATGCTTGCCAGGATTTTTTCGTCCACCATTATCTGATTTTTTTTCACTCTGTACTATTTTACTTTAATTACATTCATTCAACAACATTCTTAACATACTTACTTATGTTTTATACACATTTTATTTGGCTTACCTTCTTCAAAAGTTCCTCTGCATCAGCATATACGACAGGTCTCATACTTTTTATACCCTTCGAAGTATCGAACTCAAAAGATTCTTGTTTGTAACAATCAACCAGCGTATTCAACTTTTCTTTGCAGTGCTTTTCATAACCGACAGGAACGGATTTTCGGCCAGCGGAGCATCTCAGAAAATTAGTTAATTTCTTCATTTCTCTGGTAGAAAAACCAAGATTTACTTTAAAATTATCTAAAGCTTTTGTAGAAAACAAAACATTATTATTCTCTTTTTTTGGATTTAAAATTAGGGTTGCAGTTTGCCCGCCCGTACTTAACTTTACATTCATATTTTGGTACTGTTTGAATGAACTAGCCTCTGTGTCATATCAATTTTGGTTTTTATGATACTGCAAGATGTTCTTGGTGTCGTGGAGGTAAGGTCTCTTCTATCATGACAAGAGCATTATGTTTGCGATGATTTGACTTACATGGCTGATGTCGAATGCCTGTTCCAACTTTTTGTAAGCACTTGTTACAAATTTGTTGGCTAGTCTTATTTTTTATCTTAAATTTTCATTTCTATTGGTGTCCTACATATCTAGCTTTTTGGCAAATGAAACAATTATAATTTATTGTAAATCTGGTTTGCTTAGCTATGATGTTTTTGGAGAAATCTGGCATCTTTGGTAAAACTTTACGATATGGTTTAGCCCTAGATTTTCTTTCCAATTAAGCAAACTTACATGTTATGCATTCTAATGTTGGATATCTCGGATCATTTTTCATAGTCTTTGTGCAAAAACTTACTAATTAGTAGCTTAATTGGCTCCGTCACTTCATTTCCTTTAGAATTTTTTCTAAAATCAATTTTCTTTCCGCAACACGCGCACTCTTTCTTCCTGTTGTCTTCATGGCTACATTATAGCATAGGATTTGTTAAACTCATTTTGCTTTTTTACGCCTTAAAATAAGAAAAGACTAACACGAGATACCAACTTGTCTAATTTTGAAAACAAAAGATGATGTCAAAAGTAAGGGGATCATAGCCACCAACATTTTTTTGTAATTCCAGGAGATAATAGCCACCCAGATTTTTTTGTAATTAATTCCAGGAGATTATAGCCACCCAGATTTTTTTTAAAATAATTATGGTAGTGTTGTTTTTGCTTTGGGGCCAGTAGACAAAGATGAAGTTTGCAATTTTTCACCGGTAGGCATTAGTAAAGGCAAAATAATTTAATATAGTTAGTTAAGTTTATTGATTAGAAAGATTATAGCCATAAAATCGGTATTTTAAAGACTTACAAACAATATGCCTAAAAAACGTCGTTAAGAAGCAGGTACGATTTTAGGAGTAGGTGTACTACGTTGCTAGGACCCTACCAAATAATACCCTGCTTTTAGTTTTTTTAGGGCCTTTTGTCAAACTTATACCTTATTAAAGGACGGTGTGTGTAACTTGCCATTTCTAAAGATTCAATCTTGTCAAATTTGAACGCAACTTCACAAGTACTCAAATCAATATGCAACAAAAAAATATATATTTCTTAATGCACCAGTACGGTGTTTTTTATTACCCCACGATAGTGAACACGGAAGGGTAATAAGAAACATTTTCATTCTGAACTTGTTCATGATAAGCAAAATTTAAAACAATATATAGAAAGTCTTACATTTGATAACAAACTTAAGTATTAAAACTGAAAATAAAGTGTTTCCTTGAGACAAAAAAATATTGTCTGAAATGGTTTGCTTGTGAAAAATATGTTTAAAAAAGAGCACAAAAGTGCTAAAACTTTATTAATATTGTATTAGAAAAATTTCAACGGTTTTTTCATATATCTCAAATTCAAGAGTAGCAAAAATATATTTTCTATTACCTATTACCCCGTCTTGCCCTATGTCAAATAAATGGGTTTTGCTAGAGACTGATGAATCTTCTTCCATCTATCCCTGGTTCCGCTCAACACTGCTGTGACCTGTGCAGCCAGCGCTAGCCAAATGGCGCGGAATTTAATAGAAGCTCGCTAAAACACAATCGCGCACGTTCTGCGTACGTCAAAATTCCTATGTTAACCGTCCGTGAGTTTGCGGTGTTTCACGAAAGCCGTTAACGACATGTGACGTTCAAATGTCAAACGTGTCGAATTGTGTTAGTCGTCGGCCGTTTTTGGCACGACCAAAAACTATCTATTACTAGGTATTTACGTTACTAGACCAAAAACGTAAACCTTTACAGGTCGACCCAGGCAAGACATAAACCTGAAGAAACCTGTAAAGTTAGTTTCCGTTCTCTGTTGAGATCAAATATTTTTCCATTAGAGTACACTTTCAAAAAATAGAACGGAAAGTGCTCGTTTTCCGGTCTGTTTAATAAAAAATAATTTCTTAAATTTTATTTATTTTGCTGTGCATGTTTTCTATCCATAATTCATCCAAAACTATAAAAATGGTAAAACAAAATTTTCTTGCTAGCAATTTTTATATAGCTTGCAAAGTAATATAAAGAGCAAAACGGCCAAAGCATGCACTTAAAAGGTCTTTGTTTGTATGTAGATTTAATAAACTTCGTTATACGAAACAAGTTTATAGTCCAACGTGTAATAAAGCAAAGTAGAATTTATTAGAGTTGCATGTTTTTGGAAAATATTTCTTAAAAGTTTTGGTGCATGAAAAGTATATCATTGGGTGTGCTAACATTAGTCGTAGTTTGCTCTATTAACGTTCAATTAAAGCACTTAAATGAATATAGGTATCTAGTATTATATAGTTACGGCAAGATTTCGGAAAATCCAGTTTCTAGAAGCATTTTATATTACTTTTTGGCAAATGGTCAATTCCCCCGATTTCGACCCCACTGAATCTGAATATTTCTGGTGCCACTTCGAAATGTTGACAGGGGCTGAGATATTCAAGATGGCGGCCAACATGGCGGCGAAATTTTAAATTGCCGCTGTTAATCCCGAATTGACACAGGTGTACATTTAAAATATATATATATATATATATATATATATACAGTGTGTCCACGTAAGTTGGCGGCATATGGGAAACTTTTTTATTATTAGCTTTACGAAAAAAAGTTATTATTCATAAAAAGTTCTGCATGGTCCAAAACCTAAAATGCAACCATCAGATGTTAAATTTTTTCAGTCATATTACGAGGTTTGTCAAAAAATGTGATTTTTGCTCTAGAGTAAAGTACCTTTCTTTTTGAAAATATCGAAAATTGTTATAAAGAAAAGATGTTTAGAATTAAAAATAGCTTTCAAATATTCAACATGGTTTATTTACATTAAAAAAATATATTTTTTTATTTAATGTGCAAACTTAAATTTCCAACGTAATCGCAGAGAAAATGTAGAAAAAAATATTTTTTTAATGTAAATAAACAATGTTGAATATTTGAAAGCTATTTTTAATTCTAAACATCTTTTCTTTATAACAATTTTCGATATTGTCAAAAAGAAAGGTACTTTACTTTAGAGCAAAAATCACATTTTTTGACAAACCTCGTAATATGACTGAAAAAATTTAACATCTGATGGTTGCATTTTAGGTTTTGGACCATGCAGAACTTTTTATGAAGAATAACTTTTTTTCGTAAAGCTAATAATAAAAAAGTTTCCCATATGCCGCCAACTTACGTGGACACACTGTGTATATATATATATATATATATATATATATATATATATATATAAATAAAAAATAATATATTAGTTTTTTTTAATGGCTGCAAAAACCTCCAAAACCCCTCCCAGACCCCCCAAATCTGAAAGTTTGAAGTTTTTTCAAATCTTCTAAGATAAAAATTTGGAATATACTTTATTGTAGAGAATAAAATTCCCTTTTTAACAAGATAGAACTCAGTTTGACTGATAACAAACTCTCCAGCGGCGTCCGTTAATTGAAGTAATTTAAAAAAGTAAAAAAATTCCCATGTTTTTCAAGATTTATTATTATTTTTTTAAAACTAATGTCTACAGAACACCATGTGTTATATTTTATTAAAGTCAAAAAATGATGTATAACGTCCGTAAATTAAATCAATTAAAAAAAAAGACAGAAAATAAATCATTTTTGTTACACGTTTTATCTAATTTTCTTACGACAAAATTTGTTTGTAACTTTTCGGTGGATAATGAAATTTTCTTTTAAAGGGCGTATCATAAAATGTAATAGAAAATGGCTAACCCTTCAGGGACATCCGTGTATTAGGGTCACTCTCAAAAATTACCAAAAAAACATTTTTGTAAAATTTTCGTACAAACAAAGGTAAATAGGATAGAATAATTTAAAAAGTATTTTGTTTTTTCTAGGAAGCTTATTTTTCTTTAAAAATAAATAAAATAATTATTTTAATTATTTTTTGAAAATTATTTTTATAAGTACGCCCTGGAGATTTTTCCTGTGAAATAAACCCCACATCATATTACATTACAGCCTTTGAAAGGATATTATATTTTCTACAATAAAGTATACTGCATGCTTTTTCCCAAGAAGTGTAGTTTTTAGTAGAATTTTATTTTCCACAAAAAAATTTTCTCTGCAATTTTCGATAAAAAAGTTAGTTTTCGAGAAATTCAATTTCCTCGAAAAAACCGAAAGAAAAAACAGGTTTTGGGGGGGATTTTCTTCGTCCCTGTCGATATTTCGAGTTGGCAACAGGGATATTCGGATACAGCGGGGTTGAATTTTTTGCTTTAACTATATATCTAATACGAGGTTTAAAAATTAAATAATAACTTCTTCTTTAAATCATTGCATTCAGTAAGACACACATTTTTTAACCTCAATATGGATAGATATTTTAAATAAAAACATTGACATTGAATCCAAACGTTAAATTGTAACAAGCATAATGTTTCTACTTTTGCATTTCCTCAGTACCTACATATCTATCTATCTATCTATCTATCTATCTATCTATCTATCTATTTAGCCTTCTTCATCCATCTTTCGACATATGCCTTCCCCAATATCTTCCACTCTTCTCTGTTTGTCGCCGTGTTCATCCATCTAGTTCCCGCGTGTTTCTTCAAATCGTCCGCTTATCTCATTTGGGGTCTTCCCCTCTTTTATTTTCCTACCTACATATACAGGGTGTTAATAAAGTATGTCGCCATTCAGAAGATGGTTTTTTGAGTGATTTTAAGAAAAAACTTTAAATAAATATGGTTCCACAACCGAAACTTTATTGCGGTAAGCCAATGGTAGATTCAAAAATATAAAATGGATTTTTTGTTTTGTTCAAAAACTTTTTGATCTCACGCAATTTTTTGTATCTAGAACCGTTTTCGAGAAAAAAGAAAAAAAAGTCTGGACCCTGCTAAATGACATTAAAATTTAAAATAGTTTTTATAATATATTACATTATTTTAATTTTATGCGAGTTTTATGTAATTTCTAAATAATAATTGAAGATACAAATTTTCTTTTTTGGTCTTTTTTCTCAAAAACGGTTAGAGATTAAAAAGTTTCAAAAACCATAGGCCTCTCAACTAATTGTGACTGTGGATAGGAAGACGAGGGAGAATAATAATGACCAAAGTCGAATATTTTTTAGTATTTTACTTAAAACAAAACCTCACTTTTTGCAGTTGAAGCTTTCTAATGTCCAAGAATGCAAAAAAAAAGGAAACAATCGATAACTTTGATTAGTCAAAATAAAACCCACCAGAAAATGACAACACAAGGTACTGTTCTTAAATTACATAACACTTCAGCAGCGGAGAGGGGTCTAACACCCGGCTGCGTATTTACGTTTCCGTGCTGATTTCACGGCAGCGCCGTTTTGAAATAGACAGGGAAATGTTGCAACATATTTGGTTGCAAATGCGTGTTGATTTTAAGGCGCCGAGGCTCGAACAAGGCACGGATTTGTATTGAATTACGCAGCGCAGGGGTTTACTTATTAGTGCACATTTGAAACTTAAATTGGATTCACGTTGTTTATTAGTTTGATTTTGAGGTTATATGTTTGTTAATATAAAAATTATGGAGCAGTTTAAGTATTTGTACTAATATTACTTAAGATTTTGTAATTCTTTGAAGTTTGAAGAACACTCTTCCATTAACTATACCTGCAAAGTTCAGTGTTCATTGTCTTACACCGGCAACTACCACGACAGATGTTGTTCTGTTATTAATAAATTTTAATGATTTAAATAATTTTCACTTGATTTCGGTTCGGTTTAGTTAGGATCGGTTCGGTTCGGATTCACATCCTCTAGGATCCCGGGTAGGAACTCAGGAAAGTTTTTTTTTTTTTTAATTATTGGTTCAGTTTGCTTTGGTTCGGTTCGGTTAGATTTGATTGATTAGCTTTCGTTATGTTAGCGTTTTAACCTGACAGTTGAATACGCTTTTGTAATAGTTTAATGAGCGATGTTCTCTTACAGATCCGTGCTCATTTCGAGATCAAAACTCTTAAAATCAACACGTATTTGAACCCAAATACATTTCCGTGTCTATTTCAAAACCGCGCCGACGTGAAATGAGCACGGAAACGTAAATACGCCACCCGGCTTCCACCTATGCATGCCCACTATGCATTTAAAACCGGTGCAAATCCATGGCCCATCACGTGATCCATTTTTTGAATCGGGGTGGGTGTGCATTGGTGAAAACAGGGTATAAGCCTTTCTTTACATGCAATGCTCTTTTAATGTATTTTTTCTTGAAAATGTGTTCGAAGGGTTGATGGGGTAGAGTAAAAAAAGCTGAATTATTACGTTATGTAAATTAAAAATGGGCCCAAACAAAAGAAGCTGTTTACTTAGTAGATCGTGTTTTATCCACAATCTCTAGAAAAACGGTTTTGTAATTAATTTAGTCCTTCGTCGTCAATCTGTATTAAAAAACTTACGAACAGTTTAAAGTTCTAATTCTAGTGCGCCGCGATGCATGCTATGATGTTGCTCGACACAGCATTTTTATCCAAAAACTTAAGAATAACAATAGTTTAGGCAGAAGCACTAGTAACCAACCAAGTACTACGTTTTTATGTAGAACTTAATACGTTGCTCTTTTTAAACGAACGGAAAAAACAAATTGTAATAATTATTTTATTATCTTGAAAAATGAAGAAAACATATTTGAAATAACTTCTCTGTATAATATAATAAACGTAAATTTTATTACTCGTGAATTCAAAAACCAAACAAGTTGTCGTGGCTAATCGAATAAAAGGAAGTTTTTGTTTCTCTCATATTTTTCCGTGGGTAGCTCGAAAGCTTAACCTCACGAGGATCCAAGATCTAATGGACACCTAATAAGTGTTGACAGTTAACTGTTTCGTCCTCATGGGATTCCTCAGAACACTGCTTGGTCAATGTGACACCCTTGCAAAGGTAAACAGACCGTCTTGTTTATCATCCTATGTCTATAGTGAAAAAACCCTCGCAAGAAGCGCCATCTACCAAGATACGAGAGAAACTGGAATAAGAGCAGGCGAGTATAAACTGCTATCTATATATGTCGATCGATGAAAAGATCGATTACCAAGAAAAAGAAACCATTCGAGACCTACGACAGTACTTCTGTCTTTCAGGCCAGATTAAGGCTGATTAGCGTTTTTACCCACTTCAGAGGTGAGCGTGAATCCGCTGAACTTTTAGGTCAAATAATACTAACAAACGTAAATTTTTGTACCCGCGAATTTAAAAATCAAACAAGTTTTCGGCTAATCGGGTAAAAAGAAGTTTTTGTTTCTCTTATATTTTTACCCGATTAGCCATGAAAATTTGTTTCATAATATATAATTATATGTTTAATAGGTAGTTTATTGAGTAAGATTTTTCTCTAGATACCTATTTCTCTAAAATAATGAGTACCTTTACTATACTTTACAGTAAAAAGCTAATAAAATGGGCAAAAAGACTAAAAAGACAGCAGGGTCATTTTAATAATACTCCTAAATGAGGTCGATGATTGTACTTTGCGGATTGCGACTTATCTATTGATTGCGCCTAGCCTTGGTTTAACATTTTAATTATTTTTCAATTAATTTTTTAATCTCAAAGGTGCCAGAGTGGCATTATTCGATTGCTTAAAGCAGCCCTTAAATTACCAGAAACAGCACATTAAATTTTCTATATCCCACTTTTGTCAAAATATTCCTGACCAGAAGAAATAATAACGATATTCAGTTGGTTCTATACTTCTGTTACTAAAACATGCCTACTTTGCTCCAAAAATAATAAAAAATACTCTGCCAATATATGGGCACCTAAGCTCACATTAGGTACTATAGTTATAGAGTACGTGTGAGCTAATATAACTAAAAACTTAAACATATTTTATTCAACTCCAGACTCAATTACATTTCGTTTGATATCATACACGCCATATTTACCCCCACCCTTTTTTTTTACTAAAATTTATTTTGTTTAACTCCAGACTCAATTACCTTTCGTATGATATCATACACGCCATATTTTCAAATAAACTTTAATTTTTGAAATCTACCCTTTTATTTAGCTTGTGTTCCATGGATTGTGTTAATTTTTACATGGGACCATCTCGACCCAAGACCCAGCCTAGGTACCAAATTTCATTAAAATCGCGCAAGTGGTTTTTGAGATATGCGCGTTGGTCGTTACAGACATATAGACAGACAGACGCAAAGATCTATAATTTTTTTTGAAATGGGAGCAACTTTTTTTTTTCTCGAAAAAATTAGAATCACCATACTGCAGTCCTTAGTAAGATCCACCTATCTGCAGAAAAATCAAAAATGAGTTAGGATCAAAAATGGCTTCAAATAGGTTACTTTCATCTGTTTTTCAAGAAAAATACCAACATTTTTGTTCGGAAGCATTTTATTTTGAAAAACAAAAAAATATATTAGTATGTACTCTTAGCAAGCATTTAAACTTTAAACTTGCTTTTCTCGAAATAAGTGAAAACGTAGATAGGTGGGTCTTACTAAGGAGGGCAGCATAGCTCACACTACTAGCTAATAATGGTAGATCTACAAGCTTTATTAATACAAACAGTGCGCAGGGGTCACATATGACTGCAAGATAAAGCCAATGCTAAAAAAATTTAAGCGGAAATTCCTTAGAAAGGTATGGATAAATACAATAGCAAACCTTCCTTATTAAAAACCAAACCAGTACAAGGTACAAAAAGGTACAAATACAGGGCCCCGACTGAAGCCACATTCTTTTAATAATTTTATGACCAACTCTTGCAAATTTCATGACTTTTTATGAGCTTTTTCAGAAAATGCATGGCTTTTTAAAACCTTTTAAGATAAAATGTTATATTTTTTTATGACTTAAGTCCTTGAAAATTTTTTTTACAGAAATATTTTATTACGTTTACTTACCAAGTTACAAAAAAAAAAACAATAGGTACTTTTGCTGCTTTGTCACTGCAATTTGCTTTTGTTCCAAATTGCCTTAAAATTTTATGACCAATGTAAAATTCTACGTCTTTTTATGAAATTTTATGACTAACTTTAAATTATGTTGCCTTTTATGACACTTAATTAACACGATCACTACAATAGACTAGTGGAAAAATACCGCAAGATACACAGGAATACCCAGAAAGATTTGAAAGGAATGAAAAAATGAAGTACTTCTATCTCTAATCAATTTTCTGAGCCTTATGAAAGCGCCGTTAAAGAAGTTTTAATAAGTTAGTTAAGCGGCGTTTTTTTTTCTGAAAAGTTGCCTGACTCTATAAAAGTTTTTATTATCTTCGAGCGAGGAAAACAATTTTATCATATTTAATAAAGGCGGAATTGATGGGCTGATAGCTTAAATATTTTATAAGAAAAAAAACGTGTTATTTTGTCGTCAATATGGATAACAAAATTACAAGGGGATTACTCATATTAAAAGTTGACAGGTTAGCATAAAAAAACAAGAAATACAGCGGTAGCCTGACAATCGAGTGGTTTTCAATCCCGGAATTACGTTTCGTTACTGTATTCTAACTTTTCCAAAGGTTGAAAAAGTTCCCAAGGAAAAATTGTCTTTTTTCTCTCCGTCAAAGCTTATCCCACAACACACGAAACCAAATCAAAGTATAAAAAAAATTTTATGCAAAAAAGTTCAGTCTTTAAAACGGACTCTAAAAATGGCGTCGAGGTCTGGACATTTAACCCAGAAACAAACAAAATACTTGAAAAATTTGAGAACTTGTGATCTGAATGTACAGAAAAAATCGAGCTATTCTGAAAATTCTTGGACGACTAAACATCGCTTATACAAGTGGAAAACTGGAACATATTGACCACGTGATCCCACGACCCAGATGTATCACATTCAATATTAATATTTCCAGGCAAAATCCAACGATATAATATTTTAAAGCAGCTGCATCCAAGAATACAGTTGCAGAGAGAATCAGAGATTTTATATATTTTCTTTAATTTATATTTTTCAGTTTAGTGACTTTTTAGCTTTTGACGTGATCCGAGGACAAAAATGTGTACTTTAACAAATACGAAAAAAAAACTCCAGAGATAGAATCTTCTAGAGCAGCTGCATCCAATATTAAAATCGCTGGCTGAAAGAGGCGGAGAGAAAAAAATAATTTTATGAATTTTCTTTAATTTGTTTTTTAGTTTGATGACTTTTTACATTGTTCTTAGCTTTCCATTTAATTTTGATGGTAACCACGTGATCCGAGGACGTGTAATTTATTATTAATAAATCCAGGCAAACTCAAAGGATAGAAACTTTAAGAGCGACTGCATGGAAGATTAAAATCTCAGCGAGAAAAAGATACACAAAGAAAGCATTTGACTGTGTCTCCGACGATATTTCACTTAAAATCCTAAGAAAACGTCAACGAGCATTGAGTTTTAACAACATATTGTACAATAAACAGGATGTCAGAATCGAAGTACTCCAGAGTTCAATCCTAGGACCTGTTGTGTTCTTACTCGCCATAAACGAAGAAAAAAACAGAAAAATATTCAATTTTGCCGATAACACGACAGATCATCAACACCGACATAAAGACAGCCACTGACAAGTCTAGGAAGGCACAGGCAAGGGCCAAGTAATAGTTTGCAACTAATAACCTTTTCTTGAATGAAGCCAAAACTAAAAAATATGTTTTTTCACTAAAAAGAACAGAGTTGATGACAGATGAAGTCATATTCCTTGGGGTTGCTCTTGATCAAAAATTACTATGGGATGACTACAAAAAAATTGAGTACAAATGCTTTTGTAGTGAGGAATATGTCAATGTGTGTCTTCAAGAATTTTTAGATAATCCTACTGTACTATCTTTCACTCGTATCTTAGCTATAATTTGCTTGTTTACTTTAGTGGCCCACAACGGGTTTTTGCTATGCAGAAACGTGCTGTGAGGATTATTGCGGGATTAGGTTATAGACAAGACATTACACAGACATTTATGAGCAAGATATTAACATGTGAGTATAATGTTCAAATTTTAATAAATGTAAAATAAGACCATCATGATAAAAACAAAAGTAAGACTTTTTAATGTTCAAATAATTTTCTTCTATACAAGAAACTCCATACTTAGCTGGATAGATAATAAGTTTCAGTAAAAAAAAGTAAAAATAGTAGTAATTGTTTAAGATTTGTTTGCAAAACTGGTTAAGTAACGTTTATTTAATCTAATTTTATCTTGTTTTTAAGCATTTTAGTATTGGAACTAAGTAGTAGTTAGCATTTTATTGAATTTCGATTATAAAGGATATCCACCTGGATTTTCAGAACTAAAAAAAATACGGTTTAAATTCACCTAAAAGTTTTGGCAACGATTTACAAAATTAAGTAAAACAATATTTCGTCGAGCCGAATTCTCGACGCGATTCAGACAAGAAAAAAACGTAAAAGCTTGGTTGACTGATGGCCATTACTGCGGGGATCAACCCCCGTCAGGGCTTTCTAGAAACAAGAACACCTGCGTCTCTCTTTGAGACACTTCGGAGCTCCTAAGGGGGTCAGTGTTGTGTAATATGGGGTCAAATAAGAACACTGGCTCAACAGATTGTTATCATATGTTAGATATTGGTCATAAAATACGCATGAAATAATATGGTATTTTTTGCAAACAATAAATTTAAATAGTTATTTACCTAACAAATGCGGAAAGTGATACTTTACCGCACGCGACGGCAGTTGGCCGAACGACGCGGAGCGGAGTTTGGTCAAGCCGTCAAGGGTGGTAAAGACACTTTCCGCAGGTGTTAGGTACAATATTTTACCTACGAGTACCTTTTTTTTTTCAAAAACTTGAATGTAATTTATAAATAAACATGTCAAATTAGATGGAATTGAAATGTAAACAAATATTGAAGCTGTCTTATTGATGCGTTGCTAAGGTTTCTAAGTGGTGCGCGATCGGTAAAGTAACTTAACCGCACACTGTGCGGTAAAGTAATTACTTTACCGCACGCGAGTAGGTAAAATAATTTTTGACATAAGTCCTGCATTTTCAAGATCATTTACAGTCACATGAAATAAAGTATATTTTTTAAAACTCTCATCCGCGAATTATGTGTAAAATCTAAGTTGGAGCCGAGGTTAAATCGATAAAAATTTCACCCTTACTAAAGTATATCTGTACGTAAATGTGGTATTTTAGACGAAGATTTCATTTTTTCAAAAGTTATTTTTACTGCGATATAGTAGCAGTAGTGTGGGGTAAGCTCTAGGCCTGGCCACTAAGTACATAAAGCGCCCTTTTCGCCAACCTCTGGGCATCCCCCTACTGTGTCCTTCCGTCGCTGAGAAACCTGCCTGTCTTCTGTACAAACGCCGATCGTATCTGGCCACCTCAGATTCAGAAGGTTCTCTGCCTGAAAGAATCCCTCTTTGAATACCTCTTTTCTTGGCTTTTGTATGTTTCATATGATGTGCAATTAGGAATTGCAGGCCAAGAAGACTTTAGAAAGCTTTTAAAGAAGGGTTTTCTTTGTCAGAAAACACAAACTTGGGTAGTAGTGGTCAAGGTTTTTGTGTGATCACTTAAAATAAACATTGAGGGGGTGTTACAAGGTCATTTTAAGGTCAGGGGTCAATCAAACTTAACTCTCTAAAAATAAATTACTAACTTTTAATTATTTGATTTTTACGAAATTTGAGACAATAAAAAGTGGTGATATGTTGCCATTCTCACAAATCGTAGGCGTGAACTTAAAATCCTTACCATTTAAATCAGTTTTGTTTTCGATCTTTTTGGACAAGACCGTCTTATTGGAAGTACCAAATTTAGTCATTTTTGCTCGACAGTAGTATTAGTAGCCAGAATTATATTTTCTCGATGTATCATTTTTACTCGGTTATTAAAGTTATAGGCATCGAAAAGCATATTTTGCAGCTGATTTTGAAAGGTCCTAGCAACACTTTAATTTCTATAGAATGTTGTGCTATAAAACCTCGAATTATTTTAAATTTTAAAGGAAAAAAGTTAATATTCGAGTTTTTTGTCAGATGACCTTAAAACGATTTTGGCCTGATTGAAAATAAAATTATTGTGTGTTGTTAAGACCACACGGCAGAAGTGTAAACTTCAACAAGGTGAAATTAATAATACTCAAACAAGTTTCATGGCTAATCGGGCAAAAAGGAGTTTTTTGTTTCCCTTATATTTTTCCGTGGGTAGCTTGAAAGCTTAACCTCACGGGGGTCCAAGATCTAATGGACACCTAATAAGTGTTGACAGTTAACCGTTTCGTCCTTATGGGACTCCTCAGAACACTGCTGGTCAGTGACAAATCTTGCGAAGTTAATCAGACGGTTTTGTCTCTAATTAAACGTAATTAGTGAGCGAACTATAGCAAGAGGCGCCATCTACCGAGATACGAGAGAAACAAAAAACCAAAAGCAGCGAAACACTGCTATACAATGTCGATCAATGAAAAGATCGAATGCAAATAAAAGAAAACAACTATAGTCCGTGACCTACGACAGCTCTTTGTCTTTTCAGGCCGGATCAACGCATTTTGCATTTTTACCCGTCATCAAGACAGTGAACGTCAATCAACGGAATTTTTAAGCCAAACAATACTAACAAACGTGAAATTTCATACCCGTGAATTTAAAAATCAAACAAGTTTCATGGCTAATCGGGCAAAAAGGAGTTTTTTGTTTCCCTTATATTTTCACGTTTGTTAGTATTGTTTGGCTTAAAAATTCCGTTGATTGACGTTCACTGTCTTGATGACGGGTAAAAATGCAAAATGCGTTGATCCGGCCTGAAAAGACAAAGAGCTGTCGTAGGTCACGGACTATAGTTGTTTTCTTTTATTTGCATTCGATCTTTTCATTGATCGACATTGTATAGCAGTGTTTCGCTGCTTTTGGTTTTTTGTTTCTCTCGTATCTCGGTAGATGGCGCCTCTTGCTATAGTTCGCTCACTAATTACGTTTAATTAGAGACAAAACCGTCTGATTAACTTCGCAAGATTTGTCACTTGACCAGCAGTGTTCTGAGGAGTCCCATAAGGACGAAACGGTTAACTGTCAACACTTATTAGGTGTCCATTAGATCTTGGACCCCCGTGAGGTTAAGCTTTCAAGCTACCCACGGAAAAATATAAGGGAAACAAAAAACTCCTTTTTGCCCGATTAGCCATGAAACTTGTTTGATTTTTAAATTCACGGGTATGAAATTTCACGTTTGTTAGTATTGTTTGGCTTAAAAATTCCGTTGATTGACGTTCACTGTCTTGATGACGGGTAAAAATGCAAAATGCGTTGATCCGGCCTGAAAAGACAAAGAGCTGTCGTAGGTCACGGACTATAGTTGTTTTCTTTTATTTGCATTCGATCTTTTCATTGATCGACATTGTATAGCAGTGTTTCGCTGCTTTTGGTTTTTTGTTTCTCTCGTATCTCGGTAGATGGCGCCTCTCGCTATAGTTCGCTCACTAATTACGTTTAATTAGAGACAAAACCGTCTGATTAACTTCGCAAGATTTGTCACTTGACCAGCAGTGTTCTGAGGAGTCCCATAAGGACGAAACGGTTAACTGTCAACACTTATTAGGTGTCCATTAGATCTTGGACCCCCGTGAGGTTAAGCTTTCAAGCTACCCACGGAAAAATATAAGGGAAACAAAAAACTCCTTTTTGCCCGATTAGCCATGAAACTTGTTTGATTTTTAAATTCACGGGTATGAAATTTCACGTTTATTAATAATACTGGCCCATAACATATTCTGCAAAGCGGACCGAACCGAACTCATCTCTGTTCTGGCCTTCATCTACATCATCATATCGCTCGCTGAATTTTTCTCACAGTTAGTCGACTCGAGCCGATTTCACCCGAATGAGCGTTACATAGCCGAGCCTGACGGCTTAGTTCAATTCACTACCCACAAAAACTGCTAAACGCGCCTAAAGAAGCTTACACTTCAAAAAGTTGAAATTTCAATGATATCAGAGCCGCCATTTTCTTCTTCTAGCCCTATAATAATATAGGAAATAGCATTTTTAGATGATTGAATAAAAAGCAATGATAGCAGTGGCCTTAAAAAGGATGGGGAGATATCATCCCCTCAAGGAGCGGGGGGCGCTAAGACGAATTTGTCCACTTAACACCGTTGACATTTGTGACGTTACAGTGGCGTCTTCGTTTTATCTCTGCGACAAAACAGATAAACGTGGCCATTACTCGACACAGGTAGTAAAATAGATTTTGGATGGAAACGTTGGATACATATAAATTTTACGAACAGCATCATAAATTTGGAGTTGATATTTTACAGACAACAAATATAAAAGCAAATGGAAAATAGGGTCAACAGTCCTGATAATGGCCATTAGAATATCCTGGGTGAATAGTGAAGAAGGTTACTAGATGGACACTATAAGATTTACTAACTGAGTACAACTACGATAACAAAGCGTCACATATATAAATTCCAGGTCACTCGCATAATAAGTCTGCTGGTGGGTTTGCCAGTGAAGCAGCCTCTGCTGATTTAATCGGGCATTCCATATACCGTCACGACCACAACCATTTTAATATGGAGGGAAGATGCCTTCCAACAATACTGGAGAAACCTTCCAAAAAGAAGACAGGAAATCCGTATAATAGACACTGTCAATTAAAAGTACCAATGTACAGAATGGAAATTAAGGAAGAAACCGAATGCAATCTGTATGGAGGATTACGATACCGTACTGGCCATCTTATATTTCTACTTAATTCGCTTAAGATAGAAAATATAATCTCGAGATTTCAATCGGAACATAAATAGCGAAAATCTAAACCTCTATCGATGAACAAAATCCCGATAAAGCTTTTAGATAACATAGTAATGCGATAAGAAAGGATAACGACGCACGCATCATTATACTTCGTTCGCTAAAAATAAAGACAGAAAGTATGAACTCGAAATTCTAATAAAAAAAACTAAATAATTGCGTAATAGTAGTCAAAATCTAAAGATACTGAAGACGCTAACGTTTTCACATATCATTGTAATGCGATAAGCAAGGATAGGGAAGCAAACAACGCTGCCAAAAAAACAGAATCACCATCATTATACACACTTCGCTAAAGATAAAGACAAACAGTATAAAATCGAAAATCTAATAAAAAAATCTAAATTATTGCAGACCCTGTATGGGTGATTACGAGCCCATAACCATCTTACAACTGAATTAACATAATTATACTTACTTCGCTGAAGATAGAAACAGAAAATATAACATCTAAATTCTAATCAGAACATAAATCAGTGTGTACTAATAGCGAAAATCTAAACCGTTTTAATATCGATGGACAAAAGACTGATGAAGCTAGAGAGTTTACGTAACATGGTGATGCGATAAACAAGGATAAGAAAGCAAATGCCGATAACAATAAAACCGAATCACCATCATTGTACTTCGTCAGCTAAATAAAGTATGAATTTGAAATACTAATAAAAAAATATAAATTATTGCGTAATAATAGCCAAAATCTAGCCGATTTACTATCGAGGGACAAATGCCAAATACGCTAAAGATTTCACATAACCTGTTAATGCGATAGGCAAGGATGGGGAAGCAAATAGCAAAAAAACTGAATCACTATCATTATACTCACATATCTTAATATCGAGGGACATAATACCAAAGACGATAAAGATTTCAAAAAACATAATAATGTGATAAGCAAAAAACATAATAATGTGATAAGCAAGGATAAAAAAGCAAACGCTGATGAGAAAAACAGAATCACCATCATTACACTTACTTCCCTGCATATAGAGACAGAAAGTATGGACTCGAAATTCTAATGAGAAAATCTAAATGATTACTATGTACGAAAATCTCAGCATAAAGCTTTTAAAATGTATGCAAAACGTGGAAAGTGACATCGAACATGTACGCTCTTGAAGAGTATGGATGCACAATGATCGGTAGCTCGTCTTCGCTTTTGCCGAGTTACACCTAAAAATAATTAAGAAAGAAACCACATGCAGACTCTGTAGAGAGAATGACGAGATCGTAATACAACTTATTATAAAATTATAACTAAATCGTCATTATACTAATTTCGCTGAGAGACAGAAAATATGGAGTTAAAATTATAACCGACAAATCCAAATTATTGCGTAATAATAGCAAAAAAGTAAACCGTTTGACAATGGGGGGATAAAATACCGAAGACCCTAAATATTTCACATAACATGGTAATGCAGTAAACAACAGAATACAAAGACAGCTTAAAACTTTTAAACAACTCTAGTCTATTGGTAGTTCGAGCGTAAGGTTATGTCAAGTTAGTACTCTACTACGAATGCAACAAGTCGAAAGTGGCATCGAGTTCAATATAAAAATTGCAGCCCATTGTTTGGTCTGAGGTTTGTTGTATTAGCTACAGCAGATAAGAAGTTTTTATTAAGCAGGGCAGTATCTATCGATCTGACAAAAAAAATTAATTCCTTCCTCGTAACGTAATTCATAGTTATGTATAGTGTAATAAGTAAGCAGGTAACTTGGCAGCGTTTTTTAAATTCTCCAGGCTGTATTTTTAGTTTTATCTTCTAGGTCCATTAATTTTGTCCCATTGAATCCATACAACTCACCAAATCTTTTTAAATCGGGCTGAAATAAATGTCGGGCAATTTTTTAGAGCCTCTATAGCTCTAAACAAACTGCCTGTCCGATAGCGCTGCCTATTATTTCGTTGAGCTTTTTGTGATAAATCAAAAGCCGAATTGGGAAAAAAGGTTTTTGGGAAAAATTGAAAGGGCTTCTCGTCTATATGTTATGCGGGTTTGTTTGTGCCTTATCCTATTACAAGGATAAAGCATTATGACAGCCGAGCTGCATCCGAAAGGGCCACGACATTCCACGTCGTCGCGTCGGTGCCAAAGCAGTATTTTTTTTTAAATAAGAAAGACACACAGTCATCTACAGTAGAAATAATTCCCTTTGTATAGTTGCTTAAGATCGATTTGTGAAAGTTACAAAATTTTTGACAAAATTTCTAATTAAGATATTTTCTGATATATTTAACTTGCAGTTTATGGAACTGACCGAGAATATTGTATCACTCAACGGGAAACGATCTAGGAACTGGATATTCAAAAATTAGGTGTTGAATTTCACATAGCTGACAGTATACACACAGTGGCGCGTGATTTATTATGAGGGGCACAGTCTCAAAAAACGTCGCATGCTCAAAAAAATCTCATATCTTACAAATTAAAGGAAAAAAGCTCAGTACCTTGACCTCGTTAAAGAACTGTTTTGTAGATAAATGTTTTGTAGGTATACAGTTTTTAAATTTCGCAAACATGTTTTGTAATGAACTTAAGAATTTTTTTTTTAATGCACGATTTTATTTATTGGCTCAGGAGGTCTGTTGTCAGTTCCAGGAGCTTTTGAATTTTTCAGAAATTTAACTGCTGTAACAACCTCTTTGTAACTTATGGGTTCAATATTTGGTTCTGCAATGTTTACTACACAGTAAAAGTTCTGGATATAGCGAAAGGAATGACATGGGCACGACCTTAATGAATTATCTAAAGGAAAGACACCTGTGTTGAATGAAATGGTTCTACAGGAAGAAGCCCAACACTTAAGATGCGAAAGTGAAGATATATAGATGAATTAAATGATACACTGACAAAAAAAAAGATGTCGCACAAAAAGGTTAAAAGAGAAAACATCGTATCAGAAGAGATAAAGAAACTAATGGAAAAAAGTTCGAACCTAGAAAAAGAAGGAAAAGGAACATCGATAGAATACACAGAAATAAATAAAATTTTAAGAAAAATGATAAAAGAAAGAGGCAAGAAATAAAAGTTAAGAGATTTATACAAAATAACAGAGATATGAAATGTCCAAGACCGACTCTAGGTAAATATGAAATAATTAAAATAAAGGATATAAAAGACATAGAAACTAACTATTATAAATATCACACGGCTATTCTATACAGATTTAACCGAACAAAAAGGAAAGATATCGACAAACCACAAAGAAACTCCAAACAAAAATTAAGAACATAAACTCAAAACTAAACTCTAAATAAGCAAAGCAGAAATAAAGAGAGCATTAACGAAAATGAAAAATAACAAATCACCTGGAAAAGACGGAGTAACGGCAGAAATACTTAAGTATGGTGGTAAACCTGTAGTTAATACCCTCCATATTCTCTTGAATAAAATATTAAAAGAAAAAAATCAACAACTAGAAAGAATCCATAACCATTATTGTACACAAGAAAGGCCATAGAGCAGACCGAAAAACTATCGACCCATAACACTCCTCAATGTAATTTATAAGTTTTCACGAAAATATTAAGAGATAAACAAACAACAAAATTTGACGGATATCAATCAAAAGAACAAGCAGGCTTCAGAAAAGGTGTCAGTACAGTTGACCACCTATTAACCATGAAAATCCTAATAGAACGAGCCAACGAATAAAACATTTCACTATAAATTGCGTTTATATACTTCGAAAAAGCTTTCGATAGCATTGAGCACTGGGCAGTGAAAGCATCTTTAGTTAATAGCCGATAAATCACAGATACACATACTAAATAGCCAATATATATATATATATATATATATATATATATATATATATATATATATAGCGAACACACAACATCAATCAAAATGCCCGACTAAACCATGCCAATCCGCATAAGAAGAGGTGTCAGAGGGTGTGACACAATATCCCCTAAGCTATATAACCGGGCCCTAGAAGATGTTTTTAAAAAGTAACATTGGGAAGCAATAGGCATCAAAGTAAACGGACAATACTTAAACTACCTAAGATATGTTGACGATATCGCCTTAATAACAGATAAGAAAGAAGAACTGACAAAAATGCTGGAAGAACTAGATACAGCAGCTAAAAATATAGGCTTGAGTATGAACTACACTAAAACTAAAATCATAACAAACACAGATAAAGACATCAAGATCAGAATAAATCAAGAAAAAATAGAAAGTAGTAGAGCAACATTATATATCTGGGACAAATAATGAAACTAAAAAAAGAAAAACAAACAGCTAAAATCCAGAGACGAGTAAGATTAGCCTGGGCAGCATTCGGTAAATTAAGCTACATACAACGCAGTAGTTCAATGAGAGAAGCCTCGCCAATTTCACTCACAATATGCTTCTATGAAAATTATCGGTAATTTTTAAGCACTTATGGTATTACTCTTGAAAAAAGTTCAGTAATTTTTGCCAAAGTATCTTACATTTTCAGACTAAAGCCCGATTTGTCATCAAGGATGATTTGACTCCAATCCTCCTGATCCTATAATTACATATGGAAATTTAAAATTATTGTATATTAAGGAAAAGTTATGGATTTTAACATTTAATACCATAAATTGTAAATGACAATCAACACAATTATCGACGGTAAATATTGAAAGCCATTATTTTATTAAACGTCTCGTTAAACTTTAATTACTTTATTAACGTCATGGGCTAAACAGCCCTCATTGGGCCGTCAATGCATATATTTATAAATAAACTATTAGGTACATAAATAATCAATTTTTTCTTCAACCGAGAGGAAAACAAGCACTTTTGTACCATTTTTATACGAAAGGTATCACTTTATATTCATGTTTTCCGAAAACTTTTCAACCTCAAGGTTGACAGCTTGTCCATGACATCTGAACAGTTTTTAAATTGCGTTGGTGTTAATGGGTTGACATTTCTACTAAAATAATCTAAAATATAAAATTAAAATATTGAAAATTTACCCCAACTCTAAAAGTAATTAGGCATAACGTAACCTACTAGTTTTCTAATAAGCCGTTTTCAAGCGAATAACTAAGCGGCCTTGGTATAAATACCACTCCTTGAAGAGCGACGTCACGAAGGAGCCCTTTGTACGTCATCGTTTATTACCGGTAATTACCACACTTTCGAGGTAGGTTTTGTTTCTTTCTGCGTTAATTTTTGCAATGAGTGGAATTTATCGTGTTTGCCTCAATTATGAGGGAAAATTGTACAAAGAGATGGCCTCCTCAATATTGTCTTGCCAAAATTTTTTCCGTTTCATCAACCCTTTTCCTCCTCTAATTTTTTCAATGTAGATTTTGATACACGAAATATCATAAAAAAAACAGCATCATTGTATAGTCCTTGCTAGAGTCCCTGTATGTTGACATATTTGGATATGTCCTTGCCATAGGCAGTTACACTTTTGTGACATTTCCAACCTCTTTATTTATCATATGCATACTTGCGGCAACAAAAAAAATTCTGAAAAATGGCATGTCTTTGATTTGTTTTTTTCTGTGTGTTTTTGTTGTTAACTTACAGTCAGCATCTTTTTATCCAGAGACCATGACAGTTTTACCTTTAATTTTATACCAACATGACATATTTACTTTTTAATATATTTCTGGTTAGGAAATAAGTTTATTTCATGTCAAAGTCACAAAAGTTGGCAAGGACTATACTCCTCTAACCACTGTTTACTATATTACTGTTATTATATTAAAAAATTTTTTCCAAATTATGCCCATTTCGAATCAAATACGCCAGTATTTGAGAGTCGGTCGAGAAGAACTCAAATTCAAGAATGGCAAGAAGATTATTCATTTTTTAAAATGCGCACTAAAACCAACTAAACTTATTTAAAAAATCGCAAAAAGCAACAACAAACAATAACCGGTTATAAAAAAAAAAGCTATTCAAGCGGTGTTTCTGTGGTAATAGGCCTGTGTGGGCCTAAACAGCTGATTTTAAATGTCAACCAAAGGATAACCAGAGGTAACTACTAGTTATTCGCTTGAAAACGGCTATAGTGATAAACTTACTTGCTTTTCAGTAAGTACCTTAGTATTTGCATGTATTAAAATTGTGGTGTTTTTGTCGGTATAAAAAAAATTGCTGTTAACATATTGAGTAAAGGAGAGATTTGAGTAAATAACCTTCATAAGTAATAATCGTATAATATACAGGGTGTCTCTAAAAGGTCTGTACAAAATCTTAGCACATATTCCTGAGGTTAAAATAAGTCGATTTAATGCAAATTACCTAGTCCAAAATTGCTCCGTTTCAGAGAAGAGGTGAATATAAAAATTAAATTTTTAAATTAAAAAATTTCATGAGCGAAATTGCCGAAAAGCAACAAACTTGAATAAAGCTTTGAAAACAATAGTCACTGGAAAACTGGCCGTTGCTATGACATTTTGCCAGTGTAAAACACTCTAATGAAATAGTCATTCAAAATAATTTCAGTATTCCATTGCGGCATCGAACACTAAAAACGGAAATATCTCAAAAACGACTTACTTAAGCGCATGTTAACAGTAGTACCTTTTTGGCTTAAAAAGATTCAGCAAAATATTTTCTTAACAAAAAAAGTTAAAAGTTACACTGAGAAAAAAGTTATAGTCATTTTAAACTATAAAAAGAGCATTGTAAAGCGCCCTCTAACGGCCACAGTGAAAAGGTATCCATATTTAGGTTTAGCATCCCAAAAAACCCCCGAGTACCGATTTTTAAAGTAATGCGTTGAGAAATGTTCATAACTTTTAAGACAATCGATTTTTAATTTTTAAATTTACCACCCTGTATCTCTGAAACGGAGCAATTTCGGACTAAGGTAAGTTGCTTTAAATCGACTTATTTTGACCTCAGGAATATGTGCTAAGATTTTGTACAAACCTTTTAGAGACACCCTCTATATTTACTATAATTATTAAAACAGCATAAAATACGCATATTTACACCAAAAAACTTCAGCTCACGCTTTTCTATATGTATTGCTACAAATTTAAGTTATTTAAATTTTATAGTTAGAATTCATTTAGGTTTAGTGTAGTATTAGGTTGACTTATCTTATGGTTGTATTCTTAGTCTGGTTTTAGTTGCGTTATCTATGACTCACACTCGTACTCGGACGCGGACCTTCCAGCAGAAACTAGTATACTCGTGAATCGAAAAAGGATAGATAGTTCGAGAAAGTTTGGCGACCCTATATATAGGGCCGGACATCGCGCATCGGGAGTCAGTCATAGATAACGAACTGTAGTAATCGCGAGATATTAACACGAGGTTAATAGGCCGATTTCAGTAGTCAGTTATTAGCAAGTTATTATTAAGTTTAAGTGCGCGATTTGTACGTAATTGTGGAAATAAATTGACATATCGTTTTTTTAACATTTGCGAGTTTTAATTGTTGTTGAGAACCCGTAACAGTATTTTTATTATTTACAAGACACATTTTTTAAATCGTTAAGGGCTCGAATTTTACACGTATCTATTCGTTGTTATTTTGAACTTTATATATAATTGTAAATATATTAAAATATTATCTATAGTTATATGTAGTCCTATACAGGAATATTTTATGTGTGGACTAGACCTAAAAATAAGCACCGAATACGTGTTCAGGGCTAAATCAGTAGATAGTGGGGTATAGTGGACCCAGCAAGATAGCCTCCGTCCATGGAACTGTTTTCACCCATAAAATCTCTTCCATTTATTCAAGATCATCATGCCACCAACTAAATAATATAACTAAACCAAAGCAAATCACCTTATGGCGGAGGAGATGCAATATATTAGAGGACAATGTAGGTTTGGCTAAGAGGTTTGAATTTTAGCCTTGGGCGCATGGCCTTGTTTGGGATAGGTAGGTACCTTATACAGTCGAACCGCTCTAACTGGAACCTCTATAACTCGAACCTCTCTGTAACCTATTAAGTGGTTCCTGCATTTTTTATATGTATTTTAACCTCTTTAACATTTCTATAACTCGAACTATCCATGCTCGAACTGTTTTGGTTGACCCTTGAAGTTCGAGTTATAGAAGTTCGACTGTATTTTTTCTGTTTGCTTTTAATATATTAAAGGCTCCTAAGAATCGTATTGGTAAACACGATCAAAAAGGGGTCTCGACAATCAACGAAGCACAAATATTTGTTTTCATTTAAAATGATGTCTCTTTAATTGTATTTGCATACTCTTTCACGGTTTTAAGACTAAGTATAAGTTAACATATTAGGGACTTATTGCAAGAAAGCCAGGCAGTAATAGTGCCGGGCAGTATTCTGACAGGTAAACTAATTTAAAAATGAATCGCTTATTTTCCTTTAATAAAGAAAGGTAGTAATAATTCCGGTTTTTATAATAAAAGGCCTTTGCTTTTATTGAAAGATTACAGCTGATTTTACAATATGAAATTGTTAAAACAAGTGCAATAAGTCCCTATTATAAAAATGACAGTTCAGTAATAAATACAAGTGACGACGGCTACCACTACCTTGTTCTGAGGATCAGTCCGTAAATTAATTTATTTAGTCTATGACCACACCTCAAAAAATTCCTTTCATATTTGAAGAGTCAGGGGAAAAACGATGAAAGTCCATTTTAGGTCGAAAATAAAGTAATCAGTGTAAAATGTAGATTCATACGTATATTTTACTATACCATATCAAAAGAAGGAAAAAACGCTGACATTCACGAGTTTCCATGGCTTGAAAATACATTGCACTTGGAAAGAACAATGAATGTCCACAAAAGTATTCAAAAAAAAAGGGGAAAGTCACTGGATTATCATCGTTTTTTCCTAGTATTTTTTGACATCTCAGTTTTTCCTAATAGTAATGAAGTTTTTCACGTAATTTGTTTTAATGAAACATTATGCCAATTTAAACATTATAAATAACTATCTGAGAATGACATATTTACGCAATGAGTTTTCAATATGGAACCAAAGGGTTTCTAAACTAAAATTTGAGATTTCTTGAAATCATGGTCCTATGACTTTCATCGTTCTTTCTCCTGACTATTCATTTCATATACGTAATATTCCTACGTATATGGTGATAGCACCGTGATTTTAGTGGAAAATCCTAAATATTCGCAAAGGATCATGGGTAAACTAGTTCGTATAAGCAAAATGAGTAGGAGAAGAAACTTTATGAAAATATCAAAGAAAGTTCAAAATAACAACGAATAGATACGTGTAAAATTCGAGCCCTTAACGATTTAAAAAATGTGTCTTGTTATAAGAAAGTTAAAACAACTGTTTCTTATGGGAGTGTTCATACAATGCTTTTGCTTTTGTTTTTGATTAGTCTTTGTCTTAAGAGTTGCCAACCTTCAATCCTTAGGACACATGAACCGACTAAGACGAGTGACAGACATCAGCTGATGTTTGTTGTTTTTTTACAGAGCGTCCGAAAAGCGCAAGCGCGCGGTCGAAATTTTAAATCTACCACTATTATTCATGTTTTTGACAGAAAATGTCAACATAACCTCAAAATTTTATTTGCTTTTTTTCTTCTCCCTTTTGTTTTTTTTTTGTTCTTTCGTGTCTGTGTTTCGTATAGAAAATAACTTTTAAAGAGGGACTTTTTATTGAAATTGATTTTTTTTTCAGTGGGTAAAACCTAAGACTAATTAAAAACAAAAAACGAGTATCAACAGCCGATTTTGTTTAAGACAGCTAAGACTAATCAAATGACAAATACTGATCAAAAACAACAGACGATTATGAACAATACTTGATTCAGTGTTTCGCTTTAGTAATTCGAAAAGGATTTGTGTGTTCAATCAGCTCATAACGAAGCGGTGTCCCTGAAGAATAGTGCATGATTGGCCTACGAAAATTATTGCGCCGAAATCGGTGGTTGCACATCGCTGCTGCTACTTCCTAACTTTTTATAGATCCAGGTGTCAAATAAAAATAAAAGAACATAACATCCATTTCTTTGAAATGGAAAGTTCTCACTATATTAGTTTGTAGTATTTTAAATCTAAAAATATTAAATTTTTGAATTTTTATTTCCATAAAAAATATTTTTTTTTTAAACCTTAATGACAAAAAATATAAAAATTTTGTTTTATATATTTATTTTTAAAATGTTAAAAATTATTTTATTATATTATAATGAAATATATTTATTTTTGAATCTAATGAAACTTGTTGTCAATTTTAAAATACAAGATTTTTTTGCAGTGGTTTTTTATTTTACAGAAAACTAAATTTGTATTGATTACAAATTGTTTCCGTGTTGTATAATTTGATAAGAACAAAATATGTGCTGGTTTATATCCCATAACAAGGAAAACTTTACCCTGTTATCTTGTTTATCCCAAAAAATTGCTCTGTTTAAAAGCTGTTTCTGGAAAAGTGTTTTCCCAGCATCATTCTATTTCACGGGTCACAAATTTTCAACGTTTATAATTTAAAAGCCATTCCTTTCGTTTTTCTTTTTGTTAAAATTACTTCCATTCTCGTTTATTGAATAAAAAAAAGTGCAAATTATAAGAATTAGATGAAGCAGCCTAAATCTAGGCTATATTATATTATATTATATTATATTATATTATATTATATTATATTATATTATATTATATTATGTTATGTTATGTTATATTATATTATATTATATTATATTATATTATATTATATTATATTATATTATATTATATTATATTATATTATATTATATTATATTATATTATATTATATTATATTATATTATATTATATTATATTATATTATATTATATTATATTATATTATATTATATTATATTATATTATATTATATTATATTATATTATATATTATTACAGGGTCGTACCCAAGGGGGGAGGATTAGAGCTGTCGAAACCACCCCGAAATACAAAAGAAAAATAATAACATTGAAACAAAAAACTCATAGCCCAACTCTGCACCAATAGTCTCCATAAAATGAACCCCGCACCACCCGAAAAAACATAACCCCCCCCCCAAAAAGAAAACATGTTTGACCCTACCAACCTACGCGACAACATACATAGGTAGGTAACATGATTGTGTTTACATTAAATCTCGATAATACACCAATGTAATTAAATCACCTAAACCACTGGTCTTAACAATCCGAATCTATTATTGATTAGGCATATTAATTAAACATATTTAATTAATTAATTAATTAGTATTCGGGCCATGGCAAACAATAATTACGTACTATATAGAAACCATACAGACATGCCCATGCATGAATTTTGGCAGATTAGACATTCGAGAGGGCCTAGGAAGGGCTAAAAGCACGTACGTCTTTAAAATATTTGTATAACAAGAGGGCTTTCTTCAATCACTACAGCAACATATTTAAAAAGTCATAATGGACATTAATGACATTTTAAAAAAATCCAGGGCTCAGGATAATTACTGGAAGCAGATTATATCTGTCTTCGTCGCAATGTCAAAATTAGCCTTAGAACCGAGGCAACCCTGACCAAAGCTGCAAATTGACAGTTGGTCTCTCCTCAGTAAACACCATATTGTCAGGAATGCAAATAACCCCTGACTGTGCCACTGTACGAAACCATCTTGGAAAAGCGACAAACACAATTATGGTTCTGTTGAGATAAGAAAGTGGTTCCGCCTCCCTCCAAAATAGAAAACATTTGGTTGCCTCTCACTACACAGCAGATGGTTATGGCGAGAAAAACTATTGAAAAGTCTAGAATGGGAGTCGTAATGGTTGAGCGTGGAGATACAGCAAGTAGCGAGAGGGTTTTCCCTTTAAAGTGATTGGACATGGAAAAACTGTGAGATAAGAAAATGTTGTCTATAAAATGTATTTTATCTCTGTTTTTGTTTAGCTTATCTTGTTTAGCTCATTAGCTAGAATGTAAAGAAAATTTTAGGATTATCAGCAACGCCACTGACTTGGTTCCTCCAAGCTCTTCAAAGAGGGGATAATGGATTATTTAGGTCCAACCTACCCTTTATAAAAACCCAAACTTTGAGAAGACAAGCCGGTAGTTACATTCTAAGTTTTGTTGAATTTAACTAAAACCTCTAAAATTAATTGTCAGTAAAGAAACATAAGATTTTTATATTTAAAGAATATTTTGCAGTTTGTTATTTTGGTAAGTTAAAGTTTTATTTTGGGTCTTGTTCGTTTTATAGGTCATAAGAAAAGTCTTGTAACAATTTGCGAATTGCAACAGAGTTTTATTTTGTATTCATTAAAGTTTGTAACGTTTTTAAAACTGTTTCATATTTATTTTATTCACATAAGAGATCTACTACGGTACCCTCGTTTAAGGGTTCGATTTAAAATAAAATCCTACCCGACAATATTTCATATTTCTTTTTCAGATACCAATATCATCATTTCAACTCCTTCCATTTTATGGTTATGCTCGGGCTGAATGAGGCCGAATGCGGCCGAACGCGTCTTCGAGCTATTACCTCTTACCCCGTGAAACTTTTTCGTTAATATAAATATTATAAGCCCTGTATTTTAGTGTATCTATTTGTACGTATGTGGCACTCCAACGAATAAACGGATTTTGATGCGTGATAAAGGGTTTAGGCTACGTTTGGTGAAAATTGACTAGCCGGTTTCGGAAACGGCTAGGTAGTATTCTTCACTCAGGGCTTGCAGGATAGTCCAGTAGTATGGTCGTCGGCTTTACATGCGGAAGGTGAGGATCTTGTCTCAAACAGTGCGCAGTGGACAAAAAATCTAATTGGCCTGCCGCACAACGCACTCCTTTTTGGCGTTCAACATTCATAATTAAAATGCAGTGCTAAACTTAAGTTGAACTTGAACATCGAGAATGTATGTGGGTGTAGTACAAGGGGCAACCCGCAGCCAAAGAACCAGGAACAATAACCCAAGAGCCTGCTGCTATCGTCTGTATGTACCAGGATGGCACCAGCAAAAATCCCTTAGACAACTCTCGATGAGCACGACTGATGCGCTGAAAAGGAAAGAACTCTATCATCTCTAACCAAGTTCTGCTAAGACGATAAGGATGTTAGATGCAATACTAACATGTAGCAGGACCATTTTCCGGAACAGGTTTAAAGCGTGGGTCCACTGTGTATATTTGCTGCACAGTATAAAGATCCTTTTCCTTCACAAAGAGGTTCCAGGCAAAATTAAGTGCATATGGAGAAAGAAAACTTATATCATAAGGGGTAGCAGCAGTTTGGCAAATTGTGTACGGATAAATCGGGTTTCCGAAAACTAGCTTTATCTTTATCATCGGACAAAATGTAGAACATATAAAAGATCTAAGACTTATTGAAATAATAGAAACAATTTTTAAAAAATCAAATAGTACAACATTTTAAGGATAACTGGATGTAATATAAATCAATTCAGCTACAGGAAAAATCACTCAATAATTCACACTATCATGAATATATTGGATCAGATGGTGGGTTTTGAGGAAATTTCTTGTGTGGGAACATTTTTTGTGACCTACAAATGACCTTCAATTGCGTAGCGGTAGATGTATTAATTAAAAAGCGTAACTATTACAACTTTGATAAAATATCTCCAAAACTTACAAATCATACCTAAGGAATAACTAAAAAGCACTATTTTCGGTGTCCTGCAAGGTTCAGTTTTCGGCCCAGTCCTGTTTTTTTTGTTGACATTAGGATTGGATCTGAGACTGTCCTTACTATATTCTGTGATGACACATCAGGGACAAAAGAGATAACGATTTTCAAAGTTTAAAATATAGTATGGTTGAAGCTCAAGAAAACGCCAGTAACTGGTTTAAATTCGACAGGTTAAAACTAAAAGATAATAAGTTATTTTTCACTTACAAAAAATTACCAGATGATGTAGAGAATAAGGATACTAAATTTCTAGGAATAACACTTGATCAAAAGCTGATGTGTCAAGTTGACCAGCTATCAAAAAAGCTTTTCACAAACATATTTGTTATAATAGTGTGAAAAAAATCCAAAGTTCCTTTACAACAAAATTTTTTTTAAATTTAAATTTTCAGGCTATAATTCCCAACTAGTTTCGAACATACAAGTTCATCTTCAGGGGGCAATAAAGATAGAAAACCTAACAATAAAGACAATATATAATATATATATTTGTTATAAGGTCGTTAGCAAATATTGCTCCACAGAGCACTCTTATTATGGTCTATCATTCTCTTCTAATGTCACATTGTAACTATGGACTTCTTTTATGGGGACACTTCCCTCATAGCTCTCATATTTTCGGTCTACAAAGGAAGCTCCTGAGAGTCATCTATGGGCTATAGGATATCAAGATGATATCAAGCACATATTTGTACAAAAAAGACTTTAACACTTCCATGTTTATAAAAACACTCATTATTACTTAAAAAATAATAAAGTTCACTCACAAAAAATAGGAACAGTATTAAACTGAACTATTTGAGACTTGACCATAGCAGGTATAGTTTAAATTATTATGGGCCAGTTTTTTATAATAAAATACCAGAATCGGTAAAAAGATTAAGCCTAAACTACTTTAAAAATAAAATAAATTATTTTTTGCTAAAAGTAGCGTTTCATGATATTAACGAGTTTATCAATAAAAACATAAACGATAATGACTTGACTATCTGTTAGCGATTTTTATTACCTTTATGTTTAAATTGTCTATATTTCTTATTTTTTTAACATTTTTTTTCTTTCGACTAATTTTATATACTTTGCTTTCAACAGAGTGTTTTTAGATTTTTGGATAGGTATAGGTAAATCGAAACAAGGAATTAGTGTTAAGTAGAGCTTTGAAAACTAAAAGTTAGAAAAACATTAGGACAACTACTTACAAGTGTAACTCATCTACTGTCATTACAATTTACCATAATATTGTTGCTGTAAATCCTGTTTAAAATAATCCCCTTTGTTTAATAGTTTAATAGTCGGAAAAGCTTATCTGGTTTACACAGACTTAATAAATAGAAGGGGTGAATTTGGATGAATCCATCTATGGGTGAATCGGTGTTATCTACAAGCCTTACTTAATGCAGGAACTCATCCAAAAGGGTTATATTATTATATAAAAGAGTATTTGAATAATTCGATAATTTTTTGAAGCCCATCTTGACAAACTATTAATATAACATGGTACCAAACTAACAATAATAAAGTAAGATTATAATAATCTCCCACGCTAAAAAATTGAAAGCAAATAAACTCAAACATCAAAGTTTTCATACTTTATACTTTTGCAAAGGCCGTGGAACTCTGCTTTGGTTCTGGTACATCCATTTCTGACTCTTCTCGTTCAACTAAAATTTGAGCATTTATTTAAGTAGTTCTTTTGGTTCTGGTACTTTTTTGGATTTTGATTATTAATAATAATTGGAAGTAGGTTTTCTGCGATAAAATGTCTGCCTTTTAATGTTTTGAGAATTACATAGTATCAACATGTTTTATTGAATTATTCAAGTTCACGTTAGCTTTAGCTTTAGCACAACTGACTAATTTATTCATATCATATCTATTTCTTCAGAACTTTCCCAGCTACCGACACATAGAAGCTTCCAAATCCTGTGTATAGCAAAAACCGATAAATTTCTCAAACTGCCAGCAATTTTAAAATATTATATTAGTGTAAATAAAGGAGCATATTCCCCAAAGTAGAGCCTAGTAACTTTTGAATACAAAAAATAAAAACAACAATAAAAAATATGTAATAACAATATTAATATTAAAACACTTTTCTGTAGCACAGAAAAAAAATTATTAACAGGTTTTTTTAGGAAACGATGTCCTAAAATCCTAAAATAATATACCGTCCCAATGAGCTCTTAAAACCATCATATTATCCTCTTTAAACACAATTTCGGGGGTTTAATGTAGGGTGATGATTTTTTGATCCCATAAAAGTATACAATAGGCCTGTATCATCAAGCACACACGATAACAAAACGCGCCAAGGAGCTCTTAGTTCGATTTGGAAAAAAATACTTTGTCATTTACAGGATGTATCAGATAAAAGTTACTACATGGGAATTTCGGAAACAAGAAAAAATATTTAAAATATCAAGCAAAAACTAAAAATTGTGTTTTTCAACAATTTAAAAATCTTCGCCATCTTGTGTTGTATTTTCACAAAGTGTATATGAATTTACATACAATCTTTCAGTAAAAATATGTGCAGGTAAATAAGTTAATTAAAACTAAATTAAATAAAAATATTAAAAACGAAAATAATAAAAATATAAACAATAACTGTATATATATAAAAAAAAACAATTAAATACATTAGATATAAAAAAACTTCTTTTAAATCCTGTTCAACAGGAATGGTCCCGAGCACCGACGTTGCGTTTCCCCTTTGTATTTTTTTAGTAAAATTTGGTAGTTTTGTGGAAAACACAGTCAAATATGTTATTATTTATGGCTACCACATTGAATTTAAATGTCATTAAATAGAAAACTTTCAACCTAGTCAAAAATGTATTAATTTAAAAAATCTTATAGAAACTAACAATAGCATATCAGTAATCTTTAAATTTAATAAACAAAAGTTAGAGCAGCATTATACTAAAACATTAAACAGTTCTACTGGCCTACAAACAGGGGCGGCATCTACAGGAAGGGCAATGGGGCAGTGTCCACCCAAAACTAGACAACAACCAGTATTTTTTAAAAGTTAAAGCTTTCCTTACGACATGTCTAGTTCTTTTTTTCTGTGGTTAACTGGGTAAACTTTTTTAGCGTAAATAATTACAAGCCGGCAGCACCGCGCGGGACAAGATTTCAATTTCACCCGTTTTTCAGCGGTGTATGGGTAGCTGTTCTCGTGCGGGGGCGGGAGGAATGTTTTAGTTAACGTCGGCCATATTCATCGTGCCAAACCGTTGGTTACCCTTCCTACGTGTTGCCGGTAATATCCTTAGTGAAGACGTATAAGTTTTGATTTGGGGTACGTCAGGGTCAGTAGTTAAAAGCCTTGCCGGTCGCGAGTCCATTGTTTTTGTTTTTATTTGTTTTCAAAATGAAAATAAATACCGTCGATTATATAATTAACTCTGCAAATTTAAATACGTTGACATATGAACTTCGATTACAAATAAAATGTTTAGGGCCACATAGACCGGACATAAAAAACCTAAAATTAACCAAAATTTTAGTGCAAGTAATAAAAAATTATACGATGCTGAAAACTGGTTGTGTGGTTGTAAAAAACGAAATTATTTTTTTTTGGTTTATTTGTCTTATTATGAAAAATCCACGTGTGATATCAAGCACTTTAGTGAAAAGTTAAAGTGCTACTTATTTAAATAACCACATAGAATTTTTTATGCTAGGCAAGCTGCCAATTGAATAGTGCCTATAAGCAAAACTCTAATGAAAATGTGGCAAAAAATAGACATATATTTAGTAGGTTAATAGTCTGAAACTGTTGCTAATCCGAGCACTTTGCGCATCTAAAAGAAGGGCGAATATACTTTATCTATAAACAAATAAACTAAAAACTACACCAAGTAAAATGCTAAAATAAAATTGTTTGGGTAAGTTTTTTATCTTCTTTTCCATGCAATATAAATTTCTACTCCTCCAATTTATAACGTCACCAGCCGCCGCCACTGCCTACAAAGACTTTTGTTTTTAAATAAATAATTCAAAAATATTGAAAGTTTACAAACAACAGGATTCAAAGTTGAAAAACCTAACCAAAACTTTTTTCCTTTTCCATTTACTTTGGAAATACAGCAAAAAATAAAAACACGAGGGTATGCAGACATACAGACCTTGGGGAACCTAAACAAAGACAAAAAATTATTTAGTCATCTGAAACTTTTGACCAATATAAAACAATAAACAAGGAATACTGTATACGCAACTTTATTATCCCTTTTCTAAATTATTTTCCGTCTTTTAATAAAAGCTAATGCCATACAAGTTCAAAAATTTGGCACCAAGCTACAATGCGGGTAGCAGTGACATGCGCAATAGACACGGACTCATCTCGTTGCCGGGTTTGAAGCAAGTCCATGTGTAAAAATATCCGTAACAAAAACTTCAATATTTCTATTAAAACTCAACATAAAATTCTAATTATTCAACTATTCAGTTAACAACAAAATAGCTTTTACGTAGAACGGTAAAGAAGCAAGAAGAAGCGGGCCCGCTAGCTGGAAAACACCGTCGAAGATTCCTCCACTGTCAGATTCAGGTAGGTGCCATTTTTCTTACTTGTGATTTTGTATGGCGCTCGGACTGTAACTACAATATTTGGGAAAGTTGCCTATAGTATACAGTCCACTAAAATAATCGAGGAAATATAATTTTTTACCCAAAATTCACCCCTTTACACACACAGAATACAATACTGAAATACCCTGCTAATATTGTTGGGCATCTTACACGTTTGGACTTATTTGCCACTTCTTTTCTTCAATACCTAAATAGGATCAAAATAGTAATTCGCTTAACTCCAGACTTAAGTACCATTCATTTTATACCACATAATACATATTTCATATTTAAATGTTTTTTGAGAATACATCCACCTCTATTAAAAAAAAAAACTAAAATATTTTTTTTTGCACAAAGAAGTGATTTTTTAATATTTTATGGTTTCCAAAAGCAAGCGAAAACTGGTATTTTTGAGCCCTAGAGGGCGTAAAAGTTACTTTTGCGCAAATATATCGATAAAATATCGACATTTTAGACGGACTTCTGGATAATCGGACCGAGCGACTTGCTTAATATCAAATTAAACGACTTAAAGTAAATAGTTTTATACGTTTCTTGTAGGAGGAATATAAACTCTAGAGCCACCTTTTGGTAAAATGTGTAGATTATATTATATCGATAAGTAATTTTTATATATTTTTCTTTTGTTTTTTAATTATAATAAAATATTGCTTACTTTTTGTTTAGTTACTTATTTTCTGTTCGTACAAAAGCGTTGTTTCAACCACTGCACTGCACTGGAGTTAACAAGTGTTATTAAGCCCTTGGTACAAAAATAACTATTTCAACCCTAGAATCAAGCAATAAAATTCAAATTTTTAAAAGGTAACCCAGTAAACACCCCTTTTTTGACTTATTTGGGGTTGGCTCAAACTATTTTTAAATTGGAACTAGAGTCCAAACCCAGCAAAGGTGCCAAATTTAATCAATATCGGTACAGTAGTTTACAAATAGTTTAAACTAGTAAAATGCTCCAATTTGATTAAATTTGTCAAAAATATATGAAATTTGTTAATCAGGCCAAGAAGGAGAATTTAATATTATTTTTGAAATAGAAATTTGCGTTTGTTTCGCATTATACTGAAATATGATTAAAGATATTTTTTTTGTTTTAATATTGCCAATATTTTATTTTAATTTATTAATCTTTTTTATTATTAATTTTCTGGTCAATTGACCTAAAATCAGCTTGACTGGTGAAATACCCAACCCTAAATGCTAATAGTATACTCTACTAATTTGCAGAAAGGCATCAACAGACAAACAAATTCAAAAACTTTAGAAAAGTACCCCAGATCCGGATTATAATACGTTTATAGCGCAAACGGAGATGAGTCTTCTTTTTGAGAGAAACTTTTCGTATCGCATACAATCTGAAAAGAGGAAAAGTTTTTACCCGGCTAAACTCGGTTTTCAACGAAATTCGGTTTTACAGAAAAAAGGATGAGATTTCCACAGAAATCAGTGGAAAAATATTCCCCGGAGGTTAACTTTGTCTCGTTCTAAGAAAAATCCATTTGTTTGTTGGGAGAATAGTCGCAAAAGGCATGTAGTAGTGCTCAATAAAATTGAACATTTTGTTATGGTTCACAAAAAAGAATTACATAGATAGATATTGAATTTAAACACAGTTTTTTATGCTTGCATAATAATTTTTTAAAACCTTATTTTTGCTTACTTATTTTCTTTAAAAAAATATTAATAATATGTTATTATTATGTTTCTTCAGAGACTTATTATTAATAACAGAAAATATCAAGAAAAACATTGTGTTTAATATTTATAAAAGTTTACACCAAAAAAGCTTTTCCAAATCATTTTTTTTTATATTTAACTGCGTTTTTAAAAAAGTTATTATCAAAAAACTGATACCGTCCTAGCTAGCCTATTAGCACACCAAGTGAAGCCATGATATTATATCAGCCTTGAAAACAGTTTTCTGTAAATATCTCAGAAACTAAAGCTTCTACCAAGTTTTTGGTTATAACACAAATTATTAAGCAAAATATAGTCTACTACATTCCGAAAACCGCATATTGATGCGATGCTCCGTTAAAAAGTTAGCATTTCATTAGCATTAATGGATTTTGACTAAAATCTAATCAGCTCGTTAGAGTGCCGAACACTATTTTACCTGAAAATATCATAAAAAAACGTCTGACCTCCCATAAGACCCAATGTAAAATTCAGACCCCGGAGAACAGCTGATTTTTTCAGGGTCGTGGCCTCTATTTTTGTGTTGGCCTTGCTTAAACATAAAGCAGAGTAAATAGTATTGGTAGAAGAATAATTTGAAAATTACATATTTGAAGATCTTGGAAACGATTGTAGAAGAACAATCGAAACGTCGCAATAGTGTTGTTTATCAAAAAGAAAAGTTTTTCAAATTTTGTTAGGCAAATATATATTTTTTCTTATAAACCACTGGCAAATTAGTAAATTTTCTTTTTCTAGGAGAAACGCAGTGGTTTTTTAATCTAAAAAAAGTCTCTTAATAGTGGCGTCATACCCAGATAAAGTTTTGTTTGTAAAAATCTTGAGAATATATAGACTTGTACGAGGATGAATCAGCTTTAGAATTAGAACAATGAATCATTAATTAAGAACCATCAAAATATAAAGTTTCCACGCAAAAGGAATAACACTGATTAGTCGCACTTTTAGATAATCACTAAAATAATAACGAACTAAAAGCCAACCACAAAATGCAGAGGAATATCTAAAAAAGACATGTCTCACGATAGGGAGAAAATGAAACAGGGTTAACGAACATTGAAGAAAATTAACTAAGGTAAACTTAAACAAAGTTTATGGATTTTTGTGTGTCCCCCAACCAGTTCTGGGGATATTACACAGTGCTGCTATATCAACCATATTAAAATGGATGAAAAACACCTTGCAACAATACTGGATAAATATACCAGAACTAGCTCACTCTAAAGAGTTCATTAAAGGACCTTGCAGAAAGAGAGCCAGAAATATCATTTGACTTACCAGACAGAAAATCCGTATGGTGACTGGACGTTTTCCGGGTCACTGTCGACTTAGAGTACCCAACGAGTGCAAGTTCCACTCACATATGAATCATCTAATCATCATGGATAGTTGTGCACCAAAGTAATAATAAATACTGACTGGAATTAAAAAATATAAAATAATTTCGAGAAATGCAGAATCATAACAAAAACATTTCATGTACGAATAAAAAAGAGCCAAGTACGCCAAAAAGGTATTCCGTAAAAAGAATTAAGATAAAAGTAAAGTCAAGTTCTCCAATACAAATTTCTAAATGAAAGGTTCTTACTAGTTTGGAAATGTTTTTTTTTAACTTTGCTATTACATTGTTAAAATTTTTTGCAATGCCTTAATAAAAATTTTGAGGTATTTTTAATTTTTTCCTATGGTTTTATCATAGTTCCTATCAGCCTTCTAAAGGTCAGGTCTCTAGCGTTCCTGGAACTTGGCATTGTTACTTTTACATAACTTTACATTTATAGGGGAGGGAAGTTAATCAAAACTTGGGGTTGTTTTTTTATTTTTTTTCTATAGTTTTAGCATAGTTGATATCGGCCTTCCAAAGCTCAGCTCTCTAGCGTTTCTGGAAGTGGGCTCTGTTACCTATACATAACTTTACATTTATAGGGGAGGAAAACAAATTAAAATTATAAGGTTTTTAAATTTCTTTCTATAGTTTTAAAATTTTTTCCTATAGTTTTATCATATTCCTATCAGTCTGCCAAAGCTCAGCTCTCTAGCGTTTCTTGAAGTGGGCAATGTAACTTTTACATAACTTTACATGTTTACGGGCGGAGAGTAAATTAGAAAATTTACCGGAAGAACAGTACAATTTTGATGATCTATACACCAGTGAGTGAGTAAGTGGCAATTTCGTTTTTTGAAATGTCGTAACTACCTTACTACTTTATGGAAGTCCATGAAACTTGGAAGGGTTGTTAACTCTACGAAGACCTACGAATTTGCAAAGTTTGAGTTCCGTAGCTCATTCCGAAGTAGAGTTTTAGATAGGTCAAAAATGGGCTCAAATGTTTCAAGAATAGATGGTACAGCAGTTTACGCGAACTTGGCGGGGCGCTGCCGTGCCTTCAGATATTACATTATGCAGGTACTTACTGCTCTCAACTTGCCCACATGGCGCTCAATAATTCATGAGACCTCCACAGTTTATTATTTGGTATTCAAACCGCTTTATGCCAAGTTTTTCAAAATGTTTGCCTCAAATCCATTATCGACTGGGGCTGTGTATAATATAGAGTGAATCTTGTAAAAAATTGATATATTGGTAGTCCATTCACAGTTGCTTTGATCAAATTAAAGAACTAAGTGCATTGTTTACCGGAATTGAGGAAATAACAGGCCGGGCAACAATTATTTTACAAATTATTGACCATTCCTTCCCATTGGCAGCCACCTCTTTCTTAAAATAAAGTAACATTTAACCAGCCCCCAAATATTCGTAATATTTTATGAGTTTATTAAGGGTAGTGGTTAATTTTGAATCGTGGCTGCTATAGTGATTGCAAAGTTAATTGAACAAAGATAAAAGCCGACCATCGGCGTATCTTTTATAGAAAGTGACATGGGCGGCGATAGATAAACTCATGAAAATTATTTCATTTAATTATGGCGTAAACTAAAGAAATAAAAATAGATAATAAAACTTACTATTCCTACACCTACAGAAACGACACTGATTTATTTTCTAACTCTGCATACTGCCGACTAAAGAGGTCCCGAAAGACACACCCGAAAACAATTAAAAGCGCATCTCAAAAAAATCTGCCAATTAGGTGCCGTCCATCCACCTGGGCTCGGTCGGTCGAAAAACAAATACTTTGTGGTCGGACCGAAAAGAGCCGCGGCTCTTCTCTGTCGGTAGGGTTGAAATTATACCAGGAAGATTTTATATGAATTTGTGTAACTTTTGAAGGGCAGAATCAAGCAAAATTTCATGAAATCGATAGAACCCCGTATTAGGAGGTTCATCAATTGGCTTTGAAAAGAGCATACCACGAAATTATTTTATTTCGTTGTTCTTGTTAAGGCAGTTCTGTGTAGCCAACAGAAATGTGCAAAGTCATGGTGGCATTTCGAGCCAGATCAAAAGAGTGACATATCTGCGTAATCTATGCTCATGTTTTATATTGTTTATCCCAGATGAATGTCTTAAATAGTTTATCCTAATTGAAACTATAGCATGAGCATGTAAAAATTTTAAAAGTAGTAGTTACTACTAATGTCCAATCTAGAACTCTGCCTCCCAATTCAATATTTTATTGTGCACAGACAACAACTTTTTTGCTGCTATGCTTAATTGTTTATTTTTGTTTAGTTACCTTTATACTTATCATTTTTTTGTAACTAATTTATTTTATTTTTAAACTTATTTATAGAAAAATGGTTGCCGACTGTGTAATACTGGCATAACATTTCTTTTTAAACTATGAATTAAGAGAGATCAAAGCTACATGAAACAGACTACATTTACATCAGTATAAAAGTATGAAACACCCTTGTTATGACTAAAAACGTCAAAACGCCTTCTTGTTTCGTATTCTCATAAATAATAGATTTATCCCGGCTATGCTTTTCTGCTTTTATATATCCAAAAAAGCCTCTTCTTGCGAGACTAAAAGCACCGAAAATGGCATTAAAAGTAAAAGACTTTGTATATTTTCGTTTGAAACATTGAAATACAATTTACATATACTTATCTGCCTCCTTACTGAATTTTTATTTCAAAATACGAATGCATAAAGTAGGTATATTACTTAAAAACTTTTATTTGTAATAATTTCCCATACCTCGGTAAATACCAGATTTTAATTTTATAGTGGTGTGAGTAAAATATGATAATGATATAAAGATTAAGATATCTGTGTCAGTATAGTGTGCCTGACTCTCACAAGACTACATAGACCAAGGCCAACAAAAAATATAGGAGAAGGCGGAGCAGAACCGCATGGCTGATCCAGGCCAACAAAAAAATACAAGCCGCGACCTTGAAAAAATCAGCTGTTATCGTGAGCTGAATTTTAAATTGGGTCTTATGGGCTTAGAGCTTTATTTCTGATATTTTTAAAATGGCCCTACCGATTTTCGTGAAAATTCAGCGAAATATTCTCAGACACTATCACGATATTCCATGAAACTTTTGTAAGAATAAAAGATGATTAAAAAGTTAAAATCTTCAAGATTTAGCATTCCTTATGTTGAATTTGGACCATGGACTGCACCCGAACTGTTATATTTGACATGGATTTGACTTTGTCATCTGTGTTGGTCATGGCATTTGTTTACTTGTTTGTATTGTAAAACTTTTTCAATTTTTTATTTTTTTTTTTACAATAAAGTTCATTTAAAATGCAAAAATACCAGTGGTAATCATTTTGAAACAAAATTACACCACAAAAAAAAAATTTTTTTTGATGTTCTCATTTTTATCAACACATAAGTAAGTAAGTTTTAAAAGTATGCCGAATATAAACAAATGTGTGTTATGTGTGTGGCTATCAAAACGGACGGGCCACGATATACAACTTTGTTGATGTCACAGCGAAGGCTGAATTTCTTTTTCATGGTCACGTCACGCCACAGCTCTTTAAAATATTGAAGTTGGAATGACGGTTCATGAATATTTGATTTTTTTTTAAATAAAGCCGGTTTTGAGATTGTTTTTACTATATTCCTGTAAAATATTTTTTTATAATGTATAGTTATCCTTAATTTTTCAGAGCCGCTTCATTAGCTTACACAAAAATTAAATTTAAAGAAGAAGCCAATGTGTTCGTTTCCACGTGGAAAATAATCGGCTCACCTGCACCTATTTGTTTATATTCGGTAAACTTTTAAAACTTAATATTGATATTTACATGAGTGTTTACAAAAATTACATCAAAAAATGGTTTTTTGTAGTGTAATTTTGTTTTAAAAAAATTAGCAATGGTATTTTTGGATTTTAAATGAACTTTGTCAAAAAATCATTAAAATATCGAAAAAGTTTTACAATACATGATAAACACAGATGACAAAGTCAAATCCATGTCCATAAGAACATGGAAATTTAAATTCAAAATAAGGAATAATAAACCGTAAAACGAGGTTACTTTGCGCCCCCTGCCTACTTTGCTCCATTGCGAAAAAAAGTTCTTAGATATTCCACATTAAAAATCTGCGCATGCACCACAACGCCACCACACGTGAATTATCCGTTGCGAATTTGACTTTTCAAAGACGATTCCCATGTGTTTTTCATTAAAACCAAAAAACATTTTTTATTTCAAAATTTTATTGTTCTAATACTAACATAAACAAAAATTGGATTTTAACCCAAGAATTTTTGAACAACAATCCATCACTGTTAGCATCTCTAGTTGTTGAGGGAGATCTGTCATTTTTTGTGAATGTTAACAATGTGTCCATACCAAAAAACAAACTGCCAAAAAAAGTAGGAGTTTTATTTTTGGACAGCACCGATACACTTAAAGAGCTAATGCAGTTTATTGAAATGAAAGTTGCAAATGGGAAAGAAGTGCTAAAAGATAAGATTGATCAAGTAATAGACATCCTTAGTGACATTTTCGATAGTGAGAGTGAAAAATGTGTTCTATTGTCATTTCTTATTGAACAATTAGGTCTCTTGAAAAGGTCACCTGAGAATCGAAGATATTGTGGAGACACTATAATGTTGGCTTTATCTTTATTTATCCAGTCATCCAGTGCATACATGTCAGTTTATAAAACTAAGGTAATATGTCTTCCGCACCCTCGCAATATTAAAAAACTGATTTGTAAAATATCGTTAACAGTAAGGAATCTCTCTGGTAGTGTGCAATATTTAAAAAGTAAGATACAGCTTTTAAAAGACAATGAGTTGGTAGTTAACATACACATTGATGAAATATATATTAAACCTGAGTTAAACTTTAAAGCTGGTAATATATTAGGCAGTAGTAGCAATGATCCATGCAAGGCTGCTAAAACCTCTCAAGTCTTCATGATTTCAAGTTTAACTTTAAAATATAAAGATGTTGTTTGCATAACTCCCATAAGTACATTGACAGCTGAGCCTTTAAACGCTTTTCTCTTAGATGTTATTAAAGAAGTTGAAGCTATAGGTTTTCAAATTATATCTATAGTTTCTGACAATAATGCTGTTAATCGAAAAACTTTTCAACTTTTTACTGTTAATATGACTTTGGAGCCTTGCATAACTCACTCTATTGATCCTTCAAGAAAATTATTTTTGATATTTGATGTTGTACACATTTTAAAATGTGTCAGGAATAACTGGATAAGCCATAGAGTGGCAAATCACTCCGAAAGAGACTTTCAGAAAATCAAGTATTTTAACGCAAATTTTAAACTTTTTGAACAACTTTATGAAAAAGAAAAACATTCTTTAGTTAAATATGGATATCTTTTGAACTATAAAGCTTTGTATCCGACAAATATTCAAAAACAAAATGTAAAATTAGCACTAAAAATTTTCAATGAAAAAAATATTGCAGCACTTCGATTAGGTTTAGACGAAAACAAGGATGTCGAAGAAACTTGCTATTTTTTAAACATATTTTGTACTTGGTGGAAAATAGTAAATGTAAAAAGTGCTTTTAAGAGTCAGCGTTTTAATGACGATTAGAGAGACCAATAAGGCAAAACTCTTTTTTGCAACTTCTTAAAAAAATTATATACTTAGTTAGATCAGTGGAGAAATACTGTATCAAGCAATGAACGACTTTCTGTGCCAACTTTTCAATCGCTTATAATTACATCAAAAGCTTTTATATTATTAGTACCCTATTTATTACTTGAGGGTAGATTTGGAAATTACAGACAGTTAAGTGGAGCTAATTATTACATCAGCTATGTACAAGCTTTGGAAAGTGAAAGGAGGTTGCGCTTTAAAAATACCATGTTGCTATTTCAAAAAAATAAGGACTTACCCCCAAATATATCCCTAAAAAGCATTTTAACCTCTTTTTCACCTTCTGATAATAATGAATCAAGTAAAGATTTTGATAATTTTATAGTTTTACTAGATGAAATTAAAAATTTTTCTATTAAGAATTCCTGAAGTAACACTTCCAATCTTAACATATATTGCTGGATATGCCTCAAGAAAGGAATTGCGCCTTAAAAAATGTGATATTTGTTTAGATTGGTTAAATCTTGCAGGAAAAGTTGTAGATGTTGATTTAGAATCGTTACCATTTGATCTTATCATGAAACAAAATAGGGGAAAACTGACATTGCCAAGCGAACATGCAATCTTTGCAGTGTCTTTGTGCTGGGTAATTTTTCAAAAAATTATTGACGACCACTATATTTAGTTCATTGAATGTGAAATACCATCTCTCACTTATTCACAAAATCACTTGTTTCTTTTTAAAAAATGATTGTGAAATGTTTAATATTGAAAATTTTTCTTTAGATAACTCTAGCGAGTGTTTTTGTGGAGAAAACCTATTGTCAAAGCGTGAAAAAAATTAGTTTAAGGGCTTGTAAAATTTTTTTAAATAATTTTATTAAAAAGCACAATGATTTAGTGTCTGCTAATAAATCTTTGAATAAGAACTCAGATAAAGATGATGACACTCAAAGAAAAATTAAAAAACTAAAAGCTTAGGTTTGATATGTCCAATTTTGAAAGGCTTGTATAGATTTGAAGTTACTAACGATATTATGTACCTAATATATGTACCTGAAGATATTAGAATGCAAATTTTGTATAATTTTTTATTTAATAGATTCAGTTCTTTTATCTATAATAAACACATATATAAGCAAAATATTTTTTTCAATTTTTGCCGACGTAAGAACAAAAATTTTTTGTCAATTTATTTAAATTGTGTAAAAACAGATAATAGATTAAGCAATACAATAAAAATCCTGGAACTCCTAAGATCACGTGACCGGCGACTTGCTTATAACGCGCCATGGCCAGTCTTTATCGTTGGCTGCGGCAACTTCTGTAGCCTTGAGCACTGCGTAAAGTAATTAAAGCGTAAACGCTGTCTCACTCCGATAGCTCAAAAAATTTTGGTTTACCTAGTGGACTGTATTTATACAAGTCCTTCGCTTTCATTTGAAGGGTATAGGAACGCACGCGAAATCGTACCTTTCTGAAGTGAAATTTAATTGAGACATAAAAATAATATTGGTATATGTTGACTATTTAAGAGCGAAATAATAGAAAAATATTAATGATGCGATCTTATAGGAGAGGGACTTACCGGTGATGTCTTGATCTCTTCCAACTGGTGCACCAGATTCGCCAGAAGTCTTCTATAGCGGTCCAGCACTCCCGAGTTTCAATGTTTGGAGTTTTAGAGGAATTTAATGGTTTTTAGAGTTCACCATTTTTTATAAAAGCGTTGATCGTTCAAAATATTCCGATCGAGAGCGTGTCTGAATGTCGACTCACTTTTAGGTTCTGTCGTTTTTGCGGCGTGTTTCTTCGCCCTCTATAGGAAAATCGCATCACTTCTAATAAAAAGAATTTAGAATTCTAATTTTATTAAAAAGAATAAAAACGCGATTTAAATTAAAATATGCAGAGGGCGGTAGTAATATGAGGATTGAATTAAAATTAGAAATATATTATTAAATGCGTTTGGAATTTAAATATTAAACTATGCCAAATTGATAGTTTATAGCTAGTTTGTAAGTTTTAAATTTAACTTAACCTATTGAGTAAAACTACAACCCAATTATACCCAATTGTAACCCAAAATATGAGTTTTAAAAATAAAAATAAAATGTTCTTAAAAAATAATAAAAATTAGATTAAAAGAAAAAAAAGGTTTCTTGCGGTTTCGAAACATACTGGCGGCCGAAAATGCTATGCATTTTCCAAGGGGCCAATAGGTAAAGGACACAGTTTAGAGATTGGTCTCTTTAACAAACTATCCTTGGTTTTGACAGAGGCTACTCGATTTATTCCATCCTTACCGGGAAAAATTTCAACCACTCTGCCGAGTTGCCACTGAAGGGGCGGTAATAAATCGTTTTTAATTATAACTAAGCGTCCAACTTCAGGAGTTGAAGTGGGTTCCAACCACTTACTCCTTTGTTGTAGAGTATGGAGATACTCTTGTTGCCAGCGTCTCCAAAAATCTTGGTGGATTCGTTGGAGGAGCTGCCAACGCGTGAGACGATTTATTTTAATATCAATAAAGTTTGCGTCAGGAACGGCACTTAGCGGTTCCAGAGATAAAAAGTGACCTGGGGTCAGCGCGGAAATATCATTTGTATCGCTAGAAATTTCAGTGAGAGGACGCGAGTTTAAAATAGCTTCGATTTGACAAGTTACAGTGTATAGTTCTTCGAAAGTTAATATTTGATGTCCTATTAAGCGGATCAAGTGTTTTTTAACTGACTTGATTCCTGACTCCCAAAGTCCTCCAAAATTTGGACTATTACTCGGGATAAAATGCCATTTAATGGGACGCGTAGAATCAAGCTGTAAAAGCTTGCGGTTAGCTGAGAAAAAGTTAGTTGCATTATCACTATACAAATCGGATACGTAGTTTCGGCGCGCAACAAATCTGCGAAGCGCAGCAATAAAACAATCAGCGGTCAAATCGCTTGCTATTTCTATATGAATGCACTTAGTACTTAGGCAAACAAACAGACATATGTAAGCCTTCGTAGTACGATTTCCACGATGTCGACTCATGACTATATTTATTGGACCTCCGTAGTCAACACCGGTGTGCAAAAATGCTCTCAACTGAGATACGCGGGGAAACGGTAATGAACCCATCATAGGCTGAACCGACTTAGGATTGCATTTAAAACATATTATACAAGTTGATAAAACATGTGCAATTTCGCGTTTTGCGGCAATGATCCAGTACAATTGACTAAGCAAAAAATGTACCGTCCTCACTCCTGCATGAAGATATTTTATATGGAAATGTTCGATAATCATGAGGGTGAGTTTACTCTTGCGTGGTAATAAAATTTGATGTTTCTTGTCATATTGCAGAGAGGAGTGATGCAATCTACCCCCTACTCTGATTAAATCGTGAGGATCTAAAAATAAATTTAATTTTTGCATTGATTTATTTAGTTTTAAGTTGTTTTTTAAAGCGTGAATTTCTTCTGAGAAATAAATTGACTGTTAATTTTTTATGAGTAAATGAATTGCGTTTGTTATTTCAACAAATGTCAGAAAATCTTCATTAATTTTTAAATTAGGCGGTTTTAAGAAAAATTTATTATTTAAAAAGCGTAAAACATAGGCTAAAACTCTACACATTTTAGAAAAATTAGAGTTTTCCATTAAAAGCGTGTCCAAAAAATTAGGAGCTGTATTTTGCGTTGCAATTAAAGTTAAATTAGGCAATGATTTCTCCTCTAAAAGAGTTTCAGGAGAGTCATTTTGTTCACAGTCTTTAGGCCAGTATTCATAAGATTTTCTTAAAAAATCAGGGCCGTTAAAAAATAATTTGTGATTAATTAATTCGCTGGGATAAACTCCTCTTGAAGCAACATCTGCGGGGTTTTGTGACGTTGAGATGTATGACCAATTTTTGGGTGGTACTTTATCTTGAATTTGTGTAACACGATTTTGAACGAACGTTTTCCACCTAGAAGGGTGCGCTCTTATCCAAGAAAGTGCTACTTGTGAGTCACTAAAAGCAAAAACTTGATGTATTTTCAAGCGGGACTCAAAAGTGGTTAAAACAAAGTGAACTAAATCAGCCACAAGATTACAAGCGGCTAATTCAAGTCTTGCAATACTTGTAAATTTGAGAGGAGCAACTCTAGTTTTAGAGCATAAAAGGTAAACTGATATTTCATTTTTGTAAATAACGCGTAAATATACTATTCCGGCATAAGCTTTATTACTAGCGTCCGAAAATGCGATTATTTCAATGCGTGCATTACCAGAAAAACTATTTATAAATCTAGGCAAGCGAAAATCTTTGAGTAAGGGTAGTTCCGATTTATAACGTTCCCAAAGTCGAATAATTTCAACAGGTGCTTCGGAATCCCAGTCTAATTTAAGTTTCCAAAATTCTTGAATTAGACATTTTATTAAAATGGTTACTGGCGCGAGCCAACCTAAAGGGTCATATATTTTAAAAATTTCAGAAAGTATATTGCGTTTGGTACATTCGCGACTCAAGGGTTCTACCGAGTAAGAAAAATAATCAGAACAAGGCTGCCATCTAAGACCTAAAATTTTAGTGGTCTCGTCCGTATCTAAAGAAAGCGCGGTTGGGTTTATATCGGGTTCAGACAAGTTTTCTAAAACTTTTTTGTTATTACTAGCCCATTTATGAAGCTTAAAGCCTCCAGAGTTAAGCAAACAAGATAGCTCTTTTTGAAGCGAAATAGCTTCTTGTACGGAGCTAGCGCCCGTTACAAAGTCATCGACAAAATTGTCAGACATTAAGACTTGAGAAGCGCGAGGAAAATTTTGTTTTTCATCTTCAGCCAATTGCTGTAAAACTCTAAGAGCTAAATAAGGAGCGGGGGTAGTACCGTATGTCACAGTTTTTAAACGATAATCGCGAATAGGTTCAGAGTTATTAGAACGCCACAGGATTCTTTGATAATCCTGGTGCTGAGGTGCAATTAAGATTCCACGAAACATTTTAGAAATGTCGCAACAAAGAGCTACTTCGTGTAATCGAAAATTAAGTAAAATGCTGCAAATGTCCTTTTGCAATTTAGGACCAGCGTAAAGAGTATCATTTAAGGAGAGGTTTTGGTTATTTGATTGCATAACTGTACTCGCATTAAAAACGACTCGAAGCTTAGTTGATAAGCTTTCAGGGCGTTCAATATGATGATGAGGAATGTAATAACTTTTTTCTGTAACTTCCCGGTTTTCGATTAATTCCATGTGATCAAGTGTTAAATAGTCTTCCATAAAATCGGAATATTTTTTATAAGTTTCCGGCATTTTTATTAACCTTCTTTCTAGCGAGAGAAACCTCTTTAGCGCAAGATCACGACTATTTGGAAAAATCGGTTCAATATTATCGCGAAAAGGAAGAGTTACAGTATAGCGGCCTTCATCATTACGAGATACCGTATTTTGAAATATTTTTTCACACATATCATCTTGAGGTGAAAGAATACGTTTCGTTTCAGGGATATTTTCTATTTCCCAAAATTTTATAAGCGAATCATTTAGCATTTTATTTGAAATTTGACAAAAAAATGATTGTGAAATTTGCTGCGTAGCGAGAGAATTAACTTTTCCCATTAAAATATATCCAAAAATGGTATTTAGCGCAATCGGTTCCTGATTATTTCCAAAAATTCGTCCATCTTGAATTATATAAGGAAACAAATCAGCTCCGATTAAAATGTCAATAGCTCCCGGTCTATAAAAGTTCGGGTCCGCGAGATTCAAATTTTTAACTATTTTCCAGTCATTTATTTTAATCTCACTGCTAGGAACTGAAGAGCATATTTGCGGCAAAATTATAGTATTAACCGATAAAGTTTGCGTGTCATTACAAGGCCTGATAATTAAATTTACAGAACCCAATTTTGACTGTAAATGCGTGTCACCAATCCCCTGGACTTCAGTAGTCACGTATACGCGGGGTAACCCTAATTTATTTGCACATTTCAAGGATAAAAATGAGAGCTGCGACCCAGTATCCAAAACTCCCCTAACCGTCTGAAAATTTCCCCTAACATCTTTGATTTCAAAAATCGCGGTTGATAAAAGTACAGCGGAATTATTCATATAAGACGAATAGCATGCACCACCGTTATTTTGGGAATTTTCGACCGTTGGTTGTTGCTGTATGCGCGCTTCGCTGCTGGACGTCGCGACGCCTGAAATTGTTTCAGTGGCAGTGGGTGCGTTTATATCGAGAGTATTAAAGTGACAAGAACTGTGATGTCGTTTCCGGCAAAATCGACATGAATGTGTGCTTTTGCATTGGAAAGTGCGATGCATATTAGAAGTACAATTTATGCACCATTTTTTATCCTTCAGAAAATTAAATCTTTCTTGAGGAGACTTAGAAACGTAATTTGGACATAAACTTAAAGCGTGATCGCTTGAGCAAATAGGGCATTTTAATTTTTGAGGGGTTTGATGTTGCGGCGAATTATTTGTACCAAAAAAGGCACGTGGAGATTGTCGCGTGTTATATTGATGCGTGGATTGCGTTTTAAAATTATTATTTTGCGATTTTGCGGGTTTATTTCTAAGAGAAACTTGCATATTAAATGAGGAACTAGCGTTTACAGTAAAAAGAGCGTTGCAATGTTGATCAAAGAAATTGTAGATACTCCTATAGGAAGGAATTTCCGTAGTTTTTCCGTGAAAAACTTCAAAGCGCGTTTGAATATTATGGTCAACCGATTTAAGCAGTTTTTGCGCTAAAATAAAATCCCAAAAATCAGGTTCTAAACCAACTGTTTTAAGAGCCTCGAGATTTTTTGTAAAAATATCAAGTAGATTTCTGAGAGCTAAAGGGTCTTCAGAATTAACTTTTGGAGCGTTTTCAATGGCATTCCAATATGTTTGGGCTAAGAGGCGATCATTTTTATAGCGTTTTACTAATTGTTCAAAAGCAATAGGATAATTCGCGTCTGAGAGGGGTAATTGAGTGACCAATTCTTTTGGAGGACCTTCCAAATTTGTAACAAGCAAAGAGTATTTTTGCATATTTGGAATATTTGGATTGTCGTGAATCAAGCTTTTAAACAAATCATAAAAAGCTGGAAATTGATTCAATTCTCCATTAAATTTAATTAAATCGATCCTCGGTAAATGATAAGACATATTGTCATTTTGTTGCGAACCACCCGGAGAATGTGGATTCATGGTAAGACGGCGATTGCCACTAGAAGCCTGTGCAGAAGTTTGAAAAAGATCATTAAAAATTTCTTGAATTTGCGTGACACTTTTCTGAAAATCGTGAAGTTTTTTCCTAGCTGATTCGACTTCATTTTTATCAGCAAAAATTTCATTTAGCAAAGTAGAATGCTTTTTTGAAAACTCCGCGCGAATATCTTCAAGTTCTTCAAAGCGAATTTTAAAAGTATTGCGTTTTGTGGCGTCAGTTTTAGCTTCTAGGGCTACTGCTAAAATTTCATTAACATTGGATTCCTCCATATCTCGAAAAACTTTAATTTTCTTGATTTTCTCAGCTGCCATTTTGTATTATAATAAAAGCGTATATTAAAAGCGAATATCAAAAGCGTTTATAAAAAGCGTTTATTAAAATTAAACTGTAAATCAAAGCTATTTTAAAAGCGAAAATAATTTTAAAATATTTTAATAATTTTTTAAAAATATTTATAGAAGGGATATAAACGTAGTCATTTTTTCAGTATACCACTGAAAGAATTCCTGAAAATATATGCGTTTATCTTTATAGCGAGGTGACCTCAGATCAGTGATCCAAAACAACCGAATAAACCTTTTTTGTTAGCCTACTGTCGAGACCAAGGATTTTATAAAAAAAACTGATATGGCGTTACCTACTACACGAGCAGTAAATAAATTTATATTTTAAGATTTAAAAATTCTTGTAAAAAACAGTCCTCATGTTATTACCAATATTACCTGCGTTTCACTTTAGAAAGGATGATTTTTTAATTTCAAACTAATAAAAATCAAAATCCGGCGATCGAAGTGATCAAAAATATGTCTCACTCCGATAGCTCAAAAAATTTTGGTTTACCTAGTGGACTGTATTTATACAAGTCCTTCGCTTTCATTTGAAGGGTATAGGAACGCACGCGAAATCGTACCTTTCTGAAGTGAAATTTAATTGAGACATAAAAATAATATTGGTATATGTTGACTATTTAAGAGCGAAATAATAGAAAAATATTAATGATGCGATCTTATAGGAGAGGGACTTACCGGTGATGTCTTGATCTCTTCCAACTGGTGCACCAGATTCGCCAGAAGTCTTCTATAGCGGTCCAGCACTCCCGAGTTTCAATGTTTGGAGTTTTAGAGGAATTTAATGGTTTTTAGAGTTCACCATTTTTTATAAAAGCGTTGATCGTTCAAAATATTCCGATCGAGAGCGTGTCTGAATGTCGACTCACTTTTAGGTTCTGTCGTTTTTGCGGCGTGTTTCTTCGCCCTCTATAGGAAAATCGCATCACTTCTAATAAAAAGAATTTAGAATTCTAATTTTATTAAAAAGAATAAAAACGTGATTTAAATTAAAATATGCAGAGGGCGGTAGTAATATGAGGATTGAATTAAAATTAGAAATATATTATTAAATGCGTTTGGAATTTAAATATTAAACTATGCCAAATTGATAGTTTATAGCTAGTTTGTAAGTTTTAAATTTAACTTAACCTATTGAGTAAAACTACAACCCAATTATACCCAATTGTAACCCAAAATATGAGTTTTAAAAATAAAAATAAAATGTTCTTAAAAAATAATAAAAATTAGATTAAAAGAAAAAAAAGGTTTCTTGCGAAACCGAAACAAACGCCCTACGTCATTAGTACTTTAAAACCAGCAGAGTATGAAAGAAAACTTTCTGGCTTGTGTCGCATTGGAACATAAAGTTTAGCGGATTATTATTATATGCTTGGTATGCCTTCGCGGATCGGTGCTCTGTGAATAATATTTGCCCACGATATAAAGAAGAAAGGATATCGACTGGTTACTACCAATACCTCCTAAGTGGGAAAACTAAAAATGTTCAGGAGGGACAAAAAACCATTTAATTGTTTATCATTAGAGAACTCGAATCTATATTTAGAGACATAGTTAAATGGTAATTAATTATTTTTGTTTATTTAAACTTTATTTGCAAAAAATGTTCCTAGTAATTATTTTTTGTATATTTTAAAAGAGGTATTGGTATAACTTTTTGTGTGAGATAGGAGGTAATGGTGTTAAACATGATTTTGTATTTTGTATTTTTATTTTTTATTAAAAGCACAATTTAAAAACTGTTATCAATATTTATTGTCTCGTTACTTTATTGACAAATCACTTTAACTAGGTAGATAACAATCATCATTAATTTTAAATTAAATACGAATGGGAGGTATTGCTACATTTAATTTTACTTTTGTAGAACGGAAATACCTCCTATCTACAATTGAAGACCTTGGTGCAATACCCGGCCAAGTGCAATTTTAGGTTCAGACAAGTCCAAATTTTCAAAAATTATTGTGTGATTTTTACAAAATATCAATTTTATACTCGGCCATATTATGACAAATACCAATAATATCTTTATTAGAACCAAAACTTGGGACAGATGCAAGTTTGTTTTCAAATTCAGACAGTTTTTTTTTTCCATTTCGCACAAATTAGAATTTTAGCACGTGGCCGGTTTTTGCACCAAGGCCTTCAATTTAACTTTAATTTAGGCATTTTAATGAATTTAATCAACATTTTTATTAGAACGATGTACATAAGGATCACAGAAGACCTTATATTACAACTTTTTAACAAAAAAAAACACATAAAACTTGAGGTAATCAAGCAAAACTCACTAGCTGATAATACACACACTAATAGGTCGTAACAAAATGCGAGATAGGAGGTCTTGCTTACACTATATGATGAGTGTGTATGTAGTTTGATGATATTTCCGTTTACAAATAGGCGCGAAAATATGAATCTTACTCATTAGTAGGTGTTTCTAATCCAGAGATTTAATAAAGCTCTATCCATTGGTGTAACTCATTTTTGACAAAAAGTGTAGATAGGAGGTATTGGTAGTAAACAGTCGATATATAATGTTTCTAAAAAAAATATATTGTAAAACTTTTACACCAGTATTAAAGGGTCTAAAATGCTAAGGTCCTTAAAACTCGGTCTAGATTTTGGTTAAAGGCCTGTATTTTTAATATTCATGTTCATAAATACGTTATAATATAGGGCACCTCTTTTCGTTATTACATCCATTATGTCCGTAAAAATTAATAAAAAATATATTTTGGTCTAAAAATGGCAGCCATCTTCTTTATTTTTAAAGTTAATTTAAGTGGTTGTAAGTTAAAACTCACTGCTATGCATGCATCTTAGCGTAAACCAAATTCTTGTAGTAATTTCAACTGTAAAGTATTTAAAAAAAATACACTTAAACCAGTCGGTATCAAGTTCATAGACTTTAGTACTAGACCTTGATCTAAGTGCTAAGTTTTAAGATCGTAGTAAATACTGGTGTTATTGTTCTGTTGGTCTTAAGGGTGTATTATCAGCTTTATTGTGAGATCATCACGTGCATTCGGTCCGAAGCAAAACGTGTTAACGGGATAAATTTGACACCTAGTCCGGGGCTATAACGTCAAAAAGTGACATTCATGGGCTTTCTGATAAAGATTTCATGACACCTGTTATAATCGATTACTAGCGATCTCACCAACATGCAAGCCTGAACTGTCAGTAAACCCAAAAATGTCAGGTTAAGGTGTCAAAATAGATTTTCAATTCTGAACGGTTTAAGCCGAGGGGTGGCTCGGTAGTTCCTTTTGGTGTAGAGACAGGCTAGGGGAAATAGAGGAAATACTAGAAAATACGTGGAAGTACTTGGGAAATACTAGGAAATACTGGGAAATACCATGGAAAATTGGGAAATATACCAGGAATTATCGTAGGTATTTCCTTTTGGCGTACAAAAATTGACGATAGAGCCACCCCTCGGTTTAAGCTAGAGTAATGAAATTTGGCACACATATAGGCCTTCAAGGACCGATTTCTTTAACTGTCAAAACATTTTAATATAGCCTTTTGCGCCCGGTGTTGGTCAAATATTTAACATATTCTGAAAGCTGTAGAATTAGTTCTTGGAGGCCGATATGCGTGACAAGATTGATTACTCTAGCTTAAACCATTCAAAATTCAATTAAATATTTCGATACCCAAATTTACTTTTTGACTGAGACATTTTTGGGTCTGTTAAGAGGCCAGGCAGTGTTGGTTCATAAAATCTTCACCAAACAGCCCAACAAAGACTGCTTTCGGATCCTACCTGTATCGAAATGCGCATCCACTTTAAGTAGACACACACTTCGTATCGAGTTATCGTTGTCATGACGGGGTAAATCTCGCAATTTAGTTGGTCAGGCGGCCGGTTGATACTGTGCGTACGGGGCTGGCTAAAATAAGTACGGAAGACAACGCGTAGCGAAGTACAACGACATAGTGAGCTGGCTGAATACATATGGATAAAACAAAAATCCGACCATTAAGATTACAGCATTTCCTAGTTACACCAACGACAACGAGCTGCGAAGTACCTATCAACTTTAAGCGTCTAATATAAAGATACAGAGATGTACAAGTAAGCTGCAATAGAGCAAATTATTATTAAGCTAGCTTTATTTGGAAATCCTAAAAACCTCCTTTTAGCTCACACATATACTATACTATAGTAGTGTGAGCTATGGTGATCCTAATTTTTTCGAGAAAAAAAAAGTTGCTCCGATTTCAAAAATTTTTATATATCTTTGCGTTTCAGATGATTTTGAAACTTTTTTGCTGCGCCGTCTGTCTGTATGTCTGTCTGTAACGACCAACGCGCTTAACTCAAAAGCTGCTTGGCCGATTTTAATGAAATTTGGTACCTAGGCTGGGTCTTGGGTCGAGATGGTCCCATTTAAAAATGTACAAAATCCACCGAACACAAACCAAATAAAAGGGTGGGGGTAGATTTCAAAAATTAGAGTTTATGTGAAAATATGGCGTGTGTGATATCAAACGAAAGGTAATTGAGTCTGGAGTTAAACAAAATACATTTTAATTTATTTCAAAAAAAGGGTGGGGGTATATTTCAAAAATTAGAGTTTAAGTAAAAATACGGCGTGTGTGATATCAAACGAAAGGTAATTGAGTCCGGAGTTTAACAAATAATATTTTAGTTTTTGCTTTTTTTAAGGGTGGGGGTAAATTTTAAAAATTTGAGTTTAAGTCAAAACATGGCTTGTGTGGTATGAAACAAAAGGTAATTTAGTCTGGAGTTGAATAAAATATATTTCAGTTTTTAGTTATATTAGCTCACACGTAAACTATAATTATAGTACCTAGTGTGAGCTTAGGGGCCCATATATTGGCAGAGTATTTTTTAATGCATTCGAATGTAATAATCGTCCAGCATTTGTATAATTTGAATGAATAACAAGAAGACAATGTTTCTGGAAAAATTGATCTCAACCTTAAAATAAAGTAAACCAACGAACCAGTTTCATCTTGTATTGTAAAATTTGGATTTGCTATTATCTAATAAAAAACTTACCAGATTCTAAGCAATTTCTATATAAATCTGGCATTCATACCTAAAAGAAAAAAAAACATAGTTACTCATCGAAATCATAGCTGAAAATTAAAAGTAGGTACTATTAGAGTCCCTGTATGTTGACATATTTGGATATCCAAATATGTCAACATACAGGGACTCTATATCCAAAGTTGTCAACATACAGGGACTCTATGTACTGCAGTTAAATAACTTAAAGGCATAATGTTAAAAAATATATAATAAAAAAAGATCACACAGACCCTTATATTACATTAGGGCCCGCTTAATTCGATGGCACACTCCCAACAATTCTTCTAACTCAAAAAGGTGTTTATGGAAAGTTATCTTGTTTAGAACTCGATTGTTTGTAGGTAACGAAAAACCAGTATTGTTTACGACTATTCAGCCCACGTCACTGGGGTCCGCTTATTTCGATGGCACATTTCCAACAATTACTATTCTAGTATAAAAAGCAACTTTTGCAATGTTACCTTGTTTAGAACCCATCACGAATGTTTGTAAGTAATTTAAAACCGTTATTGTTTACAACTATTCAGCACACGCCATTAGGGTTTGCTTAATTCGATAGCACACTCCCAACAATTCTTCTAACTCAAAAAGCAGCCTTTGCAAAGTTACCTTGTTTAGAACGCGTCGCGATTGTTAGTAAGTAGTTTAAAAAAAAAACGCGCGAAAAACCGACATTTGTTGCAGATGATAAGGCGTCACTAAAATATGTTTTTAGGTGGTTTTTTACCAAAAAAAAAAAAGAAAACTAGTGCTAGTTGTTGCAAGAGTAATTCTGTGTATGTTAATTTGCTAAAATAATTGTGAAAAACATTGAATTTGGTTATAGATTGCTAAATTTAAAGAAAGTGCTTATACAACGTTACCAGTGCTATTTGCCAGGTTTCCTGAAAATATTGGAGGAACTTTAATGTGGGTTTTGCACCCAGAGCTGCTATTTTAAGGAGAGCAAGATTTTGTTGTTTGGATGTGCATGCGATAACTGCCTTAAAATCTCTTGTAGAGATTTTAGTAAGATTTCATCTCAAGAAATAAGGTGTGCAATTGCTAGGACAAGAACCGTCCTGATATGGTGTAAAGATTGTATAAATCAGTTCTCTGGAATTAGTAATTCAGCAATGAATATAGAGCATTGCGATTCTGGAATTAATGATTCTGCAAAGAATACAGAGCATGGCGATTCTGGAAGTTCCACAAATCCTTCCAGCTCTACGCAACTGAATGGGTCCATAAATGAGGAGACCAAACACTTACTAAATGAGGCTTTGGAGGTTATGGAAGAACGCCTTCTAAACAAGCTTGAAACCATGTCCAGAAATGTGATAGACAGCAATAAGGATTTGGTTAAATTTTTGTTGGAAAGACAAAAAGAAAACGTGACCACGCCAGAAACTTGTGTAAACGTGGCAGCACCGCCACCGACCCCGACAGTTGACATTTTGGGAACAGCAGTTTATGACAGAGCAGCACCAAATAATGTTGCCAAACCCGCCTTTAAGGAATCAGCTGTTCAAATTAGAGCAGTGCAAACCAATGTTGCCAAACCTCCTTCTTTTAAAAATTGGCTGGTTGGCCAGAGCAATATGTCAGAAGAAGAGAGTATAAACAATGTAACAGCTGATGCTGGATTTACAATTGTACAAAATCGGCGTAAAAACCGTAATAATAATCAAAACTATGTTATGGGGAAGGCAGTACAGAAAGCATACTTTTATCTTGGTCGTGTTAAAATGGGTGTAACACCTGATTTTATTGAACAGCATATTAAAAAGCAGTGTCCTGATATTAGAGATCTTAAGGTTGAAGCTTTGCCAGTTAAAGGTGAGACCATCGCTTTTAAGATAAGCATCCACTCAGATCACAAAGAGGATTTTTCTCGTCCAGATGTCTGGCCCAAGGGCGTCATTATAAGAAAATTTTGGATAAACAATAAACATAACCCTCGAAATTTTCATCAAAATCAAAGAAATCAGGCCACTGTGTAACTAAAAATGATGTTTGTGTATACTATATTAATACAGGTGGTATGATAACAAAAATTAAGAGTTTTCAAGATGCATTGAGCTGCAGTTGCTTTGATATTGTAATGATAGCAGAGACTTGGTTAACATCTGACTTTTCTGATGCCGAAGTTGGAGACATGAATTATGATGTGTATAGATGTGATCGGTAAGTGGGTACAAATACTGTGAAGACACGGGGGGGTGGTGTATTGATTGCAGCCAAAAAGAGCTTACGTACACAAAAAATTGAAATTTCTTTTGTTGACACTGACATATATCAGTTGTACATAACATTCAGAGCAAAAAATCAAAATTTTGTTATTGGCTGTGTATATATACCATCTCCATCGCCTTGTCAGTCTTATATAAGCCATTGTCAATCGGTAGAATATGTTTACAATAGATATTCTGATAGTTTGTTTGTCTTGACAGGGGATTACAACTTACCCCATGCCAAATGGGGTAAGGATGAGCTTGGTTTTACTGTGGAAGGCACACAAAATGAGTCTGTTAATGTTGTGTCTAGTTGCTTTGGTTTTTGCAATCTCTTTCAAAAGAAAGGTCATGAACAGCAATGGGGTTCTACTGGACTTGGTTTTTACTAATTCTGAATCACTTTGTGTTAGACCTGCAATAGATAAAATTTTTGAAAATAGTTTGAACCATTCAGCCATCAGCTTTGATCTTCTGTGTGATGATGAAGATTCAGATTTCATGAAATATGAGGAATATTTTTACGATTTTAAAAATGGGGATTATTTTTCGATTAATGGATATCTAGCAAACATTGACTGGAAGGTTTTATTTCGGAATAGGACTGTTGACAGTATGGTAACTGTTTTTTATGATATAATTTACTCACTAATAGAATACTTTATTCCACTAAAGAAATATAAAACCTCCACATTCCCCTCTTGGTTTTCATCAGAGCTTCGTAACTTGATTATAAAGAAGAAACAAGTCTACAAAGAGTTTAAAGTATGTCAAAGTCAGGAGGTTTATGACCGTTTTATATTCTTGAGAAGTCAGTGTAAAGCTTTAAGATCGAATTGTTTTCAGCAGTACTTAACTAACATTGAAAACAATATTTCCGATAACCCAAGATACTTTTGGTCCTATGTTAAAGGTAAGCGAAATGGTTATATTCTTCCCTCTAGAATGACCTACAATGACAGGGTTGGGATGAGCACTAAAGATAATGCCATTATGTTTGCGGAATACTTTTCATCAGTCTACTCAAACGAACAACCAGTAAACTTACCATCTTTTAATTTTGAAAGCTCACTTTGTGTGAGTACTATCACACTGTCACTGACTGAGGTATATGACGCTATTATAGGTTCTAAGAATAGGTTGTGTGCTGGGCCAGACGGCATTCCAGCATACTTTCTAAAAAAGTGTGTATGTATGCTTACGAAACCAGTTTCATATATTTTTAATATCTCTTTAAGTAGCGGTGTTTTTCCTAGTTTCTGGAAGAAGAGTTTTTTGAAACCTATTTTTAAGTCAGGGGCAAGAAGTGACATATCCAATTATCGTGCTGTTTGTAACCAGTCTGAACTGCCCAAGTTGCTTGATTGTCTGGTTAGCAAAAAGTTATCCTGGACCTTTAGAGGCACTTTTAATCCAGAACAATTTGGATTTATAAAGGGTAGATCCACAGATACTAATCTGGTTCTGTATGTAAATCATATTTACAACTGCTTGGAAGAGGGATTCCAGGTTGACTCGATATATACTGACTTTTCCAAAGCTTTTGATCGGGTCAGCCATGGAGTCCTCTTGGAAAAGCTTAAAGCTTTGGGCATTATGGACCCCCTTCTCCAATGGATCTCTGAATTTATTAGAGGGCGAAGTCAAATAGTTAAACTTGGGGGAGCAGCCTCATTTGAAATACAGGTGCCATCAGGTGTGCCTCAGGGCTCCCATTGTGGACTAGTTTTGTTTTGCTTATTTTTAGTCGATTTGGTACATAATCTCAAAAATTGTATCATTCTTATGTTTGCTGATGATGTAAAATTTTTAGAGAGATCAAATAATTGAATGATGCTTTGCTTGTACAGGGGGACCTTGAATTATTTTTTGACTGGTGTGATGTAAAAAAAATATCCTATACATTTTATTTACTCAATAAATAACTCACCAATTGCCTCTAAAACAGAAATATCAGACTTGGGAGTTTTGATCGACAGAAAATTGTCATTTTCCAGCCACATCAGTCAGGTAACAAATAGGGCAATGAAGGTATTGGGCTTTATCCAGCGGTCATCAATAGAGATGTCATTGTTTACATTTAGGACACTTTATTGTGCTCTTGTTAGGCCTATCTTAGAATATGGAACGGTCGTGTGGTCCCCTTCATATGGTTGTTACATTGAGCAGATTGAAAGGGTTCAAAATAAATTTTTGAGAGTGGCAGCCTTTAGGAGTGGATATCGGCGAGAAGAATACAACTATAGGTGGGTGAGGAATAGTTTGAATTTACCTACTTTGGAGTCAAGAAGAACTTTATTAGACTTATGTTTCCTTCACAGGGTGATCAATTCAGCAATAGATTGTCCTCAGCCTTTTTAAAACTTAAAGTTCCCAATAGAATTAATAGGCATTCAGAAATTTTTTCAGTACCATTCCACCACACTAATTATGGTATTAATGAACCAACCACACGATTAGTACGTAGTGCCAACAGCCTGTCAAGGCAAATAAATATTTTTGACTCAAAAATTAATTTATTTAAAAAACACCTAAAAAGTATTTTATAAGTTCCTGCTGTATTCTAGTCTATTTTGAAACTGTGTTAGTGTCTATGATTTGTAAAATTACTTTGGAAATATTGTTTTTTTTTTAAGATTTCTATATTGTAAATGGATTCCGTTGATAAATAAATAAATAAAAATAGTCATTGTTTACAACCATTCAACCCAAGCCATTAGGGTCCGCTTAATTCCATGACACACTCCCAACAATTATTCTACCCCAGCAGAGTTTGCAAAGTTACCTCGCTTGGAACTCATCACAATACAAAGCCGTTATTGTTAACAACTGTTCAGCATACGCCACTAGGGTCCGCTTAAGTCGATGGCATACTCCCAACAATTCTTCCTACTCAAAAAGGAGCCTATGAAAAGTTTTTTTTTAGGACTCGTCGCGATTGTTTGTAGGTAACGAAAACCCGGTATTGTTTACAACGATTCAGCTCACGCCACTGGGGTCCGCTTAAGTCGATAGTACACTAACAACAATTCTTCTAACTCAAAACGCAGCCTTTGCAAAATTACCTTGTTTTGAACTTATCGTGATTGGTTGTAAGTAATGCAAAATAGTCATTGTTTACAACTATACAGCCCACGCCATTAGGGTCCGCTTAATTCGAAAGCACACTCCCAACAATTGTTCTAACTCAAAAAGCAGCCTTTGCAATGTTACCTTGTTTAGAGCTCATCACGATTATTTGTTAGTAATTCAAAACCGTTATTGTTTACAACTACTCAGCCCACGCCATTAGGGCGAGTTTAATTCGATGGCATTCTCCCTAACCCTAATTCTTCTAACTCAAAAATGAGCCTATCGAAAGTTATCTTGTTTAGAACTCGTCGCGATTGTTTGTAGGTAACGAAAAACCGATATTTTTTACAACTAGCCACGCCACTGGGGTCCGCTTATTTCGACGGCATATTCCCAACAATTATTCTAAGTTAAAAAGCAACCTTTGCAATGTTACCTTGTTTAGAACTTATCACAATTGTTTGTAAGTAATACAAAGCCGTTATTGTTTACAACTATTCAGCCCACGCAATTAGGGCCCGCTTAATTCGATGGCACACTTCCAACAATTTTTTAACTCAAAAAGAGCCTATGGAAACTTATCTTATTTAGAACTCTTCGCGATTGTTTGTAGGCTAGGAAAAATCGGAATTGTTTACAACTATTCAGCCCATGCCACTGGGGACCGCTTATTTCGATGGCACATTCCCAACAATTATTTTAATTTAAAAATCAACCTTTGCAATGTTACCTTTTTTAAAACTCATCACGATTATTTGTGATTAGTTCAAAACCGTTATTGTTTACTATTCAGCCCACGCCATTCGGGTCTGCTTAATCCAACAATTCTTCTAACTCAAAAAGCAGCCTTTGCAAAGTTACCCTGTTGAGAACTTATCGCGATTGGTTGTAAGTAATGCAAATTAGTCATTGTTTACAACTAATCAGCCCAAGCCATTAGGGTGCGCTTAATTCGATAGCACACTCCCAATAATTCTTCTAACTCAAAAAGCAGCCTTTGCAAAGTTACTTTAATTAGAAATCATCGCGATTCGTTGTAAGTAATGCAAAATAGTCATTGTTTGGAACTATTCAGCCCACGCCATTGGAGTCCGCTTAATTCGATGGCACAGTCCCAACAATTCTTCTAATTCAAAAAGCAGCCTTTGCAAAGTTACCTTGCCGTAAGTAATGCAAAACAGTCAATGTTTACAACTATTTAGCCCATGCCATTAGGGTCCGCTTAATTCGATAGCACACTCCCAACAATTCTCCTAACTGAAAAAACAGCCTTTCAAAATTACCTTGTTTAGAAGTTATCGCGATTGGTTGTAAGTAATGCAAAATAGTTATTGTTTACAACTATGCAGCCTACGCCACTAGGGCCCATTTAATTCGATTGGACACTCCCAACAATTCTTCTAACTAAAAAAGCAGCCTTTGCAAAGTTACCTTGCCGTAAGTAATGCAAAATAGTCAATGTTTACAACTATTTAGCACACGCCAATAGGGTCCGCTTAATTCGATAGCACACTCCCAACAATTCTCCTAACTTAAAAAGCTGACTTTGCAAAGTGACCTTGTTTAGAACTTATCGCGATTGGTTGTAAGTAATGCGAAATAGTCATTGTTTACAACTATGGAGCCCACGCCATTAGGGTCCGTTTAATTCCGCACACTTCCAACAATTCTTCTAGAACTAAAAAAGCAGCCTTTGGAAAGTTACCTTGTTTAGACATGATCGCGATTCGTTGTAAGTAATGCAAAAGAGTCATTGTTCATAACTATTCAGCCCACGACATCAGAATCCGCTTAAATCGATAGCACACTTCCAACAATTCTTTTAACTCAAAAAGCAGCCTTTGCACAGTTACCTTGTGTAGACATCATCGCAATTTGTTGTAGATAATGCAAAATAGTCATTGTTTATACCTATTCAGCCCACACCCACAAGTTTCTCTTGTGGGCAAATTCATTTAAAATTAAGTTCAAAAATAGACGCTGATTCCAGATAAACGAACAAAGGCGCAAAGGGGTAAAGGGAGTATTGTAGAAAGACCCTCGGGCCGTTTGATACACGCCGTGGAAATTAGTCAAGTCGGAAGCATTTGGGAATAATGGCCTTTTACCGCTGTCATATACCAGTAACTGTGTGAATTATTTAATGCCGCAGCAGGTTTACGGCCTTTTTTGCCAGTTTGATTTATTGCATATTTTTGGTACACCCTTTTAGATTATAGCGTGATCGATACAATTTAAAGAAATAAAATGAAAAATAAATTTACGTTGGAACTACAGCTACTCTGTGATACCGAATCAATCAATGGAGCAAATTTAAACACCACAAGACGTTTTTATTATTCACTTCATAAATTAAACGGTTTGTTACAAATGCAAGACAAAGTCGAAGGAAATTCAAAAAGTCAGAAAAAAGAATATCTTATTTTTAACTGCAGCTCTCATTAAAATTCTGTATAAAATTCAAATGTTAAGCTAGAGCAATGAAACTTGGCACCGATTATAAGGACATATACACTTTTATTTTAAGCGTTAAAAAATATATTGATTTATTTTCTTCCAGGAAATAAAAAATAATTAATTTTTTTGAGAAATTTATGGTGTGGGTGTTTTAGTAGAAAAAAAAAAGTCCAGGAGCTTAGTTATGCAGGATACGGCGTTAAAATTTAATGTGGGTATAACCAAATTGTTTCTCTTTAAAATAAAAATTGCTGAATGGGTGTGGCGTATACAGGGTCGAAGTACAGGGGGGTTTTATTTACTAATTCTAAATTTCAAAATTTAAAAAGATGAAAAAGTATGTCGATTTGACGTAACGATATTTAAATAAAATATATATCAAATAAAAGATACTTAGCTTTTATTTAGATTTTATAAAAAGAAAAAAATAACTAGTTTGAACTGCTAACAATACACAAATAACAAAGACATCTATAGAAAGATGTAGAAACCACAGCCCATTCGTTATTTTTGAATTTAAGAGAAAAACTCTTAGAGTAAGAAAAATATAAAGAGAAGTAATCAACCGCGGCCCCGTGTAAATTTTCCCTATTCGTGGCGGTCATTCCTAAAAACTTAGAATTTACAGAATCCCCGGCGATGGCAACATAGCTGCGTCACTGTCAATATTTTCATAAACATAGCACTTCTTGTTTATTTTTCCGTCCAACTAAGTTCTTTTTTACAAAAATAAAACTCAACACACAGTAAAAAAATACCAAAAATTCAATACACCGAGTCCGACACCGAGTAACACATGTTACTGTCAGTGTCGACCCTAGAGCTTAGGAAAATCTGGGCTAACCGTTCACGGCTTGAGGACCCACCTCATTAAACTTGTTGCCATTATATAAGTGAAAAAATAATTTTTTGTTTGAACAAAGATTGAGTAGAAATAAAACTTCGGATTTACATTGTCTTTATTTATTTAAAACAGGACGTTTCGGTTAGTAAATATCTCTTGCCGTTTTCAAGTGTAAACTAAACAATCCAGTCTAATGTCTATACTTATACTACTTGGTGTACAGTCAGGTGTGACGGCCCGCCCCCTTTTTTTATTCTAAGACGCTTATTTTCCTTAAGGTGTGGTTTCCATATGTTTGATATGTCTGTGCTTGGTTGACTGAAAACTTCTTCATTCTGCAACATAAACGCAGCTTCCATAAACTTTCGTTTTCGCTAATGTGACTCCCTATACAAAACTTTAGCTTCAGACCATTGAATCATGCATGATCCGCTAAACCGGATTTTTCAATATCCCCTAATTGGGTACTTTTTAGGTGTTCATTTACTCTAACCTGAAGAGGACGCTTCGTTTCATCTACATATGATTTACCACACTCACACGGGATTTGGTAAATACATTCCTTAATATTTGAGGGATTTTCTGGTTTTGTTTTAGTTATAACACTCCTTATTGTATGAAAATACTGTTTTTATATTATAGTGTTTGGCTATTCGTCTTATATTTTTTGAAATCGCTTGAACATATGAAACGAATTATTATTTTTTGAGAATTTGCTACATTTGGTTTGTTTTTAATTTTAGACATCGTTAAGTTTATTAATTTCTCGGTATAACCATTTTGTTGTAATTAATTTTCCTATATACAGTGGTTTGAATGTTTCTATCTATTCGTTTGATAAGAACATCCGAAAAAGTTAAGGCTGAATCTTTTTTAATCTCCATTGTGCATTTGATTGTTGGTCGAATAATAATAATATTAATAATAATAATAAATATCTTTAACATAATATATTTAAAATAACATGACCAACTAGGCGAGGTTCAGCTCAAATGTCTGATAGACAGTTTAACCTGCTCTTCTACCGTTCAGATGGTGTGCAAGCTGTGCTTGACAATTACACTTGCTTAACTCGGCTTGGTTAAGCAGCGGGACTAAAGTAAAAGTTTACTGCCAGGGAGCAGCCTCACTCCCTGCAATGACCAAGAAGGCTTATGGTACAGTAAACTAAGTAGGTATAGTGAGAACAACTATCAAATGTTGAATCTGCTTTATTGAAATAAATCCTCTCTTTTTATATTCAAAAATTGTTATGGTTCGTGATAAATTGTAAAATATAAAATTCCATATAATGTGTTGTTTTATAAACTAAATAATTTATATAATTTAAATAGGTAAACTTGAGAAGGTTAGTTTATGTTATTAAAACCTAATTTCTCAAGATCACCTATGTTTAAATAATAAATTTAATTAAAAATGAAGATTTATGAAAATTGGTAAAAAAGAAAATCTGTTTAATTTTGTAATTAAACATTTTCCCCTCTCTCCAGAAAGGGTATGGACTGTATGGATCTCAGGTTGAATAATGCTGTTGATGTAGTAGGAAGGTATCGAAATAGGTACTTCTGCTTCATTTATAACGTGAGTCAGTTTCTGAAAACTGCTGACAGTGAATTTAGGCATCGCATCGATTGTGTTTTGGTTTATGCGGTCATCGTACGTCGTCGAACTTTTCGCTGTGGCAACAAATTGTTTCTTTTGCAAAATATTATGATCTATTTTTGTTATTGTTGTTATCCCCTTACTATTGTAGGTGCCATGAAGAAATTGTAAATTGGGAGGCAAGAATTTAAAAATGTTTTGTTGCATATTTACAATGGCAAAATGTTTATGACTTATTTGCCATTGTCCTTCCGCCTCTTCAGTAAATTTTGAGTTGGAATATTTCTTCTTTTGGGATTTCTTTCTAATAAGGATTGTTGCTTTTTGTTTAAAAGTTTTCTTCTCTTTAATATGTCTTCTTGACTTTTGGTACTGTTTGGACTTGCTTTTTATTCTGAAGGTATTCCTGGTTGAGCACAGGATAGGCACCAATTTTCTTTTTGGCTTTAAATTGAGGACTTTATTTACTTTGCTATTTAACTTGACATGCTGAATTTTCGTGTCTCTTACAAAGGTTTCGTCTTGTATAACCAAGATGACTGGAGTTATCTGAGCATATTTTTTGTTCTGATATACATGATCTGGGTAACATTCTAAGTTCTGTTCTTTTTCAGTTTGTTGAGTTTGAGCCTTCGATTCTGGAATTGAGCCTTTGATTCTTGAATTGAGTGTATACATTTCTTTTTTCAAAAAATTAAAAAAGTCTTCTATTGTGGGAATTTTGTTTTGAAACCCTTCGAACCAACTATGGTACGATTTTTCTAGTTTAAGCGTCAGTTTCTTTGACAATACTTTCATCAATGGTAGGTCCCAAGTTTCTGTATTTTGCCCAGAGGTTTGAATGTCTCTAAGGCACTGACGGCTCATCTCATAAAGCTGTTGTAATTCTTTAACTGTTTCTTCATCCATACTTGGTATGTCTCGGATATCATCTAAATGATCCATAATGACGTTTGGAATCTGAAAAATTTCACTGTACTTAAAATCAGCTGATGGGCTCTTGCTCAACTCTTCGATTCTTTTAATTACGTACTGAAGGACTTCGTTCAATGTGGGCAATCTGCCTAGTTCGTAGTTTACCCATTCATGGTGTAAAATGTGCGTCTCGACATCCCATTTGTGGTAAATTATGTTTATGATTATTGGCTCCCAATTGACTTTAATCGCTTGTGAAAATTCAAGAACATCTTCGGCGTGCAGTAGGAGCTTTTTTAGTTCTTGTGCTGACGCATACTCCATTATATGTATGTCTAGAAGGCCATCTAGAAGGTGTGAGCCCATTTTGTATCTTCTTAGCTGTCTTTCTAGCAATATTCTTTCTAGATTTTTTTCTATCATTGTGGTCGGTTGGCTCTTGTACTGGTTTGTTCTTAATGATTTTTTTTTTGTTTATGTTGGTGTTGGCCTGTTAATTATGAAGGTTGCGTAGCGGCTTCGGACAGGACAAGTATACGGACAATCGTACGGGCAGGTGGACGGCTTTTTAATGCTTGTAGAATCGACGGACTTTCTCGTGGAAGGTCGCTGTGGTTGAAGCTCTCCTGCGTAGTAGCTTCGGACAGGACAGGTGTACGGGCTGTGGACGGCTTTTTGACGCTTGTACAATGGACGGACTTTCTCGTGGAAGGTCGCTCTGGTTGAAGCTCTCTTGAATAGGGACTTCGGACAAGTGTACGGATAGTAGTACTGTCAGGTGGACGGCTTTTTGCAGCTTGTAGAATGGACGGACTTTCTCGTGGAAAGTCGTTCTGGTTGAAGCTCTCTTGAATAGTGGCTTCGGACAAGTGTACGGCTGGTTGTACTGTCAGGTGGACGGCTTTTTGCAGCTTGTAAAATGGACGGACTTTCTCGTGGAAGGTCGCTCTGGTTGAAGCTCTCTTGAATAGTGGCTTCGGACAAGTGTACGGGTAGTCGTACTGTTAGGTGGACAGCTTTTTGCAGCTTGTAAAATGGACGGACTTTCTCGTGGAAGGTCGCTCTGGTTGAAGCTCTCTTGAGTAGTGGCTTCGGACAGGACAAGTGTACGGATAGTCGTACGGGCAGGTGGACGGTTTTTCGACGCTTGTAGAATGGATGGACTTTCTCGGGGAAGGTCGCTCTGGTTGAAGCTCTCTTTCGTAGTGGCTTCGGACAGGACAAGTGTACGGACAGTCGTACAGGCAGGTGGACGGACTTTCTCGTGGAATGTCGCTCTGGTTGAAGCTCTCTTGCGTAGTGGCTTCGGACAGGACAAGTGTACGGACAGTCGTACAAGCAGGTGGACGGACTTTCTCGTGGAAGGTCGCTCTGGTTGAAGCTCTCTTGCGTAGTGGCTTCGGACAGGACAAGTGTACGGACAGTCGTACGGGCCGGTGGACGGACTTTCTCGTAGGTGGAAGGTCGCTCTAGTTGAAGCTCTCTTGCGTAGTGGCTTCGGACAGGACAAGTGTACGGAGAGTCGTACGGGCAGGTGGACGGACTTTCTCGTAGGTGGAAGGTCGCTCTAGTGGACGGTTGGGCTGTAGTGGTGTTCTTCTTACGGGCGTCGGCGGTGGTTTCTTTCTTCGAAGGACCAATGTGCCAGGACCATTGATCCGGTTCGAAGGACCAATGTGCAAGCTGTGCTTGACAATTACACTTGCTTAACTCGGCTTGGTTAAGCAGCGGGATTAAAGTAAAAAGTTTACTGCCAGGGAGCAGCCTCACTCCCTGCAATGACCAAGAAGGCTTATGGTACAGTAAACTAAGTAGGTATAGTGAGAACAACTATCAAATGTTGAATCTGCTTTATTGAAATAAATCCTCTCTTTTTATATTCAAAAATTGTTATGGTTCGTGATAAATTGTAAAATATAAAATTCCATATAATGTGTTGTTTTATAAACTAAATAATTTATATAATTTAAATAGGTAAACTTGAGAAGGTTAGTTTATGTTATTAAAACCTAATTTCTCAAGATCACCTATGTTTAAATAATAAATTTAATTAAAAATGAAGATTTATGAAAATTGGTAAAAAAGAAAATCTGTTTAATTTTGTAATTAAACAGATGGTGTAGAAAATTCTGTAGTTCATCATCATTTTCTGGCCATATAATAAATGTGTCATCCATGTATCATAGCCATAATTTTGGCTTAACTCTTGCTGTGTTGGTCGCATAGTCCTCGAACCATGTAGATGTTTGCTACCACTGGCGAAAGAGACAAACCCACTTGAAGTCGGTAATTTTGTGCGTAAAACTTATTTTTTGGTAAGTAAGCTTTTCAATCCTCTTTTTGGAAAATAAAAATTGGTAATAACCCTACCCTTGGTCAAATTATCGCAATCAAATTATAATTTAAAAAAAAATATTTGTATAAGAAATGAAGAAAATTGCAAACTTAAACCACGGCGGCGGCGAATTTTTAAATATATCAGATTCAATATATTACTATAATATATTATCTAAGAAAAACGAAAAACAAACATTTTCTCGAGGCAAACAATGCCCTCCCAATTTTAACACCTATGTACTCGGGCAACAACGTAACGCCTCCTTCACGCATTTTTAATAAAAAATACATTAAAATTCCACTAAGTGTATCGCAAGGCTAAACCCACCACCCCCTCCCCCCTTCTAATTATGGCTTTTACATATAAACTGCCCTTTATGTTTTCTGCAAGTTCAAAACGCGAGGTGACGCGACATGGCAACAACGCTTAAAATAGCACGGTCGAACATTTTTTTCTGTGGAATGTGTTGTCTGTTGTATGGTTTGGTGTTTATAACTGCGTTTTTTATTATGTGCCCTATATGTTTTTAAAAATTACTTTCTTTTGCTTTTCAAAATATTCGGGGTAAAACCTTTTCAAATATCCTTAATATCGGTTAGACTTGTTTGATCAATGATTAATACTTTAGGGTCCTCTACAATAAGATAGAGAACCCCTCTACCAATCGGAATGTAGTCCACACAGCCCAAAACTAAACCCGGCCCTGCTAACACAAAATCCGTCATATGACGTCATACCGCTGTTACCACGTTCTGTGAAAGTCGAGGGGAAAGGGATCGTTCATTAATTATGTTCTAGTAATGAAAGGTTTTCGAATGATGTAATCAAAAATTCACAGTACAAAACGTCGCGACGCGGACTAATAAGGGTAGGACAAAATATCGCGAGGGTAAAATATGTCAACAAAACCAAACCACTATATATTTTGCAACTGGTCACAAGTTGAACCTGATTTATTTTTTATACAATTTGAAGAAGATACAGGTGGCGACAACAGCGTAACGCATGCATGGTTTACCAACAAATGAATGAATGACCGCCCAAAACTCTCTCTACTCTGAGGAAAAACTCATAAAATAACTTTTGTTTAAAGCCAAATGTTCTTTCTACTGGCGCAACTGTATACTAGGGGTCCCATTTAAAAAAAAATGTATTTTTTTATCATAACTCACTTAGGAGTCATTTGATTTTTCTTTTCGTTCATCACCATTGTAAGCAGAGGAAAAAATACCACAACTTTGTCTGTTTAACCTGAAGCCTTAATATTAACGAAGATACTAATAGTGCCGACCTAACTCTGAACACCCTGTATATACAGAACAGGTACATTTAAGGTGTCATTTTTTTGACATATCATGTAAACAGTTTGACGTATTGACTCAATTTATATGCATTTTCGTTTAGAATACCAAATTGCCTAGAAATTGATGCCCCACACGGCCACTAGGAGAAATAAGATTTTAACAAAGTGCCCTCCTTCCTTCTGCTCCCCTGTCAATAAAACCGTTTTCTCAACTTAATTTTATGTACAAGTTTTGGATTCACTTTTCTTAAGGTAAAAAAAATAAAAAAACTGTACGCGAAATGAGTTTCATATACGCCCCTGTATCTGGGCCCTGCACTGGGTTCCATCGGAGCACCAGTTCTAAAATGGCATCTCTGAGTGTCTACTACCTCTGTGCCAAATTTCATTACCGTACGTGAAAATGCCAACAAGACTCCCCTAGGCTCCGAACTATAAAGCAGTAGCACCTCGTCGGGTGAAGGACAAATGAAATATTGACTACTCATCTTCACTTGGTTTTTTGAATACAAAAGAAGCATCTTCATTTAAAGGCGCGTCGTGTATCGTTATTAGTTTGCTGGCCTGTTGCGTTGTTTACGTTCAAATCAGATTATATTACTTTTATTTAGTTAATCTAATAGTGTAATAATATATTATTTATTTCTGTTGTCAAATTTAACCCAATTAATGATTTCAAACCTACAAAGTTAATTTTAAGACTTTCTGGTTTTCGGACTAAAATTGTAGTACCTAGCAGCACGTTACAAAAATTATTTAGTTGGTCGTGATTCCTTTTTTTGAAAAAACATTAAAAGATAAGGAGAGAGGTAAAAAAAAATAAACAAAGCGAACCAGTAAGACTCTTCATTGGGTGGTCCAAGAAACTACAGATAAGATCAAGAATGCCAAATAGATAAACTGGATCCATGATAAGGTAAATAATTATTTAAATGTTTTATATAACTTTTTCTGGTCTACCTGCAATGTTCTTCTTTCAGTTACAGCCTCTTATCAGTTCTTGGTGACAGTCTTTGTCAAGTAGAGATGTTATTGTAAACTGGATTAGTAAGTAAAATTTAGTTTGCTTAAGTAGCCCATCACCATTTTTCAAGTCTCGAGCCGCCACTGATTTAAAGCTAGAATCGCCATGATGATTGCTAACCCTTATCACAAAGATGAAACTTAGAAATAGAGAAAATAAGAAAGACGTAGAGACAAGAAGAGAGGAAAAAAATAAACAAAGCGAACCAGTAAGACTCTTCTTTGGGTGGTCCAAAAAACCACAGGTAAGCTCAAAAAAGCCAAATACATAAAGTGGATCCATGAAAAGGTAAATAATCATTTAAATGTTCTTATATAACTTTTTCTGAAATACCTGCAATGTTCTTCTTTCAGTCACAGCCTCTTACATCAGTCCTTGGTGACAGAGCAGACCCTTTTTTTTCCAGAGAGCTCCAAAAACTAAGTTTAAAAAAAAATTAAGCAAAATTTTTAGGCCTTAATTATCTACCTAAGTATCATCTTGACTTTAACATTGACACATTGTTTGTGGGTTATTTTGGAGTCAAACAATTTTTTTAAAGGAAATCCCCAATTTATTTTTCTTGATGTTAAAAGACCTCAAACCAACCTTCAAATGATATGTCAATGGCAAATTTAAAGTAATAATTATAAAGCCTTCAAGATTTGCGTAAAACATTTTCAAGACATTAAGCTGTTCGCTACTTACCTAAAAATCTAAATTTCCTCTTTTTGAAAATCTGGGACCACCCCAATTGCTGCTTTTAGTTTTGTAATTAAGATTACTTTTAAAGGTAAAAACATATAACATTAATAAATTACGTTAAGTAAAAATTTTAAAAATTTGACAAGAAAAAAATAAAATATTGAGTTTAACGCAAAAACGGTCCCTAAATGGAAAATTTCAACTATGTGATGGTCCTAAAAACTATAGATTCGTTTATTAAGCAATCAAGGAAAATCAAGAACAGAAAAAAATATTTATTTAAGTTTTAAATTGATCAAGACAACATAAAATATTTCTTACTAGCTGAAATACGAAAACTAAAGTAACAAGTAACGAACAAGCTCTATCTACTATTTGCCTGCGTGCAGTGATTACAAAACACAAAGATTTAACAAAGTCGACATTTCGTTATAATGTTAAAAAGAGACATAATACGAGGGTTGTCTTTTAAGTTTGGCATATACAGCTGGAATAAAACATTAGATAACTTTTAAAGACGTTATTGTTTCTCAAAGTATTCTCCACAAGTGCTCAAACCAGTTTTTAATGCTTATGTCACATGTCGATCTTCCATAATGAGCAAGTGCACAGCATCGATGTTTTCCCGGATGACAGCCGGTTTTGCTCCTCGCTAAGGCTCATCCGTTCACGCTTAAATGCTCCATACCAACGAGAAACTGTCGACTGATGTGGTGCTTCATTACCGAAAACAGAAATAAACTCGGCAAGGCATTCTTGTTGTTCCTTCAAAAATTGTAAAAAATTATAGCCCGAAAATGTTCTCGGTTTAGTTCTTTTTTTCGACTGATTTGTTAACTTAAAAAATTCACTGTATCTATAAAACTATATGTATCGCACAACTTAGGTTGGGTAAAGATTGAGGTTAAGTTTTAGTAACGACATTCGATCATTGTCGCTCTTTATGGATGGATATATTTGTTAGGGTTATGTGGTGGTGTTGGCATTCTTTCTTTTACTTTATTGCAAGCAGCATCTAAAAATACTTCTGTTTACGGTGTCTAATCTGCCCTATCTTGCGACTAGCTTCTAATCAATGGTGGCTTGAAGCTGCTAAGTGATTAGGCCCGACGTAAGCTATCCCTCTTGGGAGAAAACAGTGATTGATTGGCAACAGAAGGCTTCTCGTTTGCAGCTAGCTGCTTTCTTCGCAAAAATTGTTATGAAAACGAGTCCAAAACGTTTGCATCTTATAATTTATCTTTGTTAAAGAATACATCCAAGATTGATTTTGGCTTTATGTTTTCGTTTATATTAAGTAACATTCACCCAAAAAAAAAACTTTTTTCTTTATCTTGTGGTGTCTGATCTCCAATCCTAAGAAGGAATCATGTTCTTAGCGTTTTTGAGTAAAAATATTTTTACTTTGCACTCTTTAAACGTAATTTTAATATAATTTATACGTTATATTTATTTATCTTGTTTGAATAGTTGTTAGTCAGGTTTGAAATAGGTTGTTTTTAGCTTCTTGCCGTTTTGTAATACAATATAGTGTGATACAACATAAAAATTTTCACAAAAAATCGTAGAATACGAATAATTATGGTGGAGATCTGGTATATAGTGCAGAACTACTCTGCACCTCCTCCAAGGGGGTGGGAATGAAGTTTTTCAAAAAATGAAGACTAGGGTTAGTTTCACTTTGCTTTTTTAATCCACTATTCTCAGCATTTTTGTACATATTTTAACCAGCAACCCTAAATTAAATCAAAAAACGCAATTTTTTTTATTTTTATTTTATTACTAATCAGGGTTTATCTGGCCCGGATGATAGCACCCTGTAAGGGTTCCTGCCTAGGACCACATGTGAAGAAGATGCTGCCATGTAGTACCGGCGTTGAAATCGTCAAAGGCTAGGGGAAGAAAAAATCAAAAATCACCTGGTCCTCCAGGTTGGGGGTTGGGGCATCAGACTAACTCTCTGAAACCCGGAAAAAACGTAAACAGTTAAAAAACCCAATCAAACGCCTCGGAAAGAAAAGAAAAACCTAAGATGAACCAAGCAAAGAAACAGGAATATGATTTTTGGTACATGGAACGTGCAAGGAATAGGTCGAAAAGTTAATGAAATAGTACATGAGTGCAGCAGAATGAAGGTAGACCTTACCGTACTAACAGAAACGAAAAAGAAAGGAAAATAATCTGAAAACCTAGGACAATATGACCATTTCCATGGGCGCACCCAGGGGCCTAAGATTTTTTTATATATTTTCCACATATTTCATGAATAAACACAAAAAATAGCATGAAATACGACATCATAAAGCCTCGCCCCCCCCCCCAAGACATATTTCTGGGTGCGCTACTGCCATTTCTATAGCGGAGTGGCAAAATAAAAACATGCTCAACAAGGAGTATCTATTTTGGTCAACAAAAGATTTAGAAAATTTATCACTAACTGGGAACCAGTAAATGAAAGGCTAATTAAAATGAATATAACAATAAAAGGAATGAGACTTACGATTCTTGGAATCTATGCGTATAATGACAATGCAAATGTAGCCGTGAAAGACAATTTTTTTGAAGAAATACACAATGAAATATCAGCAGTAAGTACATCTAGAGAAATTGTCATATTGGGAGATTTAAATAGTAGAACCGGTAACAGAGTTAATGATCTGACAGTTGGCCAATATGGCAAAGATGTTATTAATGACAATGGAAACCGGCTAATTACAGTATGTGAGCAATTAGACCTAAAAATCCAAAACGGTTTTTTTCAACATAAGGAAATACACAAATATACCTGGACGAAACCCTCACAAAACCTGAAATCCGTCATTGATTGTCTTATTACTAAACAAAAGACAAAACTAAAAATTCAAGATGTCAGAAAAAAGCGTGGATCAACATGCGGAAGTGATCACTTTTTTCTGGAGTCCAAAATTGTCTTTCCTTATCAAGGCCGAAGACTAAATCAAAAACGTCTTGATGATACAGTGATTGAAGAAATTGATCACTGTAAATATAATCTACTAAGCCTAGAACATGAGAGCGTAAAAAACTTATACAAAAAGAGACTGAAAGAAAAACTTAATACAAGTTTAGGTGAACCCCAGATCAGGAATACGAATGTATTACATTAAGCATCCATCAAGCTCCAAAAGAAGCACTAGGATTAGTGGAAGAAACTTCTAAAAAAAGAAAACCATACTGGTGGGATGCTGAGATTGAAAGAGAAATAGAGGAAAAAAGAAAATTATATCACACCTTATATCACCCAAAAGACAGTTAGAAGCAGAGAAGAATACAAAATCGCGCAATCAAAGGAGAAAAATCATTCGTTGACGCAAAAGTGCCAGAAAATAGATTCTTACTTAGGAGGTAGGAGAAGTACCGAAAGCTGGAAAACTATAAGATCGATTAAAAAAGAAACATGCAGAGATATCATTTCACCAATACCAGACAAAGAATGGGATGAGCATTTTAAAAAACTTTTAACTAAAGATAGATCAGAATTCAAGGAAGAAGAAAGAGACAATATAATTAGAACGATGGGATCTCCAGTACCCCTCACAATCTCTGAGGTCAAAATTGTGTGCACAACCTTAAAAAGCGGTAAATCTGCAGGACCCGGAAATATCCCAGCTGAACTTATTAAATATGGCACTGAAGAACTGTTTTGGAGCTTACGGAATCTTTTCCAAAAATATTTAAATGGAACTGTAGTACCAACAGAGTGGAAAACGTTATATATATCCACAATACACAAAAAAGGAAGGAAAGATATATGTGACAATTATAGAGGTATATCTGTGACTAGTACGCTAAGCAGAATATACGGTAAAATAATAAGAAATAAAGTGGAGAGCGAATATAAAGACATGGAGGCAGAAGAACAAGCCGGTTTCAGTTTCAGGTAACCCAAGTTATTGAAAAGAAATTGCATACGGACAAGAGCCGCATCTGCTTTACGTCGATTTGCAGAAGGCACATGATAGTATACCACTAAATCTACTTTGGAAAGCGTTGGAAAACACAAACATAAGCGTACAACTAATTAAGGCCATCAAAGAGTTATACCGCAATAGTAAGGCAAAACTTAAAATAAAAGCAAAACTAACCAAAGGCTTTCAAGTAAATAAAGGTCTTAAACAAGGTTGCTGTATCTCGCCTACGCTCTTCAAGATATACTTGGAACAAGTATGGAAGAGAAAATGGCAAAACATGGGAATTCCGTTGGACGAAACCACCTTGTATACTTTATGTTTCGCCTATGATCAGATAGTAGTGGCTCAGGATTATGACGACCTCGAATATATGACACGAAAACTAATAGAAGAGTACAATAACAACGGGAATAGAGTTACAAATTAAAGAATAAGGGAAATTATGATAGTGGGTGAACGCACTTTGGTGGATGATGATAAGAACAAAACAACTGGTGTGGTACGGACATGTACAAAGAATGAATGATGAAAAACTACCTAAATAAATACTACAATGGAAACCAACTGGCCGAAGAAAACGAAGACGGCCAAGGAGAAGCTGGAGAGAAGGAATAGACAGTGAAATAAGAATAAGAGGCATGGATGATGAATTATGGGCAAACAGAAACGAGTGGAGATTGGGTATCGGAAGACGTAGAACGTTGTGAAACCGATAAATATATATTTTATTACTGGAAAAAACACCCTTGAGAAATGAATGCTTAACAAATTTAGTTGGCTCATTCAAAAGAACAGGATTAGAGCTTTAATTTAGTGTATCGCTTACCTGATTTAATAAATAAATAAACTGGTAAAATTTTTTTTAAGTCACAAGCTTTTATAAAATGCACTAAAAATTAAAAAATAATTTTCTAACATTCTAATATTATTATAATAATAAAAGCGATGGCCGACTGATGAAAATTTTGACGATGTTAGCACGATAAGATATCCGTATCAATTAAATATCACTATTTGCAAGAATCAATCTAGCAGAAAACCACCCCAACCCGACCCAAGATACCCCAGCATTTCTCTGACAATGGCATAACATTGCGTCACATCAAACATATTTTTGATGACCTTCTATGTTGAATATTCTTTAAGTGTTTGGATCACAAATTTAGATTAACTTATGCTTTGATTTGCGGCCATCGCTTTTATTATTATGATAATATTAGAATGTTAGAAAATTATATTTTAATTTTTAGTGCATTTTATAAAAGCTTGTGACTTAAAAAAAAAATTTGCCAATTTATTTTCTACTTTTTAGTCTCAGCTATCTACTCTATTAAATGAAAATATTTGTTCAACAACAGAACAGAAGAGTTTATTCTAGATTATAATGAAATCGCTGATCGTGAGTTGTTTGGAAACTCATTTTTTATTGGGGGAAGGAAAGGGTGGGGGTAGAGGTAGAAATATATTTTTTGTTTGGGCTTTATTGCCATGGGACCTTTATGCATATACCAAATTTTATAAAAGTCATTAGAAGTGAAGTGTGTCAAAAACGCATTTTTTATGGAAGGGGGTGGGGGGTAGGGTGGGAGGACATTTTTTCATTATTGTTGTATTGTCATGGGACTACTATATGTATACCAAATTTCATCCAAATCGGATAATGGGAAGTGTGTCAAAAACGCATTTTTCTATAGATGGGGGTGGGCGTAGGAGTGGTAAGATTTTTTTTTCAATGTTTTATTGTCATCAGACCACTATATGTATACCAAATTTCATCCAAATCGGATAATGGGAAGGGTGTGAAAAACGCATTTTCTATGGAAGGGGGTGGGGGTAGGGGTGGGAGGATATTTTTTTTTAATGTTGTATTGTCATGGGACCACTATGTGAATACCACATTTCGTCCAAATCGGATAATGGGAAGTGTGTCAAAAACTCATTTTTCTATGAAAGGGGGTAGGGGTGGGAGGATATTTTTTTCTTAATATTGTATTGTCATCGGACCACTATGTGTATACCAAATTTTATCCAAATCGGACAACGGGAAGTGTGTCAAAAACACATTTTTCTATAGAAGGGGTGGGGGTAGGGGTGGGAGGATATTTTTTCTTAATGTTGTATTGTCATGGGACCACTATATGTATACCAAATTTCATCCAAATCGGATAACGGGAAGTGTGTTAAAAACAAATTTTTCTATGGAAGGGGGTGGGGGTAGGGGTGGAAGGATATTTTTTTCTTATTGTTGTATTATCTTCGGACCACTATGTGTATACCAAATTTTATCCAAATCGGATAACGGGAAGTGTGTCCAAAAACGCTTCACAAAATTTGATAGATAGTTAGATAGTTAGATAGTTAGACAGAACATCTGAAGCTAAATAAAAGCTTGTAAAAACACCCATACATGGTGTCGAATTGGGGGTGGTTTCTTAAAAGAAAAGTTATTTTTTCTCATAAAACATAAGTTTTTCAAAAACTTGTAGAGACCAATCTTGTAGAGATTAATACTGCCTGCAAAAAAATATATAGCTTAGCTTACTAGTTTGAATTCGTAGCTGTCCAGGACAGCTTCAATGTGTGAGAAAAAATCTATGTCTTTGTTTTATTATATAAAACAGAATTGGTTATAACATTTTTATAGCACGTAAACTTTCCAATCGATTAATGTATGATGCAGCTACATATCTATATTAGCACGACTAAGAGCAGTACTTATTTTAAATTTTACGGGCTATAAAAAATGTTTTGAGGTATCTCATATTGGTTGTCCAGAAATCTGTGATTTATAAAACAAAAATATAGATTGTTCCTAAATTCACAAATTTAAGGTTTCCTGGACAGCTACGAATTTAAACTAGGAAGCTAAGTAATATATTTTTTTGTAACCAGTTTCAATCTCTACAAGAATGGTCTTACCGAGTTTTTTAAAAAAACTTATGGTTATTAAGAAAACATTGTTTAGTTAAACCTTAGAACAGTGAACTACTTAAACAAATAATTTTACTTTTAAGAAACTACCCCTAACTCGACACCCTGTGGTAATTTTGGAACAACATAAATAAGTAATACACCAAATTAAAGCCCTAACCTTGTACTTTTGAAAGCACCTACTAGATTTAATCAGCATCCATTTCTCAAAGGTATTTTTGCCAATATTTTTTTTTTTTTTTAAACAGGTTTTTAGACCTAATTTGGGTGTTGCTGAATATACCGAACCGAACCGAACCGAACCGACCCCCCACTATGGGCTGTTGATGGCTAAATTATGTATGTAAATAGTGGATTCAAAAAACCAAAATGAAACTAACCCGAGCTTTAATTTTTTGAAAAAACGCGTCAACCCCCTTGGAAAGTGTGCAGAGTGATTCTGCACTACATGCCAGATCTCCATTATAAAAATTTGTATTCTACGATTTTTTCTGAAAATTTTGATCTATTACACATAATTCTGTCACAAACAGACAAGCAACAAATCATTTCAGAACTGATTATGTTGCAATTTCTGAGTTATTTTTCATTTCAGTGAAAACATCTTTCGCTTGTAGTGCCCATAATTTGCAACATAACGGCTTTTTTTCTAAGGTTTAATAGCTACGTTTAAATTTTTAAATTAGTTTTGCAATAAAGGAAACCGATCTAGCTTTTTTTATGAACATTTGATTTCTAAGACACTATTTTAACTTCTTCGCATATTTCAGGTTCCTTGGATTTTGCTTTGGATTAGTTGAAGTAGAGTATTCCTTGAGTCATATGGCCAAGACATTACCACTAGTATTTACTAAACGGTCTACAGTGCTAAGTGCTACAATCCTAGGTTTAAAAGTTCACATTTTGATTGAAGGTTTAATTTATTTTTCCCGTGAATGCAATAATTAATATTTATATAAATTGTTCATAAATACCTTACGATATGGGTCATCTTTTTTCATTGTAACAAAGACATTATTTCCACACAAAGGTTATAAATAAATGAAAATAATAATATATTTTGGTCTAAAAATGGTAGCCATATTTAAACCTCCAAACGTCACTAGGAAATGTCAAATAAAAACGGTGTAAGTCAGTGTCAGCTGTCCGCTATATTTTACATGTTAATTTTTTAGACAAGTTAGCGACGATTAAACCGCTGGTCGATTGTTTTGGTGAATGTGTAATTGAAAAGGGATTCTAATATATCTTGTGTTTTTTCCAGTATTTAAATATTGATACGTATTTAATACGGTAATGCATCCACAGATATAGTTTTAAGTTATTTATGTATTATTCAGCATTGAATATTTTTGTATATAAGTTTTTTTGTCAATCATGGATTATATTTTTAACAGGAATCCTACGACTGCAAGGACTAAATTTCCAAAAAATTACATTTCGTTACAGAATTTTTATGTGGATTTTCTGTATTTTTAAAGTTAATTTGAATTTATATGTGATGAAACTCACTGAGAAATGCTTACTATCATACTGCACATTAGGGTGAACCAAATCTTTGCAGTTATTTAACCTGTGAGCATTAAAAAAATATACTTAAACCGGTCGGTATCAAGTCTATAGACTTGATACTTAAACCCGGTCTACAATCAAGTCTTAAGGTCTTACTAAATACTGGTGTACAAGTTTATTAACAATAATTGTTAAAAGTAAATATATTTCGATTTTTAGTTTTCTAAGAATTTCCTAGTTACTCAACTACTCAACCGACCGAGGACCCCAAAAAGGTTGATTTTTCTGATTATATCTTTATTTAGTGTTTAGGCCTCGGTGCCATTAAGCAGAATTAAAAATTTCCAAATTTAAAGGCAATTTGAGACCACCCAACTACATTCAATAGTAACATTTGAGATATTATCAGACCATTTATTTGTTTAACTAAGCTCAAGGAAACAAACCGAGGGTTGGAAAACCGCTTTGTTGCGGTTCGCAGTTGTTAAACAGCCCCTCAAGGCACCGACCGCATCCCTTTCATCCCCATTTGCTTTGCTCATGATCCATTTGTTAATTAAGACATCCCACTCATAGTGTCTATACCCCAACTGCAATAGATAAACTATAAAAAACTATCAAAACATTTTTACCAACATTCTGTCAAATCATGTAGTTACGTGGGATGTAAGTTCCAAAGCCACTAAAACTCACGCATGCGTTTTAACCAAAATCCTTCCAGTTCAAGCTAGGCACATTAAGAATTAAGGAGTGTCATTGCTTTGAGGATCGCGTATCAGAATGGATAAAATACATAGACACACTTTATGGATCAGGTATGTAAGCACCAAATAATTTAAAGTTTAAGTCAAGTCCATTTGATTTTTAGAAATCTATGACGTTGCTCGCGAAAATAAAGTTTTCCTAATTCAGCGAGGTTTTCGTCTCCAACATTAAAGTAGTTTGAGTGGAAAACTTAAATAGACGCACTTGCTTGATAGACGTCTAGAGTGGTTTTGCGGAATATATGTGAAAGTTTTAAACTAAGAAAGTTTACATATCTAACTGCTCGTCAAACGTTTAAGACAACATTGGATTTTTTGTGGGTACATCAAATATTTAAGATATAATTAGTTTCTTTTGTAGAAATAGCGAGAATACTTTTAATTATGAAGGTTCGATATGATAGTTTTTTTGTTCTACAGTAAAGTTTAAGCAAAGGCAAAAAAAAATACAGGCCACCACGACTCGAAAAATTTTTATTCTGGGCTGAATTTTACACTGAGTCTTATGGCGGAGTAGAGGTTTATTTATGATATTTTCAAAATGGCACTACAGATTTTCGTGAAATTTTAGTGAAATATTCTCAGACATTATCCCGATATTCCACCAAACTTTTGTATTAAAGGTGACTAAAAGGTTAAAATCTTAAAGATTTATCATTCTTTATTTTGAATTTAAACTTCCCGCCATGCACGTCAACTGTTAGATTTGACATGGACTTGACTTTGTCATGGCATTTGCTTATTTGTTTGTATTGTAAAACGTTTTCGTTTTTTAATGAATTTTTACAATAAAGTTCATTTAAAATCCAAAAATACCAGTGTTAATGTTTTTAAAACAAATTACACGACAAAAAACATTTTTTGATGTTGTAATTTGTGTAAACACATGTAAAGAACTATATTAAGTTTTAAAAATATGCCGAATATAAACACATTCGCTTCTGTTTTAAATTTAATTTTTGTGTGAGCTAATGAAGCGGTTTTTAAAAATTAAGGAGTACTATACATTTAAAAAAGTTGTTTTCCAAGAATATAGTAAAAATATATGTAAAAACAATGTCAAAACCGACATTATGTGGAAAAAATATTAAATATTCATGAACCGTCATTTTAACATCAACATTTCAAAGACAATCAGCTGTGGCGTGACGTGACCATCAAAAAGGAATTTAGCCTTCGCTGTGACGCCAACAAAGTTGTAGATCGTGGCCTGTCTGTTTTGATAGCCCTGGTTTAAGCAAAAACCTTATAACCTAAATACAGGTTATTTCCATTCATTCTTACACATGACGTTTGAACATTCAAAATCATGCCGTGACATCACTACATGATTTGAGAAATTGTCAAAAATTTATTTTATTTTTTCGATCGAGTGAAAATTTATCAAATTGCAGTTTTTCTTAATATAATAGTGTGAGGTTTTCAAATACAAAATTGCAAATAATGCAAGGACCTAAAACTATAAACAACAAGGGAAATTAAAGAAAGAAAAATAAGAAAAAAGTTTTATGTCTTCGGCCGGGACTCGAACCCGGAACTCTTGCTCTGTACGCAAACGCTCTCTACATTAAGCCACCGAAGACTATACAGACATTTTCGGAAAAAGCAATCGAGGGCATTGTGTATTTTTAATGTAAGAAATTGTTTTACTGTATCTAGATGTATATATTACTAAAAAAGGATGGCCAAGAGTATTTAGAATTTTCCTTTGGTAAGTACTATCAGGTTTTCTAAATGACAAAGCTAATTTCCTACAGTTTCTTTGCTTTTGAAAACATGACGTCAACACAGCTGTTAGTTTGCTTCAAAACATACACATGCGCACGTGGAAGCGTCTGCGAATTGAAATTTTCCATTGTTTCCAGAGCAAGCTAGATTGCTTTACTTCTCTTGCTTTACTTCTCGTGACAAAGATACTAATTAATATTTAAAAAAAATAATCTGTGATACAACTCAAATTTGTTTCGTTTAGGTTTTTGTTGAATTTAATTTTACAAAAACACGCTTACATTTTTCATTTTCCATTTTTTCATTCTTCTGACGGCACAGTGATGTCCAATTATTACCGATTGCTAGACCTGTTTCACATCTGCGTCATTTTTTAATTTTAGCCCTAGAATACTAAGCATATTTTTTTATACATTAATCTTAAGCATTCGTAATTTTTACGACTGCATTTGGATTGAATGAATCATTATAATATGTTATAAGATTATTTATTGATTATATATTTAAATACAAACATCTCCACAACTTGCAAAAATCTTGTGCAAGATAAAATGACTTGCTGTATAGGTTGCAGAGGTTTAGTATTATTCTTCTTTTTTAACGACCAAGTGACAAAAATAATTTTAGAAAACGTCGAAGGTACCAAAGCTATGTTCTCTATGTTTTTAACTTGCATAGTTTTAATGTGTTTACGGATCGACCGATGTAAATTTGACACATTTTTCCTAATATTTAAATGACCGACTAAAACTAGATTTTTTTCAAAATCAACTAATTATTGCTTTCTCTGGGGTAGAAATGCTCTCTTTACTCACTGTTATTGAAACCTGGACATTCTAAATTTGAATATAGCATGGGAATGTTGTTGACATCATCATGTTTAGCTTTGTAACTCAGAGTTGGGCTGCGCTTTGCCTAGGCTCCAATTTTTTGCTTCTAGCGTTTGAAAATTTTTTTCACAACTGGTCCTGAATTCTGGATCTTCTAGGTTTCATGCTGTACATGCTTTGTAGGTAGCCAAGCCACCGTAGTCTGCTCACTTTGTCTGACACTTTGATGAGAGCTGCCCCTCTTCCTTTTCCCGTGCCAAAGAACGGTAGGCGGCAGTGGTATCTCCTAAGCTATTCAGTTAACACATTTGCTACGACTGAAGCAGTTTTCTTTTAAATAACGGCGATGCAACAGCTTCAAAAATGCCGCGGTAGTTTATAATGTACAGTTTTTATAAAAAAAATTAATTCCAAACCCAGAAAGGTGTGTTACAAAAGTGATTTTAAACCCTTTTCAAAGTATAGAGTTGTATATCTTCACGAATTTATGTATGTCCATAAAAGTAAAACCTTATCTCTGAAAAGTTTCATTTGCCGTAAAATTTCAAATGGCATTTTCAGCGTTTTCCATCTCTCTATATAGCCAAGCCTACATAAACTTTGAGTGCGTTTTTATTCCCTTCAATAATATGAGATCTCTACAGATAGTGACATCCGGGTCAACATACAAAATTAGTTTTGGGTATTGTATTTCCTATCTCTTTAGACATATAGTTGTTGCCGCCATGGATGTTAAAGAAACGGTAACAAATTCACATCGGAAAAATCGGATGAACTTCTGCAGACCGAATAAGGAACCGAAGACGTAGCCCCGGGACTACTTTTGGAAAAAAAACAAAAAAAAGTGCAGAACCGACTCAAGGCATAGGAATAGGTTGCAAATAGACGAGAGAATTCGTAGACCGACACGCGACCAAACTAAGATAGCTGCTGGGAGCACGAAAGGATGTTGAATTATTAATAGGAATTCTAACAGGAGAAATGGCTCAGCCATTGGTCAGGAAGAGGGATCAACAAGATATTATTTTAGAAAATAAGAACTATTACAGGATAAGATATCAGGCTTTTGGGGCAATGATTTTAAACAAGGACCAGTTTGAACTCTAATATTGAATCTGTCTTCGGCAATTGAGCTGGAATTGTGGTCAATGGCAGCAGATTTAAACCAAGCAGTCGGTCGAGGTGGCATTTTCAGCGTTTTCTATCTCTCTATATAGCCAAGCCTACATAAACTTTGGGTGCGTTTTTATTCCCTTGAATAATTTGAGGTCTCTACTGATAGTGACCTCCGGGTCAATATACAAAAGTAGTTTTGGGTATTGCATTTCCTATCCTCCTAGACATATACTTGTTGCCGCATTGGATGTAAAAGAAAGGGTAGCAAATTCACATCGGAGAAATTGGGAGTCGCGCATATCGAATAAAGAACCGAAGACGTAGGTCCGGAACTACTTCTGGGAATAAACAACAAAAAAGGTCAGAACCGACACAATAAATAATCGCAGGAGGCACTAGCAAACTCGCGAAAAAGATGAACAGGTTACAAACAGACGAGAGAATTCGTAGACCCGAGAAAATTCGTAGACCGACGAAACGCAATTAAACAAATATGACTGCTGTCTCACAAGAACAAGCAGGTTCCAGAAAAGGAATCCGTACAGTTGACCACCTATTAACCACGAAAATCCTAATGGAACGAGCCAACGAATACAACATTCCAATATATATTGGGTTTATAGACTTTGCAAAAGCTTTCGATAGCATTGAGCACTCGGCAGTAAAAGCGTCTTTAATTAATAGCCGAATAGATCACAGATACACAGATTTAATAGCCAGTATATATAGCGAAGCAAGAACATCAATCAAAATCCACGAAGGAACCAATACAATCCACATAAAAAGAGGTATCAGAAAGGCTGACACAATATTCTCTAAACTATTTAACCAGGCCCTAGATGTTTTTAAAAACTTAAATTGGAAAGAAATGAGCATCAAAGTAAACGGACAATACTTGAACCACCTAAGATATGCTGATGATATCGCCTTAATAACAGATAAGAAAGAAGAACTGATAAAAATGCTGGAAGGACTGGATACAGCAGCTAAAATATAGGCTTTAGTATGAACTACACTAAAACTAAAATTATAACAAACAGATGAAGATATCACCATCAGAATAAACCAAGAGAAAATAGAACAAGTAGAGGAATGGGACAAATTACTAAATTAAATTTGTTCGTACGTCTATGGAATCACTGCCTTTAGAGGGTACTAAAGTACATGGTTAAAAAGTAAATTTTATCCGCTTGCAAAATGATTTTTAGAAAAGTTGACCGTTTTCGAGTTACTAGCAAAAAATCACGTTTAAGGGGGGGGAACCACCCCCCTGCCAGGGTTGGGGGGGGGTGGTTCCCTTTCGTAAAATGTTCGGGCGAGTCTTATGTCTGTCCATACCGTTGCTTCTATCATTAAACGAAGTATGGGACCCCGTAGGGCCTGAACTAAGAAAAGAAAAAAATTGATACGCCTAGGAAATCATAAAACAGTAAAAGTAATGGAGGTTCGCGGTCTGGATCTTAGTTACAAATTTTTATATAATATACAAAAGTATAAATTGTATTCTTATATGGAATACTTTTGTTTTCTGAATTCCAGTGTCGAGGTTGTGGTGATGTAGCACTCAGTTAAATGGCCAATATCGTAAGAGAAAGATAGGATTGTGGATTTTTAGTTTGCAATTTGGCACAGATGGCATATGAAGAAAAACCCTAATATGGCAAGGGTAAATTTTATGAGCTGACGGATTTTCCACGAAAGACGAGAAATACTAAATGGGCGAGTTGTGATATCAACATTAAAAGGACAACCAGAAAAACACAAGGCTGCAACAAGGTCCAAAATGGCTATTACTTTGCTGTAAACTAAATTCCTTTCTATTAACAAAAATACAATAATTATACATAATAACTTTGAAACTTTTATTTTAACCAATAGAGAAAACATTTCAAGATAAAAAAAATCGAAATTTCTTAGCATTATTATCATTATTTTAAATACGCACGTATACGCTAAACTAAATGCTTTTATTTAGCCCCTTCTTTTAGGTATTTTACTGCGAAAAACCATAAAGAAAACTCTCGCTTAAAACGCCAACTAATATAACGACAGACGATAAAAGGAAAACTGCTGCGTAGCCTCTTGAAACATCAGACCCAAATCGCCTGCCACTTGATTGCGTCTACTTTTAGGACTAAAGGTCCACACCACAACAAAACAGATAATGAAGGCAGGGAAGCAGAAGCTTTTGCCATAAGTTGTGGTCTAACGCAGCTTGTCGATGAACCTACCCGTATCTCAGAAAGGGGTGAATTTGCAGCGCTTTTGGACTTGTTCCTAACTACAAATCCTGACTTGTACACAATTCAAGTAGATCCCCCACTTGGTTCATCCGATCATAAACTTATAAGAACAAAATGCGAAATGTTCATACCGCCAAGCCAACAATCACTTCCTCGTAAAATGTGGCACTATAAATCGGCAAAATGGAATGACCTTAAACAGTTTTACCTGGATTTTCCATGGCAAGAGGTTTGCTTTAAAACAGCTGATCCCACTATTTGCTGTAATGAAATAACAAAAGTAATCTTATCTGGAATGGATGCATATATCCCACATACAATAAAACGCAGAGCTAATGCAAAACCTTGGTTCAACAGCCAGTGTCAAACGGCTGTACAGAAAAAACACAGAGCATATAACCTTTGGAAACGACAACAAACCGCCCAAAACCACACAGAATTTATAGAAGCCAGAAATAGTTGTAAAATTACTATTGACGTCGCCAAAGAAACATACAATCAAAGAATAAAAAACAGGTTGCTGAATTGTCCAAGTAGTTCTAGGTCCTTTTGGTCTCTTGCAAAAGCCGTTGGATCAAACTTCACCAAGTCATCCATACCACCACTTACAGATAAAAATACCCACTCAGCCACAACATCAGAGGAAAAAGCCAATATGCTGGCCAAAATCTTTTCCTCCAACTCAAACCTAACAGTGCCAAATGGAAAAACTCCACCGTTCATTGAAAGGGTTTCCCACAGTATGCCAGAGGTACCCTTTTGTCACAGAGAAATACGAAAATCCCTTAAAAAGTTGGATACAAACAAAGCAATGGGCCCAGATGGCATTCCCGCGATAGTACTCAAAAATTGTGCTAGCGAACTCACCCCAACTTTCGCAAAATTATTCAATTTATCTTATAGGCAAGGAGTATATCCATCATCATGGAAGTCTGCCGCAGTACAGCCCATTCCAAAGAAAGGAAAAAAGACAGATCCGTTAAACTATAGACCAATTGCTCTACTTCCGGTGATATCAAAAGTAATGGAAAGAGTTGTGAACAATCACCTAACCAAGTACTTGGAAACGTACAAAATTATCAACGACAAGCAATACGGATTTCGAAAATATAGGTCAACTGGCGATTTACTTACATACGTCACTCACTTATGGCAAAAAGCGATTGAGTTGCGAGGTGAGACAAGAACAATTGCCTTAGATATATCTAAAGCATTCGATAAAGTCTGGCATGAAAATCTGCTCAACAAGCTCAAAGCAACGGGATTGTCGCCGAGACTTTGCACTTGGTTTGAAAGTTACCTTAAGGATAGATCCATTTATGTTGCACTGGATGGCCGGAACTCCAACTCTTACCAAATAAATGCTGGTGTGCCACAGGGAGCAATCCTTTCGCCAACACTTTTTCTGATTTACATAAATGACCTCATAGATAAAACAGTAAATCCACTTTATTGCTTTGCAGATGATGGCAATGTAGTCTCCTCAGTCATACCACCCACATGTCTCTCCGCACATGAATTCCATTACCTTAGACTAACTCAAATATCACAGATAAATAACGACTTGGAGATAATAGAGGACTGGGGCAACAAAAACCTTGTACAGTTCAACGCGCAGAAAACCCAAGCAGCCCTGTTTTCAAAAAAGACCAGCACCGGTGAGCCAAACATCATGCTATCTGGAAGTGCTGTCGCATTGCAGAGCCAGTTGAACATCTTAGGAGTCACTGCAGAGACCAACATGTCTTGGCACAGTCACGTGGCAGATATAGCTAAAAGGGCGTCCCAAAAGCTTGGGGTGCTATTTCGTACAAGACATCTGTATACACCAAGCCAACTGCTGACACTCTACAAAGCCCAGATTCGACCAACTATGGAGTACTGCTCACATATATGGAGTGCGGCACCCAAACATACCTTAATGCTTTTGAACACCGTGCAAAAACGAGCTATCAAGCTGATCAATGACCCCGCACTTACCCGTAGCTTGGATAGTCTCGAACATCGAAGAACTGTGGGCGATCTATCTCTCTTCTACAGGTATTATCACGGAAAATGCTCTGAAGAGTTGGCACGTATGATCCCCCCGGGAGTAGCACCTACTAGGCGAACACGTCAAACAGACGGTAACCATCAATTTATTGTCAAAATAGAGGCACCAAGAACCTCATTATATCAGAATTCATATCTCTGGAGAACAGCATCGCTGTGGAATAAACTCCCTGCGACAGTTTTCCCTGCAGGTTACAACCTGAACCGTTTCAAAACCAACACACACCAACATTTCCGCGCACTTGCCGCTTCTCGAGCGTGATAGGGATCTCCTTGCGAGTGCGCATACCCGTAAAAAAAAAAAAAAAAAAAAAAAAGGTCCACACCCATTAGCGCCCCATACACACACATCTTTTAACACGCTATATCGTGTCATCTCTAAAAACATATGAAAATTCATGTGGGTGAGTGGCAATGTGAACATCGCAGCCAACCATGGGTGAACGGGAAGGAATTTGGAACGTGCCACTCTACGGCAAAAAGAAACAAGTACCTCTCAACAGCATTTTGAGGGAATCAAATACAAACATAAATAAGTACCTTTTGGACATCTCTTGTATTTGACGTTTGGTGAGTGATGTTTCCAAAGCTTTTTCGACTTTGCAATTTAGGCGGCCTCTAGACCTACAACAATATTGCATAATATCTTTTTTGTGCAATATTATTGAATGACCCATTCAACTCAAACTTCATTATTTATTGTATAATAATATTGACAGACTGTAAACGTCCATATTTTTGGACCTCTAAAAACTAAACAATATAGCCCAGTAATAACTCTATACGACTCAATAAGAAAATATTGCACAATAAAAATTAAACTTGTTCAATATTTTGCTCAACCATTGTGCAACCTTCAATGCTACGTCTGGAAGGTCAATAATATTGCGCAATTCGTAATATTGGGCAATATTATTGACCGCCTTAAATAAAAAAGGTTAGTATGAGAACTGCTGTTTGTGTTGAAAATTAATGACTTGTCGTATCAAAATCACGTTAAAAATGTATACACGACGACATTCCGTATATTCCCTTGATACTAAGGTAGCACGCCCTGCTAGGTACTCAATAATTTCTATATTTTATGGGACATCACGCTTTTCTTGCTTAATAACCGCCGCGTACCAATTCCAGGATAGACCGCGTAAAAGATGCGTGTGTGTGTGTGTGTGTGTGTGTGTGTGTGTGTGTGTGTGTGTGTGTGTGTGTGTGTGTGTGTGTTTGTGTGTGTGTGTGTGTGTGTGTGTGTGTGTATGGGGCGCTATTAATATAAGCGGCAGATAAAATGTCAAAAACATAAGGTCGAAAGTACAAAAAGTCGAAGGTACAAAAGGTCGAAAGTACAAAAGGCCGAAAGTACAAAAGGTCGAAAACCAAAAGGTCGAAAGTACAAAAGTTCAAAAGGCCGAAAAAAATATGGAAACACAAAATATCGAAAACACTAAATATCGCTATTTTGGCCATGCCCTATTTTTCCCGGGATCCTAGAGGGTGTGAGTCCGAACCGAACCGAAAAGAACCAAACCGAACCGAACTGAACCGAACCCAACTGAACCAAACCAAACCGAACCTATCCCCTATCGATCTTAGAGGGTGCACGGTAAAAAAAAAATGTTTTAGATCAAAGCAAATTGCTTTGAAGTAAAATAATTTGTGTTTTCCTATTCGCCAAGAGAATATTTTCTTGATTTAGCACAAAAAATGTCTTGCTTCTTTATTTTAATGTGAAACAGAAATTGTTTTATTATAAATTGGAACTGAATTAATTTAAGGCACCGTTTTCTCTGGAAGCAAAATATTACTTATATGAAGATAATTTGCTTTGTTACGAAATGTAGCATACTAAAACAAAACAATTAAAGGTAAAACAATTTATTCAAGAAAAGAACGTGTTTTCAGAGGAGAGAAAAAAATTTTCCGTGTATGAATCCGAACCGAACCGAACCCTATTAATATCGGTACGAAATGTACATTCAGGTCACTAGCAACAGCGATAGCACGCATCGAATTATAGAGTCCTACAGTGACGGAAATTTTTGATTAAAAATTTTATTCCAAGTTTCTCAGAATTATTCAGGTTCTGAATTTATAACAGGTATCTTTAAAAATAAACTAATGGAGAGTTTGATCACTTATTTCCTGATTTACTTGAAGATGATCAGAATTTTTGAAATTATTTTGCCAACTCTCGTCGCAGAGACAAGTAGAGGGATAGAGAGAGAAACACAAAGAGCGCTAGGAAGAACCATCTCTCAGGTGAATTTTGTAGGATTCAGACAGGCCTTTTTCATCAAGTAAGCGATTACTGGCGCTTTTTACCTGAAGCGCCGTGAATAAGCCTGGATACCATTAAAACAGACCTCGTCAGCACAGCGCTTTTCTTTTCAATCCAATTTTCTTGCACTTTAGAGGAGAGTTTTATTAAGAGTTGTGACGAATTTTATTTACAGAGTTTCTCTTAAAATAACTAGGAAAAACCTCAGGGAAATTGAAAGACAAAATTGGCAGGAAAACGTGTCTTAAAAGCAGTCACTTACGTTTTCTTCCTTTGGTCTAAAATCAGCTATGAGTGGATCTTCTTCTATTTTGGGTAACTTTCTTTCAGTTTATCACTTCAATGCCCTTAAATTTTCCGATATATTAAGAGCCATTTTCTTTAAGATCTTCCACTAGAGCTTTATTAAGAGTTGTGATGAATTTTATATACAGAGTTTCTCTTAAAACACCTAGGAAAAACTTCAACGAAATTGAAAGACAAAATTGGCAAGAAAACGTGCCTTAAAAGCAGTGAAATTTCGTTTTCCTCCTTTGGTACGAAAATCAGCTATAAATGGATACATTTTGTTCTATTTTGAGCAACTCTCTTTTAGTTTATCACTTCAATGCCCTTAAATTTTTCCTATATTTGATCCATTTAAGGTATTCTACTAGGTTTAGGGATTTTTGGCCTCGAGTCTGTAATATTTTTTTCCTACGTGCATGCGAAAAACAGTTTCTTACGCATGTGGAAGTACCACTTTATTGCAGTGCGTGCGTGTAATCGTAATGTGGAATCAAATGCGTGTAATGCGGAATGCGTATATCGTGTAATGTGGAATCAAATGCGTGTAATCGTAATATGGAATCATATGCGCGTAATCGTAATGCGGAAAGTGGTGCTTTTCAGCACGATCTTTCTCACTGATCTTTTTAAGGACCTTCTTTATCTCTTTGTTCTTATTTTGCAGCCACATATGACTACTAGTCAAGTTTCTGCAATTCTACAGTTTGCATTTAAACCCAGTATTTTAAAAAAAGGTAAGTTTTTATTGGAGAATTTCTTCGAATTCGTGTTACTAGTTTTTTCATTTAGTGCGTGATTTTCATTAAAGACGTATTTACACGGTTCCAGTACTACAGCCAGTAACTAAAATACAGTTAATGGAAGTTTCGAGTAGCATTCATGATTTAATACTTGAGCATGTAAGCCGTTTAGTCGTTTTTAGTTAGTACTTTAGTCAAGTGAATAGGTACTTACTTGAGCAAGTGGTTCTCTTGTTTTTCGACTGGCGGAAGAGAACTGGACCCGTGTAGACAGGATCGTTTAGCCGATTTTGGTAAACTGTGTTAGTAAGGTTATAATTTGGAATAGCAGCGCAGTGCTAAAATGTGCCTAGACAACAAACAACAACCACTGGAATAAAAACCAAATTCATTTTAGTTACTGGCTTTTGTCAGTCAAGCAGCCTTAAGAGCGCTTGACTCCTATACGGTCTCATCGAGAACCGTGAGGAGCTGCAGTGATTCGCTGAATAAGCTTGGTAGCGTTAATAATGTGTCATTAGTATGGATAAGCCCATCACACACAAAAATGCATAGCGCATAGCATGGCGCATAGAAGTTCAACCTTATGGACTTTTCTTATGCAAAATCAATATGGACGCTGCTATACGATCGCTGATTGGTTGAAAACCCCATGCTACGCGTTATGTGGCCTATGCGAGTTTGTGTGTGATGGGAAATACCAGGGCATTTTGGGCACGAGGGAAATGAGGCCGCAGCCGAATTTTTTGGCCCCGAATTAGCCCTGGGGAATCATACAATGCTGCTATATTAACCATATTGAGATGGATGGAGAACAGCTTCCAACAATACTGGATGAATATACCAACTAGCTTACTCTAAAGAGTTGATTAAATTCGCCAGGAATATCATTGGACCTACCCGACAGGAGATCCGTATTATAGTGACTGGACTTTTTACTTTCGACTAAGAGTACCCATGCACAGAATGGGAATAACAGAAGAGACCGAATGTAGACTCTGTATGCAGGATGACGAAACAGTTAGACATGTACTGTGCGAATGTCCGGCTATTGCACGTTAACGTCAAAACACTTTTGGTAAACCTCAGATTGATTCAGAAGATCTGAACAGTGTCTCACCCAAACTGATAGCTAACCTTTTTGGAGGATTAGGCATACAGTGATGAGAAACCACTCAAAAGTGAGCCACAATACAATAGACCCACTAGTGGTTGCAGTGGAAGGGCTGCAAGGCCCACTGACATATGAATTCATACAGGCTTTAGTACTTCTTCCAGCTATTGGAACTGTGTAACTCCGCCATTAGGGCGGCTTTACAGGGTCCCAGTTGCTGGAAAATGTACTAAAGCCAATAACTAAAATAAATGTATTTGTTGCTTATAATGTTGCTCCGTACCAAGTACTAAATGATGAAGTCTACATAGCTCCACTAAATTTTAGGTACTGGCTTTAGTACTTGTACAATATACTGTAACCATGTAAATCTGCCATTACAGAGGTGTTTAGTAAGTGTTAGCACACTTGCAGGACTTGGCTTGAAACTGGTTCTTATATTTGACCGTTGTGGATATCTTGTTTTTTCATAAATAATAGACTTCTTTTTTACAGTACTTCCCGCACAAAGTCACTCACTTCCCAAGCCATTTCCAAAAATTCCAGAACATCGCATCCCAGGAGAGTCCGTTTTTTTCTATCTCTCAAAGGCCATGATCTAACAATTTTTAAAATCTAATATAATGTTTAAGGACAACCTATGTGCAGGATACCGTAGAAAAGAATCTAAAATACAATCGAAGATTTAGAGTGTCGTCGAAAATAAAGTGGGACATAAACAGCGCCATATAAAACAGAATTTAACGGCCATGGCGATGAGACGGAAACCTAACAACGGTATACCACTGCGCTAGTATGGCCTTGGCCTTACATAGCCAGAAACCTAGCAAAGATAAGCCTACATGTATTCGAGAAAACTTTTAAACAATCTTAAGAGTTAAGTTAAAAAATAGTTCATAGATGGTGGAGGTTTTCTTCGGTAAGTGATCCCTCTTTATAAAACAGAAAAAAATTATTTAAAAAATAACTTATTGTGAGTACTCGGGTTTTTACCTTCCTAGCCCATGCAGTAATGGCTAAAGAAGGTATTGTTTTCGATGAAAAAATAAATTAGAATAAAGCCGAAAATATGTTATCTGGCTGTATTTTGACCTATCTTAAAAATCTCGTTGCTTGACCAATTTTTAAAATCAAAATACATTAATGCTAATGACAGTTTTCTGAAAGTTATTTTTTAACGGAGCATTGCATTAATATGCTATTATCGGAATATCGTAGAACATATTTTTCTCAATAAGTTGTGTGTTCTAACCAAAAACTTCGCAGGAGCTTTTGAGATATTTACAAAACACTATTTTCAAGCCTTATATAGCGTAGAGTTCGGTTCGGTGTCAAGTGAGTGTCTTAGGGTCCATCTCACCGACTTTTTTTTCGTTACTTAGCTTAAAGCGTTTCTTAATATAATCATAATATGACGTAATAAGGAACACTTAAGGCTAAGTAAGAAAAAAAAAGGTAGGTGCGATGGGCTATTAATGGCGTAGGAAAGTATCAGATCCGTAATGGATTTATTTTACAATTATTCTCCATTTTTGTTGAACAAGCATTTTTAATAATTTTAATAAAGAAGCTAAATTTATAAAATTACTAAAAAAATAAATAAATAAATAAATAAAAATAAAACAATGAACAAAACTAATAAACAATATTATACTCCTCCAGACCAAGCTCCTCCACCTAGTTCATTGTCCCCAACACCGCAGCAGCATTTCCTCATTCGATCAAAAGACTAACCTTCTGGGTGAAAAAGCACTTAAAATTCTTATTAAAAATTTAAAATTAAAAATTTTTGTACCTAAATATTCATTGAATTTTTTTGCTTCCTCACTCCAAGGACCAAGACTCTTAACCGCAAACGGAACAAAAACATATTTTTATACTAACTCCCTATATGTACAAAATGTTTCTTTTTCACAGCCAAGGTGTAGCACGTAGCATCACAAATAAGGCTCTTTCTTAACTTCCAAGGAACTAATCATCAACCATCAACCCTCTTTTCGTGAGCTCTACAAATTCCGGATAGCTCAATTTCTGAAGGAATCCCAGCAGAACCTAGAGCTCGTTTATTGAGGTCATTGATCATCCGGATATAATACCTGCAGCTCAGCCCGTGAAGGCCAAATGCATCAGCTTGTTCGCTGCAAAAACAGGTATGTTGTGTTACCACCGGAGTACCAATTTTTAAGCTATTGAGCCGCGAAAGGCAGAGGCTTCCAAATGATTCCCCAGGGTAGCTGAGGGAAAAGCGTTTACCCAGGCAGCACTTTCAGGAGATTGGAGAGATAAGAGACGCGCTACATCTTTAGATTCTATGTTTTCTAACATAAGGTTACTAAAAGAGGCCTGACATAAAATAGAGTCAAATTCTTTTTGTTTGCTTAGAGTTTTGGCTGAAGCTAATTCGAATTTAGATAATTTAGAACAATTTTCTAAAGCGTTATTAAAAAGTATGTCTGGAGAAGAATATACTACATCTGGTAGAATGTTTTCAACTATGGTAGAGGTATCTTGGCAAGAACCTAGAAATGTGGAGAAAAAGAGTAGAAGAACCGCGGATGCCTAGTCGACGTAATTTAACTGGAAGAGATCATTGTAGCCAAGACTTATTATTAAAATTAGAATTACGAATAGTCTAAAGAGTATTTTTTTAAACTAGATCATAATAATTATGCAGATCTTGAGGGTTTGTCCAACAATGATAAATATAAGAAAGACCTGGGATTGCGAAAGAATGCTTTAAGAGAAAATAACTAGTGCGCGAACCAAGAAAGTTCAGATTTGATGAAAATCTATTTCACCTTAAAAATTTTTACTTTATTGTTTTGACAATTTTATTTTGTCAAAGGGAAATGCACCTCTTTTAACTTTCAGTTCTCCACCTTCACCTCCTTCCAGTGTATAAATTCTTCAATGGGTGAGAATGAAAGTGACCACCTCGCAATGTCAGACCAATAGAGATGCGGTAACCAAGTGAAGTCGAAATGCGCATGCTTTCGACTTTCACCCTATTTTGAATACCCAGTTGTTTTTTCTAAGGCTCTTTTATGACGAAAATGAATGAAAATAGTACGTTTAAAATAATATAAAAACTTAAAATTTAGAGACTTATTGGAATAAAGCCAAGCTGTAATACTATCAGGCAGTATTTTGACCGTTTTATATTGGACTATGACAGCTGATCTTTCAACATAAGACTCTTGACATGTTTATTATAAGAACCGGAATAAATACAGCCGTCTTTAATTAAATATAAATAAACTACTTATTTTTAAATGCGACTTTGTTATGTCGATTTTGAAATATCAACTGTCAGACTGCAATTTAAATGTGTCAAAATACAGCCTGACACTAATACTGCCTGGTTTTTTTTTTAACAAAGTTTTTATTAATTCAGACCCCTTAACCTAAATAAGGGTTTGTAGAATGCATCAGTTCCATATTTCAGCAATTTCTTCGTTTTTTTCTTTTCATTTTAATTAAAAATTAATTACTTTCTTTTTTTCTATTGTATTTAATTTTTTTGTATTAGTAGAGAGCGACCAAATTGTATATATTTTTTAAAATCTAAAGTACTGCTACTACTATATCTCATGATTGAAGATACAAAATCATTTTGAGCATGATCATACTCCCTCATGAAAGGATAGCGAGGACTAGGAAGGTTCGGCAAGAAAGCGCACTGTTCAGAAAATAGAGGGGATAAAGTGAAACGTTTTCCTTGGACTTCTCCATCCATGGTATTCGTTGTAGTTCGATAGAAAGTCGTGTACTTTTATATTTACGGTCCTTCCTGCAAAATTTAAGTCCAGGTGAATTTTTCAGGACTTAAAAGCTGAAACGCTGAAAGAGTGCTTTCACCTGCGGAAGGATTGGATTGGTAATTTTATTGCCTATAGATTTTTTAAGAGCTTATTTTATTGCCTATGGAGTTTTCGAGAGTTTATTTCAAACCTTCATTTTTAATAATTTTAAAAATCATCTTAAAAATATGGGCCTTTACTCTACGATACAACACTTCAAACAATTTTGTTAACTCAAGAATGCAGCCTTAAAAGCATTTCAAATTAATATTGTCTGGAAAGAAGTCGCAGGAAACAAGGTTTGGTTGAAAAATGGGGTGCGTGGGCGAGAAGTTTGCTACTGTTTAACCAACAACTTACGGAAACCAACAAACTAATTGCGACGGTGCATTTTTATGCATTTTGATGCAGAAATACGGTGGTCCAAGAGTAGGCGTTTCGTATGTAAGGAAACAAAAGAAAACATCAATTTGGCTTATACTGTGTCACAAGGGGCCCCTTTAACGCGTATTAATTTTATTACAACTAAAATATTAAATATTGTTTAAAGATAGTTTGTCAGATTGTTAAAAACCTAACTAACGAAAAGTTTTTTGAAAATTTGAATGTCCTTCAATTCCCTTTATTAGTTAGAGAAGCTGTTTTTTGCTATTGCTTTTCAAATTGTCAAAAAACTTCAGTTTACTACGTGACAGTCTTTCCATTTTGTGCTCAATTAAACAGAAGTCTCATTACTTAAGTGCCTCAACTTAAATAATGTTATTTTAATATCTCTTTCTAGAATACAGCACAAAGCAAACAAGTGATTTTTTGAAAAAAATTACATTGTATAAAGTTATATATTGTTATTCATTTCCCAAAAAATTTCGCTTTCGCAAATACCTGCAGGGGAAGTGTTGAAAGGAGTTCTTAAATAAAATACTGAAAACTTTGTTTACATTATAAATTGCAGAAAATGTTTCATATTTCCATTTACGTTCATCCAGGCTCCATTTCCATAATTTCTTTAAAAGCTGGTTGCTAAAGAGTTCAGTTTCAGGGCGGCCACCGACAGAGGTTGCATTTTCTTATAATTTAATGACCAATTTTTCCAAATTTTATGATTTTTTTAAGAGAAAGGTTTTATTATTTTAACTTAAACAGTTCCAGAAGAAAATAACAATAGGTATTTTTGCTTTTTGTTTTCTAAGCATTTTGCCTTTGTTTCAAATTGTTGATGGATATTTGAGGTTCCTGCCTTGAAATTTTATGACGAATATGACATTTTATGACAAGCTTCAAATTTTATTACCTTTTATGGCACTGAACCAGTCAGCCTGAAATTTTATAACCGACGTAAAATTGGATGGATTTTTATGGCATTTTATGATTATTTATGATTGCCTGACCGGTGCACAAACGGAAAAATCGCTAGTTAGCGGAACAATATTATTTGAATTGCAAAACCTTATATGTCGGCTTTTTTACAAAAGCTAGAAGTGTATAATTTGCTATTTTTCTTTATTTTGTGTGCCTATACAGGTAAGGTCACTGTATAACGAAGTTCCTTCTTTAGAAGAAACTTCGTTATATAGTGACCTTATATACAGGGTGTTTAAAATTAACTCCGGCAAAGTCCGGAATATAGTAGTCCATTCATTTATAACTAAAACATAATGAATCACTAAAATATGTTCTTTGAATTTTTCTTAAAAGGACTAAACGTATAGGTAAAGCCCTCTGTTCTGCAGTTTTAGTCGCTAACATTTTTAGGAAAATAATGCACCTACCTTTACCACCAAAACAAAGGAAAAAATGCACCCGACAAAAATAAAAGCACTGTTTCAATCCATTGTTCCTTTTCTTCGCTGCGCTGTACTGCCGCGTCGGCGTCGCGTCGGTACAACGCGACGGTTGGCGCAGGCCGGCAAACAGCTGTACTAGTTCGGGGTACTTGCAATCGCGACTTTATGCTGCGACGCCGAAGGCGTCGCGAGTAAGGTCACTCATCGTCAAGCAAGCTTTACAGGTAGCGAAGCTAACGTCAGGGTTTCTATTTTTTGGTTTATTTTTGACATGTTTTCCTCGGTTTTGCATTGGCGGTTCTGTTTTATTTTGAAGATGTTGTTTTACACAGTATAAAGGTACCTAAACTATACATATTAATGTAATCAGAATTAAAAAGTTATGCTGCAAACTATCTTGAAACTGTATCAATAATAAATAGATCTTTAGACTGTGTTAAAACCACATTTTTAAAATAACAAAGAGCCGCCAATGCGAAAATGAGGAAAACATGCCAAAAATTATAACCAAAAAATAGAAAGCCTGACGTTAGCTTCGCTACCTGTAAAGCTTGCTTGACGATGAGTGACCTTAGTCGCGAGGGATTGGACGAGGTGCACTGTGCCAGACGGTGAGAAAATGTCACTGCTTGTTTGAGCTGGAGCAGACCGTGACTGCGACAGACGAGTCACAGTGTCAATAGAATACTTCATTATGTTAGATTAAAAAAAACACAATTGCGTTAAGATTATTGTTCTAATACTTTAAATAACTAAAAATTCAAGTTTTTATCGCTTTGCAATCTTGTAGGCAATAAAGTAAATGATTTTTTCTTTTTTATTGTGACTAGTTTATTAAATAAGCTGGTATCGGTATCTGGTGCCCCATGGTGTCTCCATGAAATTCGGCTGCAATTATTTTTCAATCGAAGCATGTATTTTTTTTGCAAAGAAAAAGATTAAGTTAAGCACACATACCTTTGTGTGAAGTATACATTTTTTGTTGGCCTTCATAAGAGCTAAGTGCCAAAGATTTAACTTATACCTTTTTACACAAGCCTTTTGGTAGTAGTAAAGTTTTAGTCCTCTCTTTGGAAAATTTATGGGCACAAAACCGTAGAATAAGCATCTGCATTGCGTCTGGAAATACATTATATTAATTAATTACATTTGCCAAATAATGGAATATCACTTTGCCATTGTGTATGTAGGATAGAGCCTTTTGTGGAAATTAATGGAAAATGTTCTATTTTGCAAAATCGGTTGAAACATTTTTGCAAAATTTATTGTAAATAACTTTTAGAACATATTTTTTATAGAACTTTTTTTGCTCGATTAGCCAAGAAAACTTGTTTGATTTTTAAATTCACTGGTATTAAAATTTACGTTTGTTAGTATTTATTTAGCCCTAAATTCCGCCGATTGACGCTCACGTCTTGAAGGTGGGTAAAAATGCTAATCAGCGTTGATCTGACCCGAAAGACAAAAGTGCTGTCGAAGGTCACGGATGGATTTTTTTTTCAATCGATCTTTTCATTGATCGATATATATAGCAGTTTATTACTCGCCTGCTCGTGTTCTAGTTTCTTTCGTATTTTGGTAGATGGAGCTTGTTGCAGAAGTTGTCTTACTATAAACGTAGGATGAGAGTTAAAACGGTCTAATTAACTTCGCAAGGGTGTTACATTGAGCAACCAGTGTTCTGAGGAGTCCCATAAGGACAAAACAGTTAACTGTCAATACTTATTAGGTGTCCATTAGATCTTGGACTCCCGTGAGGATAAGCTTTCGAGCTACCCACGGAAAAAATAAGAGAGAAACAAAAACTTCTTTTTTACCCGATTAGCCACAAAAACTTCTTTGATTTTTTTATAAGTTTGATGATACCTACATATCTTGCTTGAAAAATTTAGAAAGAGAATTAAAAAATTAGTTTTTTGTTTAATAAAAAATATGTTTATTATGTGATGCCTCATTTGAAAGGCTGTTCAAAGGCTTTTTAAATTAGCGTTAAATATCACTACCCTGGTGTGGGTGGTTCTTGACATACCTTAATTTTTGTTAGTACATGTTTGGCCAAAAAAAACTCTTTATCAGTAGAATGAATGTTCCAAAACTACCAAAATCGATGAAAGGGTCCATCCATCGACGTAAATGACAAAAACAAAATCGTCCAAGACCATAAATGAAAATGGTATAACAGTCCAATGGCAAAAACGGAATTCTTAATAAGCGGAGATTATACAAAAACAAAACAAGAGCAAAATAGGTCTCATAAAAGTTTGGCGGCAAATTTAAATCGGAAACAAATAATATTGTTGTCTTTGGACCCAAAAATACATAAAAAATTTAAAAAAAATGTCTGCTTAAGACCACACTGCAGAAGTGTAAACTTCAACAAGGCGAAATTAATAATACTGGCCCATAACATCTTCTGCAAAGCGGACCGAACCGAACTCTTCTGTGTACTGGCTTTCATCTGCATTCTTCATCATATCGCTCGCTGAATGTTTGTCACAGTTAGTCGACTCGAGCCGATTTCACCCGAATGAGCGTTACATAGCCGAGCCTGACGGCTCAGTTGAATTCACTACCCACAAAAACTGCCAAACGCGCCTAAAGAAGTTTACACTTCAATAAAGTCTGTTCTTTTCCTTTAATTAGCACCCCTGTCCTTCTTTTGAGATGCCTAAATCGATGTTAACTGTACCGAACCGAACCTTTTGGCCAATCAATTGCAGATGAATCGTAATTATAAAGACTTCTCTCGTGTTATAACGAGTGAATATGCAGGAATCTGGTTCCGGTTTTTTTATGGTAACTATCTGCTTCATAGTGTGAAAAGAAAATCCAAAGTTCCTTCACAACAAATTTTTAATTATTTAAATTTTTAGGTTATAATTCCCAACTAGTTTCGAACATACAAGTTCATCTTCAGGGGACAATAAAGATGGAAAATATAACAATAAAGAGAATATTTGTAGCAGATATTACATTACATAAAAGTTGGGTAGATTTACCATAACGTGAAGATCACATACAAATGCCAGACTCCAACAATTTCTTAACATTACAAAACATTAAACAATAAAAATATTTATAAAAGGTACATCAAAACCACTTAAAACTTACGCTAAATTAAAAATTACAACAATATTTGTTAAAAATTAATCAATTACAAACTGATGATACACTTCACGAGAGAAAAAAGTTATCGGTGGAGGGGGTGATGGATCTTCTGGAGCTCTGTCTCCGTAACTCTTACTTTCATGTGAAAGATAAGTTTTACGCGCAAAATGATGGACTCCCAATGGGTTCATCTCTTTCGCCATTGGTAGCAAACATCTACATGGAGTGGTTCGAGTACCATGCGATCAACACAGCAAGAGTCAAACGAAAACTATGGCTACGATACATGGATGACACATTTAATATATGGCCGGAAAATTATGACGAACTACAGAATTTTCTACACCATTTAAACGGTATTCGACCAACAATCAAGTGCACCATGGAAATTGAAAAAGATTCGGCCTTACCTTTTTTGGATGTTCTTGTCAAACGATTAGGCAGAAACATTCAAACCACTGTATATAGGAAACCTACACACACGGAACAGTACCTAAATTTTAAGTCTAATCATTCTGTTGCAACAAAACAAGGAGTTATAAGAAGTTTGTATTTAAGAGCCGTAAATATTTGTAGTAATAATGAAGAATTAACCATTGAAATTAACAACATTAAAAAGGACTTACAACAGAATGGTTATTCCGAGAAATTAATAAACTCAACGATATTTAAAATTAAAAACAAACTAAATGTACCAAATTCTAAAAATAATAATCCGTTAGGTGTTATTAACATTCCATATGTTCAAGGGATTTTAGAAAACATAAGACGAATAGCTAAACACTATAATATAAAAACAGTATTTTCTTCGGGAAATACGATAAGAAGTTTTGTAACTAAAACAAAACCAGACAATCCCTCAAATAATAAGGAATGTATTTACCAAATCCCGTGTGAGTGTGGTAAATCATATGTAGGTGAAACAAAACGTCCTCTTCAGGTTAGAGTAAATGAACATCTAAAAAGTACCCAATTAGGGGATATTTAAAAATCCGGTTTAGCAGATCATGCATGGTCAAATGATCACAGGATTCAGTGGTCAGAAGCTAAAGTTTTACATAAGGAGTCGCATTGGCGAAAACGAAAGTTTATTGAAGCTGCGTTTATAATGCAGAATAAAGAAGTTTTCAGTCAACCAAGCACGGACATACCAAACATATGGAAACCACTCCTTAAGGAAAACAGGCGTCTTAGGATTAAAAAGGGGGCGGGCCGTCACACCTGACTGCACACCAAGTAGTATAAGTAGTTGCCTTAAGACTGGATTGTTTAGTTTACACTTGATAAGGGTTAGAGATACTTACTAACCGAAACGTCGTGTTTTAAAATAAATAAAGACAATGGAAGTCCGAAATTTTATTTATACACAATCATTGTCTACGAGTTTCAAACAAAGAGTTAAAAATTTGTTGTGAAGGAACTTTGGATTTTCTTTTCACACTATGAATAGTAACCTTCACCCTGGAGAACTACAAAACCTTGAACTATCTGCTTATTGGTAGTTCTCTTTTTGTATTTTTAAGCCTAGTTATCAATAATATTTTGTAGTAAAAACTTATATAAATATAAATAAATTGATAAATAAAATGAACCAGATTAAATAAAAATTGACGTGATCAAATATCGTATTTGTATTTTTATTTGTTGCTAAGCCAAATATAGAAAGTAATTTAGTTCAAACGTTTTTATAGTCAAACGCTTTGCAGGCTGGAGTTCGCAGGGCACCGCTGCACAAAACGTTTATCTCTTAATCAATTTACTGCTCGGCCAGAACGGGTTAATTTTCGCTTTTAATTAAAATCACCCTCGATATATTTTATGGGTGGCGCACTAATTTATATTTATTGCTTTACGTTTTGTCTACATTTATTAACACCAAAATTTACTAACAAGATTATATACCACCCTCATCGACACTTTAAATTTATATACCTAATAGTTAAGGCAAGATTTCGGAAAATGCACTTTCAAGAAGCATTTTATATTACTTTTTGGCAAATGGTTGCATTTCGACCCCGCTGAATCCGAATATCCCTGTTGTCACCTCGAAATGTTGACAGGGGCTGATATATTCAAGATTGCGGCCAACATGGCGCCGAAATTTTAAATTGCCGCTGTAAAGCCCAAATTGACAGAGGTGTACATTCAAAATATATATCTATATAACTTTGAAAAAATATCATATTCGTTTTTTTTAATGGCTGCAATAACCTCCAGACCCCCCAAAATCTGATAGTCTGAGATTTCTTCAAATTTTCTTAAAAACTAGGCTTGTAAGAGTAAAATTTATAATAAACTTTATTGTAGACAATAAAATTCCCTTTTTAGTTAGACTGATAACAAACTCTCTAGCGGCGTTCGTTAATTCAAGTAATTTCAAAAAGTTGAAAAAATACCCATGTTTTTTCCAAGATTTATTGGATTTAAAAAAAAACTAATATCTATATTGTATTATAGTCAATAAAATTTGCTTTAAAATAATGTGTAACATAATCGGATTGGTTTCATAATTAAACCTTTAGGGGCATACGTAAATTAAATCAATTAAAAAAAAACAGAAAATAAACCACATTTGTTACAGGTTTTATATAATTTTCTCAGAAACTTACCTTAATATGAAAAAAATATGTACTATACTTTATTGTAGGAAGTGAAATTCCCTTTTAAAAAATATGAAACTCGGTGGGGTTTGACTTATAACAAACTCTCCAGCGACGACCGTAAATGGGGGTGATTAAAAAATACATGGTTTTTACACGATTTATTCAGTATTCTTAAAAACCAAACTCTTTATAAAAAAATGTATTTTATCCGTCATGGATAATAAAATTTCGTTTCAAACGATATATAAGAAAGTGAAAGTTATTTCATAGTTACCGCTCCAGTGGTGTCCTTAATTTAAAGTAGTTATTTAAAATCACCAAACTAATCAATTTTTTTACAGGTTTTATCCAATTTTTATAAAAAAACTAAGCTTCTTACGACAAAATGTCTTTCTAACTTTTCGGTAGACAATAAAATTTCCTTTTAAACCGTGTATCACAAAATGTGATTTGTTTAAACGGAAATTTGTTCGAAAACGTTTTCTTCGAACGGAACTTTGTTCGAAAACATTTTGTTCATTAAAAACAGCAAATATTTGACTAAGGGCTCTCTTTCTAACATATTTAAAAAAAAAAAACTCTCCTGACTTCTTTTGCGGGATCCTAGCGGGTATGAAACAAAACTAAACCGCACCGAACTGAACCTAATTGAAGTATCGGTTTAGTTCGGTTTGGTTTCACAACCTCTAGGATGCCGCGCCGGTTCGGTTCGGTTCGGTGGTTTCACACCCTCTAGGATCCCGCGAACGAAGTCAGGAAAGTTTTTTTTTTGAAAAAATATGTTAGAAAGTGTTTTCGAACAAATTTCCGTTTAAGCAAATTTTTTTTTGAACAAATTTCTGTTCGAACAAAATTTTTTCGAAGAAATGTTTTTTCAAACAAGTTTTCGTTCGAACAAAATGTTTTTAAACAAATTTTCCTTCGAACAAAATGTTTTCGAACAAAATGTTTTCGAACAAATTTCCGTTCGAACAAAATGTTTTCAAAGAAATTTCCATTCGAAGAAAATGTTTTCGAATCAATTTCCGTTCGACAAAACTGTTTTCGAACAAATTTCCGTTCGAAGAAACTGTTTTCGAATAAATTTCCGTTCGAAGAAACTGTTTTCGAACAAATTTCCGTTTGAAGAAACTGTTTTCGAACAAATTTCCATTCGAAGAAAATGTTTTCGAACAACGTGTTTTCGAACAAAGTTCCGCGACCCCTATTTGTAAGATAGATTAAGTTAGAAAGTATTTTTTTTCTAAGAAGCTTATTTTTATTTAAAAATACATAAAATATGTAACAAAAATTGATTATTTTGCTTATTCTTGAAAATGTATTTTTATAAGTACGCCACTGAACACTTTTTTGTGACGCAAACCCCACATTATATTACAGCTTTTTAAAGGAAATTATATTTTCTACAATAAAGTATATTACATATTTTTTCCCAAGAAGTGTAATTTTTGAGAAAATTTTATAAAACCTATACCAATTTACGGACGCCACTGAAGAGCTACTTGCTTTTCCTAACCTTATCGACCCATACATCGTTGGAAAGGAAATTTTTTTCTACACAAAAAACTGTTCTTTGCAATTTTCGATAAAAAAGGTTAGGTTTCGAGAAAATTGAATAAAACAAAAAAAAAACAGGTTTTTGTGGGTTTTGGGGGGATTCTCTCCGTCCCTGTCGATATTTCAAGTTGGCAATAGGAATACTCGGATTCAAAGGGGTCGAATTAGGGGGTAGTCTGTTGCCAAAAAGTAATATGATTTGCTTCTAGATCGAAAACGGAGAGCCTTTTTTTAATTTTTTGCTCTAACTAAAAAGGGTGATGACTTTAAATGAAACAAGTCAGCTGGGTTTTTTTACTAGATTTCTTTTGACGCAAAAAAAATTGATCAGTCCCCCAGGAAGTTTAGTTTAAAAATAGAAAAAAGAAAATTTGTACTAACACACAAAGTGTATGTGCTTGACTCTCATGTGCTAGAAAGAGATAAAGTGTAGAGGGATTTGTTTCTGGTTAGTTTTCTAGCCTAGTAAATGTAACATCTCCAAACGTCGTTTCTGTTTGTTTCACGTTTCGAAAAAATGTTTCGGTTTGGTTCGAGTTGGTTTCACACCTTCTAGGATCCCGGGAAAGAAGTACGGGAAGTTTTTTTTAATATGTTATAAAAAGAGATCCCGAGAGAGATCCGAACTGTTGCTGTTTTCAATGACGCTTTTTTAAATGTCGCTGTTTTTATTAGATGTAGCTCTTTTGAATATCGCTGTTTTGATATGACACTGTTTTAATGGTCCCTGTTTTCAATGTCGGTGTTTTGATAGGAAGCTTTTTTAAACTGTCGCCCTTTTGATATGTCGCTGTTATAATATGTCGTTTTAAATGTCGCTCTTTTGAACTAAAGCCATTTTAATCTATCAACCTCCAACTGGGGTAGCTTTGATCTCTTTATTTTATTTATTTATTTAGTTTATTTTATATAGGGGGTCAAGAGATACTTTGTTCGAAAGGTTTTTTAAATTCCTTTATAACATTGATATTAATTTATTTATCAGTTTTTGAGTTATTTGCATTGAAAAAATGTAAACTAATTATTTTAAATGCAAATGTCTTAAAAATAGGTTAGTACAATTTTTATTTTGGCAACGTTGCATCCTTAGTCAGAGCATATTATTTTAAAAGGCTTTCCGTTTTTCGGTCTAGAAGCAAATCATATTACTTTTTGGCAACAGACCATTTCCCCCTAATTTGACCCCGCTGAATCCGAATATCTCTGTTGCCAACTCGAAAATCGACAGGGACGAAACCCCCCCCCCCCCCCCCCAAACCCCCAAAAACCTGTTTTTTTTCAGTTTTATGCAATTTTCTCGAAAACTAACCTTTTTATCAAAAATTGCAAAGAAAAGTTTTTTGTGGAGAATAAAATTCCCTTTACAACGATGTATTGTTCAATAAGATTAGAAAAAGAAAGTAGCTCTTCAGTGGCGTACGTAAATTGGGTTTATTTAGAAAAAACATGTTTATTATAGGTTTTTCAAAATTTTCTCAAAAACTACACTTTTTAGGAAAAAATATGTAGTATACTTTATTGTAGAACATAACATTTTCTTTTAAAAACTTTATTAAAATGTCGGGTTGTTGCCATATTTAAGGTTTCAGGGGCATACTAATATAAACTTATTTTCAAAAATAACTGAAATAATCAGTTTCTCTTGCATGTTTAAATATCTTTTCTAACTAAGATTTTCAGAAAAAAATGTGCCTTTATTCTTTATTGAGGATAAGACAATTTCTTTTTAAATGATATATTACAAAGTGAGGTTAATGTTATGATAAATACTTCAAAAAGGTTCGTAATTTATACCTACTAAAATAAAATGTTTCCAAATTAAAATAAACTGTTTTTTGATTAGATTAGATATTTTGATTTATCTAAATAAGTTCTTTAAAGCAAAAAAACACCGGTGGTTATAAGGGGTGGGGGCAGAGGGGCCATGGCTCCCCCTAAGCAATATTTTTGTGCAGAAAGTAACAGTAGTAACTTTGACACAGGTGTTTTTGGTTATTTTTTTAAGCATATGGAACTAAAAATAAAGTGGTGAATCTTATGCAACGGTTTGGAGGGGGGGGGGGGGGGCATAATCATAATTAGGTACTCATACTTTCGACCTTTTGAACTTTCGACCTTTTGTTTTTTTGATCTTTTGTACTTTCGACCTTTTGTACTTTCGACCTTTTGTATTTTCAACCTTTTATTCGCCGCTCTTTATTATCCACCGAAAAGCTAATAAGACACAAATGCAGGCCGCGGTGTCTCAATACACCGCGGCCTGCATAGGTAGAAGTTTTCCGAAAAATTTATGTATGGCTTCGGTAGTTCAGTGGTGAAATGTTTGCCTAGATAGCAAGAGGTCCCGGGTTCGATCCCCGGATGGAGCAAAAAACTTTTTTCTTATTTTTCTTTCTTTAATTTTCACTTGATGTTTATAGTTTTAGGTCCTTGCATTATTTGCAAGTTGGTATTTAATAAGTGTTTTCATGTTAAGCTTATTTTTGAGAAAATTAGATAAAACGTGTAACAAAAATGGTTTATTTTCTGTTTTTTCAAAATTAATTTAATTTACGGATGCCCCTGAACTTTTATTTATAAAACCGATTTAATCATGTTATACGTCATTTTGAAGGAAATTTTATTGAGTATACCGAAATGGAATACATGGTTTTCTGTAGATATTAGTTGTTTAAAAAATTAAATAAATCTTGGAAAAAACATAGGTATTTTTTCAACTTTTTTTAATTACTTCAATTAACGGACGCCGCTGGAGAGCTTGTTATTAGTCTAACTTTATTAAGTTATACCATGAAGGGAATTTTATTGTCTACAATAAAGTATAATATACATTTTTCTCTTAGAAGCTTAGTTTTTAAGAAAATTTGAAAAAACCTCAAACTTTCAGATTTTGGAGGTTTTTGAAGCCATTAAAAAAAATATATGTTATTATTTTTTAGTTATACAAATATATATTTTAAATGTACACCTGTGACAATTTGGGCTTTCCAGCGGCAATTTAAAATTCCGCCGCCATTTTGGCCGCCATCTTGAATATCTCAGCCCCTGTCAATATTTCGAGTTGGCAACAGGGATATTCGGATTCAGCGGGGTCAAAATAGGGGGAATTGCCCATTTGCCAAAAAGTAATATAAAATGCTTTTAGAAAGTGGATTTTCCCGAATCTTGCCTGAACTACCTCTCTTATGGCACCGGTCGGGTCTCAGGAGAAACCCAATACATGCAAAACGAATACTGCTTTGCGAAGCTTCATCAACAAAGCGTCATAGGCCGTGCTTTCCTCGCAAACGAATGGCATTTTTAAAAGAAGAGACTGTACCACCACCAAAATTGTGATGAGAAGAATTATCTTGCTTCTAAAGGCAAATATATAGTATTTTAACCACTGATGAATTAATTGAAGACACAAGTGGATAAAGGCACCCTGTCACAAAATATTTATTCAAAGAAAAATGGGTTTTAAGATTTTCAATTGGAACTTTTTTGCTAATGTAATTTTGGGCATTTACTAAAAGTGTTTTTTTGAAATCTAATTCAACATTTTTTTTGCCTATTTGTCTATTTAAAAAAACCTTTATATTTTAGGAGAAATTTGTACTTTAAGTGGACATGAAAAACTCACAAAACTGTGTTGAAAGTAAATGGAAAAAGGTGTTATGTACTCAAAAATATGCATTTTTATTGAAAAAGTAACAAAATCTAAAAGAAAGTCTAATGAAACTAATTGGTTCTTCTTTTTTGCTTAGGATTTTTTACGTTTTCTTAAAAAAAAAATTTATAGAACCATTTGTACTCTTCCTTAACATATTTCAACTGTTCACGCAAGTTACCCGATTTTTTGGCAGTAAGACCTCCTCTTTTCTCTGTAATTCTTTGTAGTGTAATATTGTCCTCCTTGCGAATTACCACTTCCTTTTTTAACAGATCGACTTTATGGAATGGTGAGTATTCATCATAATTTTTTTTGTATAAATAGCTGCCAAACTGGTCAACTCTAATCCACATCACACAAAACTGACTTTTTTACCAAGCTCCTGGGAGTTCTTCAAAGTTATAGAAATAATTTTCCATATCGACAGGAGCACAATTTTTCTTACTCTAGGAAAAATTTTATCCATTGTTTTTTATCCATTCATCACCTGAATATTTTTAACAAAGGTATCGTAAAAAAAGGACTTCACCAAGCTTGTTATTATTTTTATTCAAAATGTGCAGCTTTCCTGGAAGTTCTTCAAAGTTATAGAAATAATTTTCCAAATTGAGAGAAGCACAGTTTTTCCTTTTACACCGACCATTGGATAAAGATGTCATGTTACCTTGACACTTTTATTCATTGTTTGAAGAAAAAAATATGGTACATAGCACCTTGATCACTGAATATTCAGCTTTTTAACAAAGGTATCGTAAAAAAGGACTTGCAAATCAAAATTGGGCTTATTTTAAGCCTTTTGAAAGAAAAAAATCCATTTCTGAAAAAATGTTACAAGGCACCTTTATCCACTCGTGTCTTCAATTATATTTATTTTTCTAGAGAAAACTCAATAATGTTTAATTTAAATTTTATTTTTATTTTCCATAAAAATATCACACTCTAGAAGAACATTTTAAACTTTTAAGTAGTAAAGGTTTAAGTACGTAACGTGTCTTTTGAGCTTAGAATTTATTTTGGTTGCGTCTAAAACTATAAACGTAGATTAGCGTTAGAGTTAATTGGTACACAGTAAAACCGGAATTACGACCCTGCCTTGTGGATAGCGTTAAATTAGACAAACGCGATACAAGAACCACATTAGCAAGAATCAATTTTTTAACAAAAAGCCACACAACACCCAAAATCAGTTGAGTCAATGTATTTAAATGTTTCAAAACTGTTTGTACAGAATCCCTATCCATCGTCATAAATGACAAAAAAAATGGTCCAAGATCGTAAAGGAAAATGGTATAACAGTCCAATGTCAAAAAGGGAATTATTAATAACAGGGCATTACCAAAAACGTCATTTAACAAAACGGGACAAGAGCAAAATCGAAGTTTAGTATCTTTTATCAATACCGGGCCAAATCCAACAGAAAAAAACCAAAAAAAGGGGCCGGGCCTAGCATGCGGAACTCTCTCTTTTCTTTTTATGTATGCTGGTTCCGTCTCTCTTCCTCTCGTACAAATCGGTATCATGGGAGTTTGGCGGAAAATTTAAATCGGGAACAAATAATATTGTTTTTTTAACCCAAAAATTTATAAATATTTAAAAAAAACTATTTTTTTTCCTTTAACTTTTGAGAGATCAAAATCGGTGTTAACCTAAGCTCTTGGTTAATTAATTGCAAACGATTCCTAAACTAGGGTCCAACACGGCCCCGCCTGACCTTGCTTAATGAAAATGCCGTATCTGCTATAAAAATCCCTATGCAGATACAGCGTTTTCATTAAGAATGGCTGTAAAAGAGGTTGCAGTGAAGGGCACTTCAAATCTATAGCAATATCAGAACCGCTCTTCGTTAGTTGGAGACACAAGCAAGGCCCGACCGACCTTTTTATGATTTTTCCATTTTTATTTTGTCCGGTTTTGATAAAAGACTAAGACTTCGATTTGCAGATAATGCAGAATAAATAAGTTTTAATTCAACCAACCGTTTTTCCACGGCCCTGCTCTCAACACTAAATACGTACTGAAAGTTAGGTCCGACTTTATAGTGATTTTTCAAGTTATATAACGTTTAAAGCTTTGAAAAAAAAAGGTGTTCTATTAAAAAGCAAGACATAAGTGATTTAAAAACGCAGTGAGTACACCAATTTTAACTCATAAACGATTAAATCGATCGTTTTTGGCATCCACAACATCAAGGTTGCGCGCGCACAGTTGTCTGATCTTAGTAGACAGCTAGGCGACACCCGTGCAAAACACTCGTCATCGAATAGGACCAGACTATAATTATTTCAATAAAGCGGAAACATCCAAAGTAACACAAAAATGGACACACCTGATGGAGTCATAAGTACATGGACCCACACACCCCCTCTACTATTCTGAATACCAACACCACAGCTTCTGCTTCCAGCGTAAAATCAACTGTAGCCTCACAGCAATTGTTTCCCAGAAAAGAACAAGCCATTCTTTTACCAGCGCTAAATAATGTTGTTTTGCAGGAATATATTTTCGCAATCGACGAGACAAAATTGGACCAAAAAATATAATATTTTCATCACGCATCTCTAACAACAGAATCTGCATCTACTTGTCAGTTAAGTTAAGAGTATGGTTCAATAAAAATCGATCAAGAGATCATTCAAGTAAGAAGACTTATCACACCATCGCAGCGACTAGTTTTGTCAAATGTATGCCCGACAATTCCTCACAAGCTACTTGAGGAAAAACTTACTTCTTTGGGTATTAAACTGGTTTCACCAATAACTTTTCTCAAAGTAGGAGTAACAAAGCCCGAATATAATCATATTTTGAGTTTTCGTCGTCAAACTTTTATAACGCCTCCGGAAAACATAACTTTAGCCAGATCTATCATAGTTGACCACGAAACCAATAAGTATTTTTATCTCAAAATGGAATGTCATGCTTCAAATGCAAATCTCCAAGACACATTGCTGCACAATGCCCGAATAACCCACAAGAATCAGAAAATGCATCGACCAATCAAATTGAAACCTCGCAACAAACTGTTTCATTAGAAGAACTGGCAGGTAACCATCAAACTCTAACATCAGAAGAACCGACAGGGAACCAACAGAAGAGAAATTTCGAAGAAATAAAGACTCCACCCATAGAATCTTCCCAACAAGGCAATAATATTTTTACAAAACCAACACCGCAAAAGGAATCGAAAAAACCTAGAAAAACTAGCGACTCACTAAGCTCCGAATCTGCAGAAAATATTTTTGAACCTGCAAAAAATTTTATTGCTCACATAAGCCTAAAGTTCCACTTAAATACGACGAACTCAAGGATCTGTTTATAAACATACATGGATCATCAGACCCCATCCCAATTGCCTTAAAATACACAAAGGATCTCTTCGAATTAAACAAAATGATCAAAGAGGTTTATCTACATGTTACAGCAAGAAGCGCGAAACCCAAAATAACGAAACTTAGAAGGAAGATTGCCAAGCACTTTGACTTTGATGACGACGCTACCAGCGACGCGTCGCAGGACCACAAGGCCAATTAAAACTAACCATGTTTTAAATTAGTATTAATATCATAGCATTAAAAATGGTTAAAAGTCAACATTCAATCTTATAGTAGAATTTAAACGGTTATTTACTTCACCTACAAATTCTCCTAATTTTAATACAGGAAATAAAACCCTCCATAATTTGCCTTCAAGAAACCCATTTTATCCCGGCAAAGAATACTGCCCAAAGAAATATAATGCTTTTTATCTTAGTCGCCAAAATCAAGAAAAAGCAAGCGGAGGAGTAGCAATACGCGTCTATAAATCCATCAAAGCGAAAGAAAACGTACTAAGAACAGATTTTGACGCCTTGTCAGATTTTTATCTATTTGAGTGTTCAAGAAATACACGTAAAACGCAATATTCTTACAAAAAATTCTGATCTACATTCATATGCCACAAGAAACTCAAATAATTTAATGATAGAGAAACACAGATTGATAAAAACTAGTAAAAATAGCAGTAACCCAGAATTAATTAAAAATGAACTAGCCACTATAACAGAAAATATGAAGAACTATGTCAAAATATATACTGATGCATCAAAAACGTTAGAGGGGGTTGGAGCAGCGGTCGTAATAAAAGATACTGAAATACTCAAATTTCAATTGACAAAACACACCAGTGTGTACACAGCAGAACTTTATGCGATCTATGAAGGCCTAAAATATACACTTAACAAAAGACTAAAAGCAACTTTAATTTTATCGGATTCCCTAAGTTCTATCCAGTCAATTTGCTCAGTATATTCAAAACATCCCATAATTCATATGATTAAAGACATAATATATAAGATACAATAATTCGCACTTAAAGTAACTTTTATGTGGATTCCATCACATGTCGGTATCGCGGGCAATGAAACGGCTGACCAACAGGCCAAACTGGCAATCAGTGACTATTTTGACTTTACACCTATCAATAAAGCTGTATATAGTGACTTTAAAGTGTTCATTAAATTTAAAGTGCTAAACATATGGCAAGACCAGTGGAATACATCAAACTCTAAATTACGCAAAATTAAGACCTCTGCTAAATCATTGCCATTTTTATCCAACTCAAGAAAAGCACAAGTTTACTTGTCCAGGATTAGAATAGGTCATACGAAAATTACACATGAACATATTTTTAACAAAACAAATCCTCCCGTATGTACACAGTGCCGAGAACCTATTGCGGTCAAACACATTTTAATTGATTGTGTAGCTTAGTAACATTGGTGTTCTTTTAAACAATAAAACAAAAAATTCAAACAGTGTCCTAGCTTTTTTAAAAGACTGTAAGATTTTGCAATGTATTTAAAATAATAGGGTTACATTAAGTTAATTTGCGCTAATGACCCTGTGTGGTCGATGCGCTTTAATCTAAAATAAAAAAATAAAAAATTCAACCAAGCACGGACATAATAAAGATATAAAAACCACTCTTTAAGAAAAAAATGCGTTTTGGGATTAAAAAGGAGGCGGGCCGTCACACCTGACTGTACACCAAGTAGTATAAGTAGTAGCCTGTTGACTGGATTATTTAGTTTACACTTGAAAACGGTTAGAGATATGTACTAACCGAAATGTCGTGTTGAAAATAAATAAAGACAATTGAAGTCCAAAATTGTGTTTCTACTCAATATTTGTCTACGAGTTTCAAACAAATGAATGTGATTTATATTATTATCCGTAGTGTCTATTAATGTAAACTAAGGATATATAAAAGTTTTCATAATTATATACTTATGTAAAGTAACAAATACACAAAACCAAAGGAGACTAGATTTTCTTTATGAAAATAATAGACTATTAATACTTTGCAAATAGGTTTGCATTCAATTGTATATAGTATTGTTCAGATTTGCAACGGTAGTAAACTGTAAACCGAAGCTACCCTAATCTTCTTCGATCTTCGGTTACTTGGATTTAACCCTATTCAACATACACACATATATTCTATGGCGGTTTATCCTTATAAAGATGTCCAGTTTAAGGATTGGTTGAGGTAGGTATGCCTAAAAAAAGGTAAACGGGGTATAGTATGGTAGTGCCCACTTGTAAGTCAAGCTTGACTTCCAGTGGATAGGGGAGTAATTACCCCCCCCCCCCCCCAACTGTATTTTAAACTCAACATGGATAAATGTGATGAATGAATGAACAAAGACTTGTGGGCAGGAAAAACCCATGCACTTAGGTCGCCTTGCTGGCCCGTCCACTGTTTTAGCCATGAAAACCCGCCGCCTTAGCAAAGGAGCAGATTTTTCTTGGTTGAAACTTTCTAATATCGCTAGAGCTAAGCACACAGCTTCCGAAATGTGACTGTCTTGACGCCGTGAGTGCCGGGCACTCGGTTAAGATATGTAAAGAAGATTCTTCATCCTCCATACACCATCGATATTCCGAGTCCTCAACGATTCCCTGAATGCTAAGGTATTTATTAAGGCGACAGTGTCGTGTTAAAAGCCCTACGACCAGTCTCAAAGGTATGGGTGGATATTCTCGAGCGGGGGCGGGAGGAACATTTATTTTAAAAGTCGGCCATCAACTTCGTGCGAAAGACTTCTGTTGCCCTTGCTACGAAGCCGGTTTTAGTCTTCCTGAAGACTTATGAGTTTGTTTTAATCGCGTGTCATTATTTGTTTTTGGTATCGTTTGTTTATAAAATGGTTTATATTAAATAAATACCGTCGATTATATAATTAACTGTGCAAATTTAAACACGTTGACATATGAACTCCGATGACAAATAAAATCTTTGAGGCCACATAGACCTGAACTAAAAATTAACCAAAATTTTAGTGCAACTAATGCCGAGGGGTGTTCCAAAAAAACTTATAATAGAAAATTTTAAAAAAAATTATTCGAAGCTGAAAACTGGTTGTGCGTTATTTGTCTTGTTATGAACCTTCCACGAAGTGATGCTGCGTGACAAAGGGAATGTGTGAAATTAAGCAGTGAAAAGTTAAAAAGACACAAAGTAAGTGGTATTCATTTAAATAACCACATAGAATTTTCTATGCTAGGCAAGACTGATATTAGGTCCCAATTGAATAGTGCCGATAGGCAAAACATTACCGAACATAATGAAAATGTGACACAAAATAGTAGGTTAATGGATAATAATATTAATTAATAAAATTTTGTGGGATTTTTGAGGTTGCTCTACAGGGCCATGATGAGTCTGAAACTAGTGCTAATCCGGGAATTTTGCGGGGCCTTGTAAACTTATTGGCGGAAATTGATGGAACTTTAAAAGACCATATAAATAAAACAAATAATAGAGTATTTATGGGTTTATCGAAAACCATACAAAATGAACTGCTAGACTCTATTTACACGGTTTGCCGAAATTTAATTGTTTCTGATGAAACGACGGACTGTGCTACTGTATCGCAACTTTTTATAGGTTTTTTGGTAATTAAGGACCATACTGCGGAAGGAAAAAGTGGTGAAATTTTAAAAGAACGCGAGAATATTGGGATTAACAAGAACCCTCAAAAACTGACTGCACAAAGCTACGATGGTGCCTCAGTTATGAGTGGTAAAGGCAATGGGGTACAAGCTAAATTACATGCAGCAAATCAAAACAAACAAATAAGAGTTTTTTTTGCAACATTGAGAGCTTTAGCTCATTTTTTTTGAAGGTCACCAAAATGTACGGCTGTTCGTGACGAAGTGGTCAAAAAACGTCTACCTAGGTCAGTCGCTACTAGATGGAATTTTAAGAATCGATGCCTTGAGCAAATGATAGAAGATCCTACAAATGACAAGACCACAGTTAGAAAAGCATTTGGTCTAAAAAATATGCTAAAAGATCCGGACTTTCTTTATTGGCTAAATTTTTTTAACAAGATTATGCCCAATTGTGACATCCTCTTTAATCAATTACAGAGCCGCGATATTGACAGCGTCAAAATGTAAAAATGCTTGTCTTCATTTAAACAGTCGATACAAAATGGGAGGGATTCAACTGATTATGATTACTTTGCTAAAGAAGCTGATAACCAAGACAATGATGAATCAGTGTCGCAACCAAAAAGGGCGCGTTATCAAGATAGTCATAAAAATTTGCTAAGGAAGTATGTGATGCTATCATTACATCAATGGAAGATCGATTCCGGTTCTCTGATCACCTCTCCATAGCTATATGTTTTCAGCCACAGGTATTTTCTAAATTTCAATTATTATTTCCCGATACGGAGTTTAAACAAGCAGTAAAAATGTTTAACTTGGACAAATATTTGTTCAAACATGAATTAACAGTTATTTACAGCAGACAGGATTTTTCAAGTGCGTCGGGTGCATTACCCTTATTACAATGCTTTTATAAAAACAATTTGTGCGATGCGTTTCCAGAGTCCGTTAAATTGTTAAAAATCATATGTACAATGCCTATGACAACAGTTGAATGTGAACGCTCCTTTTCTACATTAAAACGTATTAAAACATTTACGCGAAATACAATGTGTGAAAGTAGATTAGATTAGCTTAGCTATGTGTTCAATTGAAAGAAAATTGTTGACTACCGACAATTTTAATGAACTTGTCGTTGAGCCCTTTGCGTATGTAAAAGAAGGGCGAAACACCAAGTAGCTGTCTGTTTGGAAAATACTAAAATAAAATTGTTTCGGTAAGTTTTTTATCTCATTTTTCATGCAATTTAAATTTCTGCCCCCCAATTCATAACGTCACTAGCCGCTACTGTCGCCGACGCTTTAAAGTCTATACATAGTCCTCAACGCCATGTATTCCAGGAACAGAGGTAGAGGGGGCAGTCCCGCTAGCCTTCCGGTAGCCCTAGTGGTTGACAAAATGTAATAAATGTGATACTATGACTCCATACATTCACCTCCCTCATAATTTGTTCAGTGAAACCCAGATCATTAAGCATTATTGATAAATTACTTGCATCTAAGTGCGGATTTAAGAGTGGGGGTTGGTCAGGGGTAATCTCCCCTCCCCTTATAATTTTTTCTGACAAATTATTACCCCCCCTAGATTTTGACTCAGGTCCGCCCTTGTCTTACATAAAGAAAACCGCATCTTGTTATGGCACGTAAATACCAGAGATTCTTTTAAATAATCTAACAAAACTTCGGGTATTTTTTATTAATTGTCATTTTAAATTTAAGCTCGGAAGTATCTGAAGAACTAGTTTAGAGACTTTATTTATTTTAAACACGACGTTTTTGGTTAGTAAGTATCTCTAACTGTTTTCAAATGTAAACTAAACAATCTAGTCTCTAGGCTACTACTTATACTACTAGGTGTGCAGTCAGGTGTGACGGCCCACTCCCTTTTTAATATTAAGATGCCTGCTTTCCTTAAGGAGTGATTTCCATATGTTTGGTATGTCCGTGACTGAAAACTTCTTTATTCTGCATTATAAACGCAGCTTCAACAAACTTTCGTTTTCGCCAATGCGACTGTTTATGCAAAACTTTAGCTTCTGACCACTAGTTCCTGTGATCATTTAACCATACATGACCCGCTAAACCGGATTTTTCAATATCCCCTAATTGGGTACTTTTTAGATGGTCATTTACTCTAACCTGAAGAGGGCGTTTCGTTTCACGTACATATGATTTACCACACTCACACGGGATTTGGTAAATACATTCTTTATTATTTGAGGGATTGTCAGGTTTTGTTTTAGTTACAAAACTCCTTCTCGTATTTCCCGATGAAAATACTGTTTTTATATTATAGTGCTTGGCTACTCGTCTGATGTTTTCTGAAAGCCCATGAACATATGGAATGTTAATAACACCCAACGGATTATTACTTTGAGAGTTTGCTACATTTGGTTTGTTTTTAATTTTAGAGATCGTTGAGTTTATTAATTTCTCGGAATAAAAAAAATGTATATTTCTACTCAATCATTGTCTACGAGTTTCAAATAACTACAGTGAAATTCGCATATAGCGAACCCATTTATAATGAACACTCGCTTCTAGCAAACCCTGTTCAAAATACCCAAAAATGTTTTTTTACTTAGGTATACAATATCTCTATATGTCTTCTTATAGTAAACCTCGGATATAGCGAACCAGTTTCCGAGCAATCTACGAATTCACTATATCCGGACTTTACTGTAGTTCAGCTTACACCCCTCTAACCGTCTCCGTATCGTTAAACAAGAATATGTAAAGATCCTTAAATGTCATAGACCGTACTAAAATCCGCAAAATTTGTAAGGGTGGGGTTTTACATAGACGTTAATGAAGTCGGGTTATGCGTAAACGCGTCGCGTGGACAGACTGTGAATAGGCAAATATAAAATGGCTGCTTTTCAGTTATGCAATAAACCATAAAGGAATGTTCCACGAATTGTGCTTGTGTAGGAACGGCGTGGCGGACTTTTATCTTATGACAGGACCGGACCTAATAGACAATTAATTTTGAATTGGATGAATTAAAACTAACAATCTACAAGATTTCCAAGTTAGTGGCGGCCAGTGTATAAGAGCTCCACAGATACAACCCGTTTCCTGATTCTGGTCACAAAAAATTATCTTTGATATAGGTAATATAAGTTTGTCCGATCCCAGTAGGTGTACATATATCTATTCATCAATGCCGTTTGTCCGCTCCCACAAAGTATCGTTGCAGCACCGGCAATATAAGTCACGAAATAGGAGGTCGCTCTTAAAATGACCAATAGGAAACGAGAACTATTTCTAGAAGGGATATCAATTGTCGCTTTTAGTGCTTGAGCTAGGTACGTCATTATCGAGAGCTGCAAATGTTCTAGTCTAGCCTGTGCTCGTCGTGCTTCTTTTGGTTGCCCGTACGGTTTTCGCTTAGGATTTTTAGATTAACCGGTTATCGAGTTTCTTGATTTGATTGTTTCGAACTCTTTTGGTAGTATTAATTAATTGTTAAAGATTTAAAATATAAGAACTTTTTAAGTTTGAAAATTGGCGAAGGAATCTTCAACCCGGGGAACAAATTACATAAAAAAATATATAATCAGTTTTTATGACAGTAGCACACCATGAAGTTTTCACAAAGATTGAGTAAATTTTGAAGTTATTTTATTAATTTAAGAACAGAGAACACAACAAATTTTTATTTTTGATACCTTCCTTTGGCAGCACTACCCTTTTAATAGGTCACGAGCCGCTGCTGCTTCAAATTTTGTCTAGCAATCCTGATCTTTCTTTGAATGTTTTTTTAATTTTAATAGTTTATATTTTACCACTTTGTTTTTATGTAGACCCTTTCATTCATTAAGTCAAATAAGTATGTTTTGATTTTCAGGGATCCTAGAGAAAGAGAAAAAAAAGGGCACCAAAAATATACAGGCCTAGACCCTGAAAAAATTATCTGATATTCCAAGGCCTACTTTTATAATTGGTCTTTTGCAAAATATTCATTTTTTATTTGTTGCTTTCAAACTTTTTTCCGATTTTTTATAGCAAAATTAATTTAAAATCCAAAAGTACCAGTGGTATTAATTTAAAAAAAATTATACTACAAAAACAATAATTTTTTAGTGTGATTTGTCAAAAGCCGACATTCCGAGGTTTATTGCCGTGACATGACCATCGAAAAAAAATCAGGCCTTGGCTTGTGACGTCAACAAAGTGGTAGATCGTGACCCGTGCATTTTGATAGCCTTACAACCAGTCTCAGCATGAGCCAGCGACTCAAAGTTGTCTCCAAAAATTATGAAGTAGTCTACTATTCCAGTAATATTTAAGTTATATTTTAATTCTACCATTAGCTAAACACGGTCAATCAAAAACTTCTGGCGGTTATGCTGTACGTAAATACCTATTGCAACAAAATGCACTGAGTTCGACTCTGAATTTTCATTAAACACTCTGAGAGATCCGGAAACTTAATATGTGGCTAAAGAGAGAGAGTTACGGCCCTATAAACGATGCATACCTAATGATATTGTCAAGTTGCCATTGCTTTGTCCAGAGTTCAAATTAAAGGTGTTTGACAAGTTTGAAGCTCAGAAAGGATGGTATCATCCTGTAACGAAAGTAAGTCCTAGATACCAGAATTTACTAAGACCTTAAGTGCAGGTGCTCAAGGCTAGGAATTAAATTAAGGTTCATAGAGTTATTACTAACAGAAAACTATTTTTTTTTACGTTTTGAGGTTTATTAATTTATCTATAGGACATTGAAGAAGTATGCTGAAAATATCCCGGACGCCGTTAGATCCTGCCTGACTCCACACCACAGTAAGGCACCATATTTCTATGGTTTACCAAAGATCCATAAGAAGGATATACCACTGCGACCAATTACCAGCTCCAGGGACTCACCGACCAGCCCTTTGTCGAGGTTTTTGTTGGATATAATTCAATAAGTCCGAATCGTTTGTCAAAAACATTTGGTCGAGATTTTAAAAAGGATCGAATTAGATCCCAACTATAGATTTGATGTAGAAAGTCTTTACACCAACGTGCCAATAAATGAGTCACTCAGTATCATTAAAAACAGATTACAAGCTAATGTTACACTTTAGTGGTGTGCAAGTACTATCTACTCGATACTTTAATATCTGATACATGGGCGGATTCGAAGTAATCGAATCCTTCGACGCCAAATACTCGAATCCCGAATGGGACCGAAGCCGAAGTGTTACTTTAGTATCAATCATATCGGCATCGGCCGTATGAGTAACGAGTACTCCAATACTTGTACTCATTTGGACCGATATTTATTTACTAAATTATTAAATGAACTATTGCGTATACGTATACGATTGACAACATAGAAAATACAAAATATACTCGATACTTGAAAAAGTAATCGTTGCACATCACTATTACACTTCACGAGAGAACAACGCTATCGGTGGAGGGGGTGATGAATTTGTTAGAGCTCTGTCTCCGTAACTCTAACTTTCAAGTGAAAGATCAGTTTTACTCGCAAAATGATGGACTTCCAATTTTTTTTGCCAGTGGTAGCAAACATCTACATGGGGTGGTTCGAGGACCATGCAATCAATACCGTAAGAGTCAAACCAAAACTATGGCTACGATACATGGATGACACATTTATTATATGGCCGGAAAGCGATGACGAACTACAGAATTTTCTACACCATCTGAACGGTATTCGACCAACAATCAAATGCATCATGGAATTTAAAAAAGATTCGGCCTTACCTTTTTGGATGTTCTTGTCAAACGATTAACGATTAGACAGAAACATTCAAACCACTGTATATAGGACCCATACACAAACCGGCCAGTACCTAAATTTTAAGTCTAATTATTCTGTTGCTACAAAACAAGTTAGTTATAAGAAGTTTGTATTTAAGAGCCGTAAATATTTGTAGTAATAGTGAAGAATTAACAACATTAAAAAGGACTTACAACAGAATGGTTATTCCGAGAAATAAATAAACTCAACGATCTTTAAAATTAAAAACAAACCAAATGTAACAAATTCTCAAAATAATAATCCGTTGGGTACTATTAACATTCCATACCTTCAAGGGTTTTCTGAAAACATAAAACGAATAGCCAAGCACTATAATATAAAAACAGTATTTTTATCGGGAAATACGATAAGGAGTTTTGTAACTAAAACAAAACCAGAACCCTTAAATAATAAGGAATATATTTACAAAATCCAGTGTGAGTGTGGTAAATCATATGTAGGTGAAACGAAACGCCCTCTTCAGGTTACCCAATTAGGGGATATTGAACAATCGGGTTTAGCGGATCATGCATGGTAAAATGATCACAGGACTCAGGGGTCAGAAGCTAAAGTTTTTTATTGGCGAAAAATAAAGTTTATTGAAGTTGCGTTTATAATGCAGAATAAAGAAGTTTTCAGTCAACAAAGCACGGACATACCAAACATATGGAAACCACTTCTTAAGGAAAACAGGCGGCTTAGGATTAAAAAGGGGGCAGGCCGTCACTAGATTGTTTAGTTTACACTTCAAAACGGTTAGATTTACTTACTAACCGAAACGTTAGAGTTCAAAATAAATAAAGACAATGGAAGTCCGAAATTTTGTTTTTATTAATTTATAATACACTAACATTTGTTAACATAGAAACATTTATAGGTGTCTTTTATTACAAAACAACTCAAATATAATTTATAATTTAAGTAAAATAAAATTGTATTTTTAAACCGATCGGTCATATAATGTGGACTTCAGTACTCACCTGCAGCGGTAATAGATCCCTTGTAAAACAGGACTAAATTTTAGGAAAATAGCAAAACCTCTGATCACCCTACAGGAAACGAAATCACAAACTATTTCTTGAATCTTATTTTCTTCAAAAATTAATGGATAAATATCCTAAAATAATAGTTTTACTTGCCATTTAAACCAAATAAATTTACGTTCGCGAAGAATATACGAGTCGTGCGAGAATAAGCAATTTTTGAATTTTATTTATGTTTTTCATTGTGAAAAAGGTTAAAAAACGAAGTAAACATTCAACCACAATTTGGTGCTCACCCCATAATAAATACTGTTAATAGAATACAGGGTTTTACATTTACTGAAGTGCTGATCAGTGCTATCAAAACGAACCGCCGCGTTCCTTTGCACGTCCCTGAGCTTTTAACTGCTCAATTATTCAGTTTTAAAAATTATATCTTAAGCACGAAAGTGACTTAACAGTTTTATGTACCTACTAGACAAGATTTAAACGACTGTGTGGGTGTGGGTTATGTGCGGTTTAATCGCGACTCCAGGCCATAGAAATGCCTGGATTATGTTCTGACGTGTCACTCCGAATTTCGACTAAATGTAGGGACTCGTGGTTGGAGGGTTTAGGAGAGCTACATCTTGTGACAATTGTAAACATTTATTACATAAACACTATGTGTAACTATTTTAGTTATAGTTATAGTTGTAATTTTTTATAAGGTTTTCAGATATTAATAATTTACCGGTTAATTGATCCCTAGTTAAACGGTGAAAATAGGACAACGAGGTGAATTTACCCATTATCTTCTTACTGTAAATAACTGTTTGTTCCATATTGAGATATCTTTTTTTTTGTAATGACTTTAAAATAAAACTATATTATTATAAATTATAAATTATTATTTTTTGATTGTATCGGCAAACTGGTCAGTTGACCAAAATCCGGTCAAATTGACTAAAAAACCCGATCTCTTGAATCAAAGTATTATGCACTTGAACTAAGAAATTGGAGCGAACCAACCCCCCTGGGTTCTTGGTTTAATGGAATGCCAAGAGTTTTGTGACGTACACCAAGATCTTTTATCTCTTGCGCCAAGAACCAATTGATCTTTCGTCAAGGGTAAAGTGGTCTTAAATCAAAAGTACATAATATTAACCCTAGATGTAACCCAATGAACATTTTCTAAAACTTCTGGTGACAGAAATTTTTATAAATTTTATATAGAAGGTTTCATTATAGGTTTATTGTTTATAGAAAAGTTTTACAAGATTATTGTATTCATGGTTTTATTAAAAATCCTAAACGGACAAAACTTAATTTTTTATAAAATTGGTGTTGGTTTTATACCTTTAATAATATTATAAAACTTTGCTCAAAAATTATTATAAAGTGTTTGTGAATTATTTCAATCAATTATTTAATAAAAAATTAAGGACCCAGCGAAAAAAGTTTTATAAATTGGTGTTTTACATACTTTTTTCCTCAATCCTTCCGTTGTTAGTTACTGGCCACGAAAAAATAAACATTTGCATAGTGCAAAACGGAGCCAGTATTCCTCAAAAACTTAATGTTGGGATTTTGGGTGACAATAAAATTGGTCCTTTTGTGATAAATTATTTAGCTTTGTTACATGGCCATATCATTGGGTGGCGGAACAAAGGTCAAAAGACAAAAGATCGAAAGACAAAAAATCGAATACAAAAGATAAAAACCACAAAAGAGGGAAAAACAAAAGATCGAAACTACAAAAGATCGAAAAGGCAAAAAATCGAAAATACAAAAGATCGAAAAACAAAACATCGAAAGACAAAAATCGAAAATACAGAAGATCGAAAGACAAGAAATCAAAACAGTGCGTATCAAAATAGCGCGTTTCAAAATATCGCTATTACATAGTTCGACTAAGGGGTCTCTAACATATTTAAAAAAATAAAAAACTTTTCTGATTCCTTTTCTGGGATCCTAGAGGGTGTGGTTCTACTAAGGGGTCTCTTTCTACCATATTAAAAAAAAAAACTTTTCTGACGTGTTTCCTGGGATCCTACAGGGTGTAAAACCAAACCGAACCAAACCGGTTCGGTTCGGTTTGGTTACACACTTTCTAGGATCCCGGGAAAGAAAGGAAAGTTCGTTTTTTGAAAAAATATGTTCGAAAAAGAAACTTAGTCGAACTATAGGATTTACATATGTTAAGTGTGGCAAGCCATCGATTTATTTATTGGTTAGGTCATTTTACTTTACCTGAGCTTGCCGAAACTATTTATGTGAATATACATAAGCAGACCTGATATTGGTATATTTTGATCTTATTTACATGCGATTTTTTTCTATCTTTTGTCTTTTGATATTTTGTTTTTCGATCTTTTGCCTTTTGATCTTTTGTCTTTCGATCTTTTGATCTTCTGTATTTTCAATCTTTTGTTTTTCGTCATTCTGTATTTTCGATCTTTTGTAGTTTGGAACTTTTGTTTTTCAATATTTTGTAGTTTCGATCTTTTGCCTTTTTGATCTTTTGTTTTTCGATCTTTTCTATTCTAAATTTTGTCTTTCGATCTTTGTTCCGCGCCACCTCATATAATTCCTGCCATTCGGCAGGTGCCATAGGCGCCAAAATGTTGATTTTAACCAAATTTGGTTTATGCAAGATGGTGTGAGAGTTTTTCAATAAAACATTTTCAAGGCGGCCGCCTATTACAGCTGGCCTCCGAGATCACCATTTGGCACCCAATGATTTTTTTAATAAGGCTATTATACCATAAGCCAAATTTATTCGCGTGCCCATTTAAGAGCTACCACTTTGAATGAACTTCGGGCAAAAATAATCACCACTATACAATTAGTAATACCTGAAATGCTAAGTAATGTCCGAACTGAATTTTATAACAGGCTTAGATACTGTTACTACAGAAATTTTTGAGGGTTTAACTCGTTACGTAGTTCTTAAATCTAAATAAAAGAATTTGCTTTTAAAGCGTTTTTTTATTTGTTTCGCTAGAGAAGCCATAAACTTTAGTGTGTGGTAGACACACCATTAAATATTATAAAAAAGAACAAGCTTGAAAAAAAGGATTAAACATTACGTAGTTATCGTCTAAAGTTTCGATATTTTAGGTACAACGTCCCTCGGCCCATTTTCTTTACGAACTGAAAAAAAAGATCGCCGCGCAAGAGGAAACAAGCGGTGTCAGAAATTTCCTACCTCTAATTTACCGGAGCGCACAGAGGACAGGTATTGGCTGTGGGTCTATCTATCCTAGAACAATGGGCATAACCACGTGTAAACTTATATCCTTTTTTCTTACACAGTGGCACACCCAGGAATATGTCTTGGGGGGGGGGGGGGGGGCAAATCCTCATGATGTCCAATTTCAAGTTATTTTTTGTGATGAACCGAACCGAAACGACCCCCGCCTGGGTGCGCCCATGCTTACATACTGCATACTTTATACAGATGCAGTTGTTCTTATCTTACATATCGTAATAATTTCCCATAATCCCTTTAGCATTTAATCATGCTGTATATCTAATGTTCGATTTACTGTGCGACGAAAAAGAATTTCCGAAACTATACTTTTGCACACCATTTCTGCATTTGGGTTTTTCCAAATTTAGGCAAAATTTATGGGTAGATGACCTATCCTACCAGGTCGAAGCCCCGCATTCCGAATGTCAAATCAACTATTTACAAATGCACCGTTATTTTAATAATATATTTAAAAATAGTTAATCAACCAGCCGCCGCAGTGGTGCCAAATCGTTAAAACTGCGTCCGATCTAGGGAAATTCTGTTACCATCACCATTATTGTGCGCGGGCGCACCAGTGCTCTGCCATGCTCTTATCTTTATCAGAAAGCTTTTGATCAGGTTTTTGCCAGTCTGTTACCCTTACCTTTATTTTGCGCCGGCACAGCAGCGTTCTGTCATTCTGTTATCTTTAATAAAGATAACGACAGGCGCTAATTAGAGTCGAGTAATGATTATCTTTACCGTTAGAGAGCCATCCACCCAAAACCAGCGGTATCGGTTATTAACCCAACCAAATTATGGTGATAAGTGATTCTGTGATTTATAGGTTAGAAAGTTTGTTTTTAAGAGATAACAGCATGGCTGCTGCGCTCGCGCCCAATTACGGTAAGGGTGACAGATTCGCTAAGAACCCTGACCAAAAGAACTGTATTGAAATTTTAAAAAATCCCAAAATGACACAATTTTTTTGTTAAATTAAGACTTCATACGATAGAAACGCACATTGTCTCCTTAAAGTGAGATTCCATACGGGAAAGTTCTGTACTTGACTTCAGCTGTTCACGAATAGATGGCGCTGAAAATTTAGTGGCCTCAATCTCCATTGCTATAAAAATAAAACGTCTCGCCGTCTGTTCATAAATTACCGAACTACTACCAACAGCATGGCAGGGTGCTGATGCGCCCGCGCAGAATAAAGCTAAGTGTAACGGACGGAAAGTCTGACCAAAAGCAACCTATTATTAGGGACATTTTGGGTCGTGTATTTTACACTTTGTTACCGTTATTGTTATTACTGAGTCTGCGCATTAGCAGCTTCTCGCTCCTTTTTTGTTATTTATTGTCACGGCGCCCGGTACTTACGGTGGCCGTTCTTTAATGCTATTTTTTAAGGTTAGTTTTGTGCTTTTTTTAATGCAGTCGAATTTTTTACTCAAATTCGATAGTTTGGTTTGCAAGAAGCCATAAATCTAATAAAAATTAATAAACAAATATAAATAAAGTCGAAGGATTGTGAAACTACTAAATTAACGTTTGTGTTATGCTAGTGTTCCAAAATATATCTTTTTTGGCTTGAATGTTACCGTTATTCTTAGTAACAATAACGGTATCAAAGCTGTCAAATTTTCGGTTATTTTAACTGGCCCAAGATGTCCCTATTGGTGAAAATGTCTGTAACTTTATTGTTAAGCTATTTCTATGCGATGAGAGGTTGGTTTAATTTAAACACCGCAAAACTATACAGACAATATAAGATTTCGCAAACAGAAGAACACCTGCTTTGTCTATCCATCATGGCAAAATCCTCAAAATTTCATCTTGTTAATGCTTAATACACTAAACTATCTATTTCCCTTTACTCAAATCAAAATGTTTTGTGTAAGTAAATTTTCCTCTTACATTGTTCTGTAAACTTTGCTGGCTTTCTACTTAATTAAAGACCTTCCTAATATTTTCAATTTGCAAATAAATTTCGAATTTGATGTTCGAAAAACTGCCTTTGGTTTCAAGAGAACCTCAAAGTAGAAAACTTTTTGGGATAAATTACTTTTTTTATGAACGGTCAAACTAAATTTTATTTGTTACTTCTGTAGTTCTAGGGATGTTACTTAAAGTTGGTATTCTTTTATAAATCAATGATATTTTTCGACAATTTTTTAAAATTTTCTTTAAATCGACATTTTACAATCAATATTTTTTTAACTATATAAGAATTAACTCATAAGATAGAAAAAAAAGAGTCATATCTAAAAAACTAAACGTGGTGATTAAAAACAGTTGGATTATTTATAAAAAAACTATAAAAACCAATTAACACCACAATAAAAATTTCATTAATAAAAAGGGCATAGACCCTTCCCAAAATGCAGATATTTGATATATCAAGATGCTAGTAGAATAGAAAACTCTTGCAAAGTCTAGAAATGTTTCGAAAAATTCTGAAAAAAATTCTTGAAGTGTTCAGAAAAACTCTGTAAATAGTGCAAAAATGTTCAAAAAAAAATCTACAGATGTCCTGGAAAAATCTGCAAATGTTCAGGAAAAGTCTGGAGATGTTCTGGAAGAGTCTGGAAATGTTTCAGAAAAAATCTGGGAAAATCTAGAAATGTTCATAAAAAGTCTGGATATGTTTTGAAAAAGTCTGGAAATGATAAGTAAAAGTCTGGAATTGTCCGGGAAAAGCCTGCAAACAAACAGAAAAAGGCCGGAATGTTCTGGAAAAGTCTAGAAATATTCTGAAAAATCTGGAAGTGTTAAGGAAAAGTCCCAAAGTGTCCTGTAAAAGTCTGCAAATGTACAGAAAAAATCCGGAAAGTCTAAAAATATTCAGGAAATTTTCATAAAAAGTCTAGAAGTGATAAGAAAAAGTCTGAAAGGTTCCTGAAAAAGTCTGCAAATGTACAGAAAAACTAGACTTTCCAAGAAATTTTCCAGTATGTTCCAGACTTGTCCAGAGTTTTTTAGAACATTTCTAGACTATTCCAGATTATTTTCAGACTTTTTCTAAACATTTTCAGACTTTTCCAGGACACATTGACTTTTCCATTTTCGGACGTTTTCGGGACATTTCCAGACTTCTAGGGTTTTCTGGAATTTCAAGAAAATGTCCGTACTTCTCCAGACTAGTCCAGAGTTTTCCAAATCATTTTCAGACTTTTCAAGGAGACTTTCAGAGTTATTCTAAAAATTTCCGACGTTGCCAGATTTTTTTAACACTTCCAGAGTTTTCCAGAACATTTTCAGACCTATCTAAAGTTTTTCAGAATTTTCCAAAATATTTACAGGCCTTTCCAAAGTTGCCCAGAGTCTTCCAGAACATTTCTAGACTTTCCCAGAATATCTCCGGGCTCTTTGTGAGTATTTGCAGACTTCTTCAAAGTTTTCCAGAACATTTTCAAACTTCTCCAGAGTTTTTCGGAACATTCACTGAGTTTCCCAAACTTTTCCAGACTTGTCCAGAGTTTTCCAGAAAATTTCTAGACTTTTCCAGAACATTTTCGGACATTTTCTGAACATTTGCAGACATTTTCGGACTTTTCCTGAACATATCCAGACTTTTCCAGATTTTTTCACATTTCCAAACTTTTCCGGGATATTTTTAGACTTTACCTGAGATTTCCAGACTCGTCCAGTTTTTTGGAACACTTTCAAACTTTTCCAGGATATTTCGGGACTGTTTCTAAACATTTGCAGACTCTTCCAGGACATTTATAGATATTTCCTTAAGATCTCCAGACATTTCCAGGCTAGTCCAGAGCTTTTCAGAACATTTCCAGACTTTTCCAGACTTTTTCCTCACACTTTCAGAGTTTTACTACTACTACTTCTATGTCGGTTTAGAATGTTTTTCTACGTTGTCCGACGCCTATTCCCCATCTCCTTCGATCCTGACAATCATCTTCCGTCAGGTTTTTTTTGACTCATTGATCTTTGGATTGACTGTTGCCATTCCAGTTAAGGACGCCCTCTTTTTCTGCGTCCTATTGGTTGCCATTCTAGGACCTGCTTTGGTAATCTTTCGTCGTTCATCCGTTGTACATGGCCGTACCATATCAGTTGTCTTTTAGTGATGTCATCCGTTAAGCTTACCTCGATTCCCTTTCTTTCTTTTATAACCTCATTTCTTATATGATGTGTTCTAGATATTCTCATTCATCTTCTTATTGCATCCATTTCGACATTTTTCATTTTTGCTTTGTACTTTTCTGTTACGCGACTACTCTCTATTTCATACAACAGCGTGCCTTTCACCATTGTTTCATAAATGGTAAAGTTTACATTCTTTCTTTATCTCTCTGCTCCATAAAATACTAATAAGACCAATAACCTTTTTTGCTTTTACTATTCTTTTATCCAGTTTTGTACAGTCTGTTCCTGTCTTATAAAATGTGACACCCAATTCGTTCTAATCCACTTAATTCGTTTCCAATACAAAAGTACTGTGTCTTGTCCATGTTCACTGTTAACCCCCACTTTTGGTACAATTACTTGGTCGTCAGCAAACTGTAGTGTGTATGTGGTAAATTGGTCGTTAAGTTGTATTCCCATGCCGTGTACTTTGCGTTTTCAATTTTTTTAGAACTTCCTTCTTCCTACGTGTGTATTTATATCGTGGCATTTGCGCTCGAACATTTCATTTTTTTTCGTGCGTATCAAATTTCTTAGCTGTCTTCTGCTCTCCCTGTAGATTTCTAGGTCTCTTTGTTTTTTAGTACTGAGCCATTTCAAGTATGTGCGTTTTTTCTCCTTGACCATTTCCTGTATTTCCTCCGTCCACCACATCTTATTGTTATTTCTATTATCTTGGTATCCAACAGCTTCTTTGCTTGCTTTCTTCAAGCTTTTTACTATGTTTGTGTATATCTCTTCAAATGAATGCTGTGTGTTTAATAATTTTTCATCCAATCGTTTCTGATAAAATCTTTGCGTACTTTCGATTGCTAGACTTCTAAAATTGTATATTTGATTTTCTTCGATGCATTCTAGGTTTTCACTTTCTACAATACATTCATCTCTCTGAATCCAGGTATACCGATGAACTTCCTTATGTTTAAAAAAACCATTATTTATTTTTAGATTGTGGATTTCACACAATTGCTCTCAATTCAATTCCTCTCCAAATGGTCCTACCACTTTGCTTTGACTTTGTCTACCAGTTCGACTTTTAAAATCGCCAAGCATTTGCAAAACCTAGTAACTAAGTTTTTGGTAACTTTTCAGGAGAGAAAAAAATACAAAAAAATATATTATATGTAGTTTTTTGCGCCGGTTTCAAAAGTGCGAAAAAAATTTAAACCCAGTAACTCGAGTTGCTAGGTTTTGCAAAAAAGGGCAGAATTTTTTCCCTGGTATTGCCGATTTTAGTGATTGTCTCATAAGATGGTCGAAGTTTCCAGAACATTTTGAAACCATGGGGTCTTCGGTGGTTCAATGTTAAGAGCGTTTGCGTACAGAGCATGCTTTTTTCTTATTTTTCTTTTTTGAATTTCACTTGTTGTTTATAGTTTTAGGTCCTTTATTTGCAATTTGGTATTTAAGAATTATATTGGCAATCGCCCATTGAGATCAGAAATTTTAACACACGAAAAGGTGATCTCATGTTTTCAGAAGTTGAAACTTTACGTCTTATTTGAGTTTTCATACCTTTGACAGTGGGAAGGAAGAATTATAGAGATCAGTTGGATGAATTGGTCGAGTTAATACCCTGAGAGTTTCTCGTTCTTGTATTGAGACACCGCACACATGCATAGATGAAAGTTTTCCGAAAATTTATGTGTGGTCTTCGGTGGTTCAATGTTAAGGGCGTCTGCGTACAGAGCAAGAGATTCCTGGTTCGAGCCCCGGCCGAAGACAGAAAACTTTTTTCTTATTTTTCTTTCTATAATTTCACTGGTTGTTTATAATTTTGAAACTTGTTTAGTTTTCCAGAACATTTACAGACTTTCCCAAACTTTTCCAGACTTGTTCAAAGTTTTCCAGAACAGTGCTAGACTTTAACAGAACATCTCTGGGCTTTTTCAAGACATTTCCAGACTTTTTCATATTAATTAATAAAAAGAGGTGGAGTAATGACCAAAATTGATTAAAAAACACCTAACAAAAAAATTGGGTACCACTTGATTGTACAAACCTATTTTGGTTTCTATATACGGCATCAGCAGTACGGTGTCGCGTCGCCGTCGCTTGTGTAATTTTCCTCACGTGCAGAAAAAAAACATTGTCAGCTTTCTTGGCAAAATGGATATAAACTACACACTTTCCCAATTTTTTCTCTAGTTCACTTCCACATAAAGCAGCGGAGCACTTAAGTTGAACAGAAACAACGAAAAAGGTATATTGTGCCAACCCTTTATACAGCCATTTTGTTAATGGAAACAGAAATTTACTTAAAACTTTGTGTATTCAAGACTCCGCAGCAGCTCTAAACTTAAACATCTTCCCGTGCCTGTAGTGCTTTTGTAGAGACCGGCAGAGTAATATATGACAGAGTTTTCATTGTTTGTTCCAAATGAGAAATGGTTTCGCCTGAAACTAAACGTTTTGCATAATTAACGTGGCATCATATGAAGTATTTAAACTTCGATACAGGTTGAGTAGGATAAAGGTCCTCGATTCTTAGGGACCTTTTGCAGATACTCCATTAGCTAACTTTATCCCTTATTAATGTGACATTAAACGACAGATGTCACGTGATATTGGAAGTCCAATTTTTAACTTTTGCAGGCACAATTTTTATTTGCTATATTTTTGTTATCCTTTATTTATCTGTCAAAAGCCAGTTTTGTTTTTTGTAGGCAAAATTGATTAAACAGTTCCAAAAACAACTAGGAAAAGACTGAAAAACCATTACCAGTGAAAAACCGCCAGGAAAATATAGGATTAGGTTTGTCACATTATACACACTTCTTCTTTTTTTATACACACGTCACAGAACATTGATGACTTTTGGTTAGTTGGTGAACACTGTTTTTTTTTTAATTTTGTTTATTGACGCATATAGCATTTACAATTTTTTTTAAACATTTGATAACAATAATAGCTTAAGATTAAAACTTATAAATCACTTTTAATTGACAAAAGTATAGAACGAGAAACTAGGAGGATGACAAGCCTGGTTTTTTTCGTATTTTTTTTTAGTGGCACTAAATAACTGCTAAATAAATCTAAATCACTAAAATTTTGATTTGCTAGTCTGACAACTCTTGTTAGAGGGGAGTGGAAACCGTAATTTGTATTATGAAAGTTAATGTTAAATAATTCTGAGTTTCTGTTTCCATAAGGTACTTTTAAATTGATTTTTCCGAGGAGCTCAGGTTCGGTTCGGTTCGGTTCTATAATTGAGTTGATGACTTTAAATAAAAAACATAAATCATGAGCTTCCCTTCTCTGCTCAAGAGTTGTCAAAGACAATACATTCAAAATATCTTTATAGTTAATAATATTAGGAATATTTAATTTAAATAAAATCATTCTTAGGAACTTTTTTTGTACTCTTTCGACCATATCGATATATTTCTTATAGTATGGAGACCACACTATGCTCGCATATTCCAAAACAGATCTAGCTATTGCACAGTAAACATTTTTTAATATATAAATATTGTTAAAATCTTTTAAGGTTCGCCAGACTTTTAAGTGCCCTCCTGGTCGTTAACTCAATATGCACATTAAATGACAATTCGGCATCAAACCACACGCCCAAGTCTTTAATAGCTTCAACCCTTTCTAAGCTTATATTATTTATAGAATAATCAATCTTTATTGGACTCCTCTTGCGAGAGAATGTAATAATTTTGCACTTATCGACATTTAATTGCAAGTTGTTATTGCCACACCATTGGGCTAAATTATTCAAATCATTCTGCAATTCCCCACAGTTCCGAGTATCAACAATTACTTTGTAAAATTTGCCATCATTACAGTAAAACATGCTCTGTATTTTCAAGACATCAGGAGCATCATTTATAAAGATATCAAAAAGAAGTGGAAAAAGATGTCCACCTTGCGGAACACCTGAGGTAACTGTAAAAGGACTGGAAATGATTTATTTTAGTTATTGGTCTTCTATTCGACAACTGGCTTTCAGTCCATTTAAGGAAAGTTCCACCAAAACCCACAGCTTCTAGCTTTTTTAGCAAAATTTTTTGATCTACCTTACCTACGCTTTGGAGAAGTCGGTATAGATGACATCAACCTGATGCCGCCCCTCCAAAGCGACCAACAAGTGTTGTTGGTAAGTTATAAGATTTGTGACCGTGGACCTACCGGCCACAAATCTATGCTGATATGGTGATATTATATGCTTGAAAGCTGGAGTAACTGTCTGTGTTACTATTTTCTCAAAGACCTTGGAAATCACAGAAATTCTTGTTATAGCTCTATAATTTGCCAAACAACAGTCAGCTCTGCAATGATTTGTTGCTTGCTTATTTGGGATACAATATTGTGTGATACATCAAAATTTTGGGAAAAAATCGTAGAATATGAATTTTTATGGTAGGGGTTGGCGCTTTTACAAAAAATTAATACTCGGGTTAGTTTCACCTTGGTTTTGGTTTGGCTATTTTTCAGCATTTTCGAAAATAATTTAACCATCTATACCCCATAGGAGGGTGTCATAAACTCCCAAATTAGGAGCTTTAATTTGATGTATCCCTAATCTATATCGTCTCAAAAATAACACCCCTACAGGTTATTAAAATAGGAGTAGTTTCTTAAAAGTAAAGTGATTTTTTCTCAAAAACCGCAAATTTTTTAAAAAAACTTCTTGAAATCAATCTTGTAGAGATTGAAACTGCCTACAAAAAAATATATAACCTAGCTCCCTAGGTTGAATTTGTAGCTGTCCAGGACAGCTTCAATTTATGACCTTAGGAAAAATCTATGTTTTTAGAATATAAAACACAGATTTCTTGACAACCAATATGAGATACGTCAAAATTGATTATGACATTTATTATAGCCCGTAAAATTTCCAATTGACGGATGTATGACACAGCTACATAGCTATATGAACACGACTAACAGCAGCTTTTATAATAGCATTTTTTTTTCGGTCAAAGAAAAGTTTTCTGTTTGCAGCAAAACTTATATCCAGATCAATTATCTTATAAACGATGTGCTTAAATGCTATGAAGCTTATATAAGTATAGCTGTCCTTAAAATTTTCATGGTCGCCCGACATTTTCATTATAAAGTGAAACTTGGTTTTAGCTTTATAAAGCTAGAAAATTTTCACAAATTCCAGAAAATTGAAGCTAAATTCAGCACTAATTTAAGCAATTTGCCGCTTATGGCCCCGATCGTTTGAGGACCTGCTGATTGAACACCAACCGTTTGGCGCAAACCTTTTGAGCGCTATCAATTTGAGCGAAGATCATTTGGACGATCAACATTTGGGCGCTGAACATTTGGGCAATAGCCCTAAACAAGATAAAATAATAATACCTTGACACCCAGTTTTTTGCGATGTTTGGACTTCTGCTGTTATGGCGACGACCACTAAGACAGCTATACTTAATAAACCCAACATTTTGACCCCAACCTAACTCAACCATTATCTTGAATTAGTTACGAGTATGTGATACATCATTTAGTAAAGTTTTGTATAAAATTTCTATAAAATGTTTAGTTTTAGATAAAACATAATAACTTTGGTTAATTTTTCATATATATATACAGTGTGTCCCCGGATGGAGTTGACAAGAGGAAAAAATCCTATAGTTTTGATTTTACGAAAAAAACTCACTCTTTATTAAAAATTCTGCTTGTTAAAAAATTAATTTGCCATAATAAAATCTTTGATAAGATGTACAGGGTGCTATCAAGTTAAGAAACAATTAATTAATAAGAGGAGAAAAATCTTTATTTTTAATTTCACGAAAAAGATTACTCTTTATAATGTGACATTGATAGATTTATTTTGTTGATTGTCATAATAATTTTTAAGTAATAGGTTTTTCATTCTACAAAATGTTTACAAAAGCAGAACGGATTGTTCTTTCATTAAATGTTTAACTTTTATTTTATGTTGTGATACAAACAAAACAATTTTGTTTACATAGCATTTTGCTTTACCGAATAAATACGGTCCCCTTCCTCTTGGATTATTTTATGTTTCTTAATTCAATAACAACCTGTATTTCTAATCAAAGATAGTAATATCATTATCTCAGTTTTTTGACAAGCAGAATTTTTTATAGTGTGATATTTTTCGTGAAATTAAAAATAAAGATTTTTCTTTCCTTATTAATTATATGTTTCTGAAATTGATAACACATTGTACATCTAATTAAAGATTTTATTATGGTAGTATTAATTTTTCAACAAGCAGATTTTTTATAAATAAGAAGTTTTTTTCGTAAAATCAAAAATAAAGAATTTTTTCCTCTTGTCAACTCCATCCGGGGACACACTGTATTGTGGAAATACATAGAAAATGAGGTTCTCTCTTTATGTATCTAATGATTGAACTACCTGTCTTTGATATTTATTATTTGCTTTAAATAAAGCAAAGATAAAAGATTTCCTTGAGTACATTTTGATTGGTATTTCTAGAAATATACCGCACACTTTTTCTATATTTGAATTCCAAATTGGGCGAGAAAATGTCGTAACTTTAAACGACCCTTGCGATTCCCCAATATTATGCACATGGTCTCCCCGATCACGGCATCCGCAGTTAGAACCATATGTGTGCTCCCCTTTATTCGACTTTAGTTACCTATATTTTTTCGGGAAGACTATTGAACCTTTTATTTATCATATTATATGGCTGTATACACTGAGAAATAAATCTTGATTTAATAAGTAGTGTGAAGGTATCTGAGGGCACGGCAGTGCCCGGCCAAGTCTGCACAACTGCTATACCATCCTTTCTTGAAACATTTCAGCCCATATTTGTCCTATCTAAAAATCTACTTCGGAATGAGCTACGAAACTCAAACTTTACAACATTGCAACAAATAGTAGTAGATCTTCATAGAGTTAATAACCCCTCCAAGTTTCATGAACTTCCATAAAGCAGTAAAGCAGTTACGAAATTTCAAAAAACGTCGAAATTGCCACTCACTCACTCACTCACTCATGTATAGATCATTAAAATTCTACTGTACTTCCAGACATGCTACAAAGCTGAAATTAAGACCAAACCCTTGGAAAAATTAACAAACCCCAAAATTCTAATTTACTCCCCTCCCCTATACATTTAAAGTTATGTAAAAGTAACATTGCCCACTTCCAGAACCGCTAGCTTGATAGGAACTATCGAAAAAAAATTTAAAACCCCAAAGTTTTAATTTACTTTCTTCCTCTATAAAGTTGTGTAAAAGTAACATTGTCCACTTCCAGAAACGTTAGAGAGCTGCGCTTTGGAAGGCCAATAGGAACTATGATAAAACCATGGAAAAATTTAAAAACCTCAAAATTTTTAATAAGGCATAACAAAAGTATTGAAAAATATTCCGCATATTTTACAACTTTAAAACTTCGATATTATCCAAATCCTTTAAAAAAGGAGTGAAATCATACCAAAAACATTTTATGTAAAAAAAGCCAAGTACGCGAAAATGGTATTCCATAAAAAGAATTGAGATAAAAGTAAAGTCAAGTTCTCTAATACAAATTTCAAACACTTCTTCTTCTTAACACTTTGGAAATGTTTTTCTACACTTGGCTATTACGGCTGCAAATGACCCTAAGGCACAGTGCTAAATTGAACAGAAAGAAGTTTGGCTGTAATAGCAAAGTTTAAAAAAACATTTCCAAACTAGTAAGAACCTTTCATTTTGAAATTTGTATTAGAGAATTGGCTTTACTTTTATCTCAATTCTTTTTACGGAATACCATTTTCGCGTACTTGGCTTTTTTTTACATAAAATGTTTTTGTTATAATATTTGATTTCCAAAATATTAATTTTTAAATTTTATTTACTCTGTTTTTATGTTTGTTTTTTATTTTTTACAAACATAATCCATCAAACAACGGTTATTATAATCATATATATTTAGTTTTCTTTAACTTTGCTTTTATCCCATACACCGATAAAGCACTATACAATCCCAAATCGTTCATAAGTGGACCTGGGAGCCGAAACATATATATGTAGGTATATCCAAAGATGTAGGCCTGAGATATTTTATGGATCCTGTCTTGGCCCTTTTCTCATGTTACGGGCACTTAAGACCGGTGCCCGATCTGTTTGCCAATCTTCCTTCAATTTTCTCAATTTTTCTTTCTATCGTGAAAAACTGCCGGCCGAAATCCATCCAAATTCAGATAAAAATAAACAATGTTTGACGTTCATCCTTTTTGCCTTCTTTTTGTTCTGCTGACGGTAGCATTGTTATAAAAAGTTATAATTTTTTCTCTCTATTGCTTGCAGTAGTTTTTTTCTAATTTAACTCTTAAACTGAAGGAGTGCTCATAGTTTGCTATAATAATAAAAAATTACAGCTGGTCTACTTTTAAAATTATTATGAAACATCAGTGGCGGCTGGTGACGTTATAAATTGGGGGGGGGGATAAATTTATATTGCATGAAAAAGGAGATAAATAAACTTACCTTAACAATTTTATTTTAGCATTTTACAAACAAGCAGCTACTTGGTCTAGTGTTTAGTATATTCGCCCTTCTTTTACATGCGCTAAGTGCTTGGATTAGTACCAGTTTCAGACTCCTCATGGCCCCGTAGAGCAACCTCAAAAATCCCACAGAATTTTAAACAGTCTATTAACCTACTATATATATTTCTTGCCACATTTTCATTACCTATGTTCGGACATGTTTTGCCTATAGGCACTACTCAATTGGCACCTAAAATTGGTCTTGCCTAGCACAGAAAATTCTATGTGGTTATTTAAATAAGTCGCACTTACTTTGTGTCTTTAACATTCCACTATAGTGCTAGAGATCACACACAACCAGTTTTCAGCATCGTTTAATTTTTTATGACTTGCGCTAAAATTTTGAATAATTTTTAGGATTTTTAGGTCAGGTCTATGTGGCCCTAAAGATTTTATTTGTAATTATAAAGTTCATATGTCAACGTATTTAAATTTGCACAGTTAATTATGTAATCGACGGTATTTATTTCCATTTTATAAACAAACGATAACAAAAACAATGACGTGACCGGCAATGCTTTTTACTACTGACTTAGCCCAAATCAAAACAAACTCATACTCATACACTAAAGATAGAACCGGCATCGTGTAGAAGGTCAACGGACGTGTCCGCACGATGATGATGGCCGACTTCAACCAAAAAACACATTCCTCCCGCTTCCGCTTGAGAACATCAACCCATACCCCTCTGAAAAACGGGTGAAATTGAAACCTTGCCCCGCACGGCGTTGCCGGCTTGTAATTATTTACGCTAAAAAAGTTTACCCAATTAATCGCTTGATGTTAACCACAGCTAATAAAAAGAACTACATAATCATGTCGTAAGGGAAGATTTAACTTTTTTTAAATAAATCAATAAAAATACTGTTTGTTGTCAAAATTTGGGAGGGCCCTACCCCGCCGTTGCCCTCCTTGTAGCAGCCGCCACTGTGAAACACCCGAGCGCGCTTTTAAAAACATCGATTCTTTTAATAATGGTTGATTCTCAGGAGATGTCAACTTTTATTGTTCACCAACTAAAAAACTTGTATTTTTCGTAAATAGTGTTCAATAGGAATATAAAATATTTCTAAAATGTGTATGTGTATTGTATGTGTGTGTGTATTGTACCCCAAAAAATAAATACATTTTTTTAAATACCATCCATATATCCACGATTTTTGACAAACCTTTACAGGAGGTGACGGACAAACGTGTTTGTTTATTTGTTGCATAATGATTTATGTCACTCAGCGCTGACAACATAAATTATTTGAGTAAACGATAATGAACTTGGAATAAAATAACATAACCAAAAAATGTAGCTGCGTTCGGTATTTGCATCTCAGACGTAACGGATTTTTCGTCACGTGATTACAGATTAGTCTGAACAAATTGGAATTAACGAACGATCCAGATCAAATCGATCAAATTTTTATAAATGGTTATAACCTTAAATATAACCAAAAATATTATGTTAGCCCGCGGTTAGAAAAACGATAACTGCAATGGACTGTAAATATTTTAATTAATGAAAGCCCGAACAAACATAAATATATTGATATGAAATTACGAAATAATCAAACGTCCATAGGTTAATTGTTGGTGCCACACAACGGCAATCAGAGACAAGGCACTCACCAGTTTGCAGCCAATTTCTCCACGTTCCAAGGGGCCCCTGACTGGATCTAATGATGTCACCACGTAGCTGAAGGGCTGAAGTTTCTAGTTCTATGCTTCAGTACACCAAAATCGAGCACTTTCAGGTGTAGAAATTTGAAATAGTTGGAGAACGAAATTAACACGCCATTTCTCGAGGCGATTGACAAAGGATGTCTCTGGTTGTTGGTGCGCATGTCCAAATGCGCGAAATGCACTCTGTCCTTCATCCAATTGTGTGGTTTTAAAAAGTTAAAAACAACCGCGAAATTTAGCGGGAGCTAACAATATTATGCATTGCAACTCACGCCAAGCTATAATTTTGACAAAATTTTCCTGTGATGTCGGAAATTTATATAATTTGTTGTCTTCAACATCAAATAATTCGATTTCAATCTTTTTACATAAAAAAATTATTTTTGTAAACAAAACAAATACACAACATAAGTCACAATCTCAGAATAATCTGCTTCGTCGATCAAAATGTACGGAGCAACCAGATTTACGTCCGACTAGTCTGAGCAGAATTACCGAACGATTCAGATCTACCTCCCCTAGATCTAGATGGAATTAACGAACGATTTCGATCAAAAAGATTAATCCGATGTAAATACCGAACGCAGCTTGTGCGTTTGAGTCACTTTGATGGGTTTGTCGCGTCTCTCAAATTTATGTAAGTCAAAATCGAAGGACGGAAATATCGGTCCTCTAGAATCTAGCCTTGTTTACAGGAGGGGCGGACAAACGTGTTTGTTTATATGTTGCATAATGATTAATGACACTCACCGCTGACAACATAAATTATTTTAGTGAAATGCCACTAACCAAACCAGCATATTAAAAAAAAACTTTCAGGACTTCTTTCCCGGGATCCTAGAGGGTGTGAATCTAAACCGAATCGAACGGAACCGAAATGTATTATGCAACAAAAAGTAATAAATATCGGCAACTTTATTTTGACCACTATAATCCAAGAGTTTTTGTAAAAATTTCAGCAGGCACGATTTTTAATGTTGCGCGATTTTGGACTGCACTAAATATGACTGCGCGCAATTGATTCTGCGCGATATTTTCCTTGCGCGATTTTGGCCCGCGAAATTTCTGTCCGATCCATTTTCGCCTCGCGCGATTTCTACCTTGCGCGATTTTTAATTGCGCAAAATATGCTCGCGCGGTTTGCGCGCTTCATTTTGCGACATTTTGGCCGCGAACCACTTTAATGGTGTCGCGTTTCAATTTTTTTAAATTATGTCATACGTACAGGGTCTCTAGTCTATGGCAGGAAAACAAAGATTTAATTTAGCTAATCTCTTCTTACCCCCCATTAAGAAGGGAGTTCCTCCATGAATAATTCAAGGCATTTAGTCTCGCTTAAATGTTCTCATTATACAAAAAAAAAAGCAGCGAAGACCGACGCGAACGAAAAAACTCCGGAAAAGAGAAAAAAAGCGATCCTTTACCTGTCGCGGCGTGCTACTCTTGTAATTTTCCGCTTGGTGTCCGAGAAATGACACTTTTAAATGGATTAAGGGGGCGCTTTTTCAAGATGGATGCGATGTTTCCTACCCTATTTTCCACGACATCCTTAATATGCTTAAAAAACAGCTAAAGTTTAATTCAGTGATTGAATAAGACAAATTTCAGTTTTATCCATTGATGGAATTAAAACAAATTTAAATTAAAATATAATTTTTTCAGTCTTTTTAAGAAATAAATACTGGCGCCCTCTAGGATCGTAATATTGCGGCGACCCCTCCACAACTAAACTTCCAAGCTAACAACGCGCATAGACGGATACGCAGTCCTGTTATAGATATTATGAAAGTACAACTGGCTCGTCTGCTAACAAAGATGAAAGACAATCTTAAAGATTTTACTGCCTCTTCTAAATAACCAAAAAAGAAGAAAATCCACGGTTGGCACGGGAACATTTAAAATTATTAGTTCCTTTCGTCACTTCCTACCTATCTATGTGAACTCAGTGCGGATCAGAATGAAAATTCTCCTGCAAATCAGGATAAAAATTTTGTCAGTAATATTTTTGGTGAGGTTAGGCCTTCTGTAGAAAATAAAATATACCGAAGGACCACTCGAGATAGCTCGAGAAAAACGTGGGGGAGTTAAGAGGGACTGTATCTTTCCACAGGGCTCCAACAGGGAAAAAAGAGCCTAAAAACTTAAATACTAAAAAGAGCGCAGCAATGAAAAATTATCAAGAAACGACTTACCATTCGATGTCTTTTGTAGCTACTTGGCTGGCCAGCCCGATTATACGCGAAGTACCAGACTCTCCATTGTTCTATAGTTCAAAATGTTCCAAACACTAATATCTAATAAACTAAAGCGTAAAATTAATAGTTTCCACAATTTTAATATAAAATGATAGCGGTGCGGTGACTTTCCTTGCACGTGGCGCGTGGTTGAGTTGTTCGCTCAGACAATCGGCGTTTTCGTCTGCTAGGCCGAATTTAGCCGCTTATCTCAAATCCTTCATTGCTGGAAGAAGCGCGCGAAGTTTTAATTTAAAATATGGAAAGATATAGCGTAAAGTAAATCAAAATAATATTCTAAAAACGCTTGTAAGCGTAGAAAATGTAACCCAAAAATATTTAAAAACTAAGAGAGATAGCTTCTCTAATTTTAAGTGAAAATTAGAGAATATAATTATTTACAAAAATAAAAACAAGTTGGGAAACTTGTTCATTCGGCCCACCAAAATGAGCATCATTTTTCGGTAGGTGAATCTGAATCAATTGGAAGGGGGCAAAGCTTGACTAAAGGTCGTTTAAAGATACCGGACGCGGTACGAACATTTGCCACCCTAGCGTGCCCATCAGGCCCTTTAAAAATTTCAATAATGCGACCTACCCGCCATTGAAGAGGCGGTGATAACTCGTCTTTGATAAGAACGAGGGTACCTATTTTTGGCTCTGCGCATGGTTCCAACCATTTATTTCGTACTTGAAGGGTATGTAAAAATTCTTGGCTCCAACGACGCCAAAAATCGGCTTGTATTCGTTGGACCAAGTTCCATCGCGATAACCGATTCTCAGGTTTACTTGAAAAATCTTCATCAGGAACAGAAACTAAAGGTCCATGTGTTAAAAAATGTTCCGGTGTTAAAACCTGTAGATCGTTACAGTCGGTAGATTGCGGGGTCAAGGGGCGAGAATTTAAAATCGCCTCAATTTGACAAAGAACCGTGTACAACTCCTCATAACTTAGAATTTGCGAGCCAATGGTACGAATTAAGTGAGTTTTTACTGATTTTATCCCTGACTCCCAAAGACCGCCGAAGTGGGGAGCTGATGGAGGGATAAAATTCCAGGCGATAGCTTGTTGCGTGCAAGCATTTCTTGCAAGATCAAGCAATTCTTTGCTTGATTTAACGAAATTTGTGCCATTGTCTGAAAAAAGAGTTTTTATGTAACCTCTTCGGGCAACAAAGCGACGTAGCGCAGCTAAAAAAGCGTCCGAAGTTAGATCTGACACTAACTCGAGATGTAAAGCTTTAGTATTTAGACAAATAAAAAGGCAGATATATGCTTTTTGTGTTTTTACACCTCTGTGTTTACTGAGAGTGATAGGTATAGCACCACTAAAATCTACTCCACTAAAAGTAAAAGGCTTTTGTGGAATCAAGCGGTAGGACGGAATTTGTCCCATGATTTGCTCATAAGAATGCGGTTTGACGCGAAAGCAACGAACACATTTGGATAAAACCGTTTTAATTAAGCGTTTGGCAGATAAAATCCAAAAAATTTGACTAATGAGATATTGGACTGTTTGCACTCCGACATGCAAATATTTTTTGTGCATATATTCAATAAAAATATAAGAAAGTCTACTTTCCTTGGGTAAAAGAAGAGGATGTTTTTGTCCGTAAGAAATAGTCATGGCTTGTTGAATGCGTCCTCCAACTCTTATAAGACCATCCTGGTCTAAAAAGGGATTCAATTTTTGTATGGGTTTTATGCATTTTTTCTGGTTTTGCAGGTTAAGAATTACTTCAGAAAAGTATTTTTGTTGTTCGTGCTTAGCCAAACATTTTAAAGCGTTAAATAGATCGATATAATCTATATTTGTCTTTTTTCTGACGTCTGCGGATAGTCTACAATTATTTATGAATCGTAAACTGCGGGCTAAAAGTAGTTGAATAGCGTAAAAATCGGATTTATTATTTAAAAGCGAATCTAAAAAATTTTCAGTTATTCGGTCACAAGAAATCAGAGCAACATTTTTTCGTTCCTCAGTTTCTAAACTGTCATTTATTTTGACTTGCGGGGTTTTTGTTGGCCATTTATCGAAAGATTCTTGTAAAAAACTAGGGGCGGCCCACCATAGGGGATGATTTAAAAGCTCACTCGGCGAGCAGCCGCGGCTGGCTACATCGGCACTATTGAGAAAGGTGGGGGTATATAACCAACATTCTGGATTAATATTATCTTGGATAAGACTAACACGATTTGCGACAAAAGTTTTCCATTTACTTGGATGGGATTTTATCCAGTGTAAAACAACCATTGCGTCCGAAAAAGCGTAAATATTATTTATTGTGAACCTTTTTATGAATATATCATATGTGTATTTTAAGACCTCAGATAAAAGAGTAGCGGCTAGAAGTTCTATTCTCGGAATACTAACAAATTTTTTAAGTGGAGCGATGCGACTTTTCGCAAGAACAAAATATATGTGATATTTAGCGTTTCGTAAGACACGTAAGTATATTACGCATGCATACCCTCGTTCACTCGCATCACAAAAACCACAGAGATCGATGGATTCGGCGTTGGTGATGTCAATGTGGCGGGGTAAACTAAATTTTTCTAAAACTTGAAATTCAGATTGATAGAGTGTCCACTGACGAACTATTTCTAAAGTAGGCGTGGCGTCCCAGGAAATACCAAGTAACCAAATTTGTTGAATCAAATATTTTACAGTGAATGTTACTGGGGTAAGATACCCATGGGGGTCATAGCAGCGTGCTAAAAAAGAGAGAAGCGTCCTTTTAGTACAGCTTTGCTGATTAGGTAATATGTTAAATCGAAACTCGTCGTAGGAAGGATGCCAGCACAGGCCTAAGACCTTAGTGACGTCATCCGAATCGAGAGATAAAACTGCGGGGTTGACTAAGGAGGGATCTAAATGAGAGATCACTTCTGAGCGATTGCTAGACCATTTGTGTAATTTCAAGCCAGCGTTTCCTAATAACTCCGTAAGCTCATGCTGCAAATTTAACGCCTCTTGAACCGTTTTACATGAAGTAGTGACGTCATCAATATAGGTATCGTTAAGTATAACTTTAGCAGCGTGAGGATAGTTATCATATTCGGACTCAGCTAAGTGCTGAAGGGTGCGTAAAGCGAGATATGGTGAACAGTTCACTCCGTAAGTGACAGTTCGTAGTTTAAAAACGGAAACTTTTTCATTAGGGTTAAACCGCCAAAATATTTTTTGGTATTTTTGATGATCAGGGTTGATATTTATACCACGATACATTTTTTGAATATCGCAGGTGAGCGTCACAGGGTTAAGGCGAAAATGTAATAATATTTGAATAATATCTTTTTGTAGTTTCGGACCCGATAATAACACTTGATTAAGCGAAATATGCGTAAAAGGGTCAGTAATACTCGCATTAAAAACTACCCTTGTCTTAGTAGTGATAGCTTCATTTTTAACAACAGCGAAATGTGGAATAAAATAGCTGTCTGAATCGTCTTCTTTTTCTGAGTCATAGTCCATATGACCCAATTCCAAATATTCATTCATAAATTTAGAATATTCACAATACAAGTTTTTATCGCGAAGCAGTTTTTTTTCTAAAGATAAGAAACGATTTAGCGCGACTTGTTTTATTGCGGGAAACTGCGGTGGATTCTCAAATGTGCGAAAGGGAAGGGAGACAGTATACCGGCCGTCTTGATTACGCGACACGCTCTGTTTAAAATAATTTTCACAAATTTCATCCTCTGGTTTCAAATGAGTTTTTTGGGGGACGCAGTCGGTTTCCCAAAATTTTGAAATTAATTGCGAAAGCGAGTCATTTTCATTTTGACAAAAAAGAGCATTAATTGGCGGGGTAGAAATTAAGGGTTGATTTATTTGTCCCATCAAAATATAGCCGAAAATAGTTCCCATAGCAAAGGGATGATTTGGATCATCGCTAGCGATTTTTTCACCCTGTATAATTAGTGGAAAGAGATCCATACCAATTAGTAAATTTACAGGCGAAGGGTTGTAAAAAGTGGGATCTGCTAAGGGTAAATTTTTTATAAAATGCCAATTTTCTGTATTTATTTTTACTGACGGTAAATCAGTACAAACCTTTTGCAAAATAATCGCTTGCGTAGACACAAAAATATCTGGTTTTTGAAAATTACAAATTTTAATAAAAATCGATCCTAGATCAGAAGTAAGAGAGTTGCCTCCAACCCCCTGTATATTTGAACATAAGGGTTGTCTTGGAAGGCCCAATTGTTGCGCTAATTTTTGAGAACAAAAAGTGTTTTGCGAACCGCTGTCTAACACGGCTCGAACTGTTTGAAAGTTACCGCGGACATCTTGAATTTTTACGAGGATAGTTGACAATAAAACTTGCGATTGCGCAGAAATAAAACCACAATGCGTGGGGTTAGAACCTGAAGGAGTTGCGATTGGTACTTGTGAATTAGAAGACGTCGAAGTAAAATTTTGATTATTTTGAGAAGAGGCACTTTGAGGGAACTTATTTTGAGTAGAGTAATTTTGAAGCGGACAACCAGTAGCCGGGGATCTAAAACTTTGCTGGCTGGCCAAGTAACCACGTGGTGCACGACTTGGAGATGCGTTGGGAGAAATATTAGAGAGATTTTGTGAGAAATTCACGTTAGCATCAAAATGTGATCTATTTTGATTTTGAGAATTAGCGCAATTATAATTTCGCTCAAAATGAATTAATGAGTGATGTCTTTGATTACCAGGGCAATAGCGACATGAGCGCAGACTTTGACAAGAATTTGTTGAATGTATTGAGCTTAAACAATTTAAACATAGTTTCTTATTTTTAGCGTAAGTATAGCGTTCGTAGGGAGATTTACCTTTAAATGCGTGACATAAATATATTGAATGTGTGTTAGAATCACAAAAAGCGCATCTATCTTTAGAATGAGTATTTTCCGTACCAAGTAGCGTTTTTGTATAATAAGGCGAGGCGTTATTTTTATAAAACTGTTTATTATTTTTAAATCTATTTTTAGATTGTAGCGAATAAAGCGAATTACATTGACTTTCAAGAAAATTATAAATTTCTTGATATTTGGGCATTTCATTAGACCTAGAATTAGCTAGTTCAAAGCGCGAAAGTAGTACCTCAGGCAATTTATCTAGTAAAATGTTGGCGAGCGGAAAACACCATTGATCAGTGTCGTAATTTAGAGTTTTTAAAGCCTCAATGTTTTCTGAAAAAACATCAAGCAGCGTGCGCAGCGTATCTGGATTGTCGTCTTTGAGAGCGGGAAAATTATACACGGAGCGCCAATAAGTTTGAGCCGATAAGCGGGGGTTATGATAGCGTTTTAGAAGCGTATTGTAAGCGATTATATAATTAGCGTCGGTTATTTGTAAATGTTTAACTACGTTTAAAGGCGGTCCTTTTAGGTAGGACAGTAACAAATTAAATTTAGCGTTCGTAGGAATACTAGGATTATTGTGTACAGAACTATTGTACATATCTAGAAAGGTTGGAAACTTAGTGATGTCGCCATGAAATTCGACAATGCGCAGTCTTGGCATTAAAGACGCCATAAAGCGGTCTGGATCAGAAGAATTTGAAATTTGCGTTAAGTTTTGAGGTTGAGGAGCTTCAATTTTCACCTCAAATAGTTGTTTTTGAATTCTTTTAATATCATAGAAGCTGTCGTCAAACTCAGTAAGGCGTTCATTTTCTTCTTCCAGTCTCTCCGGACTTGCCGAATAAGCCTCTATTATTTGATTTTGATAAATAAAAAATGTTTCTTTAATTTCATCAAGGTCGATAAGTCGAACCTGTAAACACGGTTGTTTTGTATCATCCGTTAGGCATGCATTAGCTAAGTTATGAAGAGTATTAAGGCGATTATGTTGCACATTACGGAGTGCTTCTAACTTCTTAAGTTGCGTACTCATTGTAATGTTTTTAAAAAACTCCGTTAAAACAGGTGAACGATTAGTTTCCGAAATTTTTAATATTTAAAAATTAAAAGCGTTTAAAAGAAAAGAAAATAGGCGATAAAAAATGTAAACAAGTCTCATTTACCTCTCTAATATCGTGGTGTTGGAAACTTTTCCTACGTGCAGGCGCCAAGCCAAAAAGAGGTAGGAAATGCGCGAAAACAATGCGCGTTCGGTACTTTTTTACTTGTTATTTTTACTGCTAGCACAGCAAAAAGATCAAGGTCATGCGTATTTATTAAAAATTTTATTTTTAACAAAATGCGATTTAGACTTTAATTTTTCCCGGGGTCCTGTTATCCGGTTCGAAGGACCAAATGGTGAGGTTAGGCCTTCTGTAGAAAATAAAATATACCGAAGGACCACTCGAGATAGCTCGAGAAAAACGTGGGGGAGTTAAGAGGGACTGTATCTTTCCACAGGGCTCCAACAGGGAAAAAAGAGCCTAAAAACTTAAATACTAAAAAGAGCGCAGCAATGAAAAATTATCAAGAAACGACTTACCATTCGATGTCTTTTGTAGCTACTTGGCTGGCCAGCCCGATTATACGCGAAGTACCAGACTCTCCATTGTTCTATAGTTCAAAATGTTCCAAACACTAATATCTAATAAACTAAAGCGTAAAATTAATAGTTTCCACAATTTTAATATAAAATGATAGCGGTGCGGTGACTTTCCTTGCACGTGGCGCGTGGTTGAGTTGTTCGCTCAGACAATCGGCGTTTTCGTCTGCTAGGCCGAATTTAGCCGCTTATCTCAAATCCTTCATTGCTGGAAGAAGCGCGCGAAGTTTTAATTTAAAATATGGAAAGATATAGCGTAAAGTAAATCAAAATAATATTCTAAAAACGCTTGTAAGCGTAGAAAATGTAACCCAAAAATATTTAAAAACTAAGAGAGATAGCTTCTCTAATTTTAAGTGAAAATTAGAGAATATAATTATTTACAAAAATAAAAACAAGTTGGGAAACTTGTTCAATTTTATTTACTGACGAAAGTACTTTCTCCCTACACAATGCGCACAATTCATCAATTACTCGCTACTAGGCAAATAAAAATAAACATTTGGCGGTAAATGTGCGAACACAATACCCTACGAGATAAAATCATCGGGCCATTTTTTATTAATGGTAACTTGAATGGGGCCGCTTATTTAAACATGATGGAAAATCAAGTGATTCCTGCAATACAACAATTACCGGGTGTTGATTTTTGGCAAGTTTGGTTTCAGTGTCCGGCACATGACGTTTTACACACCAGGGAATTCTTAGACGGAACTTTTCCCCGACGAGTATAAGAAGACGCAGTATTACTAGATGGCCCCCTAGATCGCCTGACCTGACTGTATGTGATCTTTTTATTTGGCCTTATGTCAAAAATAAGATATTTACATTTGATCACTAGCTCATAATTTAGCCGAACTTCGAATTAAAATTGAGACTTTTTATTCAATTCCACCTGAGGTGCTAAGCAATGTACGTCAGGGATTTAATAACCGTTTAAGTTATTCTTTAACACAACAGAGTGGCAAGTTTGAGCATTGTAAGGGTTTTTAAAATCACATATTCTTACTTTTTTTAAGCTGTTAAATCGTGACAACAGAAGTGTAAAAAATCAATTTTATTCGTAGGATATGGCAGAAAATAATAAACGAAAAATGGGTAAATTTCTCTTTGAAAATCTCTGAGTAACTGAATCATACCCACACCCTAATTAGGCAATTAAATATCTTTATCCCGACCAAAAACAATGTAATAAAATTCATTCGACGCAGCTTATGGAAGGCGGAGGGGAAAGTTGGTTCTATTCTTATCTAAACACCTGCTAAATTCGTTTTTGTCTTTCTAAGCAAAATTTTCATAGCTTTTACTCTAACGGTATATTTAAATTGTGTTTATGGGCTTTTTCTAGAATTTCTTTCAAAACAAATATTTGGTTTATTGTAAAACCTAAAGAAAATAGGCTCCAATTCGAAAATAATTTAGTAAATATTTACTAAAATACTATAAAAAACATAATAGTAAAAGGCATGGGCACAGTCTTTACACTGAAATTGTTATACATTATTAATTTTATGGTAGTGGAGTTCCATACCAGAGAAGTGCCACCAAGGGCTCCTTCTGCTATACCCTTTGCTTTTTACTTCTTCCTGCAACCCGAACCGGCCGACCCATCGACCAAGACTTAGGGATTCCATTGGAGGTTGCAACCAACACGTAGAAAAGTGTTAATTAAAACTCGGTTCCCACCTATGCGTGCCCACCCTGATTAAAAAAAACGAAGGTGACGCTACATTTAAAACAAGTGAAAATCAATGTACCGTCACGTAAGTTTTGAATCAGGGTAGTTTTAAAAAATTTATAATAAAAAAATTCAGCATGTTTTAATGATCTCTATAAGAAATGCAAACAAAACTTACCTTTTCTCTAAGCATATCCCTCGTTCTGGTAGCCTGACTCCGACTCCTATGAAGCTCCATCTGCAACTCCAAGCACTTCTCCTGCCAGTTGACCGGCTCTCCCCCCGCACAAGAATTACTCGAGGATGCCAGACCGCTCTGACTTAAACTTATCGACCCTAGGAACCCCAAGGAACCGAGACCACCCTGACTCGAGCTCGTTGACCCTAGGGCACCATTTTGCGAACCTAGAGCCCCCAGAGCACTGTGGGCCGAGCCAAGGGAACCGTTTGAACCGAGACGCGTCACTCCGATTACGCCGGGTCCTAGAGCGGTGAACGGGTCGTTAGGACGCGGCACTGCGGAACCCGAGGCGCCCGAATCTCGTGACCTACGGGGCAAAAGACGGGGCGACGAAGGCGTAGAACGGCAACCCCTGTAAAAAAAAATGCATGTTGTAGTATTTCTATAAAAAAAAATTTTTATCTGTTCGTGTTCCTAACATTTTCTACAGAGTTCATAAAGTGAAATCTAGGAGTAGGATGTCTATATACCATGGTTGCTGTATAGATTTTGTGCAGGTCAATTTTTTTTAATCAGCTTGCATAAAAAATAATGTGCTTAATCTATACAAATGAAATGTAAAGTTAATTATACAGCTATCGCCATATTTTATTTGTGGAATTAAGATAAGACGCCAAACTAAGCTAATAGAATTATTGCTACACTAACTCGGTGCAGAAATCTGCAAAGCCAATCAAAATGTTATTCACCGAACAAGGGAAAACACTCCCAAATCACTTTTCTTGATTTTCCAGTGCAAAACCAAATTCCGTATCCTTAAGAAGATACAGTGAAACCCCGTATAAGCGGACACTCACGGTTCCGTCGATTTTGTCCGCTTATTGGAGGTGTCCGCTTAAGAGACAGAACTGCGAAATTTTGATATATATTTTTTAACAATTTCCGCTGCTTGTGATTTTCCGATATTAAATTTTTCGCCGTTCTTTCGTGCTGATAGATGTTCCTTCTCCGAAAAGTTAACAACTTCCATTTTTTCACGTAAACTACAAAGTTTTTTTACTAGGCGCCATTTTAAAGAGATCTATAGCTACCCAACTGAACAATAAAAATAAACACACCAGTCCCGCCGAATAAAATAATGTTGTAAATACAGATCATGTCGTTATTTTTGAGAAAACTTTTTACAACTCTTTTTAGTTGGCCTATGCTATTTGTTATAGTAAACAGCTGATAACTGTAAAGTTATCTCAAAAATAATGAAATGAAGTATGCGACAGAAGTATTTAGTCTCCGCATTAAAACGGAAAGAGGTTATTCCCCGGGTCCAGAGTGTATTGTTGCCAACATACTACATAATATTTATGCCCATGTCGTCTCAGAGGTTCGCGTCCGGTTATTAGAGTGTCCAGTTATAGGAGTGAATTTTACATGTAAAGATATAGGCAAAAGCTTGGTTCCAACAAGTTTGTTCGCCTAAAGTCCGCTTAATAGAGGTGTCCGCAAGGAGAAGTTTCACTGAATACCAAAATATCAAAAAAAACCAAAATTTTTAAAAAATTACCCGCTGCGTTCCTGCTTTCGACGGCAGTTTTGTAGCGAACAGACAATATTCAATGGCAACCCAACACGGTGTGCCTGAATTAAGTATAAGTTACATGAAAAACTAATTGCACACCATATTCATGTAAATCATAGCAGATTGTCTTTTCGAAATTTTATCATTTTCTTAATTTTTTCTAGTTTAGAGGGTATATCTTACGGCTAAGTTGTAACAGAACGAGTAGTTTTTACCCGCTTGGCACCAAATTTGAACATTTTACCCAGAATACTTTTTTTGTCATTTGAACAATATTTCCTCGCGAAAGAAGTTAGAAATGCAATTTAAAATAAAAACTATTAGAATTTCTAGATTTTTTAAATAATTTAAAAATCCAAAAATAATAAAATATTAAAAAACCTTCTTTTTATACGACTGCATTAGAAAATAAGGGTATTGTTCAAAATTCAAAAAAGCAGTAGCGACTGCTACAGGGAGGGCAACGGGGCAGTGCCCTCCCAAAACTAGACAAAAAACAGTATTTTTAATTGATTTATTTTTAAAAAGTTAAATTTTCTACGACATAATTGTCTAGTTCCTTTTATTATCTGTGGTTAACAATAAGCGATCAATTGGGTGAACTTTTTTAGCGTAAATAATTACAAGCCGGCAGCGCCGCGCGGGGCAAGTTTTCAATTTCCCCCGTTTTTCTGCGGTGTATGGGTGGCAGTTCTCGAGCGGGGGCCAGGCGGTAGAATGTTTTTTTAGTTGACGGCTATCATCATCGTGCGGAAGCGTTCGTTGCCCTTTCTAATGTTGTCGGTTCTATCCTTAGTAAAGACAAAAAAATATATATATCAAATTATATTGATTTTCACAATAAACTTTTTAATGTAAATAAAATGCTTTGATTTGGGATTTGTCAGTAGTAAAAAGCCTTGCCGGTCGCGAGTCATTGTTTGTTTTCGTTATCGTTTGTTTATAAAATGGAAATAAATACCGTCGATTACAGAATTAACTGTGCAAATTTAAATACGTTGACATATGAACTTCCCTTACAAATAAAATCTTTAGGGCCACATAGACCGGACCTAAAAATTAACCAAAATTTTAGTGTAAGTAATACCGCGGGGTGTTCTCTAAAAACTTATAATAGAAAATTTAATAAAAAATTATACGATGCTGAAAACAGGTTGTGCGGTTGTGAAAAAAGTAATGTTTGCTTTATTTGTCTTGTTATGAACAATCCACGAAGTGATCCTGCGTGCAAATGGAATGTGTGATATCAAGCACTTTATTGAAAAGTTAAAAAGACACAAAGTAAGTGGTATTTATTTAAATAACCACATAGAATTTTCTATGCTAGGCAAGGCTGATATTAGGTGCCAATTGAATAGTGCCTATAGGCAAAACATTACCGAACATAATGAAAATGTGACAAAAATTAGACATATACTTAGTAGGTTAATAGACTGTTTAAAATTCTGTGGGATTTTTGAGGTCGCTCTACGGGGCCATAAAAAAGAAAGGCGAATGGACTTTATCTATAAACAAATAAACTAAAAACTACACCAAGTAGCTGCTTGTTTGGAAAATACTAAAAAATTGTTTCGGTAAGTTTTCTAATCTCATTTGTCATGCAATTTTTAAATTTCTGCCCCTCCCGCAAGTCCAAGCGGTCGAAAACAAACGTCACTAGATCACGAAGTTTCTTCTAGTGAAAACTACTTGTTCTACTACAACTTAACCGTAAGGTATTCTCTGTAAACTGGAAAAAAGTCTAAACATTGATAACATTTCGAAAAGTTTTAAAGTCAAGAAAGAATCCATATTCAAAACGTGCAATTAGTTTTTGGCACCATTTTCATGAAACATATAGGGAAAAGGGGGCAAAATGGGATACGGGGGTAAAACGGGATACCGCAGTTTTAGCTAAGCTGCGCTAGGATAAAACCTCTTAATATCAGATATTTTATCCCCATGACTGGTTCAACTATCTGCAACATGATTGGTGCCGGTCGGATGAGCTTAAGTTGGCTTTTGCTCAACATGTGATGTTGTGCGCTGTTTGTTGTAAAAATAGCTTAAGCATTTTGTGACGGTAAGTAATACATCATTTTGCTCCAATTTTTTTTATACCATCACTGTAAGTTATATTTTATGTTTTCTTTGCAAGAAATGGGTGCGAAATTCATGTAGGAGAGTCAACAGTGGTGACTAGGTCGCTGTAGTTCTTTATAAATTTTGTAAATACTAAATTAATTATTATAAATGTATTTTTGATTACAACTTTTTATTTTTTAAATAAGTATTTTAAACTTGGTTAGTAGATATCTTAATAAATAAAACTTGTCTTACAAAAATATTGATTCTAAACTGCTTCGCCCGTTTTGCCACATATTGGTATCCCATTTTACCCCGTATGTGGGACTAAATGGGGCAAGGTCAACTTTTTACAAAAATAAAAATAAAAGCATGATTGAGTTCTAAATCTAAACTGAAAATTAAAACATAAAGATAACATATCTAGCCAACTTAATTCCAAATGCCGAACGCAATGGTGATCATTTAATAGGAGAAATAAGCTTATAAAATTAAGTATCCCATTTTGCCCCCTTTCCCCTACATAAATCAGACACTGTGAGGACAGCGACTTTTCTTTTCTTATTTAATTTTCTGTTTGTCTATATTATTTTTACATCCTAGATCACACTTTGGGATCCAATATAATTAAAACTTACCTGTTAAGCTCCACCTGTAGCCTAGCCAATGGGTCAAAAGCTCCACTCAGTCTCCTTGGATCTTCCTTCTCCATTATGACGCCTGTCAAACTTCCAAACTGTCAAATATTTTCAAGTTACCGCCATTTTTATTCACACCCACGTCAAATATTGTATATTTTTGTTTTTGTTTTACATTTTGAAAAAATCCTTTATTTTTAACGATGTTTGAGTATGATTTTTGTTATTTTATTGGGTGTTATGTTTGCACCTTAAATAACTTTATAGACACTAAACTGTTTAATATTATTGTAGGTAAAGCACAGGCAGGAAACGCGCCTGCCTACACTTATTACTATAAAACGTGGTTCAATTTTTTAAGTCAATTGTTTTCATGGCCTTTGCTATGTTATGCTCGTATTCTAAAGAACCTACACTTTCATTTTTAAATTCCTTTATATCGTAGGGTGTAAACTTAGATATAAATTTGGGCTTTAATTATGGAGGGATTTTTATATTTTTTGTTTTTTCGAATTTTATCACAATCACTTTATATGTAATATTAAAGAGATTATTATTATTACTATTTACACCAGTCTTTTTCTCCGTCTGAATGAATATTGTAAACTAATACCAACAGCTTGTAATCGTGGGTGTTTTTTTTAAGTTCTGAAAATAGAAATAAAGAAAATATTAGAGAATTTTAGATAAAAAAATTGTACGTTATTCCGATGATCACAATAACCGCAAAATGTATAAGATATGTCAAAAATATCGAATATGTAAATAATTTAAGCAATTTAATTGAGATTTGGCGTTGTTAACTATTTGCAGCAGTATATAGTCAAGTGTCGTTGCAAGAAGTACCTTAATATTAGGCTTGCATTACAAGCATAATCAAATTTCAGTTTTTGATAACTTTATAAAATTTTGAAATTCGAAAATATTTTAATTTAGAAAAATTTTTTTCTTTTGAAAGTATTTACTAAAGGGTCTACAGTGATAAGTGTCACAATCACGGATAATCTAACAAAACATCTTTTTTCACAAAGGTTAGAAATAAATAAAAATAATATAATTTTTGGTTTAAAAATGGTAGCCATATTTAAACCTCCAAACGTCATGCGTCACTAGGAGATGTCTAATACAAATGGTGTAAGTCAGTGTCAGCTATCCGCTAGATTTACATGTTAAATTTAGCGATGATTTAACCGATGTTCACTTGTTTTGGTGGATGTGTAATTGAAAACGGATTCTAATATATCTTGTGCTTTCTACAATATTTAAATATTGATACGTATTTAATACGGTAATGCATCTTAAGATATAAGTTTTAAGTTATTTATGTATTATTTGGCTTTAAAAATTTTTGTATATAACCCCTCAGGGGTGGTACTACAATTTGAGACTATTTTTAACGGGAATCACAAACGACTAAATTTCCAAAAAATAACATTGCGTTACAATTTTTTTATGTGGTTTTTCTTTATTTCTAAAATTAATTTGAATTTATATGAGATGAAACTCACAGAGAAATGCTTACTATCATATTGCACATTAGGGTGAACCAATCTTTGCAGTTATTTGACCTGTGAGTATTAAAAAATATTCTGCCAATATATGGGCCCCTAAGCTCACACGAGGTACTATAGTTATAGTGTACGTGTGAGCTAATATAACTAAAAACTGAAATATATTTTATTTAACTCCAGACTAAATTACCTGTTGTTTGATACCACACAAGCCATGTTTTGACCTTAACTCAAATTTTTGAAATCTACCCCCACCCTTAAAAAAAACAAAAAACTAAAATGTATTTGGTTAAACTCCGGATTCAATTACCTTTCGTTTGATATCACACACGCCATATTTTCACTTAAACTCTAATTTTTAAAATATACCCCCACCCTTTTTTTTAAATAAATTAAAATGTATTTTGTTTAACTTCAGACTCAATTACCTTTCGTTTGATATCACACACGCCATATTTTCACATAAACTCTAATTTTTGAAATCTACCCCCACCCTTTTATTTGGTTTGTATTCGGTGGATTTTGTTCATTTTTAAATGGGACCATCTCGACCCAAGACCCAGCCTAGGTACCAAATTTCATTAAAATCGGCCAAGCGGTTTTTGAGTTATGCGCGTTGGTCGTTACAGACAGACATACAGACAGACAGACAGACAGACAGACAGACAGACAGACAGACAGACAGACAGACAGACATACAGACAGACAGACAGACAGACAGACGGCGCAACAAAAAAGTTTCAGAATCATCTGAAACGCAAAGATATATAAAAATTTTTGAAATCGGAGCAACTTTTTTTTTTCAAAAAATTAGGATCACCATAGCTCACACTACTATAGTATAGTATATGTGTGAGCTAATACATTTAAACCGGTCGGTATCAAGTCTATAGACTTGATACTTAAACCCGGTCTAAAAGTTTTAAGGTCTTAGTAAAAACCGGTGTTAAAGCATTTGAAAACTTTTTACATTAATTTTTGGAATCTTTTAAAAAAATTAAAAACAGGAATGTTGAGCATTTTAAAAAATTTTACTTCCACTTTCTCTTTGTGAGCAAAGTTGAGGTTACTAACTCTTTTTTTCTGCCAAATTTAAGATGTACAAAACTAACCTCGTACGATAAAGGATTTAAAAAACACTGCTATAATACCACGTTGTTTTATTCAAAGTTAAAAATCTCTCTAATTGTGTAGATATCTTTAGGAATCTAAAGTGAATGGTGTTAACGAATAGTTTTAAAAGAAAGATGTGTCCATATCCACTTTTAGTTATGCATACTAAAATGCATTATTGGTTTTAGAACAAGAAACGAACAAGATATTTTGAAGTAATTTTTATTTTAATGATCGGTCAGTTTTTTTGTCTGTTTGTTTGGCCTATGGGTAATGCGTATCACTGTCTTAGAATCTATTAAGCTGGTTTTAATTTTATTTATCTAGTGGGATCTATTTAAACTAAAATCATAAAGCAATTGAGAAAGAATAAATCTACATCTATACCTCAAAACAAAAGTGTATTAAGGCACAAAACCATATATACAGGGTGTCCCAGAACTAATGGGACATAGTAAAACTGTAGATTCCTTGGATCAAAATATTACAATTTAGCCATACTTGGCTTAGTCCAAAAGTTGATATTAATTGAGATGCAGGTTGTAAAACTTTATTTTTTCATTTCTATTTTATTTAATAACTTTTTTACTAATATGTTTGCAAAAAAATGTAGTAGGGGGTTCTTGGGATGAGCAATTCGACTTCGGTTAAAAATTTAATGTACATTCTACAGGGTTTTCTCTGGGTCACTAAATTTACATTGAAATCGGTGTTACTTTTTTGCACCTTCGTGTATGCCTGTTTTTATTTAAAATATGATTTTAATGTAAAAAGTTATACTTCTTACTTTAAAACTTTTCCAGGATATTTCTAGACAGACTTGGCCAGAGATTTCCACAATATTTTTCAAATATTTGTTCTCCAGGACATTTCCAAACCTTTACACACTTTTCAATTATTTAAACTTTCCAGACTTTTTCTAAGCATTTCCACACTTATCTTCCAGACATTTAAACAAATTTTTCTTCGTTTTTTTAATCCTTTATATTTTTCATTGGGATGGGATCGGTTAACAAGAGCTTAAATTGCAAAAATAGTATTTCCGTCGACCATTACTCCGTTCAGATCCGTGCTTGTCGGTTTACCTATTTTTTCAACTTAAATATTTCTTCACAAAAATTTGTAGATCTCCTACCAAATCAGCAGATCTACTGAAAAATCGGCAGAGCTGGCAACTCTGGTGCGACGTCCTGTTTTCGCATTGTTTATATCCCGGTTTTTGCTTACTTGGAGCGACCAATGAATCTGCAGTTGGGGCTTTTGCGCACTTTGACAAATCATGAGACGAGATAGACGTTAGTGAAGTTAAAAAAGTAGAGATACAGGTTGTTTAAGTTTTGATTTTTGTTTGTTTTTTCTTTATAATTCGTGCAGTTTTTGAGATATTTTGCCCAAACCTGGAATTTATATTTAATTACAAAGCATACATCATCAAGCATGCCAAATATTAGGAAGAAACTACAGGGTGATATTTTTTCCGGGGTCATGCCTCTTTTTTCCTCCAGAACTTTTTTACATTAACTCACTGGCAGATTCAAAAATATAAAATGAATTCCCTGTTTTATTTAAAAACTTTTTGATCTCTTGCAATCTTTTTGTATCTCTAACCGTTTTTGAGAAAATAGACAAAAAAAGATAATTTGTATCTTCGATTGCTATTCAGAAGTGACATAAAACTGGCATAAAATTAAAATAATTTAATGTAGTGATTATTTTAAATTTAAATTTTATTTAAAAGGGTACAAATTTTCCTTTTTTGTCTTTTTTCTCGAAAACGGTTAGAGATACAAAAAATTGCAAGAGATCAAATAGTTTCTGAATAAAACAGAAAATCAATTTTATATTTTTGAGTCTGCTATTCGCTTACTGCAAAAAAGATCTCGAGGAAAAAAGGGGGCATAACCCCCGAAAAAATGTCACCCTGTAGCTTTTTCCTGATATTTGCCATGCTTAATGTTGAATGCTCTGTAGCTAAATACGCGTTTCAAATTTGCGCTGAACATCTCAAAAACTGCACAAGCTATATTGACAAAAACAAACAAAAAATTGAAACTTTGACACCTTGTCTCGATAACTAAGCATTTGCGAACCTATGTTTATACAAAGTTTTTTTTGTAAAATCACTTAAAGAATAAACACCCTTTATATGCACAAAACATAACTTTAGAGAAGAAGAGACCGAAAAATAAAAAAGCAGACCCTATATGCAATTCTAGCTTCAATGTTTCTTTACAATTTGGCCAATGACCTTATAATAGTTTCTGAAACACAGGATGGCTATTGCAATGAACATTTTATAGACTGTTCAAGTTTATTGAAGTGCGATTATAGTCCGTCAAAAATAAAATGTAAAAAGGTAGAATTCTAACACTTAGCTAAAGAGGCCTGCGAAGTAAAAGGTCTATGTGAGTCTCCCTATATATTGTTAAAACCAAAAAAGTAACTTTACCGCACACGCTCCACTTATAAACCTTAGCAAATCATCGATAAGATAGCTTTAATATTTGTTTACATTTCAATTCCATCTAATTTGACATGTTTATTTATAAATTACATTAAATTTTTTGGAAAAAAAGTACTTATAGGTAAAATATTGTACCTAACACATGTCAAAAGTGTCTTTACCACCCTTGACGGCTTGAACGAACTCCGCTCCGCGTCGTTCGGCCAACTGCCGTCGCGTGCTCTAAAGTATTACTTTCCGCACTTGTTTAAAAAAAAACTAATATACCACCTCGTGAAAATTTTGTAACAGTCTCGTACATAATTATAGAAGTAAATAAGTATTTTCGGACATAAAAACAAAAACACGCCAAACTAAAACCGCGCCAAGCAAAACAGCGTCTATGCATAAAACCGCGCTGAACCGAACCATGAGCGAGGAGCAAAGAGCGCCGAAGAGCAAAAAAGCGCCTAAATGAAATAAAAAGTTAATCAAAACCAAAACTCCGCAAAGCATTTTTTTCGAAAATTCATTTATCCTTATATAGTTTGACAACGTCCTTCCCCAACTTCCTATTTTTCCTTAAATTAGCTCCCCTTTCCTCCTCGTGAGTTCAAAATCGGTGTTAACCTAACTTGCCCAGACGCGCGTCCTGAAGTTGCGGCGGATTTGAACTTGTGCGAGGTTTTCTTATTGAAAAGATTTATTCCGGCGTGGTTTTGGCGCGTGCGATTTTGTCGCGTGCATTTTTGACGCGTGCAATTTTGACGCGTGATATTTTGACACGTGCGATTTCGCTCGTTGTGGTTTTGTCCGCAAACAGTAAATAAGTGGGTTGTAATTCTAGATTGACTGTATCTCTTACCATTCACTTTTGCGAGGCTTCTATTCAATTTTTGATCTCTGCTTGAGTCCAATTAAGAAAAAAACAAATAATAGAACTCGAAATTGACGCCACTAAATAAATACCGTATTTTTATTGTTTCCTTTTAATTAACTTTGACTGAACATCTCGTAAATTTATTTAAACTTAACTTTGGGATATGCGAGTGTTAAATAATTATATTTTTTATTGTTTTGTTAAAAACTGTGTAGTAGAGCCATATGATTTGGTTTTTGAATAGATACGTTATGGAAATTTGTTAAAATATAAAAATATAAACAATAAATGTTGCGTATTTGTAATAATATTTAAAAATAAATATTTAAACAGTGGTATATGATATTTTATAAGATATAGATATACATATATAATATGAGCTTTGGTTAAAGACTTGTACAATGATTTAATATTTTTGCAATTATTTCTTTGGTTTTAAAATTAGTTTGATTTTGCTTATTTTAATTTCTCATTTTGCTGCAAAGTGCCATTTTCTGGAAGCTTGTGGATTTTGTTTCTGAAAAAAAAAATAAGATAATATTATATATCGTTATACAGGTACTTACAACTGAAGAAGTGCCAAAAATACAATAAAATCCAAGACAATAAAATATAGTATAGAATCCTTGAAAGTTACTTAATTTGAAACCCATTGGTTTGAAAAGTAATTGGTTCGAAGACCCTAGGTTTCAAAGTGAATTAGATCAAAAATCAGTAGCGCACCCAGGAAAATGTTTTGGGGGTGGGGGGAGACTTCATATATAATGCCATATTTTATGCTATTTTCATGAAATATGTGGAAAATGTCTAAAAATCAGACATCAATTACTCATCGACCTAACAGTTATCGAACTAATTACATTTTAAACTAATGGTTTTTAAAATTCCAATGGTTTGCGAACTAACCCACGGGTATGAACCAAAACCTGCGACTCGATAGCATTATTTCCTCGCTGCTTTTTTAAAAAATCATTGTTTTTATTTAAAAAAATTAAAGTGATAGAAGTATGTAAAAAAAAATGAAACCAAAAAAAAACAGACAATTTTTGTTTCAATATAACTTTTGAACTATACCATCGATTTTAATGGGACAGACTGCACTTGGCAGAGATTTAATCAGAGTTTTGACTAAATATGTTTTTTTGTCCGCCATCTCAAAACCCAAGATGGCGGACAAAATTAAAATGTACCCTTTAAAGATGCTCACGATCAAAATTTATTGCCATTTTAAAGTTTAAGATGGCGGACAGAATACCTGATTCTTCAAAATGGCATGTCTTTTCTTATTTTCTGTAAATGATTTAGTTTTTTTTTAATTTATAGAAAAGCACCACTTTTCCCCCGCATCAAGAGGTATAAATTAGTAAAATCGGTGTGGTCGTTCTCAAAAAATCTATTTTTGTTTCAGCCATTGTCTAACAGATTATACGATAGCATTACCAATCCTGTCGGCATACATTTACTACTAAACCGCTTTTAGGGAAATGAAAAAAAAAACATGGTGATAATTAATTGTTCCTTAAAGTAAATTATATCGAAATTTGCCGCCATATTAAAAGTTAAGATGTCAAACAGAATCAAACTTGACCCTACAAAGAGGCACGTTTATTCTTATTTTCTGAAAATGTGTTATTTCTTTTTTAATTTATAGAAAAGCAGTAAGTAGAAAAGTAGTGCTTTTCTATAAATGAAAAAAAAACTAAAACATTTTCGGAAAATAAGAATAAAAACGCCATTTTAAAGAATCAAATATGATTCTGTCCGACATCTTCGTAAATTCTAAGATGGCGGTAAATTTCGATCATAATCTTTAAAGAGCAATCAATTCTCACCATATTTTTTTTTATTTCACTAAATCGGTTTAGCAATAACGAATTCATAAGGAAATTAAGGTAGACGGGATTGGCAATGCAATCGTATAATCTGTAAAACATTGATTGAAACAAAAATAAATTTTTTAAAAACTACCACACCGATTTTACTAATTTGTACCTCGTTGTGCGGGGGAAAAGTAGTGCTTTTCTATAAATTAAAAAAAAACTAAAATAGTTTCGGAAAATAAGAATAAACACACCATTTTGAAAAATAAACTATGATTCTACCCGCTATGTTAAATTTTAAGATGGCGATAAACTTTAATCATGATAAAAAGCAATCAATTTTCACCAGGATGTTTTTTATTAATTTGATTAAAATTGGTTCGGTAATAATAATTGATATAATATGCAAAACAATGGTTGAAACAACAATATTTTTTAGAACCACTGAACCGATTCTGTTGATTCGTACCTTGTTGTGCGTGGCAAGAATGTAGCTTTTTTATGAATTTAAAATAATAATAATTACAACGTGTTCGCAACACAAGAATAAACGAGCATCTTTAAAGGGTACATTTATATTTCGTCCGCCTTCTTGGATTTTGAGACGGCGGACAAAAGAATATATTTGGTCAAAACTTTAATTCATTCTCTGTCAAGTGCAGTTTGTTCCATTAAAATCGATGGTATAGTTCAAAAGTTATAATGAAAAAAATAATGTCCGGTTTTTTTACCCACCCGTATATTTTATGAAACGTAATATTTTGTACGCTAGTGATCATTACACAAGTTTTTTAACCACTCTATTACGTGTCAAATACAAATAAAAAAAATTCGTGTTAAACTAACATTTACAATAACTTAGTGGAATAACAAATAACCCAAAAAAATTTGATATTCGGGATAGGGCTTTTTTAGTAACACGATATTCTGTCCGTAGTAATTTATGTTTTTATAGTTAAAACTAAGACTAATCTTTTGTGTGTGCAAGGATATTTTATATAAGTTTTTTATAGAAGCTTGACACGAAAATACAGAAATAACACGCGCCTTAAAAAATAGCAAAAAACGCTGAGCTAGTAAGTAAAGTTTCTAAAAAAACTTAAAACAGTAAATCCAGAAATTAATTAAAAATAAAAAGACAATAAAAAAAATATGAGTGTGATACATTTTAAAAACAATTTTTAGTGTTGCCGCGAGACGAGACGAGACAATCAATGCCTTTTCTCGTCTCGTCTCGTTATGCGAGATAAAATGGGTCTCTCCTCTCGACGATAGGACTCTCCTATCGCTCGAGAGAGCATTTCTCTCGTCTCGTCTCGTCTGTCGTGATTTATATCAGCTATAAAAAGTTTTTGAGACACCATGTGTAAAAGTGTTTTTTCAAGGTGATATTGTTTATAGTATTTACTTTTTTTAAAAATAAAGTCCATTTAGGGATATACTCTGTATATACATACATGCAATAAATATTAAACTTATTAAAATAAGCAAACTAAAAATTATTTTTTATTGGGGGGCTCTTCCTATAATCACGTGGTATTGACTAAAGTGCAAGAAGGTTGGCATCTCCAAAATACACACCGATTATTCCAAAATTAACTGATGCAATTTCCCAAATATTTGAGACTCTTTGTACTATTGTTAATCTAAATAAATCTCCTGGTCACTTAATTAACTTTTTATCAGTTGAAACCCTTAAAAAGGTTCAACCCGTGTGCCGCTTGTTTTAGACCCTGGAGGGATTAACCCGTTTTCCCAGGCTTATCTGCATCTGAACACCAACCTATATTTTCCTTACTTTTCGCAAATTTAAACCAACTGCTTTAAGCCAGTTTTTAGCTGTATTTAGCTAATAATGACAAATCAGGGAATAGTAGTTTATCTAATTAGTGGCTAAAATAGTATTTTATTTACCAGCGATGTTTTAAAAACCGCACATAAAAAAACAGTACAGCGCCTGACAGCTGTTTTAATAGTTAAGGCAAGATTTCGGAAAATTCACTTTCTAGAAGCATTTTATATTACTTTTTGGCAAATGGTCAATTCCCCCTATTTCAACCCCGCTGATATTTATGATAGCAGCCAACATGGCGGCGAAATTTTAAATTGCCGCAGGTGTACATTCAAAATATATATTTATATAACTAAGAAATAATATCATAACAAAAACAAACAAGTACGCGAAAGTGGTATTCTGTAAAAGGAATTGAGATAAAAGTAAAGCCAAGTTCTCCAATACAAATTTTAAAATGAAAGGTTCTTACTAGTTTGGAAATGTTTTTGTTATGATTTCACTTCTTTTTTAAAGGATTTGGATAATATTTAAGTTTTAAAGTAGTAAAATATGCGGAATATTGTTCAAAACTTTTGCAATGCCTTAGTATAAATTTCGAGGTTTTTTTATATTTTCCTATGGTTTTATCATAGTTTCTATCAGCCTTCTAAAGCACAGCTCTCTAGTGTTCCTGGAAGTAGACAATGTTAACTTTACATAACTTTACATTTATAGGGGAGAAAAGTAAATTAAAATTTTGGTGTTTTTAATTTTTTTCCTATAGCTTTATCATAGTTCCTATCAGTCTTCCAAAGCTCAACTCTCTAGCGTTTCTGGAAGTGGAGAATGTTACTTTTACATAACTTTACATGTATAGGGGAGGGCAGTTAATTAAAATTTGGGGTTTTTTAATTTTCTTTTATAGTTTTATCATAGTTCCTATCGGCCTTCCAAAGCTCAGCTCTCTAGCGTTCCTGGAAGTTGGCAATGTTACTTTTACATAACTTTACATGTATGGGGGAGGGGAGTGAATTAGAATGTTGGGTTTTTTTTTCCAAGGGTTTGGTCACAATTTCTATCAGTGTGCCAAATTTCAGCTTTGTAGCATGTCTGGAAGTACAGTAGAATTTTGACGATCTATACATGAGTGAGTAGATGAGTGCGTGAGTGAGTGGCAATTTCGACGTTTTTTGAAATTTAGTAACTACTTTACTATTTTATGGAAGTCCATGAAACTTGGAGGGATTGTTAACTCTATAAAGATCTACGACAAAGTTTGAGTTTCGTAGCTCATTCCGAAGTAGAGTTTTAGATAGGTCAAATATGGGTTGAAATGTTTCAAGAAAATATGGTACAGCAGTTTCCGCGCAAACTTGGCGGGGCACTGCCGGCCCCAGATCACATTAGTTTTTTTTTTTCTAAATGGCTGCAAAAACCTCCCCAGACCCCCAAAATCAGAAAGTTAAGGGTTTTTTTTTTAATTTTCTTCATATGACAAGAGAAAAACGTATATAATATACTTTATTGTAGACCATAAAATTCCCTTTTTAACAAGTTATAATTCAATGGAGTTACACTGATAACAACTCTCCAGCGGCGTCCGTTAATTAAAGTAGGTAATTTAAGAAAGTTAAAAAAAACCCATGGTTTTCCCAAGATTTATTCGATTTTTAGCAAAACATGTGATATGTTGTATTATAGTCAATAAAATTTCGTTTAAAATGGTTTATAACACAATCGGATTGGTTTCATAACTAAAACTTTAGGGGCATCCGTAAATTAAATCAATTTAAAAAAACACAGAAAGTAAACCATTTTTGTTATACGTGTTATCTAATTTTCTCAGAAACTAAGATTAATATGAAAAAATATACTTTATTGTAGAAACCATTCATTTGATCTAGAAACTAGGCACACGGGGGCCGCGCCCTTTCCGAAAAATATTTTTAGTCATAATAAAATAACTATAAAAATATAGGTATATTTTTTTGTTGTTTTATTTTTTTTTATACTGGGAATTTTAATAAAATTAAAATCAATCGTCCAGTTTCGCAAAGTTAAAGCAAGTACCTAGGCAGGAAACGAACCCGGACCACTGGTGTGTGAAGCAAATGTTGCTACCACTATACTACGGACTATATTTTAATATAAATATCTTGTACAAACATGTATTTGCTAACACAAAGCAGTTTGTTATAACTTTTCCAGGTCTTCGGATAAAATGAAATTTCTGCTTTTGACATCAAATCATCGATCACACGACTTTCCGATTTACATTTTAAGTTAAAAAGTTTTACTTTATACATATTTTCTTACATATATACCTATAGGATGCTGGCAATAATATTAAAATATATTTAAAGTGTATATGGTGATTCCTAAAATTTTTAAAATTATTTATCGTAAAAATTAGTTAAGATGTATCAAAAGATACCAAATAACCTTTTTCATTAGAAATAGAATTCTTAAGCGTCTGTCAAATTGGCTTTAGCTAAAGAGAGATTATATATTGCTACAAACTTAAGTTATTTAAATTTTATTGTTAGAATTTATTTAGGTTTAGTGTAGTATTAGGTTGACTTATTTTATGGATGTATTATTAGTCTAGGTTTTAGTTGCGTTATCTATGACTCACGCTCGTACTTGGACGCGAACCTTTTAGCAGAAACTAGTATACTCTTTTATGCTTCTAGTATCAAAAAAAGGATAGACTGTTCGCAAAAAATCAAAGACCCCATATAAAAGCCGGACATTTTTGTCAACTGAGTTGTCGAAATAAATTGACATATTGTTTTTAACATTTGCTCGTCTAATTTATTGTTGTGAACCCGTGACAATATTAAAACAATTCCATCTTTATTGCACGCTACTAAAATAAATAAGCAACAAGTAAAAAAGAAAATGCAATCAAAAAATGTGTTTTTATTTTGATTCCTACAAAAATCATTTTGTGCAAAAAATCACAAAAAATTATTTCTGGCATAACAGTAAAATGCTTTATAAAAACCATTGTTTTTTTTATTGCTTTGGGGTAATCATATATTATAATCTATAATCTTTGGGGTAATCATTAAGATTTTCTCTATCAAACTAATCAAATATAAATTTTTGTAGCTTGAATTGGTCAACAATAAACAAATTGACCAGAACTTGTGTGTGTGTCAAAAGGTTAATTTTCCAAATCCTACCGCAATATCTATATTTTATTTGGAATCGTTTTCTTGGTCAAAAGGTATTGCTATTCTTTTGTTTTTTTCGGCCCATGTCACTTCTAGAAAAAAAAATAGTTGACATCTTAAACAAGTTCTTGATTTTTTTGCAGTTCACAGGATATCTTCTGCGTGAACAAGCCCACATCTAGGGGGCTTAATTTCAATAAGAAGATAAAAAACAGATAGAGTATAGCATGTATTAATAAAAGACCGCAATACGACCGATTCCCGTCGAAAGCGTTTTAGCGTTGCCAAATGTAACCTTAATAAATAACTACAGACGCAAGTGGTCGCAGTCATCAAGGGGCCGACAACCTAAAACATTTGCTTGGGGCAAGAATTATTACATGTTTAGTCCATCATACAAGAGATGGACTATTAAAAACGTAAAAATGTAATTTTTTAGTTTTATTAAATGTAAAACACCGAAATCGGCGAATAAAATAAATGGCCTGTTTGAATACACACGATAAATCAAGAACACCTCAAACGATTTTTAACCCAATATGATACAGTCTTTTGTTGGCATTAGATTTTTGGTTAAAAAGAGAAGGTTAAAAGTATTATTTAACCAATTTTACCTTAAAACTATTACTTATGCATAACTTTACTTGTATCGATTTGTCTTATTTTTGGATTTAAAACATTTTTGCCTGTGGCGCATGTCGCTCTTTTGACAGAAAGTGCAGCATTGTTCTAAAAAGACAATTAACGCGAAAAGAATTTTACCTACTTGCGTGCGGTAAAGTTACTTTACCAAGGTTGCGGCTATTGTATCCATTGAACTAAATAAACAGATGGAAACACTTAACATGAAAGTTTCACTTTTGGAAAATAAAAATATGGAGATGGAAAAACAATTAAATTACCTTAACAAAAAAGTGGATTACATGGAGCAAGAGTCAAAACTAAATCAGTTAAGAATGTAGGGAGTTCCAGAGAGCAAGAACGAAAATGTTACTAAAAAGTTGGAAAAAATTTTTGGGGAAAAACTCCAAATTAAAAATAAAGTATTAAAAAGCTGTTTTAGAGTGGGGCCAGTAATACAAAATTCCGTGGTTGGCAGACCAATATTGATTAAATTTACATCGACTGATAACAGAAATATGGTATTTCCTGCTAAGAAGTCACTGAAAGGGACCAAAACGGCCTTATGTGAAGAACTCACAAAAACACGCTACGATTTACTTGCTTTGGCAAAAGAAAAAGTTGGAAAAACTGATTGTTGGTCTGTGCATGGTCAAATCTATGTCAAAATACATAATGATACTCACAAACTAGCTGTGGCCGAAGACCTAACTAGTTTATTTGAAGGATCAGAGCATCATAATGATTAGTGAAATACTCTGCGGTTCTTTTTTTTTGTTTTTTGTTTTCAAATTTTTTTTCTTTAGTAATTTGTTGCTTTTTTTCTGTTTTTATTAAAAAATTTAAAAAATTAATTTTGCGTTTTTTAACGTTAGTTCATTGAATAAGCATTTTTCATTATTTAAAACTTTTATTCTTCAAGAGGAATACGACTACGTGGGCATATCTGAAACACAATTAAGTCACAATGTTTCTAGTGAAAGTCTGTGTATAAATGGTTATGATTTCTTGCGGTATGACTGGCCAACTAAGGGTGGTGAAGTGGGTGTTTATATTAAAAAAAGTCTGAAATATGCTATTCTGTCAATAAATCACAACGAAGCCCTGAAGGAAATCTGGATTAAAATAGAATCAACACAAGGTCAGTATATTTTTGGTAATTTATACAGGCACCAAAAAGTAAAATTTGATCAATTTTTAGGGGATTTTGAAAAGTCTGTTTGACAATTTTCATTATCAAACAGTGAGTTTATTTGCGGTGGTGACTTAAATATTGATATGCTGGTGCTTGATTACAAATTAAAAAAAATAAATACAATTTTAGAGGCATTTAATTTGCACCAAATTATCAACTCACCAACAAGAGTAACAAAAACGTCATCTACCCTTATAGATATAGATCTCATTATAGTAGCCAACAAGGAAAATGTTAGTAGCTCTGGAAACAAAAATGTCTTTGACTTTTCTGATCATCAATTAGTATATGAAAACCTTAGTTTCGAATCAAAAGTATTCTCAAACAATCAAAACTCGAGGTCTGGGTAGCTTAAATCGAGAAATCTTAGCGGAAATGTTAGTTCACACACCCGTTTGAAAATATATACTTTATCGAAAATATCGAATTAAAAATAGCTTGTTTTAATAACTTGTTAATGGGTTTATTTGACACATTTGCTCCATTGAAAGAAATTAAAATAAAAAACAAAAGACCGCTATGGTTAACTGGGACTATAAAAAAAATGATTTCATTAAAAGAAGGCATTAAGTTTAAAAAACTAAAAATCCCATACACTGGGATACATACAAAAACCTAAAAAATCAGTTAACCAATGCAATAAATAGAGAAAAACAGGCATATATAGAAAATTCTTTGATAGAAAAACCAAGAAATAATAAAAAAGTTTGGCAATCGTTAAAAGAATTAGATGTTAATAGAAAACCAAACAAAAATACTTTACCAGACACACTAAATAAACCAGATGAAATAAATAATTTTTTTTAGAAAATTCTAGAAAACTTGATGCAAATCCAGAGCTGCTTCATTTTTATTCTTCAAACTTATTTACAAACTTTAATTCTAAATTTCACTTTCACCTACTGGAACAACAAAAATTTTTTGAGTACATGCTTAGCATTAAATCAAATGCAACTGGAGTGGATGAAATTAATATTCGAATGTTATTGTTGTGTTGTCCTTATATCTTACCTTTTATTACAAATATAATAAACGCTTGTTTACTGGATAGTTACTTTCCAACTTGTTGGAAGATTTCTAGGGTCATTCCGTTACCAAAAAAACCAGACATTTTGAGTTTTAACGAGCTTCGACCGATTTCAATTCTCTTACTATGTCCAAAATAATAGAAAAAGCTATGGCTGAGCAAATTCGACAACACGTCAATAAATATAATATTTTACAAACTAGACAGTCTGGATTTCGGTTTGGATATAGCTGCGCCACAGCCATGTTGGATCTGGTGGATGACATAATAAGTGATATTGACTCAGTAAAACAACTGTCTTAATATTGCCGGATTATTCAAAGGCGTTTGATACAATTAACCACGATCTTTTGTTGTCAATTTTATATTTTATTGGATTTTCTGAATCCGCTATAAATTTGTCTAGATCCTATTTAAGTGACAGAAAACAGTTTGTTCAAACGCACAGTGAAAAATCTACTATGGGGGACGTATGTTCCGGTGTGCCACAAGGTTCTATCTTAGGCCCGCTTCTCTTTTGTATTTACACATTTAACATAGCAAGTTGTTTAGAATTTTCTCGAGCCTATAATTACTGCGATGATACGCAAGTTAAATATAATTTTATCTTTGAAAATCTTATTCTTGCTGAACAACAAATTAACTCTGATTTGAACAAGCTGTGCGAGAACTCGATAAAACATCAGCTTTCGATTAATCCGGCAAAGTCAAATATTATGGTATTTGGCAAAAATAAGAACATTGTTGAAAACACTCTAAAAATCAAAATATCAAATAATGCATTGTCATTCACCAGGTCCACTAGAAATCTTGGGTTGATTCTGGATACGGGGCTGAGATTCTCTGATCATGTAACAAAGTGTCTTAAGAGTGCTTACATGAACCTAAAGCTACTATATTCACATCGCCAAATATTAAACCAAAAACTTAAAATTCAACTTTGCGATATATTTGTATTATCTCATTTCACATTTTGTGATGTAGTTTATGATCCATGTCTAGCACTTGAAGATAAAAAAAGAATTCAAAAAGTTCAAAAGAGTTGTCTTCGTTTTGTGTTCGGAATCAGAAAATCAAATAGAATCTCACACAAACTAAAAACAGCAAATTGGCTGGACATGGCCAGTAGGCGAAAACTTGAAAGCGCATGTTTATTTCCAGTCCACCATACTTAAGTGAAAAAGTAACACACAGATCAGACGTATACAATCTTGGCTTGAGACTTAAGTGTAGATTTACTATACCTTTTCATCGAAGAGCTATTTTTAATCGGTCCTTTTCTTACAACGTCTGCAGGATATATAACGATATTCCAACAGCATTAAAAAATCTTCCTCCAACAAAATTCAGATCTGCCTATCGTCGTCACCTCTTTCAGGTCTTATAATAGAATTGCTTTTTTAATGTCCATTAATTCTTTAAAGAATCTTCATAAACCTTGAACTTGTTCTTTAGTAAAAATATGTTTATTTTTTATCATTAATAATTTTTATCAATTTATTTAAATTGTTTAAACTCTTAAAACCAAAAGGTTATTAAAAATTAGGGCTAAAATTCAATATCAGTTATGTTATAAAAGTAATTGCTTGTGATTTTAATGTTAAGTATAATTAAAATCTGCCTTTTTAGTCCTTTTGTGGCATCTAATCTAAAAAAAAAATTGTTTTAGAATGTATAATTTCTTAAGTTAACTTTTTTCCGCAATAATAGTATCTTTATCTTTATCTTTGTAGATTGGTAAATTATCTTTCAAAAAAAATTGACTTTAGTAAATGTGAAACGAAAATAATGTAATGTAAAATAAGTCAATTATTTACCTTTAGGAACAAGCAGAATTTTATTTTATTGTATTGAGATGCAACCTTGTGTAAGTAGGAAAACAACCAAAATCAACTCTTCCCTCTCCTTCTGACACTCGCAAGTTAGGCACACATACCTTTGTGCGAAGTATAAAATACGTTTTGATTATTATTCTGGTTGTGTATTGCCCGGTTTGTCACAGAAAGCTGACTAATATAAATTGACCTTTCACGAATTGAGTCGCGGCTTATACTGATATTTTTGCTAAACCGGCAACGTTGGTTTTACGCATTTCTCTTCTCCCATTCAATCCTTATGGCCATTGCAAAAATCCTACCCCTTGATAGAAGGCTGGCCACGCGGTATAAATATTCAATTTTTTTTACGTTTGCCAATTGGAACCTACTTTGTTCAATCAGCTCTCTGTGCGCCGTCGTCGTCCACTGTAGATAGCCCAAAAAACAATGAAGTTGTAGCAAAACTGATGATAAAAGATCGTCAAATGACATGTCATGAAATCGAGGAGGGTTTATGGGTTTGGATAAGCAGTCGCACACACGATAAAAACATAAAACTTTGTTTAAAAACACGTTGTTTGTTAACATGCTTTTTCTTTAGTCTTTGTTTTAGTCAGAGCGAACTTAGTAAACATACCTAAGTATTTACTTCCATCAAGTCTTTTTAATAAGAATACAAGGGAAAAGAAAATTGTATCTTTTCATTCAGTCATCCAATTAAGACAAAGCGGGATATATCTTCTTAGTTTCAAGGAAAATGACTTCCCGGTGTAAGTAGATAAGTATAGAGAGCCGAAAGAGCGTCTCTAGAAAATTGAAAGTTAAGAAAAATATTGCTGTAATAGATATAAAGAACTCTGTAGAAAAAGAAAAAAAATAGATTATAATAATTAGGTACTGGAGGTCCATTAAATAGAATATACGGTGTCTTGACCAAATAACGTTTCTTGTCTTATAAAGGTTCCTCTGTGTGTTTGATTCAATATACTTGAATTTAAGTATTTATCCTTATTAATACAAATATTTAAACAAAACACGTCGTCCGCCGTTCGCTTTTTACATTTACCAAAATTATAATAAATAATTTCATGCACATAGGTATCTTATCAGGGTATCTATCCATGTAGCATTGGAAGCATTGCTTCCCTTAAGAAATCAGACATAATAGAAATTGACGCTAACCAGTCCTGTAGCAGTGGTAAGACTGCATCAGAAGCAAAACATTTGGCGCGTACCTATGTACTAGAAAAGCGGCATCTTATGTTACATACATATTTGTATATAATAGAAGGGCGTATAACAAATGACAACCATATAAGTAATAGTCTTTATCGTACGCGTAGAAAATAAATAAGAATTCATTAAGTGTCGGTCTTGATTTGACTTAAGAGCAGCGTCGCAGATACAATTGCTTCTTTCATTATACAAAACATAGTGGGGGGTCAATACATGCCCGTCCAATGCGAGTATTCAGTTCGCGCCCTTTAGCCTTAAGATAAGCCGTCTGTTAGATTACCTAAATACGCGTTTCACAGTGCCGTTTCGGTATCCAATATGAAAGACGATGAATGCGATAATCTATTGAAATTTTCCAGGAAGGCATAAAAAATATTCAAGCAAACTGCTGCTTCAAAAAATGGCCGAAGTTTGAAAACCCAGTTATATTTTGAAGGACTTGAATTTCCTAAACTCTTTAAGCGATTGAAACATACTTTGGGCCACCTATCATCGGACACAGAGTTTCAATAGCCATGCAAGTGATGCCTTTAGGATTAGATAGATTAGTTTTATAGTGACGGTTTCTAAATGAACTATACATAGCGTGGGTTATAATTTGGTAACCACAAAACATTTTTAGAGAATCCCACCTGCGCCTTTTCAATAATCTCTTCGTACCTTAGTCCCCAAATTCCAATATTGTAAGTATTATGCTGTCATACATTTTAAAACGGCAAATAAGGGATGTCATACTAATAAATGCTTGTTTAGCTTTTAAAATGCTGCTGTTTGAAATAAAGGGCAGATAAAGTGAATTCTATTCCTAAATAAACATAAGACGGAACAGTTTTTAGTTGATTATTGTTATACTAAAATGTTTTGTTAATATTAACTGTAAGGTGAGTTAAGATGGGGCAATCCTTTAGAGCTTTGAGTTAATTACCTAAGTTATTAAAATAATTTTCTCTGTCAGCTATAAATATCAAAAAAAAAGAAAGGTGATTCTCCATGTAATACACCCTCACCGATTTTATACGACTTTGAAGGTTTGTTATTCTATCTGACTTTCATAGCGGCATTGGCATAAATGTCTTTTACTGTTCTTATAAACCTTGTGCTAACATCCGATTCAGAGAGCTTCCGCCACAACAGACCGTGATCTATTGTGTCGAAAGACCTCTTAAAATCAACGAAAGCTGCAAATAATTTACGGCCTGACAAACGAAGATGTATTTGAATAATTAAATTTAAAATAAAAATATTGTCAGTGCAGCCTGTTGTTCTCCGAAAACCCGCCTGACACTCGGGCAAAATATTGTTTAGATTGCAATGAGTCGTTATCCGTTCTAAAACTACAAGTGTAAAGATTTTAGCACAGCAATATTAAAAAAAAAACTCTTTTAGTTTATTATTATCACACTAAAATTTATGGCGATGGGCTATTGCAGCGTGTCCTCCTTTCATTGAAACTTTAGCTTTGTTAATATTAACTGTAAGGTGATTTAAAGTGGCATAATCTTTTAGAGCTTTGAGTTTGCGATTAAGATCTATTTTTGAGTCAGCCAGAATGGCCAAATCACCAGCAAAAAGTAGCACAAGTATACTGAGAAAGTTGTCTACATTGATTCCTGTAAGATCTATTACCTATAAACAACAAATGAAATTAAAGAAAGAAAAATAAGAAAAAAGTTTTGTGCTTCGGGCGGGGATCGAACCCGGTATCTCTTGCTATCTAGGCAAACATTCTACCACTGAACTACCCGAAGCCATACATACATTTTCGGAAAACTTCTATCTATGCAGGCTGCGGTGTCTCAATACAAGAACGAGAAACGCTCAACTGATCTCTCTAAATTCTTCTTTTCCACTGTCAAAGGTATGATAACTGAAAATAGACGTAAAGAATCAACGTCTGAAAGCATGAGATCACCTTTTCGTGTGTTAAAATTTCTGATCGCAAATGGGCGATTTGCCAATAAAATTATCAAATACCAAATTGCTAATAATGCAAATAAGGACCTAAAACTATAAACAACAAGTGAAATTAAAGAAAGAAAAATAAGAAAAAAGTTTTCTGCTTCGGCCGGGGATCGAACCCAGGATCTCTTGCTATCTAGGCAAACATTCTACCACTGAAATACTGAAGCCATACATAAATTTTCTGAAAACTTCTATCTATGCAGGCTGCGGTGTCTCAATACAAGAACGAGAAACCCTCAGGGTATTCACTCGACCAAGTCATCCAACTGATCTCTCTAAATTCTTCTTTCCCACTGTCAAAGGTATGATAACTCAAAATAGACGTTTGAGGTATAACTCAAAATAGACGTCTATTTTGAGTTATCATACCTTTGACAGTGGGAAAGAAGAATTTAGAGAGATCAGTTGGATGACTTGGTCGAGTTAATACCCTGAGGGTTTCTCGTTCTTGTATTGAGACACCGCAGCCTGCATAGATAGAAGTTTTCCGAAAATTTATGTATGGCTTCGGTAGTTCAGTGGTAGAATGTTTTCTTTCTTTAATTTCACTTGTTGTTTATAGTTTTAGGTCCTTGCATTATTTGCAATTTAGTATTTGATCTATTACCTATGTTATGAAAATAATTTTCTCTGTCAGCTATAAATATCGAAAAAAGGAGAGGTGACAAGGATTCTCCCTGTAATACACCCTTGACGACTTGATACGACTTTGCAAATTTGTTATTCGATCTGACTTTCATAGCGAATGTCTTTTACTATTCTTATAAACCTTGCGCTAACACAAGATTCATAGAGCTTCCGCCACAACAGACCGTGGTCTATTGTGTCGAAAGATCTCTTAAAAAACGAAAGCTGCAAATACTTGACGGCCCGTCAAACAAAGATGTAGTTGAATAATTGAATTTAAAATAAAAATATTGTCAGTGCAATCTCTTGTTCTCCGAAAACCTGCCTGACACTCCGGTTAAACATTGTTTAGATTGCATCAAGTGTAGAGTTTAGCACAGCAATATTCCAAGATTTTTTTCTTTTGAAGCGGGTATGCTTCGGAGCGTAAGAAGTTTTTGCTTTGAACCGATCCCATTTGCCTTGATTTGATTTTTTTCTCTGCGTTAAACAGCCTGCGGTTAAAAAAAACTTTTCAGAGAGCGATCTCGACACAAACATAGGGAAATTTTGGAGAATAGCCGGTTACAATATTGAAATATTTTTGTCAATGTTGATTCATTAGAAATGCATCACTAGCTTAGACCCGGGTTTGTAGCTCAGCAAAATCTGTGAATTAATTTTCACTATTTTTTCGCTAAATTTAAATTTAATTTTTTAAGAAATTAAAAAGATGTTAATTATACCTAATTATAAAACTTATAGTTCCTTCCCAATAAATAAAAATACATTTAGTTTAATTTTTTTATTAAAAAAAAAACACCAAAAGTAACTGAGTATAAACTCCTTAAAAAATAGTCCAAAATATAAAAAAATATATGTCATTAAAAAAAAACTCTGATTTTATGTTTTCTATGTCAAGAGCCAATTTTGAACAAAATTGAAAATAGCGGATTGCTTTAAAATAAATATTTTTTACCCCCCTTATTTTTTTTTAAGTGCGCCACAGTACTAAAATTGAAACACCAGAAAAAATGCCTCATATTTGCAACGTACGGCGTTGTATTACTTAATAAAAATCAATCAAGAAATCAAAAACATTATTGGCCCTTAAATTTAAGGCTTTTTTATCAGCGTTATAAAAATCTAAAATTTTAACATTTCGGTTATTAATTAGTTTATTCTTAAATTTAACTTAAAAACTCTATTTTTTAAAATCGATCAAGATCATTACTTCGATAATAACTACTCACATGGTGAAAACGCCCGAAACAAGACAATTAAAAAAAATTGTAAACGGGCAAAAGATATTTATAAATTCGTGAACTAGAGGGATAGTGTTTTCATGTCTAGATGGTGTCATGACATTCTGGAACATTTCACTAAACTTTTTCTTTACATGAAATGTGGTATTTTGAATTTTTTTTAGCTTGCAAACATTTTGAAAAATGTCAAACTCAACAAGAAAATAAATGGATCCATGACGGATCTGACACCTTCCTATTCAATTATAAACTGAAGCTCCTAAGAAGTTTTATAACACGAATTATTCAGCAAAATATAGTCTACAATATTACGAAAACAGTGTTTAAGTTAAGTTAAACACTTTTTTTTAATTGTCAAAAAACTGTCATTAGCATTAATGGATTTTGACCAAAATCTGATCAGCTCGTAAGAGTATCGAACACTATTTTACCTGAATATTTTATGAAAATCGGTTCAGCGGTTTAGAAGCTATTGTGTTACGGACACACACAAACACACAGACAGACCTCACGACGAAATTGCTAGGACAGGTCAAAATACATTAAAAAAAAACATTATTGGCGTTGTCTTAAAAAAAAAAAATTCCTCGAAGATAATACCTTCTCTAGCCATTGCTACGCGGGCTAGGAAGGTAAAAAAAGGCCTCAGTTATTTTAAGCAAAGACCTTGGTTTTATTTTAATTCACTTTGAATAAGTTGAACACTTCGTCAAGACAAAGCGTTTTGGACAAAAATTTTGACTATTAAGGATGAAAGGTTTTATCTGAATTTGATGATCTTGACTCTTTTGAGGCAAAGTTATATATTTTGCAAATATTCCAATAATTTTACCAAACTTAACTTATGTAGGTAAATTTAAATACTTTATTTTTAATTTTGGTGTTTATAATTTATGATTTCAGTTATAAATCTTCTATATGTTTTGCTTTTTCTTCCATTTTTAGTAAAAAAATTTGTTCATAGTATAAAGTTTTTTTTGGTTTGGTGTCAACCATCGACCCGTTACTGTTTTGAAGGATATGACGGGTATTCGTCACATAGCTGAACGAAAGTATTTAAAAAGGTCTGGCATCACTGGCTTAAAGTACACCATCGTTATGCGAACTCTTATAAATGTAAGAATTACTCTTAAAAATACCCAAGTTGAAACTAATATAACTTCATGAAAAGCAAACCGATTATAACAAAAAGAACCTTTAAAGATAGCCAGATACCTTTTCTTTGAACTAAGGTTGAAGTACCCAAATTTCCCAAATCGATACTATGGGCTTTTGGCCAGTCATTCTCTTAGATTTCCCTGAGTGCGATTGGATTCTCGAATTAACCCTCATTATTTTCGTTTAATATTAACTAAATGGAGAAAAAAACAAGGGATCATTTTGCCCACATTCCAGTAATAACCTATATGTCATCCGATATATATACCGATAGTCAATAATTCAAGGGTCTTTTTTGGGCGGGTCATTTCATCATGTCCCGGAAATGAGGATCGCCGGTTTCTATACCCGGAAATAATGCCAATCTATTCCGTCCACAGAATTCCAGTGAAACGGTACAACTTGCATTAGATGGTTTTTGGTCGTGCCAGTTCGAAATAGCCTTTTTGGTACCGGTTTTAGTCGACGCCGACGATGCGGTTATTTGTCGTTTGGTGTGCAAGACTATTAAAATCGAGATATTGAATATAGGGGAAGTTGGGGAATATTTTTTCCCTAAATGAAAACTTTATTTCCAGTTTTCATATTTTGTTTTCTTGTGTTAAACAAGTAGTTTAGAATGAAAATGTTTTATATGACCCCTTCGTTTCGACTATCGTGGGGTAATAGGAAACATCGTAATGAGGCAATAATAAATATATTATTTTTGTTGCATATTGATTTAAGTAGTAATGTTACCTTCAAATTTGACTAAAGTGACTTATGTAATTGTCAAAAGAACACCGGTCTAATATTGTTCTACAAATCATATGCTTGGTTTAGTCAGTCCGATTCACGAAGAATGTCTACGCCTGTTAGGAATCACTTTCAAGTATTTCTGCTGGGGTAAAAGTTGGTCAAATAAAGCTATGTGCGAAAATTTAGCCAGATAGTAATCACTTAAAAAATAGACCGGTGTACTGAGGACTATTTGAGTTAGATGCCATTTAATATTTTTGCATCTTGTCATTTCTAAAGCTTTACATAGGTCACTTCCGTCAAATTTAGAGGCAACTTCACTAAATACTCAAATCAAACTGCAAGAATAAAAAAATTTTTTATAAAAAAAACACCCAACTGCTAAATATACGTGTAAGTACTAGTCGCAGTTGAGTACAAAATTGATAGGTATAACTAATGTACGACATGCTTCAACTTTTAGTGTTGATGCCCAAAGCGCACTTACGAAATTATACAGTTTTGTATTTTCATGAATCAGGTTATTGGGTAATTTTGTACCCAACTGCGACTAGTAGTTACAAGTGAATTTAGCAGTTAAGTGTTTTTTTTATTTAATTTTTTTTTATTTCCAACTTTTAGGTTTAATTCTTATTCAGCCTTATAAAAAGCACTATGCATTTACAATTCATTAAGCTTTACCCAAAAAGTACGTGTAGATTTTCTACGGACGCGAACAGTGTTACCTTCCATTGAGTGAAGGTGAGGGAGGAGAGAGGGCGGAGGGAACTAGTAAAATGGTGTCGAAAAAAGTCTAATCGCGTGTGCCGAAAGAATTTTTGAAATCGCTTTAAATTTGTGAAAGGTATAGCTACAACTATTACTAATAAGGAGGGAGGGGAAAAAAGTCTGCGAACGTGTGCAGAAAGAACTTTTAAAATCGCTTTATATTTGTGAAAGTTATAGCTATAACTTTTACTAATAAGGATGGCGAAGAGGAGAAAGGGAGAGGCGGGGGAGGGGGGGGGCTCACTAATAACATGAAAATCTGAAAGCGTATGCAGAAAGAATTTTTGAAATCGCCCTATATTTGATAAAATTATGTGAATATGGTTTTTGATTAGGGTGGGGGGAATGACAGGAGAGGAGAAGGGTGGGAGCAGGGAGGATCACAAAGTAACTACCGCAAAGTAGAGGACATTTGCAATGGGTAATCAAAGGAATTTCAATAAAATCGCCTGAAATTTAGATAATTTGTATTCTGAACTACTTGTTTATGACAATACATAGAGAGTCTTACACTTGACAACAAACTTAAGATTAAAACTGAAAATAAAGTTTTTCCATCAGACAAAAAAAAAAATCTGAAATGGTCTGCTTGTAAAAAATATGTTAAAAAAAAATATTAATATTGTAGTAGAAGAATTTCAAGTTTTCCCTGAAAAAAATTGACCCCATATTTTTTCAAAAATATTTTTATCTCCACTTATTGCTCTTGTTCTAAAACACGACATTTAAAAAAGTTATTATCAAAAAAGTGTAAAAATCGCCAATTTTGATGCTCTGTATCTCAAAAAAGTTGCCCTATGACCCCCAAAGTTACACACCTTGTATAGTACCTTATTTTTGTATATGTCAAAACTTTTGTTTTATGTCCCTGTGCGCTGTTGTACTATGCGCGCTTTTTAAGTGTGTGCTAGACTACGCGTGCGCTTGTTCTGTGTAGCGTTTTTTCCTGCGCGAATATTTCCTTTTCGCTTTCTTATGCTGTGCATTTATTTATGGTCACCGTTTCACCGAACCCCCCTCAGACTTTTGTTCCATCACCGCCTTTGGTTACATTTCAGCGCAACTCCAGAATTCGTACCAAAGGGGATTACTTCAGTTTCGCGTAGAATGCAGTTACAACCTTTTCGTTTTTCTCGGCAGAACTTGACCTTCGAAAAACAAAGAACACAGAAATTGGTTTGGATGCGTTAGCACCTGCGATAACCTAAGAGTGCCGCAGCTATCCGTTCCATCTATTGGAAGTCCCGTATCAATACTGCACTTGCGCAGTTTGATACTTATACCACGGATCATTTGTTAGGTGATCCGTGCTTATACTGATATGAGCAAATAAAAAGAGATGCTTTTTTACCCTATTATCTGTTGTTACCTTTCGTACCTAATTCTGTGATATTTGCTCACATGTAAACTCTTCCGGGGCACCTAAGAGGGAAAATTGGCAGAGTCACCTGATGGAAACTATGATAATAATTTTAGATTGTTGAAGCCTAAGTACGTAGGGGATACTACGTTAGGTTGTAACATAATCTTATTTTTTCCTAATAACTGTTAAGTTTACGTATTGATGGGATTCCCTACCATAAAATTCGCTAAATGACGTTTTTCTGAATCTTAACTCAGGTTGTGGTCACATCACTATGGCCCCACCATATTGCAACTTGGTGTTTTTGTTGATAATATGTATAGTTTTTGAAATATACATTTTCAAAGTTTCGCCCTTTTTGGTCTTATGGGATTCCCTACCATAAAATTCGCTAAATGACGTTTTTCTGAATCTTAACTCAGGGTGTGATTTTTTCGCATCTCTATGGCCCCACAATACTGCAACTCGGTGCTTTTGTTGATAAATTATATAGTTTTTGAAATATGAATTTTCAAAATTTCGCCATTTTGGTCTTATGGGATTCCCTACCCTAAATGACGTTTTTCCGAATCTTAACACAGGGTGTGATTTTTTCGCATCTCTATGGCCTCACAATACTGCAACTCGGTGCTTTTGTTGATAAACTGTATAGTTTTCAAAATATGAATTTTTAAAATTTTGCCATTTTGGTCTTATTTACGTTTCTCCAAATCTTAACTTAGGGTGTGGTTTTTTTACATCTCTATGGCCCCATCCTACTGCAATTCAGTGCTTTTGTTGATAAACTGTATAATTTTTAAAATATGAATTTTCAAAGTTTGGCCATTTTGGTCTTATGGCATTCCGTACCCTAAAACTCGCTAAATGACGTTTTTTCCAATCTTACCTCAGGGTGTAATTTTTTCGCATTTATATGGCCCCACCATACTGCAACTCGGTGCTTTTGTTGATAAACTGTATACTTTTTAAAATATGAATTTTCAAAATATCACCATTTTGGTCATATGGGATTCCCTACCCTAAAATTCACTAAATGACGTTTTTCCGAATCTTAACTCAGGGTGTGATTTTTTCGCATCTCTATGGCCCCACAATACTGCAACTCGGTGCTTTTGTTGATAAATTATATAGTTTTTGAAATATGAATTTTCAAAATTTCGCCATTTTGGTCTTATTTACGTTTCTCCAAATCTTAACTTAGGGTGTGGTTTTTTTACATCTCTATGGCCCCATCCTACTGCAATTCAGTGCTTTTGTTGATAAACTGTAGAATTTTTAAAATATCAATTTTCAAAGTTTGGCCATTTTGGTCTTATGGCATTCCCTACCTTAAAATTCGCTAAATGACGTTTTTTTGAATCTTACCTCAGGGTGTGTAATTTTTTCGCATCTCTATGGCCCCACAATACTGCAACTCGGTGCTTTTGTTAAACTATATAGTTTTTAAAATATGAATTTTCAAAGTTTGGCCATTTTGGTCTTATGTGATTCCCTACTCTAAAATTGGCTAAATTGCGTTTTTCCGAAACTTAACTTAGGGTGTGGTTTTTTCGCATCTCTATGGCCCCACCATACTGCAATTCATTGCTTTTTAAAATATGAATTTTTAAAGTTTTGGCCACTTTAGTCTTATGGGATTTCCTACCCTAAAATTCGCTAAATAACGTTTTTCCGAATCTTAACTTAGCGTGTGGTTTTTTGGCAGCACTATGGCCAACCAAGCGCGGATCTGGGCATAAATCTAGGCGGAAAGGGGGTAATTGTCGAGGAAAAAAATATTTGGGCATTTATTTATTTTTCTACGGAGGGAGGGGGGAATTATCCGTTAAGTCCTTTATTTATTAACTAAAAGAGCATATATTTTTTCTAGGGGGGATTATTACCACGTTACCGCCCCCCTCACATCCGTGCTTGCAAAAAGGGGACTTTAGGGACAAAATCCCAAAAAAGTGAAAGGGAAAAAGGGACCTCACTAAAAGAAGTATATCCATCTTAACTTATCTAAAATATCTACCCAAATACATACGTGTCAATTTATTATGTCTGGACCCTGGATTGTCCTGGAGGCAAATTTTATGACGTCCGTCATATCGTCAATGTCAGTATACCTATACTTTGTAAACCAATTATACTTTAATTTCCTCTCGAAGCTCGGACGCGATATGGCAGTATTTATTTGCTCGATTGGAGGAAAGCCAGACTGCATAAAAAATTAATTTAAATACAGATGCTTTTTTAACAAGTTGTGCGCAATGCAGTGGCTTGTTTATTCTATAATAAAGGTGGTTCAAAACTTTTAAAAAGTGACGGGTATTTTTTGTATATGAGAGTGGCGACTCTAAAGCTTTTAAGGGGGTAGTGCTAGATAGCATAGTTATCAAAAACAAAAATAAATAACTAACTATTAAAATAAATGGATCCATGAAGGATCTGATACCTTCCTAGCTAGCCCATTCGCACACTTCAAGTGAAGCCATGATTTCGGCCTCGAAAAGTTTCTTGTAAATATCTCAGAAACTAAAGCTCCTACGAAGTTTTTGGTTATAACACAAATTATTAAGCAAAATATGTTCCACTATATTTCAAAAACCGCATATTGATGGGATGCTCCGTTAAAAAGTGAGCATTTTTTAAATTCTTTAATTGTCAAAACACTGCCATTAACCAAAATCTAATCAGCTCGTAAGAGTGTCGAACACTATTTTACCTGAAAATTACATTAAAATCGGTTTAGCGATTTAGGAGCTATTGTGTTACGGACAGATACACACACACACACACAGACATCACGACGATTTTGCTAAGATCAAGTACAAGTTCAAAATACACCCAAATAACAGATTTTGGGCGTTATCTAAAAAAAAAATTTTCGACTTTTTCTAGCCATTGCTACGCGGGCTAGGAAGGTAAAAGTTAAAAATGTACTTTCGGGTACTTTTTTAAAAGCCTAATTAAATAGCACACAAAGAAAATAATTATATTTAAAATTCAGCCTTCAAAATATTAGGCCGCAAGAAATGTTTAAGATATTTATATCATTTCTTTTTAAGAATGTAAAATGCTTACCTATGTTTCTCTCCTCTATGATATATAGAACCCTTCGTTTTAAACTTAATGAAAATCACTAAGAAACGCAACTGTTATATTGAATAGAGGTAAAGAAACAAATTGCCTCGCAAAAATTCCGATACAAAATAAATTCAAATAAAAACTTTTAAACATTTTTATGGTTTAGACATTTCTTATCACATTGCCGTTCACAAAATCATGAAAAACGTACCCACGAATATCAGTTTTTGCTCTGCCCTCTTTAGTTAAAACGTCCTAACTCATAATTTCTGAAAACTGAGATTTTATAAAGGATCCCGCCCGGAGCTAATGGGCGGTGGCTTTCGGTTGGATTTCGTTTAAATTGCAGTATGATAAAAAGCTATCATAGCCCAATCGTCCTCCGACCTATGGTTTCTAAGATATATTCACAAAAAACTATTTCCAGTCATTTCTACCTTTTCTGAAAAATGATATTATAGTTTTTTATACATATATCAAACGTTAGGTCACAAGTGTAGCTAAATATCCAAACTAAAAAATGGGACCTATTTACACTTCGTTACATTCGGTGGCGTTCCAACCATAAAAATTATTAAAAAATATTTAATCAAAACACGATCCTATACAAAATTAACTATAAAAAGAAAACAAACGGTTCTTAATTTTTTTTGTTTTTTCCTATCTTTTAAAAAACTCCCAAAGAAACCAGATTATGTCTATATGTTAAAAATAGGTTGTTCAATTTTTCACAAAACGCTGTAAAGCTCTATGCTTTTTAGGATTTTAATGTTTTTTTTAGAAATGCAAAATATTTTCGCTTTTGTTTTAACGAGAATATTTAGACCAATATAATTTTGAGGTTTGTGGAATGATTTTTGTTGCTCACAGTACTTTTTTAATCATTTATTCATTCAGTGGCGTGCAATTTACCAAGATAAATATTTGAAATATTGAAATCATAACTTATTTTGACGTTGATTTTTTTTTGCGACATTAAAAGTTAAATAAAAAAGTTTAAAAATATGATCTGTCAGTTTGACATTGGCAGGTTAGTGAAACGAGCTAAAGGTGAGCTCTACACGAAAAAAATATATACAGTGTGTCCACGTAAGTTGGCGGCATATGGGAAACTTTTTTATTATTAGCTTTACGAAAAAAAGTTATTCTTAATAAAAAGTTCTGCATCGTCCAAAACCTAAAATGCAACCATCAGATGTTAAATTTTTTCAGTCATATTACGAGGTTTGTCAAAAAATGTGATGTGAAAAGTACCTTTCTTTTTGACAATATCGAAAATTGTTATAAAGAAAAGATGTTTAGAATTAAAAATAGCTTTCAAATATTCAACATTGTTTATTTACATTAAAAAAATATTTTTTTCTACATTTTCTCTGCGATTACGTTGGAAATTTAAGTTTGCACATTAATGCATAATTAATCTAGGATGCACTGGCATTTTTTAAAACTGATAATTAAAGTAGGCTTTGCGAACTGTCTAAATATCGAAAATTCGAAGAAACGTCAACAATCGTATTTCAAAAAGTGCCACGGTATAAACACATCAAATTTATAATTAGTAAATGCAATGCATTAATGTGCAAACTTAAATTTCCAACATAATCGCAGAGAAAATGTAGAAAAAAATATTTTTTTAATGTAAATAAACAATGTTGAATATTTAAAAGCTATTTTTAATTCTAAACATCTTTGCTTTATAACAATTTTCGATATTGTCAAAAAGAAAGGTACTTTAGTCTAGAGCAAAAATCACATTTTGTGACAAACCTCGTAATATGACTGAAAAAATTTAACATCTGATGGTTGCATTTTAGGTTTTGGACCATGCAGAACTTTTTATAAAGAATAACTTTTTTTCGTAAAGCTAATAATTAAAAGTTTCCCATATGTCGCCAACTTACGTGGACACACTGTATATATAATCTACAAAACGTATTCTCCGGCTAATATTATCTTCTCTCAAAGCATCGGCATCGTCTGCTTTCCAACATTATTTTATTTTTCTCGATATCAAGTTTTGAAAAGAGTATTTTGAAACAAAAAACTGTTTTGCAAATTAGGTGTTTGAGTGTTATTGAATATATTGATTAACCTGAGGAACCCATTCTTCAAAAAATCAACGTCAAAAAAGTTAGGATTTCAAACATTTATCTTAGTAAATTGCACACCACTGAATGAATAAATGATTACAAAAGTACTGTGAGCAACAAAAAATCATTCCATAAACCTCAAAATTATATTTGTTTAAATATTCTCGGTAAACCAAAAGCGAAAATATTTTGCATTTCTAAAAAATACATTCAAATCCTAAAAAGCACAGAGCTTTACAGCGTTTTGTGAAAAACTTGAACAACGTATTTTTAACATATATACATAATCTGGTTTCTTTGAGAGTTTTTTAAAAGATAGGAAAAACAAAAAAAAATTCCACCGTTTGTTTTTTTTTTATAGTTAATTCTGTATAGCATCGTTTTTTGATTAAATATTTTTTAATAATTGTTAACGAAGTGTAGATAAGACCCATTTTTTAGTTTGGATATTAAGCTACACTTGTGACCTAACGTTCGATAAATAAAATACTCTGCCAATTTATGGGCCCTTAAGCTCACACTAGGTACTATAGTTATAGTGTACGTGTGAGCTAATATTAGTAAAAACTAAAATATATTTTATTCAATTCCAGACTCAATTACTTTCGTTTGATACCACACAAGCTATGTTTTGACTTAAACTCTAATTTTTGAAATTTAACCCCACCCTTTTTTTTAAACTATAATGTATTTTGTTTAACTCCAGACTCAATTACCTTTCGTTTAATATCACACACGCCATATTTCCACTTAAACTCTAATTTTTGAAATTTACCCCCACCCTTTTTCTTAAATAAACTAAAATGTATTTTGTTTAACTCCAGACTCAATTACCTTTCGTTTGATATCACACACGCCATATTTTTACATAAACTCTAATTTTTGAAATCTTCCCCCACCTTTTTATTTGGCTTATGTACGGTGGATTTTGCTCATTTTTAAATGGGACAACTCGACCCAAAACCAAGCCTAGGTACCAAATTTCATTAAAATCGGGCAAGCGGTTTTTGAGTTATGCGCGTTGGTCGTTACAGACAGACATACAGACAGACAGACGGCGCAACAAAAAAGTTTCAAAATCATCTGAAACGCAAAGATATATAAAAAATTTTGAAATCGGAGCAACTTTTTTTTTCTCGAAAAAATTAGGATCACCATAGCTCACACTACTATAGTATAATAGTAGTGTGAAACCATAATATCATTTTTGGGAAAAGGTAGAAATGACTGGAAATATTTTTTTTTGAAAAATGCACAAAAGCTAAAATCTGAAACTTTGAACCCCGGTATCTTATAAACCATAGGTCGGAGGACGATGGGACAATGATAGCTTTTTATCAGGGCATCAAGATCTACAATATACTACAATTTAAACGAAATCCAACCGAAAGCCACCGCCCATAAGCTCCGGGCGGGATCCTTTAATTATGCAATCTACATAATATGCTAAATTGTTGTCATAATTTTTTAAAGAGATTGTGTTATGGATTACTTTAATACACGTTATTCAGTACAAGAAGAGAAACAGGTTTGTAATCATTAGATTTAAGACTTTGTATGACATGAATAGATAAGAGAACTAACAGGAGTTCTTTCGTTGTCCTAACTTCTAACTTAGGACGGTTTATCGTACTAATTTATAGATAGGACGTTTTACGTTTGGTTGGGTCGTAATTTGCGAACATAGGAAAATACATTTTAGTGAATCTAGCATTGATAAATAAAGTTAGGACGTTTTAACTTAGGAGAATAGATGGATAAGGCTTAGGACTACAGGCTATACCATTATCTTTGAGATAACTTTTTTTCAGACCATAGCATAGCAAGGTAAAGATCAAAAAATTGCTTGCTTTGGTTAGGAGTCAATCGTTTTTCTTGAATAATTTCATAAAAAAGACAATTTAATATACAGTTTCAATGCGCTAATAGAGATAACGTATACCTGTTGAATATTCGTTTCATAAAGCTTAACTTATCCAGCAATTTAATCCTCTTGAAAGCATGCGCGCGGCCAGTGCATGTTAAAAAGAGATGAATTGCAGTTGAGTTGATCCGGTGCTAAATCAATATAAGTATGAGATTAATCCAAGGTGGTGTATGTCTAAAAGACAGTTCCGTATCTATTGACATTTTGCTATTTTGTTTATTTGAGATTTTTCTATAAACAAGCATTTGTGAAGTGAACGAAAATTTCATTAAAAGTTAAATTTTTTAAATTTTGGCTGTGTATTTAAATTATAGACGGTAAGTAAAAGTACAGTTGTATATTATTATAATTGGTTTTAAATAGATAATGTGGCTAGATAAAAAAGTACCTATATCTTAAGTTATAAAAAATCTTAATATCTCAAAAAACCTATAGTGTCCTGTGGAGTCCGGTAGACAATTTCTGTACACCTACTGTGGGCAGCTAATCACCCCACGTGTACACCCGTTTCCTATGTAGTTTTCATAGTATACCGGGTGGGCCAAAAAAAACCGGACAATTTTTTTATTATTATAACTTTTGAACTATACCATCGATTTAATGGAAAAAACTGTACTTGGCATAGAGATTAATCAGAGTTTTGAACAAAAAATTTTTTTTGTCCGTCATTTCAAAATCCAAGATGGCGGACGAAATAAAATTGTACCCTTCAAAGATGCTCGTTTATTCTTGTGTTGCGAACACGTTTTAAGAATTTTTTTAAATCACTAAAAAATCAACATTCTTGCCAGGCACAACAAGGTATGAATCAGCAAAATCGGTTTAGTGGTTTTAAAAAAATATATTTTTGTTTTAACCAATGTTTTGAATATTATACGATTGCCTTGCCAATCATGTCTGCATTTATTTCCTTATAAATTCATTACTACTGAACCGATTTTGATGAAATAAAAAATATCCTAGTGAGAATTGATTATTTTAAAGATCATGATCAAAATTTATTAACATCCTAAAATTTAAGATGGTGGACAGAATCATGATTGATTCTTCAAAATGGCGTGTTTAGTCTTATTTTCTGAAAATTTTTTAGTTTTTTTTTAATTTGTAGAAAAGTACTACTTTTCCGCCGCACCACAAGGTATAAATTAGTAAATTCGGTTTGGTGGTTCTCAAAAAATCTATTTTTGTTTCAGCCATTGTTTTACAGATTATACGATTACATTGCCATTCCTGTCTGCATTCTTTTTTTTATAAACTCATTATTACGGAACCGATCTTAGTGAAATAAAAAAAAATCATGGTGAGAATTGATTGTTCTTTAAAGTTAATAATCGAAATTTGCCCCATCTTAGAAGTTACGATGTCGGAAATAATCATACTTGACCCTTCAAAGAGGCACGTTTATTATTTTCCAAAAAGTTTATTATTTTCCAAAAGTTTTTTTTATTCATAGAAAAGCACTTCATTAATTTTTATATCTTTATGCGGGAGAAAAGTAATGTTTTTCTATAAATTTAAAAAAAACTAAACTAAACATTTTCAGAAAATAAGAATAAGCACGCCATTTTAAAGAATCAAGTTTGATTCTGTCCGACATCTTAAATTCTAAGATGCCGATAATTTTTGATCTTTAAAAAGAAATCAATTCTCAACATGATTTTTTTTTTATTTCACTACACAGGATTGGCAATGCAATCGTATAATCTGTAAAACAAGGGCTGAAACAAAAATAGATTTTTTCAGAACCACCACACCGATTTTACTAATTTGTACCTCGTTGTTAAAAGGAAAAGTAGCGGTTCTTTATAAATTTAAAAAAAAAACTGAAACATTTTTGGAAACTAAGAATAAACACACCATTTTGAAGAATCAAGTATGATTCTGTCCGCCATCTTAAATTTTAAGATGGCGATAAACTTTGATCACGATCTTTAAAAAGAAATCAATTCTCACCAGGATATTTTTTATTTCATTAAAATGGGTTCAGCAGTAATGAATTTATAAGGAAATAAATTCAGATATGATTGGCAAAGCAAAACAATGGTTAAAACAAACATATTTTTTTTAGAACCACTGAACCGATTTTGCTGATTCGTACCTTGTTGTGCGTGGCAAGAATGCATCTTTTTTACCAATTTAAAAAAGTAATTAAGACATGTTCGCAACATGAGAATAAACGAGCATGTTTGAAGGGTCCATTTTAATTTCGTCCGCCATCTTGAATTTTAAGATACAGGCCAAAGAAATACATTTAGTCAAAACTCTGATTAATTCTCTGCTAAGTGCAGTTTGCCCATTAAAATCGATTGTATAGTTTAAAAGTTAAAAGGAAAAAAAAATTGTCCGGTTTATTTTTTGTCATTTTCTCAAAAGGTAAGCCTTTTACAGAAAGTATGTAATCAACTTTATTGTAGAAAACTAAATTATGGACCAAGTCCACGGTTAGCACTTAATTGGCATCCATAAATTGTGGTTATTTTTTAGGATCACGAAAAAAAATCATGTTTTTTTTAGGTTTTATTCAGTTTTCAAAAAAACTATTATTAGCATTTTCGGAATAAATGCTAAAATACCTTTTTTAGACAAAATAAAATGTTCATATACATATGGGCTCGAAATATAAAGTTTTTAAGATACAGGGTGTCAAACTTTTTAAAAAATCGGTTGTGAGCCACTGACAATTTTTTATTTTGTGTAATTTTTTATAACTAAGCAAATCCAAAATACAACTTTCTTACTTCATAAATTTTTTCGCATCGCACTTTGTTTTCGAGATAAAAAAAAACTCTAATTTCATTTCCTAACGGAACTTGCAATAAAGTGCTTTATATTTTTTATCTCTAAAACAATTCATGGTAAAAAAAATCCAAAAGACTAATTTGTGTTTGTAGTTATGTAATCAAATAAAAGAAAAAAAATACCGAATTTGGAAAATATTTAGTAACGCATAGTTTTTTCTCAAAAATATTGTTCACGATGTGCTTCGGCATCACTGGACTTAATTATTTTAATCTAAGTAGTGCCAAATTCGCCTCTTGTCACTACACACAGCACTGCCAAATTTCAATGAAGTTGACTAAACGATTATAGGTATTATGATCGTTTTTTTATTTTGTCACCCTTAAAAAGAAGACCCCTAATGCATTATTTCCATGTTTTTTAGTAAGAGCTTTTCTTTAAATTACTCAAAGGAGCACCACATACTTTAAAAATACCCTGTTACGTCTATATTAGTCTAGTTTGTGAACGATCCCTAACTTTATTTTTCGTCTGGTCTGAATCCGGACCTGTGCACCCTTGGGCACCTTTTTTCTTGATGACAAGTGATACAGTCAAAAGTTATCTCAAAGATAATGGTATAGAGTTTACTGGTACATAATTTAACTAAGGAGGGCAGTGCTACAAGATGGGCCATTATGCGTCGCCGCCGCCGCCACGCCGCACGGCGGAGTATCTGTATAATAAAACCGGTTAAAATTAAAAATTACCAAAATACTCAAAACTACCTCCTAACCATTTTTTGTTCTAGTCCAATAACCTATCTATCAAGCCGCCCCTATAAAACTTCCCCCTCTACTTGCATGGGGTCGTGAGGTCATTTAATGAATTTTGGAATCACAAGCCTTTGTTCTCGAACTTTTAGCTCACACATATACTATACTATAGTAGTGTGAGCTATGGTGATCTCTACCCCCACCCTTTTATTTGGTTTGTGTTTGGTGGATTTTGTTCATTTTTAAATGGGACCATCTCGACCCAAGACCCAGCCTAGGTACCAAATTTCATTAAAATCGGCCAAGCGGTTTTTGAGTTATGCGCGTTGGTCGTTACAGACAGACATACAGACATACAGACCGACAGACATACATACAGACAGACAGACAGACAGACAGACAGACAGACAGACAGACAGACAGACAGACAGACAGACAGACAGACAGACAGACAGACAGACAGACAGACAGACAGACAGACAGACAGACAGACAGACAGACAGACAGACAGACAGACAGACAGACAGACAGACAGACAGACAGACAGACAGACAGACAGACGGCGCAACAAAAAAAGTTTCAAAATTATCTGAAACGCAAAAATATATAAAAATTTTTGAAATCGGAGCAACTTTTTTTTTCTCGAAAAAATTAGGATCACCATAGCTCACACTACTATAGTATAGTATATGTGTGAGCTAAAAAATGGAAAAAACACAACAATTAATTTTGTCCCGTTTTATGATACGAATACTCCCATGTGCGCCGTCGGGGTGTGCGTAAAACATTTTTGTACACAGATGAATTGTAGCCAATCAGTTACATAGAAATTTTGCGTTGATGAATTACGATAAAAACCAAAAGCATACGAAAGAATAACTTTCGAAAGTAAGAAAAGCGTTTGTAAGAAACTTTGGCGAGAGGCCTCTTGTTTATCCGACACCGGGGTCGCTTTTAAGAAACTTTTTCAATTATAAAAATGTTTTATCACTGCTACTGCCTGCTGCCACAAATCTTAATGGTTAGGTGGTGCTTTAAATAACGCTCTTGGGTTAACTTTCCTCCTTGCTTAAGCCTAACTTTTATTTAATCTTTATTAGAACAAGGCAAGCTAAATTTGACTTACGAGGATCTCAACGAAATAAAGAAGCAAGCTGGAAGTCCTATCTCTTGTCACTAATATGTTGTCTGTGCTCTTCTAAACACTCTACAGCACTTCCTGTAAAAATGTTGAATTTCCTTTTTGTTTCGTTTCGTTTTTACTTAATAACTCGGTTCGGTTCGGTGGACACCAAGCTAACTTGACTCGAAGTCACTTGGTGCCAGGAACAATACCAAATCATTTACTCTCACATTCATACTACATACATGAATACCCAACGGGTCGGCCCTAAGGTCACTAATTAAGGAACTTCGTTATATAGTGACCTTAGTCAGCCCGCCAAGTAACCCCACTGTAGGTAATTTTCTTTACTCAAGGAGGATTTAATTTTGCCTGATACTCTTTGTCGAACACAGGGGTCCTTATCGTGCTAGCGCCTTCTACGCTCTTAACACTGGACCATTCGCTTAACGTGGGACAATCCGCTTAACGTGACTTTCGAACCATTGCCTTGTATTGATTATCCACTTTGGCTACATTGTTAATGCCCAACAAATATATTGTAAGACCATATAACGGGTATATCATAACAAAGTGAGAACATTTTTAAGCCGAGAAAGAGAGAAGGACATATCCAATTTCCCATAAGTCTATCGTAACTCCGAGATCGGAGCTGCGATAGACTCATGTAAAGCTCATATACAGTGTGTCCGCAAAGTCTGGAAACAGTGTGTCCGTAAAGCCTGAAAATATCGAATTTCCGAGAAAATCGTAACTTTTTTAGAAAAAAGCTCGGACACGTGGATTTTTATTTAAAAAGGGGATTCAGAAAAAAATGCGTTATTATACAGGGTGTCTAAAAAAAAAATATGACATAAACTTACATTTTTTCTAATGGAACACTCTGTATATTGTTTGACAAAAAATACTTCAAATGACCAAATATGTAATAATATACAGGGTGTTCAATTTGAAAAAATGTAAGTTTATGTCATATCTTTTTTTTGAGACACAGACACCCTGTATAATAACGCATTTTTTTTCTGAATCCCCTTTTTAAATAAAAACCGGCGTGTCCGAGCTTTTTTCTAAAAAAGTTACGATTTTCTCGGAAATTCGATGTTTCCAGACTTTACGGACACATTGTATATAACAATTGAACTTTATAACTCCACGTTCGGGTTCTAGACAAACAACCGCTTTTTATTTACCCCCTCCTAGGTTAAATGTACTTCGGTTCGGTTCAGTAAATATTCTCCGCTTTATATTATGTGTGAATTTTCTAATAGAACCCCTACTATTGATATTTTCAACAGCTCAAAAATACGCACTTTTTTTATACTGGGACTGCCATCCTATTGCCCAGTGTTCCGACTCAATTCAAACATCTTGGTAACAAAGTAAAGTAATTAAAATACTCTGCCAATATATGGGCCCCTAAGCTCACACTAGGTACTATAGTTATAGTGTACGTGTGAGCTAATATAACTAAAAACTGAAATATATTTTATTCAACTCCAGACTAAATTACCTTTTGTTTGATACCACACAAGCCATGTTTTGACTTAAACTCAAATTTTTGAAATCTACCCCCACCCTTAAAAAAAACAAAAACTAAAATGTATTTTGTTAAACTCCGGACTCAATTACCTTTCGTTTGATATCACATACGCCATATTTTCACTTTAACTCTAATTTTTAAAATATACCCCCACCCTTTTTTTTTAAATAAATTAAAATGTATTTTGTTTAACTGCAGACTCAATTACCTTTCGTTTGATATCACACACGCCATATTTTCACATAAACTCTAATTTTTGAAATCTACCCCCACCCTTTTATTTGGTTTGTGTTCGGTGGATTTGGTTAATTTTTAAATGGGACCATTTCGACCCAAGACCCAGCCTAGGTACCAAATTTTATTAAAATTGGCCAAGCGGTTTTTGAGTTATGCGCGTTGGTCGTTACAGACAGACATACAGACAGACAGACAGACAGACATACAGACAGACATACAGACAGACAGACGGCGCAACAAAAAAGTTTCAAAATCATCTGAAACGCAAAGATATATAAAAAAAAATTGAAATCGAAAAAATTAGGATCACACTACTATAGTATAGTATATGTGTGAGCTAAAACGCATACAGCAGCCCATGGCAATGCCGGAAATCGAACCCGGATCGATCGCATGGCACGCGGCGACTTGACCCGCTATACCACGGAGACCCATAAAACAATGTCTGAAATCTCAAATTTGAACCTTTCTAGTAAATACGCACTCGAGAATGTCTATCTAAAATTGTTTCCGTGTTTTACTAGTGCTTAAAACTACCTTATTTAAAAAAAAAACTTTGTTTATATTGTAAAATTTTATAGTATTCTGTTTTCCGATTTGCATATGATAAAATAATATAAAATAAAAGTAAATATACATATATCTCTAGTATGTTGGTTTAGGATATTTACCGAAATAAATTGGTAAATTTTTTTTTTAAGTTACAAGCTTTTATAAAATGCACTAAAAATTAAAAAATAACTTTCTAACATTCTAATATTATCATAATAATAAAAGCGATGGCCGACTGATGGAAATTTAGACGATGTTAGCACGATAAGATATCCGTATCAATTAAATATCACTATTTGCAAGAATCAATTTAGCAGAAAAATGCAGAGGTACCAAACCCACCCAACCCGACCCCAGATACCCCAGCATTTTTCTGACATAGGTATGGCAATGGCATAACATTGCGGCACATCAAACATATCTTTGATGACCTGCTATGTTAATATTCTTTAAGTGTTTAGATCACAAATTTAGATTAACTTATGCTTTTATTTGCGGTCATCGCTTTTATTATTATGATAATATTAGCATGTTAGAAAATTATTTTTTAATTTTTAGTGTATTTTATAAAAGCTTGTGACTTAAAAATCTTTTTACCAATTTATTTTCTACTTTTTAGTCTCAGCTATCTCTATTAAATGAAAATATTTGTTCAATAACAGAACAGAAGAGTTTATTCTAGATTATAATGAAATCGCTGATCGTGATTTGCTTGGAAACTCATTTTTCTATTGGGGAAAGGAGAGGGTGGGGGTAGAGGTAGAAATATATTTTTTGTTTGGGCTGTATTGCCATCGGACCTTTATGCATATACCAAATTTTATAAAAGTCATTTGAAGTGAAGTGTGTTAAAAACGCATTTTTTATGGAAGTGTGTCAAAAACGCATTTTTCTATAGATGGGGTGGGGGTAGGAGTGGTAGGATATTTTTTTCAATGTTGTATTGTCATCGGACCACTATATGTATACCAAATTTCATCCAAATCGGATAATGGGAAGGGTATCAAAAACGCATTTTCTATGGAAGAGGGTGGGGGTAGGGGTGGGAGGATATTTTTTTTTTAATGTTGTATTGTCATCGGACCACTATGTGAATACCAAATTTCATCCAAATCGGATAATGGGAAGTGTGTCAAAAACTAATTTTTTTATGAAAGGGGGTGGGGTAGGGGTGGGAGGATATTTTTTTCCTAATACTGTATTATTATCGGATCACTATATGTATACCAAATTTCATCCAAATCGGATAACTGGATGTGTGTCAAAAACAAATTTTTCTATAGAAGGGGTGGGGGTAGGGATGGGAGGATATTTTTTTAAAATTTCATCCAAATCGGATAATGGGAAGTGTGTCAAAAACACATTTTTCTATAGAAGGGGTGGGGGTAGGGATGGGAAGATATTTTTTTCTTAATGTTGTATTGTCATGGGACCACTATGTGTGTACCAAATTTCATCCAAATCGGATAATGGGAAGTGTGACAAAAACGCTTCACAAGATTTGATAGATAGTTAGATAGTTAGATAGTTAGACAGAACATCTGAAGCTAAATAAAAGCTTGTAATAAAAAGCTGTACATTCTTATAAGTGCCGCAGGTGGAGTCTGGGGTCCACCTCCTATTTTTTAATAAAATTTTTTTGGAGTAATAGTTTTTGAGATATTAGGTAAATAAAAATTGTTATTTCTGTAATGACGCCTTTATTTGTGTATTTATTATAAAAATATAAAAAACAATAAAAAAATTATATATTGAGAATGTTATTGACCATCGGTCTCATTGATGCATTGATTTATCGTGTCGGAAACGATTGATCCCTTGATCAATCGCATCAATCGTTTCCGACACGATCAATCAATGCATGACTGAGACCGATTATCAATCGCGATTGTCAAATTTAACTGATCGTCTTGGGGGGCACTAAGGGCAATTTTTGTGTCAGTCCAGAAGAAAAATACTCTGCCAATTTATGGGCACCTAAGTTCACGCGATTAATCTATAATGTAATATTTACCCATTTTGGTTCGCGAAAAAACCCCCTATGCGACACCCGGGGACCCGTCAGATAGGAGATTCTCCCCCCCAGTGTAACACCACTGAACAAAAAAACTATAATGAATTTTTTTGATCTTCATGTACCGTTAACTTTAATATATCTAGTATCACCCAAGTCATATTTTTAGCAAAACTGTAATTTTTTTAAAATCAACCCCTTGCTTTCGTTTATGTAAGCTGGATTTTATTTATTTTTAAGTGGGACCATTTAGAACCAAAACACAATCTAGGTACTAAATTTTTTCTAAAACACAAGCAAGAACCATCTAGAGACCACATTTCATTAAAATCGGGAAGTAGTTTTTGAGTTAGGCGCGACAGACAGAGACATATAGACAGACAGACAGATAGACATACATACAGACCGACCGGCGGCGCAACAAAAAGGTTTCTAATCATCTGATAACGCAAAGATATATAAAATTTTTTGAAAGGAGTAACTTTTTCTTTCTAATTTTTGACATGATCACTATAAATAGCTCACACTACTTATAGTATACGTAGGATTTAATACCAAACTTATGTGATATCTCAAAAAATTAAAGTGACAGCAAGGATATATATAGAAGTCATAGGCCCCCTCCCAAAAAGCAGTCTTTTCAAAAAATCCTTGTAGCTTAAAAAGCGCTTGCTATATCAAAATGCGGTTGTCGCCTTACTTTAATCATATTAATAATTATCTCTTATAAATATTGACTCGCAAGTGCATCGAATTTGGGATACCCTGTACATGAATACCTATGATTAATTCGCTATGATACTGATAAGTTATTTTTTTAATGGGAAATCTTGCATAAGACACCCTACCCTGTGTACTTTCCGGCCAGTCATTTCTTCTCTACCAGGAGAGCCCGCTAGTGTCAGACTTCTACCAACCAAACTCCCTTGATCGTGACTCCAACCGGCCTGGTGGCAAGCCACAGGCACTGCACTGCAGACGTTACTAACTTATTACTCTTGGTTCCTAGGCTAGCCATTCCATTAACCCCTGCAGAAGTACTAAGTTTCTATGATAATGGTAACCAAAACACACACCATCCCAGTGTAAAAACACTTGCAGATCGTTAATTTAGGCTTCCAGTTATGGTCCCATGCTAGGCAGAGTCCCTGTATGTTGACATGTTTGGATAAATTATAATATGTCAACATACAGGGACTCTACATAACATAATGCTACATGTATGTCACATGGCCCGTCATTGGTCGACCAATAACAATAGTTACTTTAAAAACTAATGATTCCATAAAACAACACAAAATTATACTTTATCTTTAATTAACGCGTCCTAAAAAGAACATAAGAAACGAAAAGAGGAAAAATCCTGGAAAGGAACACAACCTGGGAGCCATTTTTCTTTTGGAAACTATCCAAACAATAGGCCAGAGTACGGTGACAAAAAGCTTTTGTACGTCAGAAACAAGAAGGCTTAATGATCGAAACTACTGAACTCAAGAGCAGGCGGAAATAAATTTGAAAGAAAAATCAAGAATACACAAAAAACGCATCTCCGACGTTAAAGAAAATGTTTCTAGTTGCCAGTTGGTTGGTACAGCAACAAAAAAAGTCTATTAAGCCTCGTCCAACCAAAAAAAAATGTTGCAACAAAATTCTTTGATGTCTTGCCACCCAACAAGTTGTTCATCGCCTGCATACATCAGTAACACATTTTTTTCGGCAATTGTTGCTCGGTTTGGATGTACCTTAAATTGACAAACACCACGATGTTTAAAAAAAAATAATAAAATTAAGAGATATTTACTATAAGAGCCAATTTTAGCTAAAATTCAGTAATAAACAGAAAAAAGGAGCTTGTAAAACCCTTCTTTTCGAGTATTATTTTATCCAAGAATCATCAAAACATTGAAAAATCGGTAATTATGGTTAAAACTGTATTTGCTTTTTAGTACCACTAAGTACACGAGCAGAAAAAATAAGAACTTTGATTCTGACGTGTACCTGTTTGAACCGAATTTTTACTACGCGAACCGCCAAGGCCTCTATATGGTGAATTGGGAACTGAATAACATAAACCTAAGCCTTGGCTTAATCGATAGGTTTTAGCTTTCCTATTAGCATACTAAAGAAGAAAGCACTTTGCTTCCTTGTCAAAATTCCTCCGCCGCGCCATCTTAAATTTTTGATAATTTTTTGTCCATTCCTCAATAACTTTTAAAGTAAAGCTTTTTTCGAAAAAGTTGTTAAGACAAAAGTTTTAGACAAATAAAGTCTTATCTGATGGAAATCGGCTAAAATCTAATTTAAAAATATTTAATCAATTTTCTTAAACATAAAATATTCTGAGCAAAAATGGTTTATAACTCATTATAGACAATAACATTTTCTTTAAACGGTGTCAAACGCAATTAAGTAAAGTAAGTTAGTCAAAGAAAAACTAATAATTAAATTAGATTTTTGACGATTTCTATAAATAACGCATATATGAACGTCACTGTATCGTTACTCTTACCTTATTTGAATTCACTTATAAGAAAACTTAACAAAACATAACCTCCGCTTTCATGGAATGGTTCATTTAGCATAATTAGCTTAAGTGGTGGATCACATCGGTAAAGTAAAGAATTTTGCCCCTCAGTTTTAAGTTCAGTGGTTGATTTCCACTTCCCGGATTTTTTTTTGCAAAAACCAAAAAAGGATCAAAAAACCGTTCGGGTGATTTATAATCTCGAAGACGCTTTCGCGGCATGACTGCAAACAAAAAACGCTGAATTTTTATTAATGCTTTATTTTACTAAAGTGTGGAAAATGCGGTTGTGTGCTGACGCGGCAAAAACTTTTCAAACAGAGGGGAGGCAAGAGTTTTTTTGTACTCAAGTTTTTTAGAAATATAACATAAAATACTAAAAAGTAAGGGACTATACATAACGCTGTAGAGGGGTTTCGGTTCCGTTCGGTTCAGTGCAGTTCAGTTCGGTTTGGTCATGCCAGTGGTACTTTTTAGCTCGATGTAGGAGGTTTGTAGCACATGCGTATCAAGAGGTATAGTGATTGCAGAGTCAATTGAACAAAGATAAAAGCCGACCATCAGCGTATCCTTTATAGAAAGTGATGGGCGGCGGTAGATATACTCATGATAATTATTTCATTTAATTATGGCGTAAACTAAAGAAATAAAAATAGATAATCAAACTTCCTATTCCTACACCTACAGGAACGACACTGATTTATTTTCTAACTCTGCATACTGCCGAATAATGAGGTCCCGAAAGACACAGTCGAAAGCAATTAAAACCGCATCTCAAAAAAATCTGCCAATCAGGTGCCGTCCATCCACCTGGGCTCGGTCGGTCGGAAAACAAATACTTTGGGGTCGGACCGAAAAGAGCCGCGGCTCTTCTCTGTCGGTAGGGTTGAAATTATACCAGGTAGATTTTATATAAATTTGGATAACTTTTGAAGGGCAGAATCAAGCAAAATTTCATGAAATCGATAGAACCCCGTATTAGGAGGTTCGTCAATTGACTTTGCAAAGAGCATACAATCGTTGAGAGATAAAAATACAATTCCCATCACGAGGTTTGGAAGCTATTTTCGCACTTTTGGACTTTTTGGGTTTCTGGATTTTTAGGATTTTTATTTTTTATGACTCTCTTTTTTAATGATCTGTCTTTTTTAATCTCTAACTTTTCTTTTTATCCCCATTATATTAATTTTCATCCCTGATTTTTACTTTTTATCCTTGATCTGACACTTTTCGTCTCGAGTACATTGAGGAAAATCGGTCAAATAGATTATCAGCCTTAGTTTTGTGTGCTTGGAAATAATATAAAACTCAACTGTTTTAAATATTTGCATCATTTGTTATAAGTTTTTTCCACCTAGACTACATTATTCCAAAAAAATACCTAGTTTAAATAAAAACTTTATTCAATTTTATTTGGAGATATATTTTTTTAATTTTTAATAGAGAATCTATTTGTTTTTAATATGTTTTGAACTTAAATTTTATGTAAACCTCCTACTTCTTTTTAAACTTTCAATGAATTTTAGAAGATTGCGCTAGAGGCAACAAAAAGTTTTGCATGGTACAGTCAGGGACTTTTTAAATTGCCGGTGTATTTTTTTCTGTCAAAATTTATAATGTAAAGATATTAGAAAAATATTTTTTTATAATGCGTATGTATAAAGTCAAAGGTAAGGTTCCGACTTTTTTGGTTTGCTTCAAACTGGGTTTTCTTTCTAATTTTAAAGAGGAACATTTTTTATTTTCGAGCGCGGCCAATTAAAAAGTCCTTGACTGTACATTATGTTTTAATTAAATTGAGAGGTGCTGCAAACGGACACATTGTGAAGACTAATTTACATTTACTCTCTAGAAAAGCTCGAGATAGGATTTCCACCCTAAGGTAGATAGAGGTTCCAATATATTACTTTTAAAAAAACTTAACCACTATTTAATAAATAATCTATTTGCGTTTAATATATGACCTAGTAGAAACAAATAAAGTTTTTTTTAATATATAAATTTGTTTCTAATATTTTTTCTATTTTTCTTAAATGGGGTTTCTATTTATTTAAGTAATTTATTATCAAATATTTTAGGTGGATCGAAATTTTGGTCCTAAATGTATACTTTATTTGTCTTCTATTTTATACAAATATTCTATTTGGTTTAATTTTTTGTATCATTTCAAAGTAGATTTCTCTCAGTGTATAAAAAGCGATACTTTTATCCCTAAAATTAAGTACAAAAAGTGCACTTTTGTGACGAAAAAACCGAAACTGTCACTAGTTTATAATATTAAGCCTGATCCCCACTTGTATAAAACACCATGCATTTAAATTAAGTTTTTGTTTATTTGAAGTTAAACAAATGCAAACTTAAGTAAACGTTAGGACAATGGTTAACAGCGGCGACGTGTCGGGGGGGCAGGGGGAGCCAGGCCCCTCAACTTTTTTAAAACCACATAAAATTTATTCAAAACTCACAATGTATGTAAAATGTAAAATTTTCTTTACTTCATAAGTTGTACGCCTCCCCCACTTTTTAAGGGCACGCGCCGCCGCTGATGTTCAATAAGAGCTAATAAGTTAATGTGACAAAAGGGTGTATACAAAATAAATAAAGATTAAGAATAGTAGATATAGCACCCAAAAAAACACTCAAAAATAAAATCGACAAAATTAATTTTTCCACATCTAATTAACGACTAATTAGCAGCAAATTATTCACCATATTCGATTTCGATAGGTCATGTCTAAAGCCTTTTTTGACGAGGGTGCTTCGCTAACTTCATATGAAGTTAGCGAAGCACCCAAAACAACCGTCAAAAATAACAGCAACAAAATTAATTATTTCACAAGTAATTAACGACTAATTAGCGGCAAATTATCCACCTAGTCGCGATTCGATTGGCGATGGGTGCTTCGCTAACTTCACATGAAGTTATCGAAGCACCCAAAAAACGGTCAAAAATAAGAGCAACAAAATTAATTTTTCCACAACTAATTAACGACTAAGTAACGGCAAATTATCCACTTAGCCGCGATTCGATTTGCGATAAGTGCCAACATATGAAGTTAGCGAAGCACCCAAAAAAACACACAAAAATAAAAGCGACAAAATCAATTTATCCACAACTTATTAACGACTAATTAGCGGCAAATTATCCACCATATTCGATTTCGATAGGTCATGTCTAAAGCCATTTTTAACGAGGGTGCTTCGCTAACTTCATATGAAGTTAGCGAAGCACACAAAAAAACCGTCAAAAATAAGAGCGACAAAATTCATTCTTCCACAACTAATTAACGACTAATTAACGGCAAATTATCCACCCAGTCGCGATTCGATTTGCGATGGGTGCTTCGCTAACTTTATGCTCATGCGCGGGCTAGGAAGGTAATTAATATATTTTTTGAATGTTAAGTTAGGTTTTTCACACTTTCGTTTGAACATATTTTTCTGGCTTTGTTCAACAACGATGCATTTCTGCAATTTCCTTAACATTTCTAAAATCAGGGAGCCCCAATAAGGGTTTTTAAATCAAACAAAATTAAAACCACTTTTTCCACAACAAATTTAAGCTTTTAGCTTAGGTTTTGAACACACGCCCGTGTCTACGCCACTGATGGGGGTCTTAACACATACGTCCGCTTCAACCTTTTTTGCGCCAAGGTTCGCCGGTAATTAAAAAAAAAACATTAATGATAAAAGGCATCAGCTGCTCTGAAGTAATAAGGTCACAAACTTTAAGAATAAATTTCTTTGAGCTTGCCACAACGGTTCTGTGTTTCAACCCCATTCTTAATTAAATTTAATTGTACCCTTAAGGCCATTAAGTCACACTAATTTAGTGGATTTTTTGTTCGTTTTTAACCGCTTAAAATAGTGTTGGAACGCGGAAAAACTTAAGTAAAAAATGGATTTGCGAAACCGCGTAACTAGTTAGTTCTACTGTTTACCGCAGTACAGTAGCTGACTTAACTGCACTGCAGTAAAGAATGTATTGGCGAAAGTAACTATATTGTCAGGAATGTAAATTACCCTCGACTGTGCCACTGTACGAAACCAGCTTAGAAAATTGAATAGCGCAAAACATGGTTTTGCAAAGATAAGAAAGTGGTTCCGCCTCCCTCCAAAATGGTAAACGGCAAACGTTTGGTTGCCGCCTACCACACAGCAGATGGTTGATGCGAGAAAAACTACTAAGAAGTGAAGAGTGGGAGTTGTAATGGTTAAGCGTGGGGATACATAAAGTAGAGAGAGGGTTTTTCCTTCAAAGCGAATGGCTATGGAAAACCTATAAGATTAGAATGTGTCTACAAAATATCATTTTATCTCTGTTTTTGTTTAGGTGTTCTTGTTTAGCTCACTAGCTAGAATGTAAAGTAAACTTTAGGATTATCAGCAACGCCACTGACTTGGTTCCTACAAGCTCTTCAAAGAGGGGATAATGGATTACTTAGGTCCAACCCACCGTTAATAAAAATTCAAACTTTGAGGAGACAAGTCGGTAGTCACATTCTAAGTTTTGATGAACTTAAACTAAAACCTCTAAACTAACTGTCAGTAAAGAAACAAAAGATTTTCTATTTGAATAATATTTTGCAGTTTGTTATTATGGTAAGTTAAAGTTTTTATTTTAATATTTTGGGTCTTATTTGTTTTATAGGTCATAAGAAAAGTCTTGTAACAACTTATTTTATTTTAAATTTATTAGTTTGTAACGTTTTTAAAACTGTTTAATATTTATTTTATACACACAAGAGATCTACTACGGAGTCTCGTTTAAGGGTTCGATTTAAAATAAAATCGTACCCGACAATATAGGAAATATCAGGTGAGATGGTGATCAAAGTTTTAAATCCCTAGGGAAAAAAAACTGAAAATTGGTTTACATTCCGGAACCTTTACATACCATCAATAAGAGTTCTAAAATGTAAATCTTAACTTAAAACCAACTAATTTCCGAAAATATCAACAAAAAAAATAATGCAAGAATTTACGGGTTTTCACCATCTCACTGCACCCTATGGGGTAAAATAGTGAACGGACTATGGGACAGTTGGTGATATGAATGAATATCATAATCAAATAATACCTTTATTTATATTTATATATATTATTATTTATAATATAAAAAAAACTTAAAATTTCTTAGCTCTCAGACGTCCACAAGGCTCACAAAAAATATATCTAAAACTTTGTTATTAGGTTTAAGATTAGTTCAAGGTAATATTTTAAATACGATCGTATATTTGAGAAAATCACAAACAAATGAAGGTCTTTTAAAAATAAATAAATTTTACCCCCTGACAGCCCCTAGGGACCATAAAGATAATTTTTGTCACAGATAATGGATCAATACCCGAAGTCCGATTTAAATTTCCATAAAAATTACCTTTTTAAATTTGCAACGATTTAATTCGATAAAATTGCTTAAACTTCAAAATTTATAACCACTATGTAGGGCACACCCCTAAAGATGAAAATTTTCGTATTTTGTGATATGTGATCTACCCAATAAAATATGAGTGAATGAGTGATTTTCTGATTTTGCGATGCGATTTTAACAATTTTAGAATGGACTTTTCCCTAAAAACTTTTTTGTTTAATCAGTAATGAAGAATAACCCTATGAGGACTGATCCAATATTTTAAGACCATTCCCAATTTTTTTCTTTTCCCACTACATGCAAACAACAATTTAAACGCGTTGTAAGAGCCGTAAAATAAATTCAAAGCCAAAATTAAAAGTGTTTTAGCCAGCAGCTAAAAAAATAAAGGCTTGTTTTTTTGGCAGACTGGTAAATTAACTTTTCGAAATCAACTTTCTAGAATAGGAATTAAGTTGTTTTGATAGTCATTAACATCCCAGAGCTTAGAGATGTCTTTACGATCTTTATAAGATATCCTTAAAATATATTATAAAATATATCAGAAAATTTACAAGTCTGTTTTTTTTCCCCTTATGTTTTTTTTTATATACTGGAACTTTCCATCCAATCAGGATCAGTTTCGCAAAGTTCGAACAAGGTTAGCAGTTTTTAACAAACACAAACAACCAAGTACCAAGCCAGAAATCGAACCCGGACCGCTGGTGTCGGAAACAAACATTGCTACCACTACACTACACCACGACGGCGAGCTTATGTAGGTTGAATATCAAAAGAAGTATAGTTTGAAAAGCAACCAAACACAATCTGCCACTCTTTCATTTCAACAACCGAGGGTCAATAAAGTATACATTGTATTTTGTACAAAAACATTTTTTGTTTTGTTGCCGAAACCGAGACCACCTTCCTACACCTACCGTGATGATGTCCATGTCCTAACCCAAACTAACCATTTGCTTGTTTCGGCTAACCGCACCTTGGCCTATGCATCAACACGAGGTGACAACTACAATGACGCTATCCGATTCTTAATCTAAGCGAATCGTAGTTTGCCCCGACTAACCGCATCCACTTCTCTGCCTCTACCATGATGCTGTCCAGGTCCTAAGCATATAAATAATTGTATATGGTCCCAAGTTAACCTAAGCTCAGCGACTAACCGCACCGGAGCCGAGGCACCTAGACGATCCGGCACGAACCATGTGCATGTCCCAACCTAAGCGTTGCTTGCTCCAGCTAACCGCACCCATTTCTTAGCACATATCATGATAATGTTCGTGTCCTAATCTTAAACTAAGCGTTGTTTGCTCCAGCAACCCGCACCGGGGCCCATGTACTTAAACGGGGCTGCACCTACCATCATACTGTCCGTGTCCGTTCAAAAAATCGAAAAGTGAAGCACTAAATTCCCAGACGCGAGTTTTTAAGTGCGCATGCATGTGTTTTGTTACGTAGGCACAGCGGCTGTGTGGGTATATGCCATATTTGGGTTTATTTACACGACTATATGTTTATTTGTGTTACCACTAGTAAATGAGGCACGCTGCATTTCTGCCTAAAAATGTTGATTCAAAGCTTCATGAAATACTTGTCAAGAACGCAGTCCCTTCGATAAAATGTAAATTTTTTTTGAAAATTTAATGAAACCTAAGCAAACCATACTTTTTATGATTTCTCAAAATTTTTTTTTCAAAAATATGCATTTGGATAGAAATAGAGCAAAAAACGTTTTTTGCGTTTTTTCTCAAAACCTGGACCAAATAATGCCCAGCCTCTAATAAGGCCCAGCCTTCATTTAAAACATGACTTTTTGTTAAAATCCGGCAACATCAGGTGGGTTCTAACTAATTTTTCAACGTCACAGGTAATTACAATACTGCGAGATCTGAATACCGTTTACAAAATCAGCTCAATCAATCCGAAAGACGCGCAGCGTAAATGTCCGACAATTAAAATCATCGGCAACGCCCATATCTATCCCATGCAGGGACTTTAAATTGAACCAGCGCATTGGTTGATGAGTAGAACGCTTAAGATATCCTCAAGATGTCTTTGCGTTATAGGTCCAAAAGTTTTGAAACTTGTCACGATTATAGAGTTGACGGTCCATTAAGTTTGGGATTCCATTAAGTTTGGGATATATTCCATTAAGTTTGGGACCTCGAGCGATGTCCGCTCGTGTGGCCATCTTGGACAATTACGCCCAAATTCAATTTTTCTAAAATACCTTGGTTTCTGTAGGCTGTAGAGAAAAAAGATTAACACAAAAATTATAGCCAATAAAATTTTCTACAAAAATGCTTAGTAAAAAGTGTTTTTTGGTCAGACTAATAGTTTACGAGTTGGTATCAACCATTTTGCAGCCATTTTGAATTTTGTCCAATTTTTGGCCTTTTAAAAATAAACCACATTTAAAAAAATAACGCCAAGATTTCGTTTTCTGAAATAATGAAAAACAAAAACTTTCAAGGTTAGTGGTAAATGCGCTTTCGATTAGAGATCCCATTGTGAGCGCCCCAATCAGGATTTAGATCAATCAGGGATCAATTTGCAGCTGCGCACAGCAAGGATCGATATCTGTGCGGTCGGGAGCAATTTTATTTTGATCAAAAATGGTATTTATTTTCTCGTAAGACACCACACTTGTCAAATGTTTCTTAAATGTTTTCTGTTAATCTTTATGAATAACAATCTTAGTACCTGAACATGGATAAGTTCCTGTACCATGTTTCGGTTTTGGATAAAAGATACGACCCTACAGGCCTGTAGACGTTTAAAAAACCCCGTACATTACCGAAATAATTAGAGAGCTTAATTATTGCTTCCCGCTTTACCCTGATGAAGTGCAGGCTGGCCTTTATGGATCGATTTTTACTGAAAAAAAACTTTGGGTTTTAGTTGGTATCCTTTTTTTCTTTCAAGGATCGTGTCTACCTATACCGATTGTTAAAACTGGCCCAGGGAAATTAAAAAGTGAATCGTGGCTTGTATGAAAACAATGGAAAATTTTAACTCCAGGATTCAGGCGGAGATATTTGCAGTGCTGGAAGCAATCAATATCCTTAACCTGCGCCTTGATCCCGCGACGCCAAGGTCCATCGCAATTTGCATGAACAGTCAGGCTGCGATCAAGGCGCTGAACTCCTACATCACCAACTTGAACCTTGATCGAAGAAGTCAGTAGCTAAACCGACATCGGGTTATTCTTTGTTGGGTTCCAGGTCATTCTGACATACAAGGTAATGAGGCGGCCCATAGACTAGCCCGATCAGGTATCGTCAAATACGATAATCAAATTGACAATATAGCGGCCATCTCAGTAAGCCTGGTCAATACATTAACAATAACATGGCAAAGCTAGCAGAAAGACGAACGGTAGGGTTGGAAACTGCTGCTGCACTACTTCGTATGACTTTATTTTAAAGATCAAACAAGTTTTCGTGGCCAATCGGGGAAAAAGAAGTTTTTGTTTCTCTCATATTTTTCCTTGGGTAGCTTGAAAGCTTAACCTCACGAGGGTCCAAGATTTAATGGACACCTAATAAGTGTTGACAGTTAACTGTTTGGTCCCTGTGGGACTCCTCAGAACACTGCTTGGTCAATGTGAGAACCTTGCGAAGTTAATCAAACCGTTTTGTCTCTTATCCTACGTCTATAGTAAGAAAACCCTCGCAAGAAGCGACATCTACCGAGATACGAGAGAAACTAGAATAAGATCAGGCGAGTATAAACTGCTATAAATATATAAAGATCGATTGCAAAGAAAAAGAAGCCATCCGTGACCTACAACAACACTTCTGTCTTTAGGGCCAGAGGAACGCTGATTAGCGTTTTTCCCCACCTTCAGACGTGACTGTCAATAACAAATAATACTAGCAAACGTAAATTTTATTTTATTTTAAACTGTTGTCGAGTTAAACAATCACTCGTATTCGTACGTTCTACTCAATCTCTTCACAATTTAAAAAGCGTGGCGATTGGGTACTTTGGTGTGGCGCGTGGCCCCAAGTGGAAAAGCGTGGTAGTCACGCCTAAATCTTGGCATATGGCAACTCTACTACTTTAACCGAAAAAGAATAATAACCAGGGGCGGCAGCTCTTTAAAGCCGCACGGCCGCCCCCCTCCTCAAAAAATACAAAAAACTAAAATCCTAATTAAAAATATTTTTTATTAAATGTTTTGCTTATTCATACCATGAATAAAGTTCATCTCCGACTGCCGACACGAAGTACGACTCAATAGCCACTCGGGTCCTCATTGGCCACAAGCCATCTAGCGGCTCGCATTACCATGGAAACGGGGTGGTGGCGTAGGGGAAGCAGGCCGCTGTTTTAATGAAAAGATAAGCGCAATTATTTTGCGGTCTTTTATATTTTGCAGATAGAAACATAGTGGGCGACACTGATCGAATGTCGTTAATAAAATTAACCTCAATCTTTACCGAACCTAAATTGAAAACGTCAGTGCGATACCTATAGTTTTATAGTAGTAGTAGTTTTATAGCTACCGAATCAGTCGAAAAATGAAATTAAACCGAGAACATTTTCGGGCTATAATTTTTTACAACTTCCGAAGAAAATTATCTCAACAAGAATGCCTTGCCGAGTTGATTTCTGTTTTCGGTAATAAAGCACCACATCAGTCCACAGTTTCTCATTGGTATTGTTACAAATTTAAGTTTCTTTAAATTTTATAGTTAGAATTTATTTAGGTTTAGTGTAGTATTAAGTTGACTTATCTTAAGGTTGTATTATTAGTCTAGGTTTAGTTGCGTTATCTGTGACTTGCGGTCGCATTTATACGAGAATTTTCCAGGCGTCGAAGACTGATGGAGAATTCGCGAAACTGCGCTGACCCTATATATAGGGCCGGACATCGCGCGTCGAGTCAGTCAGAGATAACGAACGGTAGTGATCGCTAGATTTTAACATGAAGTTAATAGGCCGATTAAAGTAGTGAATTATTAGCAAGTTATTAGTAAGTTTAAGTGCGTGTTTTTGTACATAATTGTCAAAATAAATTGACATATCGTTTTTGACATTTGCGAGTTTTAATAATTGTTGAGAACCCGTAACATTATGAAGACTTCAAGGGTGGACGGATTAGCCTAGCGACGATCCAAGGCCAGGTGCACCAAAAACGACTGTCACACAGGAAAACATCGATGCTGTGTGCATGCTCATCGTGGAAGATCGACATGTGACATATCGCGAGATTGAGGCTTTATTGAAGACCCCAATTCAAAAAATTTTGCATGGAAAATTAAGGGTAAAAAAATTAGTTTCCCGCTGAATACCGCATCTGTTAACCGAAGAACAGAAAGAAGTTAGGGTCAATTGGTGTCAGAAAACCCTAGACCGTTTTAAGACAGGAAACTCGAAAAACGTGTACAGCATTTTCAGTGGTGGTGAATCGTGGATTTACTCATATGAACCCGAAAATAAACGTCAATCGTCTGCTTGGGTCTTCCAAAATGAAGAAGAGCCAACAAAAGTCATCCGTTCTCGAAGTGTAGCCAAAAAGATGGTCGCGACATTTGTCTCAAAAGCAACAATTCCTCTGGAGGATCAAAGGACTGTTACTGCCCATTAGTGCATCACCATTTGTTTGCCGAAAGTCTTCACTGAGCTTTGAAAAACGAACCCCGAACGACGAGTCATCCGACACAAAGCATAAAAAACCATTGAATTTTTAACCCAACAAAACGTCGAATGGTTGGACCATCCTCCATGCAGTCCCGACCTAAGTCCCTAAGAGTTCTATACTTTTCCGAAAATGAAGAATGGACTGCGTGGTCAAAGATTTTAGTCGCCAGAGGAAGCAGTCGACGCTTCAAGAATGCAATTTTGACAGTAATAACAAATTAGTAGAATTACAGCTTTGACAACTGGTTTCAGCGCATGAAAATTGCATTAGTTTTCGTGGAGAATACTTCGAGAAGCAATGAAGTCTTTAAAAGTTATCTACTGTTTTATTCCAGCTGTATATGCAAAACTTAAAAGACAACCCTCGTATAACATGCTAAGACGATAGTTTTGTACTTTATTCATTATGCTTTTTGAAAGAGGTGAGCCCATCCATTTTTGAACGTTCCGAAAGTAAAAAGTAAAATTAAAAACAATATAAGTAGTTAAATACCAATTTTTGTTGATTTTTATTACTGTTTTTTTAAGGATCATTTTTTTATGGTAAGAAATATATCTCAGTTTCTCATAAACCGAACCGAACCGAACCTTTAAGTCATTAGAGCCCCCCCCCCCCAGGTTTACAGCTCAAGGGCCGTCACTGCTAATAACCGAGCGGTCACCGCTTGAAAAGTCGCATGTCTACTTTTATCATGCGGTGCGGTTTTATTGACACAAAAAAGTCATTTTCTTATCGGTTTACCATATTGCCACCCTCTTTTTTGATATATTTACGACTTTTGTCCTGAAATGTCATATACATAACACCCAGCAAGATTCGAAATTTATGTGGTTCGTGGGGGGCAGTTTGCATATTTTTACGTATTATACGGTATGTGACAGGATTTGATGATACGAAAACCATATTAGGGAGATTTTGTACTCTATTTCGCTACACCCCAACGTAATAGGTACTAGAGGCCCTTGATACATTTTAAAAAGTTGTTTTACATACTCTCTTTAAGAGTTATAAAACTGGTTTTAAATAAACAATTATTGAAACTTGAGTAGGCGGGTGGATCCCCCTCTTTATATTATTGGGGGGGAGTATACTGTATATCCGTGGTGCTTCTCTCATTGAACGTAGTGTGTGTATTAATACTGTTCCAACATGGTTGTCTTAAATGAAGATTCAAGTGTATACCAAATTTGACCATTTTTGGTGCGTCTATGCTAGATCTACCGCTGCCTTGAGGGGGAGTGATATACATCATTAGAAAGGAAATTTCCTCAGCTTTAAAAATAAGTTTTAAAACCAGACACGTGGGACAGTAAAATTTAAGAAAATTAAAAAAAAAACAAGTTTTTTCCACACCTCTCATTTGCTTGCCCCCCACCCCCACTTTGAAGAAGGTTAACTAGAAAAAGTCAGTTTTAAATTATTACTAACCAAACATAATTTTTTACTCACTCTCATTTTTATTTACTCAGTTACAAAAATTAATGTTCAAAATTTTTGTTTGATTTAAGGATTTCTGCAAACACATTTATTTTTATTTCAAGGCGGCTATTTAAAAAATATATGTCTAACTTAATAAGTATTTAACTGTATACGATGGACTTTTAACCAAAAATATTTTTTTGAAAAAAAATAGTGTTAAGGATAAAAAATACCAGAAAAAATAGATAAAAAAATATTTTAAAATATTTTCCCTTTTTTCGTACGCTAATGGAATGTGTACCACTGCCGCCAAAGGGACTAAGGTATATCGTTGGAAAGGAAATTGTATCCGCTTGAAAAATGATCTCTAGAAGATTTTTGAAAAAGTTGACTGTTTTCGAGTTATTAGCAAAAAACTATCAAAAAGCACGTTTAAGGGGGGAACCACCCCCCTGCCAGGAGTGGGGGGTGGTTCCCATTCGCAAAATGTGTGTTGCTTCTATCATTAAACGCAGTATCGGACCCTGAACTATATGAAAACCGACGGGCCACGATCTACAACTTTTTTGACGTCACAGCGGAGGCTGAATTTCTATTTGATGGTCACATCACACCACAGCCGACTGTTTTTAAAATATTGAAGTTGAAATGACGATTCATGAATATTTTTTTTTTTTAAGAAAACCTGTTTTTAGATTTTTTTTACTATATTCTTGTAAAACTATTTTTTAAATGTATAAAAATTTTTCAGAGTAGCTTCATTATCTCACACAAACATAGAAGCGAATGTGTTCGTTTCTGCTTGGAAAGTGATCGGCTCACCTATACCTATTTGTTTATATTCGGCCCACTTTTAAAACTTAATATAGTTATTTACATGTGTTAACAAAACATTAAAAAATTATTCTTTATTTAAGTAAAATTTTGTTTTAACACCGGTATTTTTGGATTTTAAATGAACTTTAATGTAAAAAATCATTAAAAAATAAAAGTTTTACAATACAAACAAATAAACAAATGCCATGACAAACACAGATGACAAAGTCAAATCCATGTCAAAGATAACAGCTGGCGTGTCGTGCATGGCGGGAAATTTGAATTTAAAATTAGGAATGCTAAATCTAGAAGATTTTAACCTTTTAATCATCTTTCATCCGTACAAAAGTTTGGTGAAATATCGGGATAGTGTCTGAGAATATTTCGTTAAAATTTCGCGAAAATCTGTAGTGGTATTTTGAAAATATCTCAAACAAACCTCTATTTTCCATAAGACCCAATGTAAAATTTAGCCCGCGATAACAGCTGTTTTTTTCAGGGTCGGAGCCTGTATTTTTTAATGCCTTGATTCTACCTACATAACATAACATATATGAAACAATGGTGAAAAGCACGCTATGGAATAGAGACTTGTCGCGTAACAGAAAAATACAAAACAAAAATGGAAAGTGTCGAAATGGATGCAATAAGAAGATCAATGAGAATATCTAGAACAGATCACAGAAGAAATAAGATCTTAAAAGAAAGAATGGGAATCGAGGGAAGCATAACGGATGACATCACTAAAAGGCAACTGATATGGTACGGCCATGTACAACGACGAAAGATTACCAAAGAAGGTCCTAGAATGGCAACCAATAGGGCGCAGAAAAAGAGAGCGTCCTAAACTAGAATGGCAACAGTCAATCCAAAGATCAATGAGTCAAAAAAATCTGACAGAAGATGATTGTCAGGATCGAAGGAGGTGGAGAATAGGCGTCGGACAACGTAGAAAAACGTTCTAAACCGACATAATAGTAATTCTACCTACACATTAATGAAATGTACCCAGGGCCTCTAATAGGGACTATATCCCAAGCATTGCCTAATAAGTGGAGCAAATAAGATCTACAACTATAGCGATAAAAGCATGTATTCGTAGACCCCCCCCCCAACGTTAGATCGGCCTTCAGAATGTTATGCCCATGAGCCATAGCTATTTGAAAAAAATAGCAGAATTAAAGAACGTTTATATCCACATTACAGATGAAACCAGACTAAATGATCCCAAAGTACGTATCGGTATGTAACTTTCGAAACAATGATACAAGAATGAAGTTTAATGAGTACATATCATATACACAGATCAATCAACAAATCCAGACGAGATAAACCGCTAGCACTCAGTTGCGTGCATACAACGTAGGCGATAAAATTCAAAACACTTTTTTTCATATCATCACATCTTAAATAGCGAATGACATATTCAACAAAAATATTCATAATAAACATTTTTTCGTTAATTACTTCGCACATTATACGCACTTTTAGAGTACGTATACACCGAACTGCTATGCCAACGCGCCGCGCCGTATGTGCGCCGCTCGCGCGCTGCTCACACTCCGCGCGCAAACACGGATTCGTCCTGTTTTTATGGTTTAGAGTTGCGCGCGCGCCGCTTGCAAGCCTTTTACCGAAAACCAGCTTGCTTCGGCTCCTCTTAGTGTGTTCGCAGATCCTTTGGGGCGGCATCGGCAGTTTGTTGTCGAGTTTTCATTTCAATGCGTGTTTGCTGTTTTTCAGTGGATCGTAGAAAGTTCGTTGAAACTTTGGCGGAGCAGTTTCGTGTATACGCACTTTTAGAATGCAAAAGAGCAAAAAATAGAATGACTTACATACCATAATCTCGGCAGCCCTAAACAGACGCAAGCACTTAAAGATTCAAAAACCTGAAAGCCAGTAAAATTGCCTTACCGAACTAGAAAGACTAGCAGAACAAAATATAAATGATTAAGTCAGCGAAAAAAAGGAGAGTTTTGCATGCATTTACCGACTCACGGATTTTTTTTTCGCACAGCCCTGATATGTGACGCCCCGTTTAAACACTTTATAGCAATACAGCCATAACTTTTTTCGTATGGCACCTCGTTTAAAAATTCTATTATAAAAGGACATAAACCATTCTTTTTTTCACGCCATTTTTTCATCCCTTTTATATGCGAGGCGGTGAAAGCTCGGAAACAAGCTTTCACCGCTATTCGTCAAAAAGGCTCGATATGTTTCGGAATTATTAAAGCTATTATTTGCAACTATATTTTACATTGTTGACAGTTCCGCGATTGCGCCAAACTGATTTTCCTAGAACCACTAAATACGCTTTAATTTTATTTGGTCGAATCAGTTTATCTTGGGCCTAATTTTAAAAGTTGATGGCTTAATTTCTTCTACTTGTACCAGAAAAAAATATCGTATTTAGAAAACATCTTTCTTATATTTCTCGATATCTAGTGTTTGAGTTTTCTTGAATATATGGATTTCACTGAAAAAAACCATTCTTAAAATTAAACAAAGAATTGCTCAAAGTATTTTCTCTTAAATAAAAAACCATTATTTCCTCAATTATAGAAAGCTATCTTTTTTTAAATTGAAGTAACAAATACAATGAAAATTTTTATAATCAAGACATTCATTTTCTCAAATCAAACAAGAATTATTAAAAACAAAAATTTTCTCAAATCAAAACAAGAATTTTTAAAAACAAGACAAATTAATTAAAAATTAAGTAAAATAAGAATTACTACCTAATCGAAATCTAAATAGGTAAGGTACTAGAGAATACAAAAGGCGATATAAAATATTTTAAATCGAGATAACGCCCGTTTTAACAAGATTAACATTGATTTTCTAAAGTTTAAGTATAGTAAATCTTTATTTTTAAAAATACTTATTTATTACATGTTATACAGAAAAGTTGACAGGATTTGGGGCGGTTTGCCACAAAGGTTAAGAGGTAATTTATGACGTCATATTTAAGATTTACTGCGTTGGTTTGCCCATAATTCACCGGTTCCGGAATTGGATATGTTACGGAATTCGCCGTCTGTTTTTCTTTTGTTTCTCGGAATATAACAAAATGTATGTGTATAAGTATCAGTACACTAAAAGAAAAATGTTGGGTTGAATTTATTTGAAATATAATCAACAATTTTCCAAAAATATTTGATTTGGCTACAAACTCATTGTTTGAACATAAAAATCAGTAGTTGTATGAACAATTGCATTATCTTATTAAAACCTAAACTAATTTTAATCCTCACACTGGGTGAATCTCATTCTTGAAATTCTAAGTAGTTAAGCAGTTCATAAAATTATCTTCGACAAGATTTGTTATAGTAATTCTAAACATAAAATACAACACAGTATTTAAACTTCCTCAATTTTTTTTCGGGTAAAAAAAAAGTTACTATTTTTTTGTATTTCTAAATAAATTAATAACAAAAATATTTCATGTAAAAAAAGCCAAGTACGCGAAAGTGGTATTCCGTAAAAAAAATTGAAATAAAAGTGAAGCCAAGTTCTCCACTACGAATTTCAAAATAAAAAGTTCTTACTAGTTTGGAAATGTTTTCATAAACTTTGCTATTCCAGCCAAACTTCTCCATGTTCAATTTAGCACTGTGCCTAAGAGTCATTTGGAGCCGTAATAGCCAAGTTTAGAAAAAACATTTTCAACTAGTAAGAACCTTTCCTTTTGAAATTTGTATTGGAAAACTTGGCTTTACTTTTTACGGAATACCACTTTCGCGTGCTTTTTTTACATGAAATGTTTATGTTATGATTTCACTCCTTTTTTAAAGGATTTGGATAATATTTAAGTTTTAAAGAAGTAAAATATGCGGAATATTGTTCACAACTTTTGCCTTATTAAAAACTTTTTGACTTGAACTGAGGCCTTTTTTTATTTTTTCCTATGGTTTTATCATAGTTCCTACCAGCCTTCTAAAACTCAGCTCTCTCGCGTTCCTGGAAGTGGGCAATGTTACTTTTACAAAACTTTGATTCAAAATTTTTCTCCTATAGTTTTATCATAGTGTCATTTATTATTTATTTTCCAAAGCTCAGTTCTCTAGCGTTTTTGAAGTGGTAACTTTTACATAACTTTACATTAATAGGGGACGGAAGTTAATTAAAATTTGGAGTTTTTAATTTTCTTCTATAGTTTTATCATAGTTCCTATCGACCTTCCAAAGCTCAGCTCTCTAGCGTTTCTGGAAGTGGGCAATGTTACTTTTACATAACTTTATATTTATAGGGGAGGAGAGCAAATTAAAATTTTGGGGTTTCCAAATTTTTTCCTAAAGTTTTATCATATTTCCTATCAATCTGCCAAAGCTCAGCTCTCTAACGCTTCTGGAAGTGGGCAATGTTACTTTTACATAACTTTACATATAAAGGGGAGGGGAATAAATTAGAAATTTGGGGTATTCGGTTCGGTTCGGTTCGGTTGTAGCGTGTCTGTAAGTACAGTAGAAATTTGATGATCTATATATAAAGTATCGCAATTTCGACGTTTTTTGAAATTTCGTAACTACTTTATTATTTTATAGAAGTCCATGAAACTTGAAGATATTATTAATTCTATAAACGACCACTCGGATCTCCGGGCGTCGGGTGATCCTGGGGGTCCTTCATGCAAAGATATTAAAAGAAGACCAAAAACTCAACTCAGAATTGATTTTAGCAATATAAGAGGATTAAGTACCAACATGAATTCAGTTCACCAACATCTTGAAGAACAAAGACCTGACATCCTTGTTCTCACTGAAACTAAAATCAGTTCTGCAACACCTATTGTGAGCTATCTTTATCCCGGCTATTTCGACATAATTTTGGGATCTGTGTGTACATTAAAAATGAACTTTGATGTCATCGAGAGGAGAAGCTAGAACCAGCGAACCTCGATATCATATGGCTAAAATTCACCTCAAAGTCATCGACCAAGTTCATCTGCTGCCTCTACCGACCGCCAAGTAACACCGAGTACCAAAACTTTTTCGCGACATTATCCGAAAACTGTGATAGTATACAGTCTAACTATCCACATGCGGAAATTGTTGTTTTAGGCGATTTCAACGTCCACAATTTACCCTGGCTAAAACACCACAACAAAACAGATAATGAAGGCAGGGAAGCAGAAGCTTTTGCCATAAGCTGTGGTCTAACGCAGCTTGTCGATGAACCTACCCGTATCTCAGAAAGGGGTGAATTTGCAGCGCTTTTAGACTTGTTCCTAACTACAAATCCTGACTCGTACACAATTCAAGTAGATCCCCCACTTGGTTCATCCGATCATAAACTTATAATAACAAAGTGCGAAATGCTCATACCACCAAGCCAACAATCACTTCCTAGTAAAATGTGGCACTATAAATCGGCAAATGGAATGACCTTTGCTTTAAAACAGCTGATCCCACTATTTGCTGTAATGAAATAACAAAAGTAGTCTTATCTGGAATGGATGCATATATCCCACATACAATAAAACGCAGAGCAAATGCAAAACCTTGGTTCAACAGCCAGAGTCAAACGGCTGTATAGAAAAAACACAGAGCATATAAACTTTGGAAACGACAACAAACCGCTCAAAACCACACAGAATTTATAGAAGCCAGAAATAGTTGCAAAATTACTATTGACGCCGCCAAAGAAACATACAATCAAAGAATAAAAAACAGGTTGCTGAATTGTCCAAGTAGTTCTAGGTCCTTTTGGTCTATTGCAAAAGCTGTTGGATCAAACTTCACCAAGTCCTCCATACCACCACTTACAGATAAAAATACTCACTTAGCCACAACATCAGAGGAAAAAGCCAATATGCTGGCCAAAATCTTTTCCTACAACTCAAACCTAACAGTGCCAAATGGAAAAACTCCACCGTTCATTGAAAGGGTTTCCCACAGTATGCCAGAGGTACCCTTTTGTCACAGAGAAATACGAAAATCCTTTAAAAAGTTGGATACAAACAAAGCAATGGGTCCAGATGGCATTCCCGCGATAGTACTCAAAAATTGTGCTAACGAACTCACCCCAACTTTCGCTAAATTATTCAATTTATCTTACAGGCAAGGAGTATATCCATCATCACGGAAGTCTGCCGCAGTACAACCTATTCCAAAAAAGGAAAAATGACAGATCCGTTAAACTATAGACCAATTGCTCTACTTCCGGTGATATCAAAAGTAATGGAAAGAGTTGTGAACAATCACCTAACCAAGTACTTGGAAAAGTACAAAATTATCAACGACAAGCAATACGGATTTCGAAAATATAGGTCAACTGGCGATTTACTTACATACGTCACTCACTTATGGCAAAAAGCGATTGAGTTGAAACAAGAACAATTGCTTTAGGTATATCTAAAGCATTCGATAAAGTGTGGCATGAAAATCTGCTCAACAAGCTCAAAGCAATGGGATTGTCGCCGAAACTTTGCACTTGGTTTGAAAGTTACCTTAAGGATAGATCCATTTATGTTGCACTGGATGGCCGGAACTCCAACTCTTACCAAATAAATGCTGGTGTGCCACAGGGAGCAATCCTTTCGCCAACACTTTTTCTGATTTACATAAATGACCTCATAGATAAAACAGTAAATCCACTTTATTGCTTTGCAGATGATTCCGTGAATTCCATCATCTTAGACTAACTCAAATATCGCAGATAAATAACGACCTGGAGATAATAGAGGACTGGGGCAACAAAAACCTTGCAATAAAAACGCGCAGAAAACCCAAGCAGCCCTGTTTTCAAAAAAGACCAGCACCGGTGAGCCAAACATCATGCTATCTGGAAGTGCTGTCACATTGCAGAGCCAGTTAAACATCTTAGGAGTCACTGCAGAGACCAACATGTCATGGCACAGTCACATGGCAGATATAGCTAAAAGGGCGTCCCAAAAGCTTGGGGTGCTATTTCGTACAAGACATCTGTATACACCAAGCCAACTGCTGACACTACAAAGCCCAGTTTCGACCAACTATGGAGTACTGCTCACATATATGGAGTGCGGCACCCAAACATACCTTAATGCTTTTGAACACCGTGCAAAAACGAGCTATCAAGCTGATCAATGACCCCGCACTTACCCGTAGCTTAGATAGTCTCGAACATCGAAGAACTGTGGGCGATCTATCTCTCTTCTACAGGTATTATCACGGAAAATGCTCTGAAGAGTTGGCACGTATGATCCCCCCGGGAGTAGCACCTACTAGGCGAACACGTCAAACAGACGGTAACCATCAATTTACTGTCAAAATAGAGGCACCAAGAACCTCATTATATCTGAATTCATATCTCTGGAGAAGAGCATCGCTGTGGAATAAACTCCCTGCGAGAGTTTTCCCTGCAGGTTACAACCTGAACCGTTTCAAATCCAACACACACCAACATTTCCGCGCACTGGCCGCTTCTCGAGCGTGATAGGGATCTCTTTGCGAGTGCGCTTAAGCGTAAAAAAAAAAATAAAGATCTACGACTATGCAAAGTGAGTTTCGTAGCTCATTCCGAAGTAGAGTTTTAGATAGGTCAAATATGGGCTGAAATGTTCCGCGCGAACTTGGCAGGACACTACTGTGCCCGAGATATCTTTGTTAGTTTTTAAGATATAAAGCTAATTTTACAATATTAATTGGCGTTCTCTTGCAAGCAAACAGTGTACTGACAGTTTTACTGTGAAACTAATTTACCGTCATCTTGGGTTTATGACGTCACACTCAAATGGGAGGCAAACACCTGGCGACAATTGTGTGATCTATTATCAATAGATTTAAGGCAGTTTTAAAAAATCGTCCACAACTATCCCACTTGACAGTATTTTTGACGATAAGCCTCTCAACTATTATGTTTGTCGACTTTAAAAAGAAAATGTAATACTAACTTTAAGTTAGCAGTGTACCGGAGCAAAATGACTTTTAAGAAAAGAGGCACCAGAGTACAGAAATGATAATATTCAGCATTCACTATCCTTTTGAAAGTCAATTTGTTTTGCAAGTGCCATTTTGATCCAATTTCATTCTCCATTTCGAGCTTTCCAGGCTTTGAGAATACTTGAAATAGCTCTTAAATATCGCGAGGCATATTATATTACGCAAAAGAGGGGTGTAGACTATATCAAAAGGTTTAAAGGGCCAGATTTCGCTGTCGTTTTGTCCTTTGAGTGGCACAGGAATTTGGCGAATGTTTAGATTTTGTAATTTCGCAAAAAGCTCTCCTCTTGAGACGAGATTCCATGTAAAATAGTTTTCGTTTTCAATAAAGGTTTCGAACTCAAAGGATTTTACGAGTCTGCATGAGATTTTTTTGGTGATTTAGGTTGATTTTGGTCTCGAAACAACTAATTAAAATGTCGTTTTTTTCAATCATCTCCAGATTGTTTTCTTTTTTGAGATAAGTGAAATGTACAGAAAATTCATATTTAGTGGCCAAATAATATAATTCCTAGTATATTTAGTCTTTCCAAATTCTCAAAATTACTTCAAAAATGGTTTCTTTAATTGTTTTTTTTTTAATTTATTAATTAAGTGAACGGGTAAACAAGTAAAGTTTTGAAGTTTGTGAAAAGTGACGTTTTTTTACGTAAAGTGTGATACCTTGCAAAAAACATGGCTAGCTGATGTTGCAAATCTAAACCAAATGATTTTTGTTAAATTTGTGAAAGTTAAGTTTTAAAAAAGTCTCAAAGAGCTATTAGTGATTTTGTGAAAAGTGCCCATTTGGTTTATTTTAAAATGAAACTGAGAAACCAAGACAAATATTGGGCAGCGCACATTGTATGCAAGACATGTGAAGAAAGTTTAAGACATCGGATCAAAGGCGAGGGAAAAGGACTACCCTTTGGAATACCGATGGTTTGGAGAGAACCACAAAATCATTGTAATGATTGCTATTTTTGCCTTTGCAAGACTAATGGATATAATAAAAAAAAACGTTAAAACATAATATTATCTACCCAACTCACATTGATAACCTACCTTTACCCATACCTCCCAAAGAACTGGAAAAAGTTACTAGACAGTAGCTCTTCAACCTCCCTAGAGACCGTGGGAAGCAGTTTTGAACCTTCAACCTCTGGTAAACCTCAATTTTTTTCACAACGTGAACTAAACGATTAATAACAGATTTAGAACTGTCAAAAGAGCTCTCTGAAGTACTGAGTTCAGAAATGACTTTCTCTTGGTATAGAAGTCGTGAAGCCGAATTTGTAAAATATTTTGAACAGAATTTGGGTCACTTGTTTGCTGCCAATCAATCGCTGATATAGTTACTCCGAATGGAGACATTATAGATTCTTCAAACAGATGTCTGGTTGTACTTTTACATAATGGCAATATTTTTGTTCCACTTGGTCAATCAGTTTATTTAAAAGAAAACTATGAAAATTTGGAGGAACTACTTTTAAGAATACAATACAAGAATCAAAACTGGGAAATATGTGGAGATCTAAAGATTTTATTTTTCTTTTGGGCCAATAGTCTGGTTATACGAAATTTCCATGTTTTTTGTGTGAGTGGGATAGCAAAGATCATTCATTGGATAAAAAAGACCTGGAAGAAGAAAAAGTTTGATACCAGGCAATAAAAATGTAATTCGCCAAAGTTCCCAAGAAGGTTTTACTTCCACATAAAACACTTCTACAAGTATTTGTGTCAAATATTTCCGGCAACAAGGGAAGAAATCTTTGTTGGAACGCAGATTAGTTCTTTCATGAAAGATCCGGAAGTTAAAAATGTTATGGAAGATATGGAAAAAGATGAGTGCTTTTAGAGAGGTGGACCATAAATTTCTAGGCAATTACAAAGATCGTTCAGAAATCTGGGTTGCAATATGAACATAAAAATTCTTTTTGCATTCACATGTAGACTATTTCCCAGAAAAACTTGGTGATATAAGTGAAGAAGAGGTAAAAGATTCCATCAAGATATTAAAGAGATGGAAAGAAGGTATCAGGGACGCTAGGACACAAAAATGATGGACTGCTGGACCTTAAAAAGAGGCCTTCATTTAGTGGATCATAGCAGAAACATCACAAAAAGAAGCTTGTCTGAGAAAAGGGAACGGTTTTTAAAAGACCAGAAATTTATTTACACACTATGTTGTATCTATTTTTTGTAATCTTAATTTTTTTATATTAAGTAAATTTCAAAATAATAAATAAATGAAATATAGAGTATTTTTTCGTCTTAGTGATTTGACAAAAAACCTGAGGTGATCCGAAAAAACCCATAGCAGATTTGTAATCAGCGCCATCGAATTACTAAAAAAACAGTTGAAATTTTTCATGGACAATTCGGAAGGTCAAAAATTGCAGGCCTGTGATTTTTAATATTCGAAAGCGAAATATTACCAAAAATAGGAACGTCTAAAAAATTGAATGTTATTTGAAAATTGTCCAGATGATTTTGTTTGCAGACATAAAATATAAAAACAGAAAATTCTTGAAAGTGATTCCCAACAGAGTGCGCGGGCGTAGAAATCTTTCGAGCTTCGGACTGACTAAACCAAGCATGCGATTTTGGCGACAATTTTGCCATCGACTTTTCACACATTTCTTAAGCCACAGAAAAAAAATTAGCTGGTTACTAATTCTGTACTGCTACTTTTGTCATCTCATAAATTACGAGATGAAAAAAAAGAACAGTAATTGTATACCGGTCATTTTCTTTTCTGTGGTTTAAGAAATGTGTAAAAAGTTAAAACCGCGCATACACTATTAAATCAGTAATATCAAAAAAAATTACAAATCATGGTGTTTTTTATTACCTACAATTAGACTAACGATTTGGAGATTACGGCCATTTTAAATTTTTAAATAATAACCAACCATTCGATTCCACTACATTAGATTTTTCTGGAAAACTAAGCAGATTTCTCTAAAGTTTTATTTAAAATCAAATTTCTTTTGGCATTTTTAACATTTTCCGTCCCTTTTATGTCCATGAAAAAGGACATTGTATTTCCTGGATATTTTCCCGTTATAGCTCGTGTCGTAATTTTGTCAGGACCATATACAAAGTCTTTTCTGGAGTGGACGATATAAACTGACCAGCAAAAAGAACTCGGTGTTACCCCAAGAGTTTACTACATAACGTTTTCTTGTATAAAGCTGGTGAATTTTAAGGCATTTGGTAAGATGTATAGCTTTATTACCATAGAATTAATAAAATGTTGCTTTTATTTTGTTAGAAAGTTTGGAATGGTTACCTTAACTATTAGTTATACGAGGGCTATCTTTTATAGTTTGCCCATACGAACATAGAGGGCGACACTGATCGAATGTCGATAATAAAACTTAACCTCAATCTTAACCTAACCTAAATTTAAAACGTCATTGCTATAGATATAGTTTTATAGCAACAGTGAATTTTTTTAATTAAAAAATCAGTCGAAAAATGGAAATAAACCGAGAACTTTTTAGGGCTATAATTTATAGCAAGTTTCGAAGGAAATTATCTTAACAAGAATTCCTTGCTGAGTTAATTTCTGTTTGCGGTAATAAAATTGGCATGGAGAATTTAAGCGTGGACGGATTAGTCTTAGCGCGACGATCCAAGGTTGTAAGGTGGTAGACGCTTTTTACTTATTGGGCGTCGACCGGTGAGATACCACCATGCCAGAACTGAGTAGCGCTAAGTGGTATCACCACGTTCCGCTACTGCGCTGGCAGTCCGGTTCCAACAATGAGTAACAGATAGTATGATGGCGCCTCCAGGATCAAAATATTCCGGAGGTAAAATACCCGACCACTCGGAACTCCGGGCGTCGGGTGATCCTGGGGGTCCTTCATGCAAAGATATTAAAACAAGACCAAAAACTCAACTCAGAATTGATTTTAGCAATATAAGAGGATTAAGTACCAACATGAATTCAGTTCACCAACATCTTGAAGAACAAAGACCTGACATCCTTGTTCTCACTGAAACTAAAATCAGTTCTGCAACACCTATTGTGAACTATCTATATCCCGGCTATGACCTACACCACCGATTTCGACATAATTTTGGGATCTGTGTGTACATTAAAAATGACCTTTCATGTCATCGAGAGGAGAAGCTAGAACCAGCGAACTTCGATATCATATGGCTAAAATTCACCTCAAAGTCATCGACCAAGTTCATCTGCTGCTTCTACCGACCGCCAAGTAACACCGAGTACCAAAACTTTTTTGCGACATTATCCGAAAACTGTGATAGTATACAGTCTAACTATCCACATGGGGAAATTGTTTTTTTAGGCGATTTCAACGTCCACAATATACCCTGGCTAAAACACCACAACAAAACAAATAATGAGGGCAGGGAAGCAGAAGCTTTTGCCACAAGTTGTGGTCTAACGCAGCTTGTCGATGAACCTACCCGTATCTCAGAAAGGGGTGAATTTGCAGCACTTTTAGACTTGTTCCTAACTACAAATCCTGACTCGTACACAATTCAAGTAGATCCCCCACTTGGTTCATCCGATCATAAACTTATAAGAACAAAGTGCGAAATGCTCATACCACCAAGCCAACAATCACTTCCTCGTAAAATGTGGGACTATAAATCGGCAAAATGGAATGACCTTAATCAGTTTTACCTGGATTTTCCATGGTAAGAGGTTTGCTTTAAAACAGCTGAACCCACTATTTGCTGTAATGAAATAACAAAAGTAATCTTATCTGGAATGGATTCATATATCCCATATACAATAAAACGCAGAGCTAATGCAAAACCTTGGTTCAACAGCCAGTGTCAAACGGCTGTACAGAAAAAACACAGAGCATATAACCTTTGGAAACGACAAGAAACCGCTCAAAACCATACAGAATTTATAGAAGCCAGAAATAGTTGCAAAATTACTATTGACGCCGACAAAGAAACATACAATCAAAGAATAAAAAACCGGTTGCTGAATTGTCCAAGTAGTTCTAGGTCCCTTTGGTCTCTTGCAAAAGCTGTTGGATCAAACTTCACCAAGTCATCCATACCACCACTTACAGATAAAAATACTCACTTAGCCACAACATCAGAGGAAAAAGCCAATATGCTGGCCAAAATCTTTTCCTCCAACTCAAACCTAACAGTGCCAAATGGAAAAACTCCACCGTTCATTGAAAGGGTCTCCCACAGTATGCCAGAGGTACCCTTTTGTCGCAGAGAAATACGAAAATCCCTTAAAAAGTTGGATACCAACAAAGCAATGGGTCCAGATGGCATTTCCGCGATAGTACTCAAAAATTGTTCTAACGGACTCACCCCAACTTTCGCAAAATTATTCAATATATCTTATAGGCAAGGAGTATATCCATCATCATGGAAGTCTGCCGCAGTACAACCTATTCCAAAGAAAGGAAAAAAGACAGATCCGCTAAACTATAGACCAATTGCTCTACTTCCGGTGATATCAAAAGTAATGGAAAGAGTTGTGAACAATCACCTAACCAAGTACTAGGAAAAGTACAAAATTATCAACGACAAGCAACACGGATTTCGAAAATATAGGTCAACTGGCGATTTACTTACATACGTCACTCACTTATGGCAAAAAGCGATTGAGTTAAGGGGCGAAACAAGAACAATTGCCTTAGATATATCTAAAGCATTCGATAAAGTCTGGCATGAAAATCTGCTCAACAAGCTCAAAGCAATGGGATTGTCGCCGAAACTTTGCACTTGGTTTGAAAGTTACCTTAAGGATAGATCCATTTATGTTGCACTGGATGGCCGGAACTCCAACTCTTACCAAATAAATGCTAGTGTGCCACAGGGAGCAATCCTTTCGCCAACACTTTTTCTGATTTACATAAATGACCTCATAGATAAAACAGTAAATCCACTTTATTGCTTTGCAGATGATGGCAATGTAGTCTCCTCAGTCATAACACCCACTAAGTGTCTATCCGCACGTGAATTCCATCATCTTAGACTAACTCAAATATCGCAGATAAATAACGATCTGGAGATAATAGAGGACTAGGGCAACAAAAACCTTGTACAGTTTAACGCGCAAAAAACCCAAGCAGCCCTGTTTTCAAAAAAGACCAGCACCGGTGAGCCAAACATCATGCTATCTGGAAGTGCTGTCACATTGCAGAGCCAGTTGAACATCTTAGGAGTCATGTCATGTCTTGGCACAGTCACGTGGCAGATATAGCTAAAAGGGCGTCCCAAAAGCTTGGGGTGCTATTTCGTACAAGACATCTGTATACACCAAGCCAACTGCTGACACTCTACAAAGCCCAGATTCGACCAACTATGGAGTACTGCTCACATATATGGAGTGCGGCACCCAAACATACCTTAATGCTTTTGAACACCGTGCAAAAACGAGCTATCAAGCTGATCAATGACCCCGCACTTACCCATAGCTTGGATAGTCTCGAACATCGAAGAACTGTGGGCGATCTATCTCTCTTCTACAGGTATTATCACGGAAAATGCTCTGAAGAGTTGGCACGTATGATCCCCCCGGGAGCAGCACCTACTAGGCGAACACGTCAAACAGACGGTAACCATCAATTTACTGTCAAAATAGAGGCACCAAGAACCTCATTATATCAGAATTCATATCTCTGGAGAACAGCATCGCTGTGGAATGGACTCCCTGCGACAGTTTTCCCTGCAGGTTACAACCTGAACCGTTTCAAAACCAACACACACCAACATTTCCGCGCACTTGCCGCTCCTCGAGCGTGATAGGGATCTCCTTGCGAGTGCGCATACCCGTAAAAAAAAAGGCAAAGTGAAAACATCGATGCTGTGCGCATGCTCATCACGGAAGATCGACATGTGACATATCGCGAGATCGAGGCTTCATTGGGTTTTCAAAGACATCAATTCAAAAATTTTGCATGAAGAATTAGGGGTAAGAAAATTAGTTTTCCACTGGATATTGCATCTGTTAACCTAAGAACAGAAAGAACCTGAGGTCAATTGGTGTCAGAAAACTTTAGACCGCTTTGAGGCAGACAACTCGAAAAACGAGTACATCATTGTCAGCATTTCGTTTTTCACAACCGCACAACCAGTTTTCAGCATCATATAATTTTTTATTGTTTGTACTAAAATTATGGGTAATTTTTAGGATTTTTAGGTCCGGTCTATGTGGCCCTAAAGATGTTATTTGTAATCGAAGTTCATATGTCAACGTATTTAAATTTGCACAGTTAATTATATAATCGACGATATTTATTTCCATTTTGAAAACAAACCAAAACAAACAATGGACACGCGACCGGCAAGGCTTTTAACTACTGACCCTGACGTACCCCAAATCAAAATAAACTAATACGTCTTCACTAAGGATAGAACCGGCAACACGTAAAAAGGGCAACGAACGGTTTGGCACGATGAATATGGCCGACGTGAACTAAAACAAACATTCCTCCCGCGCCCGCGTTTGTAATTATTTACGCTAAAAAAGTTTACCCAGTTAACCACAGACTAAAAAAAAGAACTAGACATGTCGTAAATATAGGATGTGGAAAGAGTATTGGTAGGTCAAAAGAGACTTATAAGATTAATTTTCAATATACCTTACAATGGTACTTGTCGCTCTGCATTTAAGGATAATAAAATTATGACAATAACAAGTATTTATATATATAAACTACTCATTTTCATTTTTCAACACCAAAATATTTTTACATTAAATAGTTCTTATCACAACTATCCAACTAGAAGTCGTAACACAACCATGAGTATATAAAAAAAAAGTACTCATTATCTTGGATGCAAATTCCTTAACTTGTTGCCAAACAAAATCAAACAAACTACGTCGCTGCCAAGATTTAAAAAAGAAATCAAAAATCTTTTATTAAAAGAAACTTTTTATAGTTTAATTGAATTTGAAAACTACATGTTGGGCAGAAGGTAAATTTTTGTTATCAATATTTATATACATATATATACAAATCTTGTAAATGTGTTTTCGTTTTTATTTTTTTAAATATTTACACTATTATTATTTACACTTAATGTTATATTTTTTGTATTTGACGTATCTTATCTACATTATTGTAGCTGAAAAGATTAATAAAGTTGTCTATTGTCTATTGTCTATACGATTCATCACCACTGACAATGCTGCACACGTTTTTCGAGTTTCCTGCCTCAAAGCAGTCTAGAGTTTTCTGAAATCAATTGACTCTAGCTTCTTTCTGTTCTTCGGTTAACAGATGTCGTATCCAGCGGGAAACTAATTTTCTTATCCCTAATTCATGTAAAATTTTGTCACATATGTACAATATGTCACATGTCTGTCTTCCGCGATTTCCTGGGTGACAGTCATTTTTGGTGCACCTGACCTTGGATCGTCGCTAAGGGTAATCAGTCCACGCTTGAATTCTCCATACCAAGTGGAAACTGTCAATTGCTGTGGCGCTTTATTACCGAAAACAGAAAGCAATTCGGCAAGGCATTCTTGTTGAGATAATTTCCTACGAAAGTTAAAATTATAGCCCGAAAATTTTCTCGGTTTAATTTTAATTTTCGACTAATTTGTTAATTTAAAAAAGTCAGAACTATATGTATCGCACTGACGTTTTGAATTTAGTAACGACATTCGATCAGTGTCGCCATCTATGTTCCTATATGCAAAATATAGAAGACAGCCCTCGTAACTCTATATAAAATTTTGCAGTGGTCTCTTGGTCCAAATGCATGTCCAACTCGCTGGCCTGACCCGAGGCCTAGCCGCTGTGGCGTTTATCGGAAATATACGAGACAGATATTTATAGGGTTAGGTTATTTAGATTTTATGCCCAGCCCGCCACGCCGATGTTGGTCGTGTATTGGACAATAGATTTTCCAAAGACTTATCAATAGGTAGATGCAAAAAAGCTTATTGGGCTCTTTTGTTTACGTCCTTCTATTTAAAAGTTAATTAATTTATTTTCTAGATTAGGAGATATTGTCGCGTACGATTTTGTTTTAAATCGAACCCTTAAACGAGGGTACCGTAGTAGTGTGTGTACAAAATAAATATAAAACAGTTTTAAAAACGTTACAAACTTTAATGAATACAAAAAACTCTGCTGCAATTTACAAATTGTTAAAGACTTTTCTTATGACCTATAAAACAAACAAGACCCAAAATAATAAAATACATACTTTAACTTACCAAAAACTGCAAAATATTCTTCAAATAGAAAAATCTTATGTTTCTTTACTGACTATTTATTTTAGAGGTTTTAGTTTAAGTTCAACAAAACTAAGAATGTGGTTTTTAATAACGGTAGGTTGGACCTAACTAATTCAATATTCCCTCTTTGAACAGCTTGAAGAAACCAAGTCAGTGGCATTTCTAATAATCCTAAATTTTACTTTACATTCTAGCTAATGAGCTAAACAAGTAAACCTAAACGAAAACAGAGATAAAATGATAATTTATAGATAACATTTTCTTATCTCACAGTTTTTCTATAGCCAATCACTTTGAAGGGAAAACCCTCTCTCTATTTGATGTATCCCCACCTTAACCATTACGACTCCCACTCAAGACTTTTCAGTAGTTTTTCTGGCGTCAAACCACCTGCTTGTGGTAGGCGGCAAATATTTATTTACCATTTTGGAGAGAGACGGAACCACTTTCTTATCTCTGCAAAACCATGTTTTGCGCTTTTCGTTTTTCTAAGCTGGTTTCGTACAGTGGCACAGTCAAGGGTAATTTCCATTCCTGACAATATAACCTGCACTGCCCAACTAACATTTATAGTAGCGGCTACATGTTCTAAAGGCTTTGCTACTTTCTTATAGTAGAAATGTGGTGATCCCAACCAAAATTTGTTACTTTTTAGTTCTAACAACTATTTAGTATCAGGAAATAGTAGATGTTTCGTAAAAACGACCCTCTAAACTACTTCATAGGATTGTTTCTTAATAGTCGATTCTGATAGTCTTCTCTACCACAATAGGACGTTGCTAAAGTTTTACTTTCTTTTTAGTCGTTATTTCGTAGTCGCCCTGACTTTTATATCCTACTTAATTACCACTAGAAAGTTAAGCTTCATTGGAGTCCCAAACAAGTGTATCCGACAACTACATTATAACTTTAACTTTTACCACAAAAGTTTGTGTCATCATAGTAACATCTGATGTAACAATGTAGACAAAATAACTTTTTGGATCAACTTTAAAGCCGCAACTACTTTCAAGTAACCTTTTCGACTATCAGAGAATATAGTTTGGGACGCCATGTTTTTATGTAAGAAAGAAAATTTAATATTTTTGTTGTCGTTTTATGAGCTCATATTAAAGAGCCATACTATTTTATAAACAAATTAGTTGAAGCTTACCAAAAATGCTCTTCTTAAGCACCATTTGTTGGAGTTAACTGTCGATTATGAAAACATAACCTCCAAAATCACAACACAAAAATTCCATCAGCTACCAGAAAACGGCTCAATTTTACGGGCGCACCGGTTTTTTGCAATATATATAATGCATGTTATACAAAAAACTTTGCGTCGCACTCGAATTTTGATCCTCTGCTCGTAAATTCTCACACTTTTGGATAACATAGTTCATATTATAACCATAACCAAACAAAAAAACTAAGCGAGTCTGTTTACTGTTGTGTCCACCATATTGTGTAACAATTCTACCAAAAAGAAACGATTATATTATTTGCAACTACATCGCAACTTTTATGTCATTACGGAAAAAAACAGCCTCTACGACGTAGTAGATACCTGGCTACGACGTAGTAGTGTAGTTGTTACTACAGTGACTTTAAACACTTGGCCAAGTAGTTATAACCAGAAATTGGTTCCCCACTTAGGGAATTATAACGTCGCTGTATGGTATACTGAGACGTAGCGGGAGTACGTTGCGGTTACTTTTAAGAAATTCTTTCTAGTTGGGGTTTCGTCGTTACAACTTTAATTGTTTGTTGGGTGCTCGATACTCAATTTGTTCATTTCTCCATTTTAGACCGGGAACAAGGATCAGCGGCTTGCAGAGATGATTAGTTGTAGGTTACTTAAACACCCTGCCAAGTTTAATTGCGTCTATATTTTTAAAGTTGAATTTTGAATTATTTTCTGTTTTTCCATTTTCATCCATTTCTCCAAGGAGGAACAAGGAGCAGAGGCTTGCACATATTACTAATTGTAAGGTACTTCAACACCCTACCAAATTCTATTGCGTAACTATATTTCTGAAGGTAATTTTAAAATTTTTGAATTTTTTCCAAATTCTCCATTTCCTAATAAAAAAAGTTATAGGACCATTTGGAGAAAAAGTAACAAATGATAATGGCTTGAGACTGATGCAATTGTGTGAAACCCACAACCTAAAAATAAATAATGGTTTTTTAGGCATAAGGATATTCATCGATATACCTGGATTCAGCCAACAAGAAATCTTAAATCAATCATTGACTATGCTATAGGTGGACAACACTCGCAATTAAAGTGGTATGATGTGCGAGCACTTCGTGGTATTACCTGTGGATCTGACCACCATCTGGTAAAAGCAAAAATATTATTCCCTTTCAGAAAAACACATAAGGACGAAAGTATTGAAGAAAATGAAAACCTATAATGCATCGAAGACAATCAAAAATACAACTTTAGAAGTCTAGAAATCGAAAGTACTCAAAGATTGTATCAGAACCGATTAGATAAAAAATTAATAAACACAGAACACTCATTTGAAGAGATATATACAAACATAATAAAAAGCTTGAAAGAAGCAAGCATCGAAGCTGTTGGACAAAGATAATAGAAATAGCAGGAAGATGTGGTGGACGGAAAAAATACAGGAAATGGTCACAGAGAAAAAACGCACATACTTGAAATGGCTCAGTACTAAAGAACAAAGAGACCTAGAAATCTACAGGGAAACCAAAAGACAGCTGAGAAATTTGATACGCACAGAAAAAAATGAACTGTTCGAGCGCAAATGCCACGATAACAATACACACGTAGGAGGTAGGTAGAGTTCTGAAGTATGGAAATTCATTTATACAGTAAAAAACCCAACAAAAGAAAAAGTAAACATCCAGATCATCAAACCAGAACAATGGACAGAACACTACAAGGGACTGCTGCAGGAAACGAGACCCGAATATCTGGCAGCCCCTCCGAGGAGAGACATAGAAGTACACGGAGAGGAAGTAATCATCGAAAAAGAAATGATAAAAAATAGTATTAAAAAGCTTAAATCCGGAAAAGCTAGCGGACCTGGAGGAATATATGCTGAAATGCTCAAATATGGATCAGAGAAACTAATCAAAAATCTCACATATATTATCAATCAATGCATAAACGGATATCCAGTACCTGATGATTGGAAAAATGCATTCATATCCTCAATACATAAAAAAGGAAACAAGCTGGATTGCAACAATTACAGAGGAATTTCAGTAACTAGTACTCCCAGTAGATTGTACGGTAGGATTCTTATAGATCTAATAGAGAAGGATTTTCATGAACAAGAAGAAGAAGAGCAAAGTGGGTTTCGTGCAGGAAGATCTTGTAGTGATAATGTTTTTTGTCTTAAACAAGTAATTGAGAAAAGGAGCGCCAGAAATATAGAGACTCATGTTACCTTTGTGGACCTACAAAAAGCATATGATACCGTTCCAGTAGAAAAACTATGGACAGTGCTAGAGCAGACTAATATCAATCATACATACATAAAAGCGATAAAAGAACTATACAAAGGGTCAAAATCTAAAATTAAAATTGGAAATCGACTTTTAAAAGAATTCCTGGTAACAAAAGGCTTAAGACAGGGATGTTGTATTTCTCCAACTCTTTTTAAAACATATATCGCAGTAGCTCTAAAAAACTGGAAACGGAAAGTGCACGGCATGGGAATACAACTTAACGACCGATTTACCATATACACGCTACAGTTTGCTGACGACCAAGTAATTGTAGCTAATGATAAAGAGGACATGGAGTATATGATGACAAAGTTAATGGAAGAATACCAAAAGTGGGGATTAACAGTGAACGTGGACAAGACACAGTACTTATGTATTGTAAACGAATCCAGTGAGTTAGAACTAGACAATGGACAAGTAATATCTCCATGCAATGAGTATGTATACTTGGGTGTCACATTTGATAAGACAGGAACAGACTGTCAAGAACTGGAAAAAAGAATAGTAAAAGCAAAAAAGGTTATTGGATGTCTTAACAGTATTTTATGGAGCAGAGAGATAAAAAAGAATGTAAAATTTAACATATATGAAACAATGGTGAAAAGCACGCTGTTGTATGGAATAGAGACTTTTCGCCTAACAGAAAAATACAAAACAAAAATGGAAAATGTCGAAATGGATGCAATAAGAAGATCAATGAGAATATCTAGAACAGATCACATAAGAAATGAGATCATAAAAGAAAAAATGGGAATCGAAGGGAGCATAACGGATGACATCACTAAAAGACAACTGATATGGTACGGCCATGTACAACGGATGAACGACGAAAGATTACCAAAGCAGGTCCTAGAATGGCAACCAATAAGGCGCAGAAAAAGAGGGCGTCCTAAACTAGAATGGCAACAGTCAATCCAAAGATCAATGAGTCAAAAAAATCTGACAGAAGATGATTGTCAGGATTGAAGGAGGTGGAGAATAGGCGTCGGACAACGTAGAAAAACGTTCTAAACCGACTAAATAAAAATAATAAGAAATTTCCAGGGTATTGCAGCTCCTGCACATTTTTGAAAATATACTTTACATATTGACTGCTGTAAGTCGCTGCTAGTTTCACACCGGTTTATCATACTTTACAAATACCTACCTCGTACCTAGAGTCCCTGTATGTTGACATATTTGGAACTCGTACCTACATAATGTATATGTACTCACCAAAATTATTTTCTTAAAAGTGTAAAAACTTTTTATCTTTATTAGACATAAATGTTTCCTTGTGTTTTTTGACTAAACAAACCATTTATAAAAGTAGAAAACTTTGTGATACAAAGAACTAGCGACCGTGACGAAGTCACCCTGGGTCTCGACAGCGGAATGGGGCGGACTGCTTATAGCCTCGCGAAGGGACCTAACTAACAAAATTACAAAAATTGAGATATTTTGCCTTCTAACTAACAACTCTTTGGTCTCACGAAGTGACATATCTTCATTACAAATAGTTCAGTTTTTTAACTCTCCTGACAAATTTACCAAATGCTAGTTCCTAGCTAGGTTCCCTTAGAGTCCCTGAGAAAAGCGACGATATTACATATGTATAAGAGATCCCAGTACTGCGTAGTAAATTGTGCGTACCTATGTCTATTCGCGTCACACGTTGTCATAGCGACCGTCCGAACTACATCACAAAATGACTGGGCGTATTTCGCAGAGCCCTGTATTGCTTATTACAGCGTTTTTAGTTTAACAGTTGTTTAATAATAGTTTTCCTAATCAGTGCATAAAGTTGTTACCCTGCACGCGAAATCAGTTAGAGAAACGACGAGAAATGGAATCCGGATAAACTTTAAGTGCTTGAAAAATTTTAAATTAGTTTGCGCACGTGTCGGGAACAATAATTTTTTCTTCGATAGTGCGAAAAACATAAAAAAATTAAATTATAAGAAAAATAAACCCAAGAAAACACACCAGCTTAAAACTGATATAAAAGCGTTGTATGACAATGTATTTTGGTTGCTAAAGGAACAAACCGCGTTTGACACAAAAACGCGTCAACTATGGTATAGTCCAAATTATACGCATTTGTAATGACGTCATTTTTGTTTATCTTTGTTTAGTATATTATAAACAGCGGTGACAATAAACTTTTAAAAAAAAGTAGTGTCTAAGATTAATTCATTTTTTAAATAGGTAGGTAATTGGTTATGTGAAGTATCCGTCACTCTCAATCAAAAACATGAGTTTGTCAACTTGACGGAAATTATTTTAAAAAGTTGTAAATTGCCGAGAAACAAATATAATAGGTATAATGAATAATCGCAGCTGATAATTTTAAATATATTGGCTTTTTTTCAACTTAAATAGTTGGTGCAAACACGGTGCAAACGGCCATATATCATCATTTGTTAATTTCTGAAAGAATACAAATACATAATACACTATTAATTTCTAAGCCACTTTTGTCTGCATTTTTGCGTACCGTAATAAAACTTGCCACGAATATAGCAGGTCACACTAGTATTATTTCACGAAGTGGTGCTCATCCCGAACCCAGTGCAGAGCAAAGATACAGGGTGTTTTATTTTTAATTGCATCTATCTCATTAAAATTCTGTATAAAATTCAAATGTAAAGCTAGAGCAATTAATAGAATAGGACCCCAACAACAAAGAGGTTAATGAACAGCAAACCTGTAAATGAAGATCTATGTACTATACATCAGAATCTACAGTCTCCTTGACACTCAAAAAGGATGTCTTGCAATGTGCATAAGTGAACACTGGAAAACTAGCATGGAACTGCCTTCTTACAATATGATGGGTTATGCAATGACTTCATCTTTTTGTAGGGCGGAGGGCTATGGGGGAGTTGGCATTTATGTTAGAGATGGGACTGAATACAAAATCAGAAATGACATAACCACGCTTGCTGAGGTAAGTACATTTGAATGTGCGGCTGTAGAGATTAGTATAGATTGTAGAAATTATTTTGTCTGTTTATCGTGCTCCAAATTCTATTATTCATAACTTTTTAGTCAAATTAGAATCGGTTTTGAGCATACTAATATCTGAAAACTGCCACTGTTTTGTAGCGGGCGATTTTAATTTAGACATTTCAAACAACAGAGATAATAATGCCAAAGATTTTATTTCTCTATTAAAATCATTTAATTTTAAACCATCCATTTTAGATTTTACACGAATAGGGAGCAGCACCAAGAGTTGCATAGACAACATCTTCACAAATATTGAATTATTTCAGTCCGAGATAGTTCACACTCATATATCGGATCATACAGCTCAAAAAATCACTTTCAGTCTACAGGTAAGTGGAACAAACTGCAAGATAAATAAAAGAATTTTTTCTGATCATAACAAAAATAAATTCAAGGAACAGTTGTCAGGTCAAAGCTGGGATAGGTTGTATAGAACTCACGAATCATTAGTAAATGAGCAGTGGGATAATTTTGCTTGCATGACTCACTCTGTCTTTGATAAATGTTTTCCAATAAAAGCAGTGAACAAAACACATAAAAAAAAGATTCATTAGACCTAATCCTGAGATTGTTGCATGTAAAAATCAACTTGATATTTTGTTAGTACTAAGCAGGGTTGATAATCGACACAGTGAGGCATACAAAGCAAAAAACGGGAATATAATCAGCTTCTGGCTTCGGTCAGGGGGGCTGAGTATACCAACCGCATAAAAAACAGCACAAATAAATCAAAATGCGTCTGGCAAATAGTAAAAGAAAGAAACGGCACCAACACTGAACCCACAGATCAAACATCCAAAATTCCAGGTGACCCAAATAAAATTTGTTCAGAGTTCAATAATTTTACCATAAACGCAGCTCCAAACTTATTGAAGAATCAAGAACAAGTTCCATTTTCTAGCAACATACCTTTTAATAATAACTCATTCGTTCTAACACCTGTAACACCCAATGAAATAATTAAAATAATACAAAAATTGAAAAATAAGAAAAGCACGGGACATGATAAAATCTCAGCAAACCTGATGAAATACTGTGCGGAGGGGTTAGCAGAGCCACTGTGTTACATTATCAATAACTCTTTTAAGTTTGGGATTTTTCCTGGACAGCTGAAACTGGCGCTGGTAAAGCCTCTGCACAAAAAGGGTGATAAATCTCTGATTCAGAACTACAGGCCAATCAGCTTGATATCAACTTTTTCAAAGGTCTTTGAGGTTGCGGTCTGTACAAGACTTCTGCAGTTCTTCTATTCTGAAAAACTAATCAGTAAATCCCAGCATGGTTATCTCAAAGGCAAGTCTGTCGAGACTGCAACCTATGACTTTGTTGAACGAATACTGGATGGCTGGGAGAGGGGGAATATTTCCATGGGAGTGTTCCTGGACCTTTCCAAAGCGTTCGACAGTCTTAATCACCAAATTTTAATCACAAAACTGGAAAGGTATCGTGTCCGGGGACCAGCTTTGCAGTGGATTGAATCCTACCTTACAAACCGTAGACAGAAAGTGATAATAGAGAGGGGGGGGAGCAACACGCTTCAGATGAGGCTCATTTGCCCCTGGGCATCGCTCAGGGGAGTGTAATTGGCCCTTTGCTTTTTATATTTTATGTGAATGACCTGGCAAATGACATAATCAGTAATAAATCACATCTAGTTAATTTCGCGGATGACACAAATATCCTTATCTTAGGAGCAACCTTGGCAGAGCTTCTTGATATCTGTTCCGAACGTTTAAAAGTTGCAGCAAACTGGTTTACCAAGAATAAATTAGTTTTAAACACTGAAAAAACTAACTTTGTCTGCCTTAATACAAAACAAAAAAACAAAGACATCCCAGAAGAAACTCTTCTGGATGGACAGCAGTTAATTTTATCAAAAAGCACAAAGTTTTTAGGCATCCATATCGACCATAACTTGGAGTGGACGGAACAGGTAATGGGCGTTTGCAAAAGAGTGAACACAGCATGCTATTCGCTAAGAATAATGTCAAAATATCTGAGTCTGGAACATCTGAAAGTTGTCTACTTTGCAAACGTCTATTCTCCACTGAGATATGGCATAATCTTTTGGGGGGGGAGTTGTGATGCCCGTCGTGCATTCATATCACAAAACAGAGCAATAAGATCAATGCTTAAGCTAAGAAAACGTCATTCTTGTCAGGGAATTTTCAGGAAGCTAGGTCTGCTAATAGTTTCAGGACTGTATGTCTATGAATGTTTATTGTTTTTATTTAGAAATAAGGATAGATTTTTGTTGTTCGAACCACAGCACAACATTCCAACAAGGCACACAAACCTTAATTTTCCCATTCATAGGCTCTCTGCAACCGAAAAAGGACCTTCCTACTCGTGTATAAAATTTTTTAATAAAATGCCAGATTACGTCAAATCTGAACAAAATTTTAATATCTATAAGAAGAGAGTGAAATCCATTCTGATAGATTTAGAGCCATATACGGTGCAGCAGTTTTTAGATCACAGATTTTGAAAAGTGTGCAAGTAACAATGTTTTTTTCTAAACTCCTTAATGTTTTTTAATGTTTTTTTAAGACTATACTAGTGTTTCTTAACTGTACGTTTTTTTTAACCATACTAGTGTTTTTTCAACTGTAAATTTTTTTAAAAAAATTTTTAAAATTTTTGCTTTTAATGCTTTTTTGCTTTATTTGTCCTGTTCATAATAATCCCCGAAGTGATCCTGCGTGCAAACGGAATGTGAGATATCAAGCACTTTAGTGAAAAGTTAAAAAGACACAAAGTAAGTGGTATTCATTTAAATAACCACATAGAATTTTCTATGCTTGGTAAGACTGATATTAGGTGCCAATTGAATAGTGCCTATAGGAAAAGCATTACCGAACATAATGAAAATGTGACAAAAATTAGACATATACTTAGTAGGTTAATATACTGTTTTTTTGAGGTTGCTCTACGGGGCCATAAAAAAGAAAGGCGAATGGACTTTATCTATAAACATATAAACTAAAAACAACACCAAGTAGCTGCTTGTTTGGAAAATACTAAAATAAAATAATTGTTTCGATAAGTTTTTTTGATCTCATTTTTCATTAAATTTAAATTTCTGCCCCCCCCCCCCCCCCAATTTATAACGTCACCAGCCGCCACTGGTATTGTTATGGTATGATATTGTTATAACAATATTATTTTTTCGCATTTTTAAGTACGCGCCTAACTGGCACTACTCCTAAAATCTCTTCACGATTTGGAAAATGGAAATCTCTTATACAGTCGGAGGTTAGAGGATGTTGTTTGTTGCTAGTTATTCAGCAGGATGCCATAAGCCGAACGAACAAAAAATTTAAGCAAGGAAATGTGTTCATAATTGATATAGTAAAACGCGTTTTTCTTCTCCATTCCATCGAGGCATCATTAAGCCTGGAAGATTTGGAGAAACGCCAGGATTTCACTTCGTTATTTTAACAACTATCATTATGCTCGGCGCGTATTATAGTTTTATGTTTCAAAAAGCGAGGCCGCGCACAAGAACAAAATGACGCGACAACCGACGCCGCGCCGTATCTACATGTAATTAGTGACACTCATGCTGGAAGCGGTTCTAAAAACTTTAATTAAAAATTTTCCATTTAAATTCTATGGGTCGTTCTGTCGAATAAATGGAGATAAATTATATCAAAGTATATTTTAGGGAAGAAACATAACATATAGATCCAGACCTGTCCATTCTGGTCGAAAAACTATTGGACATCATGTTTTCTCTGTCTCACACTCCTGAAACGAACTCACTTCCACGATTTAATGAAACCGCTAGGTGCTGACCGTTTATCATTTATACTAACTAAACTAGGAGCTCAAAATAAGAAAAGGTTTCAGTACAGTTGACCACCTATATATCGCGTTTATGTACTTTGAAAAAGCTTTCGATAGATATAAGCGTTTCAAAAAGAAAACGCTAACAGCCTGGCAGCCAATCAATTCATATTTTAAAAACTATACAGTTTATCAACAAAAGCACCGAGCTGCAGTATGGTGGGGCCATAGAGATGCGAAAAAACTACACCGAGTTTAGATTCGAAAAAACGTCATTTAGCGACTTTTAGGGTAGGAATCCCCTACAACCAAAATGGCGACATTTTTAAAATTCATTTTTTAAAAGCTATAAAGTTTATCAACAAAAGTACCCAGTTGCAGTATGGTGGAGCCACAGAGATGCGAAAAAACCACAAACTGAGTTAAGATTCGAAAAACGTCATTTAGCGAATTTTAGGGTAGGGAATAAAGACCAAAATGACCAAACTTTGAAAATATATATTTTAAAAACTATAGTTTATCGACAAAAGCACCAAGTTGCAGTATGGTGGAGCCACAGAGATGCGAAAAAATCACAAACTGAGTTAAGATTCGAAAAAACGTCATTTAGCGATTTTTAGGGTAAGGAATACCATAAAACCAAAATGGCCAAACTTTGAAAATACATATTTCAAAAACTATACAGTTTATCAACAAAAGCACCGAGCTGCAGTATGGTGCGGCCATAGAGATGCGAAAAAACTACACCCTGATTTAAGATTCGAAATTTTAGGGTAGGGAATACCGTAAGACCAAACTTTGAAAATACATATTTTAAAAACTATACAGTTTATCAACAAAAGCACCGAGCTGCAGTATGGTGAGGCCATAGAGATGCGAAAAAACTAAACCCTGAGTAAAATACTGTAAGACCAAAATGGCCAAACTTTGAAAATTCATATTTCAAAAACTATACAGACCACCTATATATATTGCTTTTACAGACTTTGAAAAAGCTTTCGATAGATATAAGCGTTTAAAAAAAAAACGCTAATAGCCTGGCAGCCATCAATTCATAATTTAAAAAATATACAGTTTATCAACAAAAGCACCGAGTTGCAGTATGGTGGAGCCACAGAGATGCGAAAAAACCACAAACTGAGTTAAGATTCGAAAGAACGTCATTTAGCGAATTTTAGAGTAGGGAATACCATAAGACCAACACGGCCAAAGTTGGAAAATACATATTTTAAAAACTACACCCTGAGTTAAGATTCAAAAAAACGTCATTTAGCGAATTTTAGGGTAGAAAATACCGTAAGACCAAAATTGCCAAACTTTGAAAATTCATATTTCAAAAACTATACAGTTCATCAACAAAAGTACCGAGTGGCAATATGGTGGGGCCATAGAGATGTGAAAAAAACATGAGTTAAGATTCGAAAAAACGTCATTTAGTGAATTTTAGGGTAGGGAATACCATAAGACCAAAATTTGAAAATTTATATTTCAAAAACTATACAGTTTATCAATACAAGCACCGAGTTGCAGTATGGTAGGGCCCAAGCGCGGATTTGAGGGGTTAATTACCCCCCCCCCCCCCACGTAGAAAAAATATAAGCACTTTTAGTTAATAAATAAAGGACTTAACGGATAATTACCCCCCCCCCCTTGAAAAATCACTTAGACTTTTGACATTAAATTTTAGGGCATAGAAACCTTATTCATAATTGGGAAACTTTAGATTAAATAGTATTTTTTTATTACTCTTGTTCCCGTCGTTTTCATTCTCTTAGCACTTTATAATATAATAATAATAAAAGTTTGAAAGAGGGTGATTTTGTCACGGCCTCTTGTTAAATTAAATTAAATTAGTTAAATATTATTTGTTGGAAATGACTCCTGTAGCGATATTCTTCAAACTAGCAAAAAAACAGAAATCTCCTTCGAATACACGCATTATATTGGTATTATAAGAGAAGCAATTTTTGTTTACTTGCTTATTTGTATTTCGACCCTTTTTAGTTTTCGTTGAACTTTACTTTTTTTTGCTTGCTTTACTGCCTACCGTTATTTATGATACCTATTTATATTTTCATTAAAACTTTCGGAAGAAACCTTTTTGTTAATCAAAAAACACACTATACAATCACAAAACTGTTTTTAACTGTTTTAACGGCCGTTGCAATATCCTTTACCGAAACCGAAGCTTCTTGCTGGTACGTCATTATGAAACGCGTATGTACGTAATCCAACAAACAGACTGCTTATTTCAAGGCTAAATGGCGCGAACGGAATTTCTTGCATTGGGCTTGCATGCATTGACCCCCCACTATGTTTTACCTAACGGCAGAAGCAATAATTGTCTCTGCCGCGATGAGCGTGAGGAGCCAGCGGTTGTCACGAAAGCGAGGCCGCTCCGCGGTCAAATCAAGACCGAGAGTCAATGAATTCTTATTCGTTTTCTACGCGTACGACAAAGACAACTGCGTACATGGTTGTCTTTTCTTATACGCTCTTCTACGAGGGTGGATCAAATATAAACAAGCCTTTGTTTATAAACTAGTTATTTAGAAACATAACACAAAATAGAAATTTTTTCTACTTTTCTACACATCCCCCTTTTCTGTCAATTGATGACGTAGCCTGCGATAAACAAGATGTGATGCGTGACTACTTTAGTATGGGTCGACATAATAATATTGACAGTTTCTATCTCTCTCAAACATATGCAAAAATACCTAAACATTTAATAAGAGACAATGCCAACGTTTTAATTTTATTCAAACAAGATTTACTAAATGTAAAACATATATACACCAACCATATTGGCACTGATATGACATTTGATGAATTTCAAAAGATGTGTGCATACTGCTGGAAAAAACCGTATGATTTTTTGACAATTTTTAAAGATTGTGATATTGATAAGGGAAGATATCGGTATCGTTTTGATAACTTTATATATCTTTAGATTCAAATACTGCTTAGTGTTAATAGTTTTAACACACTTGTAGAGATAACATAGATAAAAATGTCAGAAGAAAACATAAAAATGGTTAGTGGTGAAAAAAACTTAAAGAAAAAATTAATTTCTAAAAGAAAAATAAGACGTGAGAAATTAAATTTGTTAAAACAGGGTCAGATTTCACAGGCTAACCTATTTCAACCCATTACAAAACACTTGGAAAATATTGAATCTAGTTTAACCAATAAAAAGCCTCCGAAACTGGTCAATATACCTTCATTATCACCCAGATTGACAACTCCTCAAAAAATCAAGCAAGAAAACGAAAAACAACAAGAAAAACAGGAAGAACTTAAGATCTGCAAACTTCATCGCTTTTTCATAAGAATTTTGATAATAACAGTGTAGAAGAAGATGAAAAACAGATGCATGAACCAAGTGTTTACATGCAAGAAACGGATTTGCTTCTGATGGAGGAATTATATTTTCGCCACTGTTGAAAGCATAGTACCCTATTTCTTTAATGTAGAATAATGTCTTAAAACATGAGGATACCGAAAATTTGGGGAGAAGAATTTTACTATTTAAATATGGTTTCCAGGTTTGCTTAGGAATTTGCTTATTTAACTATCTATGTATATAGGTGAACACATTGTCTAAATTGTAGCCTTCGGAAGTGCCCGATATTATTGTGAAGCAATTCTCATTTGTTTAAAATCATATCCCCATGATTAGTACTCACGTATGATCTTGTTGTTCGAAAATCACTAAAGAAATTAATCTGAGGCAGACTAAATGTAATCAGTTATAGTTTGTGGTGTCTCTGTCTTCAGTATAATTTTTTTAAGAACAATGTAATTTTTTTATAAAATAAAACAGCATAAGATATAATTATTTTAAACATGTTTTTGGAGTGTAGGAATTACTAAACCTTACTAAAAACATCAAGTTATTTGCATCTAAAAAAATATACATTTTGTATCCAGGTTCTGAGTCACTTGTGTACCTAGTCAAAAACTTGTTTCTATGTTTGTGCTCCCATTACTAAAAAATAAAAAAAAGTTTAAAACTACAAGAAAAACACAAGTAAAATATTTTGTTAATGTTAATAAAATTAGTACTATATTTTGAAAAGTGAAAGAAGAAGGTAGCGGGACATAAGTGACATTTACAGGACAAATCTATTCTGCCACTCACTTACCTCACTTATCAATTCAATATGCTTAAGATTTTAGTTTTTTCAGAAGAAAGTATAAAATTATAAACTTTAGTTAGTTTGATTATGTGTTAAACTGCTATAAGCGCAACAAAATTCGAGGTGAATTCTGTTATAACTTAAAAAATAAGAATCGCCCATAATATAAATAAAAACATTTTTCTTATATTTTATTTTAATTTTTTAAATATTTATTTAGTAGGTAGGTAAATAGTATTAATTATTAACATATTAGGAGACCAACTCAGACCAAAAGACCCGGAACAACGATAAAAATTCATTCATAAAAACAATTCGCTTTTACTCCAAGATGCGCCTATAAGTTAGAAAAAAGAGAAATATTTTTAAGAAAGTGTATAACAACGCTGTATGAAACACGACATACGTATATTTAGTCTTGATACATCGAGTACAGCTATCGATTTACCAGTGTCGGCGTCTGAATAGACATATTAACATTTTAAGGTTATATTCTCAAATACGGATGCCGAAGTTTAAAAATATGAAGCTCTGATGATTTTCATATCCCCTAGACCTAGAAGTATTAAAACTACCAAAGTTTGGGATACTCTGTACATTTTTTGAATGACGGTTAGGATTAAAAAATGTACTATATTGGTATGTGCTAAAAAAAGTCACACTAAATTATTCTCAAAATGTCTTTGATTTATTTGTACTTATGATTTTGATTTGAAAGGTGTTTGAAGGTCAAGCAGTTTCAAAAGATTTACCTGAGAAACGAAATTTCTGAACGCTTTTGTTCAGTTTTGTTGTATAAGTGACTCCCGCATCATTTTAATAATATCCTTTAAATGTTCTTTGACTTTAAAAATAACATCAAAACAACTTAAAACTACCAAAAATTTTTTTCAACGTCGCATTTTACCATTCAGAATTTATAGGCAGATCTTACCAGATTCAGTCTTCAGTTTTATCTCTTTCTCTACAATTGGTTTAAAAAAGGCTTGCTATATTTGGTGTTCTTTGATCATTATAAGGGTTTCTTCAGAAGCACTGTTTTAGTTTTCCCTCGCATTGACTTTAAAAAGAAAAATAAAGGTTAGAGGAGAATACAATTTTGGTGATTCTTAAAGACAAAGGAAATTGAGTTATCGATGGGTCAAACAAAGATTTTAAACTTTTTTACCAAGTAAGTACGATTTTTAAAATAAATTTTGAAGTTTTTTTTTTATCTGCTAGTCTTCTCCTATAGTCTATGGTATAAATAAAGAAAAAATAAATCAAAAACAGTTGTTTAATAAAGAAACACTGGTTTGTTACCAAATGCCAAATATTGTTCAATAAAGAAACACTTGTTTGTATATGATATTTTAATTCTGTTTTTCGCTTTATTATATATACAAAATGATTTTAAAAAATATAACACTATCTACGAGAAACATGTCCATATATTTTTTTAACATTTGATAGATTGTTGTTCTATCTGCAAGCGCGTGCACATTTTATTAAGTTTCTACCATTCGGTTTAATGCTGTACTGAAAAGCTTGAATGAGAGATTTGTGACAACCACTTACTATTTTAAGAAGTTCAGCCTTCTTCGTTTATACATTATGTTACACCAAACCTATAGTGCAATAATTTATGTGACACATGTCAGACTTTTTGTACCTAACTTCGAACATTAAACCAGATTTTCTAAGGTAATCGTAAATCTTCGTTAACATTCAGGCATCTTCGGATGTTAAATCTTGAAGGATTTTGTCTAAAGTTTAAACAAAGAAGAAAATGTTAACAATAATATCTTTAGCAGTTACATAGGTAGTTAGTTAAATTATCTCATTGACAAGAATGACCATTTTTTTGCTTTATTTTAAATTAAAGTTTCTTTGCTTTATTTTAAATTAAAGTGTTAGTTTTAATTCAATTTTTAAAATCAAATCTCACACAATAATAAATAGGTAACAAACAAGAATTAAACTTATAGGTAAACAACTTTTCATAGGGTGTGTTTATATAATAATGTCGTTTTGATTGCATATTAAAATAGTTTTTTCTCTTCTCATTTATTTTTGAACCAAAATTATTTTTGAACTTAAAAAACAATATGTGAAATCGGTTAAATAAGAAGTTGAGATATCAACAGAAAACTACTTTTGGTTGAGCTTTGCCTTGATAAAAATTTAATTTGGATCCCCTAATTCAATACAAAAATAATTTTTCAAATCGGTCTATTTAAAGTTGTGACATCAACAAAAACCTAACAAGGTCCTAGTGACCGAGAGTTATCTTCCTAAAAAATAAAGTCAATGTGAATCCAGCACCAATCACATACAAAAATAATTTCTTAAATCGGTTCAATATATGTTGAGAAATGAGGAAAAAAAATTAAATTGGCTTTTTCATGTTTGTATCATTCTATTTGTAATAGATATAGATAACTATTCTAACCAAATACCAAAAATGTACTAAACTTGTTTAACAAAGAGGTGTGTCACACTAGACTACACCTAGTATTGGTCTTAATGCTTTTTTAACCAACATTTTGTTAATCTAACCATTTAACCAGAGCTATAATATTTTTAGTTAATAAGACCCTTTTTACACTAACCTGAGGAGACCGACCTGTCAAGTTAGTTTCCTGTCGTTCATATTGGTATTTAATCTAGCATAAAACACCATACACATACTTCATTTATAAATATTAATGAACCTACTCAATGGCTAGTATAATTATTTCTATCAGACAACCTATAATTTACGTTAAAAATGACTATTTTTAGGTAATAAGGCCCTTTTTACACTACCCTGAGGAGACCTGTAAAGTTAGTTTCCTGCCGTTTATATGGTATTTTATCTAGCATAAAACACCACAAACATACTTCACATATGTATAGATATTAATGTACTTACTCAATAGCTACAAAAAACCTAAATTACGTTAAAAGTGACTATTTCTCAATTGGATAACTTTTTATTAGTTTTACAAACCTATCAAAATGTAAACACAATATTAAAAAACTGGTTTTCCTAATCATACATTGATCACATGTTAAATACAAACAACTTTAATAATGCCGTTTAAACCAACATGTTAATTCGCCTAAAGGTATATTAAGGTCTTTTTGGTTAACATCCATATTTTTACACCTCACCCTGTAACCTAACGCTTTTTAAACCAACACTTCATTAATTCAACTATTACATACCTAGTTAATAAGGCCTTTCTGATTGATCTAGATCTCCTTAAAAATTAGTACAATTTAAGCCACACCAATGCAATAAAAAAAAGAATTTCTCGAATCGGTTCAATAGGTGCCGAGAAATTAGTGAAAAACTATAAAGGCTAAAATTAATACAAATTAGATATATCAATCCCATACAAAAAGAATTTCTCGAATCGGTTCAATATGTGTTGAGAAATTAGCGAAAAACTATTAATGCCCTTTTAGGTGATCTATGGCTCCGTAAAAATTAGTACAAGTTAAGCCACACCAATACATTAAAAAAATAATTTCTCGAATCGGTTCAATAGGTGCCGAGAAATTAGTGAAAAACTATTAAGGCTAAAATTAATACAAATTAGATATATCAATCCCATACAAAATGAATTTCTCGAATCGGTTCAATAGGTGCTGAGAAATTAGTGAAAAACTATTAAGGACCAAATGAGATTTGCGCATTACATCGAAATGCGTCTTTCTTGGAAACTGTCGACACAAAACATACACATATAGCGTAAAAAGTAGCTTTGCTACCCCCAGCTCATAGCGATCTTTCATTATGTACCCTTATTTTTATTTTATTTTATTATGCCTTTTGGCACTTATTTTACTTTTTTATAATACATACATCTCTTGCTTGTTTAAGCCTTTGTTTGTGTGTTTTTCCCATAGATACTAAAATTAATAAGTATTTTGATGCAGTTTTAGTTATTCTGAAATATTAACATTCAATACGTTTGCAATATTCTTGTTGACGATCATTACAACAATGAAAAATTAAAAATTGTAATTTTTATCAAATACATATTACGACAATTGCGTCACACCATATAAATAACCAACTGTATTACATAATATTGCATCATATTACGTGGTCTAGTGGTTATTGCTAATTCGATAACACAGAAACATGTGAGGGGTCATAAGGTTATCTGTTTTTTAACAAACAGAGACAATAATAATTATTATTATTATTATTAATCAACTAACGCCTGTTTTACATTCAAACATACCAGGCTAAGCTAATGAGGTCTTTTTGTTGGCTAATCTGCCAATTTTAAACCGTGTTAGATAACAACACAATAATAGGTACACATTATTTCTTGGGTCCTTCAAACTTGAACAACAGCCACGGATTACGTCACATAATAGGTAGGTGATGCAATACAAACACATATCACTATTATATCATGCATTGGTCACGTGGTGTTAAACACCACAAACAACTTTTGCCTTAATATCTTTTTAACCAACACTTCATTCATTCGTTCAGCCAGAGCTATAACAGTTAGATCATAAATTAAAATTTAGAACACAGTAAGATGGACTTTCAATATAATTATTGGTCAACTAAAATTGACTTTGAACTAGAAGGACTTTTAGAAGAGAAAAGTTATGAAAATATTTATAAATGGTTAGCAGAATGGATATCTTTTGGGTTTGATTCATGCAGGTACATCATTGAGGAAAAACTACCAACATTATACCCATTATTACCTACAATATGGAAACGTAAATTAACAGATGCAGCGCTGGAATATTCGAAAATATATCCAAACTATGACGTGAAAAAACATCTTCAATCAATTATTTTTAAATTTGATGGTCGAGATGAGTGTGGTTTATATGATATATATGAATAAAAATATATAATTCAAACATACTTTGAGTTTTTTATTTTAGAATTATTTACTTTGAGACATCCTGTACAGCATAAGTAACCAGCTGTATTAAATAAAACAGGAACGTGTGTGGGGTCACTAAGGTTATAAACAATGCATACACAATGATAATAGATACACAGACAATCCCGATTCATTTTAACAAATATTTTTAGAAATTATTTTATTTTTTAACCAACAATTACCTAAGGCCTTTTTCACATTAAGACTTACCTAGACCAGGCTAAGCTAGTGAAGTAGCTATCTTACTAAAAAATAAAAAAAACACCCCATTTTACCTACTCTCGCATTGGCACCTAACTCATTGACCAATAGGGCCTTTCAACAGCCTCTGGTTGTTGCGTCATTGCTCACAACTTCTTACACACTTCTTTTAGTCCCAAGGTCAAACTATTTTTACTTCTTCAGCAACAGGCCAGCCTCTGGTTGTTGCGTCATTGCTCACAACTTCTTACACACTTCTTTTAGTCCCAAGGTCAAACTATTTTCACTTCTTCAGCAACAGGCCATCCACTTCGGAGAAGTGGATGGCATGGTTACCATTGTAGCCAGAACCCACACTACTGTACTACTTACGACGTTCTATTCAAAAACTAGAAGAGATACACAAATACCGACTTCGACAGTAGCTTAGTTATTTTAAAAGTAAGAATTAGAAATTATTTCTAGAATATTCCATAACATTCTACGACGGTCTATTCGAGAACCAACAGAGATAATCAAAAAGTGACTTCTACATTTGCCTAGTAGCAGAAAGAGTAGCATTTACCAGTATATTCCAGAACATTCCATTAGGTTCTATTTAAGAATTGGAAGAGATATTGAAAAACCGACTTCGACATTCGCCTTATAGCCCTAAAATAGACGTTTTAAGTGATTTATCAGGAAGTTGATGCTTACTAGAGGATCGGCAAAGATGGAAGATCTAACTAAAATGATGCAGGCTCTAGCAGCTCAAATGGCTCAAAACCAGGGCGATATGAAACACACCATGGACGATATGAAACAGACATTTGAGCAAAGATTAGATGGCATTCAAGAAAACTTCGATCAAATAAAGAGCAACTCCGAACAGCTGAGAGAAGAGTTCAAGTGTGCAACCGAAGATCTTAAGGAAGAAATAACTCAAAGAATGCATAGTGTGGAACAAAAGGTAGAAAATAAATTGCAGAATGTAGAAGAAAAGGTACAAAATGTTGAGGAAAAGGTACAAAATGTTGAAGAAAAAGTGGAGACCAAACTACAGAATGTTAGGGAAGAAGTTTTTCAAACCATAGAAGAAAAATTCCAGGACATGTCAAAACAGTTTATACAGCTTCAGAAAGAACACAACAAAATAAAAGCTCAAGGATATGTTGTAAATTCCAACCAAAACTAAGCCTCCAAATTTTGATGGTACGTATTTCTGGTCTACTTACAAACAACAGTTTGAAGCTGCCGCTGCTGCAAATGGTTGGGATGATGAAGAAAAAGCTAGAGCTTTGTTAGTAGCTCTACGAGAATCTGCTCTGGGACTTTTACGGTCCATTCCAGTCGAACAAAAACAGAATTATAATGCTTTAGTGGCAGCGTTAGAAAGAAGGTATGGAGACGAACACTTGCGAAATTTACATTGGTCAGAATTAAATATTCGTCAACAAAGACCAGGAGAATCATTGCAAGAGTATGAAGCAGATATCAGGAGGCTGATGTATTTAGCTTACCCAGAAATGCCAGAAAATTACCAGATCCCTTCACGGTAGATCGCTTTATTAACGGATTACGAGACACGGACTTAGCAAAGTTACTTCGTCGAGAACGCTTCCATAACAGCAGTGAAGTGTTGATTCGAGCCCTTGAAATTGAATCATCAAATAATATGTCCAGGCCAAAAGTAAGAGCTGTTTCAATTCAGGAGGGAGAAGAAATGAGCAATGGACATGAGGTCAACTCAAAAACGCTAAACCAAATGTTTCAATCACTGATAGAGAAGATTGACTCTTTGAAAGAAAGCAGACGATCCCCTCCAAATGTAAAGTGTTTCAGATGCGGACGTACAGGGCATATTCAACGCGATTGTCGCGTCCAAATAAGGTCTCGCTCGCCATCTAGCGGGACAGAGTACCGAAGAAGAGATCAGGAAAACTAAAACTAGTCAACGCAGAGGGGCGGGTGTTGGCTAATGGGAATAGAGCCCCCAAAATTTACTCTATTAAGAGCCTAAAACATACTGCTGACAGTCTTAACATCGACGGACTCATTAATGGGAGAAAAGTTAATATAACAGTAGACACTGGTGCTGCCATATCATTGCTTAAGTTCAAAATTGCAACGAGATATAAAATTCGACCAATAGAAAAGAAAATAACACTTAAGACTGTGACTGGAGAATCCGCCGACGTGTTGGGGCAGACAGATATAGACCTACAGCTGGGAAGATTGAAGATTCGCCACACTGTATTGGTTGCCGAAATAGAAGACGAATTTATTTTGGGAATGGACTTGATAAGTAAACATGGATTTGCGTTTGATAATAAACTTAATACCCTAAGATTTGGGAATGAAGAGTTCATTTTGTCAAATAGTCACTTCAATAAAGAACCAATAAAGGTCGTGGCAGTATGCACAACAAGACTAATCGGTAACAGTGAGACCATAATTTTTGGGAGGCTGGAAAGTAAAACATCAAGCTGCGTCGGACTCATAAGCCAACAAAACACACCCAACACCTACCTCGTTGCAAAATCACTAGTTAAAACCGATAAAGACATCCCGATTAGAGTCGCCAATATTTTCCCAAATAGTGTCAAAATTAATAAGGGGGAGGTTGTAGCATTATTTGAACCAGTACAGAAAGTAACAAGATGTGAAGAGCCAACTTCCGAGGATACAAGCAAGTTACCAATGGAGGTACTTCAGCAATTTGAGTCAACTTGGCAACATCTCACTCCAGAAGAATATAGTAAAGCGAGAGAGTTCATAGAAGAACAAAGTAATATCTTCGAAACTAGGAGTAGTTCGGGACGCACAAACCTTATTCAACATGCTATCAACACTGGCGATGCCCAACCGATAAGACAACCCCCAAGAAGACTACCAATGGCCAAGCAAGAAGAAGTTCACAATCTCATTAATAAAATGCTCAGCGACGGTGTTATTGAAGAGTCATCAAGTCCTTGGTCATCTCCTGTGGTGTTGGTCACTAAAAAGGATGGAAGTACTAGATTTTGTGTCGACTACAGGAAACTTAACGATGTGACCAAGAAAGATAGTTACCCACTGCCAAGAATAGACGACACACTAACAACGTTGGCAGGATCATATTGGTTTTCTACTCTTGACCTGAAAAGTGGGTATTGGCAAGTAGGAATCTTTGAAAGAGATAAAGAGAAGACTGCATTCTCTGCTGGAAGTGGACTTTATCAGTTTAATGTGATGCCATTTGGCCTGTGCAATGCCCCAGCTACATTTGAAAGACTAATGGAAGTCGTTCTACGAGGCCTTACTTGGAAAACCTGCCTAGTCTATTTGGATGATGTCATAGTAATGGGGAAATCATTTCAAGAACATCTAGATAATTTACGAGAAGTATTCTCAAGAATCAGGAACGCAAATCTTAAATTAAACTCAAAGAAATGTTTTCTGTTCCAAGAAAAAGTTGAGTTCCTGGGTCACGTCGTTTCCCGAGAAGGCATCCATACCGACGAAAAGAAGCTACAAGCAATAAAAGAATGGCCTCAACCTCGTGACAAACATGAATTGAGAAGCTTTTTGGGTCTGTGTACATACTACAGACGATTTGTAGAAGGATTCGCCAAAATAGCGTCTCCGTTACATAGACTTACAGAAGATAAAGCTTCTTACAAATGGAATACCGAATGTGACCAAGCATTTAGAAGACTAAAAGCAGCATTATGTTCTAGTCCGATTCTTGCATATCCCATTCCAAAAGGAAAATTCATATTAGATACTGATGCGAGCAACGATGGCATAGGAGCAGTACTCTCCCAAGTACAAGATGGAGAAGAACGGGTCATCGAATTTTTCAGCAAGAAGCTATCCAAACCAGAGAGAAATTATTGTGTTACTAGAAAGGAGCTCCTAGCCATAGTTAAATCCGTAGATCACTTTCACAAATATCTCTACGGACAAGAGTTTCTGATTAGAACGGATCATGCTGCGTTACAGTGGCTCATGAAAATGAAACAACCTGAGGGGCAAGTCGCGAGATGGATAGAAAAGCTACAACAATACCATTATCAAATTAAGCACCGAGCAGGAAGGGTGCATAATAATACAGATGCATTGTCCAGAAGACCTTGCCCCGAGGATTGTAAACATTGCAGGAAAATTGACCAGAAAGAAGGAATTACCTACGTGCGCCAGATAAAGTTAGAACCAGATGAAGAATGGATGTCGGCTTCGATTAGAACCACACAACTTAACGACAAAGATGTAGGACCTATCTTGCGATTGAAAGAAGAGAACAAGCCACGACCATCATGGCAAGATATCGCAAACCAAGGGGTGATATTCAAATCACTGTGGGCACAATGGGATTCACTGATAGTAGAAGAAAACATCCTTAAACGTGCCTGGGAAAGTGCCGATGGCCTTACTGTGATTAATCAAGTAGTGGTTCCTAGGAGCATGGTAGACAATATAATGGCCGAATGCCATGGTGGAAAATCAGGCGCGCACTTAGGCATAAATAAAACCATGGACAAAATTCGAAACCGATTTTATTGGGTCAATTACTTTCAAGATATGAAAAACTGGTGCCGCCGATATTCGACTTGTGCAGCCAGCCAAGGTCCCAAAACAAGGTCCAGAGGTCAAATGAAACAATATAACGTAGGTCTGCCATTCGAACGCATTGCTATTGATGTGGCCGGACCATTTCCAGAAACTAAAAAGGGCAACAAATACATCCTTGTTGTCATGGATTATTTTAGCAAATGGCCAGAAGTTTTTGCTTTGCCTAACCAAGAGGCCGCTACAGTTGCAGAAGTTCTGGTAAATGATGTTTTCAGCCGATTTGGCATTCCTTTGGAACTACATTCAGATCAAGGAAGAAACTTTGAATCAAAGCTCTTCCAGAATCTCTGTGACCTTTTAGGAATACATAAAACACGGACTACTGCTTTGCATCCGCAGTCAGATGGCATGGTTGAAAGATTTAATAAAACAATAGAGGAACATCTTTGCAAAGTTGTTGATGAGCACCAAACAGATTGGGACCAATATATTCCATTGTTTTTGATGGCCTATAGAACTGCCATTCATAATACGACAGGAGCTACTCCATCTAGTATCCTGTTTGGTAGAGAACTGCGTTTACCATGTGATATCATGTTTGGTTCACCTGAAGAAGCACACTTAGAGGTTAATGACTATGTCGAACGTTTAAGGCAAAAGCTGCACGATATCCATGAAGTGGTTAGAGAGCGAATAGAAATAGCCAGTGACCGCATGAAAGCGAGATATGACCTGAAAGCAAACTCTTCAGGGTTCAAAGAGAATGATCAAGTCTGGCTATACAATCCTCAACGCAAGAAAGGAAGATTACCTAAGTTGACACCACCATGGGAAGGGCCTTATAAGGTTGTTAAGAGAATTAATGATGTAGTCTACCGAATCCAGAGAAGCCCGAAGTCCAAGATGAAAGTTGTTCATCTAGACAGACTAAAACCTTACCTGGGAAATGTTGATCGAGACGATCAAACCTGAAGAGGAGGATAGTGTTACAAATTTAAGTTATTTAAATTTTATAATTGGAATTTATTTAGGTTTAGTGTAGTATTAGGTCGATTTATCTTAAGGTTGTATTCTTAGTCTAGGTTTTAGTTGCGTTGTCTGTGGCTTGTGGTCGCGGTAGTGCGGGAACTTTCCGGACGTCGAAGGCTGCCGGAAAGTTCGAGAGAGATGGACGATCCTATATATAGGGCCGGGGTCGCGCACCAGGAGTCAGTCACAGATACCGTGCTGTAGTGGTCGTGAGATTAACACGAAGTTAATAGACCGATTATAGTAGTGAATTATTACCAAGTTATTACTAAGTTTAAGTGCGTGTTTTTGTACATAATTTGTCGAAATAAATTGACGTATCGTTTTCAACAATTGCGAGTTTTAATTTGTCGTTGTGAACCCGTAACAGTATAGTATATGTGTGAGCTAATAAGTTCCCAAAATCTTTACGGCCTCCCCTACTAACAACAATGTTTAGTTTGAATGCGAAAATACCACTTTAATACTAAAATCTGTTTTGTGTGTTTCAGTTGTTGTATGTTATACATTATTCTGTTGTGTGTTTGTGGAGTTTTAGCACAATGGGGTTTAAATCCTACACACAGGGTCATAAACATTATCCCTTTATTACGAATGCGACAAACGTACGACCATTAAACATTTTATTTTTGACTGGCTTTGTGCGTAAGGCCTTTTTATGCGATTTTTGTAGTAACTGACAGAGTTTTTGAGCTTCGAGATCAACCTCTGACAGAACAAAAAACAAAATCTTGAATATGTAGATCTAGAAGGTCAACACCATAAAGTGTTAGCTTCTACTGGAAGCAAAGTGATCGGGGTACGGGAGTCAAACGGGATATCGCAGTTTTAGGCAGTGGCGGCTGGTGACGTTATAAATTGGGGGGGCAGAAATTTAAATTGCATGAAAAATGAGATAAAAAAAACTTACCGATAAATTTTTATTTTAGTATTTTCTAAACCAGCAGCTACTTGGTGTAGTTTTTAGTTTATTTGTTTATAGATAAAGTCCATTCGCCTTTTTTTTTCATGGCCCTGTAGAGCAACCTCAAAAATCCCACAGAATTTTAAACAATCTATTAACCTACTATGCATATATCTAATTTTTGTCACATTTTCATTATGTTGGTAATGTTTTGCCAATAGGCACTACTCCATTGGCACCTAATATCAGTCTTGCCTAGCATAGAAAATTCTATGTGGTTATCTAAATGAATACCACTTACTTTGTGTCTTTTTAACTTTTCACTAAAGTGCTTGATATCACACATTCCCTTTGCACGCAGGATGTATTTAAATTTGAACAGTTAATTATGTAATCGAAGGTATTTACTTCCATTTTATAAACAAACGATAACGAAACCAAACAATGACACGCGACCGGCAAGACTTTTTACTACTGACAAACCCCAAATCAACACAAATTCATACGTCTTCACTAAGGATAGAACCGGCAACACTAGGAAGGGCAACGAATGTTTAGGCACGATGATGATGGCCGGCGTCAACGAAAACGAACATTCCTCCTGCCCCCGCGCGAGAACTGTAACCCATACACCGCTGAAAAACGGGTGAAATTGAAACCTTACCACGCGCGGCGCTGCCGGCTTGTAATTATTTACGTTCAAAAAGTTCACCCAATTAATCGCTCGTTGTTAACCACAGATAATAAAAAGAACTAGACAATCATGTCGTCAGGGAAGATTTAACTTTTTTAAATAAATCAATGAAAAATACTGTTTTTGTTGTTTAGTTTTGGGAGGGCACTGCCCTCCCTGTAGCAGCCGCCACTGGTTTTAGGTAAACTGCGCAAGAATAAAACCTCTTACTATCAGATGTTTTATCCCCATGACTGGTTCAACTCTCTGCAATATGATTGGTGCCGGTCGGCTGAGCTTAAGTTGGTTTTTGCTCAACATGTGATGTTGTGCGCTGTTTATTCTAAAAATAGCTTGCGCATTTTGTGACGGTAAGTGCATTTTTACAGCCTTTTCAAAATTTTGTTTACATTGAACAATTAATGGGTTTATGTATTATTCATAATTAAACGCGTTTCCCGTAAATTTAGCCCTTTACTGAGTATGAGTTTTGTTTGAATTAAACTGGTGGTTTGGGGCAAAACGGGGTTTTTTCTTGCGGGCAAAACGGGATATCTTGTTATACCTAGTAACCTATACCCCATTTTGCCCCAAAAATGTTTTTTTTTATTTTTTTGGTATCACTGAAAGTTGTATATTATGTTATCTTTGCAAAAAATGGGCGCAAAATTCGTGTAGAAGAGTCGACAGCGATGACTAGGTCACTGTAATTCTTTATAAATTTTGTAAATACTAAATTTAATTATTATAAATGTATTTTTTATTACAACTTTTTATTTTTTAAATAAATATTTTAATTTTTGTTAGTATTTTAATTAATAAAACTTGTCTTACAATAAAATATTGATTCTAAATGACACAATCGCCCCGCCCGTTTCGCCACATAGAGTGGTGACTCGATAATCCGCACACGCGATAGTCTGGATGCTTTGGTAGTCCGGATAGTCTCAAAGTCCATGGTATTCGGTAATCCGGATTTTCCGTGATTCAATAATCTCGACTCGCGTTTTTTCCATAAAATTGGCATATAATGGACATAATAAGGCAGATTTTAACCTGTTACTTGTTTGGTTTGATGCGGCGCGTGGTATCAAACCCCGCATTCAGCAGTTCTCTTCTAGCTTTTCGGGCGAGGGCAAGGTTAGAGGTCACGGTCGTGTCGTGAATGGCTCCAATTAAAAGGAAACGTAAAACTTTAACCATAAAAGGAGAAGTCAGAGATTATTAATGCATTAAAGAGTGATAGCGTTACTGGAATAGGTTCAGCTTTAAAGTATGGAATGGGTACATCAACAGTCAGTGATATTCGGAGAAATATGGAACAAATTATACGGTTTGTATTCAATTGGATTGGAAATCCAAAATGTTTTATTACTCGCGTGCGAAAAGTACTCAGTTCCCGCACTCGCACCCGCACAGAAAATATTAAAATTTGAGCTTGATTTGGACATCTTAGTGACTTTTAACACGCCACTGTAAATCTATACTCCATATAATTAATACTAAATTGTTATTATTTTAATATTTTAAAAAATTCTAAAAAAGGTTGTAAATTTGCTTTTTTTTCATGATTTTGTATTAATTTCAAATTAAATCATTACTTATTTTATTAAATCTCACTTTTTAGTAATATTTATAAATTTTTTTGTTATTAAAAAATGTCCTCAATAATCCGGATTCCTCGATAATTCGGATTGGCCCAGTTTTAATACAAATACAAATACAAAAAAGCTTTATTAAAAAAGATTGATTGATTGAATTGATCCGGATTATCGAGTCACCACGGTATAGGTATCTTATTTTACCCCATATGCGGAGCAAAATGGGGCAAAGTCAACTTTTTACAAAAATAAAAATAAAAGCATGATAAAGTTCTAAATCGCCTAAACTGAAAATTAAAACATACAGATAACATATCTAGCCAACTTAATTCCAAATGACGAACGCAATGGTGATCATTTAATAGAAGAAATAAGCCTATAGAATTAAGTATACCATTTTGCCCCCCTTTCCTCTATGTACGATTTAAACGGGATGGTTAATAATAATTATAATAAAACAAACTATCTTGCTAGAATGAATTTATATGAGCCAGATCGTAAAAATAAAGTTCAATTTGTTAAGGTAATGTTCGTTTGATGTCATTTTTATCTCATAAATGTTTATTTTTAACAGTTTTACCTTAGAAATTAAGTCAGATCTCGTTAAAAAATTACATGAAAGCTTTAAACCTCTGATTATCTAATTATGAGTGTAGTATGCAGGATTACCCTCCCTCATTTTTTATACACAAATACAAAAAACGGTTTTTCCAGTAAAACACACACTGCATCGTGCACAGGGAACATTGTGCAAAATAATTAAAATAAAAATCGAATCAAAACCGAATGTAAACAATAAGCCAGACGTAACTTACGCAGGCTCAACACCTGATTCTTTGCCCTGCGAAAGCATTCGACCTTGTCATGACAACCAACGGACGCAGTCACCCCGCAGCAAATCGAGTCGACACAGGCGAACGAAAAACCAAAATCGCTTCACCAATGCATGTCTGCACGCTGGGCCCGCGGCGGGGAACGCTCACGATTTTATATCGGTTAATAAGGTAATAAGGTGATCAACCGCTCTTTCGGATTTTTTGATGCGGCGCGGGTCCGATGTTTAATTTTTTGTCCTGTCTTAGATTCTTATACCACGTGAACACGTCCACATCTAGGGGGCTTAATTTCTATAAGAGGATAAAAAATTGACTTTAGTGAATGTGAAACGAAAATAATGTAATGTAAAAGTAAGTGAATTATTTACTTTAGAAAAAAGCAGAATTTGAATATCTTATTCTGGTTTTGTATCGCCCCGTTTGTCCCTTACATAAGGCTGACTAAATTGACCTTTCGCAAATTGAGTAGCGGCTTATACTGATATTTTTGCCAAACCGGCAACGCTAGTTTTACGCATTTCTCATCTCTTATGCAATCCTTATGGCCAATGCGAAAATCCTATCCCAAGATAGAAGGCTCCCAAATAACATTATTATCACTCAAGGTTTTATTAATTTGGTTCCAAGGTTATTTAGAGGGTGCTGTTATGGCTTTTAGGATCAATTTGGCTACAAAAAGGTAATTTATATTGCCAATTACCTAAAGAGGTGTTGTACAACCAAAAAGTGTTCTTCTGTTCCTTTTAGATACTTTTGGTTTTATTGATTTCTGATTTATAAAAGATGGTCTTATAAAACCCTTTTACCTAAAGTTTTTAAAAATAAATAAATATAAACTTTGGTCTTTTAGTTTTTTTCACTACTTTAGGTCATAACAAAAGTGTTTTAAAATAGAGCTAAAAGGTTACCTTATATCCTTTTGTTTTTGTAGTTACCAGTAGTTTAATAGTAAATATGATTATATAGGCGGCCATATAGAACCTAGTTTCCTTAAGGTTTTTAAGAGTGGTAAATATAAACTTTAGACTTTTGGTTTTTGCCATTACTTTTAGGCATTTTAAACCGGTTTTATTGGAAGGCTTAAAGGTAAACTTAATTCTTTTGTATTTATGGTTACCCATAGCTGCATATTAAATATTATTTAAATAGGAGGTAATATATAACTATTTCCTTAAGGGTTCTAACAGAAGTAAATAAATACTTTCGTATTTTAGTTTTTACTAGTACTAGTACAGATTGGTACCTACCTATTGCAAGATTGATTATTTATTATCCTCCTGGGTAGGGCACCCAAGCCTAGATAAGGCCTGTTTAAACGGCCAATATAAGAGGTTTCCCTCCAACCTGCAGGCACAACGGATATCATTGCATTGGCCCTCCTGATTGTGTGCAAATTGCACGATAAAAAACATTTAAATTTAACACAACACTTTAAAAAACAATTCCAAAAATTTAAGTGAGGTTATGTTCACTATGTTTACCTTCTCTTTTTTATTGGTTTCATAAGCGCACTCAAAAATCCTTGTTGCGATAGAGTAACAAATAAAACCAAGTGACCACTATAAAACGATAATGGCGTATATAGAATTATTTTAAAAATATTGTAAACAGAAAATATTTATCTAGTCGTTTTAGCAGTGTTTTTTAACAATAATTTTACTTTAATTTTGATTTATGTAAACCAAACAGACTTTTTTAATGGAGAATAGTGTAAATTATTTTTTTTTATTTTAAATATTTGTGAGCTGGCGCGCTTGTTTTGAGAGCTTTTCAGATACGATTTTAGCAGAAAAATAAGTCTGGCAGGCAATTTGATGATCCACAAAACGACAAACTCCTCATATATAGGTATATTTTTATGTGATACAATAATTTTGGGACTCTGACATTTTTGGCAATTTTATGACCTAAATTATTTTATATAGCCATTGTGAATCTAAAATATCGCTAAACCTTTTATAGGAAAAATTATTTACTCTAAAGGTATTATGGTATTCAACAGAATTGCCAGGATACCAAATTACCAAATCTAGTTTTATAACGGGATAGAGGACGTTTCTGAGTTGCTTTTAGAACCTGGCATAATAGCTTTAGGCTCTAAAAGGTTCTATACTGGTGGAACCGCTAGAGGGCGAAGCTAGCGTTTATTTCTTATGGTTTTATAATGAGTTTAATACATAGGTTGCCACCACCAATTGGAGAGTCCCATTTAGGAGGTCTAAGGGGTATATAAGGGTAATGGGAACGTGCTAGCGACCAAACATTGAAACTAATGGTTTTAAGGAAAGGCGCTGGCAACCTTTTAGCTTCTGCTATAAATAAAGAAATGTTACTTGGGCTGGCCACGCGGTATTTAGCCTGGAAAAGAGGTGAAGCAGCGCTTCACACCTGCGTCATTGGACGAGCCGCCACTGAAAAATTCTAGAGTTCATTTACACCCAAATTATATTCGTGATTAATATCCACATAAAATAAGAATTTTTTAATGTCTTACAAAATCCTGACTAAAATCAATTTAATTTATATTCTTAAAAGGGTTCGGTCGCGCCGCGCTCTGGATCAGTGGGCACGTATTAAATCTTCCTGAAAACTGAAAAGTTTTATTTGGAAATTCGACTTTAAAAACTTTCTCGGAAGTGTCTCTAGACTCCGAGTTTCGTGAGCGAGACATTTTTAAAGTTAAATAATGAATAGAAAATGGCAAGGATGGGTATTTTAAAATTAAAATATTTTGAATCGCTATCTAATGAGTAAGAAGAAGCGTCATCACATTTCTCTTGTCTGGTCGAGATGTCATTCCCGCTATGATAAACAGCAGTACCTAAGATATGCAATAACTTCTTTTTTGTGGTATTTTGTAAATTTTTCTTTCTACTAATAAGCGATAATCAATTGTTAGTATAGTTTTTGCAAAGTCAGTTGAACAAAGAAAAAGCCGACCATCGGCATATCCTTTATAGAAAGTGATATGAGCGGCGGTAGATATATACTCATGAAAATTATTTCATTTAATTATGGCGTAAACTAAAGAAATAAAAATAGATAATAAAGCTTTCTATTCCTACACCTACAGGAACGACACTGATTTATTTTATAACTCTGCATACCGCCGACCAAAGGGGTCCGGAAAAGCACACCCGAAAGCAATTAAAAGCGCATCTCAAAAAAATCTGCCAATCAGGTGCCGTTTATCCACCTGTGCTCGGTCGGTGGGAAAACAAATACTTTGTGGTCGGACTGCAAAGAGTCGCGCCTCTTCTCAGTCGGTAGAGTTGAAATTATACCAGGACGATTTCATATGAATTTGGATAACTTTTGAAGGGCAGAATGAAGCAAAATTTCATGAAATCGATAGAACCCCGTATTAGGAGTTATTCAAGTGACTTTGCAAAAACTATAACGACTTATTGCAATAAGGCCGGGCAATAATAGTGCCGGGCACTTTCAAAATTGACATACCAAAGTCGAATTCATAAATCCAGTCGTTTATTTTCCATTAATAGTGGCGGCACTATTAATTCCGGCTCTTATAATACACAAAGGCATAATTTTAAAAGAAGACAGCTGTTCTTATATAATACGAAACTGTCAGAATAGTGCCCGGCACAATTACTGCATGGCTTTCTTGCAATAAATACCTATTATGCTCAATATGCCCTTATCTCTGACTTTGCTTAACCAAGAATTTTGTTTTATTCCAGGTCTTTCTATTTTCCCCAGAAGAATAAGATTTGAGATAACTCGGGGTCAATACCTGGGTCAAACTTATAGATTTAAAGAGAATCAGGGCTCATAATATAGTAAATGAAGCCTTCAAAATACCTCATTTTTTGAGGTAGCCAGGCCTGGACGGGGCCTCGGCGGCCCAGCCGGGGCTTTGGGCTACTTTGGGCCTGGATATACGGATGTAAAAGTTATTGTTAGTATTTGTTAGATCTTTCCCTGTTCTTGTCAGAGAATATCATTATTTGGTAAGTGGGCCCCTTCTTTGATCAAAAAAAAAGGTAATATAACTGACCACATTACTAAGATGATTACTTACTTTAATTTATATTTAATGATTGATTGTTGAATAATCTAGTAAGTAGCCTTAAGAAAACTGCCTAGATTTTGCTTAAAGTTCAATTGAACTGCAAATATTGCTTTTGTAACAGTGTGAACAGTGATAACTTATAAATAAATTGTTTTTACCAACACTTTTTTTTCTGGTGACGAGCATGCTTGAAAACAGAAAAATGAGTTTCAATATATTCCGAAAACCGCAATTATTGAAGCAAATTGTTCAAAATTTAGTTATAAATTTTTTGTTATCCCTAAATTTTTACCTAAAATAGACTTTATTTTTCAAAAATTTTCGGCGCAAGTTAAGTTTCATATAGTGCTAAACTTCTGAAATTTACTGAAACCCAAATTTTTTTTGTTTTTTTTGCCTCATTGCATCCACCCCTTCCCCCATTACTGGTTATGGGGCCCTTGACTTTGGCTTTGGCCCGCCGGGACCCCTACGTACCCAGTCCGGCCCAGGTCGCTCAATCAATGAGTAGGAAATGGCATAGATAAAAAAATAAACATGTTTCGAGGCCACCTCCATAAACCTAGCAAGCCCACCTTAATAAAAATTTAAAAAATGTATTCCAGAATTATGTGCTAATTTCGTCCACTTTTTAAAATTTTTGTGCTCCTTTGGTTTCCACGGAAATTTAAAAAAATGATTGGCGTGCTAGCTTTATATAAAGCTAGCAAGCCCATACAGAAATAATCAATATTTTTATAATATTTATATGCGAAAATTAAGTGCTTTTTATGTGTTCCCGTTTGCTAAAAACAAAATTCCATTTATCAAGTTTTTAACCTTTTTTTTTAAAGAAAATGTGTGGGCTGACTAGGTTTATATAAACCTAGCAAGCCCACCTCAATAAAAATAAATAAAATACATTCCAGAATTATGTGCTTTTTATGTGCTAATTTCGTCCACTTTTTAAAATTTTTGTGCTCTTTTGGTTTCCACGGAAATTTAAAAACATGATTGGCGTGCTAGCTTTAAATAAAGCTAGCAAGCCCATACAGAAATAATCAATATTTTTATAATATTTATATGCGAAAATTAAGTGTTTTTTATGTGCTCCCGTTTGCTAAAAACAAAATTCCATTTACCAAGTTTTTAAGCTTTTTTTTTTTAAATGTGTGGGCTGGCTAGGTTTATATAAACCTAGCAAGCCCACCTCAATAAAAATAAATAAAATACATTCCAGAATTATGTGCTAATTTCGTCCACGTTTTAAAATTTTTCTGCTCCTTTGGTTTCCACGGAAATTTAAAAAAGTTATTGACGTGCTGGCTTTATATAAAGCTAGCAAGCCAATACAGAAATAATAAATATTTTTATGCCCACCACAATAAAAATTCAAAAAAATTTATTCCAGAATTATGTGCTTTTTATGTGCTAATTTCGTTCACTTTTTAAAATTTTTGTGGTTCTTTGGTTTCCACGGAAATTTAAAAAAATGATTGGCGTGCTAGGTATATATAAACCTAGCCAGCCCACACATTTTTTTTAAAAAATGCTTAAAAACTTGGTAAATGGAATTTTGTTTTTAGCAAACGGAAGCACATAAAAAGCACTTAATTTTCGCATATAAATATTATAATAGTTATTTAAACAACAAGGTTTGAAAACGACTCTTTGCACACGATCGAGACAGTTTGGTAGACCGAGCCTAAGGCGAGGTCTACAAGTCGAGGGAGTGTGCAAAGAGGTTTTCAAACGAGTTTTTTACAATATTTTTTATACGACTGCTAATAAAGAAAGAAAAATCAAATTTTAATTTAACTTGTTTTTATTTCCGACATTTTTACAACAAAACTTTAAAAATTCAATAATTTTTTGACGTATGTTACGGAACTAAGCCAACTTATATTGATGGGTGACAACAACAAAAATCACAATGACGGGAGACCCGTATGCAGAAATGACATAGGCGTGCGCAAAAATGACATAAGCGTGTGAAAAACGTTTTGCACACAGCGTGCGCAAAATGCCATTTTCAGATCGTGTTCTCCGTGCGCAAAACCCCCTTTTACAAGACAGTCGTATAAAAAAATATTTATTATTTCTGTATGGGCTTGCTAGCTTTATATAAAGCTAGCACGGCAATCATTTTTTTAAATTTCCGTGGAAACCAAAGGAGCACAAAAATTTTAAAAAGTGGACGAAATAAGCACATTAAAAGCACATAATTTTGGAATAAATTTTTTTAATTTTTATTGAGGTGGGCATAAAAATATTTATTATTTCTGTATTGTAGTACGTCAATCATTTTTTTAAATTTCCGTGAAAACCAAAGGAGCACAAAAATTTTAAAAAGTGGACGAAATTAGCACATAAAGAGCACATAATTCTGGAATGTATTTTATTTATTTTTATTGAGGTGAACTTGCTAGGTTTATATAAACCTAGCCAGCCCACACATTTTTTAAAAAAAAAAGCTTAAAAAAATTGGTAAATGGAATTTTGTTTTGAGCAAACGGAAGCACATAAAAAGCACTTAATTTTCGAATATAAATATTATAAAAATATTTATTATTTCTGTATGGGTTTGCTAGCTTTATATAAAGCTAGCACGTCAATCATTTTTTTTTAAGTTTCCGTGGAAACCAAAGGAGCACAAAAATTTTAAAAAGTGGACGAAATTAGCACATAAAGAGCACATAATTCTGGAATGTATTTTATTTATTTTTATTGAGGTGGGCTTGCTAGGTTTATATAAACCTAGCCAGCCCACACATTTTTTTTTAAAAGCTTAAAAACTTGATAAATGAAATTTTGTTTTTAGTAAACGGGAGCACATAAAAAGCACTTAATTTTCGCATATAAATATTATAAAAATATTAATTATTTCTGTATGGGCTTGCTAGCTTTATATAAAGCTAGCACGCCAATCATGTTTTTAAATTTCCGTGGAAACCAAAGGAGCACAAAAATTTTAAAAAGTGGAGGAAATTAGCACATAAAAAGCACATAATTCTGGAATGTATTTTATTTATTTTTATTGAGGTGGGCTTGCTAGGTTTATATAAACCTAGCCAGCCCACACATTTTCTTTAAAAAAAAAAGGTTAAAAACTTGATAAATGGAATTTTGTTTTTAGCAAACGGGAGCACATAAAAAGCACTTAATTTTCGCATATAAATATTATAAAAATATTGATTATTTCTGTATGGGCTTGCTAGCTTTATATAAAGCTAGCACGCCAATCATTTTTTTAAATTTCCGTGGAAACCAAAGGAGCACAAAAATTTTTAAAAGTGGACGAAATTAGCACATAAAAAGCACATAATTCTGGAATACATTTTTTAAATTTTTATTGAGGTGGGCTTGCTAGGTTTATGGAGGTTTTCGAGACCATTATATTTATGGGGGAAGTGTAGATGTACAGGGTGGGCCAAATTCGATGTTTTTTGCTGGTTTTAGGTATTTCTAGCCGAGATACATAAAAACGAGTGGACATATCCTGGGCTCGATTTTCAAGACGTCTTCGAATATCAAAACCGCTTCTTGATAAACTAAAATCTCGTAGTTTTTTAGCTACAAGGGGATTTTGAAAAGTCTGCATTTATGGAGGTGACCTATAACTTTTTTATTTATGAAAATTTCATTTTGGTGTAAGATGGTTTCTTGCAGGTTTTTTTATGGAGAACCCAACTGTCAAACTAAATTTTATGCGTCACTGTTAGTTTTTGAGATATTACAAAAAATTTTAATTTTCTTACGGAATGACCCATTTTTTGTTTTTGTTTCGAAATCTACGTCAAATTTTCTGTTTAACGATATGTCATAAATATCTTGAAAACTGCGTAACGAACTGTCATTCATGACATATCGTTAAACAGAAAATTTGACGTAGATTTCAAAACAAAAACAAAAAATGAGTCATTTCATAAGAAAATTTAAACTTTTTTTAATATCTCAAAAACTAAAAGTGACAGATAAAAATTAGTTTGACAGTTGGATTCTTCATAAAAAAAAACCTGTAAAAAAGCATCTTACACCAAAATGAAAATTTCATAAATAAAAAAGTTATAGGCCAACTCCATAAATGCAGACTTTTCAAAATCCCCTCGTAGCTAAAAAACTACAAGGTTTATCAAAAAGCGGTTTTGATATTTGAAGACGTCTTGAAAATCGAGCCCAGGACATCCACTCGTTTTTGTGTATCTTGGCTAGAAATACCTAAAACCAGCAAAAAACATCGAATTGGCCCAGTCTGTACAACGCACAGTGGAACGTTTTGAAGATCTCGGTGGACAACCCCTGAGCAACATTAACACTTTTAATGCTTAATTTTTTTAGCTTTAAAATAACATAAAATATTTAAAAGCATTTAGTTTTTGCAATATTACCTACCTCTTATATAGGGTGATTCAGATTTTAACGATTTTAAGATTTTTTTATTCGTACTGTATGTTTTTAACGAAAATTATTTCAACAAATTTTATAACAATGAAGTAACGGTATATATTTTTTTTAGTTTTTGCAAGAAGGAATTTAAATAAAACAGTTTTGCAATATACAAGGTGTTTCAGAAAAATTTAAATAAAGCCGTTTTAGGCGGTAAGGGACGATCAAGAAAAAAAATCCACTCTCATCTGTCACTATATGAAAAATAAATGCATTAAAAATTTTAAACCTCTCACCCCTTGCCCGGGGTGAAACCAACCCCTAAAATTATATTGAGAAATGTTCATCGGATGGCATTATCTTTAAAGGGGTTTAATGTGAGAAAATTTAAAAGATATTTGGATTTTAATTTTATATAACTAAGAAAGTTTAAAAAAATATTTATTAAATTGGAAAATTCCATTTTTCATTACTTAATAATAGAATAATTAACTAACACAAGTCCATTTTATTATTATCTTGCAAACTAAACTGTGTTAATTAATTTCTCAATCTGACACAAAAAAGACAAGAAAAATATATTAGGGCAGTTCTTCAGAAAACCTGTGAAATGAGCTTTAATTTTTTTTGAAATATAAAATATTAAAAAATAAGCTTTTTATTGTCTGTTAAAAAGAAAATGCTTTAATATTTTGCATAGAGTATGTTTCCCAGAAAAAAAAAATTATATTTTTGGAGAAAAAGTAAAAATAAAAAAAGGGATTTAACAAAGCTGAGGTTATGTTAACAAAGCTGATAAATTACTCAGAAAATATATGTAGTGAACAAATTTTACATAAAAAAGTCATAACAAAACAAAAAAAACTACTTTTTATCAAAAAACACAACAAAAATAGAAAATTTTTTTAAAAAAGTATATTAACAAAACTGAGGTCAAGTTAACAAAGCTGATAAAACTACTACTACCAAATAAACAAAAATAATTATAATGAACAAAAAACCTAAAACCTATTATTTTCAAATTTTTAATCTATTCTTAAACCACTTAAATCTTAAATGAGCAACAATATAAAAAGTTAATCTACAGATTATGGTAGATAGATGGTTTGATGATTTCGTTGGGAACTTGTTAAAACTGTTTGGTTTTCACTCTCTCCAACGTCGATCACAAGCATACGAATGATCCCCGTCTGGAACACGTTCTGACAAGGAACAAGTGATCCATGATTCCCATCATACATTCTCTAGATTTAGCTTTTTTTTTTCATCTGCACCTTTTTTTCATCTTTCTTTTTTTGCCATTTTTCTAGAAATGTAATGAAATACAGTCGAACCTCTCTAACTCGAACCTCTATAACTCGAACCTCTCTATAACTCGAACCTTTTAAGTGGTCCCTGCAGTTTATATATGAATTTTAACCTCTTTAACTCGAATTTCTATAAGTCGAACTCCCCATAACTCGAACTGATTTGGTTGTCCCTTGAAGTTCGAGTTATAGAGGTTCGACTGTAATTTTGACCATGATTTTTTGATAAGATATGTTATTACATTTAATTGTTATTGTTTGAAAAAATGTTAATTCAATATAACTAGCAAAGAAATGCAATAGGAAGTAAACCCAACCCAACCTGACCCAAGCTACCGTTAATTGACTTTTTGTGTAAACGAAAAGGGCCGAAACGTTTCAACTGTCGTTTCTGCCTAATAATTGACCCCAATAATTCGAAAATACTTTTAATTTTTTTGCTACCTAAGCTTTTTCAGTAAATTATACTATAATATTCAACTTTGTTAACACATCCTCAGCTTTGTTACCACCAGTATTAACAAAGCTGATATTAACGGAGCTGAGGAATTTATTCAAATTTCCCGCCTAACTCCTTGAAAACAAAATGTTGGGATCTGCTTTTTCGCCCTGTTTTTTATTACGATTTGCGCATTATTAAGTCACATTTAGATTATTTAAGACATTTTTTGTATTGTCAGGAACTTGACAACAAAGTTGAGAAAGTGTGCTTGTCCCTTACCTGTTTTGTCACTTCAAAATTAAAAAAAATAAACATCAACACTTCACAGCGTCCACCTGCTTCTTGACAGCGAAGAATGTGACTAAAGTAAACGAAACAATGCAATGGCAGCTGCTTGTGTTGCCATATATGGATTTTAGTGCGATTTAAAAATTGGTAACAAAGCTGATGCAAAGAGGGTGTGACAACGATATTATTTTTAAAAAAATCAGAGTGTCTTTTGTTGAATATTATTATTTTGGGTCAAAATAGTTTTTTTTTGAGTTGATCTTGTTAGAACTTAACTTTATTAATGTAAATCATTAACCATAACTTTAAAAAATAAGTCGGTATGTGCTCACCTTGGGGTTGTGACATTAACAAAGCCTAAGACCTCAGCTACTATTAATACAGTAAAAATCCTTAATAATTAAAATATTTTTTCTTTTTTTGGAGAGGTAGCAGATTAGATTGCATTTTATCCTATTTTAAATTAAAAAGTAGGTTTCTGCTTCAAAAAATGAGATATTCACCCCTGTGACACTGTTTCACAGGTTTTCTGAAGAACTGCCCATTATCATATTTCTAAAACCGCATAATAATAACTCGCTCCGTTTAAAACATAATTTTTTGGATTTTTTTAACCTCAAAAAACTTCCCTTGGGGTTTGATGCATATGCATTTTTATTAAGCTTGGTTAAGCTTGTGACAGAGTAAAAGGTTACTGTTTACAAAAATTCGTGAAAGTCGAAAGTTTCAAAAACCCAATGAACCCATCGTACAGACATACATAGGGCATATTCTTAAATTACGTAACCCCTCCTCCGCCCTCCGTAATGCATTTTTAAGAAAAAATATATTCAAGAATCATAAAAGTGTAACGCAAGGTTAACCCCCCTTCCCCCCTTGAGCGTTACATACTTTAGGAATCGGCCCATACACATAGGTACATGGGATAGGGTGTCTCAGATAAAAGTAACTACAAGGGGGTTTATGAGGATTTAGGAGACGGTAAGACATACCAATTTTGGTAAAAAAGTGGCGCTATTCCGAGCTGTATCAAAGAAAACATTTATATGCGTTTTCAAAATATTGAGAAATAAATGGATCCATGAGGGATCTGATACCTTCCTAGCTAGCCTATTAGCACACTTCAAGTGAAGCCATGATAGTATATCAGCTTTGAAAAGTTTTTTGTATATATCTGAGAAACTGAAGCTCTTACGAAGATTTTAGTTATAACACGAATTATTGAGCTAAATATAGTCTACTATATTACGAAAACTGTATATTGATACGATGCTCCGTTAAAAAGATAGATTTTTAAAAAATTTTAATTGTCAAAAAACATTAATAGATTTTGACCAAAATCTAATCAGCTCGTAAGAGTGTCGAGCACTATTTTACCTGAACATTTTATAAAAATCGGTTCAGCGGTTTAGGAGCTATCGTGTTACGGACAGAAATAATATAGACACACACACAGACACGCAGACAGACATCAAGACGATATTGCTAGGATCGGTCAAAATACACCCAAATGAAACATTTTCAGCGTTATCTAAAAAAAAAAATTTTCGCCGAAAATAATACCTATTAATAATACCATTGCTATGCGGGTTAGGAAGGCAAAAACTAAAAATTGTGACTTTTTGAAAAAATAAAGTCCTAAAAAAATTGTTAACGTCATTTTATTGGCCTAGTCATATTTATATAGTTTTATTCAATTTGTTTTAAAGAAGGCGACAATATTTTAATTTTTAGAATACCACAATTTAAGTTTTTAAGCATTATTTTGAAACCCCCTGTAGATATTTTTAACTTCGACACTGCATCCGATTAAGCTCGCAATAGCGCCACTTTTTTCCTTTTGAACGAATATCGTAAGTGTTACCGTTTCTGAAAATCCCACAAAGCCTTATGTACTTACTTTTATCTGGACACCCTGTAGACAAAACACATTCGTGATATAGAAAAATGCACAAAGATTGACTAATTTAGGTTAGAAAATCCCCAAAGGGCACATTTGTGAAGGTATCAAAAAGAAAATGTCATTAAACACAAATAATAAGTTTTATATTTGTAGAGTTGCAGGCTAACAAAATAATTAAGTACAAGTTTACCGCAAAAAAAGGACAAAATTTCAATACTGCGTCAGAAAGTAGAGATTTCGGTTAATTAGAAAATAATAAAACTAACATTAACAAATTCTAACAAACTAAAGTTTCAGTCCAACAAAAACTATATAAAAATAAAATTTTCCTTACCAAAACATTAGCGAATTCATAAAATAATAGCAAGTAAAATACTGCAATAATGACAGTCAAAATACTTCCCTAGTCTTAAGGCCATGTCACTCTAAAAATGCCTGGCACTTGTTTTACTCCAGCGCTTACTAAGCCGGAAAAAACCATATTGTTTTAAAGCATTGCCCATACCTAAGATTAAAATGTCTAAGCAGAAAATTTTTAAGATGCAACTTTCAATGCAAATATCTTGACAACCAGAGGGGATAAAAAAAAGAATATTTTGGATCTAGGATGTATGGAATATGCTCTTTAATTGTAGGTAGCTGAAATGTTAATTTAGTGTACTTAACCATGCCCACCTAGATTAGTCAAATGTTCCACTGTGCAACGCCGACTCTGAGGGAATATTGTCATTTTCCACGAAACGGTATGATTAACAGACTCTGAGAGAATATCGTCATTTTCCACGATATTTGCATGTATTCTGTGCTTATTCACTTTTCTTAATAATTACCCTCATTTTGGCTATTTATAAAGGCACAGGGTAAATACCCCATTTATAAATACCCTTCCCGCTGGGTATTTACCCGCCCCACATCCATATCAGCAACCACTTGGAATCTGGCCCATATATGAGGTGTTGAAAACCAGAGCGGACCATCCACTGACTGACTTAAACAAAGAAAAAATGGTTTTAAAAAAATACTCATTTTTAATTATTTTTTTATATTAATTAAGGTTTTATTTGATTTTAGTTTAAGAATTAGGGTAAGAATTCTAAAAATAATATATACTTTAATGTAGCTAAGGCAATAATATCATATTTTGAAAAAAACTTGCCTTGGTCTGATAATTATCATTTTTTGGGATGGTGCGCTCTGATTCTCTAAGTTAGGGTCACTGCATCCTGGAAGCCTTTTTTTCAGGCACGTGACACTTCTACACAGTCCTCCACAATCCCTCGCAATTCCTCACAATCTTACCACAATCCCTCACAATCTTTACACAATCTTAGCAAAAGATTGTGGATTTTCACAATCGGTGTACACATTTTGGGTTAGCTGTTCACCCCTTGGTTAACTTTTTTATTACATATGTTTAATGCTAGGTTAGGTAGATTTGTTCAAATACTAAACTTTTTGTAAATGCAATATTGTGTTGATAAATATTTTATTTTATTTTATTTATTTATTTTATTTTAACAATAAATTTTAGCACAATTTGTGCAATTTAACAGTTTTAAAATGGTTTCAACCACAGAATTCAAAATCCATCTAGAAGTATGTGGTTTCAACAACTTAATTTCCATTTGTCAAAACTGGTAGGTAGTTCATACCTCAGTTCATACTTTTGGATTTGCACACTTTTCCTTTTAAAAAATTCATTTCATAACAGTGATTGTTATTACCAGCTACTTCAATAACGCCTAAAAGCAATTGTCCCGTCGGCAATACCCAACGGAAATCGCCTCACCTTTATCCGGCTCGAAGGACCAAAACTTTTATATAAGATAATATAAGCATGAAAGATTTAAATTGGGTAAAAAATATCTTTAATTTAACTATAATACAAAATTTTTAAAAAACAATATTTTATTAGGGGTGAACAGCTGAACCAAATTTGCATATGTAGAAATTGGTTCAGTGGTATCGTGGGTTCATTGGGGTGGGTCAATTTTTTAATTTATTGTCAGGGCACTTTAATAGTGTGTTTTTTATATTACTTATTAAATAAATAAAAAATTTATTGAAACATTGGCCCTTATTTCACAGAGTTTTTTTTAACCCATAAAACTAATGCCAACAATTTTTTATGGTTATTTTTATTGTTTATTTTCACTATCCCATGCCAGAAAAATAATAGAAAACCAAGACATTGTGCTCAATTAAAAATCCATGTTTTCCTGTATTATCTATTCCAACGCTGTTTTTAACTTACCTGGGTTATTTATTTACACGTTTTTATCGTCACCAATTAATGTAAACACTACATTATCGAGTGATTCACGCGGCATGCCCGAATATAAACAAAAACCTAGATCGAGCCGATAACGGCCTTGAAACACATAAATAAACTAATCTATTATTAATTTTTATAACACCACCCTGCTGAGAGCACTTCATGCTCATTTTCAAACTAAAAATGCGCAAGCGCGCTGCCCTATAATCAGCTGGACCATAAATTTTCATTTGGTGTGGTGGCGAAAGTTTTATTTTTTGTGGCTAATGGAAAAGCTAGTTTGGGTCCCCTACTCTTGAAGTCAAAAATCAGAAGGTTTCTTGGCAGTGGCGTAGCCAGCCGTGTTGCGTGGGTTCCGGGAACACAAACACTGGCCTTGTAGGTGCCAGAACAGAATGAAAAAAATCCGATAAATTAATAAGGGCTTTGCATAGAGGGGGGAAGGGGCTCAGTCGTCGCGTTATGCAGATTTACAGGGAGGTGAGAGGGTATATTGGATCGCGTTATGTAACGTCCTTTATTTCCTACGACCATATACGAAAAAAGCGAAATGTGCACTTTTTTATGTTTTAGAAAGGTGCAGATCTCACACGCATATTGATTATTATTTTCATTTGTAGAGACGAAAATATTTTCATCTTTAGGGAATAAAGGAAAATACCTCGAAATTCTATGGCATTGTAAATGCCAATTATAATTTTGACAAACATAGTTCCTCTCTAAAGCAGAAAAATACTTTCATCTCTATAACTAAAATAGTAAAAGTTGATTTAAACAAAAATAACAAATAAATACCGGTTAGTTATAATGTCTTGCTCTTTTAGAAAAAATAGCACACATAAAATATAACTCAATAAAAAGTGACTTTCTTTTACTCGTGTAATTTTCGCACAATCTTGTTAGTTTCTTTGTTTTGTAATATTATTACGTATAATAGAAAACAATAAATTTTTATTCAAATTGCCTTTTCTAAATTTAAACCATAGAAGTCAGAGAAGTTCTGACCACCTACATGCACCGTATGAACAGTCTAATCTCGCTTTGTGAATCTCGCTTAACTTCAGCGTTACTCATTCCTTTGCACCGTAGGCGGCTCGGACTATCGAGATTAAAATTGCGGCAACACTGGAATTTTTCGGTCTTTTGTGCACGTCGTAGGTTTGCTGACTGTCCAGCTGATTTTTGTTTATGTTCTCTACTTTCAATGATAAATATGTGCTTTAAAGTTTATTAATATTAACGTAAAGTTTATTGCCCGTGAATAAAGAAACAACAATTTTTCGTGGCTAAGCGGGCACAGAAAGATTTTGTTTCTCCTGTATTTTTCCGTGGACAGCTCTACCCCCACGGGGGTCCAAGACAAGAGAAACAAGATCTTTTTATGCCCGCTTAGCCACGAAAAATTGTTGTTGTAATTATATTTTGTTTTTTAAGACTGCTGGCTTGTAAACTTGCTATACTAGCTATATGTTACATTTATAATTTTTTGAATAAAAAACTAACTAGGTATTCCACCTATTTCGATTTTTTTAATTATTATCAATGTGCATCGTGAAAATACTTTCACTTTACACCTTTATCTTTGACCCTCATCCCTATTATATTGATTGAGATATACAGTGGAACTCAGATATAGCAAACCCATTTAAATTAAACAATTTCCCCATAAGTAAATAAAATTTACAGGATCATTCTTGGTATTTCGGTGCCTTTTGCAGGGGTAATTTAAGAGATTTAAAAAAACATCTATAAAAGTTACATAGTTTTTCCATGCCTATTATTTTTTGAAGTATGTCAAAGATATCAAATGCTTTTTCTTATGTCAAACATTAAGAGCAACTTTGTTAAGTTAAAGGGAACGCCCTGCATATTTTCTATCAAAATGAAAGATGTATTTCCCCTGGGTCACTGTTCGTTTTTCAAAAGCACACTTTTTGAAGATATTTTGATCAAAAACCTTAATTTTGAATGACATTTTTTTCAAATGACACTTTTCAAAAACATTTTTTTTGAAAACAATTATTTTAAATAAAGTTTTTTCAAAAACATTTTTTTTAAATGGATTTATTTTTTGAATTTTTTTGACATTTTCTTCGAATGACATTTTCTTTGAATGATATTTTTTTTTAAAACATTTTGTTTGAATGAGATTTTTTCGAATACATTTTACAACCTTTTTTTTAAAGCAAATATGCTGGTTCGTTTCGGTTTGGTTCAGATTCACACCCTCTAGGATCTTGAGAAAGAAGTCAAGGAAGTTTTTTTTGCAAAAATATGTTAGAATGAAGCCCCTTTGTCGAACTATATATGTTTTCGAAAAAATGTTATTCAAAAAAAACTTCATTTGAAATAATTGTTATGAAAAAAATATTTTCAAAAAAGTATCAATTGAAATTTAGGTTTTCGATCAAAATCTCTTCAAAAAAAGTGTTTTCAAAAAGTATGTAATACGGTCAGTCGTTTTTGAGGTGTATTATTTTCAAATTGCTAATTTATATAGGGTGTTTCGTTTAACTAACTAATATTTTAATGTTATAAAAAAAGTTATCATTTACATGTATACCCTAACTCAAATATTTGTTAAAATGATAGGTCGTTTATTGATACACCGTGGCCACATCCGTCGAGGAGAGCCAAAGTTTATGATGTCCAATTTAATATACAGGGTTCTTTTTTCAAAGGTATTGTATTGTATTGTATCTTTGTTGTCTGAATTCATATGACAAGAAATTCAGGTTTTACAGCATTAAAAAAAAACCTAAATAATATATACTTAACATAGGCCTTTTTGGGTATACTAATATAACTTGTTTTAGATGGTCTCTGAAATATCTTTACAACCATGTAAAAATTTTAAAAATATATCGATTAGTTTTTGATATATTTGCCTTCAAATTTAACATAGACTGATAAAATAAAACTTACGTTAAACAAATATAAAATTTTGATTTTATTTTTGTTTAATCAGTAATGGTAAATTTGAAAATTTCAATATAAAAATATCTCAAAAACTGTAAAGACACCAGCAGTTCTTCAAAACAAGGTGTGTCACTTGACACACTTTCACAATTTATACTATAGAGGTAACAAAGTTTACCCCTCGAATTAATAGGGCATGGATATCGCTTCAAAAATTTCAAGATATAGACAAAAAAGTGTTCTTCTTTGCAAAGAACATCGACGTGTCCTAGGATTTTTCCAAAAACGTACGATAAATACTTGAAAAATCCTCTGTTACCTTTAAAAAACAGCCTGTATATTGATCGTCTTCGATAAACAATTCATCTTCAATCTCCATTAACATTCCCCAGGATAATTATAACTTTGCTTCAAAAAACTACAAAAAAAAACAATAAAACAAAACTGCCTTTTTATCTTTTCTGTTTACAATCACCCGCTTCAGCCATCAAAATCGGGGGGCTAAGCGTTGTTTTAATCCGGCTTAAGTGCACGGTGCTTAGCAAAATGGCCGTCCAATCGCGTTTAAACCCATAATCTCGCTTATGTGCTTACGGTGCATATGAGGGTAAGATATAAACAATTAAAGGCTTTTTAATAAAAATGGTTTATTTTTTTGTGTATGGATCCGTTACTGCACAATTCCCTTTTTAAAAAATTTTGGCTTATTGGAAAGTTAAAGCATTAGACTATAGGTAGTGGCGTACCTATCGAAAAGAACGCCTTGCAACTTTTTTTGCTCCTTTTACATATTTGTAATAAATTAAAAAATATGAATATATTTTTAGTATAATTTATTTCCAAGGTGTAGTGAAACAGTTTTCAGGACAGGTTCTTTTTGGTGAAAAAGAAAACAGTGGTCCGACTTGTTTGGTTGTAATGGTTTTTATTGATGGAATGTTAGAGAAGACCAGGCAATTGATGAAAAAAACGCGTTTTACACTAACAGAAAATGGCCGCAATGGCTGTTTTCTAGCACCGTGAAGTGACGAGTGTGCTTGTTGACGTTACGCGTAGATCGCACGAAAACGATGTTACGGTTGACGGCACAATTCTCCCCCTCCAACACACATATCGTCGCGGCTCTGCGTGGTGGGAAGACAAGACATTTTTATAAAGAAAAACCACGCCTTTTATGCCACAAAGGTTCTTGGGGGCCCCTAAAATTCCCCTCTGTATTTTACTTCCATGCTATAGGACCCTAAAATTTACATCCTGCTAAAATTCAAAATTCCGCTATTAAAAAATGCCCATTTTTTTTACCCGAAAAGCCTGTCTTGACGTCTGTTAAAAATACGTCAAATATAGTAATTTGGCTAAAAAAATAACCAAGAATGTTAAAATACTCCATGGAAAAGATTATATAAATGATAAAAGCATATTTTGGCAACCTCTTACTAATCAAGATATTATAAATACAATCAACAGCTTAACAAGTAACTCCAGTCCAGGCGTAGATAATTTTCAATCCAAAACATTAAAAACTATAAAACATATCATTGCCCCCACACTTGCACACATATTTAACTTATGTTTAAAACAAGGTATCTTTCCTAAACAACTAAAAACAGCTGTTGTTGTACCCATACACAAAAGTGACTCTCCTCTGTTATGTGATAATTACCGACCAATTTCTTTACTTAGCAATATCACGAAAATTTTTGAAAAATGCTTAAAAAAACAGATTATGAATTTTTTTGAAACCAGTAATGTTCTACATAAACAACAATTTGGCTTTCGTGAACACATAGGAACAAAAAACGCGATTTTTGATCTAAATAATTCTATATGTACATCTTTAGATAAAAAGAAAAAAGTTATTGCTACCTTTCTAGACCTAAAAAAAGCTTTTGACACTGTGTCAGATGTAAAACTTTTAGAAATTTTAGAAAATGCAGGAATAAGAGGTATTTGTCTTACTCTCTTTAAAAACTACCTAACAGAAAGAGAACAAATGGTCAAAATCCAAAATGAACTAAGCAAAACACAGTATATTGAATGTGGGGTTCCTCAAGGGAAGGTACTGGGACCAATACTTTTTATCCTATACTTAAATGTAGTTTTAAAAACCAAACTTCATTAAATAAAAGGTCATATAATTTCATATGCTGATGACACTGTATTTATAGTTGAAGGAAAAATTGGAAAGAAGCAAAACTCAATTCAGAAAAAGGACTATCAATTATAAAAAACAATTTAGACGCCATATTATTAACAGTTAATGTCAAAAAAACAAACTTCATTACATTTTCATGCTATAAAGATACATTACCAGAATTTCAAAATATCACAATACATAAACCAACTTGTCAGGTTAACTGCAATAGCTGCCAAAGTAAAATAGAGAGAGTTCAAAGCACAAAGTACTTAGGAGTCCATATTGATCAAAATTTAAAATGGCAGGACCATGTTGACATATTAAGAAAAAAATTAAGATATATTGTGTATAAACTTAGAATAATATCAAATATCGTTACTATAAAACTAGCAAGAATTTTCTACTTTGCACTTTTTTAATCAATAATTCCTTATGGAATAATTGCCTGGGGAGGAATGTATAAAAATCATTTACAACATCTCTGGTCACTTCAAAAATATGCAATTAAAGTCATTTTCAAAAAACGATTTAGATATTCCTCCAAAACTCTTTTTAAGCAACATGCTATTCTTCCTATAAGATTTCTATTTTTTAAAACTGCTGCAATTTATTTTAAAAAATATCCTAACATTATTCCTAAAATTAATCATAATCACCAAACAAGAAAGAATAACAAAAATTTTGAGACATGTAGATACAACTTGACCTTGTCCCAAAGACAGGCTATATATATATATATATATATATATATATATATATATATATATATATATATATATAGGGCCAAAAATAATTATTTCATTGCCACAAAAAAACAAAACTCTAAGTTTACCTTCTTTTAAACAAAAGTTAAAATATGAAATCTTAAAAAATTATGAATATTATGAGAACTTTATGTAAAACTATAAAGAAAAAAGATACCTCGGCTACTAATTATATGATTTTAAATATTTAAATATAGTAATATATATTATATATAGGTATATATGTTTCTGATTTAATTAGGAAAATATTTTAAGTGTGAATGGATGCACGATTGTGGCTATGTGTGATGGTATAACTATCTATAAGTATGTTTACTATAAAAAATTTATTTAAATACCTAATTCACTTATAAATTTAAATCTTGATCTTATTTTTGTGATAGCTTAATTATTTAAGAGTTTTTTGAATTTAATTTTAGATTTTAAATCTATAAGACCACTTAACCTATAGGTCATATTGGGTTGATTAATATTATTAATTATCTTTCTTACGTTTTTTTTTACTAGTTTTAAGATTAATTTTTTAAGAAAATACTGAACAAAAAATAATAATACGTAATATATTTATGTAAAAACATTTCTATATAGAACAATAATAATGCAGCTTAACAAAAATGCAAATTTAATTTGCTGCATTGAATATAAAATGTAAAATTTTTGAAAATTAGTAAAGAAATTTTGTAAAAATTTATAATGATAAAGAATCTTGAATCTTAGGGAATTTTTTCCGATACTAGAGCCCTACGCCACTGAGGATTGATTTTAAACTGCTCTTCAAAAATACGTGTCCAGTGTAAATGCTGCTCGTAGTTTAAACGCACCGATTTTTTATTGTTTATCTCTTTGATTTGACATTTATTAAAAATCGAAGAAACTGAAAATGGTTGTTTATTTTGTACGTTTTCCATTTTCCACGATTTTCAGGTTCTAATTCATGGCCTGAAATCATGGAGATTAACATAGAGTCGGCCGTAAGACTGTGCCCTGTCTCAGTAGACGATGAGCATCTTTGTTGCATTCAGAGCAATACCCTCAGCAATACTATTCAAGTAGCCAACAACCAAGCCTATCAAGTAAGAATACACCCTTTTTTGCACCATACCATATACTTCACTATTTTTTTTACCTCCAGGTTAACCATGCTCTTCCACTTAACTGCTGCCAAAACACAGTATTTTCTTCTGTAGCTGTTCCTTTAATAAACTACCTCTTGGAAGGTTGTGATGTCTCAGTGGTTACTTGCGGCCAGTCAGGAACTGGCAAGACTTATACTTTATATGGACCAGGTAGGTCATGGTGTTCAGCTAATTCTTTATTATTACTTGAATGGAATGAGTAGCCCACATTCATACCTCTATGTCCTCAGTCCTGAAAAGTTTAGCTTCCTTTAGTTCCTTTCCTTTTTTTGATAAGTACCAGTTTTTTTCTTAAGCCACCGTTTTTATGTTTTGTTTATTCAGCTGGAACTTGCAAATCATTAATTATGATAATAAGTTTTGTTTAAAAAATAAATTTAATGTTTATAAAAAGTCCAGACCTTTCCACAAAAACTATAGCATTTTTGTTAATGTTAAAAATGTCCTAAATTTGAAACGATGTCCTGAAAATTTGGTTCTGTTTCAAGAAATTCATAAACCTGGCAACCTTAGTTAAGGTAAGGGCTAAAGCCGAGGGGTGATCAGCTCAACCTAATTTGTACATCATCCTACAGGACTTTAATAAATTTTTGGTCCTGGATAGTCCTGTACAAGTCCTGTATAGTCCTGCCTGTGTGGTCCTGTATAGTCCTGTGGCTGAAAAGGAGCCCAAAAAAAAATTCATGACAAAAACAAAAAAGGTCATCACATCTTAACTTTTGTTTTTCTTAGAGAGCCAATTTGCCTTTGCCGGCCTTAGTACTTAATCATGCTCAGAGCACCCCTTAGAAGCCAGTACCCTTGGGGTCCTGTATAGTCCTGTGGCAGTTCTGAGGAAGTCCTGTATAGTTCTGTGGAGTCCTGTATAGTCCTGTGGGGTCCTGTAGAAAAATTTGTACACCTACTGTGGGCAGCTCATCACCCCTTTGGCTAAGTAGGGTGCGGCAAAACAAATTGTGCAGTTTTGAATGGCTAATAAAAAAAATTGGCTTGGCACAACATACAAAAAAATGACACTCCTGAAATAGCTGTACAAATTTTGTTTAAAATCCTTTGAAATACATTGAAATACTTTAAGATACATTGAAATATTTTCACATACTTTGAAATAACAAAAGAAGTGAAATTCATGTTCAGAAATTGGTGTACAAATTTTGGAGAGTGTCCTACCCCTCGACATCCCATTTGTTCACTTAAGTTTTAAAAATCACATCAGCAAGATGATGTCATCCGGAAATGATTCCAATTGATCATTTGCTTCTTTGAATTGAATAGTTTTTTATTAGCTATAAAGTTACAAAAATGATACAACTTTTTAGGTGCATCTTAATAACAAATGGAAACTAAAATATCATTTTACAAATTCAAAAGCTACATGAAACAACAAACCTTAAACTTGTAAATTTGATTGATTTAAAAATAAACTTTATATTTTATCTGAGCATCTCTTCTAATTGCTAAAATACTTAAAAAATAATTGCTTAATTAGGTAGGGTTGATCAGGACAAATGTAAACGATTTTGACCATTTTGAAAAATTTCAGATTTCAAATCAAGAAATAGACACTCCTGTTTATAAAAAAAATTTTACAAACATTTTGTGTTTATATTTGGACATTATCCTTTGTTCTATGGATAAAATTAACAAAAAAAAAAGTGCTTTTACGCAAAAAAGTTTGTTTAAAAAACTGTCATATGTTTACATTTACCCCAATAAACCAGGGTAAATGTAAACTGGTATTTTGCACCCCATTGAAGGAAACATAATAATATCAGGTGCAAATGTAAACAAGTAATTTCCTAAACTCTCTGGATTTTTCAGTAATATTTAAATAAATGTTTACATTTACCCAAAAAATTTTCATGCCTGCTAACTATCATTAGAATTGGCGCCAAAATCGAATTTAGCGCCAAATTTAAATTCTTTATTAGGACCGTTTACAACCCCTGTTTACATTTACCTGAACCGACCCTACTGGTTAATTTTTTTCTTAAGATAAAAAATATTTGATTTAAAAACAAAAAACATCTACAAATCAAACAAGTTTTTGTGGCTAATCGGATAAAAATAAGTTTTTATTTCTCTTATATTTTTCCATGAGTAGCTCAAAAGCTTAACCTCACAGGGGTCCAAGATCTAATGGACACCTAATAAGTGTTGACATTTAACTGTTTAGTCCTTATGGTACTCCTCAGAACACTGCTTGGTCAATGTGACACTGTTGCAAATTTAATCAGACCATTTTGTCTCTCATCCTACGTCTATAGTGAGGAAGCCCTTGCAAGAAGCTCAGTTTACCGAAATACGAGAGAAACTAGAACTAGAACAGGCGAGTATAAACTGCTATATATATCGATCGATGAAAAGATCAATTGCAAAGAGAAAGAAACCATCCGTGACCTACGACAGCACTTATGTCTTTCAGGCCAGAGCAACGCTGATTAGCGTTTTTACCCACCTTCAGACGTGAGCGTCAATCAGCGGAATTTTTAAGCCAAATAATACTTACAAACGTAAAATTTTAGTACCCGTAAATTAAAAAATTCAGTGCCTCGGTAGCTTAGTTGGAAGAGTGTTTGCCTGGTTAGCGAAAGGTCGTTGGTTCAAATCCAGCATGAGGTAAACTCGTTTTATTTTCTTATTTTTATTATTTATCCCTTGCCCTTATGCCACTAAATTCTCCTCGTTATATAATTTATGCCTAGGGCGCTAAAAATAACCTTTTTGAAGTGTAAACTTCTTTAGGCGCGTTTAGCACTTTTTGTGGATACTGAATTGAACTGAGCCGTCATGCTCGGCTATGTAACGATCGCGCGAAGTCGGCTAGAGTCGAATAACTGTGAGAAACAGTCAGCAGAGTGATATGATGATGCAGATGAAGGCCAGTATTATTAATTTCGCCTTGTTGAAGTTTACACTTCTGCCGTGTGGTCTTAAGCACACACAATTTTTTTAATATTTTATGGTCTTGAAGGCAAGTATCTCAAAAGCAAATTCGAAATCGAAGTTTTTGCACGGTTATAAAGACATTCAAGAGACCTTCAAAACAAGATATCACTTTTCCTATTCAAAATGTAAAGTTAAAGTTTATTACCCCTCGAAGGAGGGTCATCTTAGAGGGTTTTTCCGAAAACGCACGACATATATCCCTCTGTTACCTTTTAAAAAAAATACCCTGTATTTATTTTAAAATTTTCTTCAACCATTTTCTTACAATAATAAAAGCGTGGAAAGTAACGTTACCTACCCCAAAGAGCTCCTTGTTTTTATATATAAAAAATATTTTAATCGAATTACATTATTAATTTTTCAAAGTTGTTCTGCTAACTTATATACATCTTCATATGTTGTGTACGAGTATTTACCTATAGACAGGGTGGTTAATTAATTTTTTAGGTTTCCACTATGCAGCGAGTGAGGCAGAACAGGGTATGGTCCCTAGATTTATTAGGGAAGTTTTTACAAAATTAAAACAGTTTAGAGATAGAACATGGTCTGTGCACATCACATGGTCTCAAATTTGTGGGGACACTGTGCAGGATCTTCTAGGTAAGATTTTCCAATATGTCCTATAATAACTTAACTTCTTAGGTAAAGTGGAAATCTGGGGGCGGTTGGACCCTATGGCTGTCAAATTTGACAGACGCAATCTTACTACTCTTTCCTATGAATTTCTTTATTAGTTATTTATTTTTTTAGCCTAAAAACTATCTAAGGTAAAATAAGATGGGTACAAAGTTAAAATTGAGGATTAAAAACATTCTCCTGTATCCTTAATTTTTTAATCATAAATCTAGCTAGATTTTCAACTGCAGGTCCACTATTCCATGTATTAGGGTAAGAGGACCCATCAACATGTATCAGGGGAAGATGTGGGAATAAGAAACATTTGGGGTAATAAGAACTGTAATTTTTTCAAGGATGTCCTCACTCGAGGATACACTTAGGAGGGTACTAATTTCGACATATCCAATATGTATGGCAACATCGTGTTTGTTTTTTATTACCCCATGGGCTGGTTCTTTCTTACCCAACCAGGGGTAATAAGCAACCAACTAATTTTTTCAGGTTTACCAAGACTTTAAACTGACCATTATTAAAGTGTATTTTATTACCCAAATTTTTACCATAATTTTTAAGGAAATTTCATGGCCTATAACACATTGTACAAGGCTATTTTCTATAGAGCTTATTTTAAAAAAAATAAAAACAATGGAATTTTTTTTTTCTTTTAAAAAAATTAACCTGACCTTCGGACGCCTTTGGAATTTTAAATGTAACTCTAACTTTAATGAGGTGTACACGGTTTTAATAAAAATTTGATTGCCTATTTGACAATAATTTTTAGAGAAAGCTTAGTTTAAATAAAAAAAAAGTTTTTTTTTAAAGATATTAAAAAGTTACTTTAATGTGCGGACGCTCCTGGGGTCTTAACCTTAGCTACGATAACACTTTGTTATTTTAATAATTTTTATTTTCTACCAAAAAGTATTTTTTAAACTTTTTTCCAAATTGCTCAGTTTTTTAGAAATTTAAGTAAAATCTATAAAAACACGTATTTTTTTCGTGGTCGTTAAAAATAATCCCAATATTGAGATGCCAATGAAGTGCTTACCATTTAGTTGATCCATCTAATTGATACATCGTTTAATCGGTAATTTAATTTCCTACAATAAAGCTTTTTATAGATTGTCTCTAAACTGCTTTGTTCTTGAGAAAATTAGATAAAACCTAATAATTTTAGTTTATTTTGCATATAATATGAAAATACCTGGGAAATGGAGGGATTTCTAACTCTCTATTTATCAATCTTTATATGGCATTACAATCATTCTCAAAAATAAGTAATTTTTGGGTTAAAAAGAAAAAAATTGGGCAAAATGCAAAATGGCGGCAAAATGGTTAAAATCATAACTCGAAAAGCATTAGTCTGGCAAAAAAACAAGTATTAACATTTTTGTAGGATATTTTATTCACTTTAATTTTTGTATCTACAGAAAGCAATGTTTTTTTTTTAACTGAATTTGGACGCCATTTTTCAAAGGCGGGAGCGGACATCGCTTGAGGTCGCAAACTTATTGAAATATTAGGGACCAGCAACCCTATAATAGTGGCAAGTTTCAAAACTTTCGAACCTTTTACAACCTCAAATGTATATAATGGCTGGCTATGAACGCCTGAAATAAATAAACTATTGTCTAAATCCATTTTTTTTAATAAAAAATACCTTATATTAAGATTTTTACTTTAACTCTGGAATCCATGCAAAAAATTGGCAGAGTATCTTTAATCATTTAGGAGGTGGCAGCATTGAATGCGAAGACATCCTAGACGCCTTCCAACTGATCCAAATCGGCCTTTCAAATGTGGCGCCCAAATACGCCCACAGCCTTTTTACCATGACCTTGGAACAAAAGTGGGTCATCGATGCAAGTGTTCAACATAGAATATCTACAGCTAGTTTCGCTGATTTGGCCAGCTGCGAAAAAATGCTTGTTTACAACAACAGTGGGATGGTACAAACAGTGCCCACCGACCTAGGGTTGCAAGCTTTACAAAGCTGTATCACAACGTTGTCAGATCCATGCTATAGGCTTATTGATGTGCCGTATAGTCAGTCGGTTTTGACAACGCTGTTAAGAGACTCGTTTGGGGGAAGAGCGAAGACAGTTTTTTTGTGTTGCATGTCACCATTGGCTGGTGACTTTCATGATAGTTTGTATACTCTGCAGCTAGCCACCAGGTAGGTTATGCGGTGAAATTTGAAACAAGAGAAGCAATTTTTTTTTAAACTTGCTAATTTGTATTTTTCTATCCTTTTTAGTTTTCGGTAGAATTTGATTTCTTGCTTTAGCCTACCATTTTTTATAATACCTATTCATATTTTCTTAAAAACTTTGGGAAGAAGACTTTTTGTTAATCAAAAAATACACTATTCAGTCACACAACTGTATAGTTTTAAAGGCCATTGCAATATCCTTTACGGAAACCGAAGCTTCTTGCTGGCACGTCATTGTGAAACGCGTATCTAGGTAATCAAACAGACTGTTTATTTCAAGGCTAAATAGCGCGAACGGAATTTATCGCATTGGGTTTGCATGCATTGACCCCTCACTATGTTTCACCTAACGAGAGAAGCCGCGAAAGGGACCCTGCTCTCGGGTCAAATCAAGACCGACAGCCAATGAATTCTTATTCGTTTTCTAAGCGTACGACAAAGACAACTGCTTACATGGTTGTCTTTTCTTATACGCCCTTCTATTATATACAAATAGGTATATAACATAAAATGCCGCTTTTCTAGTACATAGGTATGCGGAAACTATATGGCTTCTGATACAGTCTTACCACTCCTACAGGTCTGGCGCTAGTTACCTCAAGTTTTAATAGTGAACTATTAACAATTTATTTAAGCTCCAAGTTCATTGGTCGCTGCAAGTAAACAAAATCCGTAAAGCTGTTTAAAATTCAACTAATGGCAAAACATTATAGACCTTTGCAACCGGTCCATCGCAGTGGCTTGTTCGGTTATTAGCTCTCTTCGTTTAAATGCAAAAATCAAACAGAGAGCGCCTCACCTTAATGGTTAATAGATCAATGAAAATGCATGGTTTTTTGACGTTTCTTGAATAAGCGCTCTCTAGTTGATTCTCGCATTTAATCGAAGAAAACCAATAACCGAACGGTCCACCGCTTGAAAAGGTCTTATATGGGGCTTGCACAGAACCGCTCTAAATTGAACTGCGATAGACTTATAGGAGATTGAATAGTTCCTTCTCTCTTTCTCGGATTATTAAAAAATACAAAAGCGGTTAACCACCTTTCTCTTTGCTTCTTATGTAAATGCCTATTCTCTCTATTTTGAGGTTAAGGTTTTTATACAGTATACGGTTTTCTTTTGTTATTATATTGTAGATTGTTTTTGGTCAGTAACTTTAAACGTTAATTTAGTTATAGTTGTGGTGTTTGATGTTAATAACAAAAAGTTTTTGTTCCAAAAAACATACTTTTGGACGCACCAAGCTTTATAGGTACCAAACTGTCATTACATGTTAAGCTAACTTGAAAATGTTTGTTGTTTTTTTCATAAAACTAAAAAAATCTTTTATCAAGGAAATTAGTTTTATACTTGCCAAAACATTAATAAAAATAAACACAAATTTTTAAAATATAACCAAAGTATAAATTTTTAACACCATTTAAGTTTTGGTTAGTTGCATGTCAAATAACTATAACAGCATATATAAAGCACAAGAATTCTTTGAATCTCTTGGATAAGATAAATAGTTTTGTTTGTGAGGGGTGGGTGGTTCATAAAGAGTAGATGGGTGTTGATTTTAGTAGTTATTGGAATATTATAATATTCTATGGACGGCTATAATATGAGCAGTTTCTGCGCAGGCAGTTTTGTTTTTCTCTCAGATTATACCAACTACCCATAAAAAGATTTGTGTTGTATAACATACTTAAAGGCTTTTTTCTCGAAGTAACATGGATACTTGTTTTCTGTTTCTTCTCGCTGATTAACGCTAATCATGACGTCATAAGTAACCACACAGGGTAACCACTGTAACCAGCCTAGCATACGTGGTTGCTTTAAGGTTATGGGCGTTTCTTTTTTTCAAACATGTTTTAAAAATTTTGATTTTTACGTTTATATTAACAAAAATCATCTGCTACTGATTGAAGATTTCTTACAACTAGTCACTCTGAGTAATCATGACGTCATTTTAAGTAACTTAGACGAGTAACTAGTAACCTGAAGGAAAATTGATTTTACCGTATTTTGTTGCTGTTATATGAAATTATGGATTTTATTATTCAAAAAACACCTTTTTTTGTTTTGAGATTATTTTACAACAATTTTTTTGTCAATTTAAGGGCTCAAATGATAAAAAATCTAGTCACAGTAAATTCATATACTACTTACGAGACTGCACCTGAACAGTCAGACGTTTTTGGACTACAATTCGCAGCAAATCAGCTGCTCAAACTTGTTTCCAATGCTGAAGAACTTTTTCAGAGACTTGTCGGTTCAGGTTAGTCTTATTTACATTTTAGCCAATCTACAGCTAAATCAAGACGCTGTCACTGAACAAATGACGAAGTTCTAACTGCAATATTGAATCATTTTGACTTTCTTTCAAAAATAAAATGTTAGTTATAAAAAAGATTTTCTTTTATTAAAAAAATTACAAAGTTTTTAACAATTTTAAGTTCAGAACAGACGAATAATATATTATACCTATGTAATCAGTTTTTTTCCTTGACAATTTTTCATTCTTTTTTTAGGCTGTTTAAAACAATCTGAAATAGATCAAATATCGCAGTGGCTGTTACTTAAACAAGAATGCGATGAATGTCTTAGCGAAGATTCGGAACCTCACCGATCCTTGGAGAGGATTGAGGAAGAGGACACCGAAAATTGCACTGAGGATTCTTCAGCCGAAACTGAGGTAAGAATATTTTTTTAACCTTTGCACATTGATTTCGCCAATGCGTATGCGCCTTAATAACTGTTAAACAAAATTGATCACCTATGGCTCTGGTGTAAAACAACTGTTAAAATATATCCAGGGCCAGTTATGAGACTTTTCCCTTACATTGGCGTATATCTGGGGAGCCCGGCCCCCCCCTCCCCCGAAGCTAAGATTTTTTAAGATATTTTCCACATATTTCATGAATACAAACATAAAATAGCATAAAATACAGCCTCATGAGGTCTCGGGCCCCCCCAAAACTGTCTCGGGCCCACCCCGAAACTTTTTTCTATATACGCCACTGATCCCCTATGATCTGGTTTTAGGGGGCTTCCACCGAAGAAGAAGAAAACCAAAGCTTTAGCGAAACCAAACTCGACCAGTTGATAGACCAATTTCAAACTTCCACCGATATTCTGGTTACCAAAATTAATCTTAAAGGCACTAGCACCGATTCAGTAATTCAAGATAGTCTAAATAGTTCGGTTAGCAATATTCATACTTTTCACAGAAGCGGCGCTAGAGGTAACTTTATTTAGTATAAATATTGAGGGTGTAAATCAGTAAATGGTATGAGTGCATATTTTTAATTAGTGATAGGGGAAATCAAAAGGAAAACATAGTTTATACAATTGGGCAACGCTGTAATTTAGTGTACCCGCCCCATGAACCTTCTCATGCATGCGTTAGGGTAAATGCTAGACTGACCATAAAAATTCTGCTTAAAAAGAGAAAAACTACTGCTGTTTTGTTTTTCGTTTATAATTGTCTCTACACATCGCGTTAAATTAGGCTGTCGTATCCTACGAATAAAATAAATTTTTAACACTGCTGTTGTCACGGCATAGCCAATTCAGCAGCTTAAAAAAAGTAAGAATATGTGATTTTAAAAACCTTACAAAGTCCTTTCAAGAGCTACCAAATTAACTAAATTAAATGCTCAAACTTGCCACCCTGTTGTGCTAAACAATAAACTAAATGGTTATAAAATCCCCGCCATACATTGCTTAGCATCTCAGGTATGATCGAATTAAAAGTTCATCTAAATTATGTGCTCGAATAAACAAATCACGTAGTCAGGTCAGGCGATCTAGGGGTCATCTGGTATTACTACGTCTGCTTATTACTCGTCATGTGCACTGAAACCAAACTTGCTGAAAATCAACATCCGGCAATTGTTGAATTGCAGGAATCACTTAATTTTGCAACAAGTTTCAATAAGGGGCCCCATTCAAGTTACCATTACTAAAAAATGGCCTGATTATATAATCTCCAAGAATCCCCGACCAAACATTTAATTTTTGAGGGTATTGTGTTTGCACATTAACCGTCAAATGTTTATTTTCTTTTGCCCAGTAGCGAGTAATTGATGGATTGTGCGCGTAAGTAAGCGTCAGTAAATAAAATATTAATGACAAAATTTTCATCTTAATTTGCACGATCAATCATTTTGTCACAAAATTCTATCCTTAAAATATTTTCCTCAGGAAACAGTTCCTAAGATTTTTTGACTTGTAGGCTTGGTTCCATGTCTTTTTAAAATGTTTTAAATGGTTCTGGGAAGAATATCATCAGGTATCTCTTTAGCAATGGATGAACTTGAACAAGGAAGGAGTACTTCAGTCTCAGCACAAACGGCAGTTTCTCGCTGTTGCCTTTGTTCCGACATGGCTCTTGGATCCTCGTACACCTCTTCATTGTCGCTACATTTTCTGCAGAGCTTATCGTACCCAAATTTATAAAAATGGTTAATTATATCCCGATCGGAGTTTCCTGCAAAATACAATTTTAACATTAACCGAACCTTTTCTTCGATGGAAAATTTTAATGCCGGCCCGAGAAAGCAATTAGCACGGTTTATAAAAACGCAATTCTTACCTCCTTTTCGCTTCGCAGATTTCAAAGAACATACAATCTCGATTCCGTAGATCTCCCCTAATATCCCTAGTCAGCTCTTGTCTACCTGCCTATAATTTCTCCTGTAGTGTTCCCCTTCTTCTTTAACTTTTTGTTCACAGACCGTCGCGATTTCCTTAGGTTGGAGCACATAGCTTTTACCCTAACGGAATACTTGGGCACAAGGTAGTGTGCCGTAGAGTCCCTGTATGTTGACATATTTGGATATATTAATATATCTAAATATGTCAACATTCAGGGACTCTAGTGTGCCGCAGTTATTGACAAGTATACTTGAAGTCGTAGACTGTAAAAAAAATTAGTACAATAATATGAGGTAACTTTCTGGTGGTTTTGTTGGAAATTAGAAGTAGGTACAAAATGTTAGCGGTATTTTGCTTAAATCAATATAAAATTATAAACTTCAAAGTCACTTTGACCAAAATACTATTCATTTTTGATCAGAGAATGGAAGGGGAATAGACTACCCTTCCTCTTCCGGCAATTGTTGAATTGCAGGAATCACTTAATTTTGCAACAAGTTTCAATAAGTTTCAAGTTACCATTACTAAAAAATGGCCTGATTATATAATCTCCAAGAATTCCCGACCAAACATTTAATTTTTGAGGGTATTGTGTTCGCACGTTTACCGTCAAATGTTTATTTTCTTTTGTCCAGTAGCGAGTAATTGATGGATTGTGCGCGTAAGTAAGCGTCAGTAAATAAAATATTAATGACAAAATTTTCATCTTAATTTGCACGATCAATCATTTTGTCACAAAATTCTATCCTTAAAATATTTTCCTCAGGAAACAGTTCCTAAGATTTTTTTGACTTGTAGGCTTGGTTCCATGTCTTTTTAAAATGTTTTAAATGGTTCTGGGAAGAATATCATCAGGTATCTCTTTAGCAATGGATGAACTTGAACAAGGAAGGAGTACTTCAGTCTCAGCATAAACGGCAGTTTCTCGCTGTTGCTTTTGTTCCGACATGGCTCTTGGATCCTCGTACACCTCTTCATTGTCGCTACATTTTCTGCAGAGCTTATCGTACCCAAATTTATAGAAATGGTTAATTATGTTCAAAATGGTAGTTTTGCAAGGAATATCACGGTCCTCATACTAATTACTACTACTAAGAACCTTTTCTTCGATGGTAAATTTTAATGCCGGCCCGAGAAAGCAATTAGCACGGTTTATAAAAACGCAAATCTTACCTCCTTTTCGCTTCGCAGATTTAAAAGAACATACAATCTCGATTCCGTAGATCTTCCCTAATATCCCTAGTCAGCTCTTGTCTACCTGCCTATAATTTCTCCTGTAGTGTTCCCCTTCTTCTTTAACTTTTTGTTGACAGACCGTCGCGATTTCCTTAGGTTGGAGCACATAGCTTTTACCCTAACGGAATACTTGGGCACAAGGTAGTGTGCCGTAGAGTCCATATATGTTGACATATTTGGATATATTAATATATCTAAATATGTCAACATACAGGGACTCTAGTGTGCCGCAGTTATTGACAAGTATACTTGAAGTCGTAGACTGTAAAAAAAATTAGTACAATAATATGAGGTAACTTTCTGGTGGTTTTGTTGGAAATTAGAAGTAGGTACAAAATGTTAGTGGTATTTTGCTTAAATCAATATAAAATTATAAACTTCAAAGTCACTTTGACCAAAATACTATTCATTTTTGATCAGAGAATGGAAGGGGAATAGACTACCCTTCCTCTTTGCGCTTCCGTTGAGATTTCTTGAGCATCCATATTGTTTAGGACGTCACTGCTGTAGTCCATTTATTTAAAACTGAGAAACGATGTAATAACTGAAATGTTATTTCACTGAATTTTTCTTTAAAAGGGCTTAACGTAGACAAAGCTCTCTCTTCTGCCGTTTTAGTGGAAAATATTTTTGTGCTTCAACTGTGGCTCTATTTTTCTAGATTGTACTAAACCCGAGACTAAACCTACAAAAAATAATTTTGCTTTTCTTGTGCACTTTAACTGCAAATTTTAACATGTTGAAGGACAGTGACGTCAATTTTCATAGGTAGTATGTGACTCGATCGCAGCCAACGATAAAGACCGGCCATGGCGCGTTATAGGCAAGTCGGCGTTCACGTGATCTTAGGAGTCCCAGGATTCTTATTGTATTGCTTAATATATTATATGTTTTTACACAATTTAAATAAATTAACAAAAAATGTTTGTTCTTTTATAGGCAAAAATTGAAAAAAATATTTTGCTGATATATGTGTTTATTATGGACAAAAGAACTGAATCTATAAAATAAAAAATTATAGAAAATTTGCACTCTAATATCTTCAGGTACATATATTAGGTACATAATATCGTTAGTAACTTCAAATCTATACAAGTCTTTCAAAATTGGACATATCAAACCTAAGCTTTTTGTTTTTTAATTTTTCTTTGACTGTCATCATCTTTGAGTTCTTATTCAAAGATTTATTAGCAGACACTAAATCATTGTGCTTTTTAATAAAATTATTTTAAAAAACATTACATGCCCTTAAACTAATTTTTTCAAGGTTTGACAATAGTTTTTCTCCACAAAAACACTCGCTAGAGTTATCTGAAGAAAAATTTTCAATATAAAACATTTCACAATAATTTATTAAAAAGAAACAAGTGATCTTGTGAATAAGTGAGATGGTTTTCCCATTCAATGAACTGAATGTAGTGGTCGTCAATAATTTTTTGAAAAATTACCCAGCACAATGTTTAATATATATTTCAATAAAGTGTAAGTTAACTACCAACTCATGTTCTTTTAAAAGCTGTATCTTACTTTTTAAATATTTCACACTACCAGAGAGATTACTTTACTATATGTTAACAATATTTTACAAATCAGTTTTTTAATATTGCGAGGGTGCGGAAGACATATTACCTTAGAATTGTAAATTGACGTGTATGCACTGAATAACTGGATAAACAAAGATGAAGCCAACATTAAAGTGTATCCACTATATCTTCGATTCTCAGGTTACCTTTTCAAGAGACTTAATTGTTCAATAAGAAGTGACAACTGGACACATTTTTCACTCTCACTATCGAAAATGTCACTATGGATGTCTATTACTTAATCAATCTTATCCAAGATCTTATCTTTTACCACTTCTTTCCCGTTTGCAACATATTAGGTTTCAGTTTTATAGTTGGACCGACAAGGAACAACACTAATTACACGTTCGCGGCATTGTTTATCTTATAAGTATTTTCTTTATAATTTACTCATTAGCCATTAATTATTTTAACGCAGACTGTAGTCTTTTTCGTGGGCGGCGTTATTTTAATAACTTTGATAAAATTCACATAAAATTCGTGCCCGAATTAAAAAAAAATCGACGTAAACAAACATACCAAAACTGAACACACACATGTTTTATAATGACAGCGGGCCGTGAGGCGTTTTTTTGTGGGACTCCTACGGTCACGTGATATTTCCGCGCCCGGGCCGGTCTTTCTCGTGGGCTGCGGACTCGATGTGTCCTCAGTCTGGTCGCCTAAAACGACTCGACGACGTGTAGCATTTGCTTTCACCATATACTTTAACGGAAGCTCAATGTTACTGCCACCATCTGTTCAAATCGCAATTGCTTTCTGTCACCAATTCGAAAGTAAATAACATTTTCTACTCCAACCTCCTGGCCCACAACTCTATACTGACCAAACTGTTTACCGACAATATTTTTCACTGTCCTTCAACGTGTTTATACTTTTTTGGCATTTAAGCTCTTGAGAATAAGAATATTTTTAGGAAGAAGAAATAGTGTTCATACAATTGAGGAGGCTCAACAAACACTAAGTAGTCTTATTGGGGAAATTCAAAGGAAATTGAGTAATATTGAGTTAGATGATGAGGCTATGAGAGAAACTAAGCTAGAAATGGAGAAAGAGGGTTTGGATTCTTCCATAAATTATCAGTTAAAAAAGAAACTACTAAAACAGGTACTTAATATTTTCTTAGTCTTTAATGTCTCTATAGATTAGAATCATTGAAATTGGCTCTATAATAAATCAAAACATATTAATTGAGGAAGGCAAATGTAAAACTATAATTGTGAAGGACTGGGAAAAAATGAATGCAAAATGCAAAAAAAACTATCAAAAATAAATAGGCAATATCAAACAATTTTAAATGCGCCACAGGTGGCTTTCCTTGTTTGTTTGTCGCTTTTAGCAATCTAGAAGACTATTCTTGCGGTGGACATTAGTTTGACAGCCCAATATTTTGGCCAAAAATAGTAAAAAGTAACATAACAATCAAACTATTTAGTAATATAATGTTTAAAGCTAAATATAGGCAACAGGTTTCGAAATATCGTTGTTTAAATTTGACATTTCCTGACAATGAGCAATTTTTTTTATTGTTCATTATTTATTTCTAAAAAGTGCGAAGAGATATAAAATATTTTAAGAATGGTTTTTTTAACTAAAGGTAAGTAGATTACTTTTTGATAATTTCAGTCACAGGAATTTTAAACTTATTCTTTAAATACCAATGATACAAAAATTGTGCAAGAAATGTATATAGTTTTTTTAGATTTCATTGGACTAACAAAAAAGCCTTTAGAAAGTTTAAAATTTGTTTTTGTGAAAATATTTTTATTGTGGTTTGCACTTTCCGGAGTTCATACATATTTGTTGCGCATAATTGCGCAATGTCTGCAATTTCGTTATTAAACGTACTTCCTGATAAATACAAAGTACCTTTTCTAGTTCATTTCAATTTGTGTTTTCGTGTGTCTTCTATATAGATAGTAATGTGAAAAGTACCTTAAAAGAAGCAGAATAAATCATAGATATCAAAACTTCTGTGTAACTAATGAACCTTAAAATACAAGGGAAAATTTCAAGATGGCGGCCAAAATAGGACATTTAAAGCACACAAATCGGTTTTGTGGTATTTGGAGCATCTAAATTTAAATATATAATATTTTTTATTGTGGGAGAGGGAGAACGGTTTAGAATGCAGGGGGGGCTAACTAGGTACAAAAATCAAATTTGATACATGACGTGATACATCGACTAAGGGGTTCTTGGCTACTTTGAATCCGAATATGATGTTAAAAACGAATAAGTTCAAGGAAAGTCGCCTATTATGAGGTATGTTCCTAATATGGGATAGGCACGATCTTTGTTAAATACAAGGTATTTTTTGGTTCTTTGTTATCCATAGTAAAAATGTCATATATTTTGTGCAAATAGGTTTTACCGAGGGGTAGCTCGGTGTTTCCTTTTGGTATTTTCATTTAAACCAAACTAACCTAACCCAAGCTAACTTAAACAAAGACAAACTTAGACTAAGCCTAACCTAACCTCAACAAGATCTGCTATGATCCCGTATTTTCCTACCTAGTAATCCTAATATGGAGGAGACACGGGATCCCTAAATTAATTTTTATATAAAAATGTTCTAAGTTTTTTATCTAGCACTATCCTGGTAAAAAAGGAGGACAGCTGCCCTCTTCCCCCCCTGGATATGCCTTTGTGCTAAGAGTGACTAGGGGATGAGGGGATAATTAAGTAATTTTTTTTTATTGTCCTGGTTGAATTTAGCTGACCTAGTAGCGTATAATGAACTGTTCATGTCCATGCGAACAGTCAGGGTTTAGTTGTTGGAGAAGACGAGGGTCGTCAGTCTCCAAACAACCTTACTAATATGATTTTATTAAATGTAGAATAATATAGCTTTTGAATTAAATAAAAACAGTGTGATGGTTTAAGACATGTGGTTTAAGACATGTATAAACAACGTGAAAGGGCGGACGGGATGATGGAATGGTTATAAAAAATTATATTTTAGTTCTGCGGACCAAAATACTTAAGAATATTTTGATTTTTTATAATAGATCAAATTTTTTTAAATTTTACTATGGAAAATATAGGATGCAGTCGCAGCTTTTTAAATACGAAATACAATTTCTTTATGTATGTTTTTAGGTTAATGTCGCTATCCACGGATACCAAAAGCAGATCTCGGATCTTGAGCACACAATAAAAATGAAAGAGAACCACAAACAACAGCTTCTTAAGCACAAAAACACGACTAATCATGCACATACGAAAATCGATCTCAAATGTCAAAAAATAAAAAAGGAAGTAGATACTTTACAAGTCAAAATATCATTAGCGCAAGCAAACAAAAACTATACTTTAGAAAATAAATACAAAGCTGAACTGAATGAATTAGTGTCAAAGTTACAGGACGCCGAAAATTTAAAATACATCACAGAAGATAAGCGTAAAATTATGGAACTTGAGAGCAGCTTGCATACTTCGAAACAGCTACTAAAAAAATTGAAAGAACGAAAAAAACGAGAGGAGAAACAAAAACAAAAATTAGAATCGGAAATTAAAGAAGAAAGGAAGAAAATGAGTCGGTCCAAAGATAGTTCTAATAGCACTGACAATAAAAACAAGAAAAGTCAAGACGATTCGAAGGCTTTGGTCTTTCTAGCCCTCTCTAACACAAGTGGACAGAGTAGTGTGTCTTTGTCTAACGATGAACTAGAAGGTAATTACATAGAAAAAACGTCTTCTTCACTAAAGTCTTTATCGTTTCGGGTTTTATTTAGGACATGTTTCAAGTCTAAAGAGACTCATTATCAGCTTTCAAAAACCTTTAAAAGACACTCATACCCCCAGCAAGCTAATACGAGGGTTCAAAAAGTTGCTAATACTAGTTGAAAATCCACCGAAAAAGAGGTTTGCTGAGTAGGAGTGGGAAGTGGAGAATTCACACTTATTGGATATTGGGGAGTCGAAGGCACTAATCGACCAGTTACTACCTATTTCTAAAACTAAAGCATTTTAATTCATTTTTAAAAAATGGTTGACTCAACTCACTGCTCAGGAAACTTCTTTTTCGCTGGATTTTCAACTAGTTCTAGCAACTTTTTGAACACTCTTATTAGCTTGCTGGGGTATGAATGTCCTTTGCTGATGATGAGTCTCTTTAGACTCGAAACATGTCCTAAATAAACCCCGAAACAATAAAGACTTTAGGGGAGAAGGCGTTGAGTTCTTTCTTTTTAATTTGCAAACTCCACTTTGAGACATGGATTATATTTTTAATTTAGAAGGTAATTGTTGAGAAACTCCAGAAGATTCATAATATTAGTCCAGTCATAAAATTTTAGCTTACAGAAGGTGGTGTAGTGACATCCCAAGTAACATTTCTTTATTTATAGCAGAAGCTAAAAGGTTGCCAGCGCCTTTCCTTAAAACCATTAGTTTCAATGTTTGGTCGCTAGCACGTTCCCATTACCCTTATATACCCCTTAGACCTCCTAAATGGGACTCCCCAATTGGTGGTGGCAACCTATGTATTAAACTCACTATAAAACCATAAGAAATAAACTCCAACTTCGCCCTCTAGCGGTTCCATCAGTATAGAACCTTTTAGAGCCTAAAGCTATTATGCCAGGTTCTAAAAGCAACTCAGAAACGTCCTCTATCCTATTATAAAACTAGATTTGGTAATTTGGTATCCTGGCGATTCTGTTGAATACCATAATACCTTTAGAGTAAAAAAGTTTTCCTATAAAAGCTATGGCGATATTTTAGATTCACAATGGCTATATAAAATAATTTAGGTCACAAAATTGCAAAAAATGTCAGAGTCCCAAAATTATTTTATCACGTAAAAATATACCAAGTTTGTCGTTTTGTTGATGATCAAATTGCCTGCCAGATTTATTTTTCTGATAAAGTCGTATCTAAAAAGCTCTCAAAACAAGCGCGCCAGCTCAAGAATGCTTTTTAATAGTTTTTTGATAACAAAATAACAAATACTTAAAATAAAATAAAAATCATTTACACTATTCACCATTAAAAAAGTCTGTTTGGTTTACATAAATCAAAATTAAAGTAAAATTATTGTTAAAAAACACTGCTAAAACGACTAGATAAATATTTTCTCTTTACCATATTTTTTAAATAAATTTATATACGCCATTATGGTTTTATGGTGGTCACTTGGTTTTATTTGTTACTGTATCGCAACAAGGATTTTTGAGTGCCCTTATGAAACTAACAAAAAAGAACAATGTAAACATAGTCAACATAACCTCACTTAAATTTTTTGTATTTGTTTATAAAGTGATTAAAAGCGTATAATTCAACACTTTTAAATGTTTTTTATCGTGCAATTTCGACACAATCGAGAGGGCCAGTGTAAAGATATTCGTTGTGCCTGCAGATTGGAGGGCAACCTCTTATATTGGCCGTCTAAACAGGCTTTATCTAGGCCTGGGTGTCCTACCCAGGAGGACGGAAACTCAACAATTATTAATTATTGGGCTTTAAATAATCAATCTTGCAATAGGTAGGTACCAATCTGTACCTAGGTATATCTATTATTTTTACAAGAAATACCTAAAAAAATAAAACACGAAAGTATTTACTTACTTCTGTTAAAAGGAAACAAGGTTTTATATGGCAGCATATTTAATATACAGCTATGGGTAACTATATAAATACAAAAGAATTAAGTTTACCTTTAAGCCTTCCTATAAAACCTTTTTAAAATGCCTAAAAGTAATGACAAAAACCAAAAGTCTAAAGTTTATATTTACCACTCTTAAAAACCTTAAGCAAACTAGGTAAAAACCTTAAGCAAACTAGGTTCTATATGGCCGCCTATCTAATCATATTTACTTTTAAACTACTAGTAACTATAAAAACAAAAGGATATAAGATAACCTTTTAACTCTATTATTAAACACTTTTGTGATGACCTAAAGTAATGAAAAAAACTAAATGACCAAAGTTTATATTTATTTCTTTTTAAAAACTTTAGGTAAAATGGTTTTATAAGACCATCTTTATAAATCAGAAATCAATAAAACCAAAAGTATCTAAAAGGAACAGAAGGAATATCAGTTTTATTATACTCCCTTTATAAATCACTTTTTGGTTGTATAACACCCCTTTAGGTAATTGGCAATATAAATTACCTTTATGTAGTTAAATTGATCCTAAAACCCATAACAGGACCCTCTAAATAACCTAGGAACCAAATTGATAAAACCTTGAGTGTTAATAATGTTACTTGGGATATGTTATTCACAATGGATTCCTAAAAACAAATTGAGATTTCGACCTTTGGGGGGCCAGCTCTCCCCGCCATCGGGCTTTTAGTGTGCACGAATAGTTTTTTTTTAAATTATTTGGTTCCTTTACATTTTAGATTTTTTTGCCCACAATAGCGCTTTTATACGTTTTTTCGTTAGACGAACGGTTTTCGAGTTATGAGGCTAAACATTTCGCCGCCATTTTGGATATTTACCAATTTTTTTTTAATGGCATTTATCTAAGATACTGCTTATTTTTACAAAAATCGGTGATAATAAAAACTAATTAATAGCCTATAAAATGAGATATCATTGAGTTGTCTAGATTGTACCCTTGCTGAGATGCGAACCCTGAAGTGTTAGCAGTACACCTGTTTCCTATGTATTTCTCTAGTATATGCAAAATAAACTGAGATTATTAAGTTTTGTTTTTTTATAAGGAAAGCATTTTACAGAAAATTTGTAAATAAGTTTATTGTAGAAAATTGAATTACCTTTTAAACGATGTATCACTTAAGTGGATCAATTTTACAGTTAGCACTTAATTGGCATCCCTAAATTTGGGTTATTTTTTAAGATCACGAAAAAAAATCATGTTTTTTTAGGTTTTATTCAGTTCTCAAAAAAAACATTTTAGGTAAAAAATTTTAATACACCTTTTCCAGAGAAAATAAAATGTCCTTTTAAGCGGTGTATCACAAAGTGGTGTCAAAGCTATTATTGACACTCCAGGGGCGTCCGAATATTGAGCTTATTTTGTTTAAATTTATTTTTTTTTACATGTTTAATTCAATTTTCTTAAAAACTAATTGCGCAAAACGGGTTGATATGTCAAAATGCGATTTTCACCAAAAATCTTGTCTTGATATTAGAGGGAGGCTCGTAAAGTGTGGTAAGTTTTCCTCTACCTCCCCTAGAAGTACCCTTTTTCACTTAAAAGTGCCCAATTATCACCCACAATATGTTAAGTGAGCCCTATTTATATTATTTAATTTGAAATTTTTAGCTTTTCGTCACGAAATACGCAACCTTCGAAAAACCCGCGACTACTTACTCGAACAGCGATATAAAATCGACACGAAATCGCAAAACAAAAAAATCCTCAATGATATCGAGGAGCGTAAACTGATCCAATACGAAGAAGCGATCGTAGCGATTGACCTAGCGATAGAATACAAAAGCGAAATCTTGAGCGGACACAGAAGCATTGAAGACAAAACACCAGAAAAAGTAGATGAAAAAGGCGACGTTCTAATGATGGATAGATTGATGCAGTTGAATGAGAACGAGATGAGAATGTTACTTTATAAATACTTCGAAAAGGTAAGTTTTAATGTTAAAAAATAATTTTCTTACAATTAAAGGCGGTTTATTAAAGTGTTAAGTCAAACTACTACGCAAAAAGGTTTTACAGGCAAATTATGAAAGGTAAAGGTGGCTCGGAGACGCTACTTTTCTGCCTCATTAGGCTTCATTTAGCCCCAGTATCATCATAAAAAGGAAATGGTGTAAAGTTAAACGACTAAGCAAAAAGGTTTTACAGGCAAATCCTCAGAGGTAATGGTAGCTCGGAGACGCTGCATTTCTGCCTCACTAGGCTATATTTAGCCCGAGCATTACCATACAATAGAAGGAGATGAAATGAAATGAATGAACAATTTTTAATATGGTTTTCATGATTTTCAAAGAAAAATCAATAAAAAAGCATTTGTTATCTAAACCTTAAACGTGTACATATACAAAATCAGAAAAAAAGAATTTGGATTGTGTCACCAACACCCTCTTGTTTATATATTATAAGGATTGCATGAAAGAACAGAAAAGCGTAAAACCAACGTTGCCAGATTAGCGAAAATAGCATTATAAGCCGCTACTCCCTTCTCGAATGGTCAACTTACCTATTTATGTATGTGCATTCACTAAACGGGGTGATACACTAAGATAACTAATAATGAGTGCTCACTAATTATCAGTTATCTTATGATACAGAACCTGAACAATGCCTTAGAATTCTGCTTGTTTCTAAAAGTAAATAATTTACTTACTTTTACAAACAAGCAAAATTTCAAAGTGTTATTCTGGTTATTGAGTTTCGTTTCACTTTCACTAAAGTCAATTTTTTTTGAAAGATAACTTACCACAGCTTACCTCAGCAAATCCTCAGAGGTAATGGTAGCTCGGAGACGCTGCATTTCTGCCTCACTAGGCTATATTTAGCCCGAGCATTACCATACAATAGAAGGAGATGAAATGAAATGATGATGTGTTTGATGGGATGTGATGATGTGTAACAATTTTTAATATGGTTTTCATGATTTTCAAAGAAAAATCAATAAAAAAGCATTTGTTATCTAAACCTTAAAGTGTAAATATACAAAATCAGAAAAAAAGAATTTGGATTGTGTTACCAACACCCTCTTGTTTATATATTATAAGGATTGCATGAAAGAACAGAAAAGCGTAAAACCAACGTTGCCAGATTAGCGAAAATAGCATTATAAGCCGCTACTCCCTTCGCGAATGGTCAACTTACCTATTTATGTATGTGCATTCATTAAACGGGGTGATACACTAGGATAACTGATAATGAGTGCTTACTAATTATCAGTTGTCTTATGATACAGAACCTGAACAATGCCTTAGAATTCTGCTTGTTCCTAAAAGTAAATAATTTACTTACTTTTACAAACAAGCAAAATTTCAAAGTGTTATTCTGGTTATTGAGTTTCGTTTCACTTTCACTAAAGTCAATTTTGTTTGAAAGATAACTTACCACAGCTTACTAGTCTACAAGTAAGTTATTATTTAATTTGAGGTTTTTTTAATGCATTTTTACTCCCGCCATAACAAAGGTAATAGTGGACCGTGACGCAGCGTTCTTACAGTCGTAGGTGGGAACCGGGTTTTAGTGGCCGCCAGGGGGGGGCGGGGGGTTTAAGACCTTAGGGCGCGGCAGAGGTGGTATGAAGCCTCAAAAGCTGAGCTCATGAGTACTTTTCCTAGCAAATATTAAAATTATCAGTAGGACTACCTCTTAAACCACAAATGAAAATTTGAACTTTTTTGATAATTAAAATCCTATAGAAAAAAGTTTTAAGTCGGAAAAATACGCCGGAAGTAGCAAAAATCTTTTCACGTTAAACATATTAGGAATATTTTATTTTTGTAGAACAATGCTGCTCTTTTTGTCAAAGAGCCACATGCTCCACAAGCAAAAATGTTATAAATACAAAAAAAATTATTTTTAAATCGATACAAGTAAAGTTACATAACTGTTTTAAGGGAAAATTGGTTAAATTATACTTTTAACCAAAATTTAATGTCGACAAAAAACATGCGCACCAAGTCGTTTGAGGTATTCTTGAGTTATCGTGAATTCAAACATTTATTTTATTTGCCGATTTAGGTGTTTTAGGACCTAAATAACACATATTTAATTCACCTTTTGTATGGAGACAAAAAATTAAGTCAAGTAATAATTCTCGTCGCAAACAAGTGTTTGGCCGCCCCTTGATGACTGCGACCGCCTGCATTTTAGTTATTTATCGGTTACCTTTGGCAACGCTGGAACGCTTTCTACGGGAATCTGACGTATCGCGGTCTGTTATTTACAGGCTATACTCTATGTGACAGTAAGCCCCCTGGATGTGGGCTTGTTTACGCGGTAAACGGATATATGCCAAGCTTTTTAGAGTCACTTATTATTTTTGTGCAAACCCAATAATAGTAAACGAGGGTTTACACTTTGGTATATGAAAGTGTTAAATAGTTAAGGTTTGTGCTGAATTTGTCGAAGGATTTTCCAAATTTTAATTTTATTTAATCGTTAATTTTCAGGTGATCGACCTAAGAACGAGCAGCAAGAAACTGGAAGTTCAAGTCATAGACTACGAGAATAAAAACGAGGCTCTGATTGGGCGCGTTCAAAATTTAAGCCACACTTTGCAGCAGGTACGTTCGGAAAGCGAGCGTCAAACCATAATCATGCAACAGCAGCACCAGGACCAGTTCCACATGGTGTGGAGATATTTGGCCAATGGCAACAGTGGGGATGATTGGAATAGAATGATAAAAGTTTTAGGTGAGTGCCTATTCCTTGCGGAAATTTGCGATCAGCATAGCAAGTCTTCCAAGTATCATATATAGTTTTATAAAGGTTGAGTTGCAAATATTAAAATTGTATTATGACAATAAACCCAATTATGGCATATATTTCAGTCAACTAGGTGAAAAACTGTGTTTTTTTTTAAATAAATTCACATTTTCCACCACTCAAAGATAGGGTTGTTATACTCGGTTGAAAAGCTCATTTTATTATCTCTTTAATGACGTATAGATTCAATATGGCGGGGGTAACAAATAACAAAGTTGGTAATGGTAGCAAAAAAAGTAAAAGGACTAGAAAAAATTCGCTGGCGTCATTCTAAAATAAAACTACCAAATTGTATAAAATTTGTTTACAACATGGCGGAAATATTTAGCTTTTTCAAAAAACATCACTTTTAGTTTTTGCTCGATATTTTGAACTCCCCTGTAGATATATTTAATTTCGATAGAGCATCTGATTGGGCTTAGAATAGTGTAACTTTTTTCTCAATTAACCAATATTTTGTTTCTTACCATTACCGAAATCCCCATGTAGTAAGAATAATCCTATAGTAGTCATGTGAGTAGTAAAGCCCCTGGATTGATTTCTGCGTAAGCCACTGGGTTAGAGGTTAATGGTCACAAAAAATACATTGAAAAATATTTTAGGTCCGATTGTAGGCCCAGGTACCAGCTCTAGCAAACCAGCGAAACGAACCATTTTGGACAAAATCAGACAAGAAGTGGGGCCCAAACAATTGCAAACGGTCGCTTTATCACCGCAGGCTAAGTTGACCAAGAAGAAAAATATGCTTTTCATTAAGCAAAGTAACAACTAAAGAGGTACGCGTAGTTTTCCGCGAAGATTAAAAAAATACTTCTCTTTCGTCGCAGAATAAGTAAATATTGTTGTACAACAGTTAACTAACAGTTGATCGGAAGGTGACATATTCATCACAATGACATCAAACCACATTCCGTGTTCTTCCAACATCCTCGTGAACGAGTTCACATCGATGATGTACTGTCTCGAAAGCGATCAACAAGTAAGCGGCCCTCACACGGTCAATAATATCGTAAATATTTTTATATGCTTCTTTGTTTCTATCATTTCAAAGACAAGAACAGAAATATTGACAATATTGTCGGGTATGATTCTGTTTTAAATCGAACCCCTTAAACGAGGGTACCATAGTAGATCTTTTGTGTGTATAAAATAAATATAAAATAGTTTAAAAAATGTTACAAACCTTAATGAATACAAAAGAAAACTATTGCAATTTACAAATTGTTAGAAGACTTTTCTTATGACCTATAAAACAAACGAGACCCAAAATATTAAAATAAAAACTAACTTACCAAAATAACAAACTGCAAAATATTCTTTAAATAGACAAATCTTATGTTTCTTTACTGACAATTAATTTAGGGGTTTTAGTTTAAGTTCAACAAAACTTAGAATGTGACTACCGGCTTGTCTCCCCAAATTTTGGGTTTTTATTAACGGTAGGTTGGACCTAAGTAATCCATTATCCCCTCTTTGAAGAGCTTGGAGGAACCAAGTCAGTGGCGTTGCTCATATTCCTAAAGTTTCCTTTACATTCTAGCTAATGAGCTACTAACATTTTCTTATCTCACACTTTTTCCATGGCCAATCACTTTGAAGGGAAAACCCTCTCTCTATTTGATGTATCCCCACGCTTAACCATAACAACTCCCACTCTTCATTTTCCAGCAGTTTTTCACCCATCAACCACCTGCTGTGTAGGTAGGCGGCAACCAACTGTTTACCAATGTAGAGGGAGGCGGAACCACTTTCTTATCTGTACAAAACCATGTATTGCGCTTTTCGTTTTTCCAAGCTGGTTTCGTACCGTGACACAGTCAAGGGTAATTTATATTCCTGACAATATTATTGATCGTGTGAGGGCCGCTTAACAGCAAACAACAAAAAATGTGACACGATGGCGGATTTTATTTGATTTCGCGTTACTTGCGAAGGATTTCGGTTGATTAGGGTGACCAGATTTCTTTAGCGTAAATAAGGACGTCGGATATTTTGAAAAATTGGTCACCCTCGTCTTTGGTCGTTTATTACAGCGTACCTTTTTCGCTCGATTTTCGTAGTCACATGGAGAAGAACGTCCGAATATGCGCCACATTTTATATGATTAATGTATCATTGATCCATTTATTGATAAATGAGTAGTATAAGTCTTGTATTAAAAGCAGTACCTTATTTTTAAAAAGGTTCGCATTTTAAATTTGTTATTTCAACAAACTAAAAAATTTCAATCTGAAATGTTTCAAAAATGTGCTTGGGGTATGGGCACCTTATTGAACTCGAAAACATTTAGATGTAGAATGTTTTTATTAATTAAAAATAGCAAGAAAGTATTTTCTAAAGATATTATATTTCAAAATACAACATTAACATATTAATATATTCGCCGGGCTTCGTATCGACACATAACCAAAAAGGTTTAAGATATGTGCACTTTTTGTTATACAAGTTATGGAGAAATGTGTTTATAAAATCATTTAGAGTAAAAAATTTACTATAAACCTACCAAATTTGACTTTAAAGTATAACGCAATTACGGCCAAAACTCACTGGATTCTGGATTCAATTATTTGCTCTACACAACTAGGGTAATCAGCCAGCTCAAATGTGGCGATCCCCAAGAAAGTCTAGCCTGGGCCAAACTCACAATTAGTTTACACACGAACAAATGTATGGCGACCACGTTTTTATCAAACGCATTGTGCTACCTTGTGCCATCTCGTTTTTAGAGGGTGAACATAAAAACATTAAGGTGTATCACGGTGGATAGAATAGACCGGTGTTCGGATCTTATAAATATATGTCGAATTTTAACGTCACTGGTGGTCCAGCTGATTTTTAGAAACAAAAGTTAGATATAATATGAACAACTAATATTTTCTGATTTTTTTATAAACTAAGGCAATTTTCCTACTATTTTTTAGTGTATTCTTATAAAATAATATTTTTCAGACATACCAGTCGTTATTTTTTTAGCCAGCTTCATTTCTCTTTACACAAAAATTAAAATTTGAACAAAATAATGTGTTCGTTTCAGCTTCAAAAATCATCCGCTGACCTACCTCTTTGTTTACTACCCAATAGTCCTCGTTTCACCTTTGATACGAAACGATCACATTCAGTTTGACTTGTAGTTTAAGTTTTGTGTAGTAAAAAATAAAGCGGGCTAAAAAACAATACCGACAATACGTCTAGAAAATTACATTTTATAAGGATCTACTAGAAAACAGTAGGAAAATGGCCTTGGTTTTCAAAAAATTCAAAAAATATTAGTTGTTCCGTTGTTTATATCAGATCTAACTTTTGTTTACAAAAATCAGCTAGGCCACCAGTGACGTGGAATATTCGACATATATATATATATATATATATATATATATATATATATACAGGGTGTCCCAGAACTAATAGTACATAATTAAACCGTAGATTCTCTGGGTCAAAATATTACGATTTAGCCATACTTACCTTAGTCCAAAAGTTCGTGCTAACCGAGATACAGGTTGTTAAACTTTATTTTTCAATTCGATTTTCTTTAATAACTTTTTTAATAATTAATATTTTTGCAAAAACTAACCAGCGTGTAAGTTTTTTTAAAATTGGCAAGACGATTCCGTAGAAAAGTTTGATGTTTAATGTACAGGGTGTTCCTTAGACCACTACCATTGCATAAAAATCAGTGTATTTTTGGTGTGCCTCGGTATATACCAGTTTTTATGTAAAATAATGGTTTTCCCATTCTTTTTATGTAAAAAAGTTATACTGTTTTAAAGTCGCTCAGAGCAACGGTTTTTGAGATTTTTGCATTTAAAGTTTTTATTGCATGTGAGTGATATGCCTAATTTATGTATGATACTTTCTTCAATTCTTTCTACTAATTAATAATTTTGCACAAAAAATTCGGTTTGGTGGTTTTTGGGTATGGACAACGTAATTTTGGTAAAAAAAAATAAATATTATACAGGCTGTTCTCTGGGTCGGTACCGTTACATTAAAATAGGTCTAACTTTTTTGTTCCTTGGTGTATACAAAATTCTATTAAAAACAAACATTAATTTTATTTAAGTAAAAAAGTTACAGCGTTTAGATGTCGCTTAGAGCAACGGTTTTCAAGACATTTAAATTAGAAGTTTTTATTGTATCCGTAAAAGATTTTTGATTAAATTCTTACCTACTTCATACATATTAGCTATAATCAATACTTTTTTATAGCATTCTAAGATTGGATGTTTTCTTAAGAAATATTAAGTTAAAAAATATACATGGTGGTTCTTGAATTATCATAAGCGTGTTATCATTGTTCGTTATTGCAACTGTGTTGGGCTTTGTTTTTAATGAGGAACAAGAACCTCTTCGTAGTATTTTTTTTAAAAATGGTAAGTACGTATACTTTATTAATGCAAGTATTTGTTTATTGTTTTGAAAGAAAATTTTAATTATCAATAAAATTAATATTTTATTATTTATTAAAAATATATAAAATTTCTTAAGCGTGGCGCTCTCAGCAACTAAGTTAAAATTTTAAAATTGACATATAGTAAATCAAACTTAAAACTGTTTATTATTGTAGGCTAGATAAATACCCGAGAAAAACTATTTAAAAAAATTCAAAATGCTGGAGAGGCGTTCAGAAATGCAAATCTTTATTTTAAAATCAGACGTTCCTATAATAAGCGAACAAACAAATGTATTTAGGTTAACGGTAGCCATTTTGAACATTTATTGTAGATTTTTTTTGTTTTTCTATCTAAAAATTTGTTTTTGCAATAAAATATGTATAATTTTTATAATTGTTTTTTTTTGTTATTAATAATTATTTAATAATTAAAATAATATTCTGTTTAAAAACCTGCTTAAGTATACACCGAGGCACAAAAAAATACACTGATGAATTTAATGCAATGGTAGTGGTCCAAAGAACACCCTGTACATGGTACATTAAATTTTTCAACGGAATCGTCTTGCAAATTTCAGAAAAACCTACATGCTGGTTAGTTTTTGTAAAAATATTAATTAGGAGAATGAATTGAAGAAAGTATCATACATAAATTAGGCATATCACTCACATGCAATAAAAATTTTAAATGCAAAAATTCCAACAACCGTTGTTCTGAGCGACTTTAAAACAGTATAGCTTTTTTACATAAAAAGGATGGGAAAACCGTTATTTTACATAAAAACTGGTATACACCGAGGCACAAAAAAAAGTCACTGATTTTAATGCAATTTTAGTGGTCCAGGGAACACCCTGTACACTGTACATCAAAATTTTCAACGGAATCGTCTTGCCAATTTCAAAAAAACTTATACGTTGTTTATTTTTTGCAAAAATAATAATTAGTAAATAAGTTATTAAAGAAAATCGAATTGAAAAAATAAAGTTTAACACTCTGTATCTCGGTTAGTAGGAACTTTTGGGCTAAGGTTAGTATGGCTAAATCGTAATATTTTGACCCAGGGAATCTATAGTTTAACTATGTACCATTAGTTCTGGGACACCCTGTATATATAAAATCCGAACACCGGTCTATTCTATCCACCGTGAGGGTGTATAGCAAGATTTTTAATGGGATCATGTATTACACATGGGCCCATATTCGGACCTTCTCTACTAAAACCCATACTTAAAAGCCCGTGTGACCCTAGCTTGATTGCGGAGGATTACGGCTGATTTGTGACACGATTGCAACACGTAGTTCCCCTGGATGTGTACGTTGAGTAAACTCGGATTTCGACCAAACGTAATAAGGTTCAATAATGTTTTCTTTTCCTACCTTAAAATATCAAATTGAGTACAAATTTTAACTAGGTATCAAATGCGATTTGCAAGAACAGTACAGGGCAAATACCTTATGTACAAGTTGTCTCAGTAATCTCGCCAATATTCCAAGATATGTTGTTATTATGTATTCCTAGATATATATTATTTAAATTTATTAAAAAAAAAAGGATTTTTAGTAAATACTTTTTAACAAATTTTATTTTTACTTTTGTTACGATACACTCTAAACAAATTTTTATTTTCCGTTGTGGTTTTTAAGAGTTATAATAAAAAATGGACAAAAATCAACTTTAGCACTCTACAAAAACAAAACGAAAAAAGCACCCTGTAAGTATACATTCTGTATATACGAGTAGTATAGAAATAATGCACCGTAAGAGTTAACCTCAGATTAAAGTCTATAGAGGATAGGTTACCTGGTAACTTTCTGACCAATCAGAGCCAGTTGTTGAAGCGGAAAATGACGTCACCGGAAGTGCCCATTTAAATAAAAAGCATTTAATATAGTCGAAAATCTTTAAGTTTCTTGTTTTTCTTTATTGATTTAAATGTAAAATATGTCTTGTTATTTTTTCTAAAGAGTTTCTAATAACAATATTCATAAAATGCATCAACTAACTCATATATAAAACTTACCTGATACCAAATATCCCAAAGGTCTTGGAAAGCTTTTAGCCCGTTTAAATAACTACAAGAAAGTATGAGTAATTTAGAACAATTATTTAGGGTTTTTAAATAAATATAGTTCGAAAAAACACCACAAATGTAAAAAATTTACCATCGAGGAATAAAAATACTGAAAAACACATATAAACAATGGGCTCTAATCAAATAGTGGCATTCCAAATGACGCGCTGTCACCTCTCACGCCGCTTCGACCATGGAGTTACCACGCAACCTATCCTCTACAGACCTTGACCTCAGACTGAAAAAAAAATATTCTAAGGGTTTAACCATACAATAAAAGTTCACGAACACCCCAATACAAAACCAAACTAAGGGCCGGTTCTCATAAAAATCATTTAACAGTAAAGTACATTAAAAAGTCGGTCCTAAATCTGGCAAATAATACGCAACAAATAAATCCAGGCAAATATATTTATCTTGAACTTTTTTTTGTGTGCAAATATTAATTAAGGTAGTAGAAAAGCAGCGACATCTAGAACAGACACATAAAGTTAGAAGTAGTGATATGTCGTTGAATAATACTAGCCTTTAAATTTCAAACCAAAGTTGTACTCCTGTAATCACATTATCTCTCTCTATATCTAAGTAATTACCCAAATTCTTACTTATTTATGTAAACTTTGAAAAGGAAAACGTCTTAATCTCTGTCTCTAAGTGAATATTGAAGGGAAAACCGAACTTGTAATGCTTTAATGTAAAAAAGTCACCATTTTGAACATCTTCTAGTTTGGTTTAAAAACCAAAACTAAACTGCACTCTACACATTTTGACACTTCATAATACGGACAATTTTTTTATTTAATTATTGTTTTTAATTTACATTGTGTTAAAAATTTAAAATCCCTATCACTTACAGTTTAGGAGGTAGGTAGTAGGATGTGGCAGTGAGACTAGACTAGAGATGTAAATGGAAATATTTCCGTTGAAAATATTTCCATTGAAATGGAAATATTGGAAATTTCCGAACGGGTCTTGGGAATATTGGAAATATTGGGAAAATTGGAAATATTTAAAAAAATATTATCTTTTATATTTTGGAACCCTATAAGCATAAAACTTACTATAGAACAATTTTTATTTGCGATACTATTAAAGATTTTAAGAAAGTAGACTGGCAAGACGATGTTATTAACTGTGATGCTGATGACAGCCATGAAGATATGCCTCTTGCTCGACTAGTGAATAGTGTAGTGTGTCAAGAATGAGATTATTGTTGTACAAATTTAACCCTATTTCTGTTTATTTGTTTGAAGAATAACTCCTGATTTGTGTTCATGTATAAGCCTTCTGCGTTTTCCGGTGTTTTGTTATGATCAGTATAAATAAATATTCCCTTTTTACTTATTTTTTTAATATTTTATATATTTCCAATATTTCCATATTATTCCAATGTTTCAGGAAATATTTCCGAAAATATATTTCTAGAAATTTTACATCATCAGACTAGACAGAGTACTTGGCACTAAAATATGGTGCATTCAGTTTATTTTGACACCTTTAAAATTCAACGTTTTGCATTGAAGGGCTTGTTGGAAGGGGGTAACAAGAAAAAATTCATAAAATCTCGGGATTATTCAAATTTATGATTGCAATAAAGTCCTATCCCTATTTCTACGCAAATATTTGACAATGCTGCGTAAATGCGTAAGAACAGGGATGGGCTTGTTACCTTTATTCAATTTCAATTTTATAAACCGGGTAGGCCAAAAAAAACCGTACAATATTTTTTCATTATAGCTTGTGAACTATACAATCGATTTTAATAAGGCAAACTGCACTTGATAGCACATTAATCAGAGTTTTGACTAAATATATTTTTTGTCCGCCATCTCAAAATCCAAGATGGCGGCGAAATTAAAATATACCCTTCAAAGATGCTCGTTTATTCTTGTGTTGCGAACATGTTTTAATTACTTTTTTAAATTAGTGAAAAAGCTGCGTTCAAAGTATGAACTAGCAAAATCGGTTCAGTGGTTCTAAAAATAAATATTTTTGTTTCCACCATTGTTTTGCATATTATACGATTGCCTTGCCAATCATCTCTGTATTTATTTCCTTGTAACTTCATTACTACTTAACCGATTTTGATGAAATAAAAAACATCCTGGTGCGAATTGATTGCGTTTTAAAGATCGTGATCAAAATTTATCGCCATCTTAAAATTTAAGATGGACAGAATCATACTTGATTCTTCAAAATGGCGTGTTTATTCTTATTTTCCGAAAATGTTTTAGTTTTTTTTTTAATTTATAGAAAAACGACATACAAATAAGTAAAATCGCTGTGGTGATTCTCAAAAAATCTATTTTTGTTTCAACCATTGTTTTACAGATTTTACGATTGCATTCCCAATCCTGTCTGCATTCATTTCCTTATAAATTCGTTATTATTAAACCGATTTTAGTGAAATAAAAAAAAATCTTGGTGAGAATTGATTGCTCTTTAAAGATTGTTAACGAAATTTTCCGCCATCTTGGAATTTAAGATGTCGGACCGAATCATACTTGATTCTTAAAAATGGCGTTTTTATTCTTATTTTGCAAAAATGTTATTATTTATTCAAAAACACTACTTTTCTCACGCATAAAGAGGTATAAACTAATAAAATCGGTGTACTTGTTCTCACAAAATCGGATTTTGTTTTAACCAAATAAGTAAAATCGCTGTGGTGATTCCCAAAAAATCTATTTTTGTTTTAACCATTGTTTTACAAATTATACGATTGCATTGCCATTTCTGTTTGCATTCATTTCTTTATAAATTCATTATTACTGAACCGATTTTAGTGAAATAAAATACACCGTGGTGCAAACTTTAAAGATCAATCAGTTTACACTATAATGTTTTTTATTTCACTATAATCGGCTCAGTAATAATGAATTTATAAAGAACTGAATGCAGACAGGATTGGCAATGCAATCGTATAATTTGTAAAACAATGGTTAAAATAAAATCAGACTTTGTGAGAACCACTTAACTTAAAAGTAGTGTTTTTCTACAGATTAAAAAAACCTAAAACATTTTTCAGAAAATAAGAATAAACACGCCATTTTGAAGAATCAAGTATGATTCTGTCCGCCATCTTAAATTTTAAGATGGCGATAAATTTTGATCATGATCTTTAAAAAGCAATCAATTCTCACCAGGATGTTTTTTATTTAATCAAAATCGGTTTAATAGTAATGAATTTATAAGGAAATAAATGCAGACATGATTGGCAAGGCAATCGTATAATATGCAAAACAATGGTTGAAACAAAAATATTTTTTTTAGAACCATCAAACCGATTTGGCGGATTCGTACCTTGTTATGCGTGGCAAGAATGCAGCTTTTTTACTGATTTTAATAAATAATTAAAACATGTTCGCCACACAAAAATAAAGGAGCATCTTTGAAGGGTACAATTTAATTTAGTCCGCCATCTTGGATTTTTAGATGGCGGATAAAAAAGTACATTTAGTCAAAACTTTGATTAATTCTCTGTCAAGTGCAGTTTGTCTTATGAAAATCGACGGTATAGTTCAAAAGTTATAATGAAAAAAAAATTGTCCGGTTTTTTTTGGCCCACCCGGTATTTATTCACACGGTTTAGTAAGTCATTAAAGTTTACAATATTTTAGAGATTTCTAAATTTTGCCTGTTGACCGTAAATAAATATATTTATGCATTATAAAGTCCGGGGGACTTGTTTGCAGAAAAAAAATATTTATTTGCCGGTTTGGCGGGTTTTTTAGTAACTAGTATTTTTGGCTTTCACTTCGCTGACTCGACATAAGACGTTGCGAGGGCAGCAAAAATCCAATATGCATTAACCCGACTTAAGGGACAAATTATGTCACGATCATGGGTACTGTTTTTTGTTTCATCTGCCTGCTTTTTGTTTTTACTCTGGCAGTTTCTTTTGTATTCGGTAGATGTCGTAAGATGAGATTTATATACCATACCGTCTTCTAGCTTGACAAGGGTGTCACATTGACCATGCAGTGTTCTGAAGAGTCTCTTAAGGACGAAACAGTTAACTGTCAACACTTAATAGGTGTTAATAAATCTTGGACCCCCGTGGGCGTATAGCTTAAGAGCTGCCCACGGAAAAAAAACAAGAGAAAGAAAATCTTTCTAAACCCGCTTAGCCACGAAAATTTTTTGTTTTAAAGGTTTTATTATTGTGGTTTTAAATGCTTGCGGAAAGGTTCCTGAGAAAAAAAAATAATAAAAATCTCAGGGGTTTAGCTATGTAGTCTGCTATTTTTTTTTTGTTAATTGTTATGGCAATTATAAATTTGTATAATCCCGACATTTTATGAATTGTAGCTTGTTACCCTCTTCCTCCAAGCCCTTTAATTTTTCCTCGGGAATTCTAGTTTGGATGTCCTTGACTACGAGGTTCATTGCGGACGATCTCCGACTCGGTTGTGGCAGCCAAGGGCACCTGGACGAAGATCCAAGGAGAAATCAATTTTAAAAAGAGGTCGCAAAATAAACAGACTGGACCAGCAGGCTGGACCGGGCTTCCGCAACACTGACAGCAAAATGTTTCTAACGGCAATAGAGAAACACATTGATTAACATTTTATTCGTGTAGCCCTTGTATCCGCAACATGTTTTTTTTTGGTTTGAGGCCTAAAAGCCCATTAGGAATTCAGGCTTGAATTGCAAACCGATTCTGATATATCGCATCCACGCTAAAAAAGTGTCACAACTCAAAAAATGCCATGAGTGAGTTAAGCATGCAGTAACATTTAAAATGATTAGTTCTCTTTTCTACAAAACCGTCACTTTTCAAATTAAGCTATTCACCGCTAGATGGCGGAAGTGACACTTTTATTTTGTTACATGTAATTTGTCTTGGATCCTAAAACAGTGTCATATTTGGCTTTTTTTCTCAAAACTGTATTTTTTGAGTTGTGACAGTTTTTTAGAGGGGGTGCGATGTATATTAATCAATTCGTCATAAAACCATGTCCGAAATAAAAAATTAAGGGGTCGGCTTAAGCTTTTTGAGTTTTTCGAGAAAACTGCTGCTTTAAAAAACACCCAATATAACAAACACGATTTATTAGGATGTATTTAGCGTGTACTATTTTTGCTCTAGGTTTCGTAATTCTCGAGCTATATTTGAAACCCCTAGCCGTAATTACCCCTATAGTCGGGAGTTTTTCAATCTTATAGGAAGATTACAGCTTACAGATCAAAATCACGAAGGCGCCCGAGATTTAAATTTGGATTTTTAAAATGGCAATTCATTGTCTTCAGGCAGCTGAAAAAATTTCAGGAATCCCCTAAACATTTTTCTGAACATAATAATTTTTATTATGTTTGACGTTTTTAGCAAAAAGTTTTTTATGTTTGTTATCTAATTTTAATAAAACATGGAGGTCCGTCTTTCCTTTTTATACTTTAGTATTTAAGCGTGGTGTATGGCATATTCTTTGAACATGCGTCCATTTCCGATTTTTTAATTATTTTTCTGTTGCATAAATTTGCATTTTTTTATATTGGCGAATACCCAGAACCTTTTTATAACAATTTTTGTACAATCCTCCGAAGTAAAAGAAAATATGTTTATACACGGTATAAAAGGACTTTTCATACCGTTTCAAGTAGTGTAACAAGAATTTTAGAATACTAATGTTTGACAGAGATATAGCTGTCAAAGTGAACCTATATCCGAAAAAAAGTTTAGGACGTCGCGACGCCTAACCGACGCCTAACCGACGCTGTTAAAATTATATCCATTTGGTGGTCCCCCGTGTTACATCTAAGTGTGTACCAAGTTAAAACAAAATCAGCAAAAATCTTCCTATACTAATATAATATAGAAAACTCCCGACTACGAAGTGCAATTTTTTTAAAGTCGACGCGATAGCGGAGTTTGGCCAGCAATCAAGTGCGGAAAAGACACTTTACGCACGAGTTAGGTACATTATTTTTTCTATAAGCGTGAGGAAAAAACTAAAAATTAATCAGAAAATTATTTATATTCAAAACATTTTAATCAAATCAATTATTATTATTAACATTAATATTAAAGGTGCAGTTTGTAGCGTGCTGTAAGTTGATAGCAGAGGCAAGTGTTTTCTCAAATGAAGTGGCAGATTTGAAACTTGGGTTTTGGTTCTCCACTGCGTTCTCCAAGTTTTCGGAAACATCTGTTGCAACTGTGGTCATGCATTTGGGGCTGGATTCAGGCACTTTGGAAGGTTGTATGGTAGAAGAAAGTTGCTGACTAGTTGAAGGACAAGGGTGGCTGAACTTCAAAATTTTATTCGAAATATTTTTTTGGAATCCAGTTGAACTGTCAAGGTACCCTTCTGCGACACTTGAAGATTTCCATCCACCGAGTCGTTTGATATTGGTTATTCCTTCGCCTGAATCTGCCAACATTGTTGCGGCAGAACGTCGGAAGCTGTGGCCCGTGTATAATTCTGGATTTGAAAGCTTCAGATAGCATGCGATATCTGATGGCATTTTACCGAATGTATTAATTCCAATGCATTGTACCGTACATGCTCCTTTTTTGTAGTTTACGAAGAACCGTCTATGTGGGGTCTCTGGTTTCCTTAAGTTGACATATTTTCGGATCAATTGGAGAAGTTTTCCATTCTCGGCTTCTACTGAAATAGCAAAACTTCTAAATGTATGGTTTTTTGAGTCAGGAATTTTTATAATGATCATATTTCCTTTTTCTTCAATGTCATCTAGGCACATTTTTGCTAGTTCTTCACGGCGACATGCGCCCGCCAAACCAAAAATCGTGGCAACTTTCATATGCAAATAAACTAGGTCAGGAGCTTCGCTTAAAAACTTGAAAATTTCTTCTTTTGTGAAGATTTTTGCCTTCTTGGGTCTGAATCCAACGTTTTGTTTTTTCAAGTAGGCCGTAACTTTAAAAAAATTGCTTAAGTCAACGTTTTTTCTGAGTTTTATTACACTTTTAAACATAGAATACCTCGACCAAAGGGTATTCGGTTTGCACGTTTTGGAAATTTCGGAGAAATATGCCAAAAAAACAGCTTCTTGAAGGGATTTGATGCCTTTAGCGTGGCACCATCTCTCAAACAAACTATATTCCTTCTCATACCTGTGACGAGATTTTGAAGGAAGCAGGTCCAAATTAGCGATTCTAGCGGCTTCTAGAACTGACTGGGGTAGATCTTCGTCCGAAGAATCCATTGAAAATCTGATTTTTTTGTTTGAAAAATTCAAAAGACGCTTGTATCTGCAAAATTGGCTTTGTTTTGACAGTTTGTTTGTACTTTGTTGCTATGGTGATTTAAGATGCCAAATCTAAAACCACTAGTGTTCATTGTTGTTTGACATTGACAATGACGATATTTATACCGGGGAGGTTAAAAACTTATAATTTGAACCTATTTTACTGAAAACTTTATTTTATCGAAAATATTGAAAATATAGCAGAATTTTAGTCAATTTGGATATTTTTAGGATATTTCGTGTGGTAGGAAAGATACAAATGTATTTTGAACGGTCTAAATGTTATAGAACACCTCAAAATCGTAACAAATTTACTTTTCCGCACTAGTGCGGAAAAAATATTTTTCCGCACTAGTGCGGAAAAGTAAATTTGTTACGATTTTGAGGTGTTCTATAACATTTAGACCGTTCAAAATACATTTGTATCTTTCCTAGCACACGAAATATCCTAAAATAGGAAAGATACAAATGTATTTTGAACGGTCTAAATGTTATAGAACACCTCAAAATCGTAACAAATTTACTTTTCCGCACTAGTGCGGAAAAAATATTTTTCCGCACTAGTGCGGAAAAGTAAATTTGTTACGATTTTGAGGTGTTCTATAACATTTAGACCGTTCAAAATACATTTGTATCTTTCCTAGCACACGAAATATCCTAAAAATATTCAAATTGACTAAAATTCTGCTATATTTTCAATATTTTCGATAAAATAAAGTTTTCAGTAAAATAGGTTCAAATTATAAGTTTTAAACCTCCCCGGTATAAATATCGTCATTGTCAATGTCAAACAACAATGAACACTAGTGGTTTTAGATTTGGCATCTTAAATCACCATAGCAACAAAGTACAAACAAACTGTCAAAACAAAGCCAATTTTGCAGATACAAGCGTCTTTTGAATTTTTCAAACAAAAAAATCAGATTTTCAATGAATTCTTCGGACGAAGATCTACCCCAGTCAGTTCTAGAAGCCGCTAGAATGTGAATAATAATAATTGATTTGATTAAAACGTTTTGAATATAAATAATTTTCTGATTAATTTTTAGTTTTTTCCTCACGCTTATAGAAAAAATAGTGTACCTAACTCGTGCGTAAAGTGTCTTTTCCGCACTTGATTGCTTAAAAATTGACTTAAAAATGTAAAAAAAAATTATATCTAGGGGTAGGTATGGGCTAATTTTGGGTTTTTTCAAGTATAGCTCGAGAACCACTGAACCTAGAGCTAAAATAGTACCTCTAACATCTTGCAAATGCGCATGTTTTTATACATAATTCGATACATTTCTTTGGGGATGTGATAGGAGATGTGGTAAGGAGTAAACTCAACCCTAATATGCATTATTTTGCAAAAGCGAATAGTTTTTCAGATATTTTAATTTTTCTGTTTTTCTGCAAAAGGTAGATTTTTAAGGGTTAAAACTTAGTTTCACGAAAATCTGCTGTACATCTTTTTAACCTTTAATTAAAAAAAATCTGAAAAAGAAATTGACTAAATAAATTGTAAATAAAAAGTCATATTTTTTATTTTGTTAATAGTGCCTTCCACGTTTTAGCCTTTATTTTTCCAATAATCTTTAAGCTACATTTGTCAAAATTTTTCACCTCCTATCACATCCCCAAAGGAATGTATCGAATTACCAGTTACCCTGTATTAAGTGTTTTTTATATAAAACCAGCATTTTTGCCGAAAAAAAAAGAATACAGATAACAGAAAAACAAAAGTGTTTTAGAAAGACCAGAAGCTAATCAAAATTTGTTTAAGTAAAATCGATGGAATAACTAAAAAAATACGCAATTTAAACCCCGTTTCGCCATTTTTAAACAAAGATGGCGGATAGTCTATGCAGGATTTTCGCCCACACCTCCAATTTTTGGGGACATCGTCTTATGACTAATTAATTAAAATACATGAGGTGTGCAATTGAAATTCAGAATTTCAATTGAGCTCTTTAACTATTAATAGAATCTCAAAAAGTTATAAATATTAAAAAGTTAACTCAATTATATTTAAAAATAATATAACTTTTAAGGCTGACTTAATAACAATCAAATATTTGATCTCCTTCTTTATATTTGCTTAAAAACATAGAAAAATTCCAGTGTTCTTCAATGTATTTATTTTGTATATTGTTTTTTTTATATAAACTTTTACAATTTTTCTAATTTTATCTTTAATGTGATACCTTTAGAAGTAAATTAATAATGTATTGTATATGCTTTGATTTATTTAATATTTAGGTGGTTTTAGATATTTAGAAATAAAAAATAATCTTTAAAATTAAAATATGGTTTTTAATTAATTTTTAGCTTGAATATAATAAAAATAATTTTTACACAATACTTCATTTAAATTATAAACTATTAACAAATACAAATAGAATACAATTGTCAAAAAATAAATGCTTAAAATTTTTCTAAATTATCTAATATATTTTGCAAATGGCACGGCAAGAAATATAATAAGTCTTAATAATAAAAATTTCAAAGTACTAATTTTTTGCTTGTTCGAATTTGTTAGTGTAAAAAAATAGTATAAATGATGAAATTACATAGGTTTTTTAAACTAAAAACGCCTACTTTACCTGAAGGGTTGAGCCCTGACAACATTTACTAAAAAAACATCATTATTTAAAAACCAAACTAAACACCAAACTGCTTCGCCGAATTCATTTCAACGATCCACGGAAAAACAGCAAACACGCACTAAATGAAAACTCGACAACAAACTGGCGATGCCGTCCCAAGGAGCCGAAGAAAGCTGGTTTTTTAGCAAACGGCTGGCAGGCGGCGCGCGCAACTTAAAAATACGAAAACAGGACAAATGCGTGTTTGCGCGCGGAGTGTGAGCAGCACGCGAGCGGCGCACATACGTCGCGTTCGCGGAGCAGTTCGGTGTATACTTACTTTTATATGTACAGATTAAGGAAAAACTATGGAAACCCCGAAGTACACTGCTCCAAGAAATTCACGCACCACTCATAAATTATTGTTTATCAACTGTTATTAAAATACCCCTGAATAAACATGTTGTAAACATGCACAAATTGTAAATTTGAAATTATGTAAAAAAAAAATTCTGAAAAATTCAATATCAAAAAATTACCAAGGAAGAAATTCCTCAGGTAGTTAAAAAAAATAATATACTGTCACGAAGATGCACACAGGTGCCAATTCCTAAAACCAACCCCTTGGCACCCCTTATTCTTGACAATACACAGGGCCGTAGAAAAAATTTCGGGAGGGCTTAAAAAAAATCAATTAAAAATTTACGTTCCTATTGTGCAATTTTTGAAGTGTAAACTGCTTTAGGCCCGTTTAGCACTTTTTGTGGGTACTGAATTGAACTGAGTCGTCACGCTCGGCTATGTAACGTCTTACTTTGTCAATATACAACGCAATTTTCGTATTATTAATTTCGCCTTGTTGGTGTTTACACTTCTGCCGTGTGGTCTTAAACACACACAATTTTTTTTGTGTTGCTGAGAAATCTGTTTTAACACGATCCCCCGTGATGCCTGAAATAGTCGATAAAGTGTGTTATAAGAGATTTCTCAGCCAGACAAAAAAATTGCACAATATGCAAATTTGTAATTGATTTTTTTAAGCTCTTCCGAAATTTTCGCCTGGGTACGGCCCTGTGTGTATTACTGATACTTTATTCCAATTGAATTTTTTATGATTTTTTATTTTTTTTAATTTTTCATTTACAATTTGTGTTTTTTTTTGTATTATTTATTGCTCCTTGCCTTAGCTGGTATTGCGTGTTTAAAACATGTTTATCTAGAAGTATTTTAATAACAATTGGTAAACAATAATTAATCATCTATTAACTTTATTTTATAAATAAATTAATTAGTAATTTATGAGTGGTTTTATTTCTTAAAGCAGTGTATTTTAGAGGATTAGTTATAAAACAAGACGAGTGTTGTACCCTAGATAACTTCCAATAAAGAATCTAAAGGTGACCTTCGACTTGACCTTAAACCTCGATTTTAAAAACCTTTGAGGGTACCTATTTTTTACTTTTTAATAGAAACCACTATTTTTGATCTCGGAATCGAAAAGAGCAGAAAATTTCACGTTCAGATAGAAGTTCTGCTCTTTTCAAATCCAAGATTAAAAATAAGGGGTTATATTTTTTAAAAATAAGCTGAACCTCAAATGACCTTGAGTCTGAGGTTCAAGGTCAAGTCGAAGGTCACCATTAGTTTTTTCTTGGAAGTTTTCTAGGGTACAACACTTTTATTTTTTTTTATAATTAATCCTCCGATACTACCCTGTATAGTTACTGGAAGAAACAGGGCTATTCAATGCATTAAGTGTAGGACCAACTAAGAGGAATATTTAAAGGTTCTTGAGAGTAAAAACACTCATAAATTAAGCAAATTGTATCGTTTCTCCCACTAGTTCTACCCATCGAAGATGGCAACTTGCTGTCCAGCAGGCTGTAAAAAAAGCTATTCGCTTCAGAAGCTGGTGTAATTTTTTAGAATTACCTTTAATTACCTAAAAATCTTTATCAGTATCTGATATTAGTCCATAGTACACCGGTCGATCAATGAACATGCGATTTTGGGGACAATGTTGCAATTTATTTTCAACACACAACACATCTTTTAGGTGACAGGAAAAAAAAATAACCGATTACAAATTCTTTACTGTTACTTTTTTTATCTCATAAACTACGAGATGAATAAAGTAACAGAAAAGCATTAGTAAATAGCAATTGATTTTTCTGTGGACTAAAAAATGTGTTTTAAAAGTAACTGGAAACATCGCATGCGTGGATTGGTTCACTGCGCCCGCGTACTCTGTTAGGAATCACTTTCAAGAATTTTCGCAGGATAAAGTTAAGCGTCTCGGCATAATAAGGTTATGTACGAAAAATCAGCCTGTTACCCATCACTGTGGACTATGTGTGATGTCAAACTTCAACAAACTATTAAATCCACAGGATTTATTCGGTAGGTAGAATAAGAAAGAGAAAGGTTACATTTTCTGCGCAGCGTGCTCTCTATATAAATTCTTTAATATTTTGCCTCACTTTGCAGGTGTGTTTTATACAGGGTGTTATTGACTAAGATGCTAATTATAAAGGAGGTCATTCTTTCCATTTTGAGAAAAACACTTTATAAACATACGACCTAAAAGTCTTAACTTTTGAAGTACGGGATCCTAAAGATTTTTTTAAAAATCTCTTTTTTTCTAAATTTGGTAAACACTTTATATTTATCAAGAGACATTTTCTTATGTATAACATTTTGTTTTTTCGAGTAGTAGCATTCGTGTGTTTTTCTGTTTTTTAACAGAAATATGTTTTTGAAATTCTGATTGTTTGCTCTTGATTTTTGTATAAGAAAAAAATATCTTGCGAGAGACAAAACAATTTATTTAAAATACCGAAAAGAATTCCCGCATGAACGAAAATAAAAAAACACGGTATAAATCAGAAAATGCCTCTTGATGAATAAAAAAGTATTTACCAAATTTCACAAAAATATCTTAACAAGTGATTTTTCAAATTTTTAACAACCTGTATATTAAAAGAAGTTAAGATGTTTAGACCATATGTTGAAGTTTTTTTCTCAAAATGAGCGGAAGAAATACCTCCTTTAATATTAACATCTTATTCAATAACACCCGGTATTTCACAAAAATATCTTAACAAGTGATTTTTCAAATTTTTAACAACCTGTATATTAAAAGTTAAGATGTTTAGACCATATGTTGATGAAGTTTTTTTCTCAAAATGAACGGAAGAAAACCTCCTTTAATATTAACATCTTATTCAATAACACCCGGTATAGATATCACTGGTTTTAAGTAACAAATAAATTGAAGATTAATTGAATAAAATTTATATTTCTCTCACTCTTTGATCGGGTTTCCTTTATCCGTTTATCAGGTATAGGTATTATACAAGGTGACAATTTAAAAAGGAATCACCTGGATTTTCTCGAAAATTATCAGGAAATTAAAAAAACGCCGAAACACGTCGATTTTGTTAGCAAGGGGGAAACTTTTTGGCTATCTTGAAATGTTTGTAGCACGAACCCCCTTCGAGGGGTATACCTTACCCCTATATTTTGAATAGGGAAAGTGGGCCTAGTGATACCTTGTTTTGAAGGCCTTTTGAATGTTCTTACAACCGCGTAAAATGTATCCATTAGTTTTTGAGATAATTGCTTTCAAACTTTCAAATTTAACATGGACCGATAAAATAAAAATTTTATTAGAATTTTATATTTTTCAGATTTAATTTTTATTTTATCATTCCATGTTAAATTTGGAAATTTGAAAGCAAATACAGTCGTACAACCTCTAAAACTCGAACCTGAAGGGACAACCAAAACAGTTCGAGTTATGGAGAGTTCGAGTTATAGAAACTCGAGTTACATGGGTTAAAATACATGTAAAAAGTGCAGGGACGCTTAAAAGGTTCGAGTTATAGAGAGGTTCGAGTTATAGAGGTTCGAGTTAGAGAGGTTCGACTGTATCTCAAAAACTAGTCGATGGATTTTCGAAATTTTTACATGGTTGTAAAGAGAGAGCTTCAAAACAAGGTATCAGTAAACCCACTTTCCCTATTCAAAATATAGGGGTAAAGTATACCCCTCGAAGGGGGTTTGTGCTACAAAAATTTCAAGATAGCCAAAAAGTGTCCCCCTTGCAAACAAAATCGACGTGTTTCGGCGTTTTTTTAATTTCCTGATAATTTTCGAGAAAATCCAGGTGTTTCCTTTTTAAATTGTCACCCTGTATATTCCGTATTTCAATTGAACATCGATTTAGGGATTTAGAAAAATGGAAAAATGTTTAGTCCCATTTTAGCTTAAAATATTACCTAGCTTAGAAACGTGGCTTAGAAGAGGTACTTATTTTTTTTTAAATCTTACTAGAATGATTTTTTATATATTACCTTTTTACATATCTGTAGGAAGGATATCTGGTATCAGATAGGTACATAGGTCTGCTTCAGAATTGACAAAGGTCACCTTGCTAGCTGTCTTTTCATTTAACCTAGGAAAAATAAAATCAGTAAAAAATAACTGGAATCTCAATTATCAAATAAGTTTAAGACACTTTTCATTAGTTTCAGATTTACAGCCCAAAAAACAAAAAAGGCTATAAATATTTTTATATTTTTTATGACAAATTAGTATTTTTCAGGTATTCGTGCACAATTCTTTTTTTAATGTCTTAAAAAAATTGTATTTTCCAGGTATTCAACCAATAAGGTGCAGCATTCTTTTTTTTAATGTCTTAAAAAAAAATTAATTAAATCCGTCTAGATTAACACACGGCTTTAATGTGCATCGAGGCGAAAGGAAAAATAAATAATATTTCAATTAAGATGGTTGTGATCCACCAACAGAGAGTATGAATCAGCAACACTTACCATCCTTGAATAACTGCCCAACAACCAGAGAACAACGGCGAAGCATTGATAATTAAACAGACACCCAATCTTTCTGGATAGTGTCTGCTGAGCAACCATATCAGATTTTTAATCAGCTGATAGTCCATACAACTTAGACCAAAGTCTTTTAAATCAAACACTATGCATAGATTGTCTATTACTTCTTCAAAGCATTTTTTGCAGGCATCTTCCTAAAATTGTCAAAATTCTAAAACTATAAAATATAGTAACTACTCAAAAATTATATAAAGGCAGTGATTCCATGGTGACAGGCTTTATGTTTTACAACCTTTTCTTTTAGGTTTTATTTTATTTATATTTTAAACACCATTGTATGATTTATTAAATTTTCTTTGTTTGATATTAGGGACTTATTGGCCATGCAATAATAGTGTCAGGCCGTATTTTGACAGTTTTGCATTGGAATATGACAGCTAATGTTTGAACATAAGGATTTTGTTTACTATACGAACCGAAATAAATACATTGTGTTGGAGGTCTTTAAAGATTATTTTGCAGGAAGAAAACAAAAGCTTAAAATTAATAACACATATAGTAGCATGCTAACAATAGAAATGGACGTTCCTCAAGGTACGGTCTTGGGTCCCTTATTATTTATTTTGTACATAAACTCGTTGATGAAAATAAATGGAGTGAAGGGGTTAGTTGTCGCATACGCAGATGACACAGTTTGTCTCTTTTATGCAGATACCTGGGAAATGGCGAAGGAAACAGCAGAGAAAGGAATGGCAATCATAAAACTATGGCTGGATCATAGTAAATGATCCTTAAATATCGAAAAAACCATTTATGTCGCTTTTTCCCTAAATGATTCAAATAGACCAAAGTTTAACAAATTAACTATTAACAACACAAATTTTCAGATTAATGAGGTACAACATACCAAATACATAGGAATACAAATTGATAAAAATCTTAAATGGAATGTCCAAGTTGAAACTGTCGTAAAGCGACTAAGAAGGTTTATACACAAATTTTATGAAATAAGAAAATTTCTAAGTAAAAAACACTTAATTATAGTCTATCAAGCCTTTGTTGAATCAATCATCAGATACGGTATCCTCGTATGGGGGGCGTTACATGATAATGCACTTCAACCGTTAAAAGTAATCCAAAATTGCATCCTAAAAATAATATTTAAAAAAGACAGACTCTATCCAACCAACCAAATATACATTGAAACCCAAATCTTGAATACAAGGCTTCTATATTTTCATACAACACTTATATTTTATCACAAAAATCCTAAACTTAAAGAAACACTTGATCACGAGCATGATACAAGAAATAAAAAAAACTTAAAAACACCATACCAAAGCACAACCGCAGGCCAAAGATTTATAACACCAATAGGACCGAAAATTATTAATATTCTACCCCCAGAAATTAAAGAAATAAAAAATCATAAAATGTATTCGAAAACTTGCAAAAGATATTTAATTGAAAATTATGAATTATTTATGGCAATCATATAAAAAAAACTAGGTCTAGACACTTCACAAATGCAAGATCAAAGTTATTTAAAGATTAGAGATTTTTTTTTTGATCATTTACCTGCAACATTTTTGTAGACTTGGATGCATACAGGTGCACATGCACCTCGGCGTCCAGTGCTATAAACACATAATTTTGCGTTTTAACTTTTGATTACTTTAAACTACTTACTTTATGTTACTAGTGACAGTGATGGTTGAATGTAATAGCAGGATAAATAAATAAATAATTATAGCTAAATAAACGACTTGGTTTTAAATTCGACTTTGGTATGTCAATTTTGAAAGATTTGCTGTCAGCCTGTAATGTAAATCTGTCAAAATACTGCATGACACTATTATTGCATGGCTTTATTCCTATTATTAATAGAGACCTGCTTTATTGATATTTATAATTTACGACAGATCGAATGACTGTAAAGTATATTTTTTGGAAAAGTTATGTGACTGGAGTTCGGTTCGGAAAAAAGGCTGACAAATCAAACAAATGTTTAGATGGGGATAGGTTTAGATGTTAATATGGGGCGATCCATAAATTACGTAACGGCCAATGGTAGGTTTTTTCAAAAATCCTGATTTTTTGCGTTATGTTATTTATGGATGGCCCCTCTGTACAAGAACAGAACAAAAGTTATGCATCAGATGCACGGGAATATTTTAAAGAAAGATATATTCAAAAATGTTAAATTTTTATGACGGTCATTATACTAAGGGTCATTGATACCACCAATTATTAAAAGGCTAATTAAATATTTGATTTTTGAGGTAAGATGAATGAGGTAAGATTTAATTAAAAAACGAAAAATAATTTTAAAAAAAGTTGTGCTTCGGCCGGAACTTGAACCCGGACCTTTGACTATGAACGTCAACCAATTGGGCCACCGAAACCATGATTATACATTTTTAAAACTTCATATCACGGTCAGTGTCATAGTGTTAGAAGGCTAGTTCTCAGGGTATTTACTCGACAAAGCCATTTATCTAATTTTATAATTTTGTGTTCCCAAAGTGTGAAATCAAATTAGAAGTATCAACGTCTGAAAGCATAAAAATATTAAAATTTCTAATCTCAGTGGGCGATTGCCAATAATAAACTTTACCAATTAAGTGCAATAATGCGGTTTTACTCATCATTACGAGGGTTGTCTTTTAAGTTTTGCATATACGAGGTATGACAATAAAATTATAAGACTGTTGTAAAAAATCTACTTTATTTAAACACTAATACAACTTAATGATGTTCCCCATCAATGTAGTCCCTTCTCTATCGACGCAGCATTGCATGCGTTTTTTTCCAATGTTGGAAGCAATTTTAGAAATCATCAGAAGAGAGGCTATTAAGAAGTCTTGCCGTTTTTTCCTTGGCGTGTTCTAATATTTCAAAACGAGTTCCTTTTAACGATTTCTTCACTTTCGGAAACAGGTAGAAGTCGCAAGGGGCTAAGTCTCGTGAATATGGTGGGTGGGTAATGACGGGGATCTTCTGATTAGCTAAAAACTGCTTAATGGAAAGGGCATTGTGGGCCGGTGTATTGTTCTGGTAGAGCAGCCACGCGTTGTTCTTCCACAAATCTGGACGCTTTTAAATATAAATGTTGATTGACTGACCCTCACACGCCCATTCAATATGAATAACACCCCTAATATCGAAAAAAAACCAATGAGAATCGCTGTTTTGGATGTGCTGGAGCGCCCTTCTCGTTCATAATCTTTAACTTCTTTACGACCATCGAAAAATCTTTTATGCCACATGAAAATCATTACACGCGACATACACTGCTCTTCGTAAACATCTTTTAGCATTTGAAAGCATTCAGTAGCCGTTTTTTTTATTTTACTTTAAATTAATGCAATGGTCAATTTTTTCGCCAAACTAGTAGAGGAAAAGCGACAAGATTGCGCGCGGTAGTAGAACGCACATCAAGATGCATAACTCCTACCGCCCGAGGCGTGAAGATGTAGAACCTGTTAGTACAGGGGCCAGTCTTAAAATTTAATTGTCATACCTCGTAGTTCAAGTTCAAGGTCAAATATGCTTTATTATCAAAAACAATACAGTGATTTTTATAGACAAAGCTCAAAACACTTAACAATTCAGTACGGACTGTCAAAAAAATAATATTAAAAATACATACAAAAAATAATTTATAATTTGGGTAACCCTTCAGTGGTGACGTGAAAAAGAACCACGACTTAAGGTTTCAACCAAGGTTCTAACAATTATTTACGGATTTTCTAAAAACTATGTAACTCTCAAGATTTCTACATTGAACAGGAAGTTTGTTGTAAAGGTTCACACTGTCATATATCAGGGAATGTTTTGTTAGTGAAGAGTGTGGAATGGTTAGTGAAGAGTGTGGATGGTTGCAAGATGACTCCTTATATTTCTTAAATATAAGGCATACAGTTTCCAAGATAAAAAGACCCACCACTGTCAAAATTATACAGCTGGAATAAAACAGTAGATAACTTTAACACCAGTATTTACTAAAGGGTCTACAGTGCTAAGTGCTACAATCCTAGGTTTACAAGTCTAGATTTTGGTTGAAGGTTTAACTTATTTTTGCCGTGAATGCAATAAATAGTTTTTAAAATTTATATAAATTGTTCATAAATACCTTGCGATATGAGTCATCTTTTTTCGTTCCAACAAAGACATTATTTCCTTACAATGGATAGAAATAAATAAAAATAATATAATATTTTGGTTTAAAAATGGTAGCCATATTTAAACCTCCGAACGTCACTAGGAAATGTCGAATAAAAACGGTGTAAGTCAGTGTCAGCTGTCCGCTATATTTTTTATGTTAATTTTTTAGACAAGTTAGCGATGATTAAACCAATGTTCGATTGTTTTGTTGGATGTCTAATTGAAAACGGATTCTAATATATCTTGTGATTTTTACAGTATTTAAATATTGATACGTATTTAATACGGTAATGCATTTACAGATATAGTTTTAAGTTATTTATGTATTATTTAACTTTGAAAATTTTTGTATATAAGTTATTTTTTTCATGGATTATTTCTATTGTTTTACGAACTTTAAACCACCCCTCAGGGATGGTACTACGATTTGTGAGTATTTTTATCGGGAATTCTACGACTGCACGGACTAAATTTCCAAAAAATGACATTTCGTTAACATTTTTTTTATGTGGTTTTTCTTTATTTCAAGAAGTTAATTTAAATTTATATGAGATGAAACTCACTGAGAAATGCTTACTATCCTATTGCACATTAGGGTAAACCAAATTTTTGCAGCTATTTGACCTGTGAGTATTAAAAAAATACACTTAAACCGGTCGATTTCAAGTCTATAGACTTGATACTTAAACCCGGTCTAAAATGCTAAGTTTTGTGGTATTACTGGTGTTAGACTTTATTATTTCTCGAAGTATTCTCCACGAAAATTAATGCACTTTTGCATGCGCTCAAACCAGTTGTCAAAGCTGCGATTCCACTCGTTTGTTGACTAAAATCTTCGACCACGCAGTTCGAGATTTTCAGAAAATTATAGATTGGGACTACTCATTTATTTCACAGCCAACTAAGTGAAAAACTAATTTTTTAATAAATTTACATTTTCTGTCATCCAAAGATATGCTTATTATACACCGTTGAAAAGCTCCTGTTATGCTCTATTTATTGAAGTATAAATCCAATATGGCGGTCATAAGAAATAACAAAGTTGGCTATGGTTTCAAAAAAACTAGAATGCCTAGAAAAAAATTGTTAACGTCATTCAATTGGCCGTAGTTGCTTATACAAAACTACCAAATTTCATTAAATTTGTTTGCAAGATGGCGGCGATATTTCAATTTTTCAAAAAACACAATTTTTAGTTTTTGCTCGATATTTTAGTAACCCCTGTAGATATTTTTAATTTTGATACGGCATCGGATTGGGCTTAGAATAGCGCAACTTTTTTCTTATTTAAACAAACTTGTATCTCTTACCGTTTCCGAAACCCCATGTAGTTGCTTTTATTTGGGACATCCTGTATGTAAAAGACAGCCCTCATATGCATTACACTTTGGCAGATATTATTATTAGCAATCGACCATTGCGATAAATAAATAATTTGATATCACACTATAAGAGTGGGAGCACAGAATTATAAAATTAGTTGAATGGCTTGGTTAAGTGAATATCCTGAGAACTCGCGTTCCTATATTGTGACAATGACCGTGAATTTATAATCATGGTTTCGGTAGCCCAATTGGTAGGGCGTTGACGTATGATGATGTTAGATGATTCATATATGAGTGGGCCCTGCAGCCCCTCTACTATGACCACCAGTGGATCTGTTATGGCTTACTCTTGAGTGGTTTATCACCACTGTATGCCTAATCCTCTAAAAAGGCCGGCTATCAGTTTGGGTGACACACTGTTCTGATCTTCTGAGTCAATCTGAGGTTTACCGAAAGTTCTGACGTAGGGTCGACCGGGGTAAATGTAAACGATTTTGATCATTTGGGAAATTTCAGATTTGAAATAAAAAATAGACACTCCCGTTTATAAGAAAAATTATACAAAAATTTTGTCGTAATATTTGGACATTATCCTTTGTTCTAAAAACAAAATTAACAAAAAAATAAAAGCGCTTTTAAGAAAAAAAAATTGTGTAAAAAACTGTTATATGTTTACATTTATCCCAACAAACCGGGGTAAATGTAAACTGGTATTTTAGCTCATCTTTGTCGCACAGATATCTTGCCCTGGCCAGTAGGTAATCCACATTGTTGGATTCTACATCTGCATCAAACGCCATTTTGCGACCGGGACCAGTGGAATCTAAGGAATTCCTTCGACCTTTGAGCCGATGAAATATTACAGATATCGGAACATTGTAGAAACCTTAAGCTTCACAATATGTTTTATTCCTGTTTTGCACATCAGCTATAGCTTTCAGCAAATCCTCCTTTTACTGCCCATTTGTCTTGCGCACATTTACCTCAAAAGTGTGATTACATGTACCCCTAGGCAAATATTGCTGGGGGTAAATGTAAACATGATAATAATAATTTATTTTGTTGATATTATGCAATTAAACATGTTTAAGCAAATAAAATAATGCATTGTGTTACTAATAATTACTTTAGTTTAAAACTTACCTTGCCGACAAAACAAAATACTGACAGATTTCAGTGTCTCTGAAAAAATGAAATACAGTTAATTTGCAGAGGTGCATCTGAACTTATCACCACACTAAACTAAACTGATCTGGAAGCTAATTTTCATTGCCACTAACTGTCAAGGAAACGTGGTATTAGAATTGGCGCTAATATCGAATTTAGAGGCAAATTTTAATTTTTTATTAGGACCGTTTACATTTACCCCTGTTTACATTTACCCCGGTCGACCCTAAACCTGCAATAGCCAGACATTCGCACAGTACATGTCTGACTGTTTCGTCATCCTCGATACAGAGTGTACATTCGGTCTCTTCTGTGAGTACCATTCTGTGCATGGGTACTCTTAGTCGACAGTGACCGGTAAAAATACCAGTCACCATGCGTATCTCCTGTCTGGTAAGGCCTGGCCCTCTTTCTACAAGGTCCTTTAATTAACTCTTTAGAGTGAGCCAGTTCTGGTATATTTATCCTGTAGGAGTTCAAAATAAACCTACCAAAATATAAACTATAAACTTGGTCAGCTCGTCCAAATCTCTTTCATTAACATTATGGTTTTTAGCAGGAATATAAACCACTGGTCTTCCATGCATGTCCCGGTGCCTCAACACTCTGGCTTTGTCCAAGTGTTTCTTAACTTCTGGAGTCTCGTTGGTTAACTGAGCAACTCCGTACTCAACTCGCCACTTGTTGGTTTTTAAAATTGCTTGGAAGGCTTTGTCGACATCTCCAAAAGCTTTGAGGTATCGTTTTAATGAGAATTCATTGTGGTACTGTGTGGGATCTGCTTCTGCAATCAATTTCATGCGAGACTTTAGGTCTTGAAGATCTTTGTCAGAGAATGGAACTGCTTCCATTTTGAAGCTATAAAAAAATATTACCACTTTACCTTACATCGTACTAGATTTTTTATTATACACGTGTAAAAAAAGTTTATAGTTATGAGACTGACAAATCCTAAATTTTTGCTGAACAAAAGTTTTTGTATCATTACGAACTGTTGTAGACTAAACGTGTCAGACTTTAAATCATTATGTGTCACCAAAAGCTTGTAAGATATATGTGACTTGCGTTTGTTATAAGGAGTTTTTGTTGAAATGATGAATTCTTTTGTCCCTTCTGTAACACGGTAGTTTTTGCCAAAATATATCAAATGTGTTGAAATATGACTGAAATACGATAGCTAGTGAGAAACTGAGAAGAAAAAACACAGTGCAGTAATTTTATTATAACTAGCAAAACATTTCTTAAAAACTAATTTTTGAGCTTTTGATTTTAAGTACATCTAATGTTGTTTTCCTCACAAATGATTAAAATACAAATCTAAAAAATAATTATTTTTTTAACTTAAATTGTATTTAAAGGACAACTTAAAATTAAAATAAATGGATCCACAACGGATCTGATACCTTCCTAACCCGTTAGCACCCTCCAAAGAAACTCCATGCTATATGAACCTTAAAAACAGTTTTTTCTAAATATCTCTCAAAATATTCCGCATATTGATGCCACGCTCCGTTAAAAAGTTAGCATTTTTTAAACTTTTTATTAGCATTGATGAATTTCGACCAAAATATAATCAGCTCGTTACAGTATCAAATACTATTTTACCAAAAAATTTAATGAAAATCGGTTGGGCGGTTTAGGAGCTATCGTGTTACCGACAGAGTTACATACACACACACACACACATCACGACGATACTGCTAGGGTAGGTCAAAATACACCAAAATAACACATTTTCGGTGTTACCTAAAAAAAAAAAAATTTCGTCGAAAACAATACCTTCTCTAGCCATTGCTGTGCGGGCTAGGAAGGTAAAAATTGGTTTAAAATAACACAAAAGGAACATCAACGTTACAGATAGGACCAATTTTAAAAAGCAAACAATTTATGGCACAAAGTAAAGTTTATAGTATATATTACTAGTCTTTTAAATTTTTTATTTTAAAAAATAATTTTATTTACCTAAAAGAAAAAAAATAAGAACTTAATATAAGAATTTGTTGTCAATATTGGGTTACCACAGAAAAGTTTCGACCAGTGGCCCACCCGGAAAATTGGTTGGGGGGGTTCGGTTCGGTTCGGTTCAAGAGTAGGTTCGGTTCGGTTCGGTTTTTCGGTTGGATTTTTGGGGGTTTTGATTAAAACAAATTTAATTTTTTCTCATAAATTTTATCCCAAATTTAAGAGTCTGGGGTGGCCTTGGCCCGACATACCTTTTATTGGTCTAAAACAATAATATTCGTTAAAATCTCAATTTTTCATTTCTAGAAAATATGTCAAAAATAAAAACTCTATCTCGATTTTTTTATTTTTTAGCTGATTAAAATGCTTTAAAGTCATGTATAAACTTATAAAAATAAATCTTGGTCAAAAATATGAAGGCCAATTATAAATACAACTATTTTCCAGGTAAATACCAAAGCAAAACTTTAATGTCCAGATCTGTAACACAGAGACAATATCTGTAACATGGAGAAATAGCGTTACCTAACGTTATCCGGCCAAGCCCAATTTATGGTGCAACTTTTTTTAAAGTTCTGTTCAAGGTGTCAATGGTTCTGTTTGGGAAATTTTTGATTTTATTACTTTAATCAAATTATACGTCAGATAATCCACGTTACAAAAAGGACAACATCATTGCCTCAAATCTATACGTGTTTATTTTTCAAACAAAACAATTTATTATCAATAATTCAAAAACTTTCCAACTTTGTCCGTCACAGTCCTCTATAACCCAGTACTTCTGTTCAGACTCATACTAAAACTTAGAGAAGAAGAGAAACTTAGCTACATGGAATGAATTTAAATTGCGAAAAATTGCTTGTTACCGCCTAGGACAGATTTCTTGTGACAAGTTATTTTACTTTTTATTTCATTTTCTATGGATACAATAAACTAAAATCTCTCAAAAATCTACAAACTTTTAGTTTCATCACTTTGAAGGCAATATTTGCATATAAAAACTTTCCAAACACCTAGTGACTAGTTACTGACGGGACATTTTCATGTTTCAAGAATTTTTTTTGTAGCTTTTCTACAAATTCATGACGACTTTAAGTGGTTTCAGACCTAAAGTGATTCATATTCTTTATAATAAAATATCCTCTGTAACAGCCAAATTTATGTTTTGTTCCAAAAAAAGTGTATTATAACATGGGTCATGCAAAGCATCAAATTTTTAATAGTTTTTTGCTCACAACAGCAAAACCGTTTACACCAATATAAATATTTGTAAGTTTATTTAAAAAAGTGATGCATTGGGTCAAAAAAGAAATAACAATGACACATATTAGTTTATTTTATGTGTTATAAAAACACATATTCATAATAATAATATTTTGGAGAAATTAATACTGTCAATTGGGGTAGAGTCCCTTTATGTTGCCATATTTGGATAATATGATATATCCAAATATGTCAATATACAGGGTCCCTATACCGGGGGGGGACTTTGTGACTTGGGTATAATTTGGAACACCCTGTATTTGTTTTACATTTTACTATGTAAAAATCTTGAATCTGAAGTGATACATTTTGGTACCCAAGATTCAAAATAAGGCAATAATTTATAAAATGCAGTGGCATAGCGGGCGGAGCTGGGGGTTTATCCCCCCCGCCCCGAGGGTACTGGCGCCCCATGGGTGCCTTAAGCGCCCCAAGCTTTATTAAGTAGCAGGGCCGGCAACGGCAACTTGAGAGGACGGCAAAGCTGTCGCTAGGAAACTAAAGACATGATGACTTTTTTTTTTGGTCACAAGATTCTTGATGGGCGCCCTTTTTATCTGTTGACCCCCCCGCCCCTTCAGGCACGCTACGCCGCTGATAAAATGCGCATTTGTTTTTACTGCACTCAGTGTGATTTCAAAGGTTGTTGGTGTAAAAAGGATTTTTTATATAACTTCTTTTGATAACTTTCACTTCTGTGATCCAGATCTCTAAAAATATTTGGCTTTTAGTAAGTAGGTACATTTTAGAAGGTAATCTTCTCGCTTGCTTTTAGTAAAATAGTTAAAAAGAATATCTGCATCAAAAAAAATTATATTATATTTATAAAATTAGAATGTTGTTGTTATGTAATGGAACCCAATTTAAAAAATGTGGTGTACCAAAGTTCCAGCTAGTTTTAAATTTTGGGATTCTTTTGGTAGGTACATGCCACACAGTTTTCATTTTTTTTAGAGCAAATAATGCCTTGCAAGTCGCGGCGCTTACTTGGGCCGAAAAATTATCAAAATACCTTGGAAGAAAAGCTACAATTAAAAGAAACAAGACAAAAAATGTAAAAAAAAATATTGTGTGTGCTTAAGACCACATGGCAGAAGTGTAAACCATGCCTAGGAAACTCAATGCAATTTGACAGGTCATTAGGTTAAAGTTCTCACTAAGCTCAAAAGAGGCGCTGCAGTCGCGCGTTTGTTCCTTATTCTATTTTTTTTGAGAATTATCTGTGATTTGGATTTTTCGTCCCCCTTTTTTTGAGGTAGGAAAACCTCTTCCACCACAATTTATTTCGGATTCATTTTAAATCTATCTTTTTGGCTTATGTAGGTAATCTTTGCTGCTGTGACACATTAAAATTAAATTTTGTTAAATTTGTAACTTTTGTAATTTTAAATATAAAAGAATAAGAATTTCTAGTTGCTTTTCTGGGTAAAGTGTCTAAAGTTCAGACGAGTATAAAATGCATAGATTTCCGAGACATTTTAAGGTAAGTTTTCTTATTTTCTCATTTGAGGTTAGATTGGCATTTGATAAAATTTGTATTGGTAGTGTCTTTTTAACTTCTTATCACTTACTTTACGGAACTCTGAATACAGGTTTCCAATGCCTGATAGGTGCCTTATTTGCCCATCAATTAAGCACAAATTTAGTGTTAATTTTATGTCTATGTGGCATGTGTTACGCTTTTATTATTATGATATCAGAACACTCAAAAAATTATTTTATGCTTTTTAGTCCATGTTATAAAAGCTTGTTTTCAAAAAGTTTTTTTTTTTTAATTTATTTAATCTTTAATCTATATTTCATACCTGAGCCAGAAAGTCTTTAAAAATTGAACTGCTAAAGACTGAACAGGACCAATAAGGACTGACAGGACCAACAAAAATATGGATTTGAACCTGAACAAGTGTAACAAGGCTTAACCCACCCACCGCTATGTAATTTAAGAATTGTCTCTAAGATTGACTGAGGGGTGATCAGCTGCCCACAGTAGGTGTACAGATTTTGTCAGCAGGACCATACTGGACTCCACAGGACACTATACAGGACTCTAAAATACATTACAGGACCAAGATTTTCTTTTAAAGTCCTGTAGGTTGGTGTATAAATTTGGCTCAGCTGATCACCCCTCAGATCTGACCCTCAAATAAAACAATAAATTCCACTAATTGATGGAAGTTTTAACAAACCATTGTATATTGTATTCTCTTAAATTGAACTCTCTATGTGCTTTATAAACCCAGTTTTAGCTACCTTTATATTATGTTGGATGATGAGGTTCAGAAAAGCAAAAACTTCAATATGGAGTAACACATTTAGATTTGAACTAGATTCACTTTTAAATCGATTTTTTATTAAGATAAATTATTGATAAAGTGGGTTTTTCTCCACAAAGATAAAAAATCTGTTGTAATTTTTTTTCGGTTATTTATTTTTGACAAGTATGGAAAATGAGGTTAAGTTAATATAGTATTTCACTTCCCTCGCCGACTATCAGAAAAAGTGGGCGTTGAAGGTAGGTTACGGAAGACATTTTATAACATTTGTGAAGGTGCATTTCTAATCGTGTTCGCTGGCAGAGTTATATATGGGAATCAATGTAACCATTTCTAATGCCGACCACCGTGTCCGCATACGGTTCTTCGTGCTTGCAAGCTGCAAACTCTGCGGCCCGTGCTGGCGCCCGTGCGGCGTACCAGACACGCGCAGTTCCATCACCTAAATGATCGGAATCGGGAATAATCTCGATCGAGATCTTTTTGGCTATATCTGTCTCCTATATTAGTACGAGTAAAAGAAAGATGAACATATATTAAAGGTGCACTTGGGCGATCAAAAGAAATACGCATTCCCGAAAAATGTGGTTATGTCTGGAATGTTTATGATCTGGAATTTTAATAAACACTCTCGATGTTTTAATTACGATATATAAAGCGGCATGCAGAGCCCACTCAGCCAGTTATAGAAATAAAAGGGAGCTATAAACACATCAATTACGCATGCGCTAACCACAGCACGCACGCTGGCAGGCAACATGATTAGAAATGTAGCTTGAGGTTTATATATTACAAAATATTGGGAGAGAATATGGTGATTTGATCCCGAAAAAGACTTGATCTCCATTTAAATTTTGCACGTTGGATTGTTTTGTAGCCAATTTTAATGCAGACTTGTAGCTTGTTTCCACCTATGCGTGCCCACCCCGATTCAAAAAACGCATCACGTGATGGGCCATGGATTTACACCGGTTTTAAATACCGCCTCACCAGGGGTACGTTCAGATAGCACGTCGGATGTGGTCGGGCGCGCTCAAATCCGTTCAGATTGAAATCTAGGTGAAAGTTATTCTCGTTCATATTGGTCGAAAATAACGTCGGGCGAATCGCCTTTTACACCCTTCTCTATGAGGTGGGTGACAAACGCTCGACTTGCGCAGTAGGTATATAAACCAACCCCCTCAATTTAAAAAAAATATATACATTTTCCATAAATAAATAATCAATTTTTACTTAAAAACACTCTTTCAGATGCAATTAAATGGATCCTTTACAGAATTTCATTTTGACTGTTTAGTTTCTACTTAGGAGAATGTAGAGAATGGATGTTTATTTTTATTTGGACAAGTTGTTTTAGGAATATAAATAATATTATACCTAGATATTACTTTGTGCTTTTAAATTAAAATAAAAGACATTTAAACTATGTATATTTGTATTCTTTATTTAATAGTAGATAATGTAACCATATAAAGAGGTTTGACATAATGTAATTAAAGATCTCTCAACGCTCCAGCAAACACTTAATGATTAAGAATTTGTCTTCTTTCGCTTTGTCACTGTCAAACGCTATTATATTATATTGCACATGTAACTATTAATTTTCCAATATATTTATTTCCTTTGAAAGTGTTGAGCACAGGCACTTAAAACCTGTATTGCTTGTACGTACAACAAAGAAAATAAATTTACGAAAACACAACTTTTAAATCTAAAACAAAACTTTATTTGTCTAATAAAACTCTGTCAGCCACCAAAAGTTGGGCACTCCAAAATACTCTCTATTTGCAGTTTTCAAAACCAAAAAACACTTATTTGCGTTTATGTTAACTCTTCTAAATAAACTGTAACAAATTTTTAAATCTGATCAAATATATATATATATTTATCGGTTTCACAACGTTCTACGTCTTCCGATACCCAATCTCCACTCGTTTCTGTTTGCCCATAATTCATCATCTAGGCCTCTTATTCTTATTTCACTGTCTATTCCTTCTCTCCAGCTTCTCCTTGGCCGTCCTCGTTTTCTTCGGCCAGTTGGTTTCCATTGTAGGATTTTATTTTTTCTGTTCTATCCTTGATTGACCATACTTCTGAGCCGTATGTAATAATACTTTTTACAATGGTGTTATATATAAGCTTTTTGTTATGTTTTGATATACTTTAGTTCCAAATTATTCCATTTATTAAAGTTATTTGTTATTGTAATTTTTAGACCTAAGTATTTATACTCATCACAGGACTGAATTCGCTGCCCGGTATTTAAGATTAGATCCTGTTTCGTTCCACCGATACACATATACTATGTCTTATTGAGATTAACCTCTAGTCCCCACTTACTCTTCTATTAGTTTTCGTGTCATATATTCGATCGAATTTATCAATTTTTAAAAAATATATTTTAAGGTTAGTTTATTACATCCATACCGTTCACAAAGGCGTCCGGCGATTTATCCATGACGTCATTCGCTCGGCAAGACGTCTCGCCCGACATTTCAATCTGAACGCGTACCCCTGATGCGTTTTTTGAATCATGGTGGGCATGCATAGGTGGAAACCGGGTGTTATTTTCGCTGAAGTGGTGAGTAACCACACAAAAATCTCGTGGTGCTGTTACGAATTATAGAACATTGAGGGATCGGATTTGTTCAAAGTTAAAGCGGCAAATCCAAAATCGCCACCGTCCTGTCCCTTTTATCGATTGACATTTCGTTCTTTGGCTGTTAAATTTCAAGTGCTAACAACTGTTCAGGGTATTAAAACATTACTTTTTTTTTTAGGAAAAGTCCGAGAATTTCTTTATTTTTCAACAAAAATACAACAAAAGTAAGAACAAGTGACAATCTCCGCCATTTTGACAACGCCGTAATACAATCAAAGGTTTGGTTAGGCTGCCTGACAGTGCCCAGAGTCTGGGCACTGTCATGATTGCCCAACTATTTTAACCATGTTTTCAATGGTAATGTTAAACGCATGGTGTAAGCACTCTTTTTATCTTGGTTGATATATCTGTCGGTGCTGTAAATGATTTTCTGAAAAGTGTGAGATTATTTGGGTTTTCTGTGTAAATTTTTTTTTCGGTAAGTAATAAATTATTTTTAGCTTAGCATTTTCTAAGAAATATAAAACGAACAATAATAGCTAAATAGACTATAACAATTTAAAATTTAACAAACTTTGAAATAAATTGAATCTGAATTTGAATTTGAAATGGGATCAAAACTCTCCCACGATCAGAGAACAATTCTTCCTTTAGGTGGGTACCCTTGATCCCCAATGCAGCATGTCCAAAAATACCCTCACTTTTAATACATAATCAATATTTTGAACTAAATTTAACGCTAATGTTTGACCAAATGTTGCAGTTTTAACTCAATCAATTCACCACACTCTCCCCTACTACGATTTTTTGCTTATACTTGATTTACCCATTGATTATTCAAAAATATTTATAATTAAACAGAAACACAAAAAAAGTTATGACAGTAAACAATGCAACAGAAAGTCAAAAACAGAAACACGCTGCACTTGATGCAAATTTTTGAATACCCCATTAGAAATGTAGCTTTATTGTTCTTTAGACAGGCATTTTAGCTCACACATATACTATTACTGCAACAAAAAAGTTTCAAAATCATCTGAAACGCAAAGATATACAGTCTGTCTCTCTGTCTGTCTGTACGCGTATAACTCAAAAACCGCTTGGCCAATTTTAATGAAACTTGGTACCTAGGCTGGGTCTTGGGTCGAGATGGTCCCATTTAAAAATAAACAAAATCCACCGAACACAAACCAAATAAAAGGGTGGGGGTAGAGTTCAAAAATTAGAGTATGTGAAAATATAGCGTGTGTGATATCAAACTAAAGGTAATTGAGTCTGCAGTTAAACAAAATACATTTTAATTTATTTAAAAAAAAGGGTGGGGGTATATTCTAAAAATTAGAGTTTAAGTGAAAATATGGCTTGTGTATGTGATATCATACGAAAGGTAATTGAGTCCGGAGTTTAACAAAATACATTCCAGTTTTTGCTTTTTAAGGGTGGGGGTAGATTTCAAAAATTTGAGTTTAAGTCAAAACATGGCTTGTGTGGTATCAAACAAAAGGTAATTTAGTCTGGAGTTGAATAAAATATATTTCAGTTTTTAGTTATATTAGCTCACACGTACACTATAACTATAGTACCTAGTGTGAGCTTAGGGGCCCATATATTGGCAAAGTATTTTAATTAAGTATTGTTTTCCATTTCTCTAAAATGTTTCATTTTGGCAAATCACATTTTCTTTGGTTGATGTAGTTTTCCAGTTTCCGCAAAAACAATGCGTTTTTGCAACGAAAGCTAGGCAAACAATTACCTATAGTAAAAATACGAATCAGCAACAGGTTTATTTGTAATTATGGAGAGGGAAGTTCAGACCGATGCAGTTTTTGTGATTTTAATCTGTGACTGAACTACTTTCTCCCAGCTTTCTTTTTTTTAGCCGCAGTCGTGCACTCGATCTACAAGCTGTTAACCTTAAAATGAAATTTTCAACAAGCCTTAAACGTTTTTGTTGTTTTATGTGAATTTGCTTCTAACTTTCCATTTTTACGTGAAATTTAAAACAAAAAAAGTGCAAGATGGATTTCCAGAACAGACCTGGCGGGAAAACCGGGGGCGGAGGCGTCGCCTCATGGTCAGAAACCAACAGGGACCGCAGAGAAAGGTTAGGGCTTATTTATCTTCTCAGCATGTGTAGAAACTATTTACCTTATTATCTTTTGTGTGGAAGTGGATAAAAGATGTTTCTTTTTGACATGGTAAAATACAGTTTAGATTTTTGCAAAGGTTCTTTGATACTCAACTTGTTATTTAGTTTGTAAACCATTAATAGAAAAAAATACTTCTTATTACACTTTTATCAAGATTATTTATTATTTAATATAAAGTTTAGATAGTTAAAATTGATATTCTATCCTCAATTTTATGATGCATTAGTTACACTTTTTAATAAAGGCTTTTTTTAAAATTAGGTTGCGTCAACTTGCCCTAGAAACCATAGACCTTCAAAAGGACCCCTATTTTATGAAAAATCACTTGGGCTCTTATGAATGTAAACTCTGCTTGACTCTACACAACAATGAGGGAAGTTATTTGGCCCACACACAAGGCAAAAAGCATCAGGCCAATTTGGCTCGTAGAGCAGCCAAGGAGGCCAAAGATGCACCATCTTTGCTTCAACCTGAAAAACCCAAGGTTGAGCCGAAGAAGTTTGTCAAGATTGGAAGGCCTGGTTATAGGTTAGTTTTTTGGCAGTTTGCCTAAACTTTGTTGTCTATTGCTTCTCTTCAAAACTTTCTAATTTTCTCACTACTTCAGGGAAATAGCTGATCAGTTGGCCATAGTAGCTGTATAAATTTTTCCTGCTGGACTATGAATGGCCGTGAATTTATTTTAAAGTCATGTACCCACTAAGCACAAAATCGTAAAAAACATTAAATAAATGTTGAAAAAAAAATGTTTTTTTTCTATCACAAATTTGTGTTAAAATTAAGTCAACTTTTGACATTAAAAAAACATGTAGAAAATCCTAACAAAAATTTCATGTAAAAGCATTACCAAAAATATATTTCTTAATAACGTTAAGAAACCAGCATTAAAAAACCCAATTTTCACTAACATTAAAAATAATAAGTCGATGTACAATAAAGAATTGAATGAATGAATGAATGAATGAATAATACCATCAATATATGGATATTTTTATAATGTTTTTCCTAGATCTTATTTCTAACATTGAATTTAAGATATATGAAGCTAATAAATGTTTTGTTTTGTAAACATTAAAAAAAAATTATACTATAGAGGGCGCTGCCGCATAGTTCCACTACCAGAACGAGCCATCGCCATGGTAGTTCATATGAGTCAATAGCAGATACGCTTTGTGCAATTTTGGTTACAATATTTACCTTTTGTAGAAACAAACATGGCAACTCCAGTTGTGTGGGAAAGGTGGTATAGTTAAAGAGCAACAAATGTGTATGCACTGATCTTAATGAAGCAGTACAACATGCCGATCCGAATTTCCTTTACTGAGTGTGGAGTTCATGAAAATGAAAACATCAACAGACTGTTGCTGCCCTGCGTTTCCAAAATAGAAGAATTTTATTTACGTTATTTATGTTACCTTATCTTTAGAGATATTTGGAAAAAATATATTTTTTCATTGTTAAAAAAACATTTATTTTCCACTGTTAAAAATCAATATTTTTTTAATGTTCGAAAAACACTTTTAAAAAAAACGTTATAAAAACATAAGATTATTTTTCTACCATCAGGAAACAGGTTATTAAGCTTCTTTTTCACTATGAATATGACAGAACTAACATCCAAGCTAACGTTATGTTTTTAAATTATACATTATTTTGACATTATTAAAACGTTTTTGTGTTTAGTGGGTAGGATAGTGTACAAATTTGGTTTAGGAGTCCCTCTCACCAAATTCACAGAACGCATGTCACCTGTTAATTAGACTGTATCAAATTAATAAACATAGTATTTTTTGGAAAGGTCAAGGAAATGCATTACAATATATTGACTCAATGCAAAAAAGTTTTTGAAGAATTATTGCATTCTTCGAAATTTGCCTAGTGGTATAAGAAAATTCACCTACTGTTAGCTCCCGCTAAATTTCGCGGTTGTTTTTAATTTTTAAAACCACACAATTGGATGACGTACAGAGTACATTTTTCGCGCATTTTGACATGCGCACCAAGAATCAGAGAGATCCTTTCTACCGCCTCGAGAAAAATGGCGTGTTAATTACTTTCTCCAACTATTACAAATTTCTACTCTTGAAAGTGCTCGATTTTGGTGTACTGAAGCATAGAACTAGAAACTTCAGTCCTTCAGCTACATGGTGCCATCATTAGATCCAATCAGGGGCCCCTGGAACGTGGAGAAATTGGCTGCAAACTGGTGAGTACTTTGTTTCTGATTTCCGTTGTGTGGGTAAGCAATTAACCTATGGACCTTAATTATTTCGTGATTTCGTATCAATATATTTATGTTTGTTCGCGCTTTCATTTAATAAAATATATACAGTCCACTGCAGTTATCGTTTTTCTAACTGCGGGCATACATGAACCGAATAAGTAAATTAAATCCATTCGACGGTATTTTAGGGCAGCCATTTTCGCATTTTCTCCGCGACCACACGGCCTTGAATTTTGCCAATCGTTTTGAACCGTAGATTTTCGTTCGACCTTCGGTTTTTCGGCGCAATTCACCTGTTTTCAGTCCGCTGCTATGGTAACGCAGGGTCTACCGCGTGGTCATTTCAGTAAACAAAATGGAGGATCAATCAAAACAAAAAAACAACATTTCTGTGATTAGATTTGTTCCATACCATTTCGATATTTAAAACAATTATCATCAATTGCGATAAATTAGTGCATATTTTCGACAATTCGTCATTTTTTCTATTTCAGAAGCATTAATTTAGCGTTAATTGTATATTTACCGACAATTTCGTCATTTCAAAGGTAAAATCATGTCTATCAAAAAAGCCGTGCAAAAACGCAAGGGTTTTTTATCTGCGATCACCGACTGTTATGTGTTTTCACAAACCGCGGCAACGGACGCAAAAGCGAGAAACGAGTTTCAAGTGAGGTATTCCGATTTGGATGAAACCTTCGATAAATGCATGTTGGCACATAATGATGTCATTATGCTGATAGGCGACTCGGACGACGAGGAGTTTAAAACGCAAGATGCGATCCTTTCAGAAGCTCGTAAATATTTTTATGCGTGTAAAGGGGTTTACTCTGAAATATTTCCGGTTGAGGCCCCATCCTTTTCGGGATCATATGTTCGTCAAAACGAATCTGAAACTCCAAAACTCAAAGAGTTAGGTATTCCCATATTTCGAGGTGATAAAAAATTATGGCCGAATGAACCGCTTTTCGATCTTTTTAATAACATTATAGATCAAAATCAAAGTCTAAGTAACGTCCGAAAACTTCAATATTTATTTTCATATCTCGAGGATGAGCCTTTAAAATTGATATCAGGGATTAGCTTATCTGATCAAAATTATAAAATTGCTTACGACAAATTAGTCAATAGATATCAAAACAAGCGAGACCTCGCAAATAATGCTTTAAGCACAATTATGAGCTCTACATTAAAAAACGAGTCAGCTAAAGAATTGCGTCATTTAATTGACACCTTTTCAGAATCCCTAGAAATTTTAAAATCACTTAGCTTTGACGTTGACAGTTGGGACTTTATTATTTTTTTTATTTTGTTAGAAAAATTGGATATTCCGACGCGTTCAAATTTCGAAATGAGTCACGCCAATACTAATACCGAAATTCCCACTTTTCAGTCACTTTTTCAATTTTTAGAAAAAAGATGTAAAGTTTTGGAATCACTTCCTCAATCAACAGCACCCAAAAAGGTGCCTACCTATCAAAAATCAAATTCTATGCAAAATCAGTTTGGGCAAAAGCCTACCTATCAAAAATCAAATTCTATGCCAAATCAGTTTGGGCAAAAGCCTACCTATAAATCATCCAATTCGCCTTTTATAGGACTGGCTGGCACCTCAACTAATTCAAGTACGGGAATAAAATGTTTCCGGTGTAATCAAGGTCACGTGCTTTCGAAATGTCAAACATTTCTTGACCTCTCGCCTATCGAGCGCCTATCTTTCGTCAAGCAGAAAAAATTATGTCTAGCGTGTTTTCATCCCTCGCATGGAGTAGACACGTGCAAATCAAAATATTCATGCAGGACTTGCAATAGTAAAAGGCACCACACTTTAACTCATATCTTAGAAACTAATAAAGAGTCGGGAAGCCAAGATACTAGTCCTGTCATTCACACACCACCTGTCAATAATCTTCATGTGTCATTAAATACCTCAGGACCTTCAGGTACATTTCTTTTATGCACCGCCATAATAGATGTTATGGACGGTTGCGGAAATTTTCAACCTGTAAGGGCACTCCTTGATTCTGGATCACAGACAGGATTCATCAGTGAAAAGTGTATTCAGCGTCTTAATCTTCCTAGGCGAAGTTACACCACTGAACTATTCGGATTAAATCAAATGTCTTCTCTTACTTCCAAAGGGCTCGTTCAATGTCACATTAAGCCACAAGGACAGGTCACTCCTTTACTTAATTTCGAAGCAATTGTTGTTCCACCTATGTTCCAATATGCCTACATTCACTTTGAACGGTAATCAGTGGAAACATTTGGAAAACCTTAAACTTGCCGACCCATCTTATTTCAAATCTAGACCTGTGGACCTAGTTATTGGTTGCGAGCTATTCGCACAGATATTTAAGGAGGGCAGGGTTCTTGGACAAATAGGGCAACCTTCAGCCCTTGAAACCATCTTTGGCTGGGTCTTTATGGGAAAAGTTGACGAAGTAGGTAGTCTTACGGAACGAACCAGTTGTTTTTTAACAAGTCATTCACCTCCTTTAGAGGTCATTATCCCTAGGTTTTGGGAAATCGAACATTTGCCTAAAAAACAAATCTTATCAAAGGAAGAAAAACAAGCGGAATCAATTTTTACTGCGAGTGTCGTACGACAACCGAGCGGTAGATTCATGGTAGATCTTCCTTTTAAAGATAAAATAAACCCTGACCTAGGAAATACTTATCCGCAAGCTTATCGTAGATTTTTACTTCTAGAAAATAGATTACTCAAAAATCCTGATCTGTACACTGCCTATTCAAGTTTCATGCAAGACTATATCGATTCTAATCACATGAGTCTAGTTTTATCTAGTCAACCAAAAGTCGACGTATCATGTTTCTTGGCACATCATTGCGTACTAAAGCCGGAAAGCTTAAGTACAAAATTAAGGGTAGTCTGGGATTGTTCGGCAGTCACCCCAAAGATTATTGGTCTCAATGACACGTTGCTATCTAGACCGAAACTTCAAAAGGATATTGCTTCTTTACTCCTTACGTTTCGTCTTAACCCTAATCCCTACATTGCTGATATCAAACAGATGTTCCGTCAAGTCCTTATCAATCCTTATCACCGTCCTTATCAAAGGATATTGTGGAGGTTTTCTTCACAGGACCCACTTTCAGTGTGGGAACTTTCTACTGTCACTTTTGGCATGACATGCTCACCGTTTCTAGCCATGCGTACATTAAATGAGCTGGCAGAGAGAGAGAAAAGGAACGTTTTCCTATGGCTAGTACTGTTCTAAAAACGTCAATTTACATCGACGATATCTTGGGAACTAGCCCTTCGCTTTCTGAAGCCCTTTCCCTACAGATGGAACTCAATGATTTGTTAAAGTCGGGAGGATTTGAACTTAAAAAATGGGCAAGCAATTGTCCTGAGTTATTGGCAACATTGCCAGAATCCGATCGTCAAATGCCTCTCTCTTTTGACAAGGATGAACCACACTTTATCAAAGTTTTAGGCCTTCAATGGCATCCAAAAAACGACATTTTGTCTTATCAATGCCGAATGAAGGACAAACCCCCAACTAAACGTTCTATTTTATCTATCATAGGAACAATCTTCGATCCCTTAGGTTTTCTTTGTCCCTTGTTGCTACAAGCAAAATTTATTTTGCAACAGTTGTGGATATCGAAAATAGGCTGGGACGAAGAACCAGATTCTTCTATCATCGACTCTTGGAACAAACTTCGTTCTGAATTCCCGCTTCTTTCCAATTTTCAATTACCCCGACAAATCAAACTGTCAAAAACCAATACCTGTCAAATCATCGGCTTCTGTGACGCTTCAATTCGAGGTTACGCAGGCGTCGTATATTTTCGTGTAGAAGAGGAAAGCAATATATCTGTTTCTCTCATATCTGCAAAATCTAGGGTCGCGCCTATCAAGTCACAAATTTTGGCTAGGCTAGAACTCCTAGGCGCATTTCTTTTAAGCGAATTAATTGACTTCGTTTTATCTAGCTATGAAGGAAAATTAACTTTTACAAATATCGTTACTTTCTGCGATTCGCAAGTCGTATTGCACTGGCTTTCATCCCCTCCTAATCGCTGGCAAACCTTTGTTGGAAATCGAGTCAGTAGAATCCAAGAAATCATTCCCTCAAACTCATGGCGCTACATTCCTTCTGCTTTAAATGCAGCCGATATTGCGTCACGAGGGGCCACCCCTTCACTGCTCATTTCACATGACATGTGGTGGAACGCACCGTCGTTTTTGTGGTCTCCCGAAAACGAATGGCCCGATTTTCATAAATCAAAAATGCCGATTGATTTCGGAGATATTAATCTGGAGGAAAAGCCAAAGGTCTGTTGCAATGCGATAATTGACGTTAACTTCTTAGATCAGCTTCTTATCAAATATTCTTCTATATCAAAAATTCAACGTATCATTTGTTATGTCTTTCGAATAGTTAACCTTTTTCAAAACCATTCCTATCAAAAACCCACTAATCTACCGGACCAAAAAATTATTTTTGAAAATATTGTTTTTCCTACCACCGGTGAGATGCAAAGTGCGTTATACCTTCTTATCAAACGCGTTCAAGGTTCTTGTTTTTCTGAGCTTTTTTCCGCGTTATCTAAGGATAAACCAATACCGAAACCTTTTCGAAAACTTTCACCTTTTCTTGATGAAAATAATATCATTAGAGTCGGTGGCAAATTACAAAAATCTGACCTTTTGTCTTATTCTGCAAAACACCCCGTCTTACTTTCGAGTAACCAACGTTTAACTACTCTTCTTATCGAGTCCACTCATCGACAATACCTTCATCCTGGGTTTAAAACATTACATAATCTACTTTTACAGCAATTTTGGATATTATCTGCCAGACAAGCAATTCAAAGAACCATATCCAAGTGCTTACAATGTTTTAAAATCAACCCTAAACCCTATAGACCGCCCATAATGAGTTCACTTCCCGCTCATCGAATCAATCAACTTAAACCTTTTTCGAGTGTAGCTATCGACTATTGGACCTTTCTTTGTGATTCCTCATCGCTACCGTGGTTGTAAAGCTTTCAAATCGTATGTCTGTGTGTTTGTCTGTACGGCTACACATTGCGTGCATTTGGAATTTATTTATTTATTTATTTATTTATTTATTTATTTATTTATTTATTTAATTCTATACAACAGGCAAAAGCCCAATTACAGTATAGAATAGAAAAATACTATACTACAAAACTATATCTACTGAGAAAACTATAAACTAGTAAACCTAAATTCTATAAAATGATGATCGCATAAAATTAGAAAAAACAATTTATCCTTTCAGTATTTACTAAATATAATGCAGTACCAAAAAAAAGTAAATAAACAACTAAAAGTGTAAACACCAAATAGCAACAAAAAAATATCATTTATATCTCTGATAACACTTTTTTTAAACCGTTCAGCGAGATATGGAAGTAGTCGACGTTAAGTGAGTTACACATATTACACATTTTAAACACCGGAGACAATTTCATGCTATTAGTCCTTGCATTTGGAAAATAAAACGTACTAATTTGACGGGTTGAAGTTCGAGGAACTATAAATGACATACGACTTAAAATATCAGGGCAGTCTATTTTATTATGCAAAATTTTGTGTAGAATAATTAAAAATGAGTTATTTCGCCTTGTCTCTAATGAATGAATATTAAATTTTCTCAAAAGTTCAATCTGTGGAAAGCCTTGTCTAGGATAAACATGATTTTAGGTGCAAGTATTTTAAAAATTTTCTTTGGATGTTCTCAAGGTTTTCTTTGTGAACAGCATATATTGGAGACCAAATAATTCCAGCATACTCTAAATGAGATCTTATAAGGGTGTAATATAGTGTTTTGACAGCTTGCACATTACTGAACTCCTGAGTGCACCTCACCAGAAACCCATACATTTTAAAAGCTTTGGCCGAAATCGATTCGATATGATCACCAAAAGTCAATTTGCTGTCAAAGATGACACCTAGGTCTTTAAAATTAGTTGGCCTGTCTAGAATAACATTATTGATTTGGTAGTCATAGTGAATAACATTTTTTGTTTTAGTAGTATAGGTCATAACTTGACACTTATTAATATTTAAATCTAGACGATTACTGACACACCACCCATGTAATTCCTGTAAATTATATTGCAATCTTTGACAGTCTTCTATAGACTTTATGGGAAACCAAGTCTTAAAGTCATCACAATAAAGTAAAAAGCTTATATCCAGATTTCCTCCAATGTCATTTATAAATAAATCGAAAAAGAGAGGCCCCAAAACAGTGCCTTGCGGTACTCCTGAGCTTACTGGGCAAATAACCGACCTATGACCACGCGACTCGACGTATTGTTTTCTATTTTCTAAGTATGATGTGAATAGTTGTAAGTACTGATTATCGAAACCGAAAAACTTAAGTTTATTTATAAGAATCGCATGGTCAAGCCGGTCAAATGCTTTTGAAAAATCTGTATATACAACGTCAACCTGCCCCTGATTGTCTATCGCTTCAGCAATATTTTGTGTGATCACTAACAGATTAGTGACCGTGGAGCGATTTTTTACAAAACCATGTTGATTTGGAATAAGCTGACCAGATACCAGAGGGTAGATAACGTTGTATAGAGCTATCTCAAAGACTTTAGCAAAGTTGTTCGTAATGGACACCGGTCTATAATTCGTGACATCAGCCTTTTGGCCCTTTTTAAAAACTGGACAAACTCTGGAAGTCTTCCAGCCTGTAGGAAACATTTTACATTCTAAGCATAAATTAAACAATAGCATCAAAGGTTTGACAAGCACGGGATAACAGTCACGAATAAGAAATGCTGGTATTTGATCAGGCCCCGAAGTCAGTTTTGGTTTTATCTTTTTAAGCGCAATTTCAACATCCTTTTCCGACAACTTTCTTATATTTATATTATTATTATTAAATGGGTCCTCGATCGTACTACTTACAGATCCGGGTAAGTTTGGAGGTGAAAATGATTGCTGAAAAAAGTTAGCGAAGGCACCCAAAATGTCACTAGGAGTATTAAGTTCTTTCCCATTATAAGTCATATTTTTTGGTATGCCAGAATACTCCTTTTTGCTATTAACATATGACCAGAACTGTTTAGGATCAGAACTTATTTGATTTTCTGATCTATGAATGAAACTCTTACGTGAATTCTCAATGTCTTTTTTCAACTTGGATCGGATAATTTTGAAATGATTAAGATGTTCAATATTGTGAGTTTTTTTGTATGATTCATGAAGTCTAGTTTTTTTCTTGATGTCTTTTATGATTTGCTGCGTAAACCAAGGGGGATATTTTGATGACTGCTTAGGTTTATGACGAGGCACACAGAAGTCAAAAGTTTCATACAGTTTATTATAAAATGATTGACATGCTGAATCGAGAGAGCATTCGTCAGATAAAAAAGACCAGTCTATTTCTAAAATTTGATTGTATAACAGATTTAAATTTGCTTTCCTAAAGTTATATTTATTTTGAAGGTTGAACGTAATAGAATCTTCCATAGTCATAGATTTTTCAAGACAAAATAAGTTTATTGATAATGCCCTATGGTGTTGAACTTCATGAGTCAAAAGGTCAACCGCCTGCTCAACTTGGCAATTCCTATTTTCAAACAATACTAGGTCCAAAATTCTGTTACTTTCATTGCGTACAAAGTTATGTTGAAACAATTTTGTTAATTCCAAAAAAGAATTTAGCATATTTACACAGTTGTCAGTTAGGCCAGAGTCTAGATGATGGGTGTAAGAAGGAATATTAAAGTCACCTAGAATGCATACTTTTTTACCGAGCAGAAAGTCCATTGATGCAACAATATTAAAGACATTCTCTAAATCATCCGAACATACAGGAGGTGGGATGTATACAACTACAAAAAATACCGGAGAAAATTTGAAGAACATTTTTATAACCAGAATGTCTATACGTGGCAAAATATTGAGTGTGCTTTTATCCAAGGGACAATTTTGGGACCTTATATTCTTATCCACAGCGAGAAGAACTCCTCCCCCTCTACTTACTCCAGGAATATATCTGTCAGATCGATACAAAATGTATTTAGGCGCCATAAATTCATTGTCAAATATCGAGTCATTCAGCCATGTCTCAGAGAGCACCAGAATATCGTAAGTTGAATGTGCACTCGAGCTGAGTATCTCAGCCGTCTTTGTACGCATTCCACCTACGTTCTGATAGTACACTGATATTTTACTTTGCTGTTTATTTTTAACATTAAAACACACGTGGGATTTATGAGAGGGGGAAGCATCACCGCGCAGTGTTTGCTATTGTTCTAAAATGCCAGCACGCAGACGCGAGCATGCATTTTTGTATGATGTACAGTGATTAAGATCCCAAGCTGCGTGGTTTGTATTAATACTTGACCGATGTTGCCCGATTTTCAATTTTGTGCAATTAGGACAGGAAAAAGTAATTGATGTGCACCCAGCTATTTCGTGACTACCACCACATTTCGGACAACATAATTCGCGTTGACAAGAAGCAGAAGAATGGTTAAAATCGCTGCACCTAAAGCATCGTTTCACTTCAACACCATCAAACACACTACAACAGTCATATCCTATAAAAACATTTCCTACTTTAGTTAACCTATCATAAGTTATTTTGTCCACTTGCAATAAAACCTGAAACAACTTACTATTTTTCTTAGTCGCAAAAATTTTAACTACCTTACAGTCTGATTTATTTGTAATAAGATCAGCATTTTGTTTTTTAAGAACAGATAATAGTGTATTTTCTTCTAAGTCTTCTGAAAAACCCACAATTCTTACACGAAGATTAAGTCCTTTCACCTGTTTTATTTCATATGCGTCAGAGAGTTTAGATTCAGCCAGCTTTTGGAATCTTTCATTGTCTTCAGCATTTTTACATCCAATCAAAATACCACCATCATTAACAGAGCGAATTTTTGTCAGGTTTAAATCTGACTCACTGGGATCAATGTTAGCTAATAAGTCCTGTTTAGTTTGGTCAACAGTTTGCGTTTGCTTGGGTTTAATTATGACTGCAGGCTGAGTTTTATTTTTTAAAGTCTGAGAGTAACTTACAGTTGGTAAAGGCGCCGGGTTAGACACAATAATGCTGTTAATATTCTCTTTTATGGTAGACACCAGGTTCATTTGTAATGTCTCAACAGTTTTATTAAGGGTAGCTAATGCCGAAGTTAAGGAGTCTTCCACCAGCTTATTAATTTTCTCCTGATCAACTGTAATACAATTCTCTAAACATACCCCACATTTCCATGAAAGACCAGAAGTTTCTTCAAGTATTGTGGCAACATCGATTGATTTGTGTAGACAAGTGGAATGGGCTACCTGGCTACACTGACTGCAAACAACGTGTTTATTGTTTCTCAAAATGGATTTCGAACATACGGTACAAACCGCCATGTTCGCTAAATTCACCAACTTTTTATCAATTTTGTTATTGCACAATATTCCTTATAACGTTTGTTTATTAATTATTCACTTTTTAAAATTTTTAACTTTGATTTACTAGCAAAAAAACATAGTTTAAACAGAGCAACTCAGTAGGTGATGTTCACGCTGCGATGCGATTAACCATGGAACTGTCCACCGAAGGGTTTGTAGGTGCATTCCATCGATTCATTTCCAGACGTGGAAGCGTGACGCAATGCTGGTCAGATCAGGGCAGTAATTTTTTAGGGTTTCGTAACCAATTACTTGATTACGCAAGAAGTGCGTCCACCAGACTTTCTATTCGTTGGCATCTGGGACCCCCTCTCAGTCCACATTTCAATGGCCTGGCAGAAGCTGGCGTCAAAAGTTTTAAAACTCACTTTGTTCGAGTTGTCGGCGACCAGAAGTTGTCCATCATGGAAATGTCCACCCTTACATGTCGCATAGAAGCTGTACTTCATAGTCGCCCTTTATCTCCTGCCTCTTCAGACCCACACGATCTTCAACCTCTTACCCCTGGGCATTTTTTGACCCTTGAACCCCTTAATTCAGAAATTCCGGAGTCAGATTTGTCCGAGGTTCCCCTAAATCGGCTTTCGAGATGGCAACTAATCCAAAAACTACATAATGATTTTTGGAAAAGGTATTCTGTAGAGTATTTGCATACGCTACAACAGCGACACAAGTGGGCTGATTCGTCCCCAAATATTAAATTAAATGATTTGGTTATCATATCGAGTGATCACACCCAGTCACCTTTGAAATGGCCAGTCGGTCGGGTTCTCGAATTGCATCCCGGCGGAGACGGCCAAGTGCTTGTAGCGACGGTACGAACGGCTACCGGTGTTTACAAGCGGCCAGTTGTAAAACTGTGCCTCTTGCCGAATTAAAACTAATTTTCATTTTTCTACCTATTACCGGGTATTACAATAGGTTTTTCTTTATTTTTATTTTTTTTTTGAATTTTTGTTTGTTTGTTTTGCCTTTTTCGGGTTTTTGTTATCTCTAAATAAACTTACGCTACTTTTCTGTTTTTCATTCATTTATATTTATCGGTCGATCATTTTTTCTTATATCTATATCTGTCCGGGTGATATTCTAAAATTGTGTGTTTTGGAGGGCAGTTATGTTAGCTCCCGCTAAATTTCGCGGTTGTTTTTAATTTTTAAAACCACACAATTGGATGACGGACAGAGTACATTTTTCGCGCATTTTGACATGCGCACCAAGAATCAGAGAGATCCTTTCTACCGCCTCGAGAAAAATGGCGTGTTAATTACTTTCTCCAACTATTACAATTTTCTACACTTAAAAGTGCTCGATTTTGGTGTACTGAAGCATAGAACTAGAAACTTCAGCCCTTCAGCTACGTGGTGCCATCATTAGATCCAATCAGGGGCCCCTGGAACGTGGAGAAATTGGCTGCAAACGGGTGAGTACTTTGTTTCTGATTTCCGTTGTGTGGGTACCAGCAATTAACCTATGGACCTTTAATTATTTCGTGATTACATATCAATTAATTTATGTTTGTTCGCGCTTTCATTTAATAAAATATATACACTCCATTGCAGTTATCGTTTTTCTAACTGCGGGCAATACACCTACATTTGCTGTTTCTTTTTACTTTCTTTAAGAATATTGCTTTTTTGAATGCTTCTTTTAGAGATAAATCATAAATTTTAAATGTCAAATACCTTTTAAAACAACAAACTACTAAACTCTACATGGTAATTTTATTTTTTAATTATTTTTATTTATTATTTTAAAAAAAATACCCTATACTGTGTTCAAAGAGGCATGGTTTTAAGAAAAATCTGGGATAGCTCTTCCATAGCAACCCAGCTAATTTTTTGATGTAGTGCCTTGTACCAGTGTCATCCACAAAATAATGTAGTATATATATATATATATATATATATATATATATATATATATTTATATATTCAAATTTGAACCTGTGTGACAAAACTAATCCTTCACCTCTGTTATATATTTATTTAGGTAAGCTACTTTTAAATTGCATAATAAATTTAGTTAATTTTAATTGAATACCAATTGGTCTCTGACATCTAATATATTTTTTAATTAAGGCATTTTGGATAAAAATTCACCTTCATTCAATATTTTATACTAAGGTTGGTTTCAAAATTGACCAAGTTTTCTGTGGATTTGGTCAGGATGACTCTTAGCTGATTACTCCTCAGATTTATTTGTGTTTTATTTTGACCCATTTAATGCTCTGTTTTTCATTAAAGGGCAAAAAACAACTTTGCTCTTTAAAGTATTGAATTGAACCAACCAGAGGTTTGGCACACCATTCGCTGATTTTGATGATTTGGTACTTATTAATTCTAGCACCCATAAAGGGAATGATAAGTCCCATTTTTCAGATCTAGTAGGGCAGTTCTTCAGAAAACCTGTGAAACAGTGTCACAGGGGTGAATATCTTATTTTTTGAAGCAGTAACCTACCTTTTAATTTAAAATAGGATAAAATGCAATCTAATCTGCTACCTCACCAAAAAAAGAAAAAATATTTTAATTATTAAGGATTTTTGCTGTATTAACAGTAGCTGAGGTCTCAGGCTTTGTTAATGTCACAACCGAAAGGTGAGCACATTCCGACTTATTTTTTAAAGTTATGGTTTATGATTTACATTAACATAGTTAAGTTCTAACAAGATCAACTCAAAAAAAAACTATTTTGAGCCAAAATAATAATATTCAACAAAAGACACTCTGATTTTTTTTAAAATAATATCTTTGTCACACCCTCTTTGCATCAGCTTTGTTAGCAATTTTTAAATCGCACTAAAATCTATATATGGCAACACAAGCAGCCGCCATTGCATTGTTTCGTTTACTTTAGTCACATTCTTCGCTGTCAAGAAGCAGGTGGACGCTGTGAAGTGCTGGTGTTTTTTTTTTAATTTTGAAGTGATAAAACAGGTAAGTGACAAGCACACTTTCTCAACTTTGTTGTCAAGTTCCTGACAATACAAAAAAATGTCTTAAATGATCTAAATGTGACTTAATATTGCGCAAAACGTTATAAAAAACAGGGCAAAAAAACAGATCCCAACATTTTGTTTTCAAGAAGTTAGGCGGGAAATATGAATAGATTCCTCAGCTCCGTTAATATCAGCTTTGTTAATACTGGTGGTAACAAAGGTGAGGATGTGTTAACAATGCAAAATTTTAAAGCATTTTCTTCAATAAAAAGCTTATTTTTTAATATTTTATTTTTCAAAAAAAATGAAAGCTCATTTCACAGGTTTTCTGAAGAACTGCCCAGTAGTAGTTTTCCATAGATAAAGGATTTGCGGCGCGGTTCAGTGAGTTTTTATTAGATAGGCAACTCCGGCTGTTTGACAGGTCGTTAGCTCTGTGGCGCCCACTGCAGAGCTTAGTGACGAACTAAAAGTTAAGGCGGGAAATTTGAATCGCCTTTTATAATAAATTTTCTTTAATTAATTTTTTTTTTTTTTTAATTCATCAGTCAATATTTTATAAAGACATACACTGTCTTTATAAGATATAAACAGATTGAAAATGATATATAAAGTGCAATAAATAAAACATTTTTTAAATGAGTTTTTATTATTATAAAAAAAGCTACAAATTAACGACTAACTATTGATGAAATAATACATAGTCTATTTGATTGGTAAAATAAAATATAATGAAAAACCAAACACTATCTAGCATATTTAAATTTGCTTTTAATATTTCTGGTGAGTGATGAGTGAATAAATAATGAAACAGTTGTTCGTGAAGAGAATCATTCTTAAACGTCTACTTTTTAACAGCTTGACGAAAATCTGACATGATTTAAAAGTACCTCCTCGCCTTGGTTGTAAGTTGTGTAGGGTATGTTTTAAAGTAGTATATACATAGCTTATCAGTGGTCGCACATATCATCCAAAAGCTGAAAACAATAAAAAAATCAACTTATAACCACATTAATCATAGGTACTAGATTATGGAAAGATAAAGATTTAAAATTAAGGAATAAATTTATTCAAAGTACATTACGCTGCTGGGTTTACCCATCAATTAAGCACAAATTTAGTGTTAATTTTGTATGTGTCTCCCTTTTACTTAATATCAAAAGAAAGGGATAGACATAAAATTAACACTAAATTTGTGCTTAATTGATGGGCAAATAAGGCACCTATCAGGCATTGGAAACCTGTATTCATAGTTCCGTAAAGTAAGCGATAAGAAGTTAAAAAGACACTACCAATACAAATTTTATTAAATGCCAATCTAACCTCAAATGAGAAAATAAGAAAACTTACCTTAAAATGTCTCGGAAAACTATGCATTTTATACTTGTCTGAACTTTAGACACTTCACCCAGAAAAGCAACTAGAAATTCTTATTCTTTTATATTTAAAATTGCAAAAGTTACAAATTTAACAAAATTTAATTTTAATGCGTCACAGCAGCAAAGATTACCTACATAAGCCAAAAAGATTTAAAATGAACCCGAAATAAAATGCGGTGGAAAAGGTTTTTCTACCTGAAAAAAAGGGAGACGAAAAATCCAAACCACAGATAATTCTCAAGGAACAAACGCGCGACCGCAGCGCCTCGTTTGAGCTTAGTGAGAACTTTAACCTAACGACCTGTCAAATTGCATTAAGTTTCCTAGGCATGGTAGTTTTTGCACAGCAATGGCTAGAGAAGGTATTGTTTTCAGATAACGCCGAAAATGTGTTATTTGGGTGTATTTGTCTGTCTGTGTGTGTGTGTATTTTTTTCTGTCCGTAACACGATAGCTCCTAAACCGCTGAACCTTTCATAAAATTTTCAGGTAAAATAGTGTTCCACACTCTTATAAGCTCATTAGATTTTGGACAATATCTGTTAATGCTAATTAAATAATTTAAAAAATGCTAACTTTTTAACGGAGTTTCGAATCAATATGCGGTTTTCGGAATATAATAGACTACATTTTGCTCAATAATTTGTGTTCTAACTAAAAACTTCGTAGGAGCTTTAGTTTTCGAGATATTTACCAAAACTGTTTTTAAGTGTTAAGGTGTGCTAATAGGCTAGCTAGGAAGGTATCAGATCCGTCATGGATCCATTTATTCTTACTAATTTTTAAAACTGTCAATCTGGTATAAATGAAGACCAAAAATAAATATTTTTTGAGAACTACTTATACTAGGGTAGTGATATATAACTTATTATCACAAATTTTTTATGTTTTAACAATAATTAATAAACTTTTTTAAACTTTTTTATAAAAAAAACATTTCCTTAATGTTTTAGCAAGATCCTCAGCAAATTTAATGATGGAGAAATAATGAGTGAAAAGGATAATTTTCTTGATAAAATAGACAAAACAAATACTTGACTGTAAATAAAAATATGGAACACTTAATTTTTCTTTTTTTAAATATATTTTAAAATTTAAAGTATTTATGTCCTTTCATTTGAACTAGTACGTAACAATGATTGAAATAATCCAGTTGTTTTTTCTTTAGATTGTCTGTTTTTTATAGTTTATTAAGAATATGACTATTTCTATTTATTAACATTTTGTTTTAACTTGAATCTTTCATTTCGCCTTCTTAATATCTGTACTACTAATATTTCTTTAAAAGCCTTTTAAAAAAAAAATAAAAAACAATATTTAAAATTTAAAAAAATAAATAAAATGTTAAACATGTGATTCCTTATTTGTAAGGTATTTTAAATAGAACACATATCAACTGTGCTGTAAGTAGGTAGATCTCGCCAAATTGGCAGTTTTTTTGATTTTCAAACGTTAACAAAACAAAATTAATGGTTTTAAAAAATTAGAAATTTGGTATTCTTTATCCTCTTCACTCCATCATTAAAATCTGTAAGATGGTATGTCAAACTTTTTTTTAAATTGATTTTATATGAGTTGAACTGAAGCATTTTTGTTGCAAGATATTTTTGAGATATGGCTGGCGACTACCTAAAACCTTTTTTTAAGGTTTAGTTTTTAAAAAATTAAGTATTTTTCCAGGAAGAAATATATGTATTCCTTTTGAAAAAAATATATCTGTGGTATAACCTTTATTCTAACATTTTGAACATAAATGTTCAAAACAAAAAATAATTTTTTTGCCCATGTATGTAATACAACAGAATGTGCTAATCTTCCACTAAATGTAACCTTCTTTGGGCTCCTTTTATTGTCATGCTATTTTAAATTCCATTCCAATAAACTCATTTTGCTTCTTAATAGCCACAATAGATCCACAGTGAGAATCCTAGCTTTAATATTATAATTTTTTTTATTAATAAATTACTACATATGTTTTTCTTAATACTAACAATATCATTTGCGTAAAAATATTTAAACTTAACTGTCAAACAGAAATAAAAGAAAAATCTGCTGAAGTCCTGTTGGACAAATATTGTATTACTTATTTAATGACTGAAAATGCTAAAAGGAATATTTAAACAAGTTACTTATAAAATAAAAAAAATTACTAAACCTAAGTTAAGATAATTATATTAAACTAAAAATAATTGTATTTCATATTATTATTAAGTTACTTTAGTTTCTTATTTATTATCTCATTAAAGTAGTGTCTTGATTTTTCATAAATCCACTTTTTTAACATAAGCTTAAACTTTTTTGGATTGGAAATATCTTTAACCTCATTAGGGAGTAATCTATAGATAAAGGGTCCCAAAAAAAAATTGTTCTTTGCGCAATTGTTTTGTTGGTTTTTGTTATTGTTATTCTCATTGTCTTGTATTGTGTATATATACCTAACAGATATTTTATATTAATAGGATAAATATACAAAAAGCACTTCTTATTTCTGTATCCTTTCTTGTGCGAATTCACATTTTCCCTGACAGAAATCAAATTGTTTGATATAGATGATATATTTTATGCACTTTTAGCATTTTATGTTAAGTGGTATTTACTACAAATAAAAATACTAAGGAAAATTTCATCTTGATTCTAATGGAACAGCTGGAAACCTACTTTCATTAAGTCAGTTGATGTAAAATCCAATTTTAATCCCAAAGAGGATAACATTTTTTTACTCAAGTTATGTTTAGGTAATAGTTTTTTCTAAGCATTTAAATAAACCAAAAGTCACTGATCTAAAATTCATAATTGACGTATTTACAGTAGGTCAGTAATTTTTACACTATTTAAACTTAAAAACTACATTCTGTTTAAAAATTTTTTTTTTTTTTGTGTTTTGTTCTTATCTCAATTTTCATTTACAATATTATTGTTGTTTTTAAGTATATGGAAAACTTCAAAATATGTTTAAGTTTTAGCATAATTAAAATTAATTCCACTAATCAATTTCCAGTATTCGTTCGATCGCAGTTCGGTACGGTTGTATTGCATCGTACCTGCATGATAGTACTAACGAGGTCAAAGTCGAAGTTTGTTTTGTTTATAATAAACCTCGCGCGCGAAAAATCTGTGTTAAAAATCTATAAACAATGTTTATTATAAATAATATATCATGTTTAAAAGCAAAAAAAGTGTACCATCACCTGTGAAGCTTGTTTTAAAAATTAGCGAAAAGCCCAAACAAAATCAAGAAAAAATAGATAATGCCGAATTATTTCAGGATAGCCATGCTAGAACACAAAATGAAGAAGTTTTATACAGCGAATGGAAAAAATCCCTAAACGAAAAAAATTCACTTAGTGTACAAGTGGATTATCTCCGAAGTCAACTGGAAAGTATGCAAAGAAAATTTGCAGATTTAGAGACAAAAGTCACTAAAAAAGAAGAGTCTGACATGGACTACATTACTGATGAGGACGATCTGGCAAGAGAAACTGAGTGGATCAGACAAAAAGGAAAAGGTTGGAAAAAACGTCGAATGGATACTTCACTCTTACCACCACAACAAAGCTCGGGCACTGGAGAGCCCTCCAATAAAACACAAAATGAAGAACCCCCTACTAAGGTTAAAAAAGCTCCATTACCTCCACCGATTATGGTAAATGGCATAAATATTTATGAAAAATTAAATATCATACAAGGAGTTAAAATAAAAGTTTTAAATAACGAAAATATTAAAATAAATGTACAAGACGCAGACAGCTATCGGCTGGTTATTAAAATGCTTAATGAAATAAAGCATCAATGGCACTCATACGAAAACAAACAAATAAGGCCAATTAGAGTAATAGCGAATAGGCTACACTTCTCGTGTGACCCACAAAAAATTGTAGCTGATCTACAAAAACAAGGTTTTAAGGCACTGGAGGCCAGCAACAAACTTAAATGGAGAACAAGACAACCTCTTAACATGTTTATGCTCACATTTAGCCACGATGAAGATATCAATAAGATTTTTTAAATTTCCAGTATCCTTGGGATTGAAGTGGAAATAAAAGCACTAAAAACCTCAAAATTAGTCCCTCAATGCAAAAGATGTCAATCTTATGGACACACGCAAAAATATTGCGCTAAAGAACCACGTTGCGTAAAATGCACGGGGAAACATCTTACTGTAGAATGCCCCAAACCAAAAGAATCTGAGCCAAAATGCATCCACTGTGAAGGCAAGCATCCTGCTAACTACAGAGGATGCGTTGTTGCTAAAGAAATACAAAAATTGAAAAATAAACCTAAGAAACCAAATCTCATACCAAACGTGAGTACAAATAGACAAAACCAACAGACAAGAAACACAGTCACACAAAACTCTGTGACAAGGACATACAGCCAAGTAGCAGCAACAGCTACTATACCTGATATTAATATCAGTAGTCAAAATACTATGGAACAAACACTACAATTAATTTTGGAGAAATTGAACAAACTTGATGAGCGATTAACTAAACTAGAAAGTAGCAATAACGGAGCTACCAATATGCCTCAAAATGGTCAGTAATCTTAGAATCCTAGCTTGGAATGCCAATAGTCTCATGCAACATCAGCAAGACTTGCATAGAAATAATTGACGTCTGTTTTGTGTCAGAAACGCATTTCATAAACTAGTCTCACATTAAATTTAAAGGTTATAAAGTGTATCATACATCTCACCCTAGCAATACTGCACATGGGTGAAGTGCTGTAATAATTATAGAAAATATATCACACTATGAGGAGATAAGATATAAAACCATAGAGATTTAAGCTACATTAGTAAGTGTAAAAACCAAAACATATACATTAGTCATAAGTGCTGTCTATATACCACCAAGGCACTTACTAAAGAAAGATCAATATCTTAATTTTCTCAGAAAATTAGGAAACCGTTTTATAATTGGAGGTGACTTTAATGCAAAAAATACCTACTGGGGATCTAGACTGACGAATTCTAAAGGAAAAGAACTTTTGCAAGCTATTAGTGAATATACATACATACTATCCAACAGATCCAGGAAAAATTCCAGATCTAATTGATTTTTTTATAGTAAAAAATATATCTTTAAGTTTTGTAGATATAGAAGAAAGTTTTGATTTAAACTCAGATCATTCACCTATTATTCTAACTCTTAGTAAAAACATAATAAAGAAAGGAGCAAATATCTCACTAGTTAATAAACTGACTGACTGGATTAGTTTTAAACAAAGTCTGTCAGAAAAAATAAACCTATCAGTACCATTGCAAACGCCAGAACAAATCGATAAAGAAGTTGAATATTTTGTTACAAATATTCAACAAGCAGCTTGGGAAAACAGTCCAAAACCAAAGAGAATTTTTAAGGGAAAAAACTATCCAAAGGAAATTAGAGACCTTATATTGGAAAAAAGGAAACTAAGAAGAAAGTGGCAGCAAAGCCGTGATCCTCGGGACAAAACAAATCTCAACAACATGACGCAGCGCATTAGGCGAGAAATTCTAGTAATAAAAAATGAATCTATTAACCATTTTCTTAATGAACTTACAGATGATAAAAATACCGACTATTCCCTTTGGAAAGCAACCAAAGATTTTCAAAGACCAATTATCCAAATTCCACCCATACGAAAATCTAACAACCAGTGGGCAAGGAGCAACGAAGAAAAAGCAGATATTTTTGCAAGTCTTTTAGAAAAAACATTTCAGCCCCACGCAGCACCAGATGAACACTTTCATTTAAATGAACCCCATCAAATCGAAGACCATATTAAGCTTACATCACCAAAAGAAATATTAACAGAAAGCAAAAATATTAATTCGAAAAAAGCCCCAGGGTATGATCTTATTAACAGGGTAGTCATAAAACAACTTCCCAGAAAAGCTATCGTAAAACTATGCAACCTAATTAATGCGTCTTTTAGGCTTAGATATGTACCTAAACTGTGGAAAGTTGCAGAAGTTATCATGATTCCAAAACCGGGAAAACCACTCCATGACGTGTCATCTTACAGGCCAATATCTTTGCTGCCAATTATATCCAAGCTCTATGAAAAATTATTGCTTAAAAGAATAAAACCCATCATAGAAAGACAAGAAATTATTCCGTCTCATCAATTTGGTTTTCGAGACAAGCATTCCACGATAGATCAAGTACACAGAATTACTAATATAATAGAAAAAGCACTAGAAGAGGGAAAAGTTTGTTCTGCAGTTTTTCTAGATGTAGCACAAGCATTTGACAAAGTGTGGCATGAAGGCCTTAATTTTAAACTAAAACGGTTTCTGCCAAAACAATATTCGGATATTTTGGAATCATACATATCTGATAGACATTTTAGAGTAAAACAGGAAGACTCATACTCAAATTTAAGAGAAATTCAAGCAGACGTGCCCCAGGGTAGCGTACTAGGCCCATATCTATACTTATTATTCACTTGTGATATCCCAAAGCCAGAAAATTGCCACTTAGCAACATTTGCCGAAGATACTGGTTTATTGACGGTAGAAAAGTCTATTGAAAAATGCATAGAAAAACTTCAGGATGCAGTCACCCAAGTTAACAGTTGGACCACAAAGTGGCGAATAAAATTAAATCAAACCAAATCAATTCATGTTGATTTTGCAAACAAAAATATAAATCACATACAAATTACAATTAACAACATTCCCGTACCATATTCAAATCAGGCAAAATATCTAGGTATGACACTTGATGCCAAATTGCGCTGGAAAGCACATGTTAAGAAAAAAAAGAAGAACTTGAGATAAGGTATAGAAAAATGAACTGGCTAATTGGAAGGAAGTCCAATTTAACAATTCATAATAAGTTACTGCTTTACAGACAAATACTGAAACCAGTATGGACATATGGTATTCAACTATGGGGTTATGCTAAAGAGAGTAACATTCTAGTTGTACAGAGATTTCAAAATAAAGTATTAAGAAACATTGTTAATGCACCTTGGTACGTTCGAAATAGTGACCTTCATCGAGATCTAAAAATCGAAACTGTAGCAGAGACTATAAAAAAGTACGCAAAAAGCCATGAAGATCGGCATGTGAATGTGGAAGCAATTCAGCTTCTAGACAATACTACGCTAGTTCGAAGACTAAAAAGAGTGAAGCCGTTTGAGCTAGTAAACTAAGTGAATTACACATAAAACAAAATAATGCTATAAACACAACACAATTGTGAGTTACAGACTAAACAAAGCGGGGAGAACTGTTGAGTGAACCCTAAGTTTAAATCTGACTTTTCTAGTAAATTAAGTTAAAACAAAATTGCTAATTAGTCTTACTGACTAGATTGTAATACAATAAACACAGTGTGTTTGACAAATAAAAAAAAAACTAATAAATTTTAGTAGAGAAGTGTAACAATTCTGTTGTTATGTAAGATTGCGAGCAGTAAAATACAAAGGAGTCCCACACCTTCAGTGCTTCAAAAAATTGACACGGCACTGCGCACAACATAGTGTTAAAAACAAAATTTTTACAAACATATTGCAAGCAGTGAGAGCCTCCTTATTCTAAACAGGTTAAAGATAGTTAACACTATCCATTTTTTTAAGCCTATAATTAACTAAAAAAGCAATATTTTAAACTTTTTTGATCTCGCCGGCACTATCTTAAAATTAGCGAGCATTTGAAGAAGAGCTCATCGAATAAAATTTGTGTATCTTAATTAGTAAAATCTAGTTTTTAAATTATTCCGAGTAAAAGTCAGCTGTTTTATGTAGGATTTTGTTTATATTTCTACATTTTATAAAATACTTTATAGGGTGACGAAGCAAAGAGATCCCGATATTGGCCAACAAAGTTTATTGTTCCAAATTGATTACCCAGAAATAGCTGATCACATTTTGCCCAGGCACAGATTTATGTCGGCCTACGAGCAAAAAATTGAACCTCCAGATCGTAAATGGCAGTATTTGTTGTTTGCTGCCGAACCTTATGAAACCATTTCATTTAAGGTATGTCATATTAAGCTTAGTATAGTCTTATAACAAAAACATTTTATGTGAAAAAAGGCGAAGTATGCAAAAAGGGTATTCCTCAAAAAGATCTAAGTTCAAAGTATAGCCAAGTTTTTCAATACACATTTCAAAATGAAAGATTCTCACTCATTTGGAAATATTTATTTAAACTTTGCTATTACGACGATTATCCGAAAAAGCCATTCAATCTATAGTTATAAATTGCATGTGGAATTTTTGGTTGACACAATTTAATCTAAACAATTACGCAAACATTTTATGGGTTCGTTGCCCTGGGTTCCTAGACAAAAAACTAGGTTAACGCTGACTTTTGCGAGGACTTGAAAGTTAGCTGTCACGCAAAAAGACGGACGTGGAAGCGGCACGGTGAAGTAACGATGGCTTTTTGGGGATCGTGTGATTCGGTTTTGGGGGTTTGAAAATTAAGGATTAAAGTGGCCCAGGCCAGGGAATCTGTGGGACTATGAAAGAGTAATTTAGTAAACTTACCAAGCCGAGTCAACGGGGCGTAAAAGAGTGTAGTTTCTACAAAAATAAGAGTGTAACCGAACCGAGCCGTAAGTAAATTGTTAAAATTGAAGTATACTAGAATTTCGATGATCTATACATGCGTAAGTAAGTGTGTGACAAATTAGATTTTTTTCAAAGTTCCATAACTACCTTATGGCTTTATGGAAGTAGGTGAAATTCCCAAGGACAGTTATAGATAGGTCAAATATGGGCTGAAATGTTTTAAGAAAAGTTGGTGAAGCAGTTTGCGCGAACTTGGTGGGTACTGCCGTGCCCCCAGATGGTGTTTTTCTCTATTGCCTAAGAAGTAACTCACTTATAGAATATTCGGAAACGGTAAGAGATACGAGTTTGTGTAAATAAGAAAAAAGTTGCGCTATTCTAAGCCCAATCTGATGCCGTATCAAAGTTAAAAATATCTACAAGGGCTTTTAAAATATCGAGGAAAAACTAAAAATGTTTTTTTTTCATTGAAATTTCGCCGCCATCTTGCATACAAATTTAATGAAATTTGGCAGTTTTGTATACGCAACTGGCCAATTAAATGACGTTAACAATTTTTTTCTAGGCCTTCTAATTTTTTTAAAACCATAGCCAACTTTTTGTTGTTATTCATGCAAATCCTGCATCGATAAATTAGAGCATGCATCTTTAACCATTTGTTTAGGAATTTCTTCTATGGCTTGAACAACGGCTGCCTTAAGTTCTTCTATCGTATTATAAGTAGTAGAATAAACTCTATCCTTTAAGTATCCCCAAATACAAAAATCAAGAGTCGTAATGTCCGGCGAACGTGCAGGCCAGGCAACTGAACCTCGATTTCCGATCGAGTTATTTCCATGTTGCTGATTCAAATAGTCGGTTATGATTCTTGCATTATGTGGAGGGGCTCCATCTTGCCACATGTTTATTACATCTTGAAGAGGTAAATTTTCTAAAATTTGGTCAACGTAATTTTGTAGAATTCTAGATATCGAGGTGCCGTCAAATTATTATGAAAAATGTTAAATAGTATGTATCCGTTTATGACTCCTAGCCATACATTTAAACCCCACCTAACTTGATGGCGCACCTCACGATTTAAGAACGGATTTTCGGCCCAGTACACGTAGTTTTGTGTGTTAAACACCGCGCAGTTTGTAAACCTGATTTTATCGGACCACAGAACCTTAAGCGGAAATTGAAGGTTTTCTTGCGATTTTTGTATGAACCAATTGCAAAACAAGGTTCTTCTTTCTAAGTCACCATCTCAGAGTGCTTGACTAATATGTGTTGCATATGGATGATACTTAAATTTTTTAAGAATTCTTTGTGCAGTTGATTTGGGTACTTCATCATTATTTTCCAGTTCACGAAGGGAGATGCAAGTATTGTCAACGACGCTTTGTAAAACCAGGGCTTCAATATTTTCATCAGATTGTCGATTACGATTTTGTTTTTTAAAGGAAACATATTCAATTAAATAATTTCTAAGTATTCTGAAGATTGACAAACCTAGTTGTCGTCTTTCTGGATATCTCTAAAAGTGCATATCTCGAGCTCTTCCAGCATTCTTATTACACAAAATATAATATTCATACATATCTACTTTCTCCTAATTTGGAAACCTTTCTATGTTAAATTTGATTGAAAATATGACTAATAAAAATATATTTTAATTTTAGAAATTTTAAAACTCCAACAGATAAATGAAATGACAAAGTTTTGACAGATAGTTACGTTGGTATGACAACAAACGCAACTACGGCCTTTGTTTCACAGCCAACCAAGTGAAAAACAGTTTTTTTTTTAAGTAAATTTACATTTTCCGTCATTCAAAGGCTTATTATACATGGTTGGAAAGCTCTTTTAATGCTCTATTTATTGCCGTATAAATTCAATATGGCGGTCATAAGAAATAACAAAGTTGGCCATGGTTTCAAAAAAACTAGAAGGCCTAGAAAAAATTTGTTAACGTCATTCGAGTGGCCGTAGTTGCTTATACAAAACTACCAAATTTCATTAAATTTGTTTGCAAGATAGCGGCGATATTTTAATTTTTCAAAAAACACAATTTTTAGTTTTTGCTCGATACTTTAGTAACCCCCGGTAGATGTCTTTAATATTGATACCGCACCTGATTGGGTTTAGAATAGCGCAACTTTTTTCTTATTTAAACAACCTCGTATCTCTTACTATTTCCAAAATCCCCATGTAGTTGCTTTTATCTGAGACACCCTGTATGCATATCCATTCTTTAACTGTAACTTTAACAAAAATAAAGGAAGCAAGTTAAGAAACGTTACCAATTTTGCTATACTTACACTAGATTATTGATTAGTAGCTTTATGTTCCTATTTTGTGGTAAAATTTTTAACAAAAAATACTTCTCAATTTTGAGATATCTGTCAATATTATGTTTTATCAGGTGCCCTCAAGAGAAGTAGAAAAAACGGACACCAAATTTTGGACGCATTGGAACAAAGACACCAAACAATTTTTCCTGCAATTTGCCTTCAAAATGGAAAACAAAAGACAACAGGCGCCTATGATGCCCCGCCCACCGTCCGTCATGGGGGGTGTGCCTCCACCGCACATGCTACCGGTACCCCCGCCACCACGACCGCCCATGTTCAACCCAATACCTCCACCGCCTCCAGGTATGATGAGAGGAGTAATGCCTGTTCCCCCACCCCATCATCAGCGTTGAGGATTTTTGAGGTCAGAAATTTATCTTAAAATGATAATTATTCTAAGAATGGAGCCGTTTAGACATCTATTTTGTGACGTAAAAATAAACTTATACTATAGAAAAATATTCTCAAATTGATATGATTTTGCAAAAAAGTTTTGATTAACAGGAACTAGCAGCATGATTAAAAGCTATAGGATTCATAGACTTGCTTACTGTGCTTAATATGTGTAAGAGAGAAGTAAAAGAGAGAAAATATATTTTGGGCGTTGTCTTGAAATATTTTTCGCTGTTTTAGACCCGTATTCGGTCTGGTTGTGAGAAAATCGGGTAATATATCGTAATCTCTCGTCTTCACGAAGTTTTTGGTAATTCCGTCATGTGCAGCGAAACAGGTGAGGAGTAGGTATTTGTTTTCACGCAAATTATAGCTCAAGCCATGCCGCGTATTACATTTAGCGTTCAGGAAAAAGTACAGGTGGCTCAATGGTATTTCGGGGGAAATAGCTCTCAAGATGTGGCAAATTTATTTGTTGTCGCGTTTGAGGGAAGGAATATTCCAAGTCGTATCGCGGTCCAAAAACTAGTGATTCATTTCCAACGCACAGGATGTGTCAATTTTCGCCACAAATGCAGTGGTGGAGAAACACCTCCTGTTCGTGAAATGGGAGAGGAAAGGGAAAGGCGCGAAACTATGATTTGTGCTGCAGCAGAAAGTGAAAAATTAAAATAATAAACCGTCTGAAACATTTTAAACCGACATGGGTACCGGAGTTTTAAAGTAAAGAAAACGCAAGAAATTTTTCCAGATACTCAGTTTCAAAGAATGGAGTTTTGTGAAACTATGATTGAAGAAGCGACTCAGGATGAAAATGTTATTAAAAATATTTGTTTTACAGGCGAAAGTTCGTTTTAAATGCCGTCCCAATCTTTCCGGTGTTCGTTACTGGTTATGGAAAAATAAACATTTGCATACTGCAGAACGGACCCACTATCCTCAGAAACTAAAACTGTCTCGAATGTGGTTTTGGGTGACAATATCATGGGTCCTTTTTTCGTCAATGGAAATTTACGAGGGAGAAATTATTTAGCTCTGTTGCAGGACCATATCATTATTGCGATTCGACAGGTGCCAAAAATTGATTTTAAGGCGACAAATTCGATTCAGCCAATTTTTTAAGCAAAAGACAACAAGGCAAAATATTTAAATATCAGTCAATAGGTGGCTACATATACGAGTCCTAGGGACACCTATTCGGTTTCTAAATTGTGGGCCTTACTAAAATTTTAGGGATGACAAAAAAACAACATATTTTGAGTTTGACACTGACGTTAATTTTTGCCTAAAACCAGGGATATATATTATAATCTATAATCTTTGAACCAGGGGATGACATTTCATCTTATAAATATAAATAGAAAAAAAGTGTTTATTTACTGTGAAAGAAAATACCGATAATCCCGAAGAAGACTTAGCCACAATAGGATGGAATACATAATATTACTATGAGCCTGCCTCCAAATACATCCAGAGCAAAATATATTTAAAAACCTTCCGATATCAATGATCCAGAATACACAAGATAAGAAGTAAAGTTTTCGGCAATCATTGTAAATTAAATATAATAAATGAGTTGTTTTTATTGTAGTACTTTATTTTTGTTTCCACAACCTTGTAGAAAAAATATTTTACCTACATACTTAACGAATGTGTTCGGTTCGGTTCGCACATGTGTCAAGTACTTTCTGTATAGTTCAACAGTGTTCGTAGGAAAAATAGCGTCCATGACTCGACAGAAAGTAACTTTCTCACGCTCGCGTGAAATTTGTCACTTTCTTCTCTTGTTATGTAATAAATAAATAAATAAATGAAAAGGGCTTTATTTTCAACTCAGCGAAGTTAAGCACAAGCTTTTGTTAACTGAGCAATATACTAATTATCAAAAACTATGTTATAAATTGGTTCGTAATCCCGTGATTTTGTTTGTTACGCTGGCGCCAGCCCTTAAAAAAACGTTTTGTAAATAGAAAAAATTGTATGTCTTTAAATACCTACTTATAATCATTTAACTTATATTAAACGACATTTTATTATTTCAAATTATCTGAAAATAATGTGAAAATCAGGGTCACGTGATCTTAGTTAAATTTTCTCAATCAAATTGACTTGCCCCCGGTATATGGGGGTGGCGCTTCAGTCAGGAGGTTGATGGCTTTTGTCTGATTTGGTGTCCTGCAGCAAATAAAAAATTGAGCACGCTTTTGTAAATCCTAATAGATCTCTTCTATAAAAAACTAGTTAAAACATTATTTCTGTTCATATGCAAGATTTTTTTAAAATCTTCAAATGTATCTTGTTAGATTTTTGATTTTCTTGTGTACATTTCCAAAAAATAGAAAAAATTAAAACAATTTCGCTACAGTTTTCTATAATACAACTAGGCTACTGAAATGTCAAACATTGTTTTGAAATATTTGTTGTGTTTTAGCCATAACTTTTTTTATATTTTTTGAATAAAATGATTTTGCGAAAAACTGCTAAGATACGTTTGTTAAAAATGCTTTAAAAAACTACCCCTCAAAATTTTGACGCGTTCCGGTTTCTCGTTTTCTATTTCTATTAGAACAAAGATTTGACCAAAAAACGCGATATCAGTGTTGTCAAATGGTAAGTTTTCGGACGAAGTTTGCCCCCTTAACCAAATTCGGTTTATACAAGATGGTTGTCCAGCTCATGAAACTTTGCCTGTCAGTGTGTGTGTTTATAAATAAAAAGTTTTCAACACTCAATGATTGCCAACATGACATTTTTTATTTGTTTCATAAACTTTAGTTTGTGGTAGACACGGCATTAAATATTATAAAAAAGAACAAGCTTGAAACAAAGGATTATACGTGACGTAGTTATTGTCTAAATTTCCGATGTTTGATGTACAACTACCCTCGATCGATTTTCTTTACGAACTGTCGAAAGAAAAGATCGCTGCGCTAGGGGAAACAATCGGTGTTACAAATTTCCTCCCTCTACTTTACCGGGACCCACAAAGGACAGGTATTGGCTGTGGATCTGGCTATCCTGAAACAATGAGTGTAGCCACGTGTAAAATTTATCCCTTTCTTACATACTACATATTTTATGTATATTCAGGTTTTTATCTTACATACAGTAATAATTTCCCATGAATCCTATAGTATTTAACCATGCTGTATACCATCTTGTTAATTACTTCTATTTCCCTCTTTATCTTAAGAATTAGCCGTCACCTAGAAAGCACAAAAACGTCTATTGGGCGTCCACGTCTGGATATTCCGGACGTCCAGTGTACGTCCATAGCTGGACATCCTTTGGCCGTTTAATCAATCAATTTATTTTGGAAAAACTACATGTTTAGTGCGCAATTTGATAAATTTTCTCTTCACCCAACCAACTAGTTTTTAGAAAAAAAAAAATGTTGGGCAATTGTCAAATATTAAAGTGACGCAACAAAGTATATTCCAAAAACCACCAAAACTTACGCGCAGTTACCAAAATCCTGTCTATCTGCAAAAGGAACATTAAAAATTAAAGGTGGTCTTGGCTTGAAGCATGGCGTTTAAGAATGTACGGGTATGTCCTGTGTTTATGCTTTGAGGTATTTGGACCATCTCCACGATCCCTTAAAGTTTGTGCATCATTTAAACTGCATCCTCTATATTGAAATCAATACCCATTTTGCCTAAAATAGGGTGTTTGACAGTAGTTGAAAATAAATATATATTTATTTTTAGATATCTTTAGGTCTTGGGAATGCTAACAACAAACTTTTTTGTTTAAGTTTTTCTTAAATTCATAGTTCTTTTAATTAAATAAATTTATTGAATTAAAACAATTGGCCACGTGATTCAAAACAGGCGGTCTACCAGTCAGCTGCAAGTGACGTCACAAAACAGTAAAGGCCTCGAACGAACCTATTTTCTGTGTTATTTTCTTACGGATGGTAATGTTTGCTTTGGTTCAAAGTGCGAATTATTGTCCTAAATTAGATTTTATTTTGTGTTTTGCTTATAAAAAACATTTTCAATGGAAAACAGATTCTCGAAAGCCGATAGCTCCAAGTTGCCAATGCTGAATTCCTTTGTGGTGGCAGGCTTCTTTGCCAACAACAGTGATTTTGTTCTGCGGAATTTAGAAACGTTAAAATGTTGATGTAAGTATTCGATGAGTTGTTTTGTATATAACTGAAAGTTTTTTTACGATATTCTTCGTCTACTTTTGCTCATTTAGATTTTGAGGTTAGGTTATATGTTTTGCTTTTTTGTTTAATATGCCACTTACAATAGATTCATTATCTGAACAAAAATAAAAATCATGTAATAAACCGAGGGGGGGACAGGTAGGCAACAAGTATACAACGACCAGCAATACTTGAAGTAATGCATAGGTTACACTGCATAGGTACTGCCTAGTCCTGCCTATGCACTGCCGAGTCTTGCATATGCACTGTTCAGTCCTACATTTAGCCTGCATGTGCACTGCCTAATCCTGCATTTAGAGGTAGTCCCTAGTCCTGCCTAGCACCGCCTAAAAATTTGTACACCTTTCTGCCTATTATAGTTGTTCACCCCTTGTAATAAGACAACGTGAGAAAAATTAATGTAAACAATTTAGTTGTACTCACATCAAAGTGATCTTCACAAATGTAAAGTGAAGATGTATTAGATAAGACCATTGGGTCTCTTCGAGCAAGTTCTAGCCACTTTTTCCGTTCTTCTACTGATGTAGGCACATGATGAATAAATAGTTTTTCAGGTGTTTTTATGCTAGTATTCGAACACTGAGGCACTACACACCACTTATAGGACATTTTTTTACATAAAAAACAGTAAAAACACAGACCAAAAACAAATAAACACTTGAATGCCGTATATCTGTCTGCGAGTTTACTGCGCTGTGACGTCATTGCAACGCCATGCTAGAAATGAGCGTTTTAGCGGCAAATTCCAATCGGAAATTAGAAAACTTAATTTTAAATGTAGTCATGATAAAATATACCATTTTAATAATTTTGCGTAGCAAATTAGGGATCTATGTCTCATTCTAAACTCTTTTCTAAAATTTGTCAAATACCCTATTCAGTTAGTAAAGCTATTTTATTGGAGGAAGTTATATAAAAAACAGCAATTATAAGACCATTTAAATTGTTTGAGTATGTACGAATGCCTTTTGGTCTTTGAAATACTACACAAACAACATGAAATTATAAGGTAAATCAAAAAGAATAAAAACATAGGTGAAACCTATTTATTCATCAAACGACAGCGAACCAAGGAAACTAAGTCCATGGCGGGAGGAAAACGTCCACCGGTCTATAAGAAAGAAAGACATTTCGTCACAGTTTAACCAGACCATTACCGTCTCCACGGCATCGTTTCGGAATTTTAATCTTGTTTTGTATCTAATTTATTTACAAATTATTATTCAGTATTTTCATAAAAGTTTAATTTGCGCCTGACGGAAAAGAAAATCATGTTTTTTTTTAATTTTTAATTTTTATTTATATTAAACAATTAAAGTAACTAATAAATAACAAACAATAGTTTTACTTTGATACATTATAAGTACTTTTGCTATGCTACATATTTACTCAAATACAACCAACTTCTTAAATATATTTTGTATAAAGAATTAAAATTATTAAAACAGCCATTCCCTTTTAATATCTGGTAAGGTCACTAATTAAAAGATCCAAAGTCTAGAATATTTTAATCTAAAAAATTTTATCCGCAGCAAGAGTAAAAGGTTTTTGAAATGATTGTCTCAGATGGCTAATTATATGCTGAAGTCTTATAATACAAATAATTTTCGTTCCTTGCTTATGGGAACTTGATGTTAGGGACCTTTTGCATATCCCATTTTTCTCTTATCTTTTATTTGAGGCATGCGCAGTTACCTGGTTTGAACCTTATCCTTTGCTGTATTTACTTGTGTTCAAATAACACAGACTACTAGTTCCTTTGTTTAAAGTTAGTGTTGCCGCGCATTAAACGTTATGACAAAATCTAATGTAAATTTAAAATATTTTTAATACCAGACAATTATTTCAAGAGCTACCAATCCGCAGGTAATCCGCAGATTTAACTTTATGCCAATTATTGAAAAATATTTATAAAAACTGGTAGGTTGTTTGGCAACAGTGTTTACCAACTAACCAAAAGGCATCAATGTTCTGTGAAGTTTGTAAAAAAAATAAGAAGTACACACAGACCTAATCCTATATTTTCCGGGCTGTTTTTCACTGGTTTTTCCATAGTTGTTTTCGGATCTTTCTAATTAATTTTGCTTACAAAACACAAAAAGCTTTTGACAGATAATTAAAGGATAAATGATTGTTGTCTTGTGTCTGCAAAAGGTCAAAATTGGTCTAAATATCACGTGACATCTGTCATTAAATGTCGCATGTATAAATAATAAAGTTAGCTATAGGAAAGCGTGCGAAAGGTCCCTATTCAAAATATTTAAAACCTTGAACATAAAATAATATTTCTTAGAAATAACTGGTTAGATACCATTACAGTAATATATCACAACAGTAGTGATGCACAGAAATAATTTCATGGTCGAAATATTAGGGAGATTCCGCGAGAAAATTTTAATCACTATATCCCATTGATTTTACCAATGAGTATATGACCCATATAGAGTGGTAACTGGCGAGCTTTGCAACATTGAGGGGCAGATGGCGCTAATATAAATTCGTCTGGTACGCAATATTCAGGGACTACTAGTACGATTTACTTGCATGTTTGAGTTCCGAGGTTCATGTCTATCATATACATGCCATTAGATCATAGTACTTGTCTCTGAATATTGCGTACTAGACGAATTTATTTCAGCGCCATCTGCCCCACTCTATATGGGTCATATACTCATTGATTTTACCTATAAAAACTAATTACAAATTTTGTACCTTACAAACTTAATTTATTGTTAAATAACTTTTAGTTTAACAATAATTAAGTGTCAAATCTGACTGCCTCAATATCCATATTTTATTCTATTGGCAGTTAAAATTAATACCGCAAGAAAATAACAATTTACTTAACTGGCCAAATTTTGAACACTTTTTTTAAATACCCCAGCTAATTTTCAATATCAACCCAGTACTTTCCATTCTAAATTTATTTGATTCTTCTGTGGTCTAGGGAAGTAGTGACATATGGAAAGGAGACATTTCAAGAATGACTGGTACACAGCCGGCCGATGACATGGCAAGCTGCCGTTTTTGTAGTGGCTAGTATACAGCTTGCTGGTACATGGAATGATGAAGTTTTAGATTAGCAGGAAACATTGCCATGAAAGAAGGTATTTTCTCTGATATCGACCGATAGAACATTAAAGCGAATAATGTTGGAGCTGTGTACTATTCATTCTAAAAAACATTGTCTTTTTATATGTCACCCAAGCTTTATTCTTTGTATTTTACCCGTAGTAGTGAGTATACATATAAATTTTTTTAATTAATTGCCGGGAATTCCTTTTGTTTGGATTTTGTATCACTTTTCTTATTTAAAAATTTTTGAGTTCTTTCTAACATACACAATTTCAACTAAGGAAAGAATAGTAATTATTACTACCGCGCAAAATGTGACTTGACCAATCTACCGATATATTCCAACGCGAGGAAGGTCTTATTGGGCGATAACCTCTGTCTAATTAGATAATAAGAACCACCTCTAAATATCATATAAATAACCACCAGCGCCAAAATATCCACCCAGTAGATGGAGTTGTTCAGACCCATCTCTTTAAGGAAATAATCTAAGTCTGTGTAGATGCAGAATTCTTCATCTTCGGGGCAGGGTAGTTTTTCTCTGTCTGTCAGCATAGCGGACATGAGACCCTAGAAAAAGAAGAATTATTTTTGATGAATAAAGAATCAAAGAAAAAAGGCTGCACTGCTGGTGGGGACACATGGCGCTCGATACCTGAAATGTACCAGTTTGTCTAAACAACTGTCTTTTGCTTACTGGATTTAAAATGGCTTTACCAATAATTGTGACTTCGGGCCATGCCATATAATATAAAGGGTATAACATTTAAATCGTTTCACCCGGGATTTCTCGAGAACTGCTAAAAATAAAAAAAAATCCGAAACACGTCGATTTTAATTCTTTATGCCGATCCGTTTTATTTTTCATATCGAACGACTAGTTTTCAAATTATTTGATTTAGAATTTATTAAATGATCAATGAAAAAACGTATGCTCCCTCCGAAGAGGATATTGAAAGAATGTATATAAATATTGAAAGACACCCAAACAAAATTACAAACTGACCAAATGGTGGCCACCATACATACCTCTAGAGAATACCGTAAATAACTGGCGTACATCGAGATCTTCACCCACGTTGGTATGGCTTCATACCCGCTACCAAATCCATAAACTGCTAATAACATGAAAGGAACTGATACTACTGGACCGACAAACATGGCATTCTACAAAAACATAAGATAACTTATTACTTAAAACATTTCTAATAGAGATATAATATATATTGTAATAATAACACCTGATTCCAAGAAAGTACCTGGCCAGAAAGTCCGAAACGCCATATCTCTAACTTATTACTAATCAAAGAAATTATACTTCCTTACTTTTATTAAATTCTACAAAATTCTTTACTTGACTAAACGCAATTTAATGATAAGTAAGATCCCACACATATTTAGAATAAGACTTAATGACAAAATAAACCTTGTGTTACTCACCACAATGGATAACTGGGAAGCAATCAGTAGCCCTAAACTTTCTGAAACGATGCCTGTCAACATGCAAACGACATAAAACATTGTTAGCCTAGTTAGTTCCATTGGCTGATCTGACAGGTAGTAGACTAGTAGGATGTATAGAGTACCTAAAAAAAATACTAGTCTGAAGGATTTCCGATATGTACGATTTTAAAGAGACAGCATGGGAATTTTTGATGATGTATGCGATTAAATACTTAACAAAACAGTCGCTAAGTGTAATGTAAGAAATAGCTTACCCAGGACCAACTGCAAAGGAAATGTTGAAGTTGTTAGTGCGGCAAAATAGGCACTTAACCGGTACCACCGATTAAAATGTTCTCGTTTGATCAGTTGAAACTCTTGAGGAACTAAAACAATAGTATAATAAGGAAAACATAATATTTTAATTTTTAACTATTGATTAAGTCATTAATCGTGTAGACCCCATAAGCATAACATGCGTTATAACTCCGCTGACCGACATATAACGTCACGAAGGCGGTAAAAATGTAATAAGCATTGACCCGGCCTGAAGTACAAATTATGTCACGGTCAATAAAGCATACGGTTTTGCAGGCATAACTTTTATATATCTCTTACCAATATCTAATAGGTGCCCATTAGATTTTGGACCCTTGTGAGTGTACAGCTTTCGAACTGCCCACGTAAAGATGCAAGAGAAGGAAAACCTTTCTAAACCCGTTTAGCCACAAAAAGTGTTTGTTTAAAAGAAATACTCACATTGTAACAGCACTGGCATCATTGGAATGTATAAGAAGAATATTAAACAGGTGTAGTAAAATCCAAAATTGAAAATTGTCTTCGACCCGTCTTTTCCCATCCCGAAGTATAAGTTGCCTATAAGAATCCCTATCAGGATGTAAAGGATTACACGTAGCGCTAAGTAACTCTAAAAGAAATATAAGGAAAATGTTAATTAAATATGTTTAGTATTATTGTTCTTTATGTGCCCAAAATGGCTAGACTTTTTAAAATAAGCAATTTTTTTGTAAATATTTTAATACTCGTTTAGTCAATTTCGTTTGAATTTGGCAGTGGTGTTTGTAGTGACAAAAACTGTTAATTAAGTCCAGTGACCTTCCGAACACACTCTAACCAATGTTTTTGAGAAAATAATTGTGGGCCACTGATTTGTTCATAATTTTGGCATTTTGTTCAAATTAACAAACTACAAATATAAATTATTGTCTTTTGCTTTTTTTTTCTCCCTTTTTAAAGATAAAGAAAACAAAATACAAAACACTTAATTGCATGTCCCTATTCCATATTAAGTGATGACAAAAAAGTGAGTTTTTTTATCGCGAAAACAAGGCGAGTTATGAAAATAACTTTTTTCTACGACCGTGCATATATACCCACTTTCCCGCACGCATTTTAGTTTTGAAAGCATCACTTTCCCGCCCTAGTGCGGGAAAATCACTTTCCCGCACTAGTGCGGGAAAGTAAAACTATGTCAATTTTGGAGTTATTCTATAGGTTTATACCTCAAAAGTCGTAACTATCGACTTGGTACAGTGTAGGGAATTTAGCAGATAGGCAATCTGATGAAGTATAGCTCATTTCAAGTTTTTTATTCAATTTAAAAAAAATAATATTTCTGCATACCCCCCGTATAGTCATGTCATACAACAACTATCAAGCCAAGCTGTGACAGGTGCTTGGTCCAGTTTGCTATGGCAACCAAGTTATGTTATTGTTACTCAAACGTCAAAGCTAGTCAAAGAGCGTCTCTGAAGTGACAGAACTGCCTTTTATTTTGAATAAAATGGATTTTTCAATGGACTGTTCCGAAGATGATCTTCCGGAGTGCATTTTGCAGGCTGCTGAAGATGGGAATGGTGAGCTGCTACCTGCCAAATCGAGACAAAGGTACGAAAAACAGTACAATCATTTCGTGACATGGTGTAAGGAGAAAGGGGTGAGAATCTACAAAGAAGAAGTCTTCTTGGCATACTTCCTAGACCTGAGCAAGGTCTTGAAATCGAATACCTTATGGTCACGCTATTCCATGGTGAAAAGCTTGGTTAAAATTAAGCAAAATCTGGACATAAGCAGATTCCACAAGCTAACATCGTTTCTTAAACAAAAAAATGTTGGTTTTCGAGCACAGAAGGCGCAAGTTTTCACCAAAGATGATATATCGCGGTTTATCTTAGCTCCTGATGAGATTTATTTGATGATTAAAGTGAGTACCATTTTTGCTTTGGCTGGTGCTCTCCGCAGGGCGGAGCTTTTAAATATCACTCTGGATGACATACAGGATAAAGGAATTCTGATCGTTGTTAAGATCTCCGACACTAAAAATCATTCCTCAAGATCCTTCGTTTTATCCGAAGAAATAAATAATGGATCTTTTTTGATGCTGTATAGAAAGTACGCAAATTTGAGACCTCCTACTACTCCGCACCGCCGGTTTTTCATTTATTATAAAAAAGGAAAATGTTCCAATCAGTGTGTAGGAGTGAACACTTTTGGAAAGATGCCATCAGAGATCGCTGCATATTTGCGCCTACCTAACCCAGAACGTTATACCGGCCATAGCTTCAGACGTTCTTCAGCAACATTCCTAGCAGATTCAGGTGAAGGCATAACAAACATAAAACGCCTTGGTGGGTGGAAGTCCACTGCTGTCGCTGAGGGGTATTTGGAAGATTCCGAGAAACAGAAAGAGAACATCTCGAGTAAGATTCTTTCATCTACCTATGACCTGCAGTCGTTGCCAGCACCGTCATCGTCAACTGTAAGTGACCTGCAACTGCTGCCGTCAACGTCCACTGGAAGAGTCCTGCAGACCCAGACGCCATCTTTGCGCACTTTCGATTCTACAAGCGGCCACCAGATGCGAGAATTACCACCATCGAACTCCACTACACCGGCAATTCTAAATAATCTTCAAACTGCAACAAATTGTGTTTTCAATATCACTATTACCAATAATAATAATTAGTATTTTATTTATGTTCAAATAAAATATTTTTTCAAAAGTAAATTTGTGGTATTGTAACATCGGTCGAAGAAAAAATAATGTTCCTAACTCATGGGGAAAGTGTCTTTCCCACCCTCGACTGCTTGCCCGAACTCCGCTCCGCGTCGTTCGGGTCAACTGCAGTCGCGTGCGGGAAAGTATCACTTTCCACACTTGTTAGGAAAATAACTATTATATTTTTTTTGTAATTGCCTAATTTTGAAACAATAGGTACTAAAATTGGAAAAAACTATTTTCGGACATGTTTAAATGTTAAGAATCACTCGCTGAAGTTTGGTGACATACTTTAGTATAGGTACACTCTGCATATATTAATAAGTAGTTAAAATATAATAAACCTATTTCACAAATTAAAAAGTAGTTACAAAATTTATCGCTTGTGCCATTAAAATATTATTAATTTGGTCTCGTGTTGATAATGATAATTATAATTTTTTTAAACTGTTTAATTTTGATTTCAAATACAGATTTTTTTAATTTAAGGTATATGCGAGGGTAAATGCTTCAAAAGTTTTAGAAGAAATATATTTATGATATCTCTGACCGATATTCTTCATGGCTCTATGTTCTTCGACATTGTATTGGGATATGTATCATGTTATTATGTTAACATATGATGATGATGATTCATATGTGAGTGGGCCTTGCAGTTCTTCCACTGCGACCACCAGTGGGTCTATTGTGGCTCGTTAACAGGGATACAGGGAGATCAAATGCTATAGGTATCATAGACTATGAAGAGAGAGAAGTAAAAGAGAGAAATATGTATATATTTTGGGCGGTGTCTTGAAAAACTTTTCGCTGTCTTAGACCCGTATTCGGCTGGTAGTGGGAAAGTGGGGGAATACATCGTGACCTCTCGTCTTCACGAAGTTTTTCGTCATTCCGTCGTGTGCAGCAAACCAGGTGAGAAGTGGGTATTTGCTTTTCACGCAAATTCTAGCTTAAGCTATGTAATTCCCTCCCTCTAATTTACCGGGGTGCAAAGAGAGGTATTGGCTGTAGGTCTGTCTATTCGGAAACAATGGGCGTAACCACGTGTAAACTTATATCCAGTTGTTCTGATCTTACATAGAGTAATAATTTCCCATAATCCCTATAGCAATTAATCATGCTCATTTCTGTTTCTAAAACAGAACATACTAATTTGAAAGTAGAACAATTTATCTGTATACTGCCAATATCCACTAAGTCAATTTTTTTAACCTATGTTAGTAAAACCAGCCATGATCAAGCCTGGCAGATAAAACCAAATTTCAACGATACTTTAGATCGCCGACTTGACAAAATCCAAAAAATTTAACTACATTTTTGAAAAAAAAAACACTTTTTTTACACGCGTTCTCCAATATCCAATGCATCAATCATGTAAAATTCAGGAGTTGCTTGATCCAAACAATGTCACAAAATTTTGTTTCTAATTTCGATTTTCTCAAAACTATTTTTTTAAACTTTTCCAGTTTAACGATGATTTATGTGGTATCCAGAAGTTTTGTTTCTTTGTAATAGATTTGATGAATACCATATAATAATAATTTCTAGAGAGATTTAATAGTTAAACCATGTTTGGCGATTTAAAAAAAAGTAAAAAGAAATATCTTTACCTTATCTCTATACATCTGCACCCACATTCGTTTTAATAAAATAAAGTACTGCATTTGCCACGTCGAATTTTCAAAAACATATTTCTTATCAGGTTGCAAGGGAGGTTCGTCTGCAACTAAGATGGCATTAATTGACAGTTTTCTTTTGGTCACCTAAAAAAAATATGCACTGATTCTTTGGCGAATGTGCTTTTTATCTGTTTTTTTTTTGTTGTATTGTTACAAATGGCGCGCGATTTAGTGGAAGATGCAATTATGAATGCTTGCAAAAGATAGTCGCGATGTTGACATATGTTGTTCACATTGGAATCCTAAAAAAAAGTGAGTTTTCGACCTTGTATCGGAGGGGGGGGGGCTTTCCCCGCCATATTGGATTTAGTGTGCACAAAAAGGTTTTTTTTTTAAATTACTTGGTCCCCATCCAATTTAGAAAAAAACGTCGCAGACAAAAGTTGAAGACAATAACATTTCCTATAAAGTAAGTTTTTTTGTCAGACGTATGGTTTTCGAGTTATGATGCTAAACATTTCGCCGCCATTTTGGATTTTGAAGAATTTTTTTATTTAGCCTTTAACTTCAAAGCTATATTTTTGAGAAAATCTGTAATAACATAAAATAAAGAACAACGAATGTCTATAAAATGAGACGCCATTAAGTTCTCTTGGTAGTACCCTTGCTGAGATACGAAGCTTGAAGTTAGCAGTACACCCGTTTCCTATGCATTTTCATAGTATATGCAAAATAAGCCGAAATTATTCAGTTTTATGTCATTTTCTCAAAAGGTAAGCATTTTAAAGAAAGTCTATAATTAACTTTATTATAGAAAATTAAATTATGTTTTATATGCTGTATCACCGAAGTGGGCCAAGTCCACGGTTGGCACCTAATTGGCATCCATAAATTGGAGTTATTTTTTAAGATCACGAAAAGAAATAATGTTTTTTAGATTTTATTCAGTTTTCCAAAAAGCTAAGCATTTTAGGAAAAAATGTTAAAACACGTGTTTTAGAGAAAATAGAATGTTTTTCTTGTAGGGTTGTGTCATTAACTTTTTTTCATTAATATAAATGACGTAAACTAGAGGCCTTGGATATATATTGACAGTAAAGCTTACCTCTTTGGTTTCAGGATTGTAGTCATGGAAAATAGACTTTCCATTATCAATGGCAGATACCAAACGGTCTTGAAAATCTCCATATTCTGTACAAGCCACTTCAATTACTAAAATATAAATATAATGAGAATTTTAAATATCGTGGGCTGAATGCAATAGTTGGGTAACTCGATTTTTGTAGTTTTGAGAAAATCGATAAAATGTAATTGGTAGTAAAAAAAGAGTCGCCTGGAGAAGAGTTGCTTGCACAATATGAGATAATTTTTATTTTTAGGGTTGTACTTTTGTTCAAAGACCTCATCTAACGTAATTTTTTTTTTAAGTGAAAATATAATGTGTTTTTTAGAAAAAGTTAAAGTTTTTCACTAATAATTTTTGGTGCAAGAATTGGGTATCTTAAGTTACCTACTTTTGACATCCAAATAACGGCTTAAAGTTTCTTTAAAAAGCAGCTATCTATAGTTAGCCATTATTATTATTACAAGAAGTCCACATTTTTATATTCATAAAGTAGGTAACTACAGAGTTGTCTTCTTTTATAAAATAAAAAGATCAGAAAATAGATAAAAACATACTGGTATCTTAAGTTATCTATTTATAGCTCAAAAAAGTTTACATGTTTGAATTGTCTACTTTTTACATTTGCAGATAGACGTCCCAGTTTAGAATAACATATTATCCAGCTTTTGCATTGGATAGCGCTTGATTCCCACTATATGAAAAAGTAGATAACTCAAAATCTCGAAATTTCGAGTTACACAACTATTCCATTCAGCCCACGATATGTAACCTTATATCGACCCCATAGTGCAACAACTAGATAACTCGAAATTTATTCATTTTGAGTTATCCAGTTAAGGGTGACCTATTTTTCATTCTCTTTTTAATGCAACATTATATAAAAAGACATTTTGACATTTCTAGTTTTAGCGCATTATTGAGTTTTAAGTTATCTAGTTGTTGCACTAAAGGGGACGATATTATAGGTCACGATGCATTATAAAATAGCACTTAACATTTTATATATCTTTGTTTTACATGTTTTGTGACAGGAGCTGTTAATTGTCAAAAAACTTGTATTAAAAAGAAAAAAGAACAGACCTTAGATCTTATATAGAATAATGGCAAAAGAAGATATATCAGCAAGAAGCGTCAAAAGTCACTCAAAAATAAATTAAACTAAGAATAATTTTGAAATAATAATAATTGTGCTTGACTATGCAAAGGATGAGTCTTGAACGAAAGTGTCTTTGTTTTGTTCATACTGTAAAATTACTTATTATAAAAGATAGAGGATTGGGGATTTCACATTACTGTCCTCAAATTTCGAGACCTAAAAAAATATGACAAAAGTTTTTTTCAGCTACGAGGGAAAATTCAAACTTTGGGAATTCTAAAAATCGGTCATATCTTTGTTATCAGTGCAGATATTTCAATTTTGTTAAAATTTATCTGCAAAAAGTTTCTCCTGTCAATAAACTGACGTTGTCAAATTTTTGGTCCCTCGAGCCGGATTCGAGATTTCAGAAAAAAAAAATAAACAAATTTAATACGGACCTAGATTTTTTTAAAATTTTTTGCTGCACATTGGGTCCCGAATTAACCCCTAGTTATAATTTTCTTTTAAAATCCTGCTGAAATCTCGGATTTGACTTGACGGATCAAAAATTTGGCAATTTTATTGACAGAATCAACTTTCTGTAAAGAAGTTTTAACATAATTGAAATATCTGCCCTAATAATGAATTTCTGGGATTCAGAATTTATGAATTTTCCCTTATAGCTTCAAAACTATAAGGGCTAGAAAAAAACGTTTGACATATTTTTTCTTGTCTCAAAATTTGAGAACAGTAATGTGAAATCTCCAATCCTCTATCTTTTATAATAAGTGAGTTTCTCATTTAATACCATCAAAAATGGGACACCCTGTACAACGATGGTATTCTGAAAAAACATAACGTTAAATGCCCAGTTTTTTTGTTAGATTTAAAGTAAAATTACTTTTTTTAAATTGCAAAATTTGCGTTCAATATTTCCTGATAGATTTACACTGTCAAAATTGTTAGAAATAAAATTTATGTTATTAATAGGGTAATTTTGTGAAATTTCAGTTTTTGATTGCATTTTCTCTACTAGTTATTAAAAATAAAATTGTTGAAATATTTCAAAATACATAATATATTTAGAACACATTGAAACCTAAACTTTGATATTAGGACAATACTTAAAAAAATATATTTTTTGAAAAAATGGCAATAGGTTGAGAAAATTTAGTTTGGTCTCCTGGTGTTATAATGGATGGGTATGTATGGGGTATCAATAATTGGAAGATGTATTTTTTATTTATCAAGTAATTGAAATGCACATTTTTTCGGTAATATAAAGTAAAGTTAAGATAGAAATGCAAAAACAGTATTTTTCCGTCCTTTCCGTATTCCCGTGTATAAACTCCATATCATAATTTTTGAGATAATTTTTTGACAGTTATCAGCTGTTTACCATAACAAATAGCATAGGCCAATGAAAAAAAGGTGTAAAAAGTTGTCTGAAAAATAATGATATAGGGTGTAACAATCACTATAATATCGTGGCAATATCAATTAAGTACATTTTTGAGGTTTTTGAGATATTTGCATATTCATAATGAAAAATACCATATCCTTATGTAAGTAAAACCAACCATGATTAAATCTGGCCGACAAAACCAAATTTGATCAAATTTCAATCAATTTCAATATTTTGTTCCTAATATGGGAATAAAACAAATTATAAGTAAGGCAAAAATTGTTTGTGGAAGAAACGAAAGACATTTGCGTGTAGGGTAAGGATTGAGCTTTTAAGCAGTATCAAAAAAAAAATGGTAAGAGCGTTTTGGTTTTTACGTTAAATTTTTTTAATGAAACGTTATTTTAAAAATAGTTCCTGCTACTTTCATAGACTAGGTCTCAAGGGTTACTGAGTAAATCTTAATTATACATTTACCCGCCCTGACCCGCCCATGACAACATTCGTTATTATTTCACTAAGCATTTCTTACGGGATTTACTGGTGAAATCATTATGATGGACACGGACAAAATTCATTCGCCAGACACAAAATTTTGTTCGTTACGTCATATTAGTGCTCAGCAAATCCCGCTAGATACACTTGGTGGCAATAAAAATTAAATAAAAAATATAAATAAATATTATATTTTCACTCCCAATCATTTTAACTTAGACCTTAAGTTCCATAGCTATAGCACCCATATTAAATTTAAAAATAAAAAATATTATTCCCTTCTCACTGTACTTCTTTTCTAAAAAAATGTGTAGCTGATAAAAATCGCCAGCGCAACGTTATAGTACCGCATGTTGTTTCTTTCCAAAACTCATCTTAGTTTGCCGCGCTTTGATCACATGTTTATAAAAACAAGATAGTATTTAGTCTTAATTCTTGATTAATTAATGTATAAACATGTAACGCGTGTATATTTTCTATAAGTTGTAGGTATTAGAAATTATTGGTAACGAAATGTTTTTTACTTTGATATACTAATGTGTATTATTAATTGTGGATAAATATATGTCTTATTAATAAATTGTGTATTCTGAAACATGTTAATTTAGCTATTTGTTATATATTATTTTCAACAAATACATTTGTTTATTTTTTAAATATGCCAACACTCATTATAAATATTAACTTTAAGAATTTCATAAGGCTGAATTAATTTTTTATTTACAGTTAGCTTTCTATAAACAAAAAACTGAAATGAAGTTTCATTGATATTGAAAATATTTGGCGTTCGAAATATGTCATATCCCCTATCTAGGTGTTTGCACTTGCACAGTATAAATATTAAAAAATATAATAGGTATGCAAAAAGACTAAGAAAACAACTAGAGAAACCAAAAAAAATCCTTAAAATTTTCTTAACAATTATTGGGCGGCCAAGGGAGGGACCAAAAAGGCAGCGAAGTCTGATCTTTGAAACTTAACTAAATAAAATAGCAAATTTTTTTGAAAAATTGACTGTGAAACAATTATAAATTTAGGACATGCCCCGCTGCTAAATCTAGTAATAAATTGCAGATCATCCATTTTGGTATTTTTTAGTTGAACTAAAAAGTTAGTTATTTATCACCCCCTTGGATCCGCCACTGCCCATAGTCACGCAGACCAAAGAATCCCCCCGTACTTACTAAAATCTGCCGGATTGTAATGTGTGGGATAATCCAAACCCAAATTGGACAAAAAGGGCACCACATTAGGTCCATATCCCTGATAGATACACTGCCCAGACGACATTATGTACACGTTGTCGACTCGGGCAAACATTTTGGAACTAGGAGTGTATTGTCCTGCCACCCTTGGATATTTTTTTGAGTAGGGAAATACATTGGATGCAGGATAAATCATCCAAACCAAGGCGAATAAAAAAGATTTTTTTTTTAAATTGATTATTTATGTGAAACAATTTTAAAATTTAAGAAATGCCCCACGGGTAAATCTAGTAATAAATTGCAGTTCATCCATTTGGTAGTTTTTAGTCGAACTAAAAATTATTTATTTATTACCCCCCTGGATCCGCCACTGCCCATATTTACGCAGACCAAAGAATTCCCCCGTACTTACTAAAATCTGCCGGATTGTAATGTGTGGGACAATCCAAACCCAAATTGGACAAAAACGGCACCACATTAGGTCCATATCCCTGATAGATACACTGCCCAGACGACATTATGTACACGTTGTCGAATCGAGCAAACATTTTGGCACTAGGAGTGTGTATGGAACAAACTATTGTCCTGCCACCCTCGGATATTTTTTTGAGTAGTGAAATACATTGGATGCAGGATAAATCATCCAAACCACTAAAATAAAAATAAAAATATTGGAAAAGGTTTCGACTTTGGGTAAACTATTTTTAGTAAGGTGTGTTATTTTAATCATTAATCAATCATGTTACCTTTGTGGACCTACGAAAATCATAGATACCAACAAACGTGAAATTTCGTACCCGTGAATTTCACGTTTGTTAGTATTATTTGGCTTAAAAATTCCGTTGATTGACGCTCACTGTCTTGATGACGGGTAAAAATGCAAAATGCGTTGATCCGGCCTGAAAAGACAAAGAGCTGTCGTAGGTCACGGACTATAGTTGTTTTCTTTTATTTTCATTCGATCTTTTCATTGATCGATATTGTATAGCAGTGTTTTTCCCTGCTTTTGGTTTTTTCTTTCTCTCGTATCTCGGTAGATGGCGCCTCTTGCTATAGTTCGCTCACTAATTACATTTAATTAGAGACAAAACCGTCTGATTAACTTCGCAAGATTTGTCACTTGACCAGCAGTGTTCTGAGGAGTCCCATAAGGACGAAACGGTTAACTGTCAACACTTATTAGGTGTCCATTAGATCTTGGACCCCCGTGAGGTTAAGCTTTCAAGCTACCCACGGAAAAATATAAGGGAAACAAAAAACTCCTTTTTGCCCGATTAGCCATGAAACTTGTTTGATCATAGATACCGTTCCAGTAGCAAAATTATGGACAGTGTGGAAAATGGAAGAAACTAATTTCAATCATACATAAATAAATAAAGAAACTATACAAAGGGTCAAAATCTAAAATTAAAATTGTTAATCGACTTTTAAAAGTATTCCTGGTAACAAAAGGCTCAAAACAGGGATTTTGTATCTCTCCAACTCTTTTTAAAATATATATCAAAGTGGCTCTAAAAACTGGAAACGTAAAGTATACGGCATGGGAATACAACTTAACGACCGATTTACCATATACACACTACAGTTTGCTGACGACCAAGTCAATAAAGAAGACATGGAGTTATGATAGGAAAGTTAACGGAAGAATAGCAAAAGTGGGGGTTAACAGTAAACTTGGACAAGACACAGTACTTATGTATTGGAAACGAATCAAGTGACTTGGGTGTCACATTTGATAATAAAAAATATTTATTGGATGTCTTAACAGTATTTTATGGAGCAGAGAGATAAAAAAGAATGTACAATTTAATATATATGAAACAATGGTGAAAAGCACGTTGTTGTATGGAATAGAGATTTGTCTCAATCTATGGGCACCTAAGCTCACACTAGGTACTATAGTTATAGTGTACGTGTGAGCTAATATAACTAAAAACTGAAATATATTTTATTCAACTCCAGACTCAATTACCATTCGTCTGATACCACACAAGCCATGTTTTGACTTAAACTCTAATTTTTAAAATCTACCCCCACCCTTTTTTAAAAAACTAAAATGTATTTTGTTTAACTCCAGACTCATTTACCTTTCGTTTGATATCACACACGCCATATTTTCACTTAAACTCTAATTTTTGACATCTACCCCCACCCTTTTATGTGGCTTGCGTTCGGTGGATTTCGTTAATTTTTAAATGGGACCACCACGGCCCAAGACCAAGCCTAGGTACCAAATTTCATTTAAATCGGACAAGCGGTTTTTGAGTTATGCGGGTTGGTCGTTACAGACAGACAGACAGACAGACGGCGAGATAAAAAAGTTTCAAAATTATCTGAAACGCAAAGATATTTAAAAATTTTTGAAATCGGAGCAACTTTTTTTTCTCGAAAAAATTGGGATCACCATAACTTCACACTACTATAGTATAGTAGTAGTGTGAGCTAATACAAAACAAACTTGGAAAGGGTCGAAATGAATGCAATAAGAGGATCAATAAGAATATCTAGAACAGATCATATAAGAGATGAGATCATAAAAGAAAGAATGGGAATCGACTGAAGCATAGCGGATAACATCACAAACAACAACTGATATGGTACGGCCATGTACAATGGATGAACGAGGAAAGATTACCAAAGCAGGTCCCAGAATAGCAACCAATAGGGCGCAGAAAAAGAGGGCGTCCTAAACTGGAATGGCAACAGTCAATCCAAAGATCAATGGGTCAAAAAAACCTCATAGAAGATAATTGTCAGGATCGAAGGAGGTGGAGAATGGGCATCGGACAAAGTACATATAACATAAACCGACATAGTAGTAGTAGTGAGGTTTTAATAGTTTTTTTTAATGAATAATGTTTGTTTTAAATGATAGTCTAAAAGTGAATGGGAGTGCAAAGGAGGTACTTCTCATAGATTATAGACCAATGAGAAAATTAAAATTAGAAAAAGGTAAAAATTAGTAACTGCATAAAAAATATTAAAAATGAAAGACAATAGCCAACACAAAAATGTAAATTAAACTCAATCCAAATTACTAGGGCGAAATTTTAGGGGTGGTAACAGATTTTCACGGTTTTCAGCAAAACTAGACCTTCTTTCGCAAAATGTTAAATACAAATTTATGCAAACAAATAACGCTGCAATGGCGTGAATGGGAGTAACTTTCCATATTCCTAAATGGTAATTTGGTATTATTTTAATAAGAATCCCTTCAGAGCAATGGTAAGAAGTAATTGAATATGAAACTAAGAGAATAGTTATTGTTATAAGAGCACCTGCTATTGAAATAAGAGAATTGTTTTTGTAACAATCATACATACAACTTTTTTGTAAACTATTTTTATACATAACCTACAATTTTTCGAGACACAAATAGGTGTGTTTCCACCAAATTTTGTCAGTCAAATTCAGTTTTGAGGCCTGATAAATACCTTGCACGATTAATGTATATAATGTAATTTTTACCCATTTTGGTTCGCGAAAATAACCTCCTATCCGCCACCTGACGAGGCATCCGTTATCTTAATGCTCTGTCTGCATGTCTGTAACGACCAACGAGCATAACTTAAGGCCTCTTTTATGCACGCGTTTTTTGTCGCTTGTCGGTTCGGTTCGGGGCGACAAAAAACGTGACGTTTTCTAAAAGCACGTTGTTAGTTGTGCGCTTTTATGCATCGACGTAAATCAGCTGCTCGCCGCCTGTGTCGCGTACTGAAAACCTGTCGCGTGGAATTACAAAACGCGTCGCGACAGGCGTTTCAATAGTACATTGATTTCAATTGGTGCTTTTATGCAGCGCGTTTATTATCGTTTGTCGTTGTCATTTTGAACAGTCAGTTTGCAGAGTTGTATTGATGGGTGAAGAAGTACCATGGAAAATCTGGACGTTGAAATTTTTATTGACGCAGTAAAAGAAAAAACATGTTTGTTGGAGTCATCATCAGAAAATTACAAAAACAGGCAATTGAAAAGAGATGCGTGGAAGAATATTAGCGAAATCATTATTCCCGAAAAAAAGCACACGGATCCATTTTTAATCACTGCCGTTGTGTGGTCCACTTGCAACAGTTGAAACTGATCAAATTTTAAAGCGGCACGCGACAAGAAACGCTTGGATATTGTTTCATAAAATAACGCCGCGTTTCTTGTCGCTCCGCGACTAGCAACAAAAAACGCGTGCATAAAAGAGGCGCCGGTACAAAGATGCGTTTTTCTGCAGCGTGGTGCCGCAGCGTTACCGCAATTGCGGTCCATGGCGCCGGTACACACACGCGTTTTTCTGCCGCGCGGTACCGCTGCGACACCGCGCTGTAGAAAAACGCGTGTGTGAACCGGCACCACGGACCGCAATTGCCGTAACGCTGCGCCACCGCGCGGCAGAAACACGCATGTGTGTACCGATGGCTCTGCTACAGAATAGCGCCTTACAAAAGAGCGCTGCTTCAAAATGGCGCTGCCACAAAATAGCGCTGCTAAAAAATAGCGCTGCTACAAAATAGCGTGCATCAAAATAGCGCCAACAAAATAGCGCTGCTACAAAATAGCGCGCATCAAAATAGCGCTGCTACAAAATAGCGCCTTACAAAATAGCGCTGCTACAAAATCGCGTGCATCAAAATGGCGCTGCCTCAAAATAGCGCTGCTACAAAATAGCGCGCATCAAAATAGCGCGCATCAAAATTGCGCTGCTTCAAAATAGCGTCTTATAACTTACCACTCCCGGTAACCTCATTCTAACATATATTTTCAAAAAAAAACTTCCCTGACTTTTTCCCGGGATCCTAGAGGGTGTGAAACCAAACCGAACCGAACCGGCATCCTAGAGGTTGTGAAAATAAACCGAACTGAACCGATACTTCGATTCGGTTCAGTTTTGTTTCACAACCGCTGGGATCCCACGAAAGAAGACCGGGAAGTTTTTTTTTTGAAAAATATGTCAGAAAGAGATCCCTTGATCAAACAGTTGCTGTTTTTAATGATGCTTTTTGAGCGCGTTTTTTATGCGCGCTATTTTGTAGCAGCGCTATTTTGATGCGCGCTATTTTGTAGCAGCGCTATTTTGTAGCAGCGCTATTTTGTGGCAGCGCCATTTTGTAGCAGCGCTATTTTGTAAGGCGCTATTCTGTAGCAGCGCTATTTTGTAAGGCGCTATTTTGATGCACGCTATTTTGTAAGCGCCATTTTGTAGCAGCGCTATTTTGTAGCAGCGCTATTTTGTGACAGCGCTATTTTGAAGCAGCGCTATTTTGTAGGGCGCTATTCTGTAGCAGAGCCGTGTACCGATACTTTAACTGCTTGCCAGATTTTAATGAAATTTGGTACGTAGGTTGGGGTATTTTAGTCACCATAGCTCGCACTGCTATAGTTATATATTTATATAGTCGCGTTCTGTGTAAGACCGGAAACTTTTCATCACATTATCGTACTTACGTTGTAGGTTCGTCCAAAAACAATACTGGTGGATTATTGACTAATTCTAGAGCTATTGATAATCTTTTTTTCTCTCCTCCGGATAGTTGTGTAGTTGTGGTGTCTTTTGTTTTCTCCAGCCTTAGAAGGTCTAATATCTCATTTATCTAAAATTAGAAAAAAATTGCTGATTGATAGATGGCGCCACTCGTTAAAGCATTTGTTCTTGCTTTAACGGCATATTTCTGTCACAGCAATACAGGTATAGCTGTTGAGTTAGCTTTGCAACAAATCCTACTTTAGCTATGCAGTGTTCTGATAAGTCCCGTTAGTGCGAAACACTTGATTATCAGCACTTGTTGGTTTCCTTTAGGTCTTGGAATTCCGTGGATGTAACCCAACGACTGTAAAATACAGGACTGATCAATCTCATAAGACGTATAGCTGATTTCAAAAAAATCTGATACGACTGGAAAAGCTCGCTTTTTATTTTAAGCAGTATATACCGGGTGGGCCAAAAAAAACCGGACAATTTTTTTTCATTATAACTTTTAAACTATATCTACCATCGATTTTAATGGGACAAATTGCACTTGGCAGAGAATTAATCAGAATTTTGAATAAATTAAAATCCAAAATCGCGGACGAAATTAAATTGTACCCTTCAAGGATGGTCGTTTATTCTTGTGTTACGAACATGTTTCATTTCATTCATTCAACATTATTTTTTTTAAATGATCAAAAAAGCTGCATTGTGGCCACGCATAACAAGGTATGAATCAGCAAAATCGGTTCAGTGGTTCTGAAAATATATTTTTGTTTCAACCATTGTTTTGCATATTGCATGTCTGCATTTATTTCCTCATAAATTCAATACTACTGAACCGATTTTAATTAAATAAAAAACATCCTGGTGAGAATTGATTACTTTTTAAAGATTATAATCAAAATTTATCTCCATCTTAAAAGTTAAGATGGCAGACAGAATCATACTTGATTCTTTAAAATGGCGTGTTTATTCTTATTTTCTGAAAACGTTTTAGTTTTTTTTTAATTTATAGAAAAGCACAACGAGGTACAACTTAGTACAATCGGTGTGGTGGTTCTCAGAAAATCTATTTTTGTTTCAGCCATTGTTTTACAGATTATACGATTGCATTGCCAATCCTGTCTGGATTAATTTCCTTATAATCTCATCATTACTGAACCGCTCTTAGTGAAATAAAAAAATCATGGTGAGAATTGATTGTTCTTGACAGTTTATAAATGTGCCGCCACCTTAAAAGTTAAGATGTCGGAGAGGACCAACTTAGAAACAATTTTGGCTTTTACCTCTTTGTTCGTATGTAAAGTCATTTTAGGACTAAATACTATGTTAGTGTTTTTTTAAAGGTCACAGACGGTTTTTTTGGGCATTTATCGTACGTTTTTGGAAATACTCTCGAACACGTCTATTTTAAGAGCGAGCAGGGGGACAGTTTTTGTTTTTACAAATTTTTATGGCACGCGCGTCCTCTTCAAAGGGTAAACTTTACCCCTCTATTTCGAATAGGGAAAGCACGTGGAGAAAGCGGTTTCAGTGATAACTTGTCTTAAAGATCTCTTGTATGTATTGGCAACCGTGTAAAAGTTTTGAGAATCTATCGATTCGTTTTTGAGACTCAACCTACATTCCCTATTCAAAATATACTGTCCTTATGAAGAATGCAGTAACTTCAAATTTGACGATTTTGAGATTGTTATATATATTATGATGTGTTCCTCATCGATTAGCAAAAACAAAATTTGAAAAAAAAATAAATAAAAAAACGCATAACAAATATGCGGTAACTGCAAAACGTCACGGTCTTCTAGCCGAGAACGCAGCAACTACATATTGCGCTGCGTTCTTGTCTAGCAAAAAGGGTAAAACTAGTCAAGAATGCAGTATTTGCGAGTCGGTCAACAAATACTGCGCTCTTGAGTAGAAACCTAGCACAAGTATTCTTCTACTCTTTGTTTGAAACTTGTAGACAATGATTGTGTAGAAATAAAATTTCGGACTTCCATTGTCTTTATTTATTTTAAAACACGACGTTTCGGTTAGTAAGTATCTCTAACCGTTAAAACTAAACAATCTAGTCTCTAGGCTACTACTTATACTACTTGGTGTGCAGTCAGATGTGACGGCCTGCCCCCTTTTCAATCCTAAGACGCCTGTTTTCCTTAAGGAGTGGTTTCCATATGTTTGGTATGTCCGTGCTTGGTTGACTGAAAACTTCTTTATTCTGCATTATAAACGCGGCTTCAATAAACTTTCGTTTTCGCCAATGCGACTTCTTATGTAAAACTTTAGCTTCTGACCACTGAATCCTGTGATCATTTGACTATGCATGATCTGCTAAACCGGATTTTTCAATATCCCCTAATTGGGTACTTTTTAGATGTTCATTTACCGTTCATTTTCTAGATGTTCATTTACCGTTCATTTTCCGCCTAAAAGCCAACTTTCCGGAAGTGAGAACGAAGAAGATCTTACAGAGGACCAGCCAAGCACTAATCCGATCCCAAATCAGTTACCATCTTCAACACCGACATGGAGGAGCATTTTGACGAAATTAGACGACACACATGGGAGGAAGACTACGAACCGATACTGAGTAAAATTGACAGTACGTGCAACAGAGAACGACAGAAGATAAGATCAACTCACCGAGAAAAACTTAAGAAAGTACAGACACGTACTCTAGATAGAACAGACTCAACAACACCAAGCACTATAGTGAACATCTCCAAAAGGACTCTGAGCACCAACGAAGAATTGGTACTCAGTAAGGGACTTAAGTTCGCCATTGCACCGGCACAGACACCGACACTGGAAATTATTGCGGCAATAGAGACCGTTAGTCTACCCCAACCCGAAGCTGATGAGTTTCGCCATAAAGTAAGAACGACTTTGGACAGAAAGAAGCAACAAAAGACAAACATCACCAGTCAAGAACAACGGGCAATCAAGAACCTGCAGGCTAACAAATCAATCAAAATTCTACCGGCCGACAAAGGAAACGCGACGGTGATCATGGATGTCGAGACTTACGACAAAAAGATCCAAGAAGTTCTGGAGAAAGGAGACTACAAGCAACTATCCAAAGATCCAACCACCACCATAGAAGGGCGCATCTACAGGACTTTGAAGAAGTATGCTGAAAATATCCCGGACGCTGTTAGATCCCGCCTGACTCCACACCACAATAAGGCACCACATTTTTATGGATTACCAAAGATCCATAAGAAGGATATACCACTGCGACCAATTACCAGCTCCAGGGACTCACCGACCAGCATTTTGTCGAGATTTTTGTTGCACATAATTCAACCACTACAGGGTAAGTCCGAATCTTTTGTCAAAAACTCGGAACATTTTGTCGAGGTTTTAAAAGGTATCGAATTAGATCCCGTCGATAGATTTGTAAGTTTTGATGTAGAAAGTCTCTACACCAACGTGCCAATAAATGAGTCACTCAGTATCATCAAAAACAAATTACAAACTGATGATACACTTCACGAGAGAACAACGCTATCGGTGGAGGGGGTGATGGATCTTTTGGAGCTCTGTCTCCGTAACTCTTACTTTCAAGTGAAAGATAAGTTTTACGCGCAAAATGATGGACTCCCAATGGGTTCATCTCTTTCGCCAGTGGTAGCAAACATCTACATGGAGTGGTTCGAGGACCATGCGATCAACACAGCAAGAGTCAAACCAAAACTATGGCTACGATACATGGATGACACATTTATTATATGGCCGGAAAATGATGACGAACTACAGAATTTTCTGCACCATTAATAAACGGTATTCGACCAACAATTAAGTGCACCATGGAAATTGAAAAAGACTCGGCCTTACCTTTTTTGGATGTTCTTGTCAAACGATTAGACAGAAACATTCAAACCACTGTATATAGGAAACCTACACACACGGGACAGTACCTAAATTTTAAGTCTAATCATTCTGTTGCAACAAAACAAGGAGTTATAAGAAGTTTGTATTTAAGAGCCGTAAATATTTGTAGTAATAATGAAGAATTAACCACAGAAATTAACAACATTAAAAAGGACTTACAACAGAATGGTTATTCCCAGAAATTAATAAACTCAACGATATTTAAAATTAAAAACAAACTAATTGTACCAAATTCTCAAAATAATAATCCGTTGGGTGTTATTAACATTCCATATGTTCAAGGGATTTAGAAAACATAAGACGAATAGCTAAACACTATAATATAAAAACAGTATTTTCTTCGGGAAATACGATAAGAAGTTTTGTAACTAAAACAAAACCAGACAATCCCTCAAATAATAAGGAATGTATTTACCAAATCCCGTGTGAGTGTGGTAAATCATATGTAGGTGAAATGAAACGCCCTCTTCAGGTTAGAGTAAATGAACATCTAAAAAGTACCCAATTAGGGGATATTGAAAAATCCGGTTTAGCAGATCATGCATGGTCAAATGATCACAGGATTCAGTGGTCAGAAGCTAAAGTTTTACATAAGGAGTCGCATTGGCGAAAACGAAAGTTTATTGAAGCCGCGTTTATAATGCAGAATAAAGAAGTTTTCAGTCAACCAAGCACGGACATACCAAACATATGGAAACCAGTCCTTAAGGAAAACAGGCGTCTTAAGATTGAAAAGGGGGCGGGCCGTCACACCTGACTGCACACCAAGTAGTATAAGTAGTAGCCTAGAGACTAGATTGTTTAGTTTACACTTGATAACGGTTAGAGATACTTACTAACCGAAACGTCGTGTTTTAAAATAAATAAAGACAATGGAAGTCCGAAATTTTATTTCTAAGTATTCTTCTAGTTTTCTAGCGATAAATGCAGCAAATACTGTGTTACCACTAGTAAACGAGGCACGCTGCATTTCTGCCTAGAAATGTTGATTCAAAGCTTCATGAAATACTTGTGAAGAACGCAGTCTCTTCGATAAAATTTATTTTCAAAATTTAATGAAACCTAGGCAAACCATACTTTTTTTATGATTTCTCATCATCCTGCAAAATTTTTTTTAAAAAATATGCATTTGGATAGAAATAGAGCAAAAAAACGTTTTTTGCGTTTTTCTCAAAACTAGGGTTTTGTAAGTTACTGCGTTCTTCATAAGGAGGGCAGTATAGGAGTAAAGTTCTCGGAGGGGATGTATGCTACAAAAATTTCAAGATGTCTAAGTCAAGATTTAAAAGTGACTTTCTCGCAAAAAAAATCGACGAGTTTGAGGGTGTTTCCAAAAACATACGGTAAATAGGTAAAAAGCCTGTCATGTTTAAAAAAAGAATACCCTGTATTTATTTTTTACAAATAAAACCCTAAAAAATCTAACCACAATTTCTAGCAATAGACGCTGTTAGAAAATAAGTTTGAAAACATCAGGGGGTTTATTCTGTAAATGCTCCCCGGGAGTAAATTTTCTTTTCAATTCACCGTTACCATTGGTCAGTTTATAGTGTATGACTTTAAACTGACGCGGAAGGGATCATTTTCAAGAGAACATTTGACATAACCTGCTCTCCTGCTCTGCAATGGGAGAACTTTGAAGTGAGATTTATTATTGAAAATATTCATCAAAAATGTCAATATCAAATTTAGGTACTATAAGTGATATTGACAAATGGTAAACTTGAATTTAAGAGAACATTAACTTCCTATTTAAAGATATTTAATACAAATAAATGGATCCATGACGGATCTGATACCTTCCTGCCTATTAGCACACTTCAAGTAAAGCCTTGAAGTCTATAGACTTGATACCGACCGGTTTAAGTGTATTTTAGCTCACACTACTATACTATAGTGTGAGCTATGGTGATCCTAATTTTTTTGAGAAAAAAAAAGTTGCTCCGATTTCAAAAATTTTTATATATCTTTGCGTTTCAGATGATTTTAAAACTTTTTTGTCGCGTCGTCTATCTGTCTGTATGTCTGAGTTAAACAAAATAAGTTTTGGTTTTTCTTTTTTAAAAGGGTGGGGGTAGATTTTAAAAATTAGAGTTTAAGTGAAAATATGGCGTGTGTGATATCAAACGAAAGGTAATTGAGTCTGGAGTTAAACAAAATATATTTTAGTTTAAAAAAAGGGTGAGGGTAAATTGTCGAGACGGTCCCATTTAAAAATGAACAAAATCCACTGAGCACAAGCCAAATAAAAGGCTGGGGTAGATTAAAAAAATTAGATTTTATGTGAAAATATGGCGGTAAGGTAATTGAGTCTGGAGTTAAACAAAATAAATTTTAGTTTTTTTTTAAAGGGTGGGGGTAGATTAAAAAAAATAGATTTTATGTGAAAATATGGCGTTTGTGATATCAAACAAAAGGTAATTGAGTCTGGAGTTAAACAAAATATTTTTTTTTTAAGGGTGGGGGTAGATTTTAAAAATTAGAGTTTAAGTGAAAATATGGCGTGTGTGGTATCAAACGAAAGGTAATTGAGTCTGGAGTTGAATAAAATATATTTGAGTTTTTAGTTATATTACCTCACACGTACACTATAACTATAGTACCTAGTGTGAGCTTAGGTGCCCATATATTGGCAAAGTATTTTTAATACTCACTCACATACTTCACCCTAATGTGCAATATGATAGTAAGCGTTACTCAGTGAGTTTCATCTCATATAAATTTAAATTAACTTTAGAAATAAAGAAAAACCACATAAAAAATTTGTAACGAAATGTCATTTTTTAGAAATTTAGTCCGTGCAGTCGTAGGATTCCCGTTAAAAATACTCTCAAATTCTAGTACCACCCTTGAGGAGTGGTTTAAAGTTCGAAAAACAGTAGAAATAATCCATGACTGATAAAAAACTTATATACAAAAATTTTCAAAGCTAAATAATTTTTAAAAACTTATATACAAAAATTTTCAAAGCTAAATAATTTATAAATAACTTAAATCTATATCTATAAATGCATTACCGTATTAAATACGTTAATCATCGTCTTGTCTAAAAAATTAACATGTAAAATATAGCGGACAGCTGACATCGTTTTTATTCGACATTTCCTAGTGACGTTCGGAGGTTTAAATATGGCTACCATTTTTAAACCAATTATTTCTAACCATTGTGAGGAAATAATGTCTTTGTTACAACGAAAAAAGATGACCCATATCGCAAGGTATTTATGAACAATTTATATAAATATTAAAAACTATTGCATTCACTACAAAAATAAGTTAAACCTTCAACCAAAATCTAGACTTGTAAACCTAGGATTGTAGCACTTAGCACTGTAGACCCTTTAGTAAATACTGGTGCTTGAGTTTATTAAAACGCTAATTTTATTATTTTGCTTACAAAATAGAACAATATGCAGAGTATACGGGTATATTTTTTGTCGCGTAATTTAGAGGGCGTAAATTAAAGCATACATGCTACACTCATAGAAACAAGACGACTAACTGGCTCACAGAACACCAAAACTGGCTGGCGTGTCGGGCAAAAATTTTAGTTGATTCATTTCATTTAGACAATCTAAAAATTGTCCAACTCTGTCGCTCATATAGGCCACTAGTCAAAATCTCTCTCTGTTCGGCGGCGCCAGCAGCAACCCACATAGCACAATTACGTGTTTAACACGTAAAAAAAGCGTGACAAAAAAAAACGTTGATTTTAAAAGCTGCTAGAAAAAAACCTTTATTATATGAAAACAAGCTTAATAGGTCATTCATTAACGTTATAAAAAATAACGTTGCTAAAAACTGCGTTGTAATAACGCCATTATCAAATTAAAACAGCAATGTTTTTACGTTAGTTTCAAGTGATTTTTATCAACGTTAAAATCACATAAGATTCACAACACCGAATATTTTTGAGATTTTACTAGCAGCCGCGTCTGTCAGGCAGTGCTTTGGCCTCAAACTCTTCTGAGCTTTGGCCTCTAAACTCCAAAAACCTGTTTAGGAACTGATCCCTGATCCTTCACGATCACGGCGCATCTGTTATTAACCTGATAAAGACACATTAATATTCTGTGAAAGTGTTTACTGTTAAAAAATCTTATTTAGCTTTTAAAAAAAACATAATGTATATAGATAGATATATAGATATTTTTTCTTGCCTTGAGCGCCATCTTTAAAATTGTCTTGAAGTGTTGTAGTCTTAAACTAGTGAACTTTTATAACTTCCTTTCGCGTCTCTTTTAAGTGAAAAAAATGGTATTAAAAAACGTCATCAAAAAAGACGCAGAAAGTTAGTAGGTTTTAGAAGTCTTAATCTAGTGGCGTTTTAGAACATGTTATGGAGGACTTTTCAAGTGTGAATTTGGTACATGAAAATAACGAGGGTAAAAATCACGTTATATACACATCACCAGAAACTTCAGCAAAAAGTACATTTTTATAGCTTGATTTCTCCTTGTTTTTAAGTTGTATTTAAGCATGTAGATTTAACAAAATAAATATTACATGGTATGAGGTTGTTTTCAAGTAAAAAAAAACTTTGTTATTTTTGTTCACCTTAATTTAAGGTTGATGTGATTTTTGTGTTATGTGGGAAAGCACACCCCACTTCACGCACGCGGTAGCCAGCGCAGCGGGCCAGCAGACAGTGGTCGCTCATTATCGATTCGGAGTGTGATCCACTGCATTGTACAGGGTTTAAAATATTTTATATAAATTAAAAAGAAATACATAAAATAACAAACATATTAAGATGTTTTAAAACTTCTTTGCTTCGTGTTAAAAACAAATGCTCTTCTGGGTTTTAAGGTCATGTAAATTAAATAAATAGTAAAGTTGGAAAATGTCACCGTTATGCTTTATCATGATCAAAATTAATTATTAAAACCATCAATAAAATTTACGATTAATTATTTTATGTCAACTATTTTTAGATAAAAAAGCATTTTTTTAAACATTTATATTTATGTATCTTCTACTTCCGTAATTATGGTGCTTCCCATTTGTTTGCATTATAAATATTTATAGCATATTTATGGTACCTCATTAATGACTTAGATATACGCCGGAAAAAATACCAAATTGAGAGAAAAGTTTTATGGATATCATATATATTCGCGCCCAGGAATATGTCTTGGGGGGGGGTTGACGCCTCTGGGGAGGGGCGTCCGAGGCCTTATGATTTCATATATTATGCTATTTTATCCTTATATTAAAGAAACCCAATGAAAACTTATTTTATTTCAACAAAATTACTTAAAATAAACATTTAAATAAAATATGTGCAAAAACAAAAAAATATCGCAAAACAATATATTGTGGTTTTTAGAGAAGAAGCGATCTTGGGAATACACAATTCATCATGACAATAGTTATTTGGCAAATATAAAGATGGCAAAGACGTCAAAGACTAGCTATATTTTTTATAGTACAACACTATCACCTTTGTTTTTCAGGTATATGTATGTACTGACGTCAGCAATGATTATTTTCAAACGGCATGTTTAAATTAACCTCTTAAGAATTAAAAAAATGCAAAACATATTGTATTTAGTGATAAATTCATCTGTAGACCAAGGATATTTTTTGTTGTGTAAATTTATGCTTATTTAGATACCTCTTGAAACTGGAATATAAAATACTTTTTATTGATCGATTGGGTTAAAACTTTATTTCCTGCCTCATAAGTATATGTTATAAACCTAGGTACAAAACGGGCAGCTACTTTTGGTATTTTCCGTTTTCGTATGTCCGGTTTGGTGTGCAACCATAAAACTGTCGGGGTTCGTGCGCTTTCCCCTTGAGAAAAGATAAGAGATAAGAGTTTTTGGTCGAGCCAAATTTAGGCCCGATAACTTCGCCAACAACGATAACTTTAACAATATCGGACAAGACCATTAAAATCGAGATAGAGAGAGAGAGAGAGAGAGAGAGAGAGAGAGAGACGTTTTCTGACTAGGGGAAGATGGGGAATATTTTTTTTATCTGAAAGAAACACTTTATTTGACATTTTAATACTTGAGTTTGTGGTCAAATGTAAGTCTTTCTATGTATTGTTTCTAAATTTTGCTTGTACAAGTAGTTCAGAATGGAAATGTTTCTTATTACCCCGTCGTTTTAACTATCGGGGGGTAATAAAAGACATCGAAATGGGGCAATAAGAAATAAATTATTTTTGTTGCATCTTGATTTGAATAGAGAAGTTGTCTTCAAATTTAACAAAAGTAGTCTATGTCAAGCTTTAGAAATGGTAAGTTACAGAAATATTAAATGGCTTCTAACGCAAATAGTCCACAGTAAACCGGTCTATTTTTTAAGTGATGACTTACTGTCTGAATTCTCGTACGTAGCTTTATTCGGCCAAGACGCCTAATTTTTTCCTAATGAATGCAAAAATCTTTTAAGCTTCGGACTGATTAAACCATGCATGCAATTTTGGGGACAATGTTGCCTTTTACATTCAAACACATTTTTTAAGCAACAAAAAAACCAGGTGATAATTCTCATTCATTCTTTTTCTGTACCTTAAAAAATGTGTTTGAAAGTTAATGGCAATATTGTTCTACAAATCATTTGCTTGGTTTAGCACTCTGTTAGGAATCAGTTTCAAGTATTTTTGCAGTGGAAAAAGTTAAACGTCTAGGCCAAATAAATGTATGTACGAAAATTCAGCCTGTTAGTAATCACTTAAATAGTAGACCGGTGTACTGTGGGCTATTTGCGTAAGATCCCATTTAATATTTCTGCAACATGCCATTTCTAAAGCTTTTAATAGGTCACGTTGGTCAAATTTAAAGGCAACTTCACTACTCAAATCAATCTGCAACAAAAAATAATATACAGTGAAATCTCCTATAAGCGGACACTCACGGTTCCGTCGATTTTGTCCGCTTATTGCAGGTGTCCGTTTATGAAAGGGAACTGCGAAATTTTAATATATATTTATTAACAACTTTCGCTACTTACATTTTTCCGATATTAAATTTTTCAGCGATCTTTCGTGCTGATAGATGTTCCTTCTCTGAAACGTTAACAACTTCGATTTTTTCACGTAAACTAAGAAGTTTTTTACAAAGAGATCTATTACTACCCAATTGAACAATAAAAATAAAACACAGCAGTCCCGTCGAATAAAATATGTTGTAAATATGACCGAAGTATTTAGTCTCCGCATTAAAAAGGAAAGAGGTAATTCCCCGGCTGTAGAGTGCATTGTTGCCAACATACTACATAATATTTATGCTCATGTCGTGCAGCGCTCCGTCCCGTTGTCAGAGGTCCGCGTCCGGTTAAGGGAAGTTTCAGAATTTTTTAACCGAAAAAAATTGTCCGCGTCCGGTTATTAGAGTGTCCGGTTATTGGAGTGAATTTTACATGTAAAGAAATAGAGAAAAGCTTGGTTCTAAAAAAATTGTCCGCCTAAAGGGAGTGTCCGCTTAATAGAGGTGTCCGCAAGGAGAGGTTTCACTGTATTTCTTATTGCCCCATGCCATGTTTCTTAATACCCCACGATATTCTAAACGAAATTCAAGCAAAATTTACAACTATACATAGAAAAACTTACATTTGACCACAAACTTAATTATTAAAACTGCAAATAAAGTGTTTCTTTCAGACAAAAAAATTATTATCTAAAAAGGTTTGCTTGTCAAAAATTTGTTTAAAAAAGAGCACTAAGGTGTAACTTTTTTATTATTGTAGTAGACTGTATATAGAAATATATCCTGAATTTTTGCGTTATGTAATTTAAGCACGTTCCCTTATTAGAAAACTAAACGTAACCTTTATTGGCATAAACTGGCAATATTAACTAAAATTTTTAGAATTTCTGAGATTTTGGATTCGCGAAATAGAACTTTTCAGCTATGAATTTCTGAACGCTTGAAATGAGACGCACCAAACCGACCCGAACCAAAGTAAAATAAATAATAAATAATTATAGAAATAAACGTTAATGTAATGATTAATATTATTACTACCGATATCCTAAAAATATAATATACGCGTTTATTGCTGTTCCATTGACCAAATTTCTCGACGTTCATCAATTTATATGTTAAATAATTGTCAACCATAATAAAGAGTGAGAACTTTTTAAAAATACGTTAAAAAGGTTCGTTTTACCAATAGAGACTTATTGGAAATTCCAAAATAACGACTGAAAGTTATTGCAATAAAGCAGTCAGGCAGTAACAGTGCCGGGCACTATTCTGACAGTTTTTCTTTGAAAACTGACAGTTGATCTTTCAAAATTGATATATCAAAGTCGAATTTATAAATCCAGTCGTTTATTTTCCATTAATAATGGTGGCACTATTAATTCCGGCTCTTATAATATACAAAGGCCTAATTTTGTAAGAAGACAGCTGTTCTTATAAAGACAAAATGTCAACATAGTGCCCGGCACTATTACTGCCTGGCTTTATTGCAATAAGTCCCTATTGGAATAAAGCCATGCATTAATAGTGTCAGGCAGTATTTTGACAGATTTAAATTGCAGGCTGACAGTTGATCTTCCAAAATTGACATACCAAAGTCGAATTTACAACTACCTATGTCGTTTATTTATCTAAAATTACAGTATTTATTTCGGTTCGTATAGTAATCAAAATCCTTGTGTTAAGATTAGCTGTCATATTACAATGCAAAACTCGGTCATGATTTTAAAGCTTAAAATACTTTTAATACATTTGTGCTTTCAAAAAAGCAGCAAGCTTAAAATAAATTGGTTTTTAATTACAGGAGTGTCTTAAGGAAGGACTTTAGAAACTATTTACGTGACACAAGATTTAATTCTAAAATAAAAAATACCATTTTTCTTTTTTTTTTGGTTTGCCTATGGGTCCAGTTACCCCATGAAGATGGGGCAACTGGACCATATACGTATATTTTGTTTGTAAAATGGAAGGTATTTAGTTTGGGGTATCTGGACCAAATCTAGAACATTTAGATGCAAAATACTCATGGTCCAGTAACCCTTTTTTCTAAAAAAAAATCGAGGTAACTGGGCCACCCACCTGCATAATCAAACAAATACTGCATGGCCTAAAACACTTCTAATTAGTTTGTTTTATACTTATTTCTTAAAAACTAGTAGATGTCGTGTCAGAATTACTTATAGTTTTTATACAAAACCCACTGAACTATAGCAAAAAATGTTGTGATCTATTCACCATGAAAACAGATTACCAAATTCGGTTGTTCTGTCAATAATATATATTATAATGTATAATCTTTGGTTCTGTCAAGTAAACTTGTCACAACAACGTTGCGAGTTGTTTCGGAGCAGATTTGTAACCTACCACAAATACAAATGGCCCAGATACCCCCATTTCTTTTGTATTAAACAGCAAATACAAAAGAATTATTCAAAAAATCAAAAAAACTATTTAACGTAATAAAAAACCTCGCCAAAAGAAAAAAAACACATAATACAAAATGGTTAGTTAAAAAAGTTTCAAGTCAGCTAACAAATTTCAACAAACCGTCAAAATAAGACCAAGTTACATAAATACTAACATGCTGCATTTTATTTATGCGCTGATAAGGTCTAGCACAATTCTTATTAGGACCTCAAGGCCAATAAAAAAACACGCTAATTTTATCCTTTATTAATGTGACATTAAACGACAGATGTGACGTGATATTTAGACGTCCAGTTATGACCTTTTGTAGAAACAATTTTGATTTGCGGTATTTTTTTATCTCTTCTCTATCTCTCAACAGCCTGCTTTGTGTTCTTTAGGCAAGTTCCGAGACCAACTATAGAGGAAAACTGAAAAACCAAAACCAGTGAAAAACCGCCACGAAAATATAGGATAGGTCTGTGTCCTTCTTTTTCTTTTTTTACACACTTCAAACAACATTGATGGGGAGAAATATTGGATTTAAAAAACTAAAGTAAAACTAGCCCGAGTTTTCATTCACCGTCCTTGGAGGGAGTGCAGAGTGGTTCTGCACCATTTTTCAACATAGAAATTCGTATTCTATAATTTTTTCTGAAAATTTTGACTATGACACAATATTGTATCACAAATAGGCAAGCGGCAAATCATTTCAGAACAGACTATCTGATCGCATTTTAAAAACGCTCTTATAGTCATAAAAAATTGTGGGTGCCACAGACAGTTGAATTTATCAGTCCATATTAGTGCTCTATTTTATCGGAGACATAGCTGGGAGTCTGTGATTTCACTTCCGGTTACGAGTTTAAAATTTTGCACGATGCTTGTACTTGTACGATACTACGCGAAATATTTTTACACTAGATCAACGTCCGATAGTTCCTAGTCTAACATCCACAATTAAAAAATTCGAATAAATGTTTGAAGCAGAATAATAGCTTTATTTGATTTTTTATAATGGTTATTTATAACATTGTATACCCATATGGTGTAAATCTTGTCAATTTAGCCTAATCTAACTAACGTTAAAGTCATTTAAAATCACTATGTAATGAAAAAAATTCAATCTCGTTTAAGTTGAAAATTAAAAAATGTTACATATTTTTAAATAGTTAAATAAAATAAAAACATTTAGTCATCATTTGTCCTACAAATTGAAGGTTATAGATGAGTTTAACACAACGTTGATATCGTTTTGAAAATTTCGTTTCCTGAATTTTAAAAGGATATAATGCAATGGGTTTTATTGTTTTTCGAACGGTATTGGATATACGCTTGGCATACGAAAGAGAAACTTTGAATAATAAATGGAATGACCATTGACCTCAGTTTAATGTGCCTTATAAAAACACCATAAAACATGTAGGTATATTCTTTATGAAACAATTAACGCGACGGGTACAAATGTCGACTATTTTGAGTGAGAGTCTGTGAAACCAAAAAACAAAACTGTGATATCCTAAAGTGCCTGATAACAAAATCCTAATTTGTCCAAACTTTTAGCAATTGGTCCTAAAAACGCAAAAACTTTAATTTGTTATTACTTGGTTTACTAAATTTATTTAATCCTTTTATTTTTTGTCCGATTTTTGGCTTTTTTGGGAAAATTAGCAAAATCCATGATTTGGAGAACCAGCTTAAATATCGGGAAGTGCCAAATTTAGCTATGAAAAATTTGATTATACTGCATAGCAATAATTTTCCAAAAGGGGATTCGATATCACTAGCTTTGTGTTGCTATCTCGATCAAGTTCATACCCAAGAAAAAATTTCTGAGGGGCTCTAAACAGTTTCAACAAAAATTTGTGAATATTGTGCGATTTTTTTGTTTTTTTTGTGTGGCTGGGAAATCATTTTAACATACTTGATCGACTACTTCGGGGAACCGAACCGAGAAAAAAAGCTAAAAATATTTTTAGTTTTGTAATAAAAAACACAAATTTGAGAAATGGTAAAATGGAGAAAGTATGTATCACAGTTTAATTCAAAAAAAGAAAGAACAGGAGAAAAGAACAAGAACGGAAAAAGAAAATCAAAAAGAACGCCCGAGAAAACCAAATTAGAACAGAGAACAGAAAGTGAGATTTCTGCAACAAAAAATATTTTCAAATAGGGCAACGAAATTATTAAAGAGAAGTTTACAGAAAAAAAAAACACTGACGAAAAGGATACACAAGCAATGAAGGTTGCCCTGAAAAAAAACGTATTTTCTGTTTTTAAAAAACTTGCTAGAACACTTAATAAAAAAAAAAATTGTTTTATTTTTTTGTAAATGTCCTCAAATGTCCTTACTTTTTAGTCTATGGACAAATCGGCCTAAAAGGGTGTTTCGTGTGCAAGTCGTGCCAACTTTTTGCCGATAAGCCAAGTTTGTTGAGGGCACTCCATAGATCAGGTTTTGACTTGTTGTCATTCTGGTAAATGCGTTTTTTTAAGATATGGTCCCTACCACTTTTTTTTGCACGATACTTTTTAAAACGATGTATCTTTCTTAAAACTAGTCGTAGAGGGTTGTAAAATACTCTGCCAATATATGGGCCCCTAAGCTCACACTAGGTACTATAGTTATAGTGTACGTGTGAGCTTATATAACTAAAAACTGAAATATATTTTATTCAACTCCAGACTAAATTACCTTTTCTTTGATACCACACAAGCCATGTTTTGACTTAAACTCAAATTTTTGGAATCTACCCCCACCCTTAAGAAAAACAAAAAACTAAAATGTATTTTGTTTAACTCCGGACTCAATTACCTTTTGTTTGATATCACACACGCCATATTTTCACTTAAACTCTAATTTTTAAAATATACCCCCACCCTTTTTTTTAAAATAAATTAAAATGTATTTTGTTTAACTGCAGACTCAATTACCTTTCGTTTGATATCACACACGCCATATTTTCACATAAACTCTAATTTTTGAAATCTACCCCCACCCTTTTATTTGGTTTGTGTTCGGTGGATTTTGTTCATTTTTAAATGGGACCATCTCGACGCAAGACCCAGCCTAGGTACATTAAAATCGGCCAAGCGGTTTTTGAGTTATGCGCGTTGGTCGTTACAGACAGACATACAGACAGACAGACAGACATACAGACAGACAGACAGACAGACGGCGCAACAAAAAAGTTTCAAAATCATCTGAAACGCAAAGATATATAAAATTTTTTGAAATCGGAGCAACTTTTTTTTTCTCGAAAAAATTAGGATCATCATAGCTCACACTACTATAGTATAGTATATGTGTGAGCTAAAATGGCAAATGAATCAGTAAACACCCGCAATAAAATAACTTTCTATTATATTTGTCAAAATTTTGTTTCGTTTTTTTTTAGAAAAAATAAAATAACTGAATTTTAACTTTTTTTTTGTATAGCTAGTAAAGTTTAACCTACATTTTTATTAACACCAAAGCAAAATTTAAAAAAAAAGTTTAAATAAAAGTTTTAGAATGAATATTTTTCTTTAATTTGGTTTATACAAGTCTTATATAGATGTATATTTTATATTTGTTTCAATAAAAAAACAATTTGTTGTCACCAAAACGACCACCGAAGGTGTATTACCGTACGCGCACGCCTATAAGACGGCGCGCGGCTTTACGCAGCTGAGGCGTCTAGTAAAACAGATGATTTCCATTATTATTGTTATCGTTGTTTGATGGACATTATCAAACAACGTTGTTATTGTTATTTTTGAAAGTGAATATCAATCGACGAAAGTTTTTACAATATAGTGCAGGAGCTAGAGGGACATAGTTGAGTATGCAAAATATGAGAACTGCAATTTGACAATGGATCCTAGCTGAGAATAGGTCACAAACTAACGATTTGGAGGTTGCCGGGCAAGTTTTTGGTCCAATTTTTTTTATTCCCCCTCCTTATATAGTCGTGTTCGAATTTCTAAAAATGTATCTAAGTTGACGCCCTAAAGACACCACATAGTGTAAATAAATTTAAAAAAGAAACATGTTTACCCGATTTTCTTAAAAACCGAGCTCTATATCAAAAAATATAATACACACTTTGTTATAGACAATAAAATTGCCTTTTAAATGATGTATAATAAGGCAATGGTAGTTTTGTCTATAACAATTTAGGAGCGTCCGTAAATAAAATCAATTTTAAAAAATCACTAAATTTATCAATTTATTACTAAGTTTTATCCAATTTTCTCAAAAATTAAGCTTTTTGGAAAAAAAATTATATCGTTGTTTATTGTAGAAAATAAAATTTCCCTTTTAACAATGTATTAGTCAGTGGGGTCAGGCTAATGACAAACTCTCCAGCGGCGTCCGTTTATTAAGAAAATATAAAAAGAATTTAAGAAACCACATAAGTTTTACCCGATTATCTTAAAAACCAAGCTCTCTATCAAAAATTGTGACTTATAGTCGATTGTAGACAATAAAATTTCCTTTTAAACCTGTATGATAGTGTAAGATTTATCTTCAGATTAATATTTCACAGGCCTGTGCAACTTAAATCAATCTTTACAAATCACCAAACAAATTAATTATGTTAAGTTTTTTCCAATTTTCTCAGAAACTAAGCTCAATTGACAAAAATGTGTTTTGTACTTTATTGTAGGAAATAAAATTTTCTTTTTAACAATGTGTAAGTCAGTGGGGGTTTAATTAATGACAAACCCTTCAGCGACGTCCGTATATTGGGGTCAATTAAAAAATAAAATAAATAAAATCATTTTTGTCACTTGTTTCAGCCGATTTTTTTTCCGAATATAAAAAAAATACATTTTTTTTTTTAAGTATTTTTTTTAATACATTTCAAATCAAGTAATTTAAGCTTTGTTGTATTAAAATCGGATATAAAATAAAAAAGATACAATTTGTTTTTAAATATGCTTTTCCGCCATATTAAATCCGCCATATTTAAAAAAAGCGCGTTTATCAGAATGACAATAAGTCAAAACCTGATCTGCTAGGTATGTTAAACAAATTTAAGTTACTTTCAAAAAGTTCTTATGGTTTTCATTAAAAGCATAATTTTTAAATATACCCCAAAGACCCCTATTTTTTTCCAGTTATTTGGAAATAATTTAAAAACTAATTAACGCATTGGAACATTTGAACCAGATTTAAATAAATAATCAAAATAGCTATCTTTTTTATATAAAGTTTTTTTCTAGCTCAAATACATTACAAAGCAAGTATTTTAAACTTTGTTCCATGAAAATCGGATAAGAAATAAAAACGTTACAATTTTTTTAAAGATACGCCTTTCCGCCATTTTGAATCCGCCATATTTTTCAAAAAACGCATTTACCAGAATGACAACAAGTCAAAACCTGACATATGGGATGCCCTTAACAAAGCTGGCTTATCGGCAGAAAGTTGGCACGACTTGCACACTAAACTTGATTTGTCCATAGACTATTTAATAATAAAATGTCCTAGGTTAGTAGTGCAGTGGTCAAGGTTTTTGCGTGGTAAAACTAAAAAAAACACAAAACGGTTTTTTTAATTTGAGCCATTGCTTTGCGGGCTAGGAAGGTCTACCTTTAACTCTATAGCTTTATGGTTTTATGAGAAAAAAACCACTGACAAGTGTCCAGCACCATAATTTGTGCAATAATAAGCATCGAAAGACGTTTGCCGCGCAATCCGCTTTGGCTAGTAGTGTTAAGCCATGTACGCTAAGATATTGGTGTACTCTATTGTGTCCGCTATGGCGTAACACAAAAAAAAGTGTCCGCCATAGGCTGACGCCACGGAAATTGCACCGGTGTTCGCTGAGCCGTTTTTATGGGTCGCGTGGTGGGAAGTTTTGTAAGAATTGGCTTGGCGGTGAATGTGTTAAAATTCGCGATTACAATGCCATTACGATGATTACATTACAACAGAAGGTTTTTTTTTTTGCTGGTCCAACTAAGGCTTTTAAAAATATCACTCTATATATTGTAACTGTAATCAAGGCCAATAAAAAAATACAGGCCACTACCCTAAAAATTCAGCGGTTCTCGGGAGGCTTACTTTTACATTGGGTCTTATGGGAGGTCAGACGTTTTTTTATGATATTTTCAAAATGGCACTACAGATTTCCGCGAAATTTCAGTGAATCATTCTCAGACACCATCCCGATATTCCACCAAACTTTTGTAAGGATGCAAGATGATTAAAAGGTTAAAATCTTCAAGATTTAGCATTCCTTATTTTGCATTCAAATTACCCGCCATGTACCACATGCCAACCAGTGTTGCCGTTTCAGTACAATTGTACTGAATTCAGTACGAAAAATGTTCATTCAGTACGCAAGTACTACATTTTAAAAATCGACCCATTTTCAATACGAAATTGAATACCAGACATCATAATAGGTATTACCCAAACGAAAATAAATTTTTAAAATAAATAAGAAACTGTTCAAAATATTTTCTGTTAAAAAATAATAATTTTCGATTCGCAACCCTCTAAATCACTGATTAATTTTCAAAGAAAATGACTAAAATTGACCCTTATAGTCGGGCTAGCGCAAAAAATGTGCAAGAGTTTTCTGAAGGCTAATATTTTCAAGACGGGTTCAACTTTTTTTAATTGGCATATGTATGGGAAGAAATCCAATTTCAAAGTGAACCAATTTATTTGCAACCAAAAAAGTACATTTTGATCAAATTCAGTACATTTTCAGAAAATTCTCAGCACTTTTTTAAAATTTGCTGCGGCAACACTGATGCCAACTTAATTTTCAAAGAAAATTACTTTAAAATTGACCCTTAGTAAAGATAAAATATTACACCCATAATATCTAATATAATATAATTTTAGCCTAGGTAAGTGGATTTCAAATGTTTGAATAAAAAAAACATACGAAATATTTTTTTGTTTAAATATATATTTTATTACCGCTTAAGCATTTTGCAAAACTTTTTTTAATTGGCATATGAATGGGAAGAAATCCAATTTCAAAGTGAAGCAATTTATTTGCAACCAAAAAAGTACATTTTGATCAAATTCAGTACATTTTCAGAAAATTCTCAGTACTTTTTTAAAATTTGCTGCGGCAACACTGAAGCCGACTGTTAAATTTGACATGTATTTGACTTTGTCATCTTGTTTCTCATGGCATTTGTTTATTTGTTTTTATTGTAAAACTGTTTCGATCTTTTAATGATTTTTTACAATAAAGTTCATTTAGAATCCAAAAATACCAGCGTTAATCTTTTTAAAACAAAATTACACTACAAAAAAAATCATTTCTTAATGTAATTTTTGTAAACACATGTTAATACCTATATTAAGTTTTAAAAGTCTGCCCAGTGCCGAATATAAACAAATGTGGCTAATCCGATTACTTTCCACGCAGAAACGAACACATTAAAAAAAAATTGTTCTGCAAGAATATAGTAAAAACATTCTTAAAACCGGCTTTATGTATAAAAAAATCAAATATTCATGAACCGTCATTCCAACTTCAATATTTTAAAGACAATCAGCTGTGTTGTAACGTGAACATCAAAAAAAATCAGCCCCCGATTTGACGTCAACAAAGTGGAGGAACATTGCCCATCCGTTTTGATAGCCCTGGATAAACCAAGATTAACAAAGAGGTTGGAAATGTCACAAAAGCGTAAACTCCATATCATAATTTTTGAGATACCTTTTTGACAGTTATCAGCTGTTTACCATAACAAATACCATAGGCCAACGAAAAAAAATTGTGAAAAGTTGTCTCAAAAATAATGATATGAACTGTAACTGCCTATGCTATGGCAAGGACCATACAACAGATGATTTTTTTTCTTGCCGGTGCAGCTAAGCCCCTTAAAAATATCACTCTGTATATTGTAACTGTAATGACCAATGTCTCAGTGTCAAGTTTAATAGGTTAATAAGGACTCACTGACGTCGCGTCGCCACCTACTTGTGTAACGGTGAAATAGTTAATGGTAATTGTCAATAATAATATACTATAATTATTTCAGTTTTTAACAAAATTACTCACGAACATTTATCGCAATCAAACCCGACATAGTCGGTTAGGGGAAAGCGGGACAAGACAGGCATATTTAAGTTACAACTATAGTTGTGGTCCTAAAACTCAATTCAAACGTGATGGTAATCAAGCAAAGTAATTAAAAATCGAACACAACACCCAATAAACAATAAAATTTTAGCAGAATAAAAAAATTACATAACTGCAGCAATTAAAACATTCCTTAATTTATTCTTGTATTTTTAATATCCAACTTAAAATTTTTATTTTTGTCCTTTAGTTTTCCATTTTCCATGATTTATGGTTACCCGTTATAAAATATATCTTCTGTATCTTTATCTAGCTAACTTATAGCTTATTTGTGATGTTCGGATATGGTACTAAACCCAAGTAACATTTTATGTTTTATAAGGGTGCTAGAAGTTTGCGACTACCAAATTACAAAACATTTTATAGCGAGGTGGCGAGAACGTTCTTGAAACCCCTATACCACTCAGCGGCGGCTCGGGTCAATACAACATGGTAGTGCAAGAATTTTTAGTCAGTAAAAAAAAATCAGGGTGTTGCCTCCAAATGTCAAGTCATTAAAAACATACCTACTACTATGTTTGGGGAATCTAATTTTAAAGAGACTTACCTATGCCCACCCGAATTCCGAACTGAAATGACTCAAAATTTATCAAATTATTCTTCTGAAATAATTGAATTGTATTGTAAAGGGCGTAAATTAAAACAACCATGCTCCTCGCACAAAAACAATGCGAGTAATACGACTAACTGATGGCCTGTACCAGGCACAAAATTTCTTTAATTTTTCCTATTTAAAGAACACTACATTGCACAGGGATACCGAATTTCATATAATATATAACTGAAAAAGAAATGCATAAAATAAAATAAAAACCAATAAAGATGTTTAAAAAAAAACGTGTTTTTGCAGAAAAATATGGTAGTGCCATGGCCCCGTGGTACTACATCACGAGCCGCTACTAATACCACTCTTATAACGCTCAAATGAAGAATCATAAAGCAAAAAGATACTTACAATATTAATTTTTTCCTGTTTGGAAACTCGACTTCCCAATTTCAAGTTGGCAGCCACCATCATGGCCTCATCTACACTCAACATGGGCTGGACCAAGTCTTCCTGCATTATATATCTTGACATTTCTCTAAAGGTTTTAAGGTTCATTTGTTTGCCGTTAATGAAAACTTGACCTGTTGCGTTCCTTGACCTAAAATTAATAAAATGTTTTGTAGTAGGAGGAAACAAGAAATGATGGGAAACCGCAAGAGATCCTTTAAAACATACAGATCTGAAGAGAAAAGAGCAACATATTGTGAACATTGTTGATACGATAGCTCCTAAACCGCTGAACCGATTTTGACGAAATTTTTAGGTAAAATAGTATTCGATACTGTAACGATCTGATTAGATTTTGGTCAGAATTAATTAATGCTTTTGACAGTTAAAAGTTTTAAAAATTCTAACTTTTTAACGGAGCCTTACATCAATATGCGGATTTCGGAATACAATAAAGCACATTTTTCTCAAAAATTTGTGTAATAACCAAAAACTTTATAGGAGCTTTTGTTTCGGAGTTATTTACCAAAACCTGCTTTCAAGGTGGATATCGCATGGAGTTTACTTAGACAACAAGTGAAATTAAAGAAAGAAAAATAAGAAAAAAGTTTTTTGCTTCAGCCGGGGATCGAACCCGGGTCTCTTGCTATCTAGGCAAACATTCTTACCACTGAACCACCGAAGCCACACATAAATTTTTCGGAAAACTTCCACATATACAGGCTGCGGTGTTTCAATTTTTCTTAGACACCGCAGCCTGCGTATGTAGAAGTTTTCCGAAAAATTTATGTGTGGCTTCGGTGGTTCAGTGGTAAGAATGTTTGCCTAGATAGCAAGAGACCCGGGTTCGATCCCCGGCCGAAGCAGAAAACTTTTTTCTTATTTTTCTTTCTTTAATTTCACTTGTTGTTTATAGTTTTAGGTCCTTGCATTATTTGCAATTTGGTATTTGAGTTTACTTAGACTGTGCAAATGGGCTAGGAGGGTATCAGATCCGTCATGAATCCAATTATTTTGTTATTTGTGTTATTGTTTTTTCTAGATTTTTATTAGCTACCCAACAAACATCGACCCGCTGGTACTTTGCTAATATTGTACTTTAACTGCTGGCATCGGCAACAATGTGTATTATTTTTGTATTGTCTAATTTGCATATTATTTAAAAGTGAAAAAATGCAACATTTTAGTACTTTATTTTTAATACAACGAAAAGTTATACTTTATTTATGAAAAATGCCAAGTACAGCCAGAGTTAATGGCAAAAAAGCATTTTAAAAGTATATTTTAACAGTTGCTTTTAGAGCACTTTATTTCAGTACAAAAAAATTAAATATTTTACTGTGAAAATAAAATATTTACAAAAAAACATTTTAATAACAATTTGAAGAAGGTACTAAAGTACATTTAATTTATTATTAAAAGTTTAAAAGCTTTGCTGCAAAATTAATATAACAGTGAAAAAACATTTTAAAAGTATTTTTAAACAGTTGCTTTTGTAGAACTTTATTTTAGTATAAAAAAATTTAATATTTTACTGTGGAAATAAAGTATTTACAAAAAACGTTTTATTAACATTTAAAATGAGACAAAGCTCTGACAAGTTAATGCTTGCTGGCCCTGCCGCTAGATGGCAAACACTAGTCAACATTTTACAGGTACTCTGAAGAATGTCAAGCTTAAGAATGATTTTATTTATTTTTAAATTGGTGTGAAATGTTCCATAATCTTTGGAAATATCCTCATCTGATATGAAAAGGAATATTAAAGATCCTTATACAATGATCAAATATTTCTTTCCGTAAATACGAGACGTGAGTGACACGTCACGTAATGTCCTTACCATATTTACAATAAAAATAGTTTTTTTGTAGTAAAACAATTAATAAAATACATTGCTTTAAAAGTACAGGTTTTTTCAATTTTCTAAAAAAAAGTTTAAAAAATGCATTTTTTTTGTACTAAAAATACGAAGAAAATACATTGCTTTAAAATTACATGCTTTTGTGCACAAAATTTTTAAAAAATGCATTGCTTTAAAATTAGAGTGTTTTTTGTATTAAAATATATACTTGCTGGCCTGATTCAGGCCGTTGTTCCAAATCAATACGAATTAAGTTAATAAGGACTCACTGACTTTTACTTAGTACTTTGCCGTTATGGGCTGCAGCGAAAGCCAGTACTTAAAAAGTACTTTTTTTGTAATCCATGTTTGCTGGGATACGTCGAATGTTCCAAAATCTTACTTGTATCCAGCCAAAACGTTAAGTAATGTACTTTTTCCAGCGCCAGAGGGACCCATTATCGCAGTCAGCTGTCCTGATCTAAAGCAGCCATTGACACTGCGCAAAATTAACTTTGAGCCTAAAATAATAAAATGACAGTGTTTTAACCCTTAAGTAGTGATGTGGGAAAGAGTCAAGGACTATACACAGAGAATCAGGACTGTACATAGAGAATCTGTGTGTGGCACTGAGTCACGTCGGTGAAGTCGTTCTAATAAACCGATACGTCCATATGAAAATGGTGTTACCTCGTATCTGCAAAAATCCCCACTTTACAGGAGAGACAAAAAAATGAGTTCTCACAAAAAAAGCCTAATGCACATACGTTGTATTACGAAATTGCGAACAACTTTAATATAATTCAGATACAGGGTATAGTTTAAAATATGCATCATATTTTTTCATTATTTAATTGGCATTAACATTTCTTAGCTAAAAATACAGATACGAGGTGTCACATTTCTCAGATAATGTAGTTACGAGGTCTTTCTTCTTAACCGTCGAGTTTCAACCACGGATAATAGATTATTGACAAATTGAATTTGACCAAAGTAAAAGGGGCAAATCAAAAATGGCCGCCGTCCCGGCCTTTGCATTAACCATTGACATTTCGTTCTCTGGTTTAGAAATGTCAAGGGCCTATCAACTGCTGTTTTTGTTTATTTGTTTTTTTGATAGTTTTTTTTAATTAAATTTGGGATGAAATCTAATTGGTCAAAACTGTTCAGGGTCTTAAAACATAATTTTTTCCATTAGAGTAGGAAATGTCCGAGAATTTCTTTCTTTTTCAACAAAAACACAACAAAAATTCCAACAACTGACAGTCTCCGCCATTTTTACAAGGCCGTGATAAAATCAAAGTATAAGTAGGTTTGGTTACGCTGCCTACTAGGGCCTAAATATTTTTATCATATTTTTTTTATCATTTGGTAATGTCAAACTCATGGTGTACCCACTCTTTCTATTTTGGTTGGTGTGAAATCCAATCTGTAGCTGTTCTAATATCTCTGGTTTCAACCGAAGCTCCAACAACCGTTTCAAAGAATTTACTTTAAAACTGTATTTAATTCAGAAAAACTACACGTAAACATTAAAAAATTTAAAAACGTTCCAGGGACGTCTAAAAATCGTTTTGGTGACGTTTAACAAACGTTTCAGGAGACGTTTTAAAAATGTTGCAGGGACGTTTGAAAAACGTTGCAGGGACGTTTGAAAAACGTTCCAGGGACGTTTTAAAAACGTTTCAGGGACGTTTTAAAAACGTTTCAGGGACGTTTTAAAAACGTTTCAGGGACGTTTTAAAACGTTTCAGGGACGTTTTAAAAACGTTTCAGGGACGTTTTAAACACGTTTCAGGGAATTTTTAAAAACGTTCCACAAAATCTAGATGTCGGGCCCCCTTGTATGGGCCCTGACATATTGGGCCCAGACGTATTAAGCCTTTTTATATTGGTCTCTCTTAAAACTTGACTCCCCTCCAATCTGAGTATTATAGAAAAGTTTATTATTTACTTTTTTCTGATCAGCCTATATAGATAATAATACTGCATACTGCTGGTAAGAGAAATGTGAGGGACCATAAAAGTATCATATAAGTATTTTAAAAACGTACCTTTTAGGTACGCCAAAGTGAGGGACCTACTAAACCTAAAAAATACATTTTCAAAACGTCTTCCCTAGCGCGTTTTTAAAACGTCACTTTTGGGACGTTTTGAAAACGTACCTTTTAGGTACGCCAAAGTTGGGGCCCTAGGAAACCTAAAAAGTACATTTTCAAAACGTAGTTTTTAGGTGCGCCAAAGTTAGGACCTTAGAGAGTTCTAAGAAGTATATTTTAAAAACGTACTATTTAGGTACTCAAAAGGGCCCTAAGGTACCTAAAAAGTACATTTTAAAAACGTACTTTTTAGATGCGGAAAACCTAAAGGGACCTATAAAGTACATTTTAAAAACGTTCTGACTTACATGTTTTTAAAACGTTCTTTTTGAGACGTTTTAAAAATGTACTCTTTATAGGTACTGAAATATTATGGACATACATAGACGTAAAAGGTATGTTTTAAAAACGCCCAAAGTGGACGTTTTTTATACGTTTCATTTTGAACGTTTTAAAAACGTTATTTTTAGGTATGTAGACGTTGGGACCTAAAAAGTACTAGGGCTATAGAGGTTTTTAGAAGTCTGTGCTTAGAGGCCTACGTGAAGGTTATATTATTCTGCCAATTTGACTCCCGGTTGAAAGCCCTTACCTTTGGGATTAGAATTCTACTTGTTGAACCTCTGCCAAACTTACACAAAATATAAGATGGTATGGCCGGCTAGAAAACATTTTCATTTGTAAACCGATCTTTTTTTAAATAACTTTTTTTTTTACTCACAGTGCACTTTCTTTCAATCACTCCCCCAGTCAAATAAAGAAAAAGCCTCCAACCAAATACACATAAATATGCTGGCTGAATTTTTTGTATACTTATTACCTTACATCTGGCACGCATCTCCATATGAGGAGTGACTTATTATAATGAATTATGTCACCCAAAACCAATTTCTCAATAATGACTAAAAACCGTTTAGAGCTAAATACAAGGACGTTTAGGAGAATGAGTGTAGTAAATTGAATGGGTCTATAAAATGATCTCGTTTAGATCAACCTCATAGTAAGCTTCCAGAAAAAGAAGAAAAAGTATTGGACAAAAAGTTTTTTGCTGCATCACATTGTACAAAAATGATTTTGATGCGTTTTTGCTACCCAAAATTTCTTAAAATAATAGAAAGTGGAAAATTAAACTTAGTTATAAATTATAAATAAAAATTGGAATTAAAAAAACTGTATTTATTAATAATTTTACAAACGCTGTGTCGATTCATAATGTTTTTAAATATTATGGCTTAGTTGGACATAATGCGTTTTGCTGTGACTGCTTAATTTTACCACGGATCCCTTTTGTTAGGTGTATGACCTAATTTTACGTTTAGATTACTATATGACTTCATGTGATGCATTCTGTGGATTCTTACGCATACATTATATTTTTAAGATACCAAAACCACATCAAACCCAGTTTTGTCCAAATTTGGACATAATGCGTTTTAATAAGTCATTCCTCATATTATATTCTCCCTTAAAATCCTTCTTGAGCTTTGCTAGATATAAAGCCCCAAATGTTTCAAAAATCAGTTTTTGCGATTTTCTTGAAAACAAATAACTTCAGTGGCGGCTCTTGAATTTTTGAACATTTGTTTTATTTATTTTTGTTCTTGAATCGGTAGGAATTAAATATTTGACTAAAAAGTATTAATTTATTTAAAGAAACATTAACACAACAATTTATTGAAAAATCTGCGCAAAAACTATGGTTTAGTTATATTTTATTGACTAGATTTGCAATTTTTCTCTTGCAGACTAAATTTGGTAAAGCTTATTATTTTTTATATTTCAAATAGTCGATGCCAACAGCGTACAAAGAAAACATATATACGTTGATGGTGCCACGGGCCATAACATAATTATGGCGGCCCTCGATTAATCTGTGCTTATTTAAAATTCCAGGCCTATAGCCCAAATGAATTGAAACTTTCACCGACGTTGCCGTTCTTTTACGTGCTTGATTTCCGTATGTTTTATAGACAAAGAGGGATAATCGTAATCCGCAATGGGCGTCGGTCGGCTCTGACCGGGAAGACAGCATAAGAAACGTTCATCTGAGTGCATATTCTGTGCACTGTATAATTTAGTAGCAATATGTTATGCGAAAAAGAGAAAGAAAGGACGATATGTCTATGGAATTCGACAGTACACAGCAGTGACGGCTCGTGACTTCTAAAACTGATGAGGCACCAAGGCCAAAAATGAAAAAAAAATCCTTCATGAAATGGGAATAAATGATCAAATGCAATGTGTATTTTTTTCCAATTTTCCCTTTCCATGATTGTCGAAAAATGTTATTTTGTACAAAGATAATAAATGTACTTAGGTACTCACTTTAAATCTAAAAACAAAAATTACAGTTTGTAAACAAGCGGTATTCTTCTTTCTTTTAACATTACAAACTTTTATCAATTACAGTCGAACCTCTATAACTCGAACTTAAAGGGACAACCAAAACAGGTCGAGTTGTGGAGAGTTCAAGTTATAGAAATTCGAGTTAAAGAGGTTAAAATCCATATAAAAAGTGCAGGGACCACTTAAAATGTTCGAGTTATAGAGAGGTTCGAGTTTTGTCATTTTCATACAAAGTCTGTAAAAGTTCTTTTTCTGTGGAAAAAATTGCCAGCGCGGAAAGTTTATAAAGTTTATCTTGTGTCATTTTTGATCGTAACTGGAATAGTTAAAACAATATTACAAAGTTTTTTAGTAAAAATTTCACATAGATTTAACTTTTAGGCACTTAAAATGTTAGTCTTTATAAATTACTGATAATTCATTTTTTAATGTGTCTATATCAAACTTTTTTTATATACATTTTCTAAACTATCAATACATTTTTTGGGAAAATTTTTCGAGTATTCATCGAACTTCGAGATGTGTAGTAATGCAACAAATTCTAATTTTTTAAAATCTTTAATCCTTGTTTGTAACTCAAAAGTTATATTATCCAAAATTTAGTAATATAATAAATTATATTCTTTAAAAATAGTTTCCTCAGAATTTTTAAGGACAATTGGAGCTCCTGCTACATTTTTAGTTTTCTCGAATATATCTTCAAAAACTTCATATTTATCTTGTAATCTTGAACAGCATATTTTAATTTGAGTAATGCACATATTTACATCTACGTTAACTTGTTGCAAAAATTGATACAGGATATTTTAATAGTAGTAAATATCTTAAAAATTAAAATCAAAAAAAGGAATTTAAAACTTTCAGTTTTTGAGAAAACCTTGTGCCATAAGTGTAGGCTCTGAATTTGAAGCTTCGAGAAAACTCCTTGCCACTTTTTTTTGTCTAGACTAGAAAATATTTAAGTCTGGCGTTGGTCTACTATTTTTCAAGATTTCCGTCTTTTCAAAATTACTGCGGCGTTGAAATGGTATATTTTTTTAATAAAAATACAGCATAAGCAAAGTTTTAATAAAAGCTCAAAACAATGACTAAATAGGTAATCGGTTGGCGAATGACTCAAAACAGGTGGCGGGTGTTACATAATTTGCATGGATGCGACAAAATCTTACCATCGATTTATTTAATTGATAGATTCGCATTATAGAGTTTTTAGTCTTCGAACGACCTCAATAATTTTTGGCCACGTAATGTGGACCAGACGCGATATGACCACCCGCAGCGTAAGAGAAGTGGAGCTGCCCGCCGCCTCATGGAAACCCAAAATTTTGCGAATTCTAAAGCCAAGTTTATGCAGGGAAAAATATTTTTTTGAAATATTTTATTATTTCATATTATATTGTTAAAAGCATTCCAGTAAAACAAAAAACTGGGTTTTGTGCTTTAAATTATGTAAGACCAGCGTGGCATGCTGATGCACACAAATTCATCACTTTTTTAATCGCCTCACCTAATGCAGTCAAGCGCGCGAGTCAGAAGAGTTCGGTCAGTCCGCTAGGGCAATGTTTAAACGACTTTTAAATCAACGGCTAGGGCCAATATGTTATGGCGCGAGTTGCGAATGACGATTCAGTTAATTTATTCATTTTATGTTGTAGGTTCCTTTTTATCTGGGGATTTAATGAAAAAACACACAAGTTTAAGTTGCAGAGGGCGAAAAGCTTGATAAATAATTTAAAATTTACTTTATTTTTTTTAAGTTGGTGAGCTTGCCTCATCTGACGAGCCGCCACTGGAACACAGAATTGGGGCCCTGGTTATAAAGCAACACAAATTATTGGTGGCCTATATAACAAGAGTTAAGCTCGAATGCAGAATAATAGAACATGAATACCGATATAGCTAATAATAGTTTTGATCATACATTATTAAATTGTTTATTACAGACTTTTATTCTGGGAGGTCATTGACCAAATTACCTTATGGAGGGGCCACCACTGCTTAAATTTGTCAAAAAAACTTAGAAGAGAAAAATTACTCGAAAATATGTGATGTATACTTTAAAATAAAGAAAAAACTAAAATTGAAAGCCTATACATATTTTTAAAAACAAAAATAATTATATAAAGGTGTCTCTAAGTACTCCTAAAAAAATTTCGTAGTTTTTTAAGCATAGCTTACAGAACCGTCAGGTATTCTATCAAAAGCAAAAAAAAATATGTTATTATTTTGCCAAAGGTCATGATTCAAAAAAAAAATTAGGTTTACAAAAGGCGATTTGTAAATAAAAATGTTGTACTTTTTTTAATGTTTAAGCCGCCATTTTGTAATTGTTTTATCACGAGCCCAAAATTAACCAGGATCTCTAAGTGACTATATGATGAATATGGGGTGTTTAAGATGGCTTGGCACTAAAGTAATATTGCAAGCTTGTAACTATGCAATTAAAATTACAATTTAATTTCCTTGTAATAGCTGGCAATAATTTTAAAATAAATTATATTTTATATATTTGCAACATTTAGCATTTGACGGTAAAAAACACCTAGTCGATCACCTTGGTGGAGATATTCTCTATTTATAATCTAAAATTGGTCTATACAGATGCAATCAACTTAATAGTTTTTACATTTTTTGTTGTTGAAGACAAGCTAGTTAAGTACTTATTTTTAATTAAAACAAAAATTATTGTTAAGTGTTTATATAAAATTTGCCACGGAACTTTTTAAAAAATGTGAAAAATTGATATATCCTTCAAATAGTCATTGAAAATGTAATTCGCTGCTAATATAATCATAATTTAGAAAAATCTTGTTATTTATTATTAAATTAATAATATTAATATAAAACTAACAACAAATGCGTAACCCTGATGTTATTGATTGAAGAAATCATCAAAGATAAACAGAGAGTTTGGTGTAATATTCCGTAGATTTCATGTAAACATATTTCACTTCCGGCTACCAATTTGAAATTTTGCACCACAGTGGCGGATCCAGGATTTCGAGGGGGGAGGGGCCCAGAAGGATGCAAAAACCAGAATATATATTTTCCACGTTGCTTTTATTAAGTCTTGGGTCAGAAATAAAAAATTGACAGAGGACATGCGCCGCAGGTGAAAATTTTTGGAATAATAAGTTTAAGGGTAAATTTTGTTAAAAATTGCGGTTAATGCAGTGGAATTTTTGGCCTCCAGCTAAAAAAAGTTTCATGTCAGGAAGAGGGGGGGGGGGTACCCGGGCTTCTCCGCCTCCCCCTTTGGATCCGCCACTGGCCACGCTTGTCCATATACTCAGACACAATAAAATCGCTGGGAGACACTCGATCAGGGTCACTGCACCCCCCACCCACCAATTACGTATCATTGTATTTATTACAAAAAGATAGAAATATCTGCATTACGGCTGGCTATCTTGTGATACAACATACAACTTTTTTCTTGGACAGGTTCGTACCTATGATGACATCATTAGTGTTCAAACAGTATGTATTTAAAATGAATGGATCCATGGCGGATCTGATATTTTCCTAGCTAACCTATTAGCACACTTTAAGTGAACTCCATGATATATCAGCCTTAAAAACAGTACAGTAACAGTAGTTGTAAATATCTCAGAAACGAAAGCTCCTATAAAGTTTAATAATACAAATTATTGAGAAACATGTGATCTACTATATTCTGAAAACCGCATATTGATTAAAAATTTTAAAATTTTTGAGTGTTTAAATACTGTCATTAGCATAAATGGGTTTTGACCAAAATCTAATACCTATTTAATCTAGTGTCGAATATTATTTTACCTGATTTTAGGTTAATTTTGGGCGAAAAATATAAATTAATTTAAGAGTAGGTAATTGGTAGAAAAAAAAGTTGTGATTATTTACCTGCACACTTAATTTAAGCTCTATGAAAAATTATTGCTTAAAAGAATAAAACCCATCATAGAAAGACAAGAAATTATTCCATCTCATCAATTTGGTTTTCGAGACAAGCATTCCACGATAGATCAAGTACACAGAATTACTAATATAATAGAAAAAGCACTAGAAGAGGGAAAAGTTTGTTCTGCAGTTTTTCTAGATGTAGCACAAGCATTTGACAAAGTGTGGCATGAAGGCCTTAATTTTAAACTAAAACGGTTTCTGCCAAAACAATATTCGGATATTTTGGAATCATACATATCTGATAGACATTTTAGAGTAAAACAGGAAGACTCATACTCAAATTTAAGAGAAATTCAAGCAGGCGTGCCCCAGGGTAGCGTACTAGGCCCTTATCTATACTTATAATTCACTTGTGATATCCCAAAGCCAGAAAATTGTCACTTAGCAACATTTGCCGATGATACTGGTTTATTGACGGTAGAAAAATCTATTGAAAAATGCATAGAAAAACTTCAGGATGCAGTCACCCAAGTTCACAGTTGGACCACAAAATGGCGAATAAAATTAAATGAAACCAAATCAATTCATGTTGATTTTACAAACAAAAATATAAATCACATACAAATAACAATTAACAACATTCCAGTACCATATTCGAATCAGGCAAAATATCTAGGTATGACACTTGATGCCAAATTGCGCTGGAAAGCACATGTTAAGAAAAAAAAGGAAGAACTTGAGATAAGGTATAGAAAAATGAACTGGCTAATTGGAAGGAAGTCCAATTTAACAATTCATAATAAGTTACTGCTTTATAGACAAATACTGAAACCAGTATGGACATATGGTATTCAACTATGGGGTTGTGCTAAAGAGAGTAACATTCTAGTTGTACAGAGATTTCAAAATAAAGTATTAAGAAACATTGTGAATGCACCTTGGTACGTTCGAAATAGTGACCTTCATCGAGATCTAAAAATCGAAACTGTAGCAGAGACTATAAAAAAGTACGCAAAAAGCCATGAAGATAGACTCCATCGGCATGTGAATGTGGAAGCAATTCAGCTTCTAGACAATACTATGCTAGTTCGAAGACTAAAAAGAGTGAAGCCGTTTGAGCTAGTAAACTAAGTGAATTACACATAAAACAAAATAATGCTATAAACACAACACAATTGTGAGTTACAGACTAAACAAAGCGGGGAGAACTGTTGAGTGAACCCTAAGTTTAAATCTGACTTTTCTAGTAAATTAAGTTAAAACAAAATTGCTAATTAGTCTTACTGACTAGATTGTAATAAAAAAAAACACAGTGTGTTTGACAAATAAAAAAAAAAAAAAACTTAATTTAAAATAGCCTAAATATAAATTAGAATGGGTGCACCCGGGTCCGTATGGTGTCCGGAGATAAGGGTAGCACCAAGGTAACTAAAGGGGCCCCGACCCATGGGTAAACGGGTAGTCTGGTAATGGACGCGCATTGACCAGTATGTAAAAAATTAAAACTCACACAAGATAACATCTATGGTAAAGGGGATGTGTTAATCTGGACTGGTATTCTCATAAATTGGCTTAAAAACGTTACGTTTTGAAAACGCTAAGCGAAACGCACAGCACCCTTCTCGCATGGCATTTGCGCTGACCGCACGAATTTGGTATTCACGTTGGTAAACGCGCCCTTAGGATGGAACTCGCTAAGTATCCTTTAAATTCTCGCTTTTTGTTCATGTTTTTTGACATTTGTGGCATACATTAGAGATTATTTTACCCCAGTTAGTTATTTTTGTTATTTGTTGATAACAGCATCGAAAATCTAGAAATGGTTTAGATGTTGGGCTAGCGGTGTCTTAATATGATTGTAATGACCCCTACACTCCTAGGGTATAATACGAGGGTGGATCAAATATAAACAAGCCTTTGTTTATAAACTAGTTATTTAGAAACATGACACAAAACAGAAATGTTTTCTACTTTTCTACACATTCCTCTTCTCGGTTAATACACTTTTTCCAACGGTTTGTCAGTTTCTTAATACCGTTTTCATAAAAGGAAGCTGGGCGGGTATCTCACCAGTTGCGCACGAATGCCTCCACCTCTTCATTGGTCTGAAATTTCTCGCCTTCCAGTCCATCTTTGAGGGGGCCAAACATATGAAAATCGCAAGGTAACAAATCTGGACTGTATGGAGGGTATTCCAGCACAGTCAGCTGCCGTATTAGGTCTAGCGTTTTCATCCAGGAGCAACACGTCTTGACCTGGTCGAGTAAGTTGCAGTAGTAAGCCGCGTCTATTGTTATTCGCTTGTGCAAAAAAACGACCAAGAAAACTCCTCTCCAGTCCCAGAAAACGGTCGCTAAAACTTTGCCTGCAGAAATGATGGTACGCGGACGACGTGGGTGACTCACGTTGTCGACACGCTCACGGCCGTCGTTAATTTTTTTGCACCAAGTTTTTACAGGTACCCACGAAAGCGTCTTATTTCCGAACTGTGCTCGTAATCTACAGGGTACCTTTACATATAGAAGTGTAGAAAACCTTCCAGACAGCTTTTTAGAGCTTCTTTTGTACCTCTATTTTGTACAAGTTGGAAATAAATAGTACTACTACTACTACTAGAGGGGAGAGAAATACAGTAAATCTTCATTCGCAAACTCCTTAAAATCCTTCATTTCTACCTTGAAGAATAAGAAAGTTAGCTATTTTGTTACCTTATTATACTTACCGTATAGGCTGAAGGCCTCCTTTAACTTCTATAAGTACAAAATTGGTCAAAAAAATTAATAACTCTGTGCATAATACTTTTTAATAGGTTTGAATTTTTTTAAAAACGCCAAGCGATTTCTAAAAACAGATGCCAATTGGTAGGTGTTTTTAAACACGGTTACCGTTTTAAAAATATGCTCAGCGCAATCGTACTTGAATACCATTTTTGCACTTTTGGTCAAGTGCTTAGCGAATTTGACGTCATAAAATGGTGAGCGTCTAAAAAACGCTATGCGTTTTTCATTACAAGAATACCTGTCCTGGTGATTCTCTGACACATCGGACAGGGTATATGGAGTCCCTATTTGGAGCTACCAGCTAATGCGGGCACATTGTGGCTCTCTGTACGCTGTTGATTATGTCAAAAGGTTTTTGACCCATCAGTGGTTTAAGGCTACAACCATAGCATTATGTGGTATATCATGATCACTAAGTTTCTGGATAAAATATAATTGAAGTCTATACTAGATAGTATTTAAATTATTATCTGAGTCGAACACAGTAGGTACGTGGTGCACAACGGGCCCAGAAAGGCGGTCTAGGTGCCAGGTTAGACACTTAAACGGGTGCTAACCGCCACCGGGAGGGGGCCTTCGGGGCCCGGGCCCCCCAAGCCTAATGATTTTTTAGATATTTTTCAAATGAATACAAAAATAGAATACACGGTAAAAAATTTTGTCTACAATAAAAACACGTACTTTTCTTGAATAAGTTGTTTTACCTTAAACAATTTGCTTTGAATTAAAATATTTCTTTTTAGTGCAACGCGACGTTTAATCTTGAAATGAGACTTTATTTTTCTTCAGTAAACTCCATTTTGTAACGAATCAAATTGTCTTCATATAAGTAATATTTTGTTTCCAGAGAAAACGGTGCCTTAGATTAATTCAGTTCCAGTTTATATAATAAAACAATTTCTGTTTCGCATTAAAATAAAGAGGCAAGACATTTTTTGTGCTATATCAATAAAATATTCTCTTGGTGAATAGGAAAGCACAAATTATTTTACTTCTAAGCAATTTGCTTTGATCTAAGAAATTTTTTTTTACCGTGTAGCATAAAATACGGCATCCTGGGGTCTCGAGCCCAGGGGCGCTTTCACCATATTGTGGCCCCTGGCACTTCTGATCTTAGGCCCTCTTTAAAATATAATAATTGTAAACCTTGCTTAGTTTGGGTTGGGCTTAGTTTAAAAATAGTTTGGAACACAAAACATCAACATTTTAAATCTTAATACCATAAACTTGATAAATAAAAATCGTTATTATACTGGCTGTGTTTGTTTTTTTGGACATTAATTAATTACTTCTTCAGTCACTTTCTTTAAACACGCCATGCTCTATTGTAAGTGCTCATCAGTAACAAACGGGATTTAATTAAACCAAGCTTTAAAAAAGTGCGTTCGCCACTATAGTTTCTTTAATTACGGTTGGTATAATTGTAAAATAGGTAATTTCTTCTTTGCAGGGCCCTGACCCATTAGATATTTTACCAAATGAAGATATTCTCCAGTTCACTGGCATCAATATCTGCATGGTATATTTCAGAATTTCAGCAAATTATATCTGCTTCAATGGCAGATTTTTATCAACCGAACCGACAGTGTCGTTCTAACGGGTAGAGCGGAGACGAAGCTGCTCCAGGCGGCCAATTTGAGAGGCGGCCGAAAGCTCCCTTCTACTATTGGATTAGGGTAATTTTAACCGCCACACGTACTTTCGATTCAAATATGTAATAGGTATAGGGTCATTAGGTCACCTCATTTTAAGAAGTAATATCTAGAAAACTAATAAAAGGAATTTTGTGAGTTCTTTCGTATTATTTAAAGATTTGCGACAGAGTAGAAAGAGCTCGAGAAAAAGAAAAGTAAAACAGAGTTGAATAAAGGATATGCAAAATACTCGGTTCATTTTTGACTTGGGGGAAAAAGTTTTAGGCTCAAGAATCTTCAGACAATCTTATTTTATTGTTTGTTTAACATATTTATAGCTTAAAATAAGCACTCCATGAAATGATCGCACTGTACATGTGCCAGCGAGTCGTTTGAAATTTAAACCTAACGCAGAGTTAAAAGCTTGGTTCTAGACATTGACAAAAAAAATGGAAATGCACTCTTGCCATAAATTTGTTGAAACGTTGCCCTTTGATATGTCGTAGATTTTTGATAATTTAAAGCATTGACACGATTCGTAAGCTAATAAATTGGAGCATTTATATTTGAGTGTTAAGCATTTCAATACCATAATGATGTAAAATGTAACTTTTTAAATTAGCACCACGTTTTCAAAAACTCAAAAAATAATGAGCCGGTTTGCACTTGCTAGCTTGATATGGTTGATCAAATTAGTTATATATTACCTATAGGTATTACTGATTTTGCGCTGTCATGTCTATTTCGAGATATAAAGCAAAAACTGAAAATTTTAAAAATGCCGTTTTTTAAAAACACAATATCGGTTTGTTCGATTTTGCAGTATCTGGGTGAGATAGGGAATTCCAACTGTTTTTTTTTAAAGAAATTGGTTCCACCCGACTCTGTGAAGTAACCGAAAACAAACAATCAAAACTTTCTGAGATATTGCCTTTCAAAGTTTTGAGGCCAGAAAACCACTAAACCGATCTTAATTTAGTTTTAATTTTTTAATACGATGGGCTTACTATAACTCCGGCAAAAAAAGATAGGGATGAGGTATCCTAAAAACTCGATAAAAAAAAACTGTTGCCTTTTTTAGGCTGACAAATATTAAATTGTTGGTGTAAATCACTTTTTCGGGCTCACTTGCTGGCACCATTTAGGCAAGGAAATAATACAAAAACTTGCAGTGGTGGGGAAAAAAGCGGAGAGAGGGCGGCATATTCCCGGTCTTGCTCCAGGCGGCCACATTCCTCAAGTCTAGCTACGGCCCTGGAACCGATTTAAGAAGAAATAAATAAATTAAATTCTGCCCATTCTTCAGAAGCACTGGCCTCGCGTGCCGCTGCGAAAAGACGGCGCTGCTCGGGCCCATCCCCCCCAAGACATATTCCTGGGTGTGCCACTGCTTTACACATTGGCGTTAATCGATTATTGGCAAGGTAGGTGTTGACCCAACATTTACCCAATACATAATGATCTGCAGTGATAAAACGTATTACATGCCAGCGAACTGACAAAAACGCAGGTGTAGAAAATAACAAAAAAAAATTAACAAATTAAACCAATGCAGTGTGAATGTTATATTATGTGCTCACTGGTAATAAATGAATTCGAAGGACCTAGTTATAAAATATTTTCTTGAGCTTTATACCTATTTCATTATAGTTAAATTGCACTAGGTACTTACTTACAAATGCTTGGGTACATTAATTTTAAAGGCTTGCCAAATACCGTACTATCTATACCTGTTGCACTTTTGCAACCCATATTTAAGAAAATAAAATATACCTATAAACATACTAACATTAAAATTTAGACATTCTCCTTAAGGGGACATACCTTTCAATTACAAAACAAATCCTGTAAAAAAATTATTTTAATGCCACTTACCTACTTGGTAGCAGTAATTTTTGCTTTAAGATAAAAACCAGTGGCGGCTGGTGACGTTATAAATTGGAGGGGGGGGGGCAGATATTTAAATTGCATGAAAAATGTGATGAAAAAACATCGAAACAATTTTATTTTAGTATTTTCAAAACAAACAGCTACTTGGTGTAGTTTTTAGTATATTTGTTTAAAGATAAAGTCCATTCGCCTTTCTTTTTTATGGCCCCGTAGAGCAACCTCAAAAATCCCACAGAATTTTAAACAGTCTATTAACCTATACTAAGTATATGTCTAATTTTTGTCACATTTTCATTATGTTCGGTAATGTTTTGCCTATAGGCACTATTCAATTGGCACCTAGTATCAGTCTTGCCTAGCATAGAAAATTCTATGTGCTTGATATCACACATTCCCTTTGCACGCAGGATCACTTCGTGGATTGTTCCTAATAAGACAAATAAAGCAATCAATTTTTTCACAACCGCACAACCAGTTTTTAGCATCGTATAATTTTTTATAAAATTTTCTAATATAAGTTTTTATGGAACACCCCTTGGCATTACTTACACTAAAATTTTGGTTAATTTTTAGGTTCGGCCTATCCCACATAGCACAAAATTCACATCAACGTTAAATTAACGTAAACAAAAATAACAAAGTTTTTTTTAACTTGAAAAAAACCTCACATCATGTAATATTTATTTTGTTGCTGAAGTTTCTGGTGCTGTGTATATAACGTATTTTTACCCTCGTTATTTTCATGTACCAAATTCCCACTTTAAAAGTCCTCCACAACATGTTCTAAAACGCCACTAGATTAAGACTTCTCAAACCTACTAACTTTCTGCGTCTTTTTTGGTCACGTTTTTTTAATAACATTTTTTTAACTTAAAAGAGACGCGAAAGGAAGTTATAAAAGTTCACTAGTTTAAGACTACAACCCTTCAAGACAATTTTAAAGATGGCGCTCAAGGCAAGACAAAATATCTATATATCTATCTATATACATTATGTTTTTTTTTAAAGCTAAACAAGATTTTTTAACAGTAAACACTTTCACAGAATATTAATGTGTCCTTATCAGGTTAATAACAGATGCGTCGTGATCGTGAAGGATCAGGGATCAGTTCCTTAAAAGGTTTTTGGCGTTTAGAGGCCAAAGCACTGCCTGATAGATTTCGTCAAAGTGAAAAATCTTGACAATAGGTGGGCTGCTGCTAGTAAAATCTCAAAAATATTGTGTAGAAAAGCCATGCAAGTCGCGTTTTAAAATTCATGTAGAAAAGGCGTGAATCTAATGTGATTTTAACGTAAAAATCACTTGAAACTAACGTAAAAACATTGCTGTTTTAATTTTATAATGGCTTTATTACAACGCAGTTTTTAGCAACGTTATTAGCTCACACTACTACTATACTATAGTAGTGTGAGCTATAGTGATCCTAATTTTTTCGAGAAAAAGAAAGTTGCTCCGATTTCAAAATTTTTTATATATCTTTGCGTTTCAGATGATTTTGAAACTTTTTTGTTGCGCCGTCTGTCTGTCTGTCTGTCTGTCTGTCTGTATGTCTGTATGTCTGTCTGTCTGTAACGACCAACGCACATAACTCAAGAACCGCTGGCCCGATTTTAATAAAATTTGGCACCTAGGCTGAGTCTTGGGTCGAGATGGTCCCATTTAAAAATGAACAAAATCCACCGAGCACAAGCCAAATAAAGTAGTAGTAGATTTCAAAAATTAGAGTTTATGTTAAAATATGGCGTGTGTGATATCAAACGAAAGGTAATTCAGTCTGGAGTTATGAAAAATAAACTTTAGGAGAAAAAAAGGGTGGGGGTAATCTGAAAAAATAGATTTTAAGTTAAAATATGGCGGGTGTGTTATGAAACGAAAGGTAATTGATTCTGTAGTTAAACAAAATACATTTTAGTTTTTTTTAAAAAGGTGGGGGTAGATTTCAAAAATTAGAGTTTAAGTCAAAACATGGCTTGTGTGGTATCAAACGAAAGGTAATTGAGTCTGGAGTTCAATAAAATATATTTAAGTTTTTAGTTATATTAGCTCACGCGTACACTATAACTATAGTACCTAGTGTGAGCTTAGGTGCCCATAGATTGGCAGAGTATTTTTTATAACGTTAATGAATGACCTATTAAGCTTGTTTTCATATATGAAATAAACGTCTTTTTCTAGCAGCTTTTAAAATCAACGTTTTTTTTTCTGACGCCTTTTTTACGTGTTAAACACGTGATTGTGCTATGTGGGATGTGGCCCTAAAGATTTTATTTGTAATCGAAGTTAATATGTCAACGTATTTAAATTTGCACAGTTAATTTTGTAATCGACGACAAACGATAACAAAAACAAACAATGACACGCGATCAAAACAAACTCATACGTCTTCACTAAGGATAGAACCGGCTTCGTAGCAAGTGCAACGGACGTTTTCGTACGATGATAAAACAAACAACATTTTAATTGGCGATAGAGGAGGCCATGATCAGAAAAAAATTTATATTCCATGGCGGTCAATACTTTGTTTTTTGGAGGAGTGAAATAAAAAGGGTTTTTACCAAAACAGAAAATCTACCACTGTCAAATAATGATTATATGACTCTCGTAATTTTGATTTAAAAATAGCCCAGTTATATTAGGAATTCACCTGAAAAAAATAGGTACAAGCTGGATTTTTGTATAGTTATTCCTTAGCATCTGGGCCAGATTCCCACATATTCTTCGCCAAAATCCTCCTTGAGCTTCGCTAGATATAAGGCCCCAGATTTTCTAAAAATTAGATTTGATTTTCCCGAAAATTCGATTTGGTTTTCCCGAAAATTTGATTTTGATTTTCCCGAAAACTAATAACATTTTCAAAAAAAGTCAAGAGTGATATAATACGCAAAATCATTTGGTTTGTACTACAAAATTAAGAAAAAACCTAACCTAACATTTTAAAAAATATATTAAAAAAAAATTATAAATTTTATTTAATTTCTTTCCCACTCTGTAGGTAATGTGTTTTAAAATACTTCATAATATTAAGCCTAATCCCCACTTGTACCAAACACCATTTAACAAAATTTAGTTTTTGTTTTCTTAAAGTTAAATAACTTTAAGTAAAGGTTAGTAAAAGGCTTAATACCAGCCAGACCACTAATGAGATTTTGAAAATGTAATTTTTTTACAATTGGAAACTCTACGAGAAAAAAACACGTTGTATTAAAAATATTCAACTTCTGGTTAGAAACAGTGTTCTGATACGCGCAAATGCGCACTCTTTTATTTTATTTGAAATTCCAGCTTAACATATTTAATTAATGTTTATAAAATTTTAGAAAAACTTGTGTTTGACCAAACTTAAATGTAACAAAGGAGGACATGTAAGACATGTAACATAATGCTGCTTTAAATATTATAACCAGAGGTACCTACATAACGTTTTAACAAATGCTCGTATTAATAGGCAATTTTTAGATTTTTATGTTATGATTTTTCGTCAATGCTGTCAAAAACTAGGCTTAAAATTATATTTTCTAGATAGTTTAAAAACTAAAGCTTTTATTATACATCTATATTTGGGGAAAAATTATGATACAACAACTATTCGGTATAACTTTATGTGCCTATGTTTATAATTTCAAACCCTTAAAAATCAGGTTACATTATTTATTTGGTCTAAACCCCTTTGACCCATTAAAGTTTAGTGAAAAATTATTTTTGCTATCAACAGCAGTTTGGCTGGAATTTCAAATAATAAATGTGTACACATTTGCGCATATTTTAAAGCTATTTCTACCCAAAAGTTGAATTTTTTTATAAATGCTTTTTTTTCTCGTAAAGTGCCAAATTGTATAAAAATATTTTTTCAATAGGCTATTATTGACCATTAGATTAACCCTTACTGAAAGTTGGTTAACTTTAAAGAAACAAAAACTTAATTTAATTACATTGTGTTTTGTACAAGTGGGATCAAGGGTATCTTATAAAGTATTAACATTTTAAATCAAGTTAACTACACGGTAGAAAAAAAATATAAACAAAAACATATATATTTTTTAAAATGTTAGGTCAGCTTTTTTCTTAATTTTACATTATAGGCCGAATGATGTTGCGTAATATATTTTCTCTCTTCACTTTTTTTTTAAGTTATTAGTTTTAGGAGAAAATCGCAATAAACTGATTTTTTGGACCTTTGGAGCGAAGCTCAAAGGTGATTTTGGCAAGACTATGTGGGAATTCGTCCTAGATGTTAATCCCCAAACATATGCCTACATAAATATAAAGGCTAATACATTTTGTTAATTCACTAGAATTCGACTTCAGACCTTCCTTAACAGTGTGTGATTTGCAAAATAATAGATTTGTGTCAGTTTGATAATAAAGTCATTGTAATGCAGTGCGCGGTCGTTGACTTTTGCAATAACTTGACCCTGATTAACATTAGGAGCAGAACATTGTTAAGAGAATTAGCAAGAGGATTTAATGTTTATAAATTTTACAATGGTGTTAACCGGAAGAAAGGGGCACAAATTAAAATCCTTCTATTTTTATAGTGATTGAATAAGGCCAACTGTGATCCTGATTTGAAATGCCCTTGTCTTGGGGCACGGAAGTGCCCCGCCAAGTTCGCGTAAACTGCTGTACTATATTTTCTTGAAACATTTCAGCCCATATTTGACCTATCTAAAACTCTACTTCGGAATGAGCTACGAAACTCAAACTTTGCACAGTAGATCTTCATGGAGTTAACTACTCCTCCAAGTTCCCTGGACTTCCATAAAGCATTAAAGTAGTTATGAAATTGCAAAAAAACGTCGAAATTGTCACTCACTCATGTATATAGATCATCAAAATTCTACTGTAGTTCCAGGCATGTTACAAAGATGAAATTTGGCAGACTGATTATGAAATTATGACCAAACCGTTGGAAAAAATCCAAAAACCCCAAAATTCTAATTTGTTCCCCTCCCCTATACATGTAAAGTATGTGAGAGTAACATTGACCACTTTCAGAAGCGCTAGTGAGCTGAGCTTTGGCAGACTGATAGGAAATATGATAAAACTATAGAAAAAAATCTAAAAACACCAATCTTTAACTTAGGTCCCTCCCCTATAAATGTAAAGTTATGTAAAAGTAACATTGCTTACTTCCAGGAACGCTAGTGAGCTGAGCTTTAGAAGACTGATAGAAACTTGATAAAACCATAGGAAAATTTTTAAACAGTTCAAAATTTTTAATAAGGTATTGCAAAAGTTATGAACACTATTCCGCATATTCTACTACTTTAAAACTTGAATATTATCCAAATCCTTTAAAAAAGGAGTGTATGTGTAGGTATTCCGTAAAAATAATTGAGAAAAAAGTAAAACCAAGTTCTCCAATACAAATTTTAAAATGAAAGGTTCTTACTAGTTTGGAAATGTTTTTCTAAACTTTATACATGTTCGGAAATTTCCAATATTTCCATTTCCATGGAAATATTTCAATTTACATCACCAAGTACAACACGTTGATTAAATCACACCCGCAAATCCAGTTATTTTTTTTTATAGATGTTTCTAGAAAAGTGACGCGTGAAACTTTTGTTCCTTTTTTTGACTAACTTGAGTTAGGTTTAGATCCAGTAAGAGCCTACCCAGTTCTTTAATTTTGATATTATCTTCGAAAGAAATACTAGAAAAATTGCTTTTAATAATATTTCTGACGTAATTCATTATTAAGATCGATAATAAAAATTCGCGTTAATCAGACTGACCGCAATTGTTAAATAGTGATTTTTTTTATGAATAGAAATAAAAGTTTTTGTTTGTCTCATCGCATTGGTTTAAAAGCTTCATAAAGTTTTTGATAAATTTTTGCAATAATTTTATGATTATCTTGGGTTACGTTTTTAAAAATTATGTTCATTTAAAAATTTTAAATGACTATTATTTTGTTTTGTAAAATCAAATGTAATATGCAATAAGTGACATACTTATTTTGTTTTGTATTTTTTGCTTCTACTAGCATTATAGCCGCTGGTGCTTTTTAGCCTGATTTATCAAGGCCCCTATTTTTCACTCCCTTCTTTGATAGCACAATGACATCTTGAAGATATCTTAAAGATATATTTTCCAAGATTCCAAGAGGTATCAGATATCTGCGAGACGCACAGAGGGGCCAAATGGAGCTAATGTCGGAAATAATTATTTAAACACCCAAAATATTAGAAACAAAAATAATGTGTATTGGTTATGGTGATATAGGTTAAAATGTACCTGTTTAATATTTTATAAAGTTTTAATATTTGTGTTTTTTACAGGGTGATTTAAAAATGGTTTTTTTAAAAAGAAATTTAAGTACTTTTACACAAAAAAGTAATTAACACTTAAACATTTGTTAAAAATGCTACATTTTATAATATTTCTGTTTAAGTTATTTAACCTGGCTCATAATATACAGTATGTCCCAAAAGTCTGGAATCACCTTTTTTTTTAAACTTGGAGATAAAATCATGGACACGTCAATTTTGAAATAGGAAATCACCTAAAAATACTATATTGTACAGAGTATCCTCAATAAAACATATATATAGACTAACCCCCATATATTATCTAACAAATTAAAAAAAAATTGCATTAGAAGTGACTTTGTCTTTAGGCGTTTACTAAGCCATTTTTATGCTAAATTAATTTTTATCGGTCAAGATGTAAGAGTTAATATTATTAAAACATACAAAAAAACGATCATTTCACGAATTTTGACCGTTTATATCTCAAAAACTGTACATAGAAAAACTTATCTTTACTTTTTTTTTGTTACATACCCCACTATAACATACTAAAATTATAGCCAGTTCAACCGAGACAAAAATTCCCCATAAGGCCTGTGTAAACTAGTGCGTGGTCCTTTGATAATCCACTTAAACCTTTCCAAAACAAAGATCTGTTAAAATGATATTTTTGAAAAATTTTCGGGCACCTTTCCTAACTTAAAAATACGAAAACGGCAAGTTTGTAGTTTTGGTTCAAAATTTGACTTTCGAAGACTTACCCTTCCCCCACTCCTTTTAACTAAAGTAACTGTAACGGCTGCCATAATTCACTTGGCTTTTTACAGGCCTAAAAAGTTGTTTATATCAATTTGATTAAAATCCTTTATTTTAAAATTTTTTCGAACGAAGCTTTTCCTAATTTTTACGCGTCCGCCATCTTTAAATTTAATGAGTTAATCAAATTTATGTTAAAAAACTATCAATCAAATTTTTAGGCAATGAAACACTTTTTATTTAATAAAAATTTGTTAATAAACAAACAAGTTTTATATTTAAGATGTATATTTTAATTTCTTTTACTTGGGTCGTATGTAGGCACTTTATTTTTAATATTAAAAATCTCAAAAAGGCGTAAGAAAGCGCAGCCATTTTTTTTCCATTTTGTTAAGAAACATTCAATTGACAAAAAAGTGACAATAGTTTTGCTTAACAAAATTTTATCACACACTAAATTATATTTTTTATATTTCTTTAAGGTAAATTCTAATAATAATTGACTTCTTAGTTTAAAAAATATGATTACTCTATGACAGCCTACAGCTAGATATTAGTATTTAGTGTTTTTTGGTTAAATTACCTGTGCTGGATGTCTCCATCTTAAAGAAATTTTTAGTCTTAATTATAACACTTCATATAATAAGAGAAAGGAATACATAATTATTCAATAATTTGTATGTAATTATCATAAAAATTAACGCTTTTAAAAGTGTCAAACTCACGTCATACTAAAAAACAAGTGAAAATACTCTGTTGCATTTTCAGCACCCACTAGTTTGCTACATAATTTGAGTTCCAGATACTGTATATGTCTATTTGTGTTTTTTTAGTTTCTTCCACTTTTACACCCGATTGGCCCCTTTGTGAGACGTCTTGTATAGGTAGAAAAATTTACGATTTTGTTACAAATACCTATAAGGATTTGAAGATGACCTTTAAAACATATCTATTGTGTCGATGTCGATAAAAACTTGACATAGTACACCATCTAGTATCAAAAACCAAAAGTTTGTCTTGATTAAATATTTAAATAAATGATCCATTTTGAAGCAGCAACTTATTAACGAACGAAGCGCAACGAAAAAACAGTTTTTTAAACCGGCACTTTATTGAACTTAATCCCTATCAAACATGTCTCTTTATCGAGACCACTATCCACTTCATCCGGTTCGAAGGACCAAATTATGTTGACTGACTGCCTTCGATTAAAATAAATAACTCAGGGTCAGCAGAAACTTAATAAAGTTAAATTAAGGACTGTAACTTTTTTTAAAACCATTTACTTTAAAACTCAAAAAAAGACAATGTTTTGGAAAAACGACCAGTCTTTGCCCCCTGTTTTTGGCATGTCCCCGTAATCCACTGTTTTCGTTCTCGTCGCACACGAGCACCATATCACAGCGGCCCTGTAAACGCTCCATCTTGCTTTTGAGTAAGGGCCGGACTTGACTACAAAACTTGATAATCAATGGGCCGTACTAATTTATTTATGACATCATTCTTCAAGTTTAGAAAACCGGTAATTAAAGTCAGGCTTAAACAATTGGCGAATAAATGATTGAATTGAATTTAATTGAATATCTTTTATAATTCATTTTTAGGATATCTCATAAATGTCGTAAGATGTTCAGACATAAACAAAATAAACAATAACCCTAATGTGCAGCCTACAAAGAAATGTTTAAAATTTTAAAAATACAAAATATTTATGCTGTAATACACATTTTCACAATAACATTTACCCTTTTGGGAATTAAAATTCGCTGTATTGTACCAAAAAATATAAATGAAAAAATTATTTATATTTTCTTTTCACAGGGTATTTTGCGCAACAGATATATGCGTAACCGGCTATGATAAAAATGTATTTTTTATTTTAAACTGCCCCACTTTCCCCTACTCCTTCATTTCTCTACAGTAGCAATGTTTAAATTAAAACTGAAGCAACTATTATAGTAGGAAAAGTTCTAGAACATGAGTTTACAACATTTTTTTTGATAATTCACTACAAAAAAATTTGTAAGGTCAAGGTTACATAGGTCTATTATATGTATGTGGATCATTTAAAAAAATTAAATTAACATTCTGCTTTTATTTTTATTTATTTGATATAGATACCTACCATATCAAAAAAATAAATAAAAATATACAGTAGACTCGCGCTGGTCTGTACACACGCTTGTGTGAACCTTTCAGTAGTGTGAACAATTAACTGCAATACATTATACAGGGTGTTACAAGTTAAGTGTTCACGATTGCTAACTTTTTTATAATTAAATATAAAAAAAAGTTTTAAAATGAAATAAAAAATAAAACATCGTGTTTTAGAGTTTTCAAATTTTTTCAAAAAACATTAAAACATAATTCGATCCATGACGGATATGATCCCTTCCTAGTTAACCCACTAGCACAGCCTTGAAAACAGGTTTTCGTAAATATCTCAGAAACTAAAGCTCTCACCAAGTTATTGAGCAAAATGTACTCTACTATAATCAAGAAACCGCATATTGATGCAATGCTCCGTTAAAAAATTAGCATTTTTCAATTTTTTTTATTCTCAAAAACTATCATTAGCATTAATGGATTTTGACCAAAATCTAATCAGCTCGTTAGAGTGTCGAACACTATTTTATATGAAGATTTTATGGAAATTGGTTTAGCGGTTTTGAAGCTATCGTGTTACCGACAGGAATAATATATACACACACACCCAAATAAACATTTTCGTCGTTATCTGAAAAAAAAATTTTTTCGTCGAAAATAATAATAATACTTTTTCTAGCCATTGCAACGCGGGCTAGGAAGGTAAAAATTAATTGAACACCCTGTATTTTATAATTTTTTTCTGATAGGTCTTGCAATTCTAAACAATTTTTTTAAAATTTTTTAAGTTAAAAATAACAAATTTTAAATTCAAAATTACGTATTGAAAGTTTATTTGGTAGAAAGAAGTCTAACCCGGATCCATAACCTGTGATCTAAGCGTATTTTTAAAAATGCATGTTAAAAAGGGCCAACATTTTTTAAGAAATTTTTGACATAGTTCATGAATAAAAAAATAAAATAGTCTAAAATACAGCAACATGGGGTCTCGCCCACCCCAAGACTCTAGGGCTCTTTCAAGACTCTCGCCCCCCCCCCCGAAACCTCTCGGACCCCTCAAGACATATTCCTGGGTGCGCCACTGAGAACCGGTATACATGCTTGCTGGCGTCTTCTTTTTGCTTGTATCGAATATTAAAAACACATTTTTCCAACATTTAGTTATTTCTTAGCGCGTTTTTTGCAATGCAAAGTTACATCATTTGCAATAAATTTATTCGAATGGTGACCATGGAGGTCAAGGGTAATAATCAAAAGAAATAAAAACAAACCTTAACAAAGTTGAATTTAGTAACTTTTTTTTTAATTTAGAGATTTGGTCCAGTGCATTTATTGTGCCTAAGATATTTTTGGTATATTTTAGCTTTGAATGCTTGTTCGAAATATTTCTAGATACTAATAGAGACCTTAATGCATGGAATCTTAAAATTACCGTATGTGCTTAACTTCGTAAAACTCGATTTTATGAAGGCAAAAAATAATTCAGTGAAATGTGACCTGTCAGGGCCCAGTGCCCTATCAGTTTTTTTTCTAAACCGCTGAACCGATTTTTATAAAATTTTTAGGTAAAATAGTGTTCGACACCGTAACGAGCTGATTAGATTTTGGTCAAAAGCCATTAATTCTAATGAAGTTTTTTGACAATTAAAATCTTTTTAAAATGTTAACTTTTTAACGGAGCATCGCATCATTATACGGTTTTAGGAATGTGGTAGAATACAATTTGCTCAATAATTTGTTTTATTAGCAAAAACTTCGCAGGAGTTTTAGTTTCTGAGATATTTACAAAAAACTGTTTTTGAGGCTGCTAGGAAGGTATTAGATCCGTCATGGATCAACCGTACAGCTTTATCCAGTAGCTTTTTTAGGCATTTTCCAATAATGTTCGATGTTCTCGAAATACATGAATTATTGATTTTTCAAAAACTATATCATAACAAAAACATTTCATGTAAAAAAAGCCAAGTACGCGAAAATGGTATTCCGTCAAAAGAATTGCGATAATAGTAAAGCCAAGTTCTCCAATACAAATTTCTTTTTTTTACATGAAATGTTTTTGTTATGATTTCACTCCTTTTTTAAAGGATTTGGATAATATTTAAGTTTTAAAGTAGTAAAATATGGGAAATAATGAAAATTGTTCAAAACTTTTGCAATGCAATTTTGAGATTTTTTAATTTTTTCCCATTGTTTTTCGTAGTTCCTATCAGCCTTCCAAAGCTCAGCTTTGTAGCGTTTCTGGAAGTGGGCAATGTTTTTGCAGGTGCGATGGGGCCAAAAAGGCAGAAAAAAGCACATATATTTTTTCTTTACAGTTTTTAATAAAAAGTAGTAGTAGTAGTAGTAGTAGGGGTGACCCGCAGGTCCAACAAGTAGGTCAGAATAGGCTCTTTTTGTGTCCCTTAACCCACTAACTGCACTTCCGTTCGATGTCCAGGTAGTTCATTAGGCCTTCCTTTCCTCTTTACAAAGTCGAGTATGTCGGCTCTGCAGCTCTTCCTCGCACAGGGTTGGTGCCTGTTTTCTCATCTTTGCATAGGCCTCACATTCTGGTACGAGGTGTCTTGATGTCTCTTCTTTCTATCCACAGGCTAGGCCGGTAGGTTCGTTCTCAACACCTATACGTATCATGTGCTCCCTCAACCTGTTATGTCCAGTTAGAATACCTCTATCAAGAGTCCGAGGTATAATCGTGTCATGTCCAGCAACCATCTAAGTCTAATCACTTTCGTTCGGCCTAAGAATTCTCTGGTCTGCCCCGAAATCCAGACCAGCGTCACCAGTTTAGGGTCTCCAGCGCCTCTGCGCATTCTTCCACGAAACCGTCAGCAATCTTGGGTGCGCTTTAGGGTGGCTTGGCTGTCTGAGCATGTTCCGGACCAAGGTTTTTATACTTTTACACAGGTTACCTACAGAATTTGAAAGGTCATTGAACCTGACTGGCCAACTGTAATCAAATTAAAAATCTACGTCACCGGGTTGCCTTAAACCATTTGTTTTATGGAAACGAGATGACGCAGCTACAGTCGTCCAGTTAAGTTCACATGACTCATCAAATTCTGTAGGCAACCTGTGTAACAGTATAAAGACTTGCGGACCTCTTCTAGGGTTGCTGCCGCCATTGCTATGGCGTACACTTTTGCTTGAAAAACAGTAGCCTGCTCTCCAAGCGGGTAGCTCTTCTGGACTTCTAGTTTTTCCACGTATACTCCAGCTCCTATCGTTTGCTTCTCTGATAGTTTGGATCAATCAATATAACAAACTAGGATGCTGTCCTCAAACATTGTTTCGTCGCTCTACCACGCTTCCCTATCTGGGACGTGGACTTTGTACTTCTTCTCGAGGCTTTGTGGGCTCTGCTGACCATCATTAATTCGAGGAGGTTTTCTCTAATTGTCAGCTCTAATATAGCTAGATGCCCAGTTGTTTCCCCCCTTCTTCTCCACTGTCCCGTGACCCTTAGACGCATCTCGTTCCTCTTGATCCACGTTGGTAGCGATGGTAGTCCCAGACTTGTCTTAAGGACCTGGACCGGTGTAGGATTTAATAATAATTAGTCTGAGCTCTGATATTTAGTATAACATTATGCGGATAAATGCGCCGTTGGTGAAATTTTTTGTAAATTATACCTGGGATATAACATTTTTTTTTAACTTTCTTCAATATACATATGCATAGTTGAATGATTATGAGTTAACATTTTGCCGAAGTACCTATATTTTTAAATTAAAATTGTATTATAATTTTTTCGAAGTATACCCGGAACAGGTTAACTTAATGTAGAGTCATTAGGGTAAATCCTGGTCCAACTCCAACTAACAACCTCGGTGTGTCCTTATTTCTGGAATAACTAATTTGAATTAAAGCTCCGGAAAATATCACAATTATTTTAAAATCTAGGCATTTTGTTAAGTGTTTATAATTTTATAACAGCCCTATGCCATCGAATTACTACAAAATTACTGATTTATAATGTCATAAAATAAATTGTGTTTAATTTCCCATTTTAATATTCTGGCACGTGTAATTTGAACTTAATATTTAGCAGTAGCGCACCAAGGAATATTCTTTGGGGGGGGGGCTAGACCCCTTAATGCCGTATTTTATGCTATTTATTTTTTTTTCCTTAGATAATATTAAGATGCTTTAACATCTTAAAGATTTATATTCTAAGACGTTACAGACATCTTAAGGACGTCACGTCATTCACGTCTCATATTTACAAAACGAAATATTTAATAGTATATTCTAGTGCTGAATTCCTCAATAAATGTCAAGCGTTTGTGGACCTATGTTTATATAAACTTTTTGTCTTGAAATCACTCGAGTAATTTAACATTAAAATTATGTTATGGAATTTTGAAACACCCTATATATACTTACGAGTTTTTCCTTTCAATTGATATACTAAGCTCTACAACAGCACTATGTAATAACTTAATTATTTATTTCATAATTATTGTGATTTGTTAAGAAAATCATTGTATTGCCGCACGCGCCTGCGTTCGGTTCGGTTCGGTTCGGTTCGGTTCGGTTCATACACCCTGTAGTGTAAGTAAGTAGCACAGCATACTAAAAATGTAAGAAGGCAGTGTTGCCAGATTTGAAGGCCTGGTCCTTTAATATGAACGGTTTTGAACAAAAATTTTGACTATTGAAGAAGGTTTTTATCCGAATTTAAAGGATTTTGACTATTTTGAGGCAAATACGAGGGTGGATCAAATATAAACAAGCCTTTTAAATTTACTAACGGAAAAGTCATTCAAGATGAACGTGGCCGATATAATTTTGGAGTAGGGATGTTCAGCAGCATGTAGGCGGCTGGTAGTGCCGCGATGCTCATTTGGCCAGGAGCAATCGCAATGAGCGAGATTCTGTTGTGTGTTGCCAACCCTACGGATTTATCTGTAGATCTACGGATTTTGGATTTCGATCTCCGATATCCGATTTTGGATCCAAATCTACAGATTTTTGGCAATTTTACTAAAAAACGATAAACATCGAAACACAACGGCGGCCGCGCCTCATTCCTCCTTATCAGTCCTCAGTAGGGACCTATTGCAATAGTGCCAGGCACAAATTGTGCCGGGCACTATATTGACAGTTTCTCATTATAAGAACAGCTGTGTACTTTCAAAATTAGGCCTTTGTGTATTATACGAGCCGGATAAAATAGTGACGCCACTATTAATGGAAAATAAACGACGGGATTTATAAATTCGACTTTGGTATGTCAATTTTGCAAGATCAACTGTCAGTTTGTAATGCGAAACTGTCAATATAGTGCCCGGCACAATTTGTTACTTTTTTCCCTACATTTTAATTATTTTGTAAAGGTTTTGCTTGGATCAGTGACCTTATTTTCTAGACATCTAGCGGACGGTCATTGCAACATTATTTAGAACGAATTGTATTCGCGCGTTGTTTGATGGGGAGTCAAACAACGCTTCGCGCCACGAAAGTTAAACTATATTTTACGTTATGTATGTTGCACTAGAAAATATTAGTGTTTGTACGTACCTTTACAAAATAAAAAAGGTTAAAAAAGTACGTACTTTTTATTTCTTCTAATTATAACGGTTTATCCGTTTAAAAAATTGGCGGCACCGCAAAAAAGTTTATTTGGATCCGTTGGAACGGAGCAGTAGGTACCCTACCGTTCTCGTGTAATTCCGAACCAAAAAAGTTGTGCACTCCTGTCACTGTCAACAAAAGAAAAAAATCAAACCAATATAAACTTTTTAATTGTAAAAAAAGCACCTTTTTTTTGTTTTTAGGCTTCTTTGAACCTACGGATTTCTACAGATTTTTCGCGTTCCCGCTACGGATTTTCGCTTTTCAATAGTTGGCAACACTGAGCGAGAAGAAGGTACAAAGCAGTGTTGCGCAAAGAATAATCATTAAATTTCTTACACGCGAAAACGTGAAACCTGCTGAAATTCGACGCAGATTGCGAGCACATTTCGGAAATAAAACGCTTTCGTGGGTACTTGTAAAAACTTGGTGCAAATAAATTAACGACGGCCGTGAGCGTGTCAACAACGTGAGTCACAAACGTCGTCCGCGTACCATCATTTCTGCAAACAAAATTTGAGCAACCGTTTTCTGGGACTGGAGAGGAGTTTTGTTGGTCGACTTTTTGCACGAGCGAATAACAATAAACTCGGCTTGCTACTGCAACTTACTCGACCAGGTAAAGCTTGATTATCGCCAAAACAGGAGAGCACACCCCATCCAAGATGTGTTGCTTTTGCATGACAACGCTAGACCTGATACGGCAACTTTAACACAGGCCAAAATCTATGAAATGCACTGGACTGTGCTGGAATACCCTCTATACAGTCCAGATTTGTCACTTTGCAATTTTCATATGATTGTCCCACTCAAAAATTCACTGAGAGGCGAGCAATTTCAGACCAATAAAGAGGTGGAGCATTTGTGCGCAACTGGTTAGATACCCGCCCAACTTCCTTTTGTGAAAACTGGATTAAGAAACTGTCAAGCCGTTGGAAAAGTGTATTAACAGAGAAGGGGGATGTGTAGAAAAGTAGAAAAAATGTCTGTTTTGTGACATGTTTCTAAATAACTAGTTTATAAACAAAGGCTTTTTTATATTTGATCCACCCACGTAGTTCTATAATTTTACCAAACTTAACTTGCATAAGTAAATTTAAATACTTTATTTTCAATCTTGGATTTTACAAATTATGATTTAAGTTATAAATCTTTTATTTGTTTGTTTTTTGGTTTGGTGTCAACCACCCACCTGTTGCAGTTTTAAAGGGTATGAAGGGTTTTTGGTACTTAATTGAAAGAAAGTCGTCTAAAAAGTCTAGCAACACTGTAAGAAGGTAGCTCGTCCAGAGGCGGATCTACAGGGATCCGGGAGGCCCAGCCCCCTTAACTTTTTCTGGTTAAAAATAAGTTATCCTCGATTTTACCAGCTGTTAATACATACAGTGTGGAACAGCCAAATGGAATAAATTCCATAACAAATAAATGAGGGCGTGTTGGGAAAAACACCTGGACACGTCGATTTATATTTTAGTATTTTATGAAATAACGACACATTCCAATTTCGATGCGGTATATTTCGAAAATGGTTAGTACTATGAAAAAACGGATTACATGTTCCTATCCTTATTTTTAATTATCTAGCGATTGACACCAAATACGAACACTTCCGGTTTTACCGGAATTTCCGATTTTCCGTTAAAACGGGATGTGGTCGTGGTTGATGTCATTTATTCGTTATCGTCCGTCCGTCCTCATTTATTCGTTATCGAATTTATTCTATTTGGCTGTTTCACACTGTATAATAATACATTTGCAAAAAAGTCACCATTTATTTTAATTTTTGTCACCCCCCAATTTCTAGGGCATAGATCCGCCACTGAACTTGTCTAATACATTTTTTTTAATTCTACCAATACTCGCAATAATAAAAGCTTACATTTCGAGCGTGTTCAAATCTCGTTTTTAAAGGACGTTTACTTGTTACCAAATTGCATAATTTCTATACTACTGAATTTATAATTTTTTCACTGTTTTCGCTATAATATATTATCTCCGGTGCCTTTTAATAATATGCTTAGTTGAATACTAAGGAAACAAAGGTGCATATAGCCTTCTTTTGTGTGGGTTTTTGCCTCAGTTAAGATTTTTCTTCTTTCTGATCTCTCTCCAACCTTTCGTCAGGGCCGTCGCTAGACTAGTAGCCGCCTGGAGCAAAAAGGGGAATATGCCGCCCTCCCCAACTTTATTGTATCTTTTCCTTAGATAACGGCTGCCAGCATAACAAATAATTTTAAAAATTATGATGTCAGAATAAAGGTCAACTATTTTTGTTAAATCGAATTTTTAGGCTACCTCCACCCTACTTTTTTTTTACGGGAGTCATAGTAAGGCCCATCTTATTTAAAAATTACAAACCAAATTTAGATCGTTTTAGTGGTTGTCGAGGTATCAGCGTAAAAACTTTCAATGAGACTATCTCAGAAAGTTTTGAATTTTTGTTTTCGGTTGTCTACTTGAGAAAGTCGCGTCCGTTTAAAGCAATTTCTTTGGAAAAAACAAAATATTTTCATCCCTCCATTACTATCACCCAGATAGTAATGGTCGAGTCGAGTCGAGAAAACCGACCTTGTGTTTTTAAAAAACGATATTTTTGAAATTTTTTAATGAAGACATGATAGAGCAAACTTGTAATACTGATTTGGTAAACCTTATCAAGCTATCAGATGCGAAAGAAAAAATTAAAATGGAATAGTTATTTATTGAGTTTTTGAGAAAAAAACCATCAAGATGTGGCAAAAAGTAGTGCTAATTTAAAAAGTTACATTTTAAATAGTCGTTATGGTATAGAAATTCTTGACACTCGAACAGATGCTCTGATATATTAACTTACAAATCGTGTCAAAACTTTTTAGATTACTTGTAAATTACGTCTTTAAATTGTCAAAAACGTACGACATGTCAAATGCAACGTTTCAACAAATTAATGGCTTTTGGTTGCAATCGGCTCGCTCGGATTCTTTACTTACAGTAGGTTCATTTATCCCTGCAGACACAACTGGAGCACTTATTTTAAACTTAAAATTTTTTAAACGAACAACTTCAGGAACAAAACTTTTTTGCCAATATCAAAAATTAATCAAGTAATTTTCATGGGCCTCATTCTCTTGAATTCGTGGACTCCTTTTTATTTATCTTTTTTTATTCTGCTACAAATTCTTTAAATGACAGAAAACACAAAATCGATTTTAGTAGTTTTCGAGATATTACGTCTCAAAATAAGGTGACTTAATGACCTTAAAATACATAATAGATCTTTGAATCAAAAGTACGTGTGACGGCTACCGTATGGCGAGCGCATAAAAATAATCTTAATTCAAAAGTAAAAGTCGGCCGCCCGGAGCGGCTGCTCCTCTGCTCCATTCATTACGACGGCCCTGCTTTCGTATTCCTTTAGGAGTCTAATTATGAAGGAATTGATTCACTTAAATAAAATGATACGTATTATTACAAAAAAATCAAATACATGCATAAAATATGTTCAATGTACTCAAACCTCGAAATTAAAAACGCTAAACTTCAAATGTATTATATTGTACTGTCCATTTCGGATTTTTAATAAAACCACAAAAACAATAATATTGTGCAAAAGATCATATACCATCAACCCAGTGGCATACGGAGGGGGGCCTTAGGGACTGAAGCCCCCCAGAGCCAGTGCCTAAAACAAGAAATTTCCTCGAAAATCTATATTAAAATGTATCGATCTGCGCTCAAGTCCCCCAGGATTCGTCTCTGCTTATCGATTCGCGCTCAAGCCATCCCCCCCTAGGATTCATTTCTGCGTGCGCCACTGACAAAGGCATACGCAGCGAGGGGCATTTGTCCCTCCTTAAATGTTGAAAATAATTTAATAATTTCCTAATTTTCAAACAAAACAATCAATCAACACTAAAAACTTATTCCTATCTACTGAATATTATACAATAGATTAAATTATTCTTAACGATTCTTATTTCATTCACTTTTCGACTCCGATTCCTTGTACGTTTCTTTGCTTGGTTCGTCTTGGGTTTTTCATTTCTTTCCGAGGCGTTTGATTGGGTTTTTTTAACAGTGTACGTTTTTTCCGGGTAGAGTTAGTCTAATGCCCCAACCCCCAACCTGGAGGACCAGGTGATTTTTGATCGAGGTTTTCTTCCTTTAGCCTTTGACGATTCCAACAATGTGAAGGATAATTAGTTTTTTCCGTGAATTAGTTTTACGAAGAGAGTATGGTCTGAATATTCCTTTGGTGCTTTGTGTAACACGATGGTAAAAAATTCAAAAGTATTGCTGTATTTAACGAAAACTTTTTGGGCATCCTTGAAGGTATTCTAAAACCATCGGAAGACGGTAATTCTGGACCTAGAAAGGTGGTATTTCAGCTTTATAGTGCTTCAAAAAGGCCGGTATTTATTATTTCCCTGTGCCTGATGAGCAAAGTATTCTGTATTTTTAAAACATTTAGCCAACATCTTGCAATCTAAAAGTTTAGATTTATTACAAGAAGTCATAAACACTATCTTAGCAAGGATACTTCGGCGACAGCAAAATCGTATGCACGTATGTTCTTGGATCTAATGAGTTTTGTGCTATTTAGAAGATTTTTATGAGTTACGACACTTTGTGAGATGAAAGAATTACACAAATAAGGTAGTATTATGGTTTTTCTCAAAACTGCATTTTTTTGAGATACGTCAGTTTGTAAGATCAACGACGATATTTCATGAATACAAACATAAAATAGCATAAAATACGGCCTCATGAGGTCTCGCCCCCCCCCCCCGAAATTGTCTCGGCCCCCCTCCGAAACTTTTTTCTATATACGCCGCTGTGCTGTACCATCTTTTTTGAAACATTTCAGCCCATATTTGACCTATCTAAAACTATACTTCGGAATGAGCTACGAAACTCAAACTTTGCACAGTGGTAGACCTTCATAGAGTTAACAACCCCTCAAGTCATGGACTTCCATAATAGTAGAGTAAATGTGTAGGGTATTTCAATAAAAACCTGCAAAAAGGGTATATTTTTTTATATTTGGGATGGTAGTAGCTAACATCACAAGCTAAATTTTCAATCGAGGATCCCCTGATTTCCGGCATCGGAATCCAAGAAGGCGGCTGCCAAAGTTAAGATAAAAAATGAATTCCCTGTTTTAAGACAAATTAAATTAATTTTGATAAATTTACTTTAAGTGGGACCTACTTAATTCAAAAATGTAAAAAAAATTACACCTGTCACTTTAAAACAAAATGGCGGCTATATTTAAAAAAAATCGTTTTTCTTCGATATTTGATTTATTTTTTGCGCGATTTTTATTTTTAATACCTCATATTAAAGCCACTGACCAGCTCTTTAAACCTAATGAAAAAAAGTTATTAGTTTCTCAGCCGACACAAAGATGGCGTTTAATATGTCAAAAATAAAAGAGACCTTTATAACCTGTAGACCAAATTAAATTAAAAAAAATTTTTTTTTAGATTTTATCAATAGTAAGTTTTGTAAAAATTTCAAAAAAATTACAATTTGACAAAAATTTTAAGATGGCGGCCGAAGTTCAGATAAAAAAGTTATTTTTTATTCTTGTTTGACAGAACTAATATTGCCGTGTAGTATATCGATTTATACTAAATAGAGGTCGCCGATTTTAAATATTTCATCACAGATGACACATGTCTATTATTAATCAAGATGGCGGCGTTCAAAATATAAAAACAATATTATCTTCTTGGTTTGGTTTTTTTTTTTACGAAGATATGTAGTTTTATATTACTCTTAATTAGCTTTAAGTCATAATGTACAAAAGTAATATAATTTATTTATTTTTTAAAGATGGCGGTCGATAAACTAAAAAAAAAAATTTTTGTTTATTTTTTCGAAATATAACAAAAAAAACTGGAAAAAACAAGACATCTCGGTAAACAAAACACAGATATTTTAAAAATGTCAAAAAAGTTGACATATGTCACGTACCGGGTGATTTGATTGAATTGAACATATTTTACTTAATAGCTATTTCCGTTAATATTAATCTAACAGTAATGTTTAAATAAGCAAAGTTAAATAATTTTTTCTAAGTCATCAGAATATGATGTCAAAAATAACATATGTCATACACTTGTCAAACTTTTGACATATGGTTTATTTTTTTAAATAAAACACCCTATATATAATTTTTTTAGTTGATAAGACTAATTTTTCTGATTTAAAAAATATATAATATGTTGACATTTAGACCAGCCGTTATTGAAATATTTGCATTTTAATAACCTAAATAAACAATAAGGATGTTGCCATATTGTTAATAAATATAATTTTTAAAATGCAAATATTTCAACAACGGCTGGACTAAATGTCAACGTATTATATATTTTTAAAATCAGAAAAAGGAGCCCTATCAATTAAAAACATTATATACAGGGTGTTTTATTTAAAAAAATAAACCATATGTCAATAGTTTGACAAGTGTATGACATATGTCATTTTTGACATAAGATTCTGATGATTTAGAAAAAATTATTTAACATTGCTAATTTAAACGTTACTGTTAGAACAATATTAACGGAGTTAGCTATTAAGTAAAATGTCAATTTATTCAAATCACCCGGCACGTGACAATTGTCAACTTTTTTGACATATTTAAAACATCTGTGTCTTGTTTAACGAGATGTCTTGGTTTTCTCAGTTTTTTTTGTTAAATTTCAAAAAAATAAACAAAAATGTTTTTTTGTTACTTTTTGGGCCGCCATCTTTAAAAAGTAAATAAATTCTATTTTTTTGCACATTACAATTTAAAACTAATTAAGATTAATATAAAACTACATACCTTGGTAAAAAGATTTACTAAACCAAAAAGATACTGTTGTATTTAAATTTTGATAGCCGCCATCTTGGATAATAATAGACATATGTCATTTATTATGAAATATTTACAATCGGCGACCCCCGTTTAGTATAAATCAATATACTACACGGCAATACTAGTTGTGTCAAACAAGAACAAAAAATGGTGGGTGTGCTTTCGGGCTGTTCGGCCGTCGTCATTGGAAATTCGTTCTCGACGTTTCGCCATCTCGAATGGATGGCATCTTCAGGAAATGTTGACTGTTTGTCGGCTTCTCGAAGACTGGTGGTTAGTCTGTTGCGGGCGCGTCGAGAACGAATTTCCAACGACGACGGCCGAACAGCCCGAAAGCACACCCACCATTGGACGATGGCCGCGAAAGCCTTTCACAATTTGTAAGAACAAAAAAATTACTTTTTTATCTAAACTTCGACCGCCATTTTAAAATGTTAAATGTCAAATTGTAACTTTTTATAAATTTTTACAAAATCTGGCTTCCTACTGATAAAATCCAAAAAAAATATTTGTAAAAATTTAATTTGGTCTACTGGTTGTAAAGGTCTCTTTTATTTTTGACAAATTAAGCGCCATATTTGTGTCGGCTGGGAAACTTATCATTTCATTTAAGCAGGTTTAAAGAACTGGTCAGTAGCTTTAATATGAGGTATTAAAAATAAATATCGCACAAAAAAATAAAGAAAATATCGAAGAAAAACGATTTTTTTTAAATATAGCCGCCATTTTGTTTTCCAGTGACAGGTGTAATTTTTTTTTACATTTTTACATTGAGTATATCCCACTTAAAGTAAATTTATCAAAATTAATTTAATTTCTCTTAAAACAAGGAAATCATTTTTTTTCTTAACTTTGGCAGCCGCCATCTTGGATTCTGAGGCCGGAAAATCGGGGATCCTCGAATGAAAATTTAGCTTTTGGTGTTAGGTACTACTATGGCAAATATAAAAAAATATACCCTTTTTGCAGCTTTATTTTACAAATTTACTCTACTATAAAGTAGTACAGTAGTTACGAAATTTCAAAAAACGTCGAATTTGCCACTCACTCAGACATGCTACAAAGCTGAAATTTGGAAGACTGATAGAAATTATGACCAAACCCTTGGCAAAAAATCAAAAAACCGCAAAATTCTAATTGACTCTCCTCCCCTATACATGTAAAATTATGTAAAAGTAACATTGCCCCTTCCAAAAGCGCTGGAGAGCTGAGGTTTGGTAGGCTAATAGCAAATTTAATAAAACAATGGGAAAAAATTTAAAAACTCAAAAATTTCAATTTGCTTTCCTCTCCTATAAATGTAAAGTTATGTAAAACTAACATTGCCTACTTCCAGAAACGCTAGAGAGCTGAGCTCTGGAAGGCCGATAGGAACTATAATAAAACTATAGAAAAAAATTAAAAAACTCCAATATTTTAATTAACTTCCCTCCCCTAAAAATGTAAAGTTATGTAAAAGTAACATTGCCCACTTCCAGAAACGCTAGAGAGCTGGAATATTGTCCACTTCCCGGAACGCTAGAGAGCTAAGCTTCGAAAGGCTGATAGGAACTATGATAAAACCATAGGAAAAAATAAAAAACCTAAAAATTTCAGGCATTGCAAAAGATTTGAACAATATTCCGCATATTACACTACTTTAAAACTTAAATATTATCCAAATCCTTTAAAAAAGGAGTTAAATCATATGAACATTTTGTGTAAAAAAAAGCCAAATGGTATTCCGTAAAAAGAATTAAGATAAAAGTAAAGCCAAGTTCTCTAATACACATTTTAAATTGAAAGGTTCTTACTAGTTTGGAAATGTTTTTCTAAACTTGGCTATTACGGCTGCAAATGACTTTTAGGCTCAGTGCTAAATTGAAGATAAAGAAGTTTGGCTGTAATAGCAAAGTTTAAAGAAACTTCTCCAAACTAGTAAGAACCTTTTATTTTGAAATGTGTATTAAAGAACTTGGCTTCCTTTTATCTCAATTGTTTTTACGGGATAACCTTTTGGCGTACTTTGCTTTTTTTTCATGAAATTTTTTTGTTATGTACCTTATTTCGAGTTTTGGATGAAAACCTTCCAGCTTTCGAACTGTTGGCACTACACCCGTTAGTTATGCTGGACTTGTCATCCAGTAAATTTAAGATGAATTTAAACAGGCTTGATGATGAGGCTGAATTATGGTACAACTTGTGGAAAGACAAAAAATTAATAATAAGGAGTTAAAATGTTTCGAAGTAGCAAAAGTTGTAAAGCAAGCAGAATTTTTTTTCCATCAACAAAAACTGCTCTACATATTTTGCCAGCATTGCCATGTAGTACCGTAGAACGATCTTTTCAGATGATATATTAAGCGGTTTGTACACCGTAAATTAGTTTCCGAAAAAAAATAAACAAGCACTTTGTGGTTTTACTGCAATATGTTAAGATTTTTATTAAATTATATAATATTTTTAAAATTTATTTTAATAAATACTATAATATATTTTATTTTTAATTTTTGCTTTCACCCCCCCCCCCTAAGTTTCATGCTACGTGTACGCCCATGTCTGCTAATTAAAGTGTATTGTCACAAAATGCAATTTTTATAGTTGAAGTAGAGTCACTGCATCCTGGAAGCCTGTCAGTCTTCGTGATCCAGTGACCCTAAACGGAAAATGCGATTACTGTCCCCTAGCGAAAAGCTACAGAAACACAAATATTTTAGGCAGTGGCGGTTTCTCCATAAGTGCACATGTACACGTGCACTCCCAAGTTTTACTTTAAAAAATATTAAAATTTTGATCATTCTTTAATTTAATTAATAATTACCTCAAACGGAATTCACTACAGGCTGGAATATTACCTACAAATTAATACTCGGTATGTATGTGTTTGTATTCGTGTTCAAACCACCTGCGGTGCATGGCGGATGCGCTATATAGTTAGTTCAAATCTAATTATTCACTTTTATTTGCACCGTAGATGTTATGTCGCATTCTAATTACGAAATATAGAAAGAGAGGACGACATGTCCCAATAGAATTTTACAGTACATAGAATCTGAACCTTCCTTCGGCAGTGCCTTGTACAAGAACTAGCCTCGATGCCGTCCGCACCCCCGTGACGCCCCCCGCGCCCATGGTTCGCGTTGCATGTTAGAGCAGTTCACGGGCACTTTTAATTCGTGCGCTTAGACAATTTGGCATAGTGATGCGCAACGATTACTTTTCCAAGTATCAAGTAGATACTGATACTCCCTATTGGAGTATCAGATTTTTGTATTCGGTACTAAGTAATCATTATAATATCGGTAAATCCAATAAATACTGAGATTTTCTATGTTGTCAATCGAATACGTATACGCAATAATTCATTTAATAATTTAAGTAAATAAATATCGGTCCAAATGATTACAAGTACTCCAAACTCGTTACTCATACGGCCGATGCCGATACAATTGATACGAAAGTAACACTTCGGCTTCGATCCCATTCGGGATTCGAGTAACAAGTATTTGGCGTCGAAGGATTCGATTACTTCGAATCCGCCCATGTATCAGATATTAAAGTATCGAGTAGATAGTATTTGCACACCACTAATTTGGCATTATCGATCGGGCGCTGGCGGTTGGTTTTGATTTCGACGATTTACGACAATGGCGGAAGTTTCTAATTCTGATAGCATTAGCGAGCAATATTTAAAGGCAATTAAATTTTGTATATTTATATATACAATTACATATAATATGTAAACTAGGTATGATACATTTATTATTTATTTATAATTTCAATAATAATAGGTGGGTAACTAATATCTAACTAAATATCTCATTTTTTAATTATTTGCAAAAAAAAATTTCGTTTTTTTTTTGGTGTGCACTCTCAAAGCTTTTTACCACGCGCCGCCACTGATTTTAGGTGAATTCGCAATTTCTATAAGATATATCCGACAGTCATCAAAAATGAGGCACCCTGTATCAGCAGTAGTAGTAGATTGAGAATGTAAATTACCTACGTCAATTAATTATTATAAGGTGAAAAATAGTTATTGTCAAGTTTTTTACGAATAACTTCTCGTTGTTTGATGGCGGTTTTCCACTTCTACATATTATGTAGGTACCTACCACAAAAAATATAGGTAATACCAACTTTACTTTGCGGTACCTACCTATAAATAATTATGTATGTTGGTATCCAATAAAAATAATAATTAGTATTATTAGCTCTAGCAAAAAGATGTTTTTTCCTGTTGTTAATGAACTTTTGGCATATTTTTGTGCAAATGTTAACGAACCGACATAACATAATGGGTTTTTAATAAGCATGTAATGTAGATTTTTTGTTTAAACTATATACATAGGTACTGTATAGTACATGTGAAAGTCACTTGAAAAACAATGCACTCCAGCCATAAGCATCCGAGTTCCTATATAGTAAATTTCATAATAATAATAATAATAAGGAAAAAAAAGCTTTCTACACGAAAAACATAAGTAGCGCTGATTTCCAATCTGCTTTTAGTTTTGTCATTTTTCAAAAAACAAAAGACCAAAAATTTCGAAAATTATTTTATTTACATTTATTTTTCACGCTGCTTAAAAAACGTTTTCTTTTTTTAAAAAAGCTTATTTTGGATATTTTTCTGTCGTATACAGCTAGGAATATCTATCCTTAATCTCCAACAGTAATGGGTCATCATTCTTGTGTCCCAGCGCCCGCTCTGCTAGCTTTTTTCCAACTCTTTGATACCACTACTACTACTATGTCGGTTTAGAACGTTGTCCGACGCCTATTCTCCCCCTCCTTCGATCCTGACAATCATCTTCCGTCAGGTTTTTTTGACTCATTGATCTTTGGATTGACTGTTGCCATTCCAGTTTAGGACGCCCTCTTTTTCTGCGTGTTATTGGTGCCATTCTAGGACCTGCTTTGGTAATCTTTCGTCGTTCATCCGTTGTACATGGCCGTACCATATTAGTTGTCTTTTAGTGATGTCATCATTTCTTATATGATCTGTTCTAGATATTCTTATTGATCTTCTTATTGCATCCATTTCGACACTTTCCATTTTTGCTTTGTATTTTTCTGTTACGCGACAAGTCTCTATTCCATACAGCAGCGTGCTTTGCACCATTGTTTCATATATGTTAAATTTTGCATTCTTTTTTATCTCTCTGCTCCATAAAATACTGTTAAGACAACCAATTACCTTTCTTGTTTTTACTATTCTTTTTTCTAGTTCTTTACAGTCTGTTCCTGTCTTATCAAATGTGACACCCAAGTACACCACTCATTGCATGGAGATATTGTTTGTCCATTGTCTAGTTTTAACTCACTTGATTCTTTTCCAATACATAAGTACTGTGTCTTGTCCACGTTTACTGTTAACCCCCACTTTTGGTATTCTTCCGTTAACTTTCTCATCATATACTCCATGTCTTCTTTATCATTAGCTACAATTACTTGGTCGTCAGCAAACTGTAGTGTGTATATGGTAAATCGGTCGTTAAGTTGTATTCCCATGCCGTGTACTTTACGTTTCCAGTTTTTTAGAGCTACTGCGATATATATTTTAAAAAGAGTTGGAGAGATACAACATCCCTGTCTTAAGCCTTTCGTTACCTGGAATTCTTTTGAAAGTCGATTTCTAATTTTAATCTTAGATTTTGACCCTTTGTAAAGTTCATTTATTGCTTTTATATATGTATGATTGATATTAGTTTGTTCTAACACTGTCCATAATTTTTCTACTGGAACGGTATCATATGCTTTTTGTAGGTCCACAAAGGTAACATGAGTCTCTATATTTCTGGCACTCCTTTTCTCAATTACTTGTTTAAGACAAAAAACATTATCACTACAAGATCTGCCTGCACGAAACCCACTTTGCTCTTCTTCTTCTTGGTCATGAAAATCATTATCTATTAGGTCTCTAAGAATCCTACCGTACAATCTACTTAGTCGTAGTACTAGTTACTGAAATTCCTCTGTAGGGGTTGCAATCTAGCTTGTTTCCTTTTATATGTATTGAGGATATGAATGCTATTTTCCAATCATCAGGTACTGGATGCCCGTTTATGCATTGATTGATAATATATGTGAGATTTTCTAGTAGTTTTTCTGATCCATATTTGATCATTTCAGCGTATATACCCCCAGGTCCGCTAGCTTTTCCGTATTTAAGCTTTTTAATACTTTTCTTTATAATTTCTTTTTCGATAGTCACTTCCTCTCCATGTACTTCTATGTCTCTCCTCGGAGAGGCTGACAGTTATTCGGGTCTTGTTCCTGCAGCAGTCTCTTGTACTGTTCTCTCCATTGTTCTGGTTTGATGATCTGGATGTTTACTTTTTCTTTTGTTGGGTTTTTTAACGTTGAAATGAATTTCTTTGATACAGTCACTTTACCATGATTTTCTGGCAAATAGTCCAAATGAGACAGCGGCAGCTCGTACTGTGGGTGAGGGGAAGGGGTACATTATAAACACCGGTACAAACGTGATTCTCTTTTAACACTCGTTGCGTCTTAGAGCTCTTAGAGCATGGTACGTCAGTTGAAACTAATAAATAAAACTTTTTGCCTATAAATATGTTGTTGATCTCTTTCATGCTCTGGGTAGCTATTCTGGGTCTTGAACGATGTGATAGTTCCCATCATATGTTTTGGCCAATGGCAAGCTTTAAATTAGCTCCGAACCGTCCCTTGCCAGTCGGTACGAGGCAGGAGAACAGATTTCACAGATTTCACTTGAAACGCGTAAAATTCACTAACGATGAAGAGCGGGCGACTATGCCATTGGTCCAGACAATTCATTTCGCACAACACGCGACCGCTCAGAGTTTGCTATTGGTCAAAGCGTGTGATGTGGATGGTCACATCGTTTAAGACCCAGAATAGCTACCCTGGAAGTTCTAGAACGCAGGTTTTAAAAGAGAATAACTCGTATACTGGTGTTTATAATGTACTCCTTTACCTCGCCTGCGGTACAAGTCACGGCTGAAACGGGAATGTCAAAAGTGAATTTTTATGGTCTTATTGGAAGTAGGAATCCTAAATTTTTTCTGGATGTTTTCAACGATCTCAACATACATAGTTTGGGTCATTATAATTCTCTAGAAGTTTATGTAGAACTTCTTTAAAAGCACTCTATGCATGTTTCTCCTTATCTTCCATTACAATTTGAATTCTGTATGTTTCAGCAAGCTCCTAATATGTGACTCTACAAAGATTCCCCCTTTTAATTCCTCTACAATGCTGGAATGTTTTACACAAATATTCAAAACATTCTCCTATTTTTGTTCAATGCCTTAACAAAATGTTTTATGTGAAGTGGTGGCAATAAAACTTTTTAAGCCTTTCGGTTCTAGTTATTAAAGTTTCTGTTTTTGACCAGTTCGTTTTTGTCCAGTGGCGGATCCAAGAAGGGGGCGTAGGAGAATGCCGACCCTCCTTAATATATAACTTATTCGTCTGCACTGTTAAAAAAATTTCATCTGCGACGCAATTCATCTCTTTTGAGTGCTAAATGTCATAACTCAAACCTATTAAAAGTTGCAAGAAATAAATATTTTGATGTTTGCTCCCACTTTGGCACCTCCCCTCTGGAAATCCTGGATCCGCCACTGTTTTTATCCAATGCTGTTCTCGATTCCCACTTACACAGGAAGCATGAAAATTGAGTAAATCCAGACTGCCATTCCAAGGAAAGACCCAAAATAGATGGATCACCACACTCTTTCCAGTTGTGATTTTCATATTGCAAAATTGCAGTAAATTTAGCAATTAATACATTAATAATAAAATATTTACCCTCGGATGAATGAACCTATGTATATATTTATCGGTTTCACAACGTTCTACGTCTTCCGATACCCAATCTCCACTCGTTTCTGTTTGCACATAATTCATCATCTAGGCCTCTTATTCTTATTTCACTGTCTATTTCTTCTCTCCAGCTTTTCCTCCTTCCTCGTTTTCTTCGGCCAGTTGGTTTCCATTGTAATATTTGTTTAGGTAGTCTTCCATCATCCATTCTTTGTACATGTCCGTACCACACCAGTTGTTTTGTACTTATATCATCCACTAAAGTACGTTCACCCACTGTCATAATTTCTCTTATTCTTTGATTTGTAACTCTTTCTCTTTTTGATTTCCCTGCTGCTCTTCTCCAATAGTCCATCTCCGTAGCGGAAAGCATTTTTTCTGTTCTACCTTTGATTGGCCATACTTCTGAGCCGTATGTAATAATACTTTTTACAATGGTGTTATATATAAGCTTTTTGTTATGTTTTGATATACTTTGGTCCCAAATTATTCCATTTATAAAAGTTATTGCTTTTCCTCCTTGTACCTTTCTAACTTTTATAGCTTTGTCTAGTGTTCCGTCACCTGTAATTTTTAGACCTAAGTATTTATACTCATCACAGGACTGAATTCGCTACCCAGTATCTAAGATTAGATCCTGTTTCGTTCCACCAATACACATATACTCTGTCTTATTGATATTAACCTCTAGTCCCCACTTATTGTACTCTTCTATTAGTTTTCGTGTCATATATTCGAGGTCGTCATAATCCTGAGCCACCACTATCTGATCATCGGCGAAACATAAAGTATACAAGGTGGTTTCATCCAACGGAATTCCCATGTTTTGGCATTTTCTCTTCCAGACTTTAAGGACTTGTTCCAAATATATCTTGAAGAGCGTAAGCGAGATACAGCAACCTTTATTTACTTGAAAGCCTATAGTTAGTTTTGCTTTTATTTTAACTATTGCCTTACTATTGCGGTATAACTCTTTGATGGCCTTAATTAGTTGTACGCTTATGTTTGTCTTTTCCAACGCTTTCCAAAGTAGGTTTAGTGGTATACTATCATATGCAAATCTACGTAAAGCAGATGCAGCTCTTGTCCGTATGCCATTTTCTTTTCAATAACTTGGGTTATACAAAAGAGATGATCTGAAGTCGATCTACCCGCCCTGAAACCGGCTTGTTCTTCTGCCTCCATATCTTTATATTCACTCTCCACTTTATTTCTTATTATTTTGCCATATATTGTGCTTAGCGTACTAGTTATATACCTCTATAATTGTCACATATATCTTTCCTTCCTTTTTTGTGTATTGTGGATATATATGACGTTTTCCACTCCGTTGGTACTACAGCTCCATTTAAATATTTTTGGAAAAGATTCCGTAATCTCCAAAACAGTTCTTCAGTGCCATATGTTCAGCTGGGGTATTTCCGGGTCCGGCAGACTTACCGCTTTTTAAGGTTGTGCACACGTTTTTGACCTCAGAGATTGTCAGGGGTACTGGAGATCCCATCGTTCTAATGATATTGTCTCTTTCGTCTTCCTTGAATTCTGCGCTATCTTCAGTTAAAAGTTTTTTAAAATTCTCATCCCATTTTTTGTCTGGTGTTGGTGAAATAATATCTCTGCATGTTTCTTTTTGATCGATCTTATAGTATTCCAGCTTTCGGTACTTCGGATTTACCTCAGTAGCGTTATTTTTCAAATAAGGAAAAAACGAGAAAAATGACAGCTTACTTAATAAATTTATTGAAAAGGACCACAGAAATTCATTTTTAACTTAATTCCTAGAATAGTATTCATTAATTTTAAAATGTATTAATACCTGTTCAATGGTTTATTTTTGGACTTTTAAAAAAAAAGTTTTACGGAAAATTTGTTATACAACAAAGCTCTGTAACAACTCTGGTACAACATTGTGTTTTATAACTTTGTTGTTTGACAGGTGATAAAGCTCTGTTATATTACATATTTTGTTTTAAAAGTTGTAGAGAATGGGTTGAGGAGGATGGAGGATTAAAACTTTGGACTTGCATTGCATTTATTTATTTTAAATAATAATTTAAATAATAAATAAATCAATGAAAGTCCAAATTTTCTTTCACCATGTTTTGTTATATTGTCTGGACTCGGCTTAAAGATACTGATACTTTATGATATATTACATAGGGATTTTATATTATATACTATTAGTAAACGTTGGCCAGGGCTATCAAACCGGACGGAAAACGATCTAGAGTTTTGTTGACGCAACAGTTATCTTTTTTTTAATGATCATTATACAGATAATTTTCTTTAAAATATTGAAGTTGGAATGACGGTTCATAAATATTAGATTTTTTTAAACATGAAGCCGGTTTTAAGATTGTTCTTCTTGTAAAACAATTTTTTTAAATGTATAGTAATCCTTAATTTTTCGAAACCGCTTCATTCAGAAGCGAATATGTTCGTTTCTGCGTGGAAAGTAATTGGGTCACCTACACGTATTTCTTTATATTCGGCATACTTTTAAAACTTAATATAGTTATTTACAGGTGTTTACACAAATAACAACATTACATTTTTTTGTAGTGTGATTTGCTTAAAAAATATTAACACTGAGACAAGGTTGGATGTACATGGAGCGTATTATCTACGCGGAATTAACTTTTCTTGGGCTCTGATTGGTTGATTTAACAATCTGAGCCAATCAAAGCTTTAAAAAAAAAATCCGCGCGGATAAAACGATCCACGGCTGATGACCCAATGTAAAATTCATCCCACGATAACAACTGATTTTTTCAGGGTCGTGGCTGTAATTTTTTGTTGGCTTTACGTTGGCATTTGAGAAAAAATCGGTATCTAAACTCTTCTAAATGTCAAAAGGGGTGTGTCCTACCTTTTCGGCCCTGTGGCACTGTGTAGCTTAAATCCGAGAACTCGATGTCCACCCATGACTTTTTTGGCAAAGAGCACAGAGTTGAGTTAGATTTTATGGATTCACTTTCCATCTTCTTTTTTTTGTCAAGTCCTAAAAAAAGCAATAAAGTTATTTTTTTCGACGGAAAACAACTCTTTCCGTACAATGTTTTATAAGAAAGTATCACTTTACAAGCAGGTCCTTTCAAAACACTTTTTAGTCTTAAATGGGGACCGGAAAGGAACCAAGAGACCGGAAAATGTAGTTTTTTGGTCCCTCTCTCAGTCAAGTTAGCTATATGACTTCTGTTGACAGTTATAAATTGTGTTTATTGGTTCGGTTTTGATAAGTATATAAATAATCTGCCAATGTATGGGCACCTAATCCTTAAATGCACTGTAAGCCCTTGAGAGATAATGGATTAGCTAAGCCTTGTTATGGTGCAACTGAGGGTAAGCTCACACGATTAATGTATAATGTAATTTTTACCCATTTTGGTCCGCCAAAATAACCCCCTCCAGTTACCAGTATAGCGATTTTTTTGTGTATTTCGCACACTAACGAAGAAATTTTACGTTTGGGACATTAAACATTTTTTTGTGTCACTTGTTTTTTTAATTATTTTTAAAACTAAGTATTAATAATATAAGAAAGAGACAGTCCAAAATTTACCAGACCATATTAAAATGAAAAGCTTCAAGTTAACTAAAATTCAACGGTTTTACTACAGTTTTAATTCTTTAGAGAAAATTGTGTTCTTCCGGATGATTACAAAACCTTAATAACAAAATATTTATTTATATACTGAAGTTAGTTTTAAGACTTCAAGTAAAAATTTTGTGATTTTTAAAAACTTCAAGGTTTAATTTAATGTACCTATGTTACCTTCTTGTTACGGTAGTTAACAAGATACATACATGTCTGAGATTTAAAATAGACACCGTTTCAGATGCTTACATTGGGTGATCTTGAAGGTTTTTTCATAATTAAAAGAGTAACCAAATTTTTGCTCCGAAGCCAGCTACAATGTACTATTTTGCAAAAATTGTAAAGATACGATAATACTTATAATAAAGTTTTTTAAAAGCAATAAAAAGTTTAGTTAAAAATTGCTAAAATAAGCTACATAGCTATGGTGATATGACTCTGAGCAACGACTGAATGTAAGTCAACTTTTTAAATTATTTAAAAAAATGTTTAGCGTTGTTTTCTGCTTAATAGCAAAAACTGAAAGAAAAATAATTAGATGCGTTGCATAGCACAGGTTATCTGCTTTCGAACTTTGTACTTTGTAGCTTCCCAGCTACTATAGTAAGGGAGCTAAGAAACTTTTTGTGAAGCCTGTCATCGATTGATTCCAGCATAATATTGCGCTAATCTATGGTATACTTGTTAGTTTAGTTTCTTAGCTATATTTTAAAGAACCGCCATTTATCACCTGTGGGATGTTAAAACTGCCAAGGGCCTGTCCCTAAATTACGTAACGCTCTAGGCGGGGAGGGGAGGTTTGGCCTTGCGTTACACTCAATGTTTTTTTAATGTGTTTTTTCTTGAAAATGAGTTATCAGGGGGAAGGGGGGGTTTGAAAATTTTGAATTTTTGCGTTACTTAATTTAAGGACGTTCCCCTGAAGTTCGTCATTTCAAATGTCATATCAACTGTGACATTATCGGGTTAATTAATTAATTATTGGTGCACATGTATATCGCGCTAAACGACCATGATTTGGACCACTTGACCAAACTTTTTTTATACTGCTATGGGTGATTAACCTCCTGCAACAAAACTGAGCGGGCATACGTGACATGAGCTAGCGCCTACACTATTAATCTGACTGTAAATTTCCGTGTAAAAAAAGTACGAAAAATGCTTGTTTTTGGTCGGGTTAAAAACCTTTCTATTACATTACTAGACCGGAAATGTCAGCAACATTCTTCATTAGCCTACATCAGCATTGTTTTGGTTTTTTTTAAATTTTTATCCATATAATTATATCCCTTCTTGTTCTGAATCATATTTCTTTATTCTATGAAATTATTAATAATAGGATTCTAACAACGTGTGTGTTAAAACGTGATAAAGAAATTTCACTTTTATTTTACCTACAAAATCAGTACGTACCTATATTTTCCTAAAGGTGCAAAAACTTTTACTTTCTTTTAGAGTGCATTTTTGTGTGTTATTGTCTAAAGTGCTTGCATAAAATTGCTATTTAATAATTACACTGTAAAACAGAATGGAAATATTTAAGAAAGTACAGGGTGATTTTTTTATAATTGCAAAATTACTCAGGTATTGGCAGTAGAAAGTTGAAACAAAAACTGGTCGATTTGGAAAATTATGGCAACTTCAAGCGCAAAAGTTTTTTTTTAATCTCCCTATATACAGGATGCGTCAATGAGGTAATTTGTCGTTTTGTTCTGATTTCAAAAATATATAATAATATTATGCGATAAACATTTTCTGAGATATAATTATGAACGCATTGTTTCTCAATTACTATCCTATACACTTCACATTTATTTGGTTCTACACACAAGCTTTACCTTAGGAGTATTGATAAATTTAAATGCTAAATAATATCGTATTCTTATCGAAATATATATTATAAATTTTTGAAATCAGAAAGAAAAAAATGATTCAAAAATGTAATTATATACAGGGATTCTAAATAAAAAAAGATGACCTAATTGACGCAACCTATATACCGCCTGAACAAGTTTACATCTAGGGGTATAAATTTTCATAAGAGGACAAAAACAGATAGAGTATAGCATTTATTAAAAAGAGATCGCGATACGCCCGAGTCCCGCAGAAAGCTTTACAGTGTTGTCAAAGGTAACCTTAATAAATTACCACAGGCGCACGCGGTCGCACTCGTCAAGGGGCGGACAATCTGAAAAATTTTTTAGGGCGAGAATTATTAGTTCACTTGTCACCATACAAGAAGTGGACTATTAAAAACGTGAACATTTTATTTTTGAAATTATATTAAATGTGAGCTATTAGTTCCTAAAACACCTCGATCGGGTATTAAAATAAATTGTCTGTTTCAGTACACGATAACTTAAGAACACCTCAAACGATTTTAACCCAATATGATACACAAGTTTTATGTCGGCATTCGATTTTGGTAAAAAAATAAGGTTAGTGAAAAGTATTATTTAACCAATTTTACCTTAAAACAATCAACTTAACTATCAACTATTCTTGTATCGATTTTTGTTTAAAAATGTTTCTTTTGTATTGAAAACATTTTTGCCTGTGGCGCATGTCGCCTGCGAGCATTTAAAGTAACATTACTTCAATATTTTCTGAAAATTTTCATTTTTTGTTTAAACTCATAATTGTTTGTCTCGAAAAGGTACTAAACGAGCTCCGCGGAACTACTTTTGAGGCTCAAGAACCACGCTGCGTCCACTGTGGTCTACTGTTAGGGTTAGACTAAAAATGCATGAAAAAAAACCTAAAATTTAATAATAGTTAGCTTACCAATAGATTGGTAAACGGTGATGTAAAAAAATTGACCTTATTGCATGTGAAATAAAAATCAATAACAAGAATAACGCTTTAAAATTCTGTTTGTTTGTAAACGTAAGTGAATTATTTTTATTTAGGAACAAACAAAATTTTAAGGGATTATTCTGGTTGTTTATCACCCCGTTTGATGGATGCACTTCCGTAAAACTAAAAAGTTGACCTTTCGCGAACCAAGTAGCGGATTATACTGATATTTTCTCCAAACTGGCAACGTTGGTCTGTTCTTCCGTGCAATCCTTAGGGCCCATACAAAAATCCTACCCCTAAATAGAAGGCTGGCCACACGGTATAATAAGATACCAAAAAAGAAACTGTTGTAGCTTTTAAGTGTCCATAATTTACCAAATCTGCTGATAAAATTTGACATTTGCAATGACATTTGACAAGTTTGACGCATAATTTAAAAAATATCGCAAAAATTTTAACGAGATCAATGAGTATATGACCCATATAGAGTGGCAACCGGCGAACCTTGCAACATTGAGTGGCAGATGGCGCTGAAATAAATTCGTCTGGTATGCATTGTTCTGGGACGGCTAGTACGATTTAGTTGCATGTGCGAGTTCCGAGGTTCATGCCTATTATACAAATGCTATTAGATCATAGTATTTGTCTCTGAGTATTGCGTACTAGACGAATTTATTTCAGCGCCCTATGCCCCTCAATGTTGCAAAGCTCGCCGGTTGCCACTCTATACGGGTCATATACTTATTGACGAGATTCAGAACAATGGAAACTGGAAATCAGAAAACAATGACGAAGACCGATATAAACAATCTGATTGTTGTTGCATAGTGTTAATTACTTAAATATTTATTGCGCGTTTGCGTGATCGGCGGAAGTTGGTCATGTAGATACCTATGTTTTATGATCGCCTCTCTCTACCCATTAAAAAATTATAAATAAATTAATAAAAATTATTAGTGAGTCCATTGTGCTCAATTACATTTTTATGCAATTTTTGGAAATTACTTTCAAAACCCACACGTTTTCCCCATTTAGGCTCGATTTATTGTATGCCACCGTCACATCACTGTACCGTTTGACGGCGCCCAATTCACATTACACCGACAGTCTCCGTTCCGTCACGCCACCGACACTTTTGCTTTAGCTGGCGCATGACGGGAGTAGTTTTTTGACAAAATGGAGTACTTTGCAGGGCCGTCGTAATGGGTGAAGCAGAGGAGGCGGCCGATTTTGGGGGCGATCGAAGGGCGCCTTCTACTTTTGAATTAAGATAATATTTTCAAGCAGATGCCACACGTACCTACATTCGGTTCAAAGATGTAATATGTATTTTAGGGTCACTAATTTTGAGACGTAATATCTCGAAAACTAATGGAAAACATTTTCTTGCCATTGGTATTATTTAAAGAACTAAAAATAATTAAAAAGGGGTTGATAAATTTAAGAAAATGAAAAACATGAAAATTATTTGGTGAGTTTTGACATGAGGAAAAAAGTTTTGTGCCTGTGTAACTTTTTAAATTAGCACTACTTTTTGCCAAATTTTAATGGTTTTTTCCGAAGTTATTTCTCGAGCACTCAAAAATTAATGAACAGATTTTAATTTTTATTTTGCATTTGGTAGCGTGATGAGGTTTTCTAAATTAAATAGCCATTACAGATTTTGTTTTTTATGTCTCTATTTCGAGATAAATTGTCGTTTTTTAAAAACACAGGTTCATAAAAAGAAGGTAGCTTGAAAACTCGATTAAAAAAAATTGTTGCCTTTTTTATGCTGACATGGCATTTTTTACAATTAATACTTTGTTTTGTTGTAAAACTTTTTTAGGTTCATTCGCTAGCACCATTTATTTAAGATACTCGTAATAATACAAAAATTTGCAGAAGGAAGAAAAAAGCGGGAAAGGGCGACATATTCCCCGTCTTGTTCCAGGCGGCCACTATTCGAGCGACGGCCCTGTTCACTGAGAATAATAAGGTACATGTAGGGTATTGTGGCTATTATCTGGACGAGGAAAAATAAAAAAAAGGCCAGCGAAAGTACATGATATACATACAGTGGCGCACCCAGGAATATGTCTTGGGGGGGGGGGGTGGTTCGGTTCGGTCTTGGGGGGGGCAAGGCCTCTTGGGGGCGGGCCGAAGCGTCATGATGTCGAATATTAAGCTATTTTTGTGTTTTTTTCTGAAATATGTCGAAAATATGTAAAAAAATCTAAGGCTTGGGGGGGGGCCCGGGAGTCGCCCCCCCCCTGGGTGCGCCAAGGTATACATACCTAGTAGTTTGATAGAGGTTCGACTGTATATTATTTTTTTTTAATTTGTTTTTAGTAGGTCATATAAACGCAAATAGATTATTTATTAGATAGTGGATTAACGTTTTTTCATAGTTATATATTGGTAGTTTAGGGTGGGTGTCGAGCTTCTCTAGAGAGTAACTGTAAATTACTCTCCACAATTTGACTATTTGTAGAAGCTCTCAACAGGGCATTTCTCTCGACTGGACACCACACTTGTTGCCTTGGAAAGAAACTTCCCAAATCAGTTTATTATACTGGTCCTTCATACGGGACGTACCAGTTCTTAAACTGATGAACACATAGGTCCTACATTTTGATTAAATTAAAACATAATTTAGTTTCCTCTAGCGCATTGTTCTAAAATTGAATTAAAGTTTAAAAAAAGTAGGTTTAACATTAAGTATAGGATTTTAGAACATTTAATTTGTCGCTGATACGACTGGAAAAATTCGTTTTTTATTTTAAGCAGTATATATAAATTATATCGCGTTGACTTTAACATTATACATTATTATGACGTGTTATGACGTCCAATAAGCGGACTGTGTATTTCCTTTTGCATGCAAAATAAAACTTGATAAAAACCAGCTAACAATATAACTTATCATAAATAACGTGCTTGTCTCTGTTAAATTGAATGTAATTTTTAATTAAATATCTTTATTAGCTTTGCTAAATAATACATTTAAAAAGTAAGTTCGGTCTTCTTTGCCAGAGTTCGGCACTGGAGGTGGGATGATTTAATTATGCGGCAAATGGGTGCTTGGCTGCCTGCAAACTGTGAAGAAATTCTTGCATTCTTCGCTCTCGAAAGGGTCATTTTAGAGTACTCGAAGTGGCGCCTGATCTTCCGGAACTTGACTTACTTTTGGCCTGCCAGAACATACTTGTTTCCTTTCATGTGGCTGTTCTATTATTTATATGTTATTTATAGAAAAAACAGTTGTTCGGCTTACGTTAAAATATTTGTCTACCGCTTGGAAGGACTAACCATTTTCCAACTTAATAACAATTTTGTCTTTTAGCTCTTTGGTCGTATGTTAAGCCTTTTTAGGATTAAATATTATATTTATGTATTTAAAATTCGTGGCAAATCGGGTACTAAACTTCACGTTTGTTTTTTGTTATTAACAGTTTTGGTATTGTTAAAATACTGAGATTTTGATAAACCTGAAAAGGTGGCTTAGAATACACTACTCAAATTTTGGCATACGTACTTTTAAGTCGTATCAGATTTTTTTGAAATCAGCTGTGCGTAGATAGTCCGGTTGCCCCTTTTTTCATGTCAGAAAATTGCTTAAACTCGCCTGGACAGCCTAAAATATCAGCGGGCTTTAAAAATGCTAAAAAAACCATGCCATATTGCCAAACAATGTACTGTACAATGTACTGTTTCTTTGTATTTAACCAATGTGGGAAAAATAAGATGCCATTAAAAAAGTAGTCGAGTGTACGTACATTTTCTGATCAACAGATTTTGCTAATAGATAGCGTACATTTGTTAACATTGAAATGCATTGTTAGAAAAATATTCAAGCAAGACAAACTAATAACTACGAGTCTCGAGGTAAAACTGAACGATCCACTCTAAAGTAGGAAAGTTCAGGAAGCCGGAATAGTTTTTAATGGTACGTAGTCCTACACTTTATTTTAATTTAAGGTCCAATGTATGTACCATGTACGCATGGGCGCTCCGAGGAGGGTAGGCCTCGGGGGCCGGGCCCCCCAAACCTAAGATTTTTTGAGATATTATCCACATATTTCATAAATAAAAAGATATAATAGCATAAAATACGACATCTAGGGTACCTAGTACCTACTTGTGCTGTCTGGGAACTGGCATTACCCACATATTCAGTAATTAATGAGTGCTGATAATCCATTTTTGAAATTTATATTAAAATTATAAAAAACATAAATGTTGGGTTTATTTTAGTTTAAATTCTTATTTGAAGAAGCCATCAAACAACGGTTTAAATGTTTAAAAAACTCGAAATTTTTACATTATTTTGTTCATAATGAGCACACTCAACAAAAAAGTAGCAATAAATTCGTTCGTAATGCAAAAAAAAATGTCCGGACAAAATGAGTAGAGAAAGTAAATATACAGCCATTTTTTTCACTTAAATATTAAGTTTATTAAAACAACAAAACCACTCCGCATTTGCCTACTAGGTACTTACATTTTCTTATAAGTTAGTTTGTATTCAAAATATTTCTTCAAAAGTCCGTTTAATAATTTTTGGTTAAAAAAACTGCTTTTTCGATATACCATAACATTTAAAAAAATAATAATTGTATTAAGAAAATAGGTTTTAAAACCTCCAAAATAACAAATTAATATTATTATTTTGATTTTAATATATTTTATAATTAATTACAAAGGATATTAAAAAAAACATAATTTGGTATATTATTACGTATCTTCTTTAATCTATAGCAGAAGGACTTCGGTCAATATAACTATTTAAATTTTAGACTTAAAAATACATAATTAATTGATAATCTTCTTTCTTAGGGATTTATTGCAATAATGCCAGGCAGTAATAGTACCGCGGGCACTATTCTTACAGTTTCGCATTATAAGAACAGAGACCTCTTCTTTTAAAATTAGGCCTTTGTGTATTAGAAGAGCCCGAATTAATCGTGCATGCCGCCATTATTAATAGAAAATAATCTACTGGATTTATAAATTTGACTTGACACTATTACTGCCTGTCTTTATTGCAATAGGGACTTATGGCAATAAAGCCAGGCAGTAATAGTGCCGGGCACTATTCTGACAGTTTTCCACTGAAAACTGATAGTTGATAAAAAAACAACAATTTTTGATGGCTAAGCGGCAATAGAAAGATTTTGTTTCTCTTGTATTTTTCCGTGGGCAGCTCGAAAGCTGTACACCTACGCTGCCGTCCTTAGTAAGACTCACCTATCTGCAAAAAACTCAAAAATGAGAGGACCGAAAATGTCTTCAAATAGGTTACTTTCATCTGTTTTTTAAGAAAGATACCAACATTTTTGTTCGGAAGTATTATATTTTGAAAAACAAAAAAAAATATTACTATGTACTTAGCAAGCATTTAAACTTCAAACTCGCTTTTCTCGAAATAAGTGAAAACGTAGATAGGTGGGTCTTACTAAGGACGGCAGTACGGGGGTCGAAGCTCTAATGGACACTTATTAAGTTTCGTTCTTAAGGGACTCTTAGGAACACTGTATGGTAAATGCGACACTTCTGCAAAGCTACAGAGACGGTATATGAATCTCATCTTCATCTTAGGATATTGGTAAGTGAAATAAATAAATAATGCCTGCGATACCGTATGCTTTCACCTACTAGAGTAAAAACAAAAGGCAGGCAGATAAACGAAAAACAGTACTCATGACCGTGACACAATTTGTCCCTCAGGTCGGGTTAATGCATATTGCATTTTTTCCGCTGTCACGAAAAATTGTTGTTTTTTTTATTCACGGCACGGAACTGTAACATGTTACAGTTCCGTGATTCACGGGTACTAAACTTTACGTTTCTGACAGTTGATCTTTCAAAATTGACATATCAAAGTCGAATTTATAAATTTCGTCGCTTATTTTCCATTAATAATGGCGGCATTATTAATTCCGGCTCTTCCTGGTTTTATTGCAATAAGTCCCTAATAGTTAGAACATATTATTTCAAAAGGCTTTCCGTTTTCGGTCTAGAAGAAAATCATATTACTTTTTGGCAACAGACCATTTCCCCCTAATTTGACCCCGCTGAATCCGAATATCTCTATTGCCAACTCGAGAAATCGACAGGGACGGAGAAAATCCCCCCCAAACCCCCAAAAACCTGTTTTTTTTCAGTTTTAAGCAATTTTCTCGAAAACTAACCTTTTTATCAAAAATTGCAAGGAACAGTTTTTTGTGGAGAACAAAATTCCCTTTCCAACGATGTATTGGTCAGTAAGGTTAGGAAAAGCAAGTAGCTCTTTAGTGGCGTACGTAAGTTTTTCAAAATTTTCTCAAAAACTACACTTTTTAGGAAAAAATATGTAGCATACTTTATTGTAGAACATAACATTTTCTTTTAAAAACGTTATTAAAATGTCGCGTTGTTGCCATATTTAAGGCTTCAGGGGCGTACTAATATAAACTTATTTTCAAAAATAACTGAAATAATCAGTTTCTCTTGCATATTTAAATATCTTTTCTAACTAAGATTTTCAGAAAAAAATGTGCCTTTATTCTTTATTGAGGATAAGAAAATTTCTTTTTAAATGATATATTACAAAGTGAGCTTAATGTTATGACAAATACTTCAAAAAGGTTCGTAATTTATACCTACTAAAATAAAATGTTTCCAAATTAAAATAAACTGTTTTTTGATTAGATTAGATATTTTGATTTATCTGAATAAGTTCTTTAAAGCAAAAAAACACCGGTTGTTATAAGGGGAGGGGACATAGGGGCCATGGCCCCCCCTAAGCAATATTTTTGTGCAGAAAATAACAGTAGTAACTTTGACACAGGTGTTTTTGGTTATTTTTTTAAGCATATGGAACTAAAAATAAAGTGGTGAATCTTATGCAACGGTTTGGGGGGGGGGCATAATCATAATTAGGTACTCATTGGGATCAACAACCAACCTGTCAACCTGTTAGGAAGAGTTTGATATTTTTTTGCCTTATACTTATGCAATTTACGGACGCCCCTGGAGAGTTTCCTATACTATGGGTCACATTTTGTGACACACTGTTTAAAAGGACATTTTATTATCGGGCCCGCCGCCGAAGCCATAAAAGGTCGAAAGTACAAAAGGTCGAAAAAGAATCGACAAAACAAAATATTAAAAATACAAATTTACCGTATCAAGTCGAATTGACCTGTCCAGTCGATGTGGACCCGCGGCCGTACTTTCGATCTTTTGTACTTTCGACCTTTTGTACTTTCGACCTTTTGAACTTTCGACCTTTTGTTTTTAGATCTTTTGTACTTTCGACCTCTTGTATTTTCGACCTTTTGTACTTTTGACCTTATTTTTTCGACCTTTTGTACTTTCGACCTTTTGTACTTTCGACTTTTTATCCGCCGGTCTTTATTATCCACCGAAAAGCTAATAAGACACAAATTTGATTAGTTTGGATTGATCTTAAATAATTTCTTGAAATTAAGAACACCACTGGAGCGGTAAATATAAAATAAGTTCCACTTTGTTATACATCGTTTGAAAGGAAATTTTATTGGCTATGACGAAGTATAAAACACATTTTTTGATAAAGAGCTTGGTTTTTAAGAAAATTGAATAAAACGTATGAAAAACATGTTTTTTTTAATGATTTGTTGAAATCACCCCCATTGACGGACTTCGCTGGAGAGTTTGCTATAAGTCAAACCCCACCGAGTTTCACATTTTTAAAAAGGGAATTTTCCTGTCTACAAAAAAGTGTAGAACAAGTTTTTATATGTTAAGCTTAGTTTTTGAGAAAATTAGATAAAACCTGTAACAAAAATGGTTTATTTTCTGTTTTTTTTAAATTAATTTAATTTACGGATGCCCCTGAAGTTTTATTTATAAAACCGATTTAATCATGTTATACGTCATTTTGAAGGAAATTTTATTGATTATACCAAAATGTAATACATGGTTTTCTGTAGATATTAGTTTATAAAAAAATTAAATAAATCTTGGAAAAAACATAGGTATTTTTTCAACTTGTTTTAATAACTTCAATTAACGGACGCCGCTGTAGAGCTTGTTATTAGTCTAACTTTATTAAGTTATACCATGTTGAAAAGGGAATTTTATTGTCTACTATAAAGTATATTACAAATTTTTCTCTTAGAAGCTTAGTTTTTAAGAAAATTTGAAAAAACCTCAAACTTTCAGATTTTGGGGGGTCTGGGGGGTTTTTTGAGGGTTTTGCAGCCATTTAAAAATTTTTTTATTATTTTTTAATTATACAAATATATATTTTGAATGTACACCTGTGACAATTTGGGCTTTCCAGCGGCAATTTAAAATTCCGGCGCCATTTTGAATATCTCAGCCCCTGTCAACCCACATAGCACAATCACGTGTTTAACACGTAAAAAAGGCGTGAGAAAAAAAAAACGTTGATTTTAAAAGCTGCTAGAAAAAAACATTTATTTCATATATGAAAACAAGCTTAATAGGTCATTCATTAACGTTATAAAAAATAACGTTGCTAAAAACTGCGTTTTAATAACGCCTTTATCAAATTAAAACAGCAATGTTTTTACGTTAGTTTTAAGTGATTTTTATCAACGTTAAAATTACATTAGATTCACGCCTTTTCTACACGAATTTTAAAACGCGACTTGCATGGCTTTTCTACCGAATATTTTTGGGATTTTTCTAGCAGCATCGCCACCTATAGTCGGGATTTTTCACTTTGACAAAATCTATCAGGCAGTGCTTTCGCCTCTAAACTCCATAAACCTGTTAAGGGACTGATTCCTGAATCACGATCACGACGCATCTGTTATTAACCTGATAAAGACACATTAATATTCTGTGAAAGTGTTTACTGTCCATAAATCTTGTTTAGCTTTTAAAAAAAATTAATGTATATAGATAGATACATAGATACTTTGTCTTGCCTTGAGCGCCATCTTTAAAATTGTCTTAAAGTGTTGTAGTCTTAAACTAGTGAACTTTTATAACTTCCTTTCGCGTCTCTTTTAAGTTAAAAAAATGTTATTAAAAAAACGTGACCAAAAAAGACGCAGAAAGACAGTAGGTTTAAGAAGTTTTAATCTAGTGGCGTTTTAGAACATGTTGTGGAGGACTTTTCAAGTGTGAATTTGGTACATGAAAATAACGAGGGTAAAAAACACGTTATATACACAGCACCAGAAACTTCAGCAAAAAGTACATTTTTATAGCTTGATTTCTCCTTGTTTTTAAGTTATCTTTAAGCATGTAGATTAAACAAAATAAATATTACATGGTATGAGGTTGTTTTCAAGTAAAAAAAACTTTCTATTTTTGTTCACGTGAATTTAACGGTGATGTGATTTTTGTGCTATGTGGGAATATTTCGAGTTGGCAACAGGGATATTCGGATTCAGCGGGTTAAAATAGGGGGAATTGCCCATTTGCCAAAAAGTAATATAAAATGCTTCTAGAAAGTGGATTATCCCGAATCTTGCCTGAACTATAATCGACTTTATTCAATATTTTTAACCTGTAAAGCGGGGTCTACACATAACGTTTTACCTGACGTTTTACTTGATCAGGTAAAACGGATCAGGCAAAACCTTTCGTGTAGACAATAAAACGTACGTTTTGCCTGAACTGAACAGGACTGAAGTCGGACCTGTTGATCTGATCGGTAGAGGCTTTGTTTCCGGTAGGTCAGTTTTAGCTGCATTTCTTTGGGTAGTGCATACAATTTTAATTCCTTTCGAGTGCAACTTAGAAGTTGGTATACGAAACGTCCGACATTAGATAAGATAATTTTTTTGGAAATCAAACAGGTTATTGTCTTCCTCCACTAATTGTTAATTTGTTTTAAACAAATAGTCCAGACATGTTTCGTAAACAGAAACTTACATCTTCGGGGGACATTACCAAACTAAATCAGCACAACATTTTGAAAAACTGGTTAAAAAACTATGTTTAGCTACTTAAACGGTTGAGTCATAGACATTTAAAACAAAAAATATTATTGACAAAAGCAGTGCTTCCTCCATGGTGTATCAAAAGCTGATCTAAAAACGTACGTTAAAACTATCAAGTGTGTACGCTAGTCTTTCAACCGTCATACTTGACCCTTTTGACTGACAGGCAAGACGTAAGGTAAAATGTTAAGTCTAGACCGGGCTTTAGGAGGGGAATATAAGGTAGAACGAAGTTGTAAACTATTTTCTTTCTAGAAGTGTTATCAAAGGATAAATATTTATTTTTTAAATGCAAGCAATAATTATTGTTTATTTATTTAATTATTTACTTTATAAATTTAAGTATATATTTTTGAAAAAAGTGATAGTTTTTTATAAAACATATGAGGAGCAGATTTTCTATATGCATTTTGTCCATTTTTTGTTATTTTGGTAAATAAAAAAAAACTGCTATGCGTTTGACGTTTGACAAGAAATTAAAATTAATTACGTGAGACGTACCTAGGTATAATCCTTGAATGATTTTTCTTGTCAAACGCATAATAGCAGTTTTTTTTATTTACCAAAATTACAAAAAATGGACAAAATGCATACAGAAAGACTGCTCCTCATATGAAGAAAACTTACGCTTCTAAAATCCTTAGCTTCTTGTCTCAGTAAAAAAAATTAGTTTTGTAGAATTTTGTTTTTAAAGACCGCTTGACATGGAGCAATAAACATGCAGTTGCATGCAAAGTTAGGGTCCCTAGCATGATATGGGTTGTATAAACAAACAAGTATGTCTCATTCAGGGACACTAATCTTGCATGCAAGTCCCAGTTTATTGCTCTATGTCAAGCAGCCTTAAAGCAAAACAACTCAACACTACCTATAGGTACTACATTTTCATTTCAGTGTTACCCAAGCCAAAGGATAAATATTTATTTTTTAGATGCAAGCAATAATTGTTTATTTATTAAATTATTTACCTACTTTATAAATCTAAGTATGTTTTTGGAAGAAGTGATAATTTTTTATAAAACATAAGTTTTTTAGAATTTTGTTTTTAAAGCAAAATCACTCAATACTGTTTACTACATTTTCATTTCAGAAGTGCTATCAAGGGATAAATATTTATTTTTTAAATGCAAGCAATAATTGTTTATTTATTAAATTATTCACTTTAAATATCTAAGTATGTTTTTGGATGAAGCGATAGTTTTTATAAAACATGAAAAAAACTTACGCTTTTAAAATCCTCAGCTTCTTGTTTTAGTTAAAAAAAAGTTTTTTAGAACTTGTTTGAAAGCAAAATCACTCAACACTATGCCTACTACATTTTATCAAAAAAACTATTTAAACTATTGCTCATTCGCGTTTGTTAATTTGCAATTATCTAAAATTAGATAAACCGCGTATATATCTAGAGCGCGCAACTGAATACAATAATCACACAGTTCTAGATATCGCATCGCATACTAGATGCCGAGTGCGCACACTGCTGCGAAGTAAACATTTCTTAAACGTGGGCTTGCTGAAAGTATTTATGTCCCTTCCTAAAAAATCGATAAAAATGCGGCGTTGTCGTTATTTGTAAACAAACTCTAATTCTCAAGAGAGTGACCAATGGGCATAGATACTTATCTAATCAATGGCGTAGACTCAGGACCCTCCTTCAAAAAATTAATTGAAGGGGTAAGAATAAAATGGGTACAAGTGCATTTTTTTAAATTATGGGATAACTACGTTTCCCTAAAGTAAACCATGCTTTTTATGCGGATTTTATTCAGTAATCTTTTAGAAAAAAATGTCACAAATGCTTTTATGTAGAAAATGAAATTTTATCTTAAAGGTTGTTTAACAGAGAGTTATTAAATTTTATTTAGCTTTTTATTAAACACAAAGCTTTTCATATTTTTAAAAAATAAACACCTATTGTCGGTCATTTAGTTATCTTTTAAACGATGTATAATTTAGTCAGCCTAAATTTGTAATCGTAGCAAATATTCCCACTTTGCAGACGCCCCTGTGTGTTAGTGATAATTTAATACATTTTTCCTTGTAAAGCTTGTTTGAGCCTTGTTTGAGCAAATTGGATGAAAGATTATGATTATGACATTTTTCGCTATTATATTAAGCTACGATATTTATGATAATAGGGACTTATTGCAACAAAGCCATGCAGTACTTATGCCGGGCACTATTCTGACAGTTTCGCATTGAAAATTGACAGGTGATCTTTCAAAATTGACATACCAAAGTCGAATTTATAAATCCAAGTTTATTTTCTATTAATAATGGCAGCACTATTAATTCCGGCTTTTATAATACACAATGTTCTAATTTTGAAAGAAGACAGCTCTTCTTATAATGCAAAACTGTCAGAATAGTGCCCGGCCCAATCACTGCCTGGCTTTATTGCAATAAGTCCCTAATAAGCCTGTTTTAAAGGGCTTCTCTCGAATCCTAAATGTGATCGTAACCTGAAAAAGTAACACACTGTTTTGATATGGTTTGGTGTGGGCTCTGTTTTCTGGATAGTAAGATTTGAATTACTATAATTATTAAATCGAACACAGTAGGTACATGGTGCAAAATGAGCCCAGAATTGGGGGTGATAGGTACCAGATTAGATCCACTAAGGGCCGGTTTCTCAATAGAGTGTTAGCCCTGACCCGTGGGTTAAAAAAAGAGATGACTGTCATATTAACCACATGCCAAAAAAAGACAGCTATCAAAGATAACCCACGGGTCAGGGCTAACCCTCTATTAAGAAACTGGCCCTAAGGGTGCTAACCGCCATAACCGTAGAATTATTTAATCATAATCCACAAAAAAAGGTCACGATACTGTTTCAAATAGTACTTAACCTACCTGTGGTCAATCGTTTTTAAATAAGGACCTTTCAAGTGGTGAAAAACATCTGCTCGGTGGTCCGTTACCATACAGTGAAGATATTAGCACGGATCACCTAGGTAATCCGTGATATTAGGCTATAAAAGGTCGGTGAAGTCTCCAGAGTGAAGATTATTCATCATAGGAAGAGCAAAAGCCCCTTTAAGCCGGGTATTCATTACCGAGCCACGAGCCTTGAGCCTCGAACAATTTGGTAATGTAGACGTGAAAAAGGTATGATCACAGCGCGCAACAAGCCATTCGCGACGAGCCAATGAGCGGTCGTCGTTCAATGCGCTTCAAATAAAAAAAAATACCATGAATGATGAAAAAGTATTGTCTATTTGAAAATTACAGGAATAGACCTGTTATATTGGATCCAAAAAACACAGACTATTTAAAAAACATTTAAAAGAAGATGCGTGGTTTATATGTTACTAGCCTAAAACAAAATGGCTTTGCCAGTAAGCCCGACCAGTGGCGGATCCAGGATGTCCGAGGGGGAGGGGCCAAGGAGGGAAAAAAACACAAAATATTCTTTTTGCGGGATTTAATAAGAATTAGCTTTAAAGTTTACTACTATGTGCAAATAAAATGTGCAAATAAAATGTGCCGCAGGCGAAAATTTGAGTAAAATCAGTTAAATTTAATAAAAAAAAAATTGCGGCTTATGCATTGGTTATTTTTTTTTCTGGAATTAAAAATTATAAGTTTTATGTCACGGAGGGGGGAGGGCCAGGCCCCTCTGCCCCCCCCCTTGTTTCGCCACTGAGCCCGACTCGCACAAGCAGCAGCGTAAAAAAAATTGCCTGAACCAGACAAAATAACCCAGAGAACATGTATAAGTATTAGGTCATTATTGAAAAAGGGTACCCCTTTCATGTTACCATCCAAAATTAAATTAGTGTTTAGTATATTAGTTATTTTTCTTGTACAAATAAAATTGCCTCCAATATTACTCTTAAGCACTACATTTAGTTTGATGCTGAAGTTGCTATTTGTTGTTAACATTTGTGTAAGACTGGCCCAAACGTCATACTCCGTTATCATAACCGGATAGACGTTTGCAATCACTAGAATAAAAAAACCTAATATATCATACGAATTTCAACAACCGTTATCAGTATAACATTTTTTTTAAACGTGCACCCTGGAAGAGCGTCATTACCGTTATCAGTATAACATTTTAAGCTCGTACCCCGGAAGAGCGTCATTACCGTTGTCAGTCTGTAATTCCTATATATCTACCGCTAGAGGTGTCTTAAGCGAGCGTGCACGAATTGTTCGTATTCCTTCAACATCTCTCAATACAGAGATCGCAACGCCCGAGTAAAGCCACATCTGTTATATAAAGTTTTTAGCGTTAATGCGTGCATTGGTTAAGCTTGTCCGATCATAAGTTGTAAATACCGTTGTTAGTATAGTGAGGTAAATAAAATATATTTATTTTTCATTTTATATATATTTTATGTACAAAATTTCTTGTACAAGTAAAATTGCTTCCAATATTGCCCTAAAGCACTACATTTAGTTTGATGCTAAAGTTGCTATTTATTGCTAATATTTGTGGAAGACTGGCCCACTGGCATCCACTAAAACAAAGTAACCTACTGTATCATACGAATTCAATATTATATTGCCCTATAATTCTAGTTTAATGTTATGTATATATATATATATATATATATATATATATATATATATATATATATATAATAAGTATGTATCGCCGTTTGTTAAATGCAAATATTATTCTTAATTTTTTTTAGAAAATAACATTTTATACGCCTACCCTGGTAGTGTCATTACTGCTATCATTTTGTAATTTCTAAATATCTACCGCTAGAGGCGCTTTAAGCGAGCGCGCGCGAATTGTTCTTATTCCTTCAACATCTCTCAATACAGATCGCAACGCCTGAATAAAGCCATATCTGTTCTGTGCAGTTTTTAGCATTAATACGTGGATACTGGATAGGTTAGCTTGTCCAATCATAAGTGGTAATTACCGTTATCAGTAAAGTGAGGTAAACAAAATATATTTATTTTCCATTTTATATTACAAAATTTATTACCTAGAAAAAAAAAGCAAAAACTCTTTTTACAAAACAAGCGGAGCGATAAAACATACGTATAATCATTTTCGTTATCATCATTGTCAATTTTAATTTAAAGTAATATGCTCACAGAAAACGTATATGGGATGCCATTATGAGTATTTAAAGTAAATTTTTCAAAAAATCCTTGAACACATTATTTTTATTTTCTTAAAATATTTATATCTATCGACTCCTAGTTGGGGTAGCTTTGACCTCTTGACTTTAGAGAGGGAAAGTCGGTCAAGTGATACCTGGTTTAAAAGAGTTTTTTCTATTCCTTTACAGCATTGATATTATTTCAAAAATTAATAGATTAGTTTTTGAGATATTCGCAATTTAAGTAAAAAAGTAAGACTGGCAGCTTACTATTTTCTTACAAGTAAACTATTACAAATAGCCTTAGCAATTTTTTTTTAAATGTTTTTTTTATTTAAAAAATGTATTTATGTAGGTAAACTTTTTCAAGAGATGTGTATTTATGTCTCAAATTTACTGGGTACTTTCTTTTAATTTAAGGTTTCGATATCGCGCTGCGAGCCCCGAACAATGCCGTCCACATTAGCGAATAGATCGCGTTCGTTGATCGATGCTCGTGGTTCGTTAATGAGTACCCGGCTTAACAAATATTTATTGTTTTCCCGACTGCTCGCGTCGCGCCGGTGCCCCTCCGAACAAAAATCCTGGATCCGCCACTGGTAATTAGTAGGTAAATAAAGTGGCTCTGCTACAGAAAAGCGCCTTACAGAATAGCGCTGCTACAAAATAGCGCGCATCAATATGGCGCTGCTACAAAATAAAATTCAATTCATTTACTTTTTAAAGATAGCACCGAAAAAAGTTTTAAAAAAATATTTAATATGTTGATATTTAGATCAGCCGTTGTTGACATCTGCATTTTAAAAACCTAATTATATTCATGAACCGAATAGCAACATCCTTATTGTTTATTCAGGTTTTTAAAATACAAATATTTCATAACGGCTGGGCCAAATGTCAACATACTACAATATATTTTTAAAATCAAAAAAATAAGCCCTATCGATTAGAAAAAATAAATACTTAAAAAAACCCAAATGTCAAAAAATTGACACGTGTGTGATTTTATTTTTTACGTACATCAGATTCTGATGACTCAGGAAACATCCTTCAAAAAAGCTAATTTAAACGATACTGTCAGATGAATATTAACGGAGATAGCTATTGAGTAAAATATATATGTCAACATTTTTGAGAATTCTGTGGCTTTTATAACGAGCTGTCTTGTTTTGCCCGGTTTTTTTTGTTAACTTTCGAAAAAACCAAAATGCTTTTTCTTTACTTTTTCCGCCGCCATCTTTAAAATGTAAATGAGTTAATTTTTTTTTCCTAAAATTGATTTTATTTCTCCTAAAACAGGAAATTCATTTTTTTTTCTTAACTTTGGCAGCCTCCATTTTGGGCTCTGAAGCCGGTAAACCGCGAATCCTCGAATAAAAACTTAGCTTTGAGTGTTACGTACCACCATGCGAAACATTAAAAAAAATATATCCTTTTGCAGCTTTTTCTGAAAATACCCTACAAATTTACTAAACGACAGAAACCCCTAAGAAAGGCCACGAAAATATAACCAATGAATAAAATAATTTTTGTAAAACTATTTTTAATATAGTAGGTAATAAATATTCGACAACAGCAGGGCGTCTCAAATTTTGTTGAACCGAACCCCCCGCCCAAATTCTTAGTGCGGCACTGATTCTTTGTTATTTGAAAGGTTCACCCATTGTTTTGGTTCCATAGGACCGTATCAACTTTAATTCATCTATTTAGAAATACATTATTAACCAAGCGAACCAATTTAAAATTTTTTATTTATCTATTTATGTACAGGGTGATGCATATTAGGCAATTTGCAAAAAAATTTAAAATCAGTGTTTTTGATAAATAAAAAACTGAAATCCAAATTTTTTATCCTTTGTATAAAAATAAAGAATGACCTTAAAAATATTTAAAATATATTTTTACCCAACTGCAACACGGCGAAAGGAAGGGCAATGTTTTTCGATTGAGATGTAATAGTTATGTATGTAAGTAGTAAATATGTATGTTTGTGTCACGCTACAGGCTAAACGGCTAAAGCGATTTTGACAAAAAAGGTGTCTTTGAATTGCTACTGATCCCGAAGGTGCTATAGGCTATATTTCTTTAAACAGGAATCAACATGGCGGTCTTCAGACGCCATTTTGTCCCATGATGTAGGCATACAAATTATCTAAATTTCAGGCCATTTTAATGAAATTCCTTTGATCACCCATTGCAAATGTCCTCTTATTTGGTTAAGTTACTTTGTAGTCCTCCCTGCTCCCACCCATCTCCCCTCCTGTCATTCCCCCACCCCTTTTAATAATCAAATTCGCATAATTTTATTAAATATAGGGCGATTTCAAAAATTATTTCTACATACGCTCCCCCCCCCCGCCTCTCCCCCTCTCCTCCCCGCCCTCCTCATTAGTAATAGTTGTAGCTATAACTTTCACAAATATAAAGCAATTTCAAAAGTTCTTTCTGCACACGCTTTAAGACTTCTTTTCCAACATCATTTTACTAGTTTCCCCCTCCCTCTCTCTCTCTCTTCTCCCGACCCTCCTTATTAGTAATAGTTGTAGCTATACCTTTCACAAATATACAGCGATTTCAAAAATTCTTTCTGCACATGCTTTAAGGCTTTTTTTCCAACATGATTTTACTAGTTTCCTCCTCCCTCTCCCTTTCTTCTCCCCACCCTCCTTATTAGTAATAGTTGTAGCTATACCTTTTATAAATATAGATATTTCAAAAATTCTTTCTGCACACGGTTTTAGATTTTTTTCGACACCTTTTTACTAATTCCCTCCTCCCTCTCTCCTCCCCCACCTTCACTGGTGACACTGTTCGCGTCCGTAGATAATCTACACTTACTTAGTATATAGTTGGAAATTAAAAAAAATTTAAATAAAAAAAACACCCAACTGCTAAATTTTCTTGTAACTACTAGTCGCAGTTGGGTACAATATTACCCAATAACCTGATTCATGAAATACAAAACTGTATAATTTCGTAAAAAGTACACTTTGGACATCAAAACTAAAAGGTGCATGTCGTACATTATTATAGGTATACCTATCAATTTTGTACCCAACTGCGACTACTAGTTACAAGTAAATTTAGCAGGGGGGGATCAGGTATTACAAAAATACTAGAATGACACTTAAACATCTTCTCTTTTAAAAAATAAATATTTTTAATTTGTTTTTAATAAATGCATTTTTGATCTGTTTGTTGTGTCATCTCATCTCAAAAATATTAATAATTGTTGATAAATATAATTATTCTTCTGCTAATATTTATTTACTTGTCTGCTAGTGGTTCAGTAAATAGAGGAAAATTACTACATACTGTTAAATTAAATTTGTTTACATAGTTTACAATTCTAACAAATGATTCCAATAATTATTTTGGAAGGGTAAACAATTAAAAATATATATATACAGGGTGCAATTTATGTGATGCATGATGCGCCAAACTTATAAGGGGCTGTACGAGAATAAAGTGAAAAGTAGACAAAACCTTTTGATCAAAAGTTTTTCGTTTCGGAGTTTCAACATTTGTCAAGTTTGAATCAAAAGTTTTTTGTTTCCAAGTTTAACATATGTCCAGTTTGAAGAGTGGGGGTAAACTGCCCATGGAGCAATAAGTCTTTGTGTGATGTTTGTAGACAAAGATTGAATAGAAATAAAATTTCGGACTTCCATTGTCTTTATTTATTTTAAACACGACGTTTCGGTTAGTAAGTATCTCTAACCTTTTTAATCCTACGACGTCTGTTTTCCTTAAGGAGTGGTATCTATATGTTTGGTATGTCCGTGCTTGGTTAACTGAAAACTTATTTATTTTTTATTATAAACGCAGCTTCAATAAACTTTCGTTTTCGCCAATGCGACTCCTTGTGCCAAACTTTAGCTTCCGGATGGCACTACCTTTCTCCTCCCGGACATTTTTCCACAAACCCCACATGTTTTGCGTGGATTATTTTCCATTTTTCACAGAAAAAAACATAATTTTACACGATAAACGCAAAACACCGCAAAATGTAAACAAACAACAAATATGGCGTCCACCTACACAGCAGCTGAGTATCTAAATAAGAAAATACACGCATTGAAAATTCGTGTCTGCAAACTTAAATTTGCCATTGTTTCACTTTTAGATTTATTGTATTTATGCTCTAACGTACACTCCATATCATAATCTTTGAGCTAACTTTTTGACACTCATCAGCTGTTTACCATAACAAATAGCATAGGCCAACGAAAAAAAGTGGTAAAAAGTTGTCTCAAAAATAATGATAAGTCGATGAAACTAAGGTCACTATATAACGAAGTTCCTTCTAAGAAGGAACTTCGTTATACAGTGACCTTAGATGAAACAACCAATCAAATTCTTGCGCAACACACTAATGACTAATAAATGCTACATGGGTGTGAAATTTAAAAATGACAGGAATTTGAAAATGTCAAAAAATTTTGTTAATCATTGTTATCAAAAATTTTTCCTGGCGATTTTTCCAAAAATTATAATAGTATCTACAGCTTGACAAAGTCAATCTGACACAGCGCATGTGCGGCGCATGTCGGGAAATTTGAGCACTAAATAAAAATATAATATATGCATAAATTTTTGAAATGGCGTTGGATAATATTTTATTGAAAATTTATACAAATTAATATTATCAGCTGAATTTTTCAGGGTGGTGGCCTGTATTTTTTTGATGGCCTTGATGAGTCATTAAATAAAAACATTCAACATCATTTTTATTGTCATTTTTTCAGAAAAAAGTGTTTTATAAATTATAATCTTTAAGTAATTTTTGCGTGCTAAAAAATGTCCAATCGAAAAAAACCGGCGGGGCCGGTAAGTAAAACTTTTAAAAAAATTTAAAATATTTTTTTGCATTACAAGTCTATTTAAATTTTGTGTGGCCTAAACTTGTGTTTGTATAAAACAAAATTATTATTTTTCCAATCCTATCAGAAAAGCATTGTAACATCCGGTAGCATGGGCGTACATAACTTTCAATTTAGGGGGAGGGAGGGGCAAATGTAAAAGCTTAAAATAGAATATACTACTACTATGTCGGTTTAGAACGTTTTTCTACGTTGTCCGACGCCTGTTCTCCACCTTCTTCGATCCTGACAATCATCTTCTGTCAGATTTTTTTGACTCATTGATCTTTGGATTGACTGTTGCCAGCCATTCTAGGACCTGCTTTGGTAATCTTTCATCGTTCATCCGTTGTACATGGCCGTACCATATCAGTTGCCTTTTAGTGATGTCATCCGTTATGCTTCCCTCGATTTCCATTCTTTTTTTTTATGATCTCATTTCTTATGTGATCTATTTCTCATTTCTTATTGCATCCATTTCGACACTTTCCATTTTTGTTTTGTATTTTTGTGTTACGCGACAAGTCTCTATTCCAAACAACAGCGTGCTTTTCACGATTCTTTCATATATGTTGAATTTTACATTCTCTTTTATCTCTCCATAAAATACTGTTAAGACATCTAATAACCTTTTTTTTCTACTATTGTTTTTTGACACCCAAGTATACATACTCATTGCATGGAGATATTGTTTGTCCATTGTCTAGTTCCAACTCACTGGCTTCGTTTCCAATACATAAGTACTGTGTCTTGTCCACGTTCACTGTTAATCTCCATTTTTGGTATTCTTCCGTTAATTTTCTCATCAAATACTCCATGTCTTTTTTATCATTAGCTACAATTACTTGGTCGTCAGCAAACTGTAGTGTGTATATGGTAAATCGGTCGTTAAATTGTATTCCCATGCCGTGCACTTTACGTTTCCAGTTTTTTTGAGCTACTACTATCTATAAAATATATATTTATTGAAATAAACAAAATAAAACTTCCGTACTTGTTGCCAACATTGCCTGAATAGGTATATCTATCGATGTAATGTTCAGTCGGCGACATACACGAGCAACAGAATGTTTCCGGCAAATGTTGCTCGGACAAAGTGCTTTTTTTAATATTGTAGATAGCTTCGGAGAACCCTGATTTATTTAGTTGTTTCTACTATAATTCGTCCCCTGTCTCACGTACCGACGTAGCTAACAAAAATCCGAGAAATGAGATACGCTACGAAAATGTTTCCCATAAGTACGACTTTTTGCTCACGAAGTGGCGTAACCATAATATCTCTAGCGATAGGGACTTTCCATCCAGTCAGAATCAAACGCAAGTTTAAGCAAGGTTAAAGCATTTTTAAACAAACACAAACAACCAAGTACTTAGCCAGGAATCGAACCCGGACCGCCGGTGTTGAAAACAAACATTGCTACCACTACACCACGACGGCGACAGTCCCAGTATAAATATTAAAAAAATCCAGCGATAGCACGGCAGTAGAGTTGTTTATGTCCGACGTATCTACCAATTTTAATACAGCTGATTTTTTAATTTTCGCTCTTTTGAGAAATTCATTAAATGCTAGTTACGTCGGTACGTGGGAGTGGGCGTAAAACTTCCGAACTAAAGAAAATTTTACATTTTACAAACAAACATATTATGGGTTTTGAAAGAATATTATGAGGTAGATATTACGTTAGCGGCAAATTTCAAAAGTTTTCTTTATATCAATCAATGAATTTATAAAGACATCAAAGCAGGCATAATGCAATGGGAAGGCAATCGTATAATATGTAAGACAATGATTGAAACAAAAATTTATGTGAATAACTATTGAACCGATTCCAATTAATGTTACCTCGTTGGACACGGCCAAGACCGATCTTTTGTTTGAATTTAAAAAAAAACCAAGAATAAACCAGCGTTTTTTAAATATCGTATGTGATATTTGGAGAGCAACAAATCGAAGCGACCATCGCTATAATCCTTTTTATTTAATTGAAATCGGTTCGGTATGCCTGAATTTATAAGGGATGGGATGTAGAAAGAATTTGCAAGGCAATCGTATGATCTGCAAAACAATGGTTTAACCAAAAATTATTTTTTTGGAAATCACTATACCGATTTTATTTAAACGTACTTTGTGCGTTGCGAAAATGGAGATTTTCTAGCAATTCAGAAACAAATTAAAAAAGATTCCGGAACACAAGAATATATGAGCATATTTGAAGGATCAGATTTGAATCTGTGAGTCATCTTTTTTCCACACAGATTCCTTCTCAAAGACCTGATCAATTCCTTGCAGATTGCTTTTTATTCCATTAAAATGGATGCTATAGTCCAAAAGTTGTAGTAAAAACTAGAGGCCCTCGATACATTTGACTGGTGTAAAACAATTGTCAAATATATCGAGGGCCTCTAGTAAACATATTGTTCGGTATTTTTGACCCACCCGGCATATGACAAAGTATTACTGATTAATTTTGAAAAAACCGCATCTCGTCGTCCAGATGTCAAAACCTCGTATCTCAATATGAGTTTCATTAAGAATATGAATTCATATTCCAACGATTTCAAAACCTAGTAACTTGATTAGGTAATAAAGAGCATGGGCTGCGCTAAATATATATTCCTCGTATCTCGCAACCGGAATAAGTCAGTCAAAACCTCATATTTTTCATATCCTGAAAATTTTGCTTTTTGAAATACGAGGTTTTAACATCTGAGCAACGATCTGATTATTACTGTATTCCGATTATTATTTACTATTAGTTCTACCAATATTTTTACACAATTAAGTGATTCATGTTTATTTTTTAATTAATAAATCAGCCATTAAATAAGTGGATCCATGACGGATCTGATACCTTCCTAGCTAGCCTTGAAAACAGTTTTTTTTGTAAATATCTCAGAAACGAGAAGTTTTTGGATATAACACAAATTATTGAGAAGATTGTGGCCTACTATATTCAGAAAACTGCATATGGATACCATGCGCCGGCGCCGCATTTATGGATTTTGACCAAAATCTAATCAGCGCGTTACAGTGTCGAACAGTATTTTACCTAAAAATTTTATGAAAATCGGTTTAGCGGTTTAAGAGCTATCGCGTTACGGACAGACACACACACACACACGCAGACAGACATCAGGACGATGCTAAGAAAAGTCCAAATACACCCAAATAACACATTTCTCAAAAAAAAAATTCCTTAAAAATAATACCTTCTGTAGGTGCGGGCTAGGAAGGTAAAAAAATAAACTAAATTACGGTGGATATAAACTTAGTAAGTTTTGGTATAGTTTTGCATTCTTTTGGTCTTAAAATTATACTCCATCCACTTTTTATCCGGGTAAATTGTTTGATTTTTTTTCTATTTTAATTTTGCTTATTAAATAAAAAAAAAATTAAATAAAAAAAAATTTAAATAAAAAAAACACCCAACTGCTAAATTTACTTGTAAATACTAGTCGCAGTTGGGTACAAAATTGATAGGTATACCTATAATCAGTGGCGTATCCACGATTTCCGGGGGGAGGGGCCAAAGTGACAGCAAACATCAAAAAAATTTTTTTTTGTGGTTTTTGATAGAAATTGAGGTGTGAAATTTAGTAGCTAAAGAAGATTAATAGCGCCGCACGCGAAATTTTTTAAAAAATAAGTAGAATTTGTGACCAATTTTAAATAAATGATGCTGCTAAACTAAAAAATAAGTTAATATGTTTGGGAGGGGGAGGGGGAGGGGCCCGGGCCCCTCTGCCCCCCCCCCTGGATCCGCCACTGCCTATAATGTACGACATGCTTCAACTTTTAGTTTTGATGCCCAAAGCGCACTTACGAAATTATACAGTTTTTTATTTTTATGAATCAGGTTATTGGGTAATTTTGTACCAAACTGCGACTAGTAGTAACAAGTAAATTTAGCAGTTGGGTGTTTTTTTTTATTTAAAATTTTTATGTAGTAGTAATCTGGTTTTGAAAAAAAAATCTGAAAGCGTATGCAAAAAGAATTTTTAAAATCGCCCTATATTTGATAAAATTATGCGAATATGGGTTTTGAATAGGGTGGGGGGGATGAAAGGAGGAGAAATGGGTAGGAGTAGAGAGGACTACAAAGTAACTACAGCAAATTCGAGGATATTTGCAATGAGTGATCAAAAGAGTTTCATTAAAATCGCCTGAAATTTAGATAATTTGTTAAGGCATACAAGCCTACTATCATGTGACAAAATGGCGTGAAGACCGCCGTTTTGATTGCTGTTTCAGAAAATATAGCCATCGGTTCAGTCATTTAGCATCTAGCGTGATACAAACATACATATTTAGGGGAGAGTGGGGTAAAGTGGAATAAAATTTAGTTTTTTCTAAATAAATCCAACTTTAATGAACATTTAAAAAAAAACTACGTCAAAAGATGGTTCAACATATCCGAAAAAAAGGACATAAATACCAGAAAATAACTTAAAGCTCAGAAACTACGGATATATAGATATTTAAAAAAATAATGTTTTTTATTCCGCTTTACCCCACTTATGGGGCAAAGTGGAACAGTAGGTGGGGTAAAGTGGAACATATGCCAATTATCTCAAATCTTTTATTCTCAATCCAAAATACCATGAACAATAAATGATTTACAAGTTCTTGTTCCTCGTCAGTCGTAAAGCATCTTTCCAATCTACCCAACCCTGCAGCAAAAGCCTCTTGAGTGTCGGAGTCAGTTTTGGCCCTCCGATATGACGTTTGCGATACGTTGGAAGTTGTCGCCGCTGCATGATAGCTTAATCGGTTTGTTCTAACTGCTAAAACTGCATCTACGATATCTTCTTCGTCCCAAGGATGTTGCTTTGATGTTTGTACGTAGTTTCTCACCATCTATAATAACAAAAATGAGTGAGGCAAAGTGGAATGCACCACATATTTTACATTTTCACAATATTATTTTGAACTTTTGAAAAAATACTTTTACACCATATTACTACCTCACAATATGGCATAATACAGTTTGTTTGTTAATTAAAATTTGGCAATTTATTATAATTTGGTGGGGAAAAGTTGAATGGCACACGTTCCACTTTGCCCCGTTTCACAATTTTTTTAAAAATAATGATTTAAAAAATAAATTGTTTGTTTTTAGGAATATTACACAATCAAAGAGTTAAATATGTTCCCTTATCTTGCAAAAAACTAATAAGTACATCTAAATCATAAAACAGCAAGTGGCTATAACAATTTATATCTGACGTATTTTAAACGAATAATATCCGTTTTTCCACCCGTTGTGATTGACACTCAACTGGTTGTCTGAGCGGGTTCCCGGCTTCGAGGGAAAGAAAGCATCGGTACACTTTCAGTTTTTGGGGGGTTAGCATTTCGTGCTTCTGCGCGGTATATCCGATTCCGCTTTGCCCCTCGTTCCACTTTGCCCCACTCTCCATACTTACATACATATCCCAATCGAAAAACATTGATTCGCCGTGCTGCAGTTGAGTAAAAAGGAGGAAATCACTAGTGCGACGTCAGACATCGCTTGGAAAACTAGCGAATTATCGTCGGTAAATTAGCCATTTATTGTCGGTAAATTAGCCATTTATTGTCGGTAAATTAGCCATTTTACATCAGAGAATATTTCTCTCATAACAACCAGCTTGCCTGCCGATGTTCACCAAAGACGTATTACTTATTTTAAAGTTAGTCAGTCGCAGTCTTAAAAGAAGAATATTTTTTTAGAGTCCCGAAGAAAGAGCAGCTAGGCTGCTCAAAGCCCGTCGCCGATTCAAGGCTGTGGTCAGAATGGTCTTGGCCAATTTGTTTTGGTTAGGCGACGTCGATGATATCCTGGGGGATAACGTGATGCTCAATATTCAAAGACTGACAAGAAAAAAGAAAATTAAACAAAGTACTTTAACCACAAAGGTATATTTAGAAATATTTTATCTAAAAATATCTTTCTTGCGAGGGACCTATGAATGTGTGTCTTAGTGGTTCTCATTGAATTGGCACTTTATATTTTAGACTATCGACAACAACTAAATCTGTAAATCCGTAAGTTATAATAAAGCTAATTTATTTAGGAAAAACTAGTTCTGACGAAACCCAAGGAAGAAAGAACTGAGGAAGACAAACATCTATTAAACAGGGCCATTGGAGGCCTTAAATGTTTCAGAAGATATCCACCAGTAAGCAAAAACTTTCTTCTCTAAAGGTTATAAATTACACTGGTCTGCAAAAAAACAAAAATTCTTGAGCCCTGGAATTATTTCCGCTGATTCTTATGTAAGACTACGCCCTGAATCCAAATATAGCTTGCGTTTACTTCTACCACCCACCATTTTTGAGGGAGCAGCCCTTTTACCTATTTTGATCATTTTTCGATAATAATGATAATATTATCCACATAAATTTAAATTTTTAAGTATAAAGAGAGTTATTTTAGTTTCAAACAATAATAAATACATGGGCGCACCCAGGGAGGGGTCCTTTGGGCCCGGCCCCGCCAAGCCTTAGTTTTTTTACATATATTCCATATATTTCATAAAAAAAACACAAAAAATAGCCTAAAATTCGACATCATGAGGCTTCGGCCCCCCCCCCCCCCCAAGAGGCGTTGGGCCCCCCAAGACATATTCCTGGGTGCGCCACTGATAAATAAGAGCTTTCGTACCTTCTCTTTGTGCTTGCTTTCCTTTTACACCCTGAGGTACAACCCTCTCGTTTCAAAAACTAGCAGTACTCCGCCAAAAAACCTGAAAACCTCTTTTCCAACTTAGCGATGTCTTGATGAAACCGTTCCCCGTATTCATCCGAGACTGCTCCTAAATTTTCAGGAAAGAAGTCCAGATGCGAGTGAAGGAAGTGCAATTTAAGGGACATGTTACATCCCATGGCATTGTACGCTAAGAGCAATTCCTCGACCTTAGCGACATAATCATCACTTTTATAGTTACCCAAAAAGTTGTTACATACCTTTTGGAATGCAAACCAAGCTCGTTTTTCTTTTTGATTCAGGTGTTCAATAAACGTCGAATCTTGAAAAAGTTGTCTAATCTGGGGCCCCACAAAAACACCTTCCTTGATTTTAGCCTCACTAAGACGAGGAAATTTAGTTTTCAAAAATATGAATGCGTCGCCTGTTTTGTCCAGTGCTTTTACAAACTGTTTGATCAATCCAATTTTGATGTGCAAAGGCGGCAAGTAAATATTATCTTGTGGGACTAATAAGGATCGTTGGCGACATTTTTCTGAACGGGAGTAAATCTTTCTCGCAAAGGCCAGTTCCGTACAATGTAATGTTTGTCCCGTGCTCGGCTGTCCCATTCACAAAGAAAGCAACAATATTTTATTTTTTTATTATAGTTTCTGCATGAGCGTATACAAGGGGGGGGGGAAAGGGGAACTATTTATTTTCCAACTTTTTAATATGTTAAAAAATAAAAGTGGAAAAAATTTCCAAAGCCCTCCCAGGCGATTTTTTGTCTACGCCAGTGGTTTCTGTATATATATATATATATATATATATATATATATATATACATTTATATACTACTATGTTGCTTTATACTTTGCTATAACGTTTATTACCTTTACCGTTAAGCTTTAAAATTTTATAAAAATAATTCGAAAATGCATATAAAACGGAAAAATCGACAGTGTCCATTTACTTTTATGTCCATTTATGCGAAACACCCTCCCCCCCTCTCCAAAATGACTTACCACGTTGCTACAAATATTAATGTTTAAGAACACTAAACTCTCCAGTCTCTCGAAAATGGGGGATGATGGGGAAAAATGGAGTTCATATTTGGATTCAGGAGGTCATTTTACATGAGAATCGGCAAGAATGGTGTCAGGGCCGATTTTCATGCCGACCAGTGTTATTTTTAAGTTTTGTTCGGTATATCAGTAACTATTCTGTAAAGTATGCCCAACTTCTTTTAAACGAACTCAAAGTGTGTCGTCTCGTTTTACTACTTAGAATCTTTGCAGTCTGCTCTTCTTTCCTCCTTCTATTTTTTCCTATTTATAGTTCTTCCAAGACGCTTATACTTTTGAACTCTCGTTATTTGAAAACTCCAGAAGGTTCATTGTAATTGGTTATGTTTTTAAAGAGAAAACTAAGTTGAGTTCTAGCTTCTTTATTTTTTTATTAAGTCTACGGACGCGTTTCGAAGTTTTTTATTACTTTATCATCAAGGCTGAGAAACATAAACTCCAATTTCTTCTTGAATGGCTGAAAAATCCAGGGTACTCAAGAATTTGAAAAATCAGCCTTGATGATGAAGTAATAAAAAACTTCGAGACGCGTCGGTAGACAAATAAAGAAGAACTTAGTTTTTTTTAAACATTTCTAATCTTGAACTTTCACCCTGTTGGGAGAGCCCATGTTAGTTCATTCATTTCGAATCTTGTGTGGGTCCGTTCCATAAAACATATTTGAGCTGTTTTCTTAGACGTCTGAATCTGAGCAATAAGTATTTCTTGGTCCGCGGTTTTTTTATTGAAAACACTTTTATCGAATCAAGCTTATCGAAGACATTTTTATTTGAAACTTTTTCATCGAATGACATTTTTATAAAAAATTTTTGTTTTGATTTACATTTATTTTTATCTAACAAAGTTTTTATCGAAAACCGTTGATAATTAATTTTATCGAATGACATTTTTATCAAATGATATTTTGATCAAAAACAATTTCATCGAAAACACTTTTATCTAATTACATTTCTATCAGAAACAATAACTAATTTTACTAATTGACCATGTGCCGAGGATAGTTGATTTTTGATCCAGTTAGGTGTGTATCCAAACTTGACCTAACCGGGCAGGTTAGGATACTAATCTAACCGGGGCAACAATCAACTATTCTCGGCCCCTGGTCCAACTCGGCCGAACAGGACTTGGTTGTGGTTTTGATATTTTATAGTTTTAATATTAGCCCGGCCTTTTCTTAGCCACTGTATTCGATAAAACTAAAACTAAAAATTCGTTAAATAAGTTTTTGATAAAAGTGTTTTGAATAAAATTGTTTTTGATCAAAATGATATTCGATAAAAATGCTTTCGATCAAAAATATTCGAGAAAAATGTAATTCGATAAAAATGATTTCGATAAACTTGATTTGATAAAACGGATTTCGATAAAAAACCGTAACCGGTATTTCTTGTCCTGCTTCCATTCCCTTATGGCGTATTCCATTGGGAAAATGAGTGCAGCACTAGTAGTGCACTGACACTAGCTTGTTGCCTTTAAAAATTTGCTCCGAGTACAGTTTCAATGGAAAGCGCGGGAGATGCAAAATCGCACGCCTATAAAAGTTAATAACCTCACTATTTATTGAGAATAATAGCGACCTACAGCAATACAGCCAGGCAGTAATTGTGCAGGGCACTATTCTGACAGTTTTCCATTGAAAGCTGTCAGTTGATCTTTCAAAATTGATGTATCAAAGTCGAATTAATAAATCCAGTTGTTTATTTTTCATTAATAATTGCGGCACTATTAATTCAAGCTATTATAATTCACAAAGGCCTAATTTTGTAAGAAGACGGCCGTCATTATAATACGAAACTGTCAGAATAGTGGCCGGCACAATTACTGCCTGGCTTTATTGCAATAAGTCCCTAATATACAGGATGTCCCAAATAAAAGCAACTACATGGGGATTTCGGAAACGGTAAGAGATACGAGTTTGTTTAAATAAGAACAACGTTGCGCGATTCTAAGCTTAATCAGATGCCGTATCAAAATTAAAAATATCTACAGAGGTTTTTAAAATATCAAGCAAAAACTAAAAATTGTGTTTTTTGAAAAATTGAAATATCGCCGCCATCTTGCAAAGAAATTTGGTAGTTTTCTATAAGCAACTACGGCCAATTGAATAACGTTAACAATTTTTTTCTAGGCCTTCTAGTTTTTTTTGAAATCATACTTCAATAAATAGAGCATAAAAGGGGCTTTTCAATCGTGTATAATAAGCCTATCTTTGGATGACGGAAAATGTGAATTTAAAAAAAAAATAGTTTTTCACTTAGTTAACTGTGAAACAAATCTTTAAGGCCCTTTTTTTAAAATTTTTCTCTGGGTAAGAAATAATACAATTTCGTAAAATCTATCTTTTATTTCTGAAACAAAAGTTTGCATTTATTATTTAATTTAAATAAGCAAATGTTCGAAAATTCCACCGTTGTTATTCATGCAAATCCTGCATCCATGAATTAGAGACATGCATGCATCTTTAACCTTTTGTTCAGGAGTTTTTTCTATGGCAGTGGCGCACCCAGGAATGTCTCTGAGGGGGGCCCGAGGCCTCTTGAGGGGCCCGAAGCCTCATGATGTGGAATTTTAAGCTATTTTTTGTGTTTGTTCATGAAATATGTAGAAAATATGTAAGAAAATCTAATGCTTGGGGGAGGGCCCCGAGCCCCCCCCCCCTGGGTGCGCCTATGCTATGGCTTAAACAGCGGCTGCCTAAAGTTCTTCTATCGTATTATGAGTAGTAGAATAAACTTTATCCTTTAAGTATCCCCAAATACAAAAATCAAGAGGCGTAAGTCCCGGCGAACGTGCAGGCCAGGCAACTGGACCTGGATTTCCGATCCAGTTATTTCCATGTTGCTGATTCAAATAGTCGGTTATGATTCTTGCATTATGTGGAGGTGCTCCATCTTGCTGGAACCACATGTTTGCTACATCTTAAAGAGGCAAATTTTCCAAAATTTGGTCAACGTTATTTTGTAGAATCTCTAAATATCGAGGTGCCGTCAAATTATTATGAAAAATGTTAAATAGTATGTGTCCGTTTGTGACTCCTAGCCATACATTCAAACCCCACCTAACTTGATGGTGCACCTCACGATTTAAGAACAAATTTTCATCGGCCCAGTACAAGTAGTTATGCCTGTTAAACACCCCGCAGTTTGTAAACCACAGAAGACCACGGTTCGGTCCGCTTTGCAGAAGACCACGGTTCGGTCCGCTTTGCAGACCAGAAGACTTTCTCCCCTGCTAAGCTCTGAGAAGTATTACAGGCACCTTAAACTGTGCGGCCAAACATTTTGATTAGTTCTTAGGTTTCACATAGATGGCGCTCTTAACAAAATATTGATTTGTATTTTGGAATCAATACTTAGGTTTTTGCAAAAAGGGCCAAGATTTCCATACTAAGCAAGAAGGTTGCAGTTGTAAATTAGCATAACCAATTTGGATAATATATGCTAATAACAGTTGCGACTTTCTTACAGAGTACTTAAAGACAAAATTAAAGATTTAAAAAATCAAACTTTAATTTTGCCTGTTTCTTGGTCCTTTTTATAGTCTGATTTTCCTTTATGGTGTTTTTGACAACTTTTACTAATTTCATCGTGTCAGACTATTTATTGATAATAAATTATGGTTTTCATAATTGTTTCCGAAAGCAACCACTGCAACTGAACTGTAAAAGTTGTCAATGTCTCATAAAGGAAATAAGTGACTAATTAATCCTTTTATTTAAACTTACTTAACTTTTTAAATAAAAGGAATACAAAAAGGATTGAAACTTGGTAAAAAATTTTTATTAATACAATTTACAAAATATACATGAATCTCAATGACACTTATTAATTAAGTAAGAGAGTTTGTAACAATAGTTAAATATTTTTACACATATATCACACCCTCAAAAAGCTCAAAAAATTAAATTGTTGGAAAATTGCAAAAAACTTTTGCGGTTACCATAAGAAGCTGTGGTAACTTAAAACTTTAAATATATTATTTTATTATTTGTAATTTGAATTGTGACTTTCTTTGACAATGTATCGATAGTGATTGACAAACCGCAAAAAGTAAAAATCCTAAAATTAAAATTTTGAGATGTGTCACTTTTGTTCTGAGGGTAGGATATGTGTTATAAAAATCTTGCCAGTTCGGTAACCATAACAAAATAAGGTTTGATTATTTACCCTTTTAATTATATGTTTATAGTGACTGGAAAAATTGTCAGCTATCTCTAGACGTTTTCAAATGATTGTCCTGCTCTGGTTGGCTAAATTTTTACTGTCAGTTACCACTCTTCGATAAAGCTTTTTGGCTTTTGGTGTCAGCTGTTTCTCTCTAGTCAAATTTACTGAACTAAGAATGGAGGATCGTCAACGCTTTTTCAATTCTGAAAAAAAATAAACATTACAATCATTAAAAACAGCACACCTTTGTAGATATATTTTTATTAATATCAAATATTGTATGGATATTTTATATGGATCTCCCTTAAGGCACCACTAAACCAGCAGTTCAGGGAAAATTGTTATGTATTAAAATCTGGCAAAATTTAAATACTACTACTATCATTGGTACCTATTTTGGTGAGAATTACTTGCATTTGGCTGCTTATTATTTGAGGGATTATTAAAGATTCATATTTTAGAGAATTCACTGAAACACAAATAAATATTTTTTCTTTATTCATGTATTATGCAACTTGTATCAAATATTCCTAATATATCATATATTATTATTGCATGTTAAATCCTTTTTTGCCTTTTTTTGGTTTGAACAACCTTAATACTTATTTTTTAATGTATTTTTATTTGCTAATTATAAACCTCGATATGAACCAATATTAAGTCCATAGACATCGTTAGGCAAACAATGTTAAGTCTGTATTAAGGTTGTTCAAACCAAAAAAAGTCAAACATAGTCTGCCTCTGGGGTACAGATATAGGGATCATTGATACATTAATTAGCAAACTGTCACACTAAAATCATTCAAAATCATTACATATTAAGCTATATATTATAATGCAAAAAAATATTAAAAAATGCGAGGGGTCATCAGCTTTCAACAGTACTGTACAAATTTCACAACAGTACCCGACAGTACCACGACAGGATCCAACAGTACTCGACAGTACACGACAGTACTCAACAGTACACCGACAGGACCCAACAGTACTCGACAATACACGACAGTACCCAACAGTACTCGACAGTACACGACAGTACCCAACAGTACTCAACAGTACACGACAGGACCCAACAGTACTCGACAGTACACGACAGTACCCAACAGTACACGACAGTACACGACAGTACCCAACAGTACACGACAGGACCCAACAGTACACGACAGTACCCAACAGTACACGACAGTACCTAACAGTACTCGACAGTACACGACAGGACCCAACAGTACACGACAGTACGTAACAGTACTCAACAGTACACGATAGAATCCAACAGTACGCGACACAACCCTCTTACCCGAAACAGTGGCGTAGATGCAAAACGACAGGATGACCTTTTTTTTTTTGTTTTTTTTTTTTTTTTTTTTTTTTGGAGACGGCGCGGTTCAAATTTCTACGGCGCGGTTCGGTTCATTCATTCATATATGAAACGTGCGAAGGCCCTATCGGCCTTCCCCAGGATGACCTTTTTTTTTGGTCGCAAGATTTGTGAGCGCGGCGCGGTTCCCCAAAGATGATGACCTTTTTTTTTTTTTTTTTGCTCGCATGTTTTTTGAGGGCGAGGCACGACGACAGTACTCAACAGGACCCAACAGTACACCGCCAGGACCCAACAGTACTCGACAGTACACGACAGTACTCAACAGTACACCGACAGGACCCAACAGTACTCGACAATACACGACAGTACCCAACAGTACTCGACAGTACACGACAGTACCCAACAGTACTCAACAGGACCCAACAGTACACGTCAGGACCCAAGTCCTGTTGGACGCTGTACAAAATTTTAGGGTGCCGATGACCCCTCGAAAAAATGTCATCTACATTTTTATTCAAAAATATTTTTAAAAAATGTATGAACTATCCCTAGTCTCCCCTATTTTATATATTTACCCATTTTTCTTAATTATACCTATAAACTAGCTAATTATGGTTTGCAAAAATATTTACCTTCTGTTTGAACAGAATGCTTCCTAATCCTTTGAAACGGTAATTAATGTTCACCTTTTTTTTAAAAGATTACCGAAATTACGCATTAGGTACAGAAATTACTAGCGGCCTAAAACTAATCCTGCTTTTAATCCACTAACCTGCATGTTTCTTCTGGATAAATGAATTCCAAGAATGCCCAAGCTGTAACCACTTTAATTTTTCACAAAAAAGTCTAAAAATATCCACAAAATAAAACATATTTTTAAAAATATATTTCAACCTCACCAAATTCACAAAGTCTGACTAGATTCTGCTAGATAATGGCTGTTGGGTGATCAACTTACTGATCTAACCCTTGAAGTCAAGTTACTCTCTCCTTCTATATACTAGAGAAAAAGACGCAATAACACTTTTTGATCATTGCTTTATTTTGTAATATCAAATGAATGGGAAGCATGTTAATTGTGCTGCCTACCCTTAGGGGCTCACTTGGGGCTGAGAAAAAAGCCAACTGCTGCCATCTATAATAAAAAAATTTTTTTTAAAACAATGTACGCGGCCAGAGGTTTATCGATTAAATACTTCTCAAGGATTTCATATAGAGTGAAACTGCTTAAACGAGTCAATATACGAGTCAATATGTTATGTTGTAAACCTGCTTTCATCGGACCACAGAACCTTAAGCGGAAATTGAGGGTTTTCTTGCGATTTTTGTATGAACCAATTGCAAAACAAGGTTTTTCTTTCTAAGTCACCATCTTGGAGTGCTTGACTAATATGTGTTGCATATGGATGATACTTAAATTTTTTAAGAATTCTTTGTGCAGTTGATTTGGGTACTTCAACATTATTTTCCAGTTCACCAAGGGAGATGCGAGGATTGTCAACGATACTTTGTAAAACCAGATCTTCAATATTTTTATCAGGTTGTCGATTCCGATTTTGTTTTTTAAAGGAACCATATTCAATTAAATTATTCCTAAGTATTCTGAAGATTGACAAACCTGGTTTGTTGTTCCAGCATTCTTATTACACAAAATATAACATTCATACATATCTACTTTCTCCCAATTTGGAAACCTTTTCATGTTAAATTTGATTGATAATGTGACTGAAAAAAAATCTTAAGTAATTTAGAAACTTTAAAACTCCAACAGATAAATCAAATAAATGACAAAGTTTTGATAGAGTTACGTCGGTATGACAACAAACGCAACTACGGCCTTTGTTTTACAGCCAACCAAGTGAAAAACAGTTTTTTAAATAAATTTACATTTTCCGTCATTCATAGGTTATTATACATGGCTGAAAAGATGTTTTAATGCTCTATTTAATGACGTATAAATTCAATATGGCGTTCATAAGAAATAACAAAGTTGGCCATGGTTTCAAAAGAACTAGAAGGCCTAGAAAAAAATTGTTAACGTCATTTAATTGGCCGTAGTTGTTTATACAAAACTACCAAATTTTATTAAATGTGTTTGCAAAATGGCGGTGATATTTTAATTTTTTTAGTTTTTCCTCGATATTTTAAAAACACCTGCAGATAATTTTAATTTTGATACAGCATCTGATTGGGCTTTGAATAGCGCAACTTTTTTCTCATTTAAACAAACTCGTATCTCATACCGTTTCCGAAATCCCCATGTAGTTGCTTTTATTTGGGACACCTTGTATATAATTCTCTTATTAGCCTACCCAGGAATATGTACCGGGAGGGTGGGGGTGGGAAAAGGGCGACGAGACCCTTGAGGCAGGCACGTTACCCAGATTAAACTTTTTTAATTCACAAGTACGAGAGTTGTCTTTTAAGTTAGCTGGAATAAGACAGTTGATAACTTTTAAAGACTTTATTGTTCCTCGAAGTATTCTGCACTTTTGCATGCGCTCAATCAAACCAGTTGTCAAAGTTGTAATTCCACTCGTTTGTTGGTACTATCAAAATTTCATTCTTGGAGGCGTCGACTGCTTCCTTTGGCGACTGAAATCTCTGACCACGCAGTCGATTCTTGATTTTTGGAAACTATAGAAATCGATTGTACTTAGATCGGGACTGTAGGGTGGTTCGGTTCATAATATATTATAATAAAAAGAGTAAAGAAGTTCCCAACTGATTTAACTACAACAGCTTTGGAAACTTTAACAAGGACAGCATTGAGGACAAAAAACACACAGACTCTCTCTGAGTGAATTTCAAGAAATCTTTTAGACAGCAATATATAAACTAAAACGAGCTATATTAAGGCTACTACTAATTACTATGTTCAAAATGTTGCAATAGAACTTGAATGAACAGCTCATGGGATTAAGTTCTTCTGCGGTTCAAATCGAATCATTAATATTATTTTAATCATATTTGTATGGTTTTGTAGCTATTCTAATGAAATAACATAAAGTCCTTGTTGCTCACATACAAATCAACAAAGAGGGAGAATGGATTTGCTAAGCCTTGTTACGATGCACCTGGGGGTATTGGTCACATTGGGAAATAACATCGACAAAACATGACTAGTAATAATATGAGATTGGCTTGAAATGTTCCTTGAAATGATTTTGATTTGATTAATTTAATCTTCATCGCTACTGCTACTCAGTAGAGCGGAAAATTCTCACAACCTTATCGACAATAGAGGACTGGGGCAACAAAAACCTTGTACAGTTCAACGCGCAGAAAACCCAAGCAGCACTGTTTTCAAAAAAGACCAGCACCGGTGAGCCAAACATCATGCTATCTGAAAGTGCTGTCACATTGCAGAGCCAGTTGAACATCTTAGGAGTCACTGCAGAGACCAACATGTCTTGGCACAGTCACGTGGCAGATATAGCTAAAAGGGCATCCCAAAAGCTTGGGGGGCTATTTCGTACAAGACATCTGTATACACCAAGCCAAGTACTGACACTCTACAAAGCCCAGATTCGACCAACTATGGGGTACTGCTCACATATATGGAGTGCGACACCCAAACATACCTTAATGCTTTTGAACACCGTGCAAAAACGAGCTATCAAGCTGATCAATGACCCCGCACTTACCCGTAGCTTGGATAGTCTCGAACATCGAAGAACTGTGGGCGATCTATCTCTCTTCTACAGGTATTATCACGGAAAATGCTCTAAAGAGTTGGCACGTATGATCCCCCTGGGAGTAACACCTACTAGGCGAACACGTCAAACAGACGGTAACCATCAATTTACTGTCAAAAGAGAGGCACCAAGAACCTCATTATATCAGAATTCATATCTATGGAGAACAGCATCGCTGTGGAATAAACTCCCTGCGACAGTTTTTCCTGAAGGTTACAACCTGAACCGTTTCAAAACCATTTCCGCGCACTTGCCGCTTCTCGAGCGTGATAGGGATCTCCTTGCGAGTGCGCGTAACCGTAAAAAAGAAAAAAGAACTTGTCATTTTCGTTTAAAATTAAACGGCAGGTAAAACTTTTTGGTACACACAAGTCCTCAGAGGCGGTGGTAAAAAAGATGTACTCAATGCAAAACTGAATTCAAACGTTCCCCAATGGAATACGAAAACTAAAAAAATTGTGTGTGCTTAAGACCACACGGCAGAAGTGTAAACTTCAACAAGGCGAAATCAATAATACGAAATACAAGATTTTTTGCGTCGTATATTGACAGAGTAATAACATTTACATAATTAAAATTGGGTATAAATTACTCAGGTTAATTTTGCTCTGAGCGGCCTTAATCTGCCTCATCTAAACCTGACTGACTTACATATCGGTAGAAAGGGAATTCTATTTTCTACAATAAAGTTTCGAAAACATTTTTTCCAGTTGGGCTTGGTTTCTAAGGGAATTGGATAAAACCTGTAAAAAAAATTAATTTGTTTGGTGAGTTGTAAAAATTGGTTTTAATTACGGACGCCTGTAAAGTTTTAATTTAAAGCTAAATATTACTTTGTGATACAGCGTTTAAAAGAAAATTTCATTGTCTACAATCGACTATGGAACATGATTTTTGATTCTTTGAAGGCTTGGTTTTTAAGATAATTGGGTAAAAGATGTGAACATGTGGTTTTTTAGATTTTTTTTTACATTTTCTCAATAAACGGACGCCGCTGGAAAGTTTGGTATTAGTCTGACGGCACTAGCTTGTACAATATTAAAAAGACAATTTCATTTTCTACAATAAAGTGTAAAATAATTTTTTCCCAGAAAGCGTAGTTTTTGAGAAAATTGGACAAAACTTGTTGGTTGGTAAGTTTAGTGATTTTTCAAAATTGATGTAATTTACGGACGGCCCTAATTTGTTTTAAATAAAAATAATCTTACCTTGTTATATATCAGTTTAAAAAAAAAATTCATTGTCTACAATTAACTATAGAACACAATTTTTAATAAAGAGCTTAGTTTTCAAGAAAATCGGGTAAATCATGTTGTTTAATGCTGCCAGTTATTTTTTCTTTATTGTTTTATTTTGAATTTTTGGGAAAACCTAACCTTAAAGTTTGTTTTGATATTTTTGGGCTTTCTGCAAAAACCTTCAAAAAAGAAAGTCCTGTTTGGGAAAAATTCCGATCAGGTGATAATTTCTCTCTTTGTTGAAAGTTATTTTCTTTTTGATCACCTGATCATTTTGTTAAAATCATTCGCGTTTTTTGCTCACGCTGGGAGTTTGAAGCGCCACCCTGTGTGTGACAGGGGAATGAAGACTTCACTTCCGCCAAAAAACTAAAAGAAGTCACACGTGTTTTCGGGTTGAAGACCGAAATTCCAGTACCAAGGAGGGGCGGTGCCGCCAGTGAAATTTTGGGACTGCTGCAGAATTACAGAAGGTAAGCTTCTAGCGTGTTGCCGATTTTTCCTTTGTTTTTTAGTTTAATAGACTCTGTTTTCCCAGGCGGGGCGAATTTAACTTTGGGGTTATTTTTTTGGGATATCTCTAGTTTTTCTCCCCTTCAGGGGTCAGATCTCTATTTGGTCCTTCAGACCCTTATGTTTTGAAAAAGCCCTTGGATTTTACCAAAAACATTCAACTAAAGGTAGACCCCGTATAGAAATCCTAAACTTCATCAGACACAAAAAGTATTATACTGGGGATTTCTTTCAAATTCGCAACAATGTTGCCAGTACTTTTATAACTTGTAATTTTGATGTAGGTACATAAGTAAAATGGTAACTAATAAAAATCAAAAGAATATTTTGTTATTGAATTCGGCTTACGTTTTGGATTGCTATACATGTACCTGTAATAGAATATGTTTACCATCCTATGTCAGAAAAGGATTGTTTTCATAGATTTTTTTTTAGATCTTATCATTGATAATGTTTTTCTATACAATTTAATTCTAGGTTGTAAGTATAACCTCTAGATATGTATGTATGCATGTCTGTCTGTGTGCCTATATGCACATATGTATATAAATGTTTGAAAAAAAGTTTTTTTTTTTAAGTTAGAATATGTTATCCAATAATCAATCGTTAAATTTTTGTTTACATAGGTACCTAAACTTAACAAAAATCATAAAACATTTGCTTTTAAGTCCCTGTTTTTATAGATCTATGTGGCGGTTTAAATCCTTATCTATTTTGAATTAAAAGGAAAGTATAAATTAGAAATAATCAGCTAAAGTTGGTTTTTTTTCGAAGATTGTTGATTGTCGATTTTTATAGAACGTACAACGATTAGCACAAAATTGCAATTTTTGTGCAGTCAACCAACTTGAGCTTGTTTTTTGCAGGAACACAAAATAACTAGCGGCGATATCCTGTAATGCAAACCATTTTTTTTAACTGCACATGCGCACCTCTCTCTTTCTGATCACATAAAATTATCTTCCTCTTACTAACTCCACATATGCTCGACCACAGCTGAGAGGGAGATATTTTATGTAAGAAGAAAAAGTACGGTAGCGAATGCGCAGTTTAAAATATTGATTTGGTTTTCGGTTTTCTGAAAAAAACGGGACTCCATTTAAGTGTGAAAAACGTTTAACTGAAAGTAAGTTTAATTAAATTTCTTTGGTGTGAGGTTAGAGTTCATAAATAGTTTATTAGTTTTGTATTCCTAGGTGGTATTTAAAAAGTTATTAAAACCAGATGACTAAACTGCACTTTTAACTATTAATTATTGTTCTCACTACAAATGTTTTCGGTATAAAAATAACTCTTGCTTTTAGTCCAAATAAATTTAAGTTAAATGTTTTGATCACGAAAGTTAAAAAACCTCTTCTTTATATATGTATATATATATATATATATATATATATATATATATATATATATATATATATATATATATATGTATATATATATAGCTTAAAAAAATTAGTCTACAAAACTCCCCTGGGCAACTCTGGAAAACTCAAAAAGCTTTTTGATTTGATTTTACGCGAAAATGGAACGTCGCAGAGAAAACCTTTGTTGACAAAAAAAAAATGTGTGTGCTTAAGACCACATGGCAGAAGTGTAAACTTTAACAAGGCAAAATTAATAATACTGGCCTTCATCTGCATCATCATATTGCTCGCTGAATGTTCCTCTCACAGTTAGTCGACTCGAGCCGACTTCACCCGAATGAGCGTTACATAGCCGAGTCTTACGGCTCAGTTCAATTCAGTACCCACAAAAACTACTAAACGCGCCTAAAGAAGTTTACACTTCAAAAATTCCTTTACAATTTTTCTTAAAGGTTATAGCTCTAGACTTACATGTATAGATGATAGAGGGCACCAAAATTGACAAAAATCAGTTTATTGCATTTTACGCAAAAACGGTAAGTCGTAGAGAAGAATTTTATTTTAGAGAAATATTACCCATACCGTCATATTGTTTAAGATTTGGTAAGGCAGTGGTGTGGTTTATAACTTTTTTTACAAAATATTAATGATTTATTTTACAAAGAAGTTTTAAGAAACATTATTTATTGTTGCAAATTCCCTTATTTTCCCACCTCTAGTGTTTGGGTTTTTTTGGAAAAGTTTCTTAATTTATTTTGGCAATAATATATAACTCTAAAAAATATATTTCTTTTGTAAACAACCATTTTCACTCTGTGATGTTATGTTATTAAACATTTTAAAAATATTCAAATTTATGAGTTTACTAGGTTCCCCACTGATCCAAACAAGAGAGAGCTTTGGAGGGAGATTATTGGCCTTAATAAGGAAAAAATTCTGTCAAAATGGGCATGTCTTTGTTCTGACCACTTTGATCCTCAGTATGTTCGTTTAGCACCTAGTAGGCACTATCTTGTACCAAATGCCTTGCCCAAGGTCAGGTGTTAAAGACTAGTTCAAATTAAGAAAACTACTTACTACTAGTGGTTAGTAGTTAAATATTCAACTATCTCTTTTTATTATAAAGTATACATAATATATTATCACTGGTTTTTTTTGATGTTCGATCATCATGTAATGATGTAAAAAAGTAGTTAGAATTAACAAATATAACTATAAGAAGAAAAAACGTAGTACCTATTTTTACACAGAAAAAAAAAGAGTTTTAACTTCCTTTTCACTTACTTACTGCATAGTCCCTGGTGATTAATTAAAAGAGAGCCTTGAGTCAAATGGATTAAAATATTGTTCTTAATTCTTATATTTGCCAAATTTAATAATGTTTGTATATACAGGGTGTCCCATAACTTAGGGGCCATAGGCCAACAAGTGATAGAGGAGGTCATGTCTGATCAAAAACTTGTTGTTTTTTTAACTTTTGTGATAATAACTTTTTAAAAAAACGCAGTAAAAATATGAAATTGCGTAGTCTTGTATTAGAAGCAGAAAATTTAAATTAATTTAAAAAAATTAATTTGAAAAAAGTTAGTCAGTCAATTTTTTTTAGAAAATACTATTTTTTTGGTATGAACTTTTATGAATGCCATATTAAATGCAATATTTTTTAAATATTTTTTGTTAATAAAAACAAGTCTCTAGCGAGACATAATAATAAAATATTATTGATATTTTTTAATAAAGAAAGCAAAAATTAATTTTAAAAAAAATTATTATTTTGTAATATTATCAAAAAAGGAGTACCATATTTTTTAATCACAATTAGTTGAGTATTCAGCTGGCTGTGACAGATTTTTTTTGTATAACCCGTTTTCACCCACTCCTCTTTAAAAATCCTATATCTTAAAAACAGATGAATGTTGACCCCATGTTATATAAACTTTTTTCTTGGAAATAACCTCCTCTATCACCTGCTGCACTATGGCGCCTAAGTTATGGGTATAATATTCACTTAATTATAAATAACATTTTTTCATTTTTATTTTATTTGGTAAATAAAAATTAAATAGATTTTTTTATGGAAATCAAAAGTATTTTGTTGATAAAACTGAATAAGTCATATTTTTTAACCTTTGCAAATGTAAAAAAAAACACAGACTCATACCAAATATTTTCTAAAAAATCTAATTTCTAGAGTTTAATAAGCTAATGAATGGATTTTGGTAAAATAAACCAATGAGTGCTTTTTATTTCGAGGCAAGAGTTTTGCTGATAAAATATAACAAAAAAATCTATATTATAAGTATAGGCTTTCCCATTTTTATCATTTGGGTGGTTTCGGGAACTTCTAGAGAAGATTGAAGAAAAAACGACTACACCTTAGTGTGCTTTAATTTGAAGAGAATATTGATGGTAAACATCGCATATCAATATTATAAACATAGAAACCGAAAACACCCAAAAGTGTCGAAAATGCACCCTGGACACTAGGGGATCAAATAGACTCTTTAAATCCTCAAGGTCTGAGTATATAATTCGGAGTTTTTGACTTTTTTTAACAGAACAAATCTACTTACTGTAAAAAATTTACTAAGAGCAATGTATTACCAATGTAACAGGGGCCTGGCGTGTGACAGTGGTACTGTCACCTCAAGTGGCCAAGGCTTAAATGTTGTAAGCTACCAACTTAGGCTACAACTAATATAAATTATAAAAAGATTAAATGTTACTATATGTTATTAAATTTACACGATCTCGAAAGGGAATTTGGCGGTTCTTGGAGGAAAAGTATGCTATAAACGTTTTTCTCAAATGTATAACTACTGTAGGATAACCATACATACCTTTTCAATTTTCTTCGGTTCGGTTCATTCATCACACTTTCACTTCTTATATTTACTAGTTGAATATCGACTTTTTAGTACTATTAAACTTTTGTATTCAAATATTTACACTTCTTAAACTTTTAGGTTTTATAAACCTTTTATAAATTTGTTGTAAATATATATATTTATCAACATCTTAAACGTTGATTGAATGAGTGAAACTATTCAATCAACTGTTTAATTTACTTAATATTACTGTTTAGGTTTGGGATATGTTATTTATTAAAAATGCCGATTTTAGGGCAACGAATGGTTTGTATTTTGTTGATAAAAAACCATAAAACAGTTAAACACATTATTTCAAAACACTGGAAACAGTAATAATTAATGACTTTACAATCAATAAACTCTAAAAGAAAAGACCAAAATAATTATGAATATTAAAGTTAACAGTTTTATACAATGTTAAAATAATTGATAAATTTCCCCAGTTGAAATAAAACCCCCCTTAAGAAGTGTGAATGAAAGTGTACCAGGCAAAGGCAAACTAAAGAGTAAAATCCCTGACGACTTTCGAAAGTTTCCCGTCTCAGTTAAAGCGACCCTGCGCTTGAAGGGACAAATATCTTGGCGTTGATTGGCTAGAATTCTACTCCCTTTCGCTTTGGCGAGAAAGAAATAGACTGCGCTTTAAGCGCTCCACTAAGAGACGAAATAGCAATGCAAGCCAGACTGAAAAACCCGTTAGAAAGTAAAATTATACAGTGTGTTTTTTTTTTAATTGAAAATAGTTTAAAATTTGTTTCCAGTTACAAAATAAGAATTATTTTGATGTTAGTGGCTCAAAGGACATATTAGCCGAATACAACTTTTATTAAAATACAGCGAACCTGAAAACATGCCTAAAAACAAGTCGCCGAGTTGCCATAAATTTTACTTAATCTTAACCTAGTCTTGCATATAATTAATGCTTGTTGATGTCAAAACAATATTTAATTAAAAATCTTTAAAAACTTATAAATGGCAAAAATACCATTTATGCTCAAATCCCGTTTTGTTACATTACTCCCCCCTGATTAAGTATAAACAATTTTTTTTAAACGCAAGTCGAAATAAAATGGTTTATAACAACAAGCATTAAGTAGTGCAGACAACACAAATCTAAACTAAAATTATAACGCTCTTCGTTTCCATTTTTCTTCACTGGATATCTGATGGTCAACAAACATTCTGGCTGGAAAAAACTTGAAGTTCCATTCTGGAACAAAACAGCAACACTGGATCAGGTACAACATCTTAGATCAGCTAGTTAGCAACAAACATGGTGAACGATCAGTAGATTCCAAACAGTACTGAAAGAATCAGAATATCAGTGCAGCTTAATAACAACGATAACTTAAATTAAATGAGGGCAAAATAAAATTGACATATAAACCGAAAAATATATAGAAATATATAATTTTAACACACATTGTTTGAAAACTACTACATTAAGGTATATATTATATACACGCTTATGCAGAAATATGTGGAGACAAAAAAAAATGATTTAAGTTAACGTATATAAATTAGGGAGTCTCCAAACCAAACCGTTTCCTCCATAGTGTTAAACAAACACTAGGTACGCAGCAAGAGCTGAGTTTCCACATTGGCCATCTTTGAAACTAAGGGTGAACAGCAGACTCTGTATTGAATTTGGAAAGAAATGTCCAATTGCAGGTTTGCACAATGACGGTAAGAAGACGTCGATTGTAGTGATGATGGCTGCTTGGCAGATCTAATGACTTTAATGGTGGAATGGCTGCTTGGTTGATTAAACTGTTTGTGGAAGAAATTTGTTGGTTGGTTGATAACACTTTGCAATAGCTGACCTAAAAACAAAATCATTTTAATACAAGAAAAACAATGTTTTTAATAACAATAAACCAACCTTATGTAAAACAAAATTAATTGTTTAAAAAATATATTATTTAAATTAAAAAAAATTGAAAATTTTTGATTTTATGATTATATCTCATAAATAAGTTTTAGGTGAACTAAAACTAGTTAGACGGCAAAGAACCTATAAAAGGTTGTCTAACCCAAAAAACGTGTTTGCATAAAAAAAAACAAATTTTAAAACAAAGACACAAGTAAGAAATTACAAACACTAACTGAAATATTAAAATTAATTACTTTAAGATTAAAATATATTTATACCAAACAAAATACGTTTACTTGACCATAATTTATAAAAAATTCAAATACCTTAAGACAAAATTAATTTACAATTACGAGAAAAAAAAACTTTTAGTTGACAATATTTGAAAAAAAAAATTAAGTTGGTTTATTGTTTTCAGCGTAATAAAAAAAAACAACCCTACCAGGTTAACACAATAAACTTTAAATCAAACATGGAATACTCTATCGAAGCAAAAACAAATCATATAAAAATAACTCATGTGATCGAAAGAACAACTGAAAATAAATACAAGTTAGCAAAAACAACCACAAAATGATACAAAAACTGAAATACAAGTTTTTATCATAGTTAAGATTTTAATGATTCAAAAAAAAAAATTAATTTTATAAAGAAAATCAAATAGAACAGAATAATCTCAAATGAAACAAATCCACATTTTTTTTAAGTGGAACAAATCCAAATTTAATTCTTTAAATAGAACAAATCAAAATAAATTGATTCAATATAGGGCAAATCAAAGTATAATATTTCAATAGAGAAGAAATCAATTAAAAAAAAATAAAGAACAAATATAAATAGAACAAATCCAGCCAGATGAATATACACATTTTCAAAATTACTTAGAATAAAGCTCCTCCTAGAATTTTTCACATTTTTTTCCGAATTTTCTTTAAAATTTCTTTCCTAAAATATTATCTTTTTTAATGTAAACTTTCTTTTCCATAGATCTTGCTAAATAATTTTTCTTTAAACATGAAAAATATTCTTCCTTTCAAATTGATTTTCGGTGTGATTTTAGTATGTTTGAAAATGAAAAGTTGGGTTTCCATTTTCTAACTAATTTGCATTTTATTTTATTTTCCAATTAATTGTAAGCTGGTTTTACACAATTTTCAAAAACTAAGAACAGCAGCAAAACAAAGTAGGTTATTATTGATGTCATTGTTTGAAAATTAGACATCTTTGCTTCAAAATACTTGACTTAATGTAAGCAAATGTTTTAAAATTTGACCAATTTAGGTTTTTATCGAATTTCATGCGCACATAGGTGGCGATAGATGATTTTAAAGTGCATGAATCAAAACAAACAAAATAAAATAATCTTAGTTGATAATAAAATTTTAAATAAAATTATGTCTTATTATATTCCAATTGAAGCGAATGACAAAAAAAATTAAACAAAAATGACAGTTGATGGTTGCTTCAATCGACTCTTTTTGGTGTTATGAAAAGAAAAAACTCTCTTGGGTGATGAACTCATTTCTTATTTTTCCAAAACTACTAAATAAGAACTACTTAGAGTCCAAGCAGGCAAGGGCTTACTTCGAAAATATGAAAAAAATTAATAAAAAAAAATACTTTAAAATATTTTAGGTATAACATTTTTTTTTTCAATTTAATAAGTTGACAAAAAAAACAAAAGGTATCTTAAACGATAAGGTTCTTTAGATAACGCAAGACTTAAAATGAGCAAATATTTTAAAAAAATAATAATAAAAACAATAATAAAAATAATGCTTGCTAATATACGAAAAATAAACACTGATCTTAGAAAGACTAACTTTTACGATAAGTTTTTCCATAAACGATCAACTGGTGATTTAAAGGATTTTATTATTTACACAAAAAGTATACATAAATTACTTTTTGTTTATCATTAATGGAGCCAATCATGTATAGGCCTTAGTAACAACAAAATTACTTAAAGATGATAATTGAAATAAAAATAATACAAAAATAATAATTTAGGTGTTCTTGATTAATGCTATGCCTGTGCACTAGCATATCATTTTAATAATGACGTTATAGAGAATATTTTTATATTATCGATCAACTAGGACAGCAAACAGAAAGGAACAAACTAACAAAAAAAACAAAACATTTTTAGAAAAAACAACACATTTTTGTGATTTGACATAGTTATACAGTCGTAGAAAAGTTCTACAAAAACAATTGTACTCATAGAGTAAAAGAAAAGTGGAGATTTTTTTTTTAAGTTGTTTAAAATAGTGTAGATTTTAAAAAATATCAAAATTAAAAAAAGAAAAAATTATCAAAATTTATCCTTAAAATGGAATTTGCTTGGCTTAAATGGTACAGACTGTACTTAAAGTTCATATAGTCGAATATTTTCCATATAGGAGAAAAACATAAAAAATAAAATATTGTTTTATTGATAAACAATACAAAAATTCAAAAATAGTTTTACACAATCAAATGTTATTAATTTGGATAATATTGATTTTATCAAATTATAATATAATGAGAAGAGAAAAAAAAATAGAAAAATGTATCTTAGCAATGTTAAGATTGCTATGATAATATCCAATTGGATTCAAGAATGACTTCAAAATGGAAAAAAAATATATATATGTACATAAATCGAAAAATTTTAACCGTTGATGACGTAGTTTTTATTCGGTTTATGGGATCTTAGAAAAGTCAAAATCTAAGCACTGATTAAGAGCAAATGATCCCCATTTAAAAAAAAACAAAGCTTCTTGAAATAATGGACTCTAAAATATACTATATATAATCGATTTTACGTTAATACTTTAACCATTACGTTACGTTGATTTACTATAACACACATATCCATCATAAAAGAACAAAACCAAAAGGCATGTGTGGATTTTAACAAAAAATAAAATGATATTTTGTTTTTTTAAAATATAACAAAAATAAAAAAAACAATTAAAAGTTTACAAAATATCTAAAATGTTCTGGTCACTAGAAAAAAAAAATGACTTTACCAAAATAATAAAAAGTTAAGTATTACACTTTTTCCGTGTAACACAAAAAAACAAGATTAAAATTACATATCTGATAGATGATTAATACAGATATTATCTGAAAAGATGCAATTTACTTCTACTAAAGCAAAGTACAAAAGAGATTAAAGAATTGGTTTTCACGTATAATAATAGGTTACAAAAGCTCTGTATACATCAAGATAGAATTGTGGCATAACGCGATAGAGACACTCTCTCTTGGTTCAGCGATTGTTATGCCAACTACCAATCTCCACAGCTAATTAGTTATTTTTTTATAAAATTTGTGCTTATGCACTTAGTTTTATGACAATTACTAGTACATTTTACAGAAAAAAAAAACAGTTGTTTGCTGTACACTAGAAATTTTTTTATACAAAGATTTTATTTACTTGATTTTAAATATACCCTTCCATTAAGATGTTTTTGATTAAAAACTTTCTAATTCAAATGAGACTTTTTCGTAAGTCTATAGGTGTTATCACTGCTAAAGCCAAAGACAGTGGTTTTATTTATAAAATTTCAAGACAAAAGAAAATATATAAATTTCATAATGTAAATATCACCAAATGACATAAAGATTAGCTTAAATGGCTTATCAACCCTATAAAGTAAAAAGAGTAAAAAGTTGATCATAAAATTTTATAATAAAAGAAAATACTTCCTTATTCTGCTGTTCTTGTCTGTTTTTCCAATATCTGATTATTTCTTGATGTTAATATCTTTTTTTTTAAATATCACTGATAAAAATATAACGGTTTTCATTTGATATGGCATGACTCAAGAGTCGTCTACTCTTTATGGTTGTATCTTCTAGGTTTTTCCTATTCCTATACCATTAAACACTAAATTTCTAAAAATCCTAACTTTTAGTTACTATCTCAAATATTATCTAATTAACCTATTTTTTAACCAAGTCAGAAAAATTGTCCAAATGTCTACCATAAAACCTGTTTTAAAATAATATCCCATCATCACTTCAACACAGGTTCCAAAAACGTATAGTGACTCTTGTATACCAAATCTAAATCATGTTTCGTCATAATAAAAAAAATGGGTAGCTACCATTTTAAATTGAAAATTGTATTGTAAAATATAAAATTTATTCAACGACAACGCTTTTGTCTCCCTAATTAGAAAACCTAAGACACTGTGGATTCAACACTAACAGGAAGTGGCCATCTTCACTGGAGTTAGAAAAACACAGGTGTATAACGAAGAAAGAAACTAGTCCAAATCTTCTTGTTAAATAAATTTTCCGGTCTATTGTGTATCCAGTATAACTCAAAAATGAGTTCCCGACATGACGAAATAGAAAATTACCTAGGTCTCCTACTGAAATCTACTAGGTGTGACGTCACTGTCTTCATTAACCTACCCTGATATAACTTTTTATTCGTTTCATAGGTAAAGTTTTACCTCTACCTTGAATAGTTTTTCCCAAATTTAAATTCCCATTTTTACAAAATGACTTGACTTGAAAGAAACCCAAAAATCCAACCCATATATTTTTCCGCTGTTTTAGACCAGTTCACCTGTAGACCATGTAAGCTATAACATGACGATTATTAATTCAGTAGTTTTCTTGATAAAGATTGGTTAAAACATTTAACTGACTATACCGTAACCCTATCTTTCAAAATTGAGTTACGATATTAGGAGATACGGCAACAAACAAAACAAATATAGACCAATTGAAAATTTTAATTATAGGTATACCATAGAAACACCCTCTCGAGTGGAGAAGAAAAATTCCCTAATTTACTCCTCAGCCTTCTTCTCAATGACTGGGGAGTTTAAAATCCAGCTAAAAACACTCATTCCATAAAAACATTTTATAAAATAATCTATAATATAATGATACAAACAGCGAAAAAATTAATTCGCCCTCGTCTTACAAAAAAATAACAAAAGAAAAAGAAAACGCGACGATTCCACTTGGCGAATTATTATTGGTCTACTGTTTTATAACATTCCTTATACATCAAAAGATGCATATAACAAGCACAGATCCATTTTGCCATACCATATAGCCATATCAAAGTTACGTTAAAAGAAAATTCTAGGACGCTTTAATTCAAAAATACTTCCCTCTCACATATTTACTCAACAGATAGTAATAGACTTTTGTCATTTATAAAAATATCAACAATTTTAGAACAAATAGTTTTTAAAAACTCTCAACTTGATGTTTTGGTCATTTACAACCCAATACAAAACAATACAACTCCTGAAAATAAAAATATTAATTAAGTAAAATTTTTGAGGGAAGTCTCCAGAGAATCGTAGACCTCTACAGTTGTCGGATGTCATGGTCTTCACCTATAAAAGAAAACGAAGTTATAACACTAATTTTATACATGGTTTAAACAAATATAATAAAACTTTCTCTTTAAAACATCATTCAATGAATTTATTATGCTTTTGACATAGTGTTTAGACACTATTATTTTTCTTTTCATTAAAATCGGTCTCGTAGTTATTAAAAATTATAACAAGTTTATAAAAAAAATTTAAATGAGTGCTCATAAATTACGAGGATTAGATGATAATTAAAAACTTTTTAGGCGAATAAAACAAACAAATGCAAAATTTTAAAAAGTTAAAATGCTAAGGCATTACTTAATTAATTTATGTTATATATGTCTATGTAATGATAGACAGGCTTGCTTTTGCAATGCAAGAGAAAAAATATCTTTAGTGTCAAAATTGCAAATATTGAAACAAAAAAAAACTTAAAAACTCAAGACAAAGATTGTCCTTTTTGACATCGACGATCTAATCTAAAAACTCAAGAGAGAGATTGTCCCTTTTGACTTTCAGATTGATCTAGGATCTAGATTAATAATTTTTTTATAGGTTTTTCAGTACATGTGTGGCTTGAGCCATTACGAAAAAAATTAAACTTTTTGGCAAAGAATGGGTAGGGGATGAAATGTCAACTACCTCTAATTCAGAAAAATTAATCGTTTATTTAAACAACTACACTTCCCATTCCATTCCAATGGAAAGTGTCGAAATGGATGCAATAAGAAGATCAATGAGAAAATCCAGAACTGATCATACAAGAAATAAGATCATAAAAGAAAGAATGGGAATCGAGGGAAGCATAACTGATGACATCACTAAAAGGCAACTGATATGGTATGCCCATGTACAACGGATAAACGACGAAAGATTACCAAAACAGGTCCTAGAATGGCAACCAATAGGGCGCAGAAAAAGAGGGCGTCCTAAACTGGAATGGCAACAGTCAATCCAAAGATCAATGAGTCAAAAAAAACCTGACGGAAGATGACTGTCATGATCGAAGGAGGTAGAGAATAGGCGTCGGACAACGTAGAAAAACGTTCTAAGCCGACATAGTAGTAGTAAACAACTACTGTGTAGAGTAAGTCCAACTACAGCAAAATGGTAATAACACATTATAAAACAGTCTTTAAAAAAAAAGAAAGTAAGCTCTGATGATAATTGCATAAAAATTATATTTTATTTAAACAGGATAAGAAGATTACAGTAAGTTAGCAAAGAAACAAATGTACTAAATCTTTTGGTTACCAAGATATTTACGCACGCAAGTTATTATCTCTGTGTGCAAATAATTTAAAACTTTTGAGATTCAGTACTCTTTACATATGCTAATAATATCCTGGATGTATGTATCTATCCAACATTTTCTTGGAACACAAAGAAAAAACAAAAGAATACTAAAAAAGAAAGAAAATTCAAATTATCTGTATACTAACTCAATTCGCAGTCAAAACTGTGAAGTAATTCGATTAACTGTGCAGAGAAAACTTAACTGAAAATGTATAGAACTTTGCGCATACAATAGCATAGCTAAGAACGCATTGTGTTATTAGCACTTTTCAAAAAAAAACATACAGTACGAAGTACGAAGTAGGCCTGGCAAATAGACCTTTCTTTTGGGCTACTTTTTTTTTATTAGCAGTTGATAAAGATTACTACCATGAAACATCTTATAGGTAAATTTATCAAAAAATTACATTAGTCAATTTTAAAATAACGAACGGAAAGCTATGACAATAAACAAAAGTTTCACTTAACTGTCAATAACTCAAAATTTGAGAAATATTCTCAATTTTCTTTTAAATCTTACCTGGACAAAAAAAATACTAACCAATAGGTTTATGTGAAGAAGTACTCCATAACTTTCTGTAGAGGTTCCAAGGAATGAAAAAGAAAATCTCTGTCTTCCTCTACTAATTTTTAATTTTCGTCGACTAGTTTCGGCTTATTGGGCCATCATCAAGGACTACTAACCAATAAAAACAGTTGAAACTTCCCAAGACAAACAATGTTCTCTCATAAGAGAGAACATTGTTTGTCTTGGGAAGTTTCAACTGTTTTTATTGGTTAGTAGTCCTTGATGATGGCCCAATAAGCCGAAACTAGTCGACGAAAATTAAAAATTAGTAGAGGAAGACAGAGATTTTCTTTTTCATTCAATAGGTTTATGTTTTAATAGTTGTCTTAAACAAAAAAAATTAAGGTTTAAAGCTCAAATGACACGTTTAAGATTGACAAAATTAGAAACAAAAGATCTTAATTACTTCATGGTATAATTTTGATTTAAGAAAAAAATAATGATAGATAGAAATTTATGTAAGCTGTTTTCAGTACCTCACTGTACACGCGGGTCTATTGTATAACACTGTGTTTTACACGACGTGGTAGAAACTCATGGTTTTGCCAATATACTTATATATTAACTTAGTAGCAAAATTTTAAGAAGAAGAATGATCTAGATCTTACGAAAATGTTGACCAGTACATAAAAGTAAAAAGTTTTTATGAAAAAGTTTATATCATATAGATATCAAAATACCAATTTTTTTTTTTAGTTTGTAAATATAAATCCTATATATTTTTTAATTTAACGCACAAAAATCGTCACATGTGATGTGGTTACGAGAATATTAGGAATTATGTACATAAGCCATTGTTGTCTCGAGTTAGCTGGACAACTCAAAAATAACCGACCGACCTTAATGAAATTTAAATCAAGGAACTGCATTTCTCACTATAGATCTTTGTTTGAAAAATATAAATTTAATAGTACCCGTGAATGAAAAAACAAACCCGGGTTTCATGTTACCCACGGAAAAGAATGAGAGAAACAAAACTTTTTTTTCACGAAAGCTTGTTTGATCTATAAATATAATATTATAGTTTAATTGATAGATATAAAAAAGGTGAAATTTCCCTCCCAAATCTTAAAATATATTAGTTCTGGACACACATAATACACTGGTCTGGACAATATGCAAAACAGTTCTATGCAATATTAATTATAATATTTCCTTCCCCAAATAAAATTCCGATACGCCACTGTTAAGCGTACAGACTAACGAAGTAGGCTTCGAAAGGTTTTTTCCCAGATGTGTGTTTATTTTAAAAATTCTTGGGTACCTACTAATACAAAGAATACTATATTCTCTGTTCTAAATAAAAGGCCTTTTGGAAATACCAATGTGTTTTATAATTTTGTTTAGCCAGATGTTTTAAGTGGTCTGAAATACTTTTATAGCCTGTAAATTGATTTATGGGCCAAGACGTTTTAACTTCGAAATAAGAGGTCAAAATTTTAAAAAATATTTAACGGTTTTTAAAAATTAAATACAGTTCAATAAAAAAAAATATGAAAAAAGTTTTATCATACTTAAATTGATTCAAGCAAATATACAGGGTATCTTTTTGCAACGGTATTTGCAATAATTTTCAAAAGTTGATTTAGTTTTTCAAAATAGTTTATTTGCTTGAAAAAAACTAATTTATGTCTCGTTTTTTTACACATCACATCCTATCTGATTTTAATTAATTTTATAATTAAGTTAGCTTATTGGTTATGTATAACCTAAATTTCCATATTTCCATATTGCGTTTTCTCTTTAACCAGTCTTTAATTATTAAATGGGAATTATGATATATTTATTTTAATAATTATTATTTATGCTAAATAATATTATTTTTAAGATTATGTATAAAATTATATTTTTTTTAGGAAAAATATCAAATACCTTTATCCAATTTCAAAGGTCAAGTCAAATTTAGAAAAATAGATTGATTTATCATTATCTTTGGTTAAATTTTAGAAACAATTATTAGTACTTCTCCTATATAGTATGGAAAAGGAACTGCTAAGCAATCTTTTTAGGTTATCTGGTGTTTTGGTGTAAACCTACATATTACATCAAACATGGTACTTTGATCTTATCGAATTTATTTATTTAAATTGTTTATATTTTTAGTTATTTAAAACATGCTACTTAATTTTGTATATCTTTTTAATAAAAATCAATAATGTACCTATATAGTCATAAAGACATAGACAGGACCTGTAAACTTGGTCTTTTTAATAAAAATTATAAGAAAATATCTTCTAGCTTCAAACTAATCAAAACGATTTCACTGTTATAACAAATTATCGTTTTAAAACAAGTAAAAAGGGTTAAGAAAAGCCTTTACTGTGTTAGGACATTGATTTGTGACTTTCTTTACCCTTATGCAATAAAAATGCTATGAGATTATGTTTTTTTTCAAAAATTACTGTATGGCTTTACAAAATATTATTTCATTTAAGACATGGGCGATAGCACCAATACATTTGTTAAATTGATCGTCTTTCTGTCAAACAAATGTATTGTAAACTGGATACCTTGGGAAAATAAAAGAGGTAGTGGAAGACTACAAATGAGATGGGCGCACGATTTGAAGAAACATGCGGACTAGATGGATGAACACGGCGTCATACAGGAAAGAGTGGAAGATATTGAAGGAGGCCTATATCCAAAGATGGATCGAAGAAGGCTAAATAAATAGATAGATAGCACCATTATTTTTAAAAGGTAATGAATGTACTGTTAAAATTACCAATGCAAAACTTGTTTTCTGTTTACTGTGTTCTGTGGTAACTTGTGAATGTCACACACATTATGCACAGAAAAATGAGATCTTCACTCTTGTTATTAGACAATAAAACTAGTGGTAGTTTATAACAAATAATGTTTAATTACAACTTGCGCAATGTCAATCATTGCTCCCCCTGGTGGCGTTTAGTGTAAAATACAGATGAACTTGCGCAATGTCAATCATTGCTCCCCCTGGTGGCGTTTAGTGTAAAATACAGATGATAAAATAAAGGACTTTAAAAATAAAAATTTTGACTCGATCTAAAATATGTACTGAGATAAAAGCTTATGGGCAGTTCTCAATAGGTAATATAGTCCTTTCTTAAGTTTAGTTAACGTGTTTTGACTTTTAAGTTAATTGGTGGATAATTTATTTATCTTTTCAGTAAAGTTATTATTCAATACAATGACATACGAATAAAAAAATAGGATGAAACTCTCTCTAAATAAGCTAAGTTGTGTTTTAAGATGGTAACTAGTAAACCGATATGGATGCCATTTTTATTTTTTCTACAAAAAAAGGTTTAGTTTTCTGTTAGGTTAACGTTTTGATTTTTGAAAATATGAAAAATAACGTACATTTTTCGCTAAAGGTGGTTATTTTATTGATTTGATTTAAAATAGGTCGAATTTTCTTAATATCCTTTCTTAGGATATAACTTTAGATTTTTTTTCGAAAAAAAATAGGTCTTCAAAGTTAGACATGTACCAAATTTTAATGTTGACAAAGATCAGTACTTTTTTTTTATAATATGACCTTTTTATCAAACTCCCTAATCATTTTTCTCTTTCTACATCATGGTTTTAACTCAGAATGATCTATTTGGTAATAAGTCGTTTTAGGTTTTAATTTCAAAGGTGTTAATATTTAATAAGATATTTAAGTGTGATGAGTTCATTTATTAACATAAATAGTTAATTACCTAATTACTTCGCATGTAGCGGATTAATTCCTTTAAGGGCAAAGATAATGACAAAATAAAGCAAAAATAATTTTATTGTGATTTTTTCCCAAAATATTTTTACATCTACATAATACCCGAGACAAAATTAGTTTATGACTTTACAAACAAAATCAAGTTTTTGTTCGGACAATCTAGTTTGCTTTACCTGAATCATAGAAAATTGAATGAAGGGTTCTACATAGGTTTTTCCATTTCATAATATTTAATTAGGTATACCATTATGCAAAAATGGCTTGACAATAACTTACGATAATAAACGACAATATACTTTTAATTTAATTAAAAATATTATGAAACGAAATTCACTTGATTACCTACATGTTAGTGAAAGAAAATAAATAAAATAAAGTCTCTTTCAAAAAAACCAAAGAAATATACAGGAGGTTGTTTTTACATTTACCTCACTTTACTTAAAAGCTGTGAATTTGCAGATAGTGCTGATAATATCCAACTTAAGAAAAAAAATCAAATTTTCTTTTATGAAAAATAGTACGTACTTTAATAAGAAAATTATAAAGCAAAAATAGTTCGACAGGTACGTCGTTTTAAAGAATGCTATGTTTGAATGCTATGTTTTGTAACACAAAACGTTAAATTCTTTTATTTTTAATTTGATAATAATTGTATAGAATCGATCTCAGCTGTGTCTACTTTTATTTAGTCCATGGTTTTAACAAATTAGTGCTTTAAAAATTTTGAAAGATTTACTTGTGGACCTTATAATAAAGAAATTTCTCATAATCGACAAAGTTGTTACTGAGACACAAATAAATCACGTGTATTTTCCAAAAAGAAACTTGTGTGTAATTTGCAAAAAAAAATACATTTTCAAAATCTGGATATATAAAAATATAAAATTTGAAAATACTTCGTGGTTCATTGGTTTGAACTTGTGGTAAATCTCAATCATCAATCATATATGTATGATATAGAGAGTACAAAAATTACAACAAAAAATATCTATCACATATTCTATACAAGATATTGCTAGTAGCTAGGTCTGTTTTCTGAGTTTATCATGACCAGACACTTTACAGCAGTCCTGTAGCACAAATTTATGAGAGATGAAATTGCATGGAAAAAGTAGTTAGAAATTATAAATTTTAAAGTTATGATGCAATATCAATGGAAAATTACTTGAGATTAATTAATTACACCATTTTGGATACTTAGATGGTCAAATAATTTGGCTTAGGTACTTTTTGCCAAATGAAGTTTTAGGTATTAAACAAACAATAAAACCAAATAAAGTAGAAATATCGATATCTACGAAGAAAAATAATTATAAAAACAATGTTATAATGACAACATAAATTTTTGTATTATTTAAACAAAAAATGTTATTAAATATTAATAAAAAAGGTTTAATGGTTCAAAAAAACAAAAAAAACTGTTATTAATGCAATAAAATAAATAAAAAATATCCTCCCTTAGTTATATTTGACGGGTGTCTTTAAAAAAAATCAGTGGTTTGTCAGAGGAAGGGTTGGCAATTATTGTTTCAGCCAACTAATCAAAAATAAAGAGTTGCAATGGACTCCTTTTTTATGTTTTTAATAAAAGATTCTTTAAAAAAAATTCAGCTAGAAAGACAAAATAGGCTTTTAATGGCAAGAGAATGATAAGTTTAATGAGACTTTATTTTAACAACACTGTGCTACAATTAAGACAAAATAATGGACTCTTTTATCCATTTTGTTTAAATAATGTTTTGATGGAACAATTTTAAAGTTTACCAACGAGTTTTGGAGTTCTAACTCAAATCTAGAGTTCAGTAAAGCTTTAAGGCAAAAGGTTGATCCTTTCGCATGCTGGAGAATCCGTCCTCCAGATAGAAATGGAGAGCATTTTATTTGCTGGCATATTTGGATAGTATTTAAACTTAACTTTTCAATAAAAAATATTCTACCAATTTATCTTTTCAAAATTTAAAGTGATCATATGTCAATAGAAAAATTGTCATGACATTGACATTTTCCTTGTATTTACTGTTTCAAGGACAAAAATATATTCAAAAATATTAAAAAATACACATAATTGTAACACAGATTATAACGTTAGCAAATTAAACAACGAAAACCAGTTATGGCACATCTTCCAACAAATTAGTTTTGGTTTTCAAAAACTAGACAAGACTATTTCTTTTTAAACGAACAATTTTACAAAAATTTCCTTTAGTTTTTCCAACAAAATACTACCAATGGGTTAACTAAAGTACTACTGAGTTTTTCTCAAACTTTCAACATAAAATTTTCACAAATTTCCCAAAAACTAAATTACCCTGAACTACTGACACCACTTTGTAACAGGGGCCTGGCGTGTGACAGTGGTACTGTCACCTCAAGTGGCCAAGGCTTAAATGTTGTAAGCTACCAACTTAGGCTACAACTAATATAAATTATAAAAAGATTAAATGTTACTATATGTTATTAAATTTACACGATCTCGAAAGGGAATTTGGCGGTTCTTGGAGGAAAAGTATGCTATAAACGTTTTTCTCAAATGTATAACTACTGTAGGATAACCATACATACCTTTTCAATTTTCTTCTTGCAGCTTCACACTTTCACTTCTTATATTTACTAGTTGAATATCGACTTTTTAGTACTATTAAACTTTTGTATTCAAATATTTACACTTCTTAAACTTTTAGGTTTTATAAACCTTTTATAAATTTGTTGTAAATATATATATATTTATCAACATCTTAAACGTTGATTGAATGAGTGAAACTATTCAATCAACTGTTTAATTTACTTAATATTACTGTTTAGGTTTGGGATATGTTATTAATTAAAAATGGCGATTTTAGGGCAACGAATGGTTTGTATTTTGTTGATAAAAAACCATAAAACAGTTAAACACATTATTTCAAAACACTGGAAACAGTAATAATTAATGACTTTACAATCAATAAACTCTAAAAGAAAAGACCAAAATAATTATGAATATTAAAGTTAACAGTTTTATACAATGTTAAAATAATTGATAAATTTCCCCAGTTGAAATAAAACCCCCCTTAAGAAGTGTGAATGAAAGTGTACCAGGCAAAGGCAAACTAAAGAGTAAAATCCCTGACGACTTTCGAAAGTTTCCCGTCTCAGTTAAAGCGACCCTGCGCTTGAAGGGACAAATATCTTGGCGTTGATTGGCTAGAATTCTACTCCCTTTCGCTTTGGCGAGAAAGAAATAGACTGCGCTTTAAGCGCTCCACTAAGAGACGAAATAGCAATGCAAGCCAGACTGAAAAACCCGTTAGAAAGTAAAATTATACAGTGTGTTTTTTTTTAATTGAAAATAGTTTAAAATTTGTTTCCAGTTACAAAATAAGAATTATTTTGATGTTAGTGGCTCAAAGGACATATTAGCCGAATACAACTTTTATTAAAATACAGCGAACCTGAAAACATGCCTAAAAACAAGTCGCCGAGTTGCCATAAATTTTACTTAATCTTAACCTAGTCTTGCATATAATTAATGCTTGTTGATGTCAAAACAATATTTAATTAAAAATCTTTAAAAACTTATAAATGGCAAAAATACCATTTATGCTCAAATCCCGTTTTGTTACACCAAGGTGAAAGAGTAAAAAGCTAAAAAGACACCTTTGACAATTTGAAATAAAAAGAAACACTTTTACCTGTGTTTTAAATTTTAGGGATTAAAGTAACACTTTTCTATATCCAGAAAAAATAATATAAAGTAGATTTCTTATCTTTAGGGAAAAATAATAAAAATCAAAACTACGGATATTACCAGCTGTAAATAAGTTATTGAATTCTAATATTATAAGTCGATAAAAAAATTAATTCTGTAAAAAGAGTCATTTAAATAGATATGCTGTCAAAGCTGTACCGGTAATATTTTACACTTATTTAAATTTTATAATTTTGGGTGCAAAAATTTTATAGGATAATGTATATAATATATTTATTTTATTTTCAACAAAATCTGCACGCCCATGGTTTTTCATCGATTTCTCTTTTATACCTCTTACAGTGTTGCCTGCAAGGATTCGGCGAAATTTTCTGAGATTTCATGCATGATGAATGAATTTGCGCATTATATAATGGGGATGCGTCTTCTAGGGTTCCTTGAATTTCTTTGGATTTTACAGTTTTTTTTTGTTAAAAAATTGGTAATTTTATAGTTTTTTTTGCAGCAACCATATTTTATCGTTTTTTTTTGCCAGATTCGGACATTGTTGTTTTTGTACCGGTTTTTTTTAGAGTCCGCATAGTTTTGAAGGTTGGTTGCCCTGAGTTTGGTTTATGACCTCGTGCGTCGATAAAAAAAAACCCCCGTTCGACATTTGGCTTCGGCCCGGGCCCCCGTTCTTTTTTCTTGCTGGCTGACATTTCATTGACGTTTGTGTGTTCTAACCTCACAACTTCACGTGTTGTTTTGTTTACCTCCGAGGTTAGAAAATTGTTGATTATTCGTCGGGTTTCGAATTTGTTTGTGTGAAATCCGTCGAAATTTACCTTCGTTTTTTGCTTTCGTTAAGCGCGAGATTGTTGCCGCGTTCTTAGCGAACCGTACCCGGGTATTGATAGCGGATTTGTCGCGAAAAAAACCACTTTTTTGTATCTGATAAAAACCGCTTTGTCATGTCTGACATAAAAGTTTTGAAAAAAACAACAAAATAGCGTTTTTAATAAATTCAAAACAACTTATAATAGAGCCGTCGAAGCCCAGGGCAATGCAGAGAAGGCAAAAAAAGTTAAAACCCAGATGGGAAAATGTGCCTTCTCTGGTAAGTCAATTCGATGCATTGCATTTTGAAATTATAAGCTTGGATAGTAGTGATCAGATACAAGAAAGTCAGGAAACTTTAGTGCAGGAATTTGATGAAATGAAATACACAATTAGATCGATATGTCGTGAGCTCTATCCGGAGGATTACCAAGATGCCTCACAGACAATTTTGAACCATTCCCTGGTAAATGTGGACAGGGGTCTTGAAATTAAAAGAATAGAGGTACCCCATTTTGATGGTAATCTTAAAAAATGGCACACCTTTTTTGATATGTTTAAGTCAGTTGTCCACGATAAAGCTGACATAAGTGAAATAGCTAAATTTCAAGCCTTAAATACCGCTCTGGTGGGAGAGGCTGCATCTGTAATTAGGAACATACCGCTAACCTCAGATAATTATCGAGTAGCCTTCGATGCGATGATTAGACGCTTTAATAATAAAAGACTTTTGGTAACAAATTATTGGACGTCTATTTGTCAAGCCCCTTCTGCAAAATCGAGCAACCCACATGATTTAAGGTTATTGTTGTCCACTTTCCGGGAAAATTTGGAAGCTTTGTCAAACTATGATGATCTAGACCTTTTAGATTGTGCTAAAATGATTCTTCTTTTGCAAAAAGTTGATACCCCATTGAAAACTCAGTTTGAGATTGAGTATAGTGATAAGGAAATCCCGTCCTATAAAGATTTGTTTAAATTCTTAGAGAAAAATTGTCGGGCTTTGGAAAATAGTTCTCTTTTGAATAAGCTGAAGGAGGTCTCACCTCCTCTACCCCCTAGGAAGGGTGGCAAACCACCCTATCCTGTGTTATTGACTGGAACAGGCCAGTCTGGTAATAAAGGTTGTGTTTATGGCCAGCAACAGCCCTACCATTCCCTTGTGAAGTGTACCAGATTTCTGGAATTAGAAGTAGGTCAGCGCCATCAATTTGTTAAGCGTGAACGATTGTGTTTTAACTGCTTTGGCAAACATGGTGTATCTCAATGCCCTACAAATGCCACGTGTCGTCAGTGCCAGGGTCTTCACCATTCCCTGTTGCACTTTGTGAAAAGCTCTCCGAGCCACCAAGTTGATTGTCCGGGGGAGACCCCCCGTATACCTGATAGTGAGGGTGCCAAACAGGCATTGTGTACCGCTACACCCAGTAGCAACCATTTTGAACCTCGTAAGAGAAGACCTGTGTTTTTAGATGATTGTCCAGGGGAGAGCCCCCACATACCTAATAGTGAAGGTGCCAAACAGGCATTGTGTACCGCTACACCCAGTAGCAACCATTTTGAACCTCGTAAGAGGAGACCTGTGCTTTTTGCAACTGCCCAAGTTTTAGTGTTAGATGCCCACAACAAGTTTGTTTCTTGTCGGGCAATTTTAGATTCTGCTAGTGAAGTGTCCTTTGTAACTGTCTCTTTGGCTGAGAGGTTAGGACTTAAAGTAGCTCCGAATAGAACTCCTATTGAGGGAATAAATGGCATGATTTCTAGTACTTCATATGGCAATGTTACATTGAAAATAGGCTCCGCCAAGTTTCCTGATAGTTTGTTTTCCTGTGATGCCATTCTTATTCCTAAAATTTGTGGAACCATACCTGTGACTGTTGTAGAATATGATTCTATTCAGTGGTCATACCTAAAAGATTTAGATTTTGCAGATCCTAATTTTGGACAACCTAGTAGTGTAGACCTTTTGATTGGTGTTGATTTGTTTGGTCAGATGCTTGTGCCTGGCTTTAAAAAAGGAGAAAATGGAGGACCTTGTGCCATTAATTCAATATTTGGTTGGATACTTCTTGGTGGTATTGATGGTCCTCGTAAAACTCAAAAACCCATTAGTTTGTTGACCTTAGTGTCTTCCCCTATAGAATCTGGATTGGATAGTACCTTACAAAAGTTTTGGGAACTAGAGTCGACCCCTCCCAAAATCCCTCTTCCCTCTGATGAGGACTTTTGTGGAAAATTGTTTGCTGCCGCTCATTCTGGAACTGAGTTTGGCAGATATGTTGTTCATTTACCTTTCAGAGAGCCTCGACAAGAACTTGGTGACTCTAAAGGTCAAGCATTGCGTAGATTCAATATGATGGAAAACCGATTATTGAGGAATCCTGCTTTGTATAGTGTGTACAAAGAATTTGTTCAGGATTACCTAGACCAGGGGCTTCTGAAATTGGACAATTCTAACCCTGACTTCCATTCATATTTTGTTCCACACCACCCAGTTGTGAAGGTGGTAAAATGGTGTCCAAAATCTGATTCGTTTTGTTATGATGTGATGCCCATGGAAAGACCTTGTACCAAGATAAACATTCTCTCTGAGATTGCAAGGATATATGATCCACTCGGTTTCCTAGCCCCAGTTGTTTTGGTTGCTAAGTGTTTAATGCAACGTTTGGGGGTCCAGGGTCTTTCATGGGATGATACCCCCTCCAGTGATATTGTTGCACAGTGGCAACTCTATGTGTCGCAACTACCATTATTATCTTCGATATCAATACCTCGTTATGTTGTGAAGCAAAATGCTGTCACCACTGAATTGCAAGGCTTTTGTGACGCCTCAATGTGTGCATATGGTGGTGCAGTATATATTCGACAAATTGAGTTGGATGGAAATATTTCTATCTCCCTTTTGTGTGGGAAAAGTAGGGTGTGCCCTTTGAAAAGTATTTCTATTCCACGCTTAGAATTGTGTGCGGCTGTATTGTTGGCAGAGCTATTGGAGTTTGTTGGCAATCATCTTGATTGCATCCCGATTGATAAGATTTTTGCTTGGTCTGACTCCAGCGTTACCCTTGCTTGGATAAAATCGTGTCCATCAAAACGAAAGTTTTTTGTAGCCAATCGTGTAACGACTATTCAAGAGAAAGTTCCCCCCAGCTGTTGGTACCATGTAAATGGTAAGGAGCACCCAGCTGATTGCTTATCCCGGAGCTTACTTCCTGGTCAATTGATAGACCATCCTCTTTGGTGTACTGGACCATCCTGGTTGGCCCAGTCTAGTGAAACATGGCCTATGAACCATAAAATTGATGCGTTTGATGCTGATCTACCCCCTGAGGAAAATCGTTTTGTTTTTGTGACAGAAATACCCCTTGATGAAGTACAGCTGTTACTCACTAAGTACTTATCTTTACGTAAAATCTTGGGCATTGCTGCCTTTTGTTTGAGACCTTTCCGAGTGAAAAAAGTTCCTTCTTTATCTTTTCCTACTAAAGCCCTCAATGAGGCAGATCTTTATTATGCTACTTTAGTTGTTGTGCGAGTTGTACAACAAGAAGTTTTTTTTTGAAGATTTGAAAAGGATACGTAAGGGTGAGAGTTGTGCTAAGACTCTTCGAAAATTAGCTCCTTTTCTTGATTCCCATGGTGTTCTCAGGGTGGGCGGTAGATTACGTCACACTGATTTAGCATATGAGGTGAAACACCCCATGTTGTTGCCTCGTAGTCATAGGCTTACCACTTTGATTATTGAAAAATTTCATAATGAGCATGGACATCCAGGTCCTCGCTTATTGGAGTACCTCCTAAATCAACAGTTTTGGATTTTGTCGGTGAAAAGTGCCATTCACAGTGTTGTTTCCAAGTGTTTTTGTTGTGCCAGGGTAAATCCCAAACCATTGCACTCATTCATGGGTGACCTTCCTAAATTTAGAGTGTCCCAGGTGAAGCCCTTTTCCCATGTTAGTGTAGCTTTTATGGGTCCATTCTCCATCACGTTAACCAAGCGTCGTGGTGTAAAAAGTCAAAAGGCTTATGGGTGTATTTTTGTTTGTTTCCCAACAAAGGCCATTCACCTGGAGGCTGTTTCTGATTTGTCCACTGATGCATTTTTGGCTGCCCTCCGCCGATTTGTTGGTAGACGTGGCAGATGTGCTGCCCTCTACAGTGACCAGGGCACTAATTTTGTTGGGGCAAATAACCTCCTTGTGTCCTATTGTCAGCAAGCTGCTGAGACTTTAGCGATTAAGTGGTGTTTTAATCCACCCGCCAGTCCGCATTTTGGTGGACTCCATGAGTCTGGGGTAAAGTCCACGAAAACTCATCTGAAGAGAATTGAACCTTTGAAGAGTTGATGACTGTATTGGTTCAGATTGAGGCTATTTTAAATAGTCGACCATTGTGTAGTATGAGCCCTGATCCTCATGACTTTCAAAGTCTTACTCCTGGACATTTCCGCACTTTGGAACCCTTGACAGCCCCTCGCGATGAAGACCTAACCAATGTTAAGTTAAACCGTCTCCATCGCTGGCAGCTTGTTCAGCAGATCCAGCAGCATTTTTGGCGCCGCTGGCATATGGAGTATTTACAGTCGTTGCAACAACGCGAAAGATGGAATACCCCCGATAACCCTTCAAAAGTTGGAACATTAGTAGCGATGAAAGACGAAAACCTACCCCCATTGAAGTGGTCACTCGGTAGAATTGAAAAAATTTACTCGAGTCCAGATAGAATCCCCCGTATCGCGCAAGTAAAAACCGCGAAAGGATTACTTGACCGTAGTTTGGTGAAGGTATGTCCGTTACCCAGCCAGTAACCAACCTTCAAAGCCTTGTGTAGCGTGAATCATGCTTATTTGAATTAACTTAAGTATGACGTCCATAGTTATTGCGATTATATTATTGTTGCAAAAAATGCTAATTTATTGTTTAGACCCTTTGGGCAATTGAATAACCTTTTTTTTTTGATTTTTTTGTTTTTGGGTTTTTCTATAAAAATTGAGAATTTTTATGGTGGGCGGAATGTTTAATGCTGCCAGTTATTTTTTCTTTATTGTTTTATTTTGAATTTTTGGGAAAACCTAACCTTAAAGTTTGTTTTGATATTTTTGGGCTTTCTGCAAAAACCTTCAAAAAAGAAAGTCCTGTTTGGGAAAAATTCCGATCAGGTGATAATTTCTCTCTTTGTTGAAAGTTAGACTTCACTTCCGCCAAAAAACTAAAAGAAGTCACACGTGTTTTCGGGTTAAAGACCGAAATTCCAGTCACAAGGAGGGGCGGTGCCGCCAGTGAAATTTTGGGACTGCTGCAGAATTATAGAAGGTAAGCTTCTAGCGTGTTGCCGATTTTTCCTTTGTTTTTTAGTTTAATAGACTCTGTTTTCCCAGGCGGGGCGAATTTAACTTTGGGGTTATTTTTTTGGGATATCTCTAGTTTTTCTCCCCTTCAGGGCTCAGATCTCTACATGTAATAAACATGTTTCTTTTTTTAAAATTTCACCACAATAAACAGACGCCGCTGAAGAGTTTGTTTATTTATTTTATTGTCTATAATAAAGGTAATTTCATATTTTTCCCTAAGTAGCTTAGTTTTTAAGAAAATTTGAAGAAAACCTCAAAATCTCTCTCACGTTTTGGGGGGTCTGGGGGGTTTTTGGGGGTTTTTGCAGCTAGCATTTAACAAACTAATAAAATTTTATATTTAGGTTGGATTTTACACATTTTTAATTAATTTCTCTGTCATTGTGGCTTTAAGGCGTCAACTAAGTTAAATTTTCAGAAATTTGAACACGACTATAAGAGAAGGGGGATAAAAAAATTGGGCCAAATCCAGGCTTGGCAACATCCAGATCGTTAATCTGTGACCTTTTGTCATCTAGAATCCGTTGTCACACTGCGGTCCTCATATTTGGCATACTCAACTACCTACAGCGCCTGCACCAACAATCAAAGAAATTGCTCTATGATTTCACCAAAGCCCCCGAGGCGCACACACACAAGTAAATTATAATAGTTTATTCGAGAGTTTCAAGGTCAGCACCGCTGGCCAGTGAATCGTTTAGCCAGACTAGTTGACCTGCGTCACTTAGATCTTTGTCTAAATAAAGTATTTTTATATCGTTAATCTTTCTTTAGTATGTATAGGGAATCAAACTATGCGTGAGGCCATACAAAAGAAATACTTGCGGAAATAAAATAGAGTATTTACATGGTTCTTTTAATGTAGATTGTCGGGTTTAAAAACCGGCCCTGGAGTTTCACGATTATGTCATAATTTGATCGGATTGGTTAAAATTTTTGGCAAAGTCCAGCCCCACAAGGTTCCTTTCACACACACCTTTGCCCCTGTGGTTTCAAAGTGTTTTGTATATCTTGCCCTTAAGTTTTTTAGTATTATTATTTTCCATATCTGGTGGCTATGCTTGCGGCTTCTTTCTTATATAGTACATAGACTAACTTTTCTTCTGCAGATCCCCACATTTCGGATTCATAGGCTCACTTTACTCAATGATTTTTCAATGGTTCTTTATATTTCTCTCTCTCTCTCTCTCTCTCTCTCTCTGTCTCTCTCTTAGAGAACTTAGCTTTGTAGTTTTAGTTGCTTTCTTCTAAAAGCGCATTTTCAGACCTGCAAATCCTCAATAAACATTTAGCCTTTTTGCATAAAGAAGAATATCTTTTGACTTTTTGATATGGAATTTCTCCATCAAACCACTATAAAACGAAGTTATTTTTTTATAGAATGTAAAACAGCAGTTGGCAGCAGTAACGTATTTTGCATACATTGGTCCAGATAGGGTGGTAGTCAGACAGGATCATGCACCATCTGGTAAGTTCTTCTTTTTTATTCACTTACTCTTGGTTGGTTTTTGTATCGGTTAATGATTGACCTCCATTTAGAACTCTCTTCAAGTATTCAGCTTCATTATTTGTGCTGTCGTTCCTACTTGAAATAAAAGACAAACTCGCTATAAGACAATTTAGAAATCACGATAGCGATGTGATAAATTATCGGTATATTCCACATAATTAGAATCATCCCGATGTTTTTACTTAATTACCTTTTTATATACATTTTTTGCAATGGTTGATTTATCCTTGATTCTTTCCACTTTGCTTTGGCTTGGACAACAAAATCATAAGTATGATTTGATTCTAATTATACGAAGGCCGTCCCATTTCAGTTGGCCCACTTAGAAAAATTCGAAATTGTTAAACTTTATTTCAAAATGCCAAAAAGTAGCTGTTAGTAAAATGTTTTAAACTTTTAGTTTTACGTCCAAAATAGTAGTAGTAGTAGTGGTGGGGAGACCATTTTTTGGTCTAGCGACTAGGCACATGGCGCGCCCTTTTCGAAAACCCCGATTTGTCCGTACATCATATATCAAACTGATGCAGGTGCCCCTTAGGATGCAAGTTTTCTTTCTCTAAGAGGACTTAATTTTGCCTGACACCTCTCTGTCGAGGGCAGGGATCTTTATACTGCGTAGCAAGTCTACACAGTGGACCCACGCTTTTACACCCCTTCCGAAAGGTGGTCCTGCGACATGTTAGACTTCTATCTAACATGGCTATCGTCCCAGCAGAACTTGGTTATAGACGATTAGACTTCTTTCCTTTTTAGCGCAACAGTCGTGGTCGTCGTGGGTTGACTATAGGAGATTTAAGCTGGCGCCGCGCCGTCCTGGCTCCGACTATGTAGCCTTATACCAGGCTCCTGGGTTATTATCCCTGGTTCCTCGGCTGGCTGCGTGTCGTCGGCTCCTGGACTACACCTGCGTATATTCTCGATGTTCAATGTCGACTTATATTTGTTGCGTGCATCGCATCGCATGCTTATTCGATGACGGCTGTTGAACGCTGAAAAGGAAATCGGCGACAGGGCGAGAGATTTTTTTTTTGTTTTTCGAGACGCGAGCCTGGTGCAGAAGGTGCATGTGAAGCCGACGACCATACCACGGCACTACCCTGCCGCCTTACTTCCAAAATAGGTTTTGGATGAATATTGTCAAATATTTTGAATGATATTTAATATGACGACAATAAATAGACCTTGTTGATAATAATTTTTATGCATATACAAAGTAGGCTGTGTAAGTCATATTTTCACCAAATGTTTTTTTTGCCTGACAGATAGATTTTTTAAAGAATGAGCTCAGTATAATTTTCAAAATGGGCAGAGGAAAAGTTATTGATGAAAAAATTCGATTAATCATAACAAACTTATTCAAAAATGAGAAAAAGAACTCAGAAATCGCGAAATTTGTAAACATGCCAAAATACAGTGTTTGAAATATAGTTCGCTTGTATAAAGCAAATGGTTTGATTGTCCCTAAACGCCGGTACGTAAGAAAATCGAAATTGTCAGACAATGATAAAACAGACGTGGAAACTGTGGTCAACTAAGTGTACTTTGGAGTAATGCAGTCGGGTTTCAAGATCCACATGTCACAGAGAGGCTCAAAAATTAGGATTTCGGACACAAGGTAAATTTTGTAACACCTTTGTTTAATGTCCATTTTTTTAAATTAAAATTTTATTTACATAGGCCAAGGAAAAGCCATTATTGACTTAAATCCAAAAGAAAAATAGACTTAAATGGGCCAAGGAGCATAAAAATTGGAATCTTGAACAGTGGAGCTGCATACATTGGAGTGATGAGTCTCGTTTCGAAGTTTGCGTGGGTGACGATCGAAGTAGAGTTATTCGACAAAAAAATGAAGCTTTTCATACAGATGATGTGGGGCTCGATATCTGCAAGAGGAGTGGGAAAACTGCATTTCATAAACAGAATTGTCAATACTGAAAAGTACCTGGATATTTTAGGAGAGTTATTGTTGCCAACAAGAGAAGAAACTTTAACCGCTGGGGAAGCTTTTATTTTTCAGCAAGATGGAGCAGCATTCCATAAGTCAAAGAAGGCCTTAAAATGGTTCTCAGACAACAATATTCCACTTTTAGAGTGGGTTTCAAGTAGTCCAGATTTATCACCAATAGAAACACTGCATGAAATGAAAAACCAGTTGCTTGTAAATCCAGCAGACAGACAGTTCTATCATGGAATTAAAAGAAAGACTGCAAGAAATTTGGGATGATTTTACTTCCGAATACTGCCACAATCTAATAAACACCATGCCTCAAAGAATTACGGCTGTTATTAAAAATAAAGGGGATGTTACGCAATGGTAACTTTTAAAAGTATGTTTAATATTTAAGCTTCTCTGATCACATTTGGTTTTTGTTTTTTTTTTGTTTTGTAATTATAACATATGTTAAGACCTGTAACTCCTGTAAAAGTATCTAAAATATTTATAAAAAATATAAAGTGCTCAAAACGAAATAATTTGCCGGTTTTTAATAGCTATAGCAATAATTAGTAATTTTTTTCAATTGGGCCAACTGAAATGGAACGGGGCTCGTAATAGGTTTCTGCTATTTCTACGTCTTTAACATTATCTGTAACATTCACATTAACGTTTATTAGTTTTGAACAATATCAAATTTTAGTTTCAAGAAGAGATACTGTGCATCAAGCTTAATTAGGAAGCTACTTTTTTTTTGTTTTTAGTCCTATATCCCCGATGAGATATTTCTTGGTGATGACGTGGGATTAACGATCTTTTCCTATCTCATTACGAAAGGTGCCTGTTATATAATAGAACATCTAATGGTCTATGTCTATGAAGTTAATAAAATGAAGAAGGTTAAGCTTCATATACCTACGGGAAGTAGCACGTCTTTGGATAATGGCGAATCTAGCGGTTCCAAAATGTTTAGTGCCAGTAAGTTTGTTTCTTCATCATCAATTTTTTTTTTAGCTTTATACTTTATCCTTGCTGGCGAGGCTGTGGTTACAGTAAGATCCTACGATAAAATGTTAAAAGAATGGATTGAAGAAGAACACGGAATGGTAGGACCTGGCACAATGTTTGGTGAAGTAGCACTACTTCACGGAATTGCTAGGACTGCCACCATAACTACCATCAGTAAGTCAAATAACGATTATTACTTTACAGATCGAAAGCATATCGGTGTAATAGATGTAGATAATAGGGATGAAATTAAAGTATTATGAGACACATAAGCAGAACTAATTTTTGTGGAGTATTTTAGGGCTTTCTATTCCAATATTTTATTAAAACATTTAATTACCTGTGTATATAGTTGTTATTAAGGAGATTCCATTTGTATTTGATCATGTTTATTCTCTACCGGGTTTTATATATCTTAAAAATGCTATCTTTTTAGTATTTTTAAAACTTAAAAAATTAGACAGGATGTAGTAAAACGTTTTTAATATAAAAATTTGATTGGCAATGTCTGTAATGAAATATTGATCAAACAACAAGAAAATAATATTCTATATATAAATTTGTCTCCAGTTTTTTTTATCCTAATTGTCTCGAAATAAAGTCCTGCCGTTTTAAAGCAAAATTCTTTGTTATTTTTTTATGTAATATTTTTCTTGTAGGCATTGTTGTTCCGTGCGCGATATTCTGGTAGATTTTTCATTTAAAATAAGTTATTAGGCAATAAAATCCATCAATATATTAACTTTAAACACAGTAAATGTCCCCGCATCGTATTTTTGATTGGCTGTTGGGAGTTCAAAGCTCTAAGCAATGATTTGTTATATTGATTAATAAACGTTAATAAATATTTTTATATTTGGTTCGGGAAACATAAATTAATTTGATTTTTTATTTTAGCCGATTGTGAACTGTTGATGATTAAAAAAGAAGATTTCGACATCGTATTAAAAGAGACCGTGTGGAGAGCTTGGGAGCAAATTACAGCGATCATGAATAGGTTCTCCTACTTTAAAAACTGGGATGCTGTGACCAAAAGGGAATGCAGTATTATTTCCAGAACCAAGGTAATTACAGCATCCTTAGAAGTACACTGCGCACAAAGCAGGGGTTTATAACATTAACAAAAATTTTTCGTGGCTAAGCGGGTACAGAAAGATTTTGTTTCTCTTGTATTTTTCCGTAAGCAGTTCGAAAGCTGTACACCCACGGGGGTCCAAGATCTAATAGACACCTATTAAGTGTTGACAGCTAGCTGTTTCGTCCTTAACACTTTAACAGCCATGTGTATCATATACGGACACGGCAAATTTTAATTCTCTGCCATGTGTACACATATTGGACACATGTATTAGAAAGATTCTCGGCCAAAATATATTTTGACCCAGGTTACCCGGCACATTTTTTTCTCTAAATCGGCGTTGCAGTTAAAGTGTTAAGGGACTCTCCAGAACACTGCATGGTCAATATCACACCCTTGTCAAGCTAGAAGACGGGATATAAATCACATCTTACGATATTGGCAAGAATAATGAACCGTACGCTTTTCACAAAAGTGGTGACATCTACCGAATGCAAAAAAAAACTACCAGAGTAAAAACAAAAGGCAGGCAGATGAAACAAAAAACAGTACACATGACCGTGACATAATTTGTTCCTTAGGTCGGGTCAATGCATATTGCACTTTTGCCGCCTTCGCGACATTTTATGTCGATTCAGCGGAATGTGAGCCAAAAATACTACAAACGTAAAGTTTAGTACCCGTGAATAAAGAAAACAAACATTATTCGTAGTTAAGCGGATATCTAAAGATTTTGTTCCTCTTGTATTATTATGGGCGCACCCAAGGGGGGGCCTCGGGGCCCGGCCTCCCCAAACCTAAGATGTTTTTCAATAGTTTCCAGATATTTCATGAACAAAAATATAAAATACCACATCATGTGGCCTCGCCCCCCCAATACATATTTCGGGGTGCGCCACTGGTATATTATTATTATTCACGGGTACTAAACTTTACGTTTCCAGACTTCATCTGCTATCTCAAGTTATCTCAAATTCGAAACCATTATTTCTTTACAGCAGCGTTTTAGCATAGAATAATATAGTATATTATATTACTCTATGGTTTTAGGCTTTAGAATAACTCAACCCTAAGTATTAGTGTCAAGAAGAGATACTGTGCATCAAGCCTCAGTGAGGAAGCTGTTATTTTTTTGTTTTTAGTCCTATATCCCCGATGAAATAATTCTTGGGGATGACGTGGGATTGACGAACTTTTCCTATCTCATTACGAAAGGTACCTGCTACATAATAGAACATCTGATGGTCTATGTCTATGAAGTCAATAAAATGAAGAAGTTTAAGCTTCATATACCTACGGGAAGTAGCACGTCTTTGGATAATGGCGAACCTAGCGGTTCCAAAATGTTTAGTGCCAGTAAGTTTGTCTTTAAAACATTAGTTTTATTAAAATTGAAAAAGTAGTTTATGTTAAGGGCTGTTGGTTGTTAAAGTAAACGCGGTAGGTCTTTTTTACTAATTTTATTTACAACCTTACAACCGATAGAACATGTTTTGACACCATTTTAGCTTTCATCATCTGGGTTGTATACTAGATTACCATCTCGATTATAGTCTAACTTTCAATTTAAAATTATTCTTATTGCAGCAGCCCTTATATAAGAAAGTTCTAATATCCTTTTCATAAGCGGAAAGACCAAAAATATCACGAAACATTATTAACAAAAAACTTTCGTTGGTTTTATAAAAAAATCCTCAATTAATACTAGCCCATACTTTAAGTTTCTCTATCAATGGCCGGTATAGTTTCACTCAAAGATTTTATATCTCTACCATGGACATCAATATCATGAGGATTTATTGACAATCTATATGTTGACTTTTTTTTTCTACGGGTAACAGCAAAAACGGTTACTTCGCGCAAACTTTTATATTCGCAAAGTAGCACTTTTCCGCACTCTTATTTACTGGCGTGTCGTATAGGGGCCCCCAAACGCCCCCAAACGCCCCCCCGCCCCCCGCCCCCCCCGCCCCTCTGCGCTTGGCGCCCCTGGCGTCCTTTGAGAAAAAATAGAATTAATAGTGTTATTATTTTAAAAAAAGGTTTGTAATTTATTTGACTCCCATACCTATATTTGCGCCCCTTAAGGTCTTCCCCCCCCCCACGGCCTTTTATCCACAACAAACTAATGCTTTTATTTTAAAGAAAAATTACTATATAATACACGCATTTTTGTGTCAAATGCAGTTTGTTCCCTTAGCAACCAAGCATTGTTATACAATGCTTTCACATCAGTTTAGAGTTTCAAGTAGTTCGATGTGCGCACAGTAGTATCCGCAGTTAAAGCTCCGCTTCGCGTCGTTCGTCTAGCTGCTTTCTCGTGTAGGAAAACATAATTGCTGCTCAGTGTTAGGGAAACTACTATTATTTAGTCATATGCGCTTAGATGCGTGCTAAAAGTTGATCTTTGCGCATGGAAACTCTTTGCGCACGCATTTTTGTTTTTGAGAATTATCGCACTTATAATCGATTTTTAAAAAAATGTTTTGTATGTATATTTATTATTTTGTAACCAATAGGGTGTTTGACTAGTAAAAAATAAATATATATTTATTTTTATATATCTCTTTAGATCTTGGGAGTGCTAAAAACAAACTTTTTTGTTTAATTTTTTCTCAAATTCATAGTTCTTTTAATTAATTAAATTCATTGAATTAAAACAATTAGCCACGTGATTCAAAACAGGCGGTCTACCAATCAGCTGCGAGTGACGTCACAAAACAGTAAACGCCTCGAACGAACCTATTTTCTATGTTATTTTCTTATGGATGTTTGCTTTGGTTTAAAGTGCGAATTATCGTCCTAAATTAGATTTTATTTTGTGTTTTGCTTATAAAAAACATTTTCAATGGAAAACGGATTCTCCAAAGCCGATAGCTTCAACTTGCCAATGCTGAATTGCTTTATGGTTGCAGGCTTCTTTGCCAACAACAGTGATTTTTGTTCTGCGGAATTTAGAAACGTTAAAATGTTGATGTAAGTATTCGATGAGTTGTTTTGTATATAACTGAAAGTTTTTTTACGATAGTCTTCGCCTACTTTTACTCATTTAGATTTTGAGGTTAGGTTATATGTTTTGCTTTTTTGTTTAATATGCCACTTCAATTCAATTAAATACCCAATCATTATTCTACGACCTACGACCAACAATACTTGAACTACTGCATAGGTAACACTGCATAGTCCTGCGTCGATACTGCCTAGTCTTGCATATGCACTGCTCAGTCCTACATTTAGCCTGCATGTGCACTGCCTAATTCTGCATTTAGAGGTACTCCCTAGTCCTGCCTAATAACTGCCTAGCACCGCCAAAAATTTGTACACCTGTCTGCCTATTATAGTTGTTCACCCCTTGTAATAAACATAACCTCAAAAATTTCATCGTCATTTACGAAATAGTTTTATATATATATATATATATATATATATATATATATATTATAGACAACGTCAGAAAAATTAATAGAAACAATTTAGTTATACTCACATCAAAGTGATCTTCACAAAGTGTAAGTAAGTAAGATGTGAAGTGAAGATGTATTAGATAAGGACATTGGGTCTCTTCGAGCAAGTTCTAGCCACTTTTTCCGTTCTTTTACTGCTGTAGGCAATGAATAAATAGTTTTTCAGGTGTTTTTATGCTAGTATTCGAACACTGAGGCACTACGCACCACTTATAGGACATTTTTTTTCATAAACGTCATTGCAACACCATGCTAGCGCTAAATAAGCGTTTTAGCGGCAAATTCAAATCGGAAATTAGAAAACTTGATTTTAAATGTAGTCATGATAAAATATACTATTTTAATAATTTTGCGTAGCAAATTAGGGATCTATGTCTCATTCTAAACTCTTTTCTAAAATTTGTCAAATACCCTATTGAACCATTAAAATTAATTTTAGGTAATAAAATAGGCGGCTGTAGCGTAAAAAGCCGTACACTTGCGAATAAAAGCACTTCTAGAACGATAAAGAAAAAGACAGCGAGTAAAGTTGGTCGTATTCAAACTCATTTCATTAAGGTAATAACTGATAAAAATTACACACGACACCTGCTGAAACTAGAAACCTAACCCCCAAGTTTAGAAGAAAAGTAGTTTCGTTGCATTAACGCGTGCGACGGTCATAAAATGGTACGAAAAATGTTTTTGCGTTCCAGGTCGACGTTGTACTGTTATCGGACAGTCAGTTTTCCGTTCCATCAAGCAATCTAAACTGGTTTCGGACTCCTCTGAAATACAAAAATTGCAGACAGGCGCATTAGAAGGCGCGGAAAAATTGTATGTAAAACACACACATTTCTAGTTTACATCACCTGAGATAATAATATACCATAAAATTACATTAAATTTACATTTGTCTGAGAAAATTCAAAAAAACGGTGAATAACCCAAAAAATTAAAATTTTTGTCAAAATAAATTGAGTTTCACAACCAATTTTAACACATGACAAAATGCCGGGTAAGCCACGAAAATATACAAATATTTTTTAAATTTCCAAAAAAAAAATGTTCAACATCTGGCGTATCTGTTGATTTTTTTTGCAAGAGCCCCTTAATTTCTATTACTAGGGGACTGCGAGAATGTTGAAGGTATACCACATGGAAAAAAGCTATACTGACCATAGGGTAGCCTGCCTGGAAAAAGAAAAACTAGTTTAGCAAGTGATAGAGGTTTTGATTTTCGTTTCTTTTGAATACTCGTTACTAATCATTACTCGACTACTAAGTAATTTTATATATTTGTTACTATCGTTAATTTGGTTACTGTAACTGTATTCAATTCAATCAGACAATTAGTGCAAAATTCTCGTTAATTCGAAGATCATTTACTTGTAGGTATATTTTTGTTGTTGATATTATGGAAATATTCAATTGAAATTTTCAAAATGCGGGCTAAAATTAAAAAATAAAGGTAGGAATTACGTAGAAACTGTCCTGTGTACACCTTTGTTTACCTTACGTACAAAGAAATACATAAAATCTAAAAATAAATAAAAATAGAGACAAATACTAAAATAATGGAAGGAATCAAAGTAATGAAATTAACGAAAGTAATCATTTAATTTTCGGATCGGTATTCGTTACTTCGTTATTTATCAAGTAACGAGTACTCGAGTAACGAATAGTTACTTTTTCAACACCTCTAGCAGGTGATTAAATAGGAATAGAAACATAAGGGTTTACCCTGATCGCAGCAAATCCCGGTGACCTGTGAACTAAAAGTTAAAAGAAGAGGGGTAACACCGGATGTGAAATTTTAGACCAGATTTGGCGGAAGAACAAACGACTTCGCTTTAAATCATCGACATTAAGGTCATTAACTATATATACCTACCAAAGTACAAGCTACAAAATGTGATTTTCCTAACTTCTTAGAATTATCACGATCTCTATTTCCTAAAAATTAATAAAATCGCAAAAACCTTGTGAATATTAAGGCTTTCTATAATATGTAGGTAATTTCACAAATATTTTGTAAAAATCAAATATATAAATTTCACATAAAACTTGTGATATTAGAAAAATAAATATATTTTCACAAGTTTCGCCCAAAAATATGTGCTAATACAAGTTCGTTTTAATTTTTGGTATATTTAGTTTATTAGGCAGTAGTAGTTTATAGTTTGTGAATATAAATTAAATTAATGTAATTTTATCTGCATTTTAAAGAACTAAAATTAAAAATATATTATGATAATCCTATGTAATTGTGTAATCCTTTCTGTGTGCAACTTTAATTTCGTGCTCTCGAATTCATACGTTGCCTTCGATTTATCTTTACGCGAGACGACCAAACCTACTCTTTCTTTTAGTCACGTGACTTTGAATTTAACTCTCTCGCATATGATCACATGCCTGAAGTAAATCGAACAGCATTCGGTTTTTATACAGTTATTTGGTCGTTCCATCTAACCCAAACCTTTTTAAAACAGTCCTCGTACTCCTCGTACTGCATTGCGCGCGCATTGGGATTTTTTGGACGGTTTTATGACCGTCGAACTATTTGATGGAACAGACTCAGTATATACAGGCGCGGATCTATGGAAGGGGAAAAAGGGGAAATCCCCCCCACAAATCTCAAACTATATAAAGTTTTTACACACAAAAAACATCTCCTGGTCACTACGCAAAACAGTTTTATGCAATATTTATGATGAAATTGGCCAGGGGGTGACTATTTCTAATTTGTCGTGCTGAGAAATCTCTTTTAACAAACTTTTTGAACTATTTCCGGTAGGAATTGACCCCTGTTGATCCCCCTGGGTAAGGCCTTGCACACAGAAAAAAAGAAGTTCTTCAGTTAAGAAAAAATTATCTTGACCCAAAAGCAAAAGTCTCCGAACAAATTGTTTTCTCTTCATCTAAGCAAACCGCTTGTTTTGGGAAAATTGTCTTGGTAAATTGTTTTGGTTTAAAACTGCCTTTCACGAAGAAAAAGTGGTTTTGAAGCAAGATATAAAATGTCTTACTAATATCTTCTTAACACAAATAAAGCATTACTTTGCGTCAAGACTTTTAATTTTTGAACTCAAAATATTCGGCATCTCAAAACGAAAATGGCGATTTATTCCATAATACTAGAAAACACAAAACAAGAAGGTTGCCGCTTCCATTCAAAACAAATCAGTGTTCTTGGATAAAGGCAACTTTTATTTTCAACGGAAACCAGCAGTTCAAGAGAATAGTTTTTTTTAATCGTCTTCGTGCGTAGGAAAGCAGATTTTTTCTTGGATCAAAGGAATTTGCATTGACTGAAGACATTTTTTTTTCTGTGTACTATAACATCCATAAAATCTGGGTTGTACAGCCAATCACTGATGGTTATTAATAATAATTAATCAAATCCATGAGATCTAGTCAGGAAGTTTTTTATTAAAGTTGGTTTTGTTTGATTGCGATACATGTATAGAAAATTTTATTACTGATTTTGGTAGCCCAAGGTGTCTTATCGGTATAATTTGGGGATACTATGTTTCCTTTATACCACAGACCATCTTGTCAGCAATTTTGTACTTTTTTGCATTTTTTTAAGACTGAAATTTGTGAAAGATTCGACAGTATTTTATAGTATTTCTATATGTTCACAACGAGAAAGAAAACGAGCAAATGTCAAAAACAATATGTCAATTTATTTCGACAACTCAGCGTATAAAAAACAGCACTTAAACTCGCTAATAACGCACTACTCAAATCGGCTTAATAATTTCGTGTTAATATCTCGCGATTTCTACAGCTCGTTATCTCTGACGTTTCGCGAACTATCTATCTATTTTCTACGCTAGAACATTCGCGTATACGGACGAGCGTGCGTCATAGATATCGCAACTAAAACCTACACTAATAATACAACTATAAGAGAAGCCAACCAACACTAAACCTTCTATAAAATTTCAACAACTAAAATTTGTAACACTATCCTTCTCTTCAAGTTTGTTTGTCTCGATCAACATTTCCCAAGTAAGGTTTTAGTCAGTCCAGTTAAACGACTTTCATCTTGGATTACGGGCTTCTTTGGATTAGGTAGACTCCAATTAATTCTCTTAACAACTTTATAAGGTCCTTTTTTCTATTCGCTCGCTAACCACCTATCTTTCAGCTTCTGTCTTAAACGTTCGACACAGTCATTATCTTCTAAGTGTTCTTCTTCAGATGAACCAAACATGATATCACACGTTAACCGCAGTTCTCTACCAAACAGAATACTAGATGGAGTAGCCCCTGTCGTGTTGTGAATGGTGGTTCTGAAAGGCCATCATAAACAATGGAATATATTGGTCCCAATCTATTTGGTGCTCATCAACAACTTTGCAAAGATGTTCTTCTATTGTTTTATTCTGAGAGATTCTGATTCAAAGTTTCTCCCTTGATATGAATGTAGTTCCAAAGGAATGCCAAATCCGCTGAAAACATCTTTTACCAGAACTTCTGCAACTGTAGTGGCCTCTTGGTTAGGCAAAGCAAAACTTTTGGCTATTTGCTAAAGTAGTCCATTACAACAAGGATGTATTTATTGCCCTTTTTAGTTTCTAGAAATGTTCAGCCACATTAATAGCAATGCGTTTAAGTTCCAGGCCTACGTTATATTGCTTCATTTGACCTCTAGACTTTGTTTTGTGCCCTTAGCTGGCTGCACAAGTCGAACATCGGCGGCACCAATTCTTTACGTCTTGAAAGTAATTGAAGTTATAAATTCGGTTTCTAATTTTGTCCATGGTTTTATTTATACTTAGGTGCGCGCCTGATTTTTCACCATGGCATTCGGCCGTTATATGATTTACCATGCTCCTAAGAATTACTTGATTAATCACGGTAAGGTCATCGGCACTTTCCCAGGCACGTTTAAGTATGATTTCTTCTAACTTTATTTCTTCTTTCTGGTCAATTCTCCTGCAATGTTTGCAATCTTCAGGGCAAGGTGTTTTGGAAATGCATCTGCAATATTATGCACCCTTACCGCTCGGTGCTTAATTTGATAATGGTATTGGTGTAGCTTTCTATCCATTTCGCGACTTCCCCTCAAGTTGTTTCATTTTTATGAGCCACTGTAACGCAGCATGATCCATTCTAATAAGAAACTCTTATCCATCGAGATATTTGTGAAAGTTATCAGTATTTAATGATGGCTAATAGGAGCTCTTTTCTGGTGACACAATTCAGGCCATTCTTTTATTGCTTGCAGTTTCTTTTCATCAGTTTGGATGCCTTCTCGGGAAACGACGTGACTCAGGAACTCAACTTTTTCTTAGAATAGAAAACATGTTTTTGGGTTTAATTTAAGATTTGCATTTGTGATTCTTGAAAATACTTCTCGTAAATTGTCTAGATGATCTTGAAATGATTTCCCCATTACTATAACATCATCCAAGTAGACTAGACAGAATAGTCTTTCAAATGTAGCTGGGGCATTGCATAGGCCAAATGGTATCATATAAAACTGGTAAGTCTACTTCCAGCAGAGAATGCTGTCTTCCCTTTATCTCTTTCGAAGATTCCTTTTTGTTAATATCCACTTTTATGGTCAAGAGAAGAAAACCAATATGATCCTGCCAATGTTATTAATGTGTCTTCTATTCTTGGCAGTGGGTTACTATCTTTTTTGGTCACATCGTTAAGTTTTCTTTAGTCGACACAAAATCTGGTACTTCCATTTGTTTTTGTGACTGTCACCTCAGTTTGGAACCAACGTTTTAACAAGTATTGTCGTATAATTTACAATTTTTGAAAAATAAATTAATTTTTATACAAAACATCGAATTTTTGCAAAAATATATATTACTGACCAAGATGGGATGATAAATGATACAGGACAAAAAGTGGCTTTAAAACCACTATAAAAATGTTGTTTTATGTTTTTTGTTGGGATGAACTCTTTCGCTGTAAAATGATTTTTTTTTAAGGGAGAAAAATATAAGTGGCTTAAAAACACAAAACCATAACTAGATGCAATCAATAGATATTGGGGTTCTATTAACCCGAAAAAGCCCCTACACTTTTCCCCCAAAGAACATTCTCAAAATGACGCCGCCAACTTGGATTTTCGACATTTTTTTCTTTATTAGCATTTTACACAGAAAGTGCCTTACTATATTATTTAAAGAAAATAAATTTTAAGAAAATTTAAAGAGAATTGAAAGATCTATCAAACGAGATATATCCGCGTTATCTAAAATAGGCACTATTTTTTGCGTTCCTTAGCGTAATGTTTTAATATTCACTATCGGCCTTCTTTTCCAAAATATACATGTAGGGCACAATTTTTTTATATTTAACCAATTTTCTTAAAAACGAAGTCTAACAAAAAGTATCTGATTTTTACAGTTACTCTGCACTATTTATAGACATATGTCCAACAATATTTTTAGAGCATAAAGTTACCCCCCAATTCGCCGCTATTTTGAATATTTCAAAATGGTTAAGGCCCAGCCAGAGAGAGCAAAGGAGCATCAACCGGATTCTTCTACCATTAAAATCAGCAGTAAGATATTCTATATGCCCCAAATCTTTGGGTATATGACCCATATAGAGGTGCAACCGGCGAGCTTTACCATATTGAGATGGCGCTGAAATAAACTCGTCCAGTACGCAATATTCAGAGACAACTACTATGATCTAATGGCATGTGTATGATAGGCATGAACCTCGGAACTCCCACATGCAACTAAATCGTACTAGCAGTCCCTGAATATTGCGTACCAGACGAATTTATTTCAGCTCCATCAGCCCCTCAATATTGCAAAGCTCGCCGGTGGCACCTCTATATGGGTTATTTACTCAATGCCCAAATCCAGGTGAGACCTGATTGACAATTATCTTCCTGATTAATCCGTTTTCCCTTAAACAAAAGTAGTCACTAAATTCGGGATGGAACTCGAACACAAACTAAAGAGCTAAGAAAAATAAAGGAGAGAAAATGAAGCTGATTCTTGAAAAGGCCAATAAAATCAACTCCTTTTCTCTTATACTCGTAGCTCAATGGTTTTTAATTTTAGTCACTAAAAATGTTATCTTAAATCTTTCCCGATGTTTCAGGTCTGTGAACTTCGCGAAGGCGCCATTTTTAACGTGGGCGAAAACTTTGACAGGCGGCAAATTTGCGCCTTGACAAACGTCAACTGTCTCTTGATACCCCGCTATTGGTTGGTAAAAATGAATAGGGATAATATATGGAATCGGGTGCAGCAGTTTTTAAATAAAACCATTCCTACAACCGAAAAGATTTTTAGACAATGGTAAGATACAAAAACTGTCGAATGTTTGTGGCTTTGTTTGTTTTTGAAAAGATCTGTTCGGTTCGGTTGAAACAAAAAAATTTGAGCAAAAGATTAAAGGTTAGTTAGTTAAGGCCGAAAAGACAAAAGGTCTAAAAGACAAAATTTCGAAGAAAAAGATCGAAAAGATAAAGACAAAAAGCAAAAAATCGAAAATACGAACGATTGAAATGACAAAACATCACATTTTTTAAATTATATTATAGTTTGATTTAAAAAAATTTTTTTATTTTTAATGGATTTTTTTTATTATAAATTAGATAAAATACCAACCTGGCCTACTTGGGTCAGTAGATATTAAGATTAAGACTAGATACTTACCTTATCGGATAATGTTAGTATTTGATTTTATGATGATAACTCATATGTAAGTGGGCCTTGCGGCCCTTCCACTAGGACTACCAGTTGCTCTATTGTGGCTCACTGTTGAGTGGTTTCTCACGACCGTATGCCTAATCCTTTAAAAAGGCCGGCTATCAGTTTGGGTGAGACACTATTCAGATCTTCTGAATCAAACTGAGGTTTACGACGGTGTTTTGACGTCAACGTGCAATAGCCGGACATTCGCACAGTACATGCCTGACGGTTTCGTCATCTTCCATACAAAGTCTATATTCGGTTTCTTCTGTTAGTCCCATTCTGTACATGGGTACTCTTAGTCGACAGTGACGCGTAAAAAGACCAGTCAGTATACGTATCTCATGTCTGTCCAAGTCCAAATACGTTATAGCATAAATTCATGTTCAAAGAATCGAAAAGTGAAGCGCTCATAGCTGGCTTTGGAAACAATGGCAAATTTAAATTCGCGGATGCGAATTTTCAAGTGCGCATGCGTGTGTTTTGTCATGTAGACACACAGCTGCTATGTGGGTGGAGGCCATATTGACATTCTGCGGTGTTTTGCATTTGTCGTGTAAAATTATATCTTTTTCTGTGAAGAATGGGAAATAATGCATGTAAAACATGTGCGGTTTGTGGAAAAATGTCCGGAAGAAGTAACGGAATGCCATTCCATAGATAACTAAGTGTATTTTTCTTAATAATTTGTTAATAAAGTTAACAGTGGCTTATAGATGCCATTAAACACTCTTCATTGTGTCCAGAATAAATCTGCACAATTTGTTTTAGAAAAACTAAATAATCCACAATTTTATAAATTTTCACCCAATCAACTAGTTTTTAGAAAAAATTAATAGACATAACCCTAAACATTTGACAATTGTCAAATAATGTAGTGAGGTAACGGAGTATGTTTCAAAACCACCAAAACTGACGCATGCGCAGTAACCAAAATCCTGTCTACCCGAAAAAGGAACATTAAGAATTAAATAGGGGTCCTGGCTGTAAGCATCGCGTGTGAGAATGCATTGGTATGTCCCATATTTATGCTCTAACGTATTTGGGTAAGTCCAATGAACTCTTTAGAGTGAGCCAGTTCTGGTATATTTATCCAGTATTGTTGGAAGCTATTTTTCATCCATTTTAATATGGTTGATTTAGCAGCATTGTATGATATCTCCAGGGCTGGTTGAAGGCACTACTAAATTAGGTTAGTAATACTGATATTTTTGGTTAGCATACCACTAAACCATAACCAAGTAAGAGCTTTTTCACGGGCTGACGGAAAGTTTTTTGATCAGACCCTCCGAAAAGGTCACCTGCTTGCACTATAGTCTAACTAACCTATAAATATCCAATCACAGAATCACACATCACCATAATTTGGTTGGTTTGATACGCGATACAGTTGCTTTGGGTGGATGGCTCTATAACAGTAAAGGTAATCCTTAGTCGGCTCTAATTAGCGCCTGTCGTTACCTTCAATAAAGATAAGAGCATGGCAGAGCGCTTGTGCACCCGCGCAGAATAAAGGTAAGGCTAACAGACTGGCAAAAAGCAATGATTACATAACTTCTATCGATATGCAACCCAACAAACTTAATAACAGCAGCGGACAGATGGCTCTGCCGTATATTCATGTAGTTCCAATAATGACACGATAAAGCCATCTGTCCGTTGCTGGTATTAAGTTTGTTGGGTTGCATATTTATTGAAGTTGTGTAACCATTGCAAAAAGGCTAACCAAACGCACTTAATTGTTAGGCTTCGCTACCTGTAAAGCTGGTTTTACGATGAGTGACTTTATGGATATGTAACCACTGATTTTATTATTGTAGTAGGTACCTGGGTGATCTTGTTAGAATTAACACAACGTTTCTCCCTATTTATTTTTCCAAATTTCTTTTATTTAATTTTTTTTTATATTTTTTTATAGGATGGAAGAAAAAAATTTTTTGAAATACAGAAAAAGTCTTGTCCGAGATCTTTTAGAAGAAAAAAAAGTGGTCAACACAAATAGCATTTACAACGTACCCTATAGCATTCGCCTAAAGGAAGGTCAGGATTGTGATTATTAATGTACAGGGTGTCTCAGATTTCCGTGCATTTGGCGTTTGTTTGTTTTTCATTCATGAAAGCAAAAGTGTTAAATAATTCTTTGTAAAAAAATCATTTTATTTTGGAAATCAATATGTTGATATAGTTATTTTCCTAACAAGTGCGGAAAGTGATAAACTACCGCACGCGTCCGCGCTGGCTCGCAGCGAACTTCGGGCAAGCCGTTAGTGCGGTAGATACTTTCCGAGTTGGGTCCAACATTTTCCCTACGAGCCTATGGAAAAATCAAAATATACTTTTTGATTTGTTGAGTTTGTATTACCCTATTTAAAATTAAAAATAGTCAAAACTATGAAATTTATGTGTTTTATTTAACGACTTGAACTAGTAAGTATTTAAAAAAATTAGCTTATTTTTATTTATTAGAAAATAGGGACTTATTACAATAAGGCCAGGCAGTAATAGTGCCGGGCACTATTCTGACAGTTTTCTATTAAAAACACAGTTGATCTTTCAAAATTGACATAGTCGAATTCAAAAATCCAGTCGTTTATTATCCATTATTAATGGCGGCACGATTAATTCCGATTAATACACAAAGGCCTAATTTTGAAAGAAGACAGCTGTTCTTTTAATGCGAAACTGTCAGAATAGTGACCGGCCCAATTACTGCCCGGCCTTATTTCAATAAGTCCCTATTGTCTAATAAATAAAAATAAGCTAATTTTTTTAAATACTTACTAGTTCAAGTCGTTCAATAAAACACATAAATTTCGTAGTTTTGACCTTTGAGCCTGGCTTTATTGCAATAAGTCCCTAATTATAGGAATAAAGTCAGGCTATAATAGTGTCAGGCAGTATTTTGGCACTTTCACATTGTAAGATCAGCTGTGATCTTTCAGTATACGGCCTTTGTTTACTATATGAACCGGAATAAATACTGCCTTCCTTTATTAATGGAAAATAAACCACTCAGTTTTAAATTCCATTTTGGTATGCAAATTTTGAAAGATCAACTGTCAGTTTTCAATGTAAAACAGTCAGAATACTGCCTGGCACTATTATAGTTTGGCTTTATTCCAATAATTGTGTATTTTAATAATCCATCTCTTCGAACATTTTCAATGCTGTTTGCTTAAGAAATTATATCGTCAAGAAAGTCAATAGTCATACAGGGGGTGATTCGCCATCATCACTTGTTGACTTTTAAGGACACCAAAACAAAAAAAAAAGCATGCGGAAATAGTATATTACATAAAAAGAAAGTGACAAATTTCACACGAACGTGAATGTGTAAACGAAGCGCCAGCCGAGTGAAATAACACGCGAGTGTAAGAAAGTTACTTTCCATCGAGTCGTGTACGCTATTTTTCCTACGAACACTGTTGAACTATACTAATTTTTGTAAAAATTGGTTTTTAATTTGGCATAAATCAAATAAAACTGCTTTTTCGCACATTTCGCACATGTGGAAAAGTACTTTGCAATACATGTGCGAAAAAATATGGTGACAGTTAACGTCATTATAAACTTTTCTATAGATGTGCGAAAAAGAATCTTTACCGAACTCTTTTGCTGTAAAGGAATTTTAATAAATGTAATCTATACCAGACGTTTATCCAAATTCGTGTAAGAACAATTTTTAGTAATGAGTGCGGTAATAGTTATTTACCTAACAAGTGCGGAAAGTGGTACTTTTCAAGCGGAGTTCGGGCAAGCCGTCAAGGGTGGAAAAGATAGTTTCCGCAAGAATTAGGTAAAATATTTTTCCTACGAGTGTTTTTGTCCATCTTCTTTATAAAAAAAACATGTTTTAATTCGCAAATATATATAGAAAATGATACATAAGATAGAATAGTTACATAAATCATTTAGTTAGTCCTAAATATCTTCATTTTTAACAAAACAAAAATCATGCCGAAAGGTTAGTTTTCAGCACTAGTGCGGAAAAGTTAATTTTCCACACGATTTTTTTACGCACGTCAAAATAATGAAACAGGATTTTTTTATCATGATATATGAATAAGAAACTTTATGTAAAGAACATTTAATTAACAATAACGAAAAAGTTAACGATGGTAAATATTGAAATTGAAAGTGCACTTTGTGTTTGTTGCATGCTGCAATCTAGCAGAGGAATTCGCCGCGGACAATTCGCCGCCGGCCGATTCGCCGTGGGGACAATTTGCCGCGAGATTTTTTCTTTTATGATATTGTCATGTATGACAACCCCCTCGTGACAATATTACCATTGGCAATTGTTTAAACATTTTTATTTAGCTTGACTTCATATAATATATTTGTTTATTTGTTTGGTTATAACTTTTTTCAAACTTTTCCAACTAGGTATTTGGTGGTTGGTATACAATTCAACATTTTTTTTATTAAAAAATTAAATAAAATTATGATTTCTAACTTTAAAAAAATCAAAATGGCGATTTCACAATGGCACACTTTTTTATTTATAAACCGATTTGTCTCAAACTTAAAACATCGCTGTGCTTAAGGTAACACAAGATAATTTTTTACTGAAATTTAAAATTCTGAAAATAGCCCAGGCGGTTTTTCCCATTTTTGAACAATTATGCATTCAATTCGGAATTTTAAAATCTTTCAGGTCGCTGATTATGATTTCTAACTTAAACTTTTAAAAAATCAACATGGCGGATTTTCCCATTTATGAACCGATTTGCATCAAACTCGGAATTTTGAGATCTTTTAACCTAAATTTATAAAAACCAAAATGACGGATCCACAATGGCGCATGGGAAAATCCGCCATTTTGAATCCGCCATTTTCAGCTTTTTAAATTTGAGTCAAAAATGGTATTGTGTTACCTTACGCGCCTCGATGTTTCAAGTTTAAGGAAAATCGGTGTATAAATAAGAAAGTGCGCCATTGTGGAACAGCCATTTTGATTTTTATAAATTGAAAGTTAAAAGTAATAATCAGCGACCTGAAAGATTTTTAAAGTTTGCAATGCAAATCGGTTCATAAATGGGAAAATCCGCCATTTTGGATCCACCATTTTATTTACTTTTTTATTTAAAAAAATTTTGAATTGTATACCAAAGGAACCGAACCGAACCTAGTTGAAAAAGTTTGAAAAAAGTTATAACCAAACTAATAAACAAATATATTATACGAAGTCAAGCTAAATAAAAATGTTTAAACAATTGCCAATGGTAATATCATATAACAAAAAATCTCGCGGCGAATTGTCCTCGCGGCGAATCGGCCGGCGGCAAATTGTCCCGCGGCGAATTGTTCCATACCCCTAGCAGATGCCGCAACATCTTGAAGAACGTCGTTTCTTATTTGAATTTGATTGGTTGGTGTTTGGCCCACTACAGAAATGCCTTGATCAGTTTGCTGTTGATAATTACTAGTGCAGTGAATGGAGGAAGGTAAATTGGTCTGTACAGGCTGTATCACATTACAGGATTCTTCCTTCGGTGCTTCTGGTAGCATCGGTACAGTAGCACTTCTTGAAAATGAAACGTGTGTAGGAGGACGGGTTTTTAGGAAACGATTGTGAACAAAACGATTCTTGCATTTTGGACGTGCGGAAAATTAAAAATGGTGCGAAAAAGTAAAATCGTGAGGAAAAGTACTTCTTTCCAATCGAAAAGTCGTGCGGAAAAGTTACTTTTTCGCACGCTCATAGGAAAAGAATTTGTAGCATTGGGTAGAGAATTTTCACAGCACTAACTGCGGTAAAGTACTCCTTACAGCATGCGAGTAGGAAGATAAACAAAAATCATGTGTAAATTTAAATTTTAATATTTGCAAATGTCAAAAATGAGTTTAAAACTTTTTATTGTTTTTCTGATTTTATAGAATTTCTTAAATAATAATAGATTTTTGTTCTGAAGCCAGCATTAATACATAACATATTTTATCTAACTTTTATAGTTATATGTCTATATAAGCAGAAAAATGTGTATTACTGTTAGTCGATAATAACAGTAGAACGCGAACATTATTATAAAAATTTTCCACTAATATCTCAAAAACTACAAAAACTATATACAGTAAAACCTCCTATAAGCGAACACTCACGGTTTTGTCGATTTTGTCCGCTTATTGGAGGTTTCCGCTTATGGGAGAGAACTGCGAAATTTTAATATATTTATTGACAATTTCCGCTGCTTGGGTTTTTCCGATATTAGATTTTTTTGCGATCTTTTGTGCTGTTCCATCTCCGAAACGTTAACAACTTCCATTTTTTCACGTAAATTAAAGTCAAAGAGTAGTTAGTACCCAACTGAACAATAAAAATAAAACACAGCAGTTCCGCCGAATAAAATGTGTTGTAAATACGACAGAAGTATTTAGTCTTCGCATTAAAACAGAATGCGTTGTTCCCAACATACGACAGAATATTTATGCCCATGTCGTGCAGCGCTCGGTCCCGTTGTCAGAGGTTAGCGTTCCGTTAAGGGTGGTTTCAGAATTTTTTAACCAAATAAAATTATATATATAGGAATGAATTTTACATGTAAAGAAATAGGGAAAAGCTTGGTTTCAACAAATTTGTCCTCCTAAAGGGAGTGTCCGCTTAATAGGGATGTCCGCAAGGAGAGGTTTAACTGTATTTGTTGCCGGATTTAGAAAAATACATTTTAAATTCTAATTTTATGTTTAGGACTTGACGGGGTAAAATTTAATTTAAAGTTAATGATTTTTACTTAATTTTATCATTACACATCTTTATTTTATTTGCATATCTAATAAAAAAAAATACTTTTTTTTTACATTTTTTGGCAACCACTTTTGAAATAATTAAAAACACAGTATTTTTTTCTACAATATGTAATTGGAAATGTAACTGTGTTGCTTTATACCGAATAATACGAGTAAACCCATAAAAGCCAAACACAGATAAGTCCAACCCACTAAGCACAAAATCGTAAAAAACGTTAAATAAATGTTAAAAAAAAAATGTTTTTTTTCTAACACAAATTTAACACAAATTTGTGTTAAAATTAAGTCAACTTTTGACATTAAAGAAACATGTAGAAAATCCTAACGAAAATTTCATGTAAAAGCATTACCAAAAATATATTTCATAATAACTTTAAGAAACCAGCATTAAAAAAACCATAACTTCACTAACATTAAAAATAATACCATCAATATATGGTTATTTTTATAATGTTTTTCCTAGATCTCACTTCTAACGTAGAGTTTAAGATATATGAAGCTAATAAATGTTTTGTTTTTTAAACATTAAAAAAAAATAATACTATAGAGGGCGCTGCCATAGTCCCACCAGCAGAACGGGCCATCGCCATTTTTAGTTGCGTTTCGCTGCGAGTTGATACGAGTCGGTAGCAGATACGCTTTGTGTAATTTTGGTTAAAATATTTGCCTTTTCTTAAAACAAACATAGCAAATTAAAAGCACAAATTTATTATTAATCTTGAGAGTGAATACATATTTGGATCGGAATATTACTCCAGTTGTGTGGGAAAGATGGTATAGTTAAAGAACAACAAATGTGTTTGCAGTGATCTAAATGAAGCACCACAACATAAGGTAAGAAAGTAAACAAAACAAAAAAAAAGGGTTTTGTATGAAATATCGCATACCTAACGTTATAGGTAATCAGACAGGGAATGCGACAATTCACCGCGGACGATTAGCCGCTGGACCTTAAGCCGCGTATTCATTGGAGGGAGAATTCGCAAGTCTCGCAGTGGGACCAAACGAATGCTTCGAAATTGAATACGCGCCTTGAAATTCTTTCCCTTGTATTCACTTGAGCATGAATTGTTTGGCCTCGAAGCGAGGCACTTACTACAATTATTGTTTACATAGAATTTAAAATTTTATTTTTAGAAGCTACGGATCCGAATTTCCTTTACTAAGTGTTGAGTTCACGAAAACCTCAACAGACTGTTGCTGCCCTGCGTTTTCAAAATAGAAGAATTTTATTTACGTTATTTATGTTATTTTATCTTTAGAGATATTTGGAGAAAATATATTTTTTAATTGTTAAAAAAACATTTATTTTTCAATGTTAGAAAAACATTTCTTTTCCTCTGTTAAAGATCAATATTTTTTTAACGTTCGAAAAACACTTTAAAAAAACGTTATAAAATCATAACATTATTTTTCTAACGTCAGGAAACGGGTTATTAAGCTTCTTTTTCACTATGAATATGACGTTAGAACTAACATCCAACCTAACGTTATTTTTTTAAACTATACATTATTTTGACATTATTAAAATGTTTTTGTGTTTAGTGGGAAAACACTGAAAATGTGATACAATTTTATAATTACGTAAATTACATTACACTGCACATTACCTACATTACATGATATTAAAGCGGATAAATTTATAAACGAACATCTGCAATATTTTTTTAAGTTTAGCTATTTCTCATCATTAGGGTGACATAGGAATATGCTGCTTTTATCGTCTAAAAAAATTATAATACTCCTAAATGTTTACTTTTTTTATTAAGCCAGTATGTTTTTTCTTCCTTTTTTAATTTTTCTCTTCAATTTATTCTGTAGGAGTTTGTACTTGGGGCTTCTCATGACGTGACTAAAGTATTCCAATTTTTGATTTTTTATTGTCAGAAAAATGTCTTCTTCCTTTTAATTTGGGTGCATCCGTTCCTGATTCGTGAATATGTCAGTCAATTAAATTATTAGCATCGTTCCATCAGGCCGTTCGACAGTCATAAAACCGTCCGACAAATCCCAAAGTGCGCGCAATGCAGTACGAGGACTGTTTTAAAACGATTTTGGTTAGATGTAACGACCAAATAACTGTCCAAAAAACGAATGCTGTTGGCGTAGTGATCCATTTACTTCAGGCATGTGATCATATGCGAGAAAAGCTAGGTTTCGTCATCTCGCATAAAGTTAGATCGAAGGCAACGTATTAATTCGAGAGTTGAAATTAAGTTGCACACAGAAAAACTTTGGAAAATTGCTTATTGTATGTAAATTGTATTTAAAAAAATTACGGCCACAATAGACAATTTTTTTTATAAAATACATAGGATCATCAGAATACATTCTTAGTTTGAGTTCTTTACATTGCAGATAAAATTACATTAAATTAATTTATATTCACAAACTATAAACCACTACAAACTGCTTAATACACTAAATATACCAAAAATTACAACGAACTTCCATTAGAACATATTTTTGGGCGAAACTTTTGAAAAAATATAAATTTTTTGTAATGTCATAATTTTTATGTGAAATTTATATATTTATTTAATTGTATTTTGATTTTTACATAATATTTGTGAAATTACCTACATATTCACAAAGTTTATGTGATTTTATTCACATTTAGGAAATAGAGATCGTGATACTTCTAAGATGTTAGGAAAATCACATTTTGTAGCTTGTACTTTGGTAGGTATATATAGTTAATGACCTTAATGTCGATACCTTAAAGCGAAGTCGTATATTCTTCCGCCAAATCTGGTGTAAAATCTCACATCGGGTGTTACCTTTCTTCTTTTAACTTTTAGTTCACAGGTCACCGGGATTTGCTGCGATCAGGGTAAACCCTTATGTTTCTATTCCTATCCAATCACCCGCCAAACTAGTTTTTCTTTTTCTAAGCATGCTACCCTATGGTCAGTATAGCTTTTTTCCATGTGGTATACCTACAACATGCCGCAGTCCCGTATAAATAAAAATTAAGAGGTTCTTGCAAAAAAATCAACAGATGTTCTAGATGTTGCACAATTTTTTTTGGAAATTTAAACAATATTTTGTATATTTACGTGACTTACTGGCATTTTGTCATGTGTTAAAATTGGTTGTGAAACTCAATTTATTTTGACAATTTTTTAATTTTTTTGTGTTATTCGCTATTTTTTGAATTTTCTCAGAAAAATGTAAATTTAATGCAAACTAGAAATGTGTTGTCACGAAGTGGATGAGAATTTACATACAATTTTTCCAGTTCAAAATGATAAACAGAGACAAAGAAAAGATTAAAAGGCAAACATTTAAGCGCCTGTCCTTGATCCTAGTATTTCGGAGAAGTCTGAAACGGGTTTAAGTAGCCTGATGGAACGGAAAACTCACTGTCCGATAACAGTACAACGTTGATCTGGAACGCAAATTGGATTTTTCGGACGGTTTTATGACTGTCGAACGGACTGATGGAACGTACTTACCCTCAGATGCATCGTTACAACGCTTAGCTAATCCATTCTTCCTCTTTGTTGTTTTGTATGTGAGCAACAAAGACTTAATCGCGAGTTAACCCTTAAGCGCGCTTAAGTGCTTACGGTGCATATGAGGGTTAATGTCTTCTTCCTTTTGATTTATGGGCTGATTCGTGAATATGTCAATCAATGAAATTATTAGCATTTGACGACAGCACTATCCCTTATAGTAGAGTAAATTTCTAGGGTATTTCAATAAAAAGCTGCAAAAAGGGTATATCTTTTTATATTTGGTATGGTAGTAGCTAACATTAAAAGCAAAATTTTCAATCGAGGATCCCCTGATTTCACGTATCGGACTCCAAGATGGCGGCTGCCAAAGTTAAGAAAAAAATGAATTCCCTGTTTTAAGACAAATTAAATTAATTTTGATAAATTTCCTTTAGGTAGGACCTACTTAATTCAAAAATGTAAATAAAAAATTACACCTGTAAATTTAAAACAAAATGGCGGCTATATTTAAAAAAAAATCGTTTTTCTTCGATATTTTCTTTAATTTTTGCGCGATATACCTCATGTTAAAGCCGCTGACCAGCTCTTTGAACCTAACGAAAAAAAGGTATAAGTTTCCCAGCCGACACAAAGATGGCGCTTAATATGTCAAAAATAAAAGAGACCTATAACCTGTAGACCAAATTAAATTTTTACAAAAAAAAATTTTGAATTTTGTTATTGGTAAGCCAAGTTTGGTAAAAAATTATAAAAATTTACAATTTGACATTTAACATTTTAAGATGGCGGCCCCCATTTAGTATAAATCAATATATTACACGGCAATACTAGTTGCGTCAAACAAGAAAAAAAAATAACTTTTTATCTGAACTTTTGTAAAAATTAAAATAAGTCTACAGCTTGTAAAGGTCTCTTTTATTTTTGACAAATTAAGCGCCATCTTTGTGTCGGCTGAAAAATTTATTATTTCATTCAAGCACGTTTAATGTCCCACTTAAAGTAAATTTATCAAAATTAATTTAATTTCTCTTAAAACAAGGAAATAATTTTTTTTCTTAAGAAAATCGGGGATCTTCGAATGAAAATTAAGCCTTTGGTGTTAGGTACTACTATGCCAAATATAAAAAAAATATACCCTTTTTGCAGCTTTATTTTACAAATTTACTCTACTATTATCCGGACTCTACTTACCGACAAACCTGTTTGAGTTGTTAGGGCATCAAATGGGCCAATAGTGAGTTGCAATGGTTTTTGTGCCCTTAAAATCATTATCTTCATTAATTTTTTGACTTCGATGTTATGCTCATACCACGTGCTATTGTAGATGGCGTCTGCAAGGGCCAAACTCTAAAAATATTTTGAAGGTTTATTTTTCCGATTTAGAGATGCTTAAACTACACGCTTCGAAGGAACATTTTCTCCCTCGACTTAAAATATATGGCCGATTTTTGCCTCCACTATGATTTTCCTCAATTCTGACCTGTCTCCAACCCGTTGGCGGTTCTACGTGGGGTAAAATAGTACATTTTCAAAAAAAAATCTATACTTTTTTCAGCGGTTTTCGTATTGCAACATTTTTATATTATACGGACTCGGGATAAGTAGGTTTGATTAAATATACAGATCACTTTTTTATTTTTTGTGCCGCTGTAAATATTACCAACAACCTTAGGGTAAGAAAAAATATCTTACTCGACCTACCAAAAATACTAGTCTAATGGCCCATTTATGCTCTTTATTTATACAAAAGTTATTAGTAATGAAGAGTTCTACAACTTTTTTTTTAGAAAAAAACCGTTTGTGATTTTAGTTTTATCTCCTACAAATTTGCTTACCTGTGTCGCTGAACTTTAGTCCGGAGCCTAAGCCACTTTTGTCTGCATTTTTGCGTACCGTCCCACATAGCACAAATCAAAACAACGTTAAAAACACACACTTTTTTAAGTTGAATTGGTCGCTTTTTAACGTTATTTTCAAAACCATGTTATTTCGGTGTGATATTAACGTGGTTTTAAAAATTACATTAAAAAGCGACCTATTAAACTTAAAAAAGTGTGTGTTTTTAACGTTGTTTTGATTTGTGCTATGTGGGGTAATGAAACTTGGCACGATTATAATATGCTCATCCCGAACCCAGTGCAGAGCAAAGATACCGAGTGTTTTATTTTTAATTGCATCTATCTCGTTAAAATTCTGTATAAAATTAAAATGTAGAGCTAGAGCCATGAAACTTGGCACGGATTATAAGGACGTATACGTTTTTACTTTAAGCGATAAAAAAATTATATTGTTTTATTTTCTTCCAAGAAATAAAAAATAATAAAAAACATTTTTTAATTTATGGTGTGGGTGTTGAGAGGAAAAAAATTCCAGGCGGTTAGTTATGCAAGATAACTTGCTAAAATTTACTGTAAGCATTACCAAATTGCTTCTCCTTAAAACAAGTTTTGCTGGACAAGTGTGACAGGGTCGGAGTACAGGGGGGTTTTAATTAATAATTGTAAATTAAAAAAATCTAAAAAGATAGAAAGTTATGTGGATTTCTTAGACGTAACGATATTTTTAAAAAATATATAGTAAATAAAAGATACTTAGCTTTTGTTTATATTTTACGAAAAGAAAAATAAAATTTTGTTGAACTGTTAAAAATATAGGCTGTTTTAAAAGATAAGTTACATTTTTATGATCAATTTAAGTAGTTTTTCTATGACGACGTTACAAATCACTATGGAAAACTCAAAGTCAGTACGTTGCACAAATACTAGTACAGCTTTTATTTTCTTAAATAAAAACGTGTGTACAGAGTGTTAAAAAGAAACTAGACAATAAAGTTTTTTCATAATTTTTTGTTTTAGTGCTGAAAATTCAAATAACTCTAGATGTGTCAAATAAACATCTCATTGCAATCACTATATTCTCCTTTATAAATCATTTATCCTACTCTATTTTTGTGATAAGCGCTACATCATTACCTTTTTCCGAATGTAGATACTGGGCGACAACTTTGCTGTGTGCGTGTGCGTTAATACGCATTTTGCAATGAAACTTGACATAATTTGTCGGCTTATCACAGGCTATGACACAAATATTAATGTTTGTGTAATTTTGTAATATGCTGAACGATACAAGGTGATATTTAAAAAAATCATGTAAAAAGTAGTAGTCTCAAACTTTGGGTCATACCGGTTATCAGTTTAAGACACTTTAGATAGTTTTACAAATTTTTAAAACTAGAAAAATGCCGTTCTCACATGGTGTAATTTTTTTCATTTACCTTTGTAATTGAAAGAAAATACAGGGTGTTTCTTTTGTCAATATATAGTTTTTTTTTAATACTTACAACATTTTTTCCAGCACTTATAAAATTAGAAAATATACCGTAGAGAGTTAAACTGTTAATCACCTATGTAGCTGTTAGTTAGAGACTTAAAAACATACAGGGTATTCGAATTAAAGTCGCCAATATTGTTAACTTTGTTAATATCAGAAAAGTCGGTTAAGTTAATATTTTTTGCGCAGTTAATTCGTGGAACAAGAATAAAATTAAACGACGCGTAGGTGAGTTATAGCAAAAAAATTATTTTTAAAAGATACACATAGTATACAGTACCAGCAATCGATTTATATATATATATATATATATATATATATATATATATATATATATGTATATATAAATAAAAGCTGTCTTATAACTTTTTATTTTTAACTAAAAAGTTATTAATAAAAAATACAGTAAGTTTAATTTCATAAAAAATATTTTTTACATAATGTGCATTATCATTATTTCTCAAATATTATATTATTAAAAGTGTATGCTTTGGTGCCCAAAAAATGGCAGATTATGTTAAAAATTCAAAATTTTAGATACTTGATTCCACTTGTACTTAAGTTATCAATCTTTATTAAGGCCTGGTCAGGTATTTTTAATAACCCCTGGCGTAAAACCCGAGAATAGTTGGTGGTTCTTCTCGGGTAAAGGTTTAGAATACTAAATTACCTAGAAATCGATACCCTACACGACCACTTTAGACGGAATAAGATTTGAACAATTTAGCCTCCTACATTTTGCTCGCTCTCCCTTTAAAAAAAAAACCTTATTCCCAACGTTTAATTTTATTACTTTTTGTTTTCAATTCATAAGCTACATAGTTATAAGCTTAAAGAAACAAAAAGTGTACGCGAAACTAGTTTTATATTTAATTTATCAATTTTTCCGAATTTTTCCTTTCCCATCTCAAGTACGCCCCTGTATGTTGGCCCTGCACTGGGTTCCATCGGAGCACCACTTCTATAATGGCATTCCTAGGTGTCTGTTACCTATGTGCCAAATTTCGTCAAGGTACGCGAAAATGCAGACAAGCCACCGGCGTATACAAGGGGGGTACTGGGGCTAATTACCCCCCAAGATTGATAAAACATAAGGATTTTTCCACAAAAATTCAAAGTTTTTGCCTGCGGCGCATTAAACTTTCTTTATTATTGACGAACTCGGACCACCCTCGGATATTTGTCTAAAATTAACTAAATGGCTTAAATTTGTAGAGTAACACAGATAATATGTGCTCTTATTTAGCAAGTATGTGTTGTTTGACTAAATTACCCCTCCCAAGATCAGGGCCTGGATACGCCACTGAGACAAGCCCCTAAATTTCCGGCTTATGCCCCGAACTATTAGCTTGGGATTGGTATTTCATTCTGCGCCAAAGTACAGTCGACCAGAAAATAATGATTAAACATCGTTTTAACGAAATCAAATTAGGATAGAAAATTATTAAAAAAATAATTTTCGGATTTATTTGTTTATACATTTAGTTTTAATAAATTTCACACTTTTAAAAAATTCGTATAATTAAAAATAATCTTTGTCAGATTTTTCTTGTGACCAGGTATGCGATAGAAATTCTAGTTTTCTACTTGGCAATAGAAGCAGTGGCTGCTTGTGACAGTAAAGTTTGTGAGTTCTGCCGATATGGTATAAAAAATGCTATTTTTTTACAGTCTCCAGATCACGTGTCTATTATAAAAAGTAAAAAACCACACCACATTCATTGTGACACAATTATACAAAAACAAACAACAAACACGGCCATAACCTCCCGCTCATGCGTTTGACGTCTTCTAAATAAATAAATGCGCCCGCAAACACGCAACGATAAGCCCGCCCGCCCGCCCGGAATTGTACTGGAACTGCAAGTTTTGCAGCTCTATTTTTGCCTAGATTTCGCTATCTAGACTTGAGCAAGTGCGGTGCGGGGCGAAGGAAGGGGTTCCTAGCCGAGCACAGATCTCGTTAGCCGCCCAGCTACGTTGTGTTGCAATTTAGCAGCGCAACAATGCCAATAACTTCATTTGACCGACTGTGAAATGCGGCCTTCGGCGACGGCGCGCGGCGTCATACTATTTAGAAATAAAATAATTATGTTAGAAAAATAGCAGCGGCTGAAACATAGTCAAATAATGTGAAAATTTTGGGGGTTCTGCAGCTCTGCAGCCCTTATGCACTAGCCGCCCCTGAATAGAAGGTTAAAAATAGCCCAAAAAACATATTTTTAACGGATTATGTCAAATTTAGGTTCAAAAGTAAGTTTTAAAATTTAGTAAAATTCCCATTTTTAAAAAACAACTTTGTCAGAAGTTTAGTGAGCTAAAGAAAGTTAGGAATACCTTAAAAAATCATACTATTAACCGATTGTACTACATTTAGGTTTACGAAGTTAGCTATTATAGGGTGATATCGAAATTAGTAGTAAAATTTTGTAAAAATCATATTTTTAAAAAATAACTTTGTCAAGAGTTTTACTGAGCAAAAAATAGTGAGGAATCAAATAAATTCAAATGAACCCTTTAGTTAAATGTTTTTGTGAGGAATACGTTAAGAAATCATACCAATCACTGCTTGTATTACATTTAGGTCCAGGAAGTGAGCTACAGGGTGATATCCTTAATAGTAGCAAATTTTTTTAAAAAATCACATTTTTGAAAAATAACTTTGTCAGAAGTTTTCGTTAGCAAAAAATTGTTAAGAATACGTTAGACAATCAGACCATTTACTGATTGCATTACACTTAGGTCCAGAAGGTGAGCTACTGGGTGATATTGAAAATGCAAAAAATAGTAAGGAATACGTTAGAAAATTATACAATTTATTAATTGTATTACAGTTAGGTCCAGGAGGTCAGCTACAGGATTATATCGAAATTAGTAGTGTGTGTTAGGAGCTTTCGCTAGCAAAAAATAGTTAAGAATACGTAAAAAAAATCACACAATTAACTGATTGTATTATATTTAGGTCGAGGAAGTAAGCTACAGGGTGACATCTTAAATAGTAGTAAAATTTAAAAAACAACACATTTTAGGATTACGTTGGACCATCATACCATTTACTGATTGTAATACATTTAGGTATAGAAAGTTTAAAAAATTTATACACTATTTTACCATTTTTTACAATAAAACCAGGCCAGATATTTTTACAAAACTATATACAAAGAATCGAAGTCCCTTATTAGGTGAATATATAAATTTGTAGTTTACAAAAGTATTAAGAAAATTATGTTATCAAACAAAAAACTATGAAATTCAAAAGAAATTCAATTTTAGGAGATGGAAACTGTCTTTTTAGATCTGTAAGTAAATTTTTATTTAATTCCGAAGATAAACACTATGAAATAAGAAACAAAGCAGTCCTATATATTGATCAAAATTGGAAAAATTTTCAAAATTTTTTAACAAATCAAATTTGTAAAAATGTTTATTTACAAAAAATGGGTAAAAATGGAACATATGGTACGGTAATCGAATGCACTGCTCTTTCAGAGACATACGAACTAAATTTTTTCATTTACAAAATTAAAAATCAATGTAACGATGAGAACTTTAATTTTGATAAACCAACAGACATTCTTCGTAATAAATTTTCTAAAACAATCCATCTTTTGTTTTCTGGGAATCCGGATCAGGGTCATTTTGATCTTTTAAATGAGGTCTCAAACGATATGACCGCAGAAAACCAATGCCAAACAAATATTTTAAGAATTCAAATGGTTTAAAAATTCATATTAAAAAAACTCATCAAAAATTGCAAGATTCAATAAGTCAAATGTCTGATTCATCAAATTCTACATTAGAAGGAAATAATTTAACATTTGATTCGAAACAAGAATATAACAGTAATGTATTCAAATGTTCAGAATGTAAGCAAAGCTTTATATATCTTTCAAACCCTAAACCAGGACAAACTTTTGGTACTGAATGTGACCTTTGCAAAATTATTATTTGTAAAAACTGTTCAAAAATATCTTATACTGAATATAAAACAATCACATTAAAAAATCGAAAAATGATTTTCCTCTGTTCTAAGTGTACGAATTCCTTACAATCCATTCTAAAATTACAAGAAGAAATTTGTATTCTCAAGAGGGAAATAAAAACTTTAAAAGAGAGTAACAAACAAAGCCAACCGAGTCCTAATATAATTAAAAAAGAACTAACTATTGCTAATATTTATTATCAAAAGAAAAGACAATATCTACATTTCAAAAGTTGAAAAAGAAAAAAAATAATCAAAAAACTATTCCGAAAAAAATAGATAAAGAATTATCTTTAAACCAAAATTCTGCCCAACAACATATACTACAAAATTATAACTCTAAACCAGATCAACAACCCAACAAATCAAATATTTATAAAACTGATAACTCACCAAAAATAAAAATTATCGGAGATCATTTTGGAAGAGGATGTGCAACCAAACTTCAAGAAATTATGGAAAATGGAAAATTCAGTATCGAATCATACTTAACACCGAATCTCAAAACTAATATCCAGAACAGCAGATACTTATAAAGAACTTAAATCTACAGACCATCTAATTTTGTTCCTCAATAGGGACACAGAAGAAATAATTAACAATCCAAGGAATTTAAAAAATTTGTTAAACATAGGTAAAATAACTAATCTTATTATTTGTGTAAAGAAAAAATCATTTTATTTTAACATAATTCCTTTTATTAACCAATTTATGTTTCAAAACAGAAACATATCTATTCAAATTATTAATATGTTTGATTTTAATTCAAGATATAATTTTTATAAACATTTGACTGATCGTATTAAAAGTAATTTAAAATACAATAATATTGTTTTAAAAACTTTAACGTTTATCAATTTTGAAACTAATTTGTTTTCAAAAAAACTGCCAATTTAGAAGAAATAAACAGACCCACTATTTACAAGTCTTTTTTAGTCTAAACTCTGATCAATTAATTAGTATTTTTTATTTAAATATGTAATCAATAAGAAATAAAACATACCAATTAACAGTTTTATTAAATAATCTTAAATATCCTGGTATATTACTCCTTACTGAACACTGGCTAAATAGTGATGAACCCTTGTACTTACCTGAATATGTTATAGTATCAAAATTTTGTAGAACAAACTCCAGAGGAGGAGGAACTATTGCATTAATTAATAGATATATTTTTGAAACTCTGGAATTTGTAACATTTGACAAATATATCAACATGTTAATTGAAAAAGAATTTGAATTTACAATTATTTAAAAAAAAAAAATTTATACATTATCTGCTTATACCGTACTCCAGAAAACAATACTACTAACATAATTAATAATTTTATCAAAAATTTGGAAAGTTTATTATATAAATTTCCTTCAAAAAGTAAAATTCTTTTAACTGGAGATTTAAATATAGATTACTTAGATAAAAATAATAATTTTACATTAATACTTCAATATTTATTAGCTTCATTTAATATTAAAATGCATATTAGCTCTCCAACTAGAACAACCTCTAATTCATCAACAACAATAGACTATATTTGTACAAATTTTCTTGATGATCTTAGTTATGAGATCTCGGACCCAGGTTTCTCTGACCATAACTAATATAAATTGACCTTATCAAAAAAGAAAATAACATTAAAAAAGAATATTTAGCAAAAGAAATTTTAATAACTTTAAACTCCACTGTCAAAATTTTCAATGGAACTTCATTAATAATTCGAATGACCCACTTAATGATTTTCATGATAATCTTTGTAAAATTGTGGATAAAAGCTTTCCTCTTCAACATGTTAAAAATAAACCTAAAAGAAAAAACTGGATTACGTCTGGTATTCGTTTATCTTCAAAAAATTTACGTTTTCTTCATACCTTAACAAAATTTTATCCTAATACTGACTTCCTAATAAACTATTTTAAAATATATAAAAAAACATACCGTAAAGTAATACATCATGCAAAAAGGAAGTTTTATGAAAATTGTATCAATAACTCAACAAATTTCCAAAAAGAATGTTGGTCTGTTGTCAATGAATTTACTAATCGAAATAAACTTTCAACTGACATAAATACTGATTTACCAAATGATTTGAATGATTTTTATTGCCCTCTTGCACAAAATATTACTAAAAAAATTAGCTGTAATGTTGATCCCATTTCATACCTTAACGATATCAACATAACTAATGCGTTTATATTATATGAAACAAATCCTGATGAAATTAAATATACTTTCAATTTAATAAAAAATAAATCTTCTACTGGCATAGATGGTATTTCCTTAAATATACTAAAAGAATTAACTTTTATTGCAATTGAAACATTATCTGAAGCTATAAATCATTCATTTTTATTGGGATATTTTCCTTCTTGCCTTATACTAAAATAATTCCAATATATAAAGGAGGTGATAAAAATACACCATCTAATTTTAGGCCAATATCTCTTTTATCAACTCTTTCAAAATTAATAGAAAAACTTATCAAATCGCGTTTAGAATTATATTTTTGTGAAAATAATATGATTAATATTAATCAATTTGGTTTTCAGAGAAATAAAAATACAAATGATGCAATATTCTTTTTTATGAAACAATTATTAAACAGTATTAATGATAATGAACATGCGGCTGCAATTTTTTATGATATTTCTAAAGCTTTTGATTGTGTTAATCATGAAATTCTTCTTAAAAAATTATTTATTTATGGAATAAGAAACAACGCTTTAAGTTGGTTTAAATCATACTTATCTAATCGCCTTCAATTTGTGTCAATAAAAAAATTAAATTCAAATAAAAATAATATTAAGGTTCAGTACTAGGACCAACACTTTTTTTAATTTACATTAATGATTTGCTAAATATTGAAATTTCTGGTTATTTTACAATATTTGCAGATGATACTACTATTCTTTGGATAACTAAAAATATAGATGTTCTCTGGAATAATATAAAAAATAATATTATTTGTATAAAAACTTGGTTTGAATCAAACCAACTATCCCTTAATTTTTCAAAAACATATGTAATTGGTTTTAAAGAAATATCTCAACAAATTATAAATATAAATAATAATAAAATTAATACTACAGATAATATTAAATTTTTAGGACTTGACATAGACGAAAATTTAAAATTTCAAAACCATATTCACAATTTAAATAAAAAATTAAGTTCAGGTTGTTATTGTGTAAAAATTATTACAAATGAATTAGGTAAATCAATAGGCAGAAATGTATACTTTTCTTTAATTGAATCAAACTTACGATATGGCATTCCTTTCTGAGGTACATGTTCAATGTATTTATTTAGATCAGTGTTTATTCTTCAAAAAAGAGCAATTAGGTATTTATGCAATGTAAATTCTAGATATCACTGCAAAGACTTGTTTATCAAAAATAATATTTTGACTCTTCCTTGTTTATATATTCTTGAAACAATTTGTCTGAATAAACATCTAAATTACTTTGAAATAAACCAAAATACTTATTCAACGAGACAAGTTAATAATCTTAGATTACCTATACCACATTCATTTTTATTTAAAAAATCCATAATTTATAACGGTATAAAATTGTATAATAATTTGCCAAACAATATAAAACTTAATAAACTATAACATATTTAGAAATAAGTGCAAAAATTTTCTTATCACTAAAGCTTTTTATTCAATTAACGAATTTATTGATCAGAGTTACAATTAGGGAAAAATTTTAAAAATTCTCAATTATTATAAAAAAAACAAGTAAATTAAAAATATATATATATATATATAATCAAACAACATAATTAAACCACTTATTGGATGGATTTATATATTTTATATTTTTTTAATGATTTTTTCTATTATTAACAGTAGTTATGTATTAGCTTTGTCTACAAAGTTTTATACTTTATATAAGACAATAAAGCTTGATTTGATTTGATTTGAGCTACAGGGTAAAATTTTAAAAAAAAATGACATTTTGGAAAAAGAACTTTATCAGAAATTCTGGTTAGCAAATAATAGTTAGGAATATGTTAAAAAATCATAACATTCACTGATCATATTAAATTTAGGTCCAGGAGGTAAGCTACAGGGTGATATCGAAATTAGAGGTGACATTTTGTAAAAATCACATTTTTAAAAAACAACTTTGTCAGGAGCTTTCGTTCCCAAATTAACTGATTGTATTACATTCAGATCCAGGAGGTGAGCTACAGAGTGATATTGAAAATAGTAGTGACATTTTTTAAAAATCATATTTTAAAAACAACTTTGTCAATATTTTCAGTAAGCTAAAAATAATTTTTTAACAAATCTCGAAAAAAATATATTTTGAGATCACGCCGAAAATGTGTTCCTTGGGTGTATTTTGACCTATCGTAGCAATATCGTCGTAATGTCTGTCTGTGTTGTGTGTGTGTGTATATATTATTTTTATAGCTCCTAAACCGCTAAACCGATTTTCATAAAATTTTTAGGTAAAATAGTGTACGACACTCTAACGAGCTGATTAGATTTTGGTTCGGTTCCATTAATGCAAATGACAGTTTTTTGACAATTAAGAATTTAAAAAAATGCTAACTTTTTAATGCAGCGTCGTTTTGGAATATAGTAGACTACATTTTGCTCAATAATTTGTGTACTAACCAAAAACTTCGTAAAAGCTTTAGTTTCTTATTTAACTTAAGGGTTGATATTTCATGGCTTTACTTGAAGTATGCTAATAGGCTAGCTAGGAACGTATATCAGATCCGTGATGGATCAATTTATTGTTCAATCTCTTGTCATACTTGGTCATACAAAATATCTGGCAAACATTATTTTTACTTATACGAATTCTTAAAAAGTTTGAAAGGATTCCGCCCGGAGCTTATGGGCGATGGCTTTCGGTTGGATTTTTTTAAAAATTTCAGTATGTTGTGGATCTTGATGCCCTGATGAAAAGTTATCATTGCCCCATTGTCGTCCGACCTATGGTTTCAAAGTTACAGGGGATCAAAGTTTCAGTTTTTAGCTTTTGTGCATTTTTCACAATAATCTATTTCAAGTAATTTCTACCTATTCTGAAAAATGATATTATTGTCTGTTGTATATCAAAAGTTAGGCCACAAGTAGAGCTCAATACATAAATAAAAAAATTGGACCACCTATTAACAGTTTGCTACATTCAGTGGCGTTCCAAAAATAAAAATTATTAAAAAATCTTTATTCAAAAAACGATGCTTTACAGAATTAACTATAAAAAAGAACAAACGGTGGAATTGTTTTTGATTTTATTTGTCTTTTAGGTTTGTAAAGTTTTTCACAAAACGCTGTAAATCTCTAAGCTTTTTAGGATTTTAATGTTTTTTTTAGAAATGCAAAATACTTTCGCTTTTTTTTAACGATAATATTTAAACAAATATAATTATGAGTTTAATGGAATGATTTTTGTTGATCACAGTACTTTTAATTCATTTATTCAATCCGTGGCGTGGAATTTACCAAGATAAATGTTCGAAATCCTAACTTCTTTTGACATTGATTGTTTTGCGACATTAAAAGTAAAATAAGAGAGTTTAACAATATAACAATATGATCTGTCAATTTGACATTGGTAGGTTAGTAAAACGAGCTAAAGGTGAGCTCTACACGAAAAAAAGTTATACCGGGTGTTCCAAAAAAAAACCGGACATTTTTTTCCCTTATAACTTTTGAATTATATGATCGATTTTAATATAATAAACTGCACTTATGAGAATTAATCAGAGTTTTGACTAAATATATTTTTTTGTCCGATATCTCAAAATTCAAGATGGCGGACGAAAATAAAACATGTTCGCAAGATAAGAATAAACGAGCATCTTTGAAGGGTACAAAAAATTATATTTAATCAGAACTCTGATTAATACTTTGCCAAGCGCAGTTTTTCCCTTTAAAATCGATTGTATACTTCAAAAGGTATAATGAAAAAAATTATCCGGTTTTTTTTGGCCCATCCGGTATCCCTTTTTTTCGTGTAGAGCTCACCTTTAGCTCGTTTTATTAACCTGCCATTGTCAAATTGATAGATCATATTGTTAAACTTTTTTATTTTACTTTTAATGTCGTCAAAAAATCAATGTCTAAAGAATTTAGGATTTCGAACATTTATCTTGGTAAACTGCACGCCACTGAATAAATAAATGATTAAAAAAGTACTGCGAGCAACAAAAATCATTCCATTAACCTCATAATTATATTTATTTAAATATTATCGTTAAAAAAACGAAAGTATTTTGCATTTCTAAAAAAAACATTAAAATCCTAAAAAGCTTAGAGTTTTACAGCGCTGTCTGAAAAACTATACAAACCGATTTTTACCATTTATACATATTCTGGTTTCTTTGGGAGACTCCTAAAAGAAAGGAGAAATCAAAAAAATCCACCGTTTGTTCTTTTTTTATAGTTAATTTTGTAAAGCATCGTTTTTTAAATAAATATTTTTTAATAATTTTTATGTTTGGAACGCCACTGAATGTAGCAAACAAAGGTCCAATTTTTTTATTTCTATAATAGCTCTACTTGTGACCTTACGTTTGATATGTAACAAACAATAATATAATTTTTCAGAAAGGGTAGAAATGACCTGAAATAGTTTTTTATGAAAAATGCACAAAAGCTAAAAACTAAAATTTTGAACCCCTGTAACTTTGAAACCATAGGTCGGACGACGACGGGGCAATGGTAGCTTTTCATCAGGGTATCAAGATCTACAACACACTGAAATTTAAATGAAATCGAGCCGAAAGCCACCGCCCATAAGCTCCGAGCAGGATCCTTTATATGTTTTTAAGGTTTTTCTTAGGCCACGGAGCGCAATAAATAGAAAAAAAAACTTTTTCCATAAACTGATCAAGCCTAATAATTTTCTATCCTTATTACATATTTAATGTCATTTGATTTCAGCCACGTTGCATTTGCTCCCCCCTTTAAGTTTCATGCTGCCTACGCGCATGGTATTACTGCATCGTCACATGTGATTTTCTTACTTGCATTTTAATTTCATTGGCGTTCCATCCGAGTAAAAATATTTGAAAGACCAAAAGACCAAAATATGCTAATAAGTACGCTAATGGCACAAGCGAACCCCTCACCTAAAACAAAATTTACGCTTACGAACAATGCATTATGTTGAAGATCGGAAACTTACCCATATTGCCTGGACACAAACTGATGCTAAATTTAGAGCATTTAATAAAAACTCCAACAAAAGTATATACTTTAGGCAATCGTTTAGGTTTTTGACAAATCTAAAATACAAAATTTAAGAATATTTCCAATAAAAGAAATTCCTAACTTTGAAAAACACTTAGGAAACAAGAAAGGGGAACAACTTGGGGTACGAGGTAAAACGGGATACCGTAGTTTTAGGTAAACTGCGCAAGAATAAAACCCCTTAGTATCAGATGTTTTATCCCCATAACTGGTTCAACTATCTGCAATATGATTTGTGCCGGTCGGCTGAGCTAAGTTGGTTTTTGCTCAACATGTAATCTTGTGCGCTGTTTAGTGTAAAAATAGCTTGCGCATTTTGTGATGGTAAGTACATTTTTTACAGACTTACTGGGTATTATTGCTGTTTGAATTTAACTGGTGGTTTGGGGCAAAAAGGGGTTTTTTCATTTGGTCAAAACGGGGTACCTTGTTATATAGTTGCGGCTGGTGACGTTATGAATTGGGGGGGGGGGGCAGAAATTTAAATTGCATGAAAAATGACATAAAAAACTTACTGAAACAATTTTGTTTTAGTATTTTCCAATCAAGCAGCTATTTGGTGTAGTTTTTAGTTTATTTGTTTATAGATAAAGTCCATTCGCCTTTCTTTTTTATGGCCCCGTAGAGCAACCTCAAAAATCCCACATAATTTTAAACACTTTATTAACCTACTAAGTATATGTCTAATTTTTGTCACATTTTCATTATGTTCGGTAATGTTTTGCCTATAGGCACTATTCAATCGGCACCTAATATCAGTCTTGCCTAGTATAGAAAATACTATGTGGTTATTTAAATGAATACCACTTACTTTGTGTCACGGATCACCTAGGTGATCCGTGTTTGTGTCTTTTTAACTTTTCACTAAAGTGCTTGATATCACACATTCCCGTTGCACGCTTCATCACTTCGTGGATTGTTCATAACAAGACAAATAAAGCAAAACAAAGCATTTCTTTTTTCACAACCGCACGGCATCGTATAACTTTTTATAAAATTTTCTATTATAAGTTTTTATGGAACACCCCTCGGCATTACTTACACTAAAATTTTGGTTAATTTTTAGGTCCGGTCTATGTGGTCCTAAAGATTTTATTTGTAATTGAAGTTCATATGTCAACGTGTTTAAATTTGCACAGTTAATTATGTGATCGACGGTATTTATTTCCATTTTTATAAACAAATGATAACAAAAACAAACAATGACACGCGATCAAAACAAACTCATACGTCTTTACCAAGGATAGAACCGGGTCCGTAGCAAGAGCAACGGACGTTTTCGCACGATGATGATGGACGACTTTAACTAAAACAAACGTTCCTCCCGCCCCCGCTCGAGAACATCCACCCATATCTAGCTGAAAAACGAGTGAATTTGAAATCTTGCCTAGCGCGGCGCTGCCGGCTTGTAATTATTTCCGTTAAAAAAGTTCACCTAATTAATCGCTCGTTGTTAACCACAGATAATAAAAAGAACCAGACAATCATGTCGTAAGGGAAGATTTAACTTTTTTTAAATAAATCAATTAAAAATACTGTTTGTTGTCTAGTTTTGGAAGGGCACTGCCCCGTTGCGCTCCCTGTAGCAACGGCCACTGTTGTTATACCTAGTAACCTATACCTCATTTTGAACCTAAAAATTTTTCACTGAAAGTTGTATTTTTTGTTGTGTTTGCGAAAAATGGGGGGCGCAAAATTCGTGTAATCGTGTAGGAGAGTCGACAGCGATGACTAGGTCGCTGTAATTCTTTATAAATTTTGTAAATACTAAATTTAATTATTATAAATCTATTTTTTATTACAACTTTTTTAAATAAGTATTTTAATCCTGGTTGGCATTTTAATAAATAAAACTTTGTCTTACAAAAATATTGATTCTAAATTGTAGACCTTGTAGTTCGGGGCCTAAGAGGGGAATTTTGGGGTTTGTCTGCATTTTCGCGTACCGTAATGAAATTTGGCACAGAGGCAGTAGACACCTAGAGATGTCATTTTAAAAGTGGTGCTCCAATGGAAATTTTTTTTATAAAAAAATGTATAAATTAAATATGAAACTCATTTCGCGTACAGTTTTTTGTTCGTTTTACCTTAGAGCTTGTAAATTCAAAAAATGTACAAAACATAAAGTTGAGAAAACGGTTTTTTTGAGGGGGCAAAAGGAAGGTTTGTTAAAATCTTATTTTATTTAAAGTGGTCGTGTGGGGTATCGATTTCTAGGTAATTTCGTATTCTAAACGAAAATAGATATAAATTAGGTCAATATGTCAAACAGTTCACATGATATGTCAAAAACTGACACCTCCCACATAGCACAATCACGTGTTTAACACGTAAAAAAGGCGTGAGAAAAAAAAGCGTTGATTTTTAAAGCTGCTAGAAAAAAACGTTTATTTCATATATGAAAACAAGCTTAATAGGTCATTTATTAACGTTATAAAAAATAACGTTGCTAAAAACTGCGTTGTAATAACGCCATTATAAAATTAAAACAGCAATGTTTTTACGTTAGTGATTTTTACGTTAAAATCACATTAGATTCACGCCTTTTCTACACGAATTTTAAAACGCAACTTGCATGGCTTTTCTACTGAATATTTTTCAGATTTCACTAGCAGCAGCGCCACCTATTGTCGAGATTTTTCACTTTGACGAAATCTATCAGGCAGTGCTTTGGCCTCATAAACTCCAAAAATCTTTCAAGGAACTGATCCCTGATCCTTCACGATCACGACGCATCTGTTATTAACCTGATAAAGACACATTAATATTCAGTGGAAGTGTTTACTGGTAAAAAAATCTTGTTTAAATTTTAAAAAAACATAATGTATACAGATAGATAAATAGATATTTTGTCTTGCCTTGAGCGCCATCTTTAAAATTGTCTTGAAGTGTTGTAGTCTTAAACTAGTGAACTTTTATAACTTCATTTCGCGTCTCTTTTAAGTTATAAAAATATTATTAAACGTGACCAAAAAAGACGCAGAAAGTTAGTAGGTTTTAGAAGTCTTAATCTAGTGGCGTTTTAGAACATGTTGTGGAGGACTTTTCAAGTGGGAATTTGGTACATGAAAATAACGAGGGTAAAAACACGTTATATACACAGCAGTAGAAACTTCAGCAAAAAGTGGATTTTTATAGCTTGATTTCTCCTTGTTTTTAAGTTATCTTTAAGCATGTAGATTTAACAAAATAAATATTACATGGTATGAGGTTGTTTTCAAGTAAAAAAAAACTTTGTTATTTTTGTTCACGTTAATTTAACGTTGATGTGATTTTTGTGCTATGTGGGCTTAAATGTACCTGTTCTGAAATCTACGCCAGAGAATATTAAAAACACCTAACTAAGCCTAACTTTATAAAATTTGATAAATTAAGCAAAAGTGGAGTTTCTAAAATTTTTGAATTTTAATATACAGGGTGTTCCAAGTTGTCGGCACTATTACTTACTTCGTTAATATTAGAGCTTCAGAGTCGGTTAAATAGACAAAGTTATGGTATTTTTACCTCTGATTACGATGGTGATGAACGAAAAGAAAATCAAATTACGAGTAGGTGAGTTATGAAAAAAAAAACAAATTTTTTAAATGGGACACCAGGTATACAGTTAAGCCAATAGAAAGAACATTTGGCTTTAAACAAAAGTTATTTTATGACTTTTTCTCTTAAAATCAAAAATAACGAAGTTATTAAAAACTTTCCTAGTCATACGGGATATCGAAAGTTGTCTTTGTTTAGAAAATCGTTAATATTTTTTGTATTTTTGCCTTTAGAAAAAAAAGTCCAAGGACAACTTTTGTTTAAAATTAAATTTTCTATCGATTGAAGGTATTATGTAACGGGTGTTAAAGCGATTTTTTTTTGATTTTACTGTTTACTGTAACTCATGCGTTTTTCGGCTTTTCTTTTATTTCCAAAATTTGCTCTTAAATGGTGCCAAAGAAAAAAAATTATAAATTTTAAGTGTTTAAAATTTTTTATATATTGACAAAAGAAACACCCTGTACTTTCTTACCGTTATAAAACTGAGTAACACAGTGCACACCAAGTTAAAAAGAAGTGCCTCTAGTTATAGCAAGTAGTAAAACTAAGAAGGTATCTTAAACCGCATTACCGGTATGAATAAAAATTTAAGACTACTACTTTTTACATAATTTTTTTAATATCACCCTGTATCTTATAACCTATTACCAAATTACGCAAACTTTAATTTTTGTGTTATAGCCTGTGGTAAGTCGACAAACTGTGCCAATTTTTATTGAAAAATTCCTATTAACACAGTAGGTACAGTAGATAATGTTAAAAAACAGTAAAAATGACAGCAAAGTAGTTGTGGCCCAGTATATACGTTCAGAAAATGGTAATGATGTAGCGCTTAATACAAACATAGAGTCCGATAAACGGTTTATAAAGGAGAATATAGTGATTTTAATGACATGTTTATTTGACATATCTAAAGTATTTTGAATTTTTAGCACGAAAATAAAAAATTGCAGGAAAACTTTATTGTGTAGTTACTTTTTAACATTCTGTACAAAAATTTTTATTTAAGAAAATAAAAGCTGTACTAGTGTTGTTGTAATGTGCTGACTTTGAGTTTTCTATAGTGATTTGTAACGTCGTCGTAAAAAACACTAATTAATATGATCATACAAATTTTACTTCTTTTTAAAAATCACCCTGTATTTTTAACACTTCAACCTAGCTCTTTTTTCTTTCTATAAAATATTTAAAAATATCTTTTATTTGGTATATGTTTTTCTACAATATCGTTACGTCTAACAAATCCACTTACTTTTCCATCTTTTTAGAATTTTTAAATTTAGAATTAGTAAATAAAACCACCCTGTACTCCGACCGTGTATAAGTTACACCCGTCCAGCAACTTTGGTTTTAAAGAGAAACAAATTAGTTATACTTACATTAAATTTTATCGCCGTATCCTGCATAACTAAGCTCCTGGAGTTTTTTTTCTACTTAACACCCACACCATAAATTTCTCAAAAATTTTTTTTTTTTATTTCTTGAAAGAAAATAAATCAATATATTTTTTTTTATTGCTTAAAATAAAAGTGTACATGTCCTTATAATCGGTGCCAAGTTTCATTGCTCTAGCTTTACATTTGAATTTTATACAGAATTTTAATTAGATAGATGCAATTAAAAATAAAACACCCTGTATGTTTGCTCTGCACTGGGTTCGGGATGAGCACTACTTCGTAAAATAATACTATAGTGTTGTACTATATTCGTGTCAAGTATCATTACGGTACGCAAAAATGCAGACAAAAGTGACTTAGGTGATATTGGTACAATAACTGGCACTTGTGCACTTTTAGGTTCAGACAAGTCTAAATTTTCAAAAATAATTTTTGATGTGATTTTTACAAAATATCAATTTTATACTGGGCCATATTATGACAAATACCAATAATATCTATATTAGAACCAATATTTGGGACAGTTGCAAGTTTTTTTTTCAAATTCAGACAGTTTTTTTTCATTTCACACAAATTTGAATTTTAGCACGTGGCCGGTTTTTGCACCAAGGCCTTTAATTACACCACCGCCCCGCTTGTTTGTCACATATAGGTACCCCATTTTACCCCGTATGCGGGGTATACTTTATACAAAAATAAAAGTTTGATGGAGTTCTAAATCGCTTAAACCGAAAATGAAAACATAAATATAACATATCTATCCAACTTAATTCCAAATGACGAACGCACTGGTGACCATTTAATACGAGATTATCCCATTTTGCCCCCATTTCCCCTAAATAGGTATTTAAAATTTCCTTACTTATTGATATTCTGATGTTTGCGGATGTTATCCCAAATAATTTCAACAACTTCTTCATTTTTCTTCTTGCTCACACCTCTATTCAAATCTTTAAAAACTGTCTGTAGTATTAGGAGCTGCCCTTTAGTGTAAATCATCATTGACGTGACAAATGACTGGCTGGCCAAGTTTGCGATTGCTATGATAATTACTCCGTAAATGAAAATTCCATGTGTTACAAATGTATGGTGACACTTGTCGTAGGGTAGCCATACTTGGAATAGCCTGAAATGAGAAAGTGAATCAAAAACAACTGTCCACTTTTTTCAGAAATATAGTCAAAATTAATATGAGGAAATTAAAAATCTTTATAAGGAGAAAGAGAACTACCACTATTCGGAGCCACTTAATTAATTTTTTTGTCCTTCTTTATTTCCATTTGCAGTGGCGGTTTCCACATTTGTGCACGTGCACATTTTACGTAAAAAAATATTAAAATTTGATCATTCTTTAATTAATAATTTTATCATAAAGTATCAATAAACCCCAAAAGGAATTCACCAAAAACTTGAACATGAACTAGAAAATAATACCCGGTATGTATGTGTTTGTATTCGTATTCTAACCAGGATGCGGTCGATGGTGGATGCGCTATGATCTCTATATTTACTTACGCGCTTTACTGGAACCAAATTCTATGCACCGTAGATATTATGTCGCATTCTAATTACGAAATCTAGAAAGAGTGGCCGACATGTCCCTATAGAATTTTACTGGGCCAGAAATTGCGAAGCTCGATGTCGCGCGCCAGTGACGTATTTCGAAAAAAGTTTTGGGGGGGGGGGAATAGGTCACAGATTAACGATACGGATGTTGCCGCGCCAGTTTTTGGTGCAATTTTTTGTATCCTTCCTTCGTCCTCTTACAGTCGTGTTTGAGTTTCTGGAAATTAAACTAAATTGACGCCCTAAAGACAAAATGACACAGAAATGCATTCAAAATGTGTCTTACCTAAAAATTAAATTTAATAACTTTTTTAAATTTTAACTGCAATAAACCCCAAAAACTCCCAGGCTCCCAAAACTTGAAATTTTAATGTTTTTTAATATTCTCAAAAAGTAAGTATCTTACTTTGTGCACTAACACAGGTGTGCAGCATTTTGAATTTGGGGAACCCGATACATAGCACGGTCAAAATTACAAAAATTAGAAAACTGTATGCTTCCGGGTTGTGACGATGAGTACCCGTGAGTATACCGGGTGGGCCTAAAAGAAACCGTAAACATATTTTTCGTTTACCGTATTCAACCATTGATTTTAATGGTTCTTCTTGTCCGTTATCTTAAGAGTTTACGGCTCGGTTTAGTCTTTCATCTCGAAATACTAATTTTTGATTCATCATTGTTTTGATTATACGATTACCTTGCCAATTCTGTCTGCATTTATTCTCTCATAAATTTATTATTCTCGGTTATTTAAAATGTTTCCTTTTCCCTGCTTTATCATTATTATGTCAGTTAGATAAAAACCAATCGATTAAATATAATTACACAGTGTGCCTGAATGAAATATAGGTTACATAAAAATGGTTCCAAAACTAATTGCACATTTGAATATGGACTCTTTCCTGACTTCAGAGCCAGATTCATATAAATCCTAGCTGATCCTCTTCTCGAAATTTTGTCAATTTTTTGCCTTTTTTCTAGTTAGTCTAGGCGCTGGCTCCTGTCACGTATGACCTAAAATGTGAGCTCAGTTTGACCGCGGGGCTTTGTTAAGCACCCATAGCAGTATTAAAAAAGTTTGCTCACGTAGTCGAACTCAAGGTCATTTGGCCGCCATCTTTGAAAGTGTCCGCCAAATTAAAAGATTTTTTGTTTAAGCGTATCTCCCTACTCCGTGGTCCTATTTTAATTTTTTTAAACTTGTTTTACTCCTTTTTGAAAGGCAAACAAATTTTGTCATAACACATTTTTTGATAAATTACGTAGTTTTGAGATATACCAAGATTATTAGTATTTCCGCTCGCAAAAAAGTGAAAATAATACCCATGTTCATTCTATTGTAGCTACAATTTTATTGACATTTGTTTTATTTTTGTTACATAAAAGTATTTAAACCTTTCACAGAAGAGGATATTGACTATATGTTTTTAAAGTTCGCCGTAGGGGTACCTAAAGACTGCCTTAAAAAGGGTGGTTTCTGAAACTGTTCACAATGTTATAGGAAAACGTGAATTTGCAGCGAAACGATGCATCCTAGCGAAAAACGATAAAATTAATTTTTTATAGTACTTTTAATTTCGCTTCTTCTGATGTATCACTTGATAGTTAGCTAAAATATCAAATTTTGTAAAAATTCCATGTTTTCGCTCCAAAATCGATTTTTTTCTTAAAAATTGTAAAAGGAATGACAATCAGAAGATGCGGAATTAAAAGTACTATAAAAAATTATTCTTAACGTTTTTCGCTAGGATGCATCGTTTTGCTACAAAACAGTTTTAGAAACCAGCCTCTTTAAGGCAGTCTTTAGGGGTACCATCCATCGAACTTTAAAAACATAAAGTCAATCTTCCCTTCTGTGAAAGGTTTAAAGCCTTTTATGTAACAAAAAAAACAAATCAATAAAATTGTAGCTACAATAAAATGAGTATGGGTATTATTTTAATTATTTTCCGAGCGGAAATACTAATAATCTTGGTATATCTCAAAAACTACTTGATTTATTAAAAAATGTGTAATTACAAAATTTATTTGCCTTTAAAAAACAGAGTATAACAAGCCTTAAAAAATCAAAATCGGATGACTAAGTAGGTAACCCTTAAACAAAAAAATCTATCGATTTGGTGGCCATTTTCAAAGATGGCGGCCAAACGACCATGAGTTCGACCACGTGACTAAACTTTTTTTATACATCTATGGGTGCTTAAAAATGCCCCGCAGTCAAACTGAGTGCACATATTAGGTCACACGTGACAAGAGCCAGCGCCTAGCCTAACTAGAAAAATGGCAAAAAATTGATAAAATGTCGAGAAGAGGATCTGCTAGGATTTATATGAATATCGCTCTGAAGTCAGGAAAGAGTCCATATTCAAAATGTGCAATTAGTTTTTGGACCATTTTTATGTAACCTATACTTTGTTCAGGCACACTGTGATTAAAAGACTTCTATCAACGCGTCAAATTTAGTATACTTACTTACCATGGCTTTTCCAATGTTGTATTATGTTTTCTGTTGAACTGACCAATGCGGTATCGATTTACGAAGTTGCTCATCAGCCCAAAAAGTCCTGCCAAACATGTTAAAATGATGGTTAAACCGATCATGATTTGATTGGTTCTTACTTGATATCTGTGAATCCTTAATTGTATGCTGTTCTTTGATTTAAGTAGCAGTCTTTGACTTTCAAACGCCTAAAAATACGAGCAAATGCTATATGTTCACCACAATAAAACTATATGGGGTAAACTGCCCTATCGTTGGCACCCCAAGAGCTTACTAACATTTGAATGGAGTTTTTGCATCTTAAAAATATTTTTTCTTAATTGAAATGACTGTAGTTTCACCTGGGAGTTTCTATTTTTGAAAAATGTGATAATCTTTGGGATTTAAATGTCTTTTTTCACTAAATTACACATAAATATAAAAAGTGGACATAATTCCCATTATTGGCACCTTTAGCCTTTTGTTGACACCTACATTGTGCCTATTATTGGCACCTTCAGCCTATTGTTAACACCCATATTATGCCTGATATTGGCATTGATGAACATAATGAACATTTATGTAGGTAGGTAAGTTACCACGTAGTTAGTTACAAGGAATTAAAAAAAATGTTTATAAACCAAAACACTAAAGCATTGCACAAAATACAATTTTTTTCTTAAATTTAGGTACACAGAGAGCAGGTACACATGGAGTTATAATATATATCTAAACGTAGGTAACTATAACTATGTATATACTAATGAATAGTTTATAACAAAAAACAAAATAAGTTCCATACTAAAAAGAAAATAAGTTATAATGTGTACACATGTGTTGCATTCCATTGCATGTTAGACATTTAATGCCTGTTTTAGTTTGAGTAATATTTCTAACGCAAACAAATCTGAGTATCTACTACCTTCACAGGAGACGTAAATATTTTTCGAACATGCGTGTGTGATTGTGATGTTGACTGTTCTTGAATCACTTTATTGACAGGCGACCAAAAAGCGCCTTTCGGATCGAAGTATTGTTCTTTCCTTTTATTCTTAGTCGATCAATCCGTTTCTTCAATGAGGGTTAATGCCATTTTCTTTTTACTTATTGGCGTTCCATCTGGCATCCATCTAACATGATCAACGTTTCCTTTTGTCACTTATGGTTGTATTTTATCAGTTTGTAACTTTCTTTTTGTCGCTGTCTTAACATTTTTGATTTTGTTTTCCTTTCGGCATTTATTTTGTTTGTTGTCTTTGCTTTTACTGTTCTTACTCTTGCCCATTTTTTTCTCGAGCCTCTCTTGTTTCTTCTTCTCTTTCCCAAGTTCTTCTTGTTTGTTGCGTTCCACTTTTTCTTTGATTACTTTTTTAAACCCAGAAGAGGACATCACAAATGGATTTCTTTTAATATCTTTAAGCCCTTTGCGTTCCGGCGTTTTAGCACATGGTAAAAACTTGTCAATGTCAATTTCGTGAATCTGGTTTTCCTAAATATCTAGCTTTTTAAAATATTGCTGCCTTCATCCACGACGATATGTATTTCTGCTATTTCTTGGTCTGTAAAATCTGGCAAATCACTATCGTCATTTCTACTTAAAAAATCATCATCCCTGGTAATGCTATCGCCAAAATAGTCAGACATTGAATTATTTTTTCTTTAATCTTGATATCTGGGGTTTGAATTTTATTTTGAGAGACATTATTTTTTTTGCCTATGCATTTTGAATAATCCAAAGCATCTGCGTACCACGGGAATAATCCACAAGCCCTAAACCCATTACAGATAGATGTACTGGAGAATTTTATAACTGCATCCTTGAGTATAGGTGCAAAATCTGACTTTCCCAATTTTGCATAGGGATGCTGTCTTCGCCAATTTAAGACCCCATAGCGCCACAAATGTATAAAGCTACCAAAACAATTTGAAGCCTACTGCATAAGTTACTAACGTCGTAAGTAACATGGGTTTTGTGACCATCAACAAAAAGCGCTATAGGGAAAGTGAGACCAGATTTTACTAGACTTGGATGTAGTACATGCTCTAGATAATATAGAAAGGGGTCACACTTCATCCAGCCATTGTCAGTTAGAGCATAAAACCAGTCTCCTGGAACGCTGTCTTTGACCGACTGGGGTGGTCTTTTATTGGGATAAATTATCATAGGTGGAGTCGTTTTTCCTGCTGCAGAAAACGTGAACATAACCGTTAAATTTTGTTTGGCATCTCCTTGATCCACTTCATAAAACAATTTTTAGTGCCTTTTGGGGCAATTATATTCCCTAGGTCTGTAGGACAATAATAAAAATTGGTTTCATCCCCATTATAAATTCTAGTTGGGTCCTGCAAAAAATCTTCTATTCCTTTTTCCATGAAATAAGCTTCAATCTCCGAAAACCACTTTCTTATATCTTGCTCGGCTACATTTGCGGAAGCTGCTGTTAATGCTTCAGGTTTCCTTTCTGTTACTGAAACATGTCTTTTTAAAAAGTTTTTATACCATTTGTCTTCTGGATAATTGTCAGCAAAATTGGTTTTTAGGGAGTTTGCATTTAAAAACTGTTGCACAGTACTTGTACATCGATTTTTCTTCTGGGAAATCTCTTTATTTGACTGTCTATTATCCAGTTTTCTAATTTCTTCTTCTTATTTTGTTAAAATTGTAGGTGGCCCTTTATCAATTTTTTTGAATTTATCTCCCAATCTAAACTGCAATGTTGCTCTTGAAATACCATATTTAATTGGAGTAGATTTTTTCGATGTTCCACATTTAATTTCCGCCAAAGCCTTTTGAACTGACTCTTCAGAATACTGAGTTCTCCTACCATTTTTTTTTCTTTTTTGAAGACACTTGAAAAATCCAAAATTAAGTTCAATATGTACTTAGGTAGGTTGTTGTTTTGTTTCAAAATATGCATGCCAATAATGGGGAAACTGACAAAATTCTGGAACCAGTAGTTGGCACCTCAAAACTTTCAAGAAGTTAAATAAAATATCACAATTTTTATTTACAATTTAACAAATTTTGGTTATCTTTAACTATATAATCAAGTACTTTATAAAGTACGTCAAAACGAACAGTAAGAAAAACAGTAACAATTACACATTGTTTTACTAAAAAAAACTAAATTTACACCGGTACTGTAAAAGTAAAAAACAAAATAATAAAATGTTACCATTTTAGTTCTAATATTAATTTTCATTTGTACATATTGCTGTTTTAGTTAATTTAGCGCTTTTGAACCATTCTCAAATGTCAAATTAATAAAAATTGATATATTTTTCAAGGGTGCCAACATTAAGAAAGCCTATTTTTTTAGGGGCCGCTATATTGGCCCTTTATTGGCACCCCCTTTTTTTTGCAAAATATCTTAAAAAATTTAACAAAAACAATCTAAAAACATTCAAAAATTATTAATCTATCTGTCTTGTACTTTAAAATTTTAATTACTTAGTCCCTAACCTAACCTAACCACAAATTCTAGAGTATCTCTTAACAAAACCACAATTTCTTACCTTATTAGCTTATAGTATAGTACATATACTATACTATAGTAGTGTGAGCTATGGTGATCCTAATTTTTTCGAGAAAAAAAAAGTTGCTCCGATTTCAAAAATTTTTATATATCTTTGCGTTTCAGATGATTTTGAAACTTGTTTTTTTTGCGCCGTCTGTCTGTATGTCTGTATGTCTGTATGTCTGTATGTCTGTATGTCTGTATGTCTGTATGTCTGTATGTCTGTATGTCTGTATGTCTGTATGTCTGTATGTCTGTATGTCTGTATGTCTGTATGTCTGTATGTCTGTATGTCTGTATGTCTGTATGTCTGTATGTCTGTATGTCTGTATGTCTGTATGTCTGTATGTCTGTATGTCTGTATGTCTGTATGTCTGTATGTCTGTATGTCTGTATGTCTGTATGTCTGTATGTCTGTATGTCTGTATGTCTGTATGTCTGTATGTCTGTATGTCTGTATGTCTGTATGTCTGTATGTCTGTATGTCTGTATGTCTGTATGTCTGTATGTCTGTATGTCTGTATGTCTGTATGTCTGTATGTCTGTATGTCTGTATGTCTGTATGTCTGTATGTCTGTATGTCTGTATGTCTGTATGTCTGTATGTCTGTATGTCTGTATGTCTGTATGTCTGTATGTCTGTATGTCTGTATGTCTGTATGTCTGTATGTCTGTATGTCTGTATGTCTGTATGTCTGTATGTCTGTATGTCTGTATGTCTGTATGTCTGTATGTCTGTATGTCTGTATGTCTGTATGTCTGTATGTCTGTATGTCTGTATGTCTGTATGTCTGTATGTCTGTATGTCTGTATGTCTGTATGTCTGTATGTCTGTATGTCTGTATGTCTGTATGTCTGTATGTCTGTATGTCTGTATGTCTGTATGTCTGTATGTCTGTATGTCTGTATGTCTGTATGTCTGTATGTCTGTATGTCTGTATGTCTGTATGTCTGTATGTCTGTATGTCTGTATGTCTGTATGTCTGTATGTCTGTATGTCTGTATGTCTGTATGTCTGTATGTCTGTATGTCTGTATGTCTGTATGTCTGTATGTCTGTATGTCTGTATGTCTGTATGTCTGTATGTCTGTATGTCTGTATGTCTGTATGTCTGTATGTCTGTATGTCTGTATGTCTGTATGTCTGTATGTCTGTATGTCTGTATGTCTGTATGTCTGTATGTCTGTATGTCTGTATGTCTGTATGTCTGTATGTCTGTATGTCTGTATGTCTGTATGTCTGTATGTCTGTATGTCTGTATGTCTGTATGTCTGTATGTCTGTATGTCTGTATGTCTGTATGTCTGTATGTCTGTATGTCTGTATGTCTGTATGTCTGTATGTCTGTATGTCTGTATGTCTGTATGTCTGTATGTCTGTATGTCTGTATGTCTGTATGTCTGTATGTCTGTATGTCTGTATGTCTGTATGTCTGTATGTCTGTATGTCTGTATGTCTGTATGTCTGTATGTCTGTATGTCTGTATGTCTGTATGTCTGTATGTCTGTATGTCTGTATGTCTGTATGTCTGTATGTCTGTATGTCTGTATGTCTGTATGTCTGTATGTCTGTATGTCTGTATGTCTGTATGTCTGTATGTCTGTATGTCTGTATGTCTGTATGTCTGTATGTCTGTATGTCTGTATGTCTGTATGTCTGTATGTCTGTATGTCTGTATGTCTGTATGTCTGTATGTCTGTATGTCTGTATGTCTGTATGTCTGTATGTCTGTATGTCTGTATGTCTGTATGTCTGTATGTCTGTATGTCTGTATGTCTGTATGTCTGTATGTCTGTATGTCTGTATGTCTGTATGTCTGTATGTCTGTATGTCTGTATGTCTGTATGTCTGTATGTCTGTATGTCTGTATGTCTGTATGTCTGTATGTCTGTATGTCTGTATGTCTGTATGTCTGTATGTCTGTATGTCTGTATGTCTGTATGTCTGTATGTCTGTATGTCTGTATGTCTGTATGTCTGTATGTCTGTATGTCTGTATGTCTGTATGTCTGTATGTCTGTATGTCTGTATGTCTGTATGTCTGTATGTCTGTATGTCTGTATGTCTGTATGTCTGTATGTCTGTATGTCTGTATGTCTGTATGTCTGTATGTCTGTATGTCTGTATGTCTGTATGTCTGTATGTCTGTATGTCTGTATGTCTGTATGTCTGTATGTCTGTATGTCTGTATGTCTGTATGTCTGTATGTCTGTATGTCTGTATGTCTGTATGTCTGTATGTCTGTATGTCTGTATGTCTGTATGTCTGTATGTCTGTATGTCTGTATGTCTGTATGTCTGTATGTCTGTATGTCTGTATGTCTGTATGTCTGTATGTCTGTATGTCTGTATGTCTGTATGTCTGTATGTCTGTATGTCTGTATGTCTGTATGTCTGTATGTCTGTATGTCTGTATGTCTGTATGTCTGTATGTCTGTATGTCTGTATGTCTGTATGTCTGTATGTCTGTATGTCTGTATGTCTGTATGTCTGTATGTCTGTATGTCTGTATGTCTGTATGTCTGTATGTCTGTATGTCTGTATGTCTGTATGTCTGTATGTCTGTATGTCTGTATGTCTGTATGTCTGTATGTCTGTATGTCTGTATGTCTGTATGTCTGTATGTCTGTATGTCTGTATGTCTGTATGTCTGTATGTCTGTATGTCTGTATGTCTGTATGTCTGTATGTCTGTATGTCTGTATGTCTGTATGTCTGTATGTCTGTATGTCTGTATGTCTGTATGTCTGTATGTCTGTATGTCTGTATGTCTGTATGTCTGTATGTCTGTATGTCTGTATGTCTGTATGTCTGTATGTCTGTATGTCTGTATGTCTGTATGTCTGTATGTCTGTATGTCTGTATGTCTGTATGTCTGTATGTCTGTATGTCTGTATGTCTGTATGTCTGTATGTCTGTATGTCTGTATGTCTGTATGTCTGTATGTCTGTATGTCTGTATGTCTGTATGTCTGTATGTCTGTATGTCTGTATGTCTGTATGTCTGTATGTCTGTATGTCTGTATGTCTGTATGTCTGTATGTCTGTATGTCTGTATGTCTGTATGTCTGTATGTCTGTATGTCTGTATGTCTGTATGTCTGTATGTCTGTATGTCTGTATGTCTGTATGTCTGTATGTCTGTATGTCTGTATGTCTGTATGTCTGTATGTCTGTATGTCTGTATGTCTGTATGTCTGTATGTCTGTATGTCTGTATGTCTGTATGTCTGTATGTCTGTATGTCTGTATGTCTGTATGTCTGTATGTCTGTATGTCTGTATGTCTGTATGTCTGTATGTCTGTATGTCTGTATGTCTGTATGTCTGTATGTCTGTATGTCTGTATGTCTGTATGTCTGTATGTCTGTATGTCTGTATGTCTGTATGTCTGTATGTCTGTATGTCTGTATGTCTGTATGTCTGTATGTCTGTATGTCTGTATGTCTGTATGTCTGTATGTCTGTATGTCTGTATGTCTGTATGTCTGTATGTCTGTATGTCTGTATGTCTGTATGTCTGTATGTCTGTATGTCTGTATGTCTGTATGTCTGTATGTCTGTATGTCTGTATGTCTGTATGTCTGTATGTCTGTATGTCTGTATGTCTGTATGTCTGTATGTCTGTATGTCTGTATGTCTGTATGTCTGTATGTCTGTATGTCTGTATGTCTGTATGTCTGTATGTCTGTATGTCTGTATGTCTGTATGTCTGTATGTCTGTATGTCTGTATGTCTGTATGTCTGTATGTCTGTATGTCTGTATGTCTGTATGTCTGTATGTCTGTATGTCTGTATGTCTGTATGTCTGTATGTCTGTATGTCTGTATGTCTGTATGTCTGTATGTCTGTATGTCTGTATGTCTGTATGTCTGTATGTCTGTATGTCTGTATGTCTGTATGTCTGTATGTCTGTATGTCTGTATGTCTGTATGTCTGTATGTCTGTATGTCTGTATGTCTGTATGTCTGTATGTCTGTATGTCTGTATGTCTGTATGTCTGTATGTCTGTATGTCTGTATGTCTGTATGTCTGTATGTCTGTATGTCTGTATGTCTGTATGTCTGTATGTCTGTATGTCTGTATGTCTGTATGTCTGTATGTCTGTATGTCTGTATGTCTGTATGTCTGTATGTCTGTATGTCTGTATGTCTGTATGTCTGTATGTCTGTATGTCTGTATGTCTGTATGTCTGTATGTCTGTATGTCTGTATGTCTGTATGTCTGTATGTCTGTATGTCTGTATGTCTGTATGTCTGTATGTCTGTATGTCTGTATGTCTGTATGTCTGTATGTCTGTATGTCTGTATGTCTGTATGTCTGTATGTCTGTATGTCTGTATGTCTGTATGTCTGTATGTCTGTATGTCTGTATGTCTGTATGTCTGTATGTCTGTATGTCTGTATGTCTGTATGTCTGTATGTCTGTATGTCTGTATGTCTGTATGTCTGTATGTCTGTATGTCTGTATGTCTGTATGTCTGTATGTCTGTATGTCTGTATGTCTGTATGTCTGTATGTCTGTATGTCTGTATGTCTGTATGTCTGTATGTCTGTATGTCTGTATGTCTGTATGTCTGTATGTCTGTATGTCTGTATGTCTGTATGTCTGTATGTCTGTATGTCTGTATGTCTGTATGTCTGTATGTCTGTATGTCTGTATGTCTGTATGTCTGTATGTCTGTATGTCTGTATGTCTGTATGTCTGTATGTCTGTATGTCTGTATGTCTGTATGTCTGTATGTCTGTATGTCTGTATGTCTGTATGTCTGTATGTCTGTATGTCTGTATGTCTGTATGTCTGTATGTCTGTATGTCTGTATGTCTGTATGTCTGTATGTCTGTATGTCTGTATGTCTGTATGTCTGTATGTCTGTATGTCTGTATGTCTGTATGTCTGTATGTCTGTATGTCTGTATGTCTGTATGTCTGTATGTCTGTATGTCTGTATGTCTGTATGTCTGTATGTCTGTATGTCTGTATGTCTGTATGTCTGTATGTCTGTATGTCTGTATGTCTGTATGTCTGTATGTCTGTATGTCTGTATGTCTGTATGTCTGTATGTCTGTATGTCTGTATGTCTGTATGTCTGTATGTCTGTATGTCTGTATGTCTGTATGTCTGTATGTCTGTATGTCTGTATGTCTGTATGTCTGTATGTCTGTATGTCTGTATGTCTGTATGTCTGTATGTCTGTATGTCTGTATGTCTGTATGTCTGTATGTCTGTATGTCTGTATGTCTGTATGTCTGTATGTCTGTATGTCTGTATGTCTGTATGTCTGTATGTCTGTATGTCTGTATGTCTGTATGTCTGTATGTCTGTATGTCTGTATGTCTGTATGTCTGTATGTCTGTATGTCTGTATGTCTGTATGTCTGTATGTCTGTATGTCTGTATGTCTGTATGTCTGTATGTCTGTATGTCTGTATGTCTGTATGTCTGTATGTCTGTATGTCTGTATGTCTGTATGTCTGTATGTCTGTATGTCTGTATGTCTGTATGTCTGTATGTCTGTATGTCTGTATGTCTGTATGTCTGTATGTCTGTATGTCTGTATGTCTGTATGTCTGTATGTCTGTATGTCTGTATGTCTGTATGTCTGTATGTCTGTATGTCTGTATGTCTGTATGTCTGTATGTCTGTATGTCTGTATGTCTGTATGTCTGTATGTCTGTATGTCTGTATGTCTGTATGTCTGTATGTCTGTATGTCTGTATGTCTGTATGTCTGTATGTCTGTATGTCTGTATGTCTGTATGTCTGTATGTCTGTATGTCTGTATGTCTGTATGTCTGTATGTCTGTATGTCTGTATGTCTGTATGTCTGTATGTCTGTATGTCTGTATGTCTGTATGTCTGTATGTCTGTATGTCTGTATGTCTGTAAGTCTGTATGTCTGTATGTCTGTATGTCTGTATGTCTGTATGTCTGTATGTCTGTATGTCTGTATGTCTGTATGTCTGTATGTCTGTATGTCTGTATGTCTGTATGTCTGTATGTCTGTATGTCTGTATGTCTGTATGTCTGTATGTCTGTATGTCTGTATGTCTGTATGTCTGTATGTCTGTATGTCTGTATGTCTGTATGTCTGTATGTCTGTATGTCTGTATGTCTGTATGTCTGTATGTCTGTATGTCTGTATGTCTGTATGTCTGTATGTCTGTATGTCTGTATGTCTGTATGTCTGTATGTCTGTATGTCTGTATGTCTGTATGTCTGTATGTCTGTATGTCTGTATGTCTGTATGTCTGTATGTCTGTATGTCTGTATGTCTGTATGTCTGTATGTCTGTATGTCTGTATGTCTGTATGTCTGTATGTCTGTATGTCTGTATGTCTGTATGTCTGTATGTCTGTATGTCTGTATGTCTGTATGTCTGTATGTCTGTATGTCTGTATGTCTGTATGTCTGTATGTCTGTATGTCTGTATGTCTGTATGTCTGTATGTCTGTATGTCTGTATGTCTGTATGTCTGTATGTCTGTATGTCTGTATGTCTGTATGTCTGTATGTCTGTATGTCTGTATGTCTGTATGTCTGTATGTCTGTATGTCTGTATGTCTGTATGTCTGTATGTCTGTATGTCTGTATGTCTGTATGTCTGTATGTCTGTGTGTCTGTGTGTCTGTGTGTCTGTGTGTCTGTGTGTCTGTGTGTCTGTGTGTCTGTGTGTCTGTGTGTCTGTGTGTCTGTGTGTCTGTGTGTCTGTGTGTCTGTGTGTCTGTGTGTCTGTGTGTCTGTATGTCTGTATGTCTGTATGTCTGTATGTCTGTATGTCTGTATGTCTGTATGTATGTATGTCTGTATGTCTGTGTGTCTGTGTGTCTGTGTGTCTGTGTGTCTGTGTGTCTGTGTGTCTGTGTGTCTGTGTGTCTGTGTGTCTGTGTGTCTGTGTGTCTGTGTGTCTGTGTGTCTGTGTGTCTGTGTGTCTGTATGTCTGTATGTCTGTATGTCTGTATGTCTGTATGTCTGTATGTCTGTATGTCTGTATGTCTGTATGTCTGTATGTCTGTATGTCTGTATGTCTTTATGTCTTTATGTCTGTATGTCTGTATGTCTGTATGTCTGTATGTCTGTATGTCTGTATGTCTGTATGTCTGTATGTCTGTATGTCTGTATGTCTGTATGTCTGTATGTCTGTATGTCTGTATGTCTGTATGTCTGTATGTCTGTATGTCTGTATGTCTGTATGTCTGTATGTCTGTATGTCTGTATGTCTGTATGTCTGTATGTCTGTATGTCTGTATGTCTGTATGTCTGTATGTCTGTATGTCTGTATGTCTGTATGTCTGTATGTCTGTATGTCTGTATGTCTGTATGTCTGTATGTCTGTATGTCTGTATGTCTGTATGTCTGTATGTCTGTATGTCTGTATGTCTGTATGTCTGTATGTCTGTATGTCTGTATGTCTGTATGTCTGTATGTCTGTATGTCTGTATGTCTGTATGTCTGTATGTCTGTATATCTGTATATCTGTATGTCTGTATGTCTGTATGTCTGTATGTCTGTATGTCTGTATGTCTGTATGTCTGTATGTCTGTATGTCTGTATGTCTGTATGTCTGTATGTCTGTATGTCTGTATGTCTGTATGTCTGTATGTCTGTATGTCTGTATGTCTGTATGTCTGTATGTCTGTATGTCTGTATGTCTGTATGTCTGTATGTCTGTATGTCTGTCTGTAACTACCAACGCGCATAACTCAAAAACCGCTTAGTCGATTTTAATGAAATTTCGTACCTAGGCTGGGTCTTGGGTCGAGATGGTTCCATTTAAAAATGAACAAAATCCACCGAACACAAGCCAAATAAAAGGGTGGGGGTAGATTTTAAAAATTAGAGTTTATGTGAAAATATGGCGTGTGTGATATCAAATGAAAGGTAATTGAGTCTAGAGTTAAACAAAATACATTTCAGTTCTTTTTTTAAAGGTGGGGGTAGATTTCAAAAATTAGAGTTTATGTGAAAATATAGCGTGTGTGATATCAAACAAAAGGTAATTGAGTCCGGAGTTAAACAAAATACATTTTGGTTTTTGTTTTTTTTTAAGGGTGGGGGTAGATTTAAAAAATTTGAGTTTAAGTCAAAACATGGCTTGTGTGGTATTAAACGAAAGGTAATTTAGTCTGGACTTTAATAAAATATATTTCAGTGTTTAGTTATATTAGCTCGCACGTACACTATAACTATAGTACCTAGTGTGAGCTTGTGGGCCCATATATTGGCAGAGTTTTTTCTTAGGCATCGCGCACGTTCTCTGTTGCCGCCGTTTGAAGCCAGACTGATGACAGAAAGCTGAAGGTTGCTCCGCTAGGATGTCAAGCAATGTGGTCAGATTTTACAAAAATATTTTTTTAGGCAAAAGTATTGTCTGAAAGCCTATTTTAAAGGCAAATAAAATTAGGTGCCAATAATAGGCTAAGTGCCAACAATAGGGAAGTTTACCCTAGTTTGGCTTTAAAAATCACTTTTCAGCTAAAATTAGTTTTAAATGAAAGTTGCATTTTCTTTAAATCTGGGGCATGGCAGTGCCCCGCCAAGTTCGCGTAAACTGGGGTACCATCTTTTCTTGAAACATATAAGCCCATGTTTGACCTATCTAAAACTCTTCTTCGGAATGAGCTACGCAACTCAAACTTGCTCAGTCGTAGATCTTTATAGAGTTAACAACCCCTCCAAGTTTCATCGACTTCTATAAAGTAGTAAAGTGGTTACGAAATTTCAAAAAACGTCGAAATTGCCAACCACTCACTCACTAACTAGTGAGTGAGTCATGTATAGATCATTAAAATTCTACTGTACTTCCAGACATGCTACAAAGCTGAAAGTTTGCAACCCGATAGAAATTATGACCAACCCTCCCCCCCCCCACCAAAATCAAAAAACACCAAAATTCTAATTTACTCCTCACCCCTATACATGTAAAGTTATGTAATAGTAACATTGCCCACTTCCAGAAGCGCTAAAGAGCTGAGCTTTGGCAGACTAATAGGAAGCATAATAAAACTATAAAAAAAAAATTTAAACCACAAAATTTTAATTCGCTTTCCTCCCCTATAAATGTAAAGTTATGTAAAAGTAACATTGCCCACTTCCAGAAACGCTAGAGCTGAGCTTTGGAAGACTGATAGGAACTATGATAAAACTATAGGAAAAAATTTAAAAATACCAACATTTTAATTTACTTTCCCCCCTTTAAATGTAAAGTTATGTAAAAGTAATATTGGCCACTTCCAGAAACGCTAGAGAGCTGAGATTTGGAAGGCAGATAGGAACTATGATAAAACTATAGAAAATGTTAAAAAGCCTCAAAACCTTATTTTTGAAATCTACCCCCACCTTTAAAAAAAGAACAGAAATGTATTTTGTTTAACTCCAGACTCAATTACCTTTCATTTGATATCACACACGCCATATTTTCACATAAACTCTAATTTTTGAAATCTACCCCCACCCTTTTATTTGGCTTGTGTTTGGTGGCTTTTGTTCATTTTTAAATGGGACCATCTCGACCCAAGACCCAGCCTAGGTACCAAATTTCATTAAAATCGGCTAAGCGGTTTTTGAGTTATGCGCGTTGGTCGTTACAGACAGACATACAGACATACAGACGGCGCAACAAAAAAGTTTCAAAATCATCTGAAACGCAAAGATATATAAACATTTTTGAAATCGGAGCAACTTTTTTTTCTCGAAAAAATTAGGATCACCATAGCTCACACTACTATAGTATAGTATATGTGTGAGCTAATAAGGTAAGAAATTGTGGTTTTGTTAATAGATACTCTAGAATTTGTGGTTAGGTTAGGTTAGGGACTAAGTAATTAAAATTTCAAAGTAGAAGACAGATAGATTAATAATTTTTGAATGTTTTTAGATTGTTTTTGTTAAATTTTTTAAGATATTTTGCAAAAAAAAGGGGGTGCCAATAAAGGGCCAATATAGCGGCCCTAAAAAAATAGGCTTTCTTAATGTTGGCACTCTTGAAATACTCTGCCAATATATGGGCCCCTAAGCTCACACTAGGTACTATAGTTATAGTGTACGTGTGAGCTAATATAACTAAAAACTGAAATATATTTTATTTAACTCCAGACTAAATTACCTTTTGTTTGATACCACACAAGCCATGTTTTGACTTAAACTCAAATTTTTGAAATCTACCCCCACCCTTAAAAAAAAGAAAAAACTAAAATGTATTTTGTTAAACTCCGGACTCAATTACCTTTCGTTTGATATCACACACGCCATATTTTTACTTAAACTCTAATTTTTAAAATATACCCCAACCCTTTTTTTTTAAATAAATTAAAATGTATTTTGTTTAACTGCAGACTCAATTACCTTTCGTTTGATATCACACACGCCATATTTTCACATAAACTCTAATTTTTGAAATCTACCCCCACCCTTTTATTTGGTTTCTGTTCGGTGGATTTTGTTCATTTTTCAATGGGACCATCTCGACCCAAGACCCAGCCTAGGTACCAAATTTCACTAAAATCGGCCAAGCGGTTTTTGAGTTATGCGCGTTGGTCGTTACAGACATACAGACAGACAGACAGACAGACAGACAGACAGACAGACAGACATACATACAGACAGACAGACAGACAGACAGACGGCGCAACAAAAAAGTTTCAAAATCATCTGAAACGCAAAGATATATAAAAAATTTTTGAAATCGGAGCAACTTTTTTTTTCTCGAAAAAATTAGGATCACCATAGCTCACACTACTATAGTATAGTATATGTGTGACCTAAAATATATCAATTTTTATTAATTTGACATTTGAGAATGGTTCAAAAGCGCTAAATTAACTAAAACAGCAATATGTACAAATGAAAATTAATATTAGAACTAAAATGGTAACATTTTATTATTTTGTTTTTTACTTTTACAGTACCGGTGTAAATTTAGTTTTTTTTAGTAAAACAATGTGTAATTGTTACTGTTTTTTTTACTGTTCGTTTTGACGTACTTTATAAAGAAAGTACTTGATTATATAGTTAAAGATTTCCAAAATTTGTTAAATTGTAAATAAAAATTGTGATATTTTATTTAACTTCTTGAAAGTTTTGAGGTGCCAACTACTGGTTCCAAAATTTTGTCAGTTTCCCCATTATTGGCATGCATATTTTGAAACAAAACAACAACCTACCTAAGTACCTATTGAACTTAATTTTGGATTTTTCAGGTGTCTTCAAAAAAGAAAAAAAAATGGTAGGAGAACTCAGTACTCTGAAGAGTCAGTTCAAAAGGCTTTGGCGGAAATTAAATGTGGAACATCGAAAAAATCTACTCCAATTAAATATGGTATTTCAAGAGCAACATTGCAGTTTAGATTGGGAGATAAATTCAAAAAAATTGATAAAGGGCCACCTACAATTTTAACAAAATAAGAAGAAGAAATTAGAAAACTGGATAATTGACAGTCAAATAAAGAGATTTCCCAGAAGAAAAATCGATGTACAAGTACTGTGCAACAGTTTTTAAATGCAAACTCCCTAAAAACCAATTTTGCTGACAATTATCCAGAAGACAAATGGTATAAAAACTTGAAAAGACATGTTTCACTAACAGAAAGGAAACCTGAAGCCGTAACAGCAGCTTCCGCAAATGTAGCCGAGCAAGATATAAGAAAGTGGTTTTCGGAGATTGAAGCTTATTTCATGGAAAAAGGAATAGAAGATATTTTGCAGGACCCAACTAGAATTTATAATGGGGATGAAACCAATTTTTATTATTGTTGTACAGACCTAGAGAATATAATTGCCCCAAAAGGCACTAAAAATTGTTTTATGAAGTGGATCAAGGAGATGGCAAACAAAATTTAACGGTTATGTTCACGTTTTCTGCAGCAGGAAAAACGACTCCACCTATAATAATTTATCCCAATAAAAGACCACCCCAGTCGGTCAATCTAGAGCATGTACTACATCCAAGTCTAGTAAAATCTGGTCTCACTTTCCCTATAGCGATTTTTGTTGATGGTCACAAAACCCATGTTACTACGACGTTAAAATGTGTTGAACTTTTATGTTTTTTAGTTAGAATAATAATTTACGCATTGAAAAATATCACTTTTAGTTATAAATTTCTTAGTTTTTCTATCAAAAAATAGGTGGTCGCCGAACTGGATGAAAAAAAGGTCAAAAATAATTATTCGTCCAGGTGGACGAAAACTGGGTTACTGGTCCATGTGCTTATAATCTATCCTAATCTTTTATTATTAAAATTAGTGAAATTTTAAGACACATTGCAAACAGATTTTTTTTTCTATAATATCATGTCCAGTCCTCGTCCGCATTTTTCTCTTCGTTTACCAGAGTTATTATTGACACAAAATCGGCAAAATTTGGCTGGTCGAAGAAATGGAATTTTTCGACCACCTAAAATATGGCTGGACGAAAAACTAGAATCTTTCGACCACATCAATTTTTTGTTGCTTTTGACGGACGAAAAACAGGTTTTTTTCGACCACTAGCAATTAAGAAGTTAATCCCTGACTGTTTCTTGTTAAAATAGGTAATTAAAAAATGGAAGTAGGGGTACCTACCTATAAGTATAGGGCATTCCCAGTTGGAAACTCTTGAAATTTTTGGGGTACTAGGGATAATAAAAAAATGGTCCACATTGCAAAGTTTAAATTTTATAAGAATTTAAATAGTGAAAAAAGCATTTTGGTAATTTTTACCATTTTTGAGATACAAATCCTTTTGAAAAAATGGCATTGGTGTTCATAATTTTATTATTTAGGTTAATCTTTTTTAATTTTTTGAAGATTTTTTTATTTAGCTAGTATAAAATAGAATTGAATTTTTTAGATTACACCATATACTTTTTAGGTAGATACCTGGTGTGTACAAAAAGAAAAATAAATCAGTGCTTCCATTTTAAAAATATTTGTAGGAACCTAATGGCCACAAGCACCAAGCTTAAAAGTTGGCATGCATTAAAGGATATTCCAATAATTTGTTTTTTTGTTTTGTCTAGACGATTTTGTACTTTTTTATGTATTGAAACATTTTCGATACTTAACGCTTTATTTTGTTTAATTTTTTTAATAAAAGTTGAAAATTAAATGCTTTGTGTTTCTGTATTTAAAAAATATGGCTGAATTTTTCAATGAGGATAAATTATATATATAAATCTGTCGTTACTTTCTATGTCATCACTGTCCGCAATGAAAAATTTAACTATATTTCATATTCTTTTTGTAACCATAACGAAATAAAAAAATTGGATTTCTAGGTATACCAAAAAAAAGTACACAGATATTTCGACTAAATTTCCTCGACCCAAGAATAATAACGACTGTAACTTATGGTGACTAAACTAGTTTACCATCAAGATTTAAGTTGAAGTTGCCTTCAACAAGAAAATTAAACGCAAGAAACCGAATACTCTTCCAGTTGTTCCACTATGTTTTTTAGGTACACTAATATGCTTTACGAACTTCGCGGGAATATTGCTCCTATGTCTGCTCAAATCAACTTTTTCCTTGTGAATTTCGTCCAAAAAACCACAATTTTCGACCAGTTTATTTGGCGTGTGGTCGATTAATTCCTATTTCTCGTCCTAAAATGGTCGAATAATACCGGTTTTCGATCGCCAACAAACCAGTTGTTCGAACCACCAAAACCTAGTTTTCGTCCGGTCGAAAAACTAGAAATTTTTGGACGGAAGGAGGGAAGGCCGTGGACGGAAACTGGGCAAAACGACATTTTTTTCATTTTAATATTCTGGAACTGTTAGGTTAAAGCAAAAAAATCTAAATTAATTATTTTTGAATTCTTAAATCATCAAAGAATGGAAATTAGCCGCTCGTAATACCAAATGATGTAAAATGTTCGAGATTTCGGGCTCTAAAGTTGAACTTTCCACTAACTGGACGACAATTGGGCAGTTTACCCTATATGATAGAAAGAAACAGAGAGAGTTAGCACTCGAATGCATGAAATTTATAACTCGAAGGGGGACAAGTTGATACTCGAAGAAGAGAAAGTTGGAACTCAAAGGGGGGAAAGTTGATGCTCAAAGGGGGGAAACTTAAGTTGTTAGGTACTCAAAAAAGGAAAAGTCGATACTCGAAGAAGAAAAAGTTGTGCATCGAAGAGAAGAAACGTGACACACGATTGGTGAAAAGTTGAGACTCGAAGGGGGGAAAGTTGAAACGCGAAGGGGGGAAAGTTGGTACCCGACGAAGACGAAGTTGGTACTCGAAGGTGGTAAAGTGGGTACCCGAAGGAATAAAAGTTGCTACTCAAAGGGGGGAAAGTTGGTATCTGAAGTGGGCAAAGTTGTGCCTCGAAGAGAAGAAACTTGACACACGATTGGTAAAAAGTTGATACTCGGGGGGGGGGAAAGTTGAGACGCGAAGGGGGGAAAAGTTGATATCCGAAGAAGACGAAGTTGGTATTCGAAGGGGGTAAAGTGGGTACTCGAAGGGAAAAAAGTTGCTACTCAAAGGGGGAAAGTTGGTCTCCGAAGGGGGCAAAGTAGTCTCGAAGGGAGTTCGGTTCGATTGGTTGGTACTCAAAGAGAATAAAGTTGATACTCGATGGGTGGAAAATTGAGACTCAAAGGGGGAAAGATGGTACTCAAAGGGCTAATAGTATGTACCCGAAGGTAAAAGTATTACTACACAAGGTGGGCCTCCTTTTTAAGCTCCTGTAGAAAATATCTAAAGGAAGCAAACAAAACAAATAAAAATTGATGGAAACTTGTACTATGCCTGCTAATTAACAAAAAAACATATATTTTATGATTGTTGGTAATAAAGTTTTCATGATTCACTAACAACTTTGCGGTAAATGTATTGGGCTAAAACAGCTGCAACCCATTTCTAACAAGTAAAAACCTGACTTTCGACAAGTCTTATCGTGTATCTGAAAAGCACTTATAAAAGGGCGGAGCGTGTTGAACTGCAGTCAGTTGGGTATAACTTTTCAAGGAAAGTCGTTTATTGAGTTCTATCAACACAGTGTTTTAGTGAAGTTGGTGCTATTCAAAAAAATAAAATGAGTTTTGCAACGAAATTGGTTTATAAAATTATGTGTCAGCTTGGTATGGTAGAAGATATGGATAAAAATGTTTTAATTTTAAAAATTCTAAAAGATTGTGCTTTGGCCAGTAGACAAATAAGCATTGCTTTAAAAAAAGCCTTTTCAGTTGCTGAAAAATCTCATTTGACGGCGTGCCTGGGACAAGTTAAACAGTGCAAGCACATTTTAAAACAAAAAAGACTTAAGTTTGGTGGTGCGATTGGCACCAAAGAAACAGCCAAACATCGCGTACAATGAGAAGACCTAAAATCAGCTTTTGAAAGCCGAGTAAGAAGTGCTGTGATTACAAATTTACAACATAAGGATCCCAAAAAGTTTTTAGAGGATTGTTTTAGTTTATTAAAACGAAGGATTGAAAATACATTAAAAAAAGAGAATATGATAAAAGTCAATACTATTTTAAGTGGAGATTTTCAAATACTAAAACAAGAACAACATGGAAATGAGACAAAACACTTTAATACCGCTAATGCGGTTATTGACCGTAACACAAATTTAAAAAACTGGTTTGACAAACATGTAAAGAGTTTGCTTTTGACTGATTTGGATGAATTTGAGCAAAATCAATCTGGATGGTCTCTTACAAAGATAAATAATCTTATGTTAGGATTTAATAAATATCATCCGATGAGGGCAGGATGCCATTTGGATATACCTAAGATCATTTTAGGTAAAAAAGCTTGTGTGAATGTACAAAATACTGATAACTTTTGCTTTGGCTGTTCGGTTATATCAGCATTGTTTCCTGTTGAACAAAGCTTAAATAGAACTTCATTTTACCCACATCCTGAAGATGTATTAAACCTGAAAGGTATTAAGTTTCCAATGAACTTAAACCAAATTGCCCGGTTTAAAAACCAAAATAATGTTTCTATAAACATGTATCGTCTTCAAAAAGTCAATGAAAGCATTTTTAAAGTAATACCTGCATATATTACTAGAAAAAAACTTAAAAAACATGTTAACTTGTTGATGCTAAAAAATAATTATTATCTAAAGAATCAAGACATATCTCACCTCACCTTACCATCTTACCACTTTGTATGGATAAAAAATTTTCAAGGTTAGTAAGCAATCAATTAAGTAAAAAGAAAGTCTCAAAGTGGGTATGTGTTAGATGCCCACATTACTTTTATTCCAAGGATCTATTTAATCAGCACATTAAAGACTGCAAAATTATTGGTAGCATTTTAGTGCTCAAACTACCAACTGAAGAAAGAAAAATTGTTGAATTTAAAAACTTTAAAAATAAACAATTTGCACCGTTCGTTATCTATTCGGATATTGAGTGCTTACTGTTTCCTGTTGCAGAAAATAGTGGAAAAAGAACCAAAAATATTAAAGTCATGTGCCTTGTTCGGTAGGATATTATGTAAAATGTGCCTACGATGATTCTTTATCATTTTATAAATCTTACACGGGGCCTGACTGTATGGAATGGTTCAGTAAACAGTTACTAGATTTCGCTGAAAACTTGGAAACTGTATTTCTCTGTGACTTACCCCTTGAGCCTTTAAGTAAAAAGCAAAAAACTGACTTTAACAATGCTAAAAAATGTTATATTTGTGAACAGGACTTTTTAGCTGGTGAAAAGAAAATACGCGTCCATAATCACCTTACATCTGAGTATCGTGGTCCAGCCCATGAAAGCTGTAATCTAAACTTTCAGGATAGTCATACTGTCCCTGTAGTATTCCACAACCTTAGCTCTTATGATGGACATTTGATAATTGAGCACATCGCCATTTTGGACGGAGCAATAAATTTGCTACCAGTTAATAAAGAAAAATATATAGCATTTACGAAAAAAATCTATGAAAATTTAATAGAATTTAGACTTACTGATTCGTTCCGCTTCATGGCCAGTAGCTTGGACAAGCTAGCTTCATATCTTGAAGAGTATCCACTGGTAAAAAACGAATTTCCCAACTTGTCTGACGAACATTACGAACTTATTTTTAAAAAAGGAGTATTTTGCTAAGACTATATGAATAGTTGGGAAAAATTAACAGAGACTTCTTTGCCTGAAGAACTTCAATTCTTTAACACACTCGAAAGTAGAGAAATATCACCTGCTGCTTATGACCATGCACAGAGTGTTTGGAAAAGATTTGATTGTAAAAACCTACAAGATTACATGGAACTCTACATGAAAATTGATATAGTCCTTTTAATGCAGGTATTTCAACAATTTAGACAAAGCTGTCACAAAACGTATGGTCTGGATCCTGCTAATTATTTTACCCTTCCTGGTTATACATGGGATTGTATGCTGTATTGCACGCAACAAAAATTAGAGCTTTTGACCGACTATAAGATGGTGACTTTTATAGAACGCGGCATTAGAGGGGGGTTAAGCCAATGGTCTAAAAGATATGTGGAGGCCAATAATAAATATATGTCCAACTATAATTTAGCCAAAGAAACATCTTTTTTGATGTATTTTGATATTAATAACCAGTACGGGTTTAGCATGAGTCAGTTTCTGCCTTATGGAAAATTTAATTGGTTAGAAAGTGATGAAATGCTCGATTTTGATGTTAATAAAATTGAAGATGACTCGAGTAATGGATACATCTTGGAAGTCGACTTGCACATTCCTGTGGAATTACACGACTATTTCTCTGACTTGCCTCTATGCCCTGAGCATCAGTGCCCACCTGGCATAAAAGAAGCTAAAAATAAAAAACTTATGGCTACATTGTATAATAAAAAGGAATATGTAATTCATTATAGAAATTTAAAGCAAGCATTGAAACTTGGTATAAAACTCGAAAAATTCATAGAATTTTATGCTTTAAACAATCCGCATGGCTAAAGCCCTATATTGACTTAAATACTCAATTAAGGCAGGATGCTAAAAATGAGTTTGAGAAAAACCTTTTTAATTTAATGAACAATGCCGTGTTTGGCAAAACCATGGAAAATATTAGAAATCAGAGTAACATAAAACTAATTAAGAACTGGGACGGGCGATTCGGACCCGAAGCTCTAATCGCTCGACCAGAGTTTAAAAGTATAACCATATTTAATGAAAATTTAGTTGCCGTAGAACTTGACAAAACCGAAATATATTTTAATAAACCAAAATATGTAGGGATGTGTATTTTGGATATTGCCAAAACAACGATATATGATTTTCACTATAACTATATGGTACCAGCTTTTGGAAAGGATTGTACTGTGGCATACACAGATACTGATAGTTTAGTTTGTAACATAAAAAATCATGACATTTATGAATCAATACAGCGCGACTGCTACAACTATTTTGACACCTCGGATTATGCTGAAAACAACATATATAACATCCCGAGGGTAAATAAAAAGGTTCTAGGCATGATGAAAGATGAAAACAATGGACAAATAATGACACATTTTATTGGCCTTAGAGCTAAAATGTACGCTACAAAAGTACCTGGGGGTCGATTTTTGTAGATTAGACCTCCGATCGTTTTTAGCCAGCTAAAATTTTTAGCCATATAAAATTGGGCTGCATTGAGTTCAACTAGAACTGGCAAAATATCGTGGAAGGTTTCTGCTCAATATTTTGAACCAAAAAGGAAAAACAACCTTAGATATTAGTAAACACAACATTCTAGAGCTAATTTTCTTACGAATTTCATTCTATAAATGAAACAAAAACCGTTTTCCGACACGAATTGTACGTCGAATTTATTTCTCAGTGTTCATACAAGTCAGTGATCGCGAGCCGCAGTGTCAGTGCAGCTTGGTAGAACTCTTTCACTTATTTCAGAAAATCGAGTTCCCCGTGATTTTTATGACGCTTACTTTGACAGAAGTATTTTCTCTATGAGTATGGGCGAGTTTGTAAAGTAATCTAATTTTGCTCACCGATTACATCGGTTTTTTGACATATGACGTTTGACGTTCATTTGACATTTTCATTCGGTGAGTCCGATGAACACCAGAAAATAAAAAAGAACGCGATGAATCAGATATCTGAACCTCGCTTTTTTCGATTTTGATTTATTTTCTAAAAGATTCTCTGCATTAATACATGGAAACAACATTTTCAACGTAACCCTCAATCCTGGCATGCAACGGTCTGATGATATCAAAATTTTAAAAACAAAATAAAAAACAGGATTTGTTTTTTCATATTTTATAAGTGTTTTAATGTTATAAAGTTTTTTTTAAGCTTTTGTTAAGGTAGGCTTTTGTGCCTTTGTAAAGATTAGGTTAGGATTAGGATGAGGAATTTTACTTGAAAAATTTACTCTAATTTAAAACAACTAAAACTCATGTATTTTAAAAATTCATATTAGCATATAAACTTAGCATAAAACAACAATGGTAAAGGGCTCTCGAGATTAAGTTCTTCTGCTCTTTAGAATAAATTAATAATAAGTTTGTAAAATGTAAATGATTTTATAAAAATTTTAACTCGTATATAAATAAATTGAAATTAACGCCAGATCTTCATCATCCGAGTCTTGAGTCACTATTTATATCTTTTAAGATGACCATCGAAACTTTGTTTACCACACTGTGGAGCATTTAACAAAAAAAACAACAAAAAAGATATAAAATTACACAGCCGAAAAAAAAACACAAAAAACAGCTGATTTTGACGTAATTGATTCATCGAAGATTGCTCACCGACTCTCAGGGTCGGTGAGCATTGACGCCATCAATTGGTGCTTTGGTGAAATTCATCAGATAATTTACGAACCCGATGGATTTCAAAGAATTGCACTGATTATATTAAAAACTTGATTGTTGTTATCGATGAGCTCATCGATGTCTTTACGAACTCGCCCTCTGAAGCAATTTCACAATAAACAAACAGAATTTTTTTTTTAAATTATGTTACTAGTTATAAAAAAATGATAAGTTGATTTCTCACACGTGCGGATATGGTGTTCTGTGGGGCGGATTATTATCCCAGAGAGGGGCTCCATTTCTTTTAAATACGCCTCTCACAAAAGACAACAAGATTTGGATAGCTCTACTTGGATAACCTCTTTTTTTTTTATGGGTATGCGCACTCGCAAGGAGGTCCCTATCACGCTCGAGAAGCGGCAAGTGCGCGGAAATGTTGATGTGTGTTGGTTTTGAAACGGTTCAGGTTGTAACCTGCAGGGAAAACTGTCGCAGGGAGTTTATTCCACAGCGATGCTGTTCTCCAGAGATATGAATTCTGATATAATGAGGTTCTTGGTGCCTCTATTTTGACAATAAATTGATGGTTACCGTCTGTTTGACGTGTTCGCCTAGTAGGTGCTACTCCCGGGGGGATCATACATGCCAACTCTTCAGAGCATTTTCCGTGATAATACCTGTAGAAGAGAGATAGATCGCCCACAGTTCTTCGATGTTCGAGACTATCCAAGCTACGGGTAAGTGCGGGGTCATTGATCAGCTTGATAGCTCGTTTTTGCACGGTGCTCAAAAGCATTAAGGTATGTTTGGGTGCGAATCTGGGCTTTGTAGAGTGTCAGCAGTTGGCTTGGTGTATACAGATGTCATGTACGAAATAGCACCCCAAGCTTTTGGGACGCCCTTTTAGCTATATCTGCCACGTGACTTTGCCAAGACATGTTGGTCTCTGCAGTGACTCCTAAGATGTTCGGGCTCTGCAATGCGACAGCACTTCCAGATTGCATGATGTTTGGCTCACCGGTGCTGGTCTTTTTTGAAAACAGGGCTGCTTAGGTTTTCTGCGCCTTGAACTGTACAAGGTTTTTGTTGCCCCAGTCCTCTATTATCTCCAAGTCGTTATTTATCTGTGATATTTCAGTTAGTCTAAGGTAATGGAATTCACGTGCGGAGAGACATGTGGGTGGTATGACTGAGAAGACTACATTGCCATCATCTGCAAAGCAATAAAGTGGATTTACTGTTTTATCTATGAGGTCATTTATGTAAATCAGAAAAAGTGTTGGCGAAAGGATTGCTCCCTGTGGCACACCAGCATTTATTTGGTAAGAGTTGCAGTTCCGGCCATCCAGTGCAACATAAATGTATCTATCCTTAAGGTAACTTTCAAACCAAGTGCAATGTCTCGGCGACAATCCCGTTGCTTTGAGCTTGTTGAGCAGATTTTCATGCCAGACTTTATCGAATGCTTTAGATATATCTAAGGCAATTGTTCTTGTTTCGCCCCGTAACTCAATCGCTTTTTGCCATAAGTGAGTGACGTATGTAAGTAAATCGCCAGTTGACCTATATTTTCGAAATCCGTATTGCTTGTCGTTGATAATTTTGTACTTTTCCAAGTACTTGGTTAGGTGATTGTTCACAACTCTTTCCATTACTTTTGATATCACCGGAAGTAGAGCAATTGGTCTATAGTTTAACGGATCTGTCTTTTTACCTTTCTTTGGAATGGGTTGTACTGCGGCAGACTTCCATGATGATGGATATACTCCTTGCCTATAAGATAAATTGAATAATTTTGCGAAGGTTGGGGTGAGTTCGCTAGCACAATTTTTGAGTACTATCGCGGGAATGCCATCTGGACCCATTGCTTTGTTTGTATCCAACTTTTTAAGGGATTTTCGTATTTCTCTGTGACAAAAGGGTACCTCTGGCATACTGTGGGAAACCCTTTCAATGAACGATGGAGTTTTTCCATTTGGCACTGTTAGGTTTGAGTTGGAGGAAAAGATTTTGGCCAGCATATTGGCTTTTTCCTCTGATGTTGTGGTTAAGTGAGTATTTTTATCTGTAAGTGGTGGTATGGATGACTTGGTGAAGTTTGATCCAACGACTTTTGCAAGAGACCAAAAGGACCTAGAACTACTTGGACAATTCAGCAACCTGTTTTTTATTCTTTGATTGTATGTTTCTTTGGCGGCCTCAATAGTAATTTTGCAACTATTTCTGGCTTCTATAAATTCTGTGTGGTTTTGAGCGGTTTGTTGTCGTTTCCAAAGGTTATATGCTCTGTGTTTTTTCTGTACAGCCGTTTGACACTGGCTGTTGAACCAAGGTTTTGCATTAGCTCTGCGTTTTATTGTATGTGGGATATATGTATCCATTCCAGATAAGATTACTTTTGTTATTTCATTACAGCAAATAGTGGGATCAGCTGTTTTAAAGCAAACCTCTTGCCATGGAAAATCCAGGTAAAACTGTTTAAGGTCATTCCATTTTGCCGATTTATAGTGCCACATCTTACGAGGAAGTGATTGTTGGCTTGGCGGTATGAACATTTCGCACTTTGTTCTTATAAGTTTATGATCGGATGAACCAAGTGGGGATCTACTTGAATTGTGTACAAGTCAGGATTTGTAGTTAGGAACAAGTCTAAAAGCGCTGCAAATTCACCCCTTTCTGAGATACGGGTAGGTTCATCGACAAGCTGCGTTAGACCACAACTTATGGCAAAAGCTTCTGCTTCCCTGCCTTCATTATATGTTTTGTTGTGGTGTTTTAGCCAGGATATATTGTGGACGTTGAAATCGCCTAAAAAAACAATTTCCGCATTTGGATAGTTAGACTGTATACTATCACAGTTTTCGGATAATGTCGCAAAAAAGTTTTGATACTCAGTGTTACTTGGCGGTCGGTAGAGGCAGCAAATGAACTTGGTCGATGACTTTGAGGTGAATTTCAGCCATATGATATCGAGGTTTGCTGGTTCTAGCTTCTCCTCTCGATGACATGAAAGGTCATTTTTAATGTACACACAGATCCCAAAATTATGTCGAAATCGGTGGTGTAGGTCATAGCCGGGATAAAGATAGTTCACAGTAGGTGTTGCAGAACTGATTTTAGTTTCAGTGAGAACAAGGATGTCAGGTCTTTGTTCTTCAAGATGTTGGTGAACCGAATTCATGTTGGTACTTAATCCTCTTATATTGCTAAAATCAATTCTGAGTTGAGTTTTTGGTCTTCTTTTAATATCTTTGCATGAAGGACCCCCAGGATCACCCGACGCCCGGAGATCCGAGTGGTCGGGTATTTTACCTCCGGAATATTTTGATCCTGGAGGCGCCCTCATGCTATCTGTTACTCATTGTTGGAACCGGACTGACAGCGCAGTAGCGGAACGTGGTGATACCACTTCTGGCATGGTGGTATCTCACCGGTCGACGCCCAATGAGTAAAAAGCGTCTACCACCTACTCTGTGGTTCTACACAAAGCCTCACCTATAAAATCTCCTGATAATATAAGAAGATAAACATAGTATACAAAGTTTACCATCCCAGAGGGGCTCCATTTCTTTTAAGTATGCAACTCACAAAAGACGAGAAGATATGAATAGTTCTACATAGTCTTGAAGCTTCACTAATAAAATCTCCTGATGAAATATGAAAAGAAACGTACCTACCTATAGTTAGTGTTTGCCCGCAGTTAGAAAAACGATAACTGCAGTGGACTGTATATATTTTATTAAATGAAAGCGCGAACAAACATAATTATATTGATACGAAATCACGAAATAATTAAAAGGTCCATAGGTTAATTGCTGTTACCCACACAAAGGAATTCAGAGACAAAGTACTCACCGGTTTGCAGCCAATTTCTCCACGTTCCAGGGGCCCCTGTCAGGATCTAATGATGGCACCACGTAGCTGAAGGGCTGAAGTTTCCAGTTCTATGCTTCAATACACCAAAATCGAGCACTTTCAAGTGTATTTGTAATAGTTGGAGAAAGTAATTAACACGCCATTTTTCTCGAGGCGGTAGAAAGGATCTCTCTGATTCTTGGTGCGCATGTCAATGCGCGAAAAATGTACTCTGTCCTTTATCCAATTGGCTTGTGGCTTTAAAATTTAAAAACAACCGCGAAATTTAGCAGGAGCTAACATAACTGCCCTCCAAAACACACAATTTTAGAATATCAGCCGGACAGATATAAATATAAATGAATGAAAAACAGATAAGTAGCGTAAGTTAGAGATAACGAAAACCCGAAAAAGGCAAAACAAACAAACAAAAATTCAAAAAAAAATAATAAAGAATTTCCTATTGTAATAATCCACTTCAATATGTAGAAAAAAAATGAAAATTAGTTTTAATTCGGCAAGAGGCACAGTTTTACAACTGGCCGCTTGTAAACACCGGTAGCCGTTCGTACCGTCGCTACACGCACTTGACCGTCTCCGCCGGGATGCAATTCGATAATCCGACCGACTGGCCATTTCAAAGGTGATTGGATGTGATCACTCGATATGATAACCAAATCATTTAATTTGATATTTGGGAACGAATCAGCCCACTTGTGTCGCTGTTGTAGCGTATGCAAATACTCTACAGAATACCTTTTCCAAAAATCATTATGTAGTTTTTGGATTAGTTGCCACCGCGAGAGCCGATTTAGGGGAACCTCGGAAAAATCTGACTCCGGAATTTTTGAATTAAGGAGTTCAAGAGTCAAAAAATGCCCAGGGGTAAGAGGTTGAAGATCGTGTGGGTCTGAAGAGGCAGGAGATAAAGGACGACTATTAAGTACAGCTTCTATGCGACATGTAAGGGTGGACATTTCCATGATGGACCACTTCTGGTCGCCGACAACTCGAACAAAGTGAGTTTTAAAACTTTTGACGCCAGCTTCTGCCAGGCCATTGAAATGTGGACTGAGAGGGGGTCCCAGATGCCAACGAATAGAAAGTCTGGTGGACGCACTTCTTGCGTAATCAAGTAATTGGTTACGAAACCCTAAAAAATTACTGCCCTGATCTGACCAGCATTGCGTCACGTTTCCACGTCTGGAAATGAATCGATGGAATGCACCTACAAACCCTTCGGTGGACAGTTCCATGGTTAATTCCAAATGCACGCAATGTGTGGCCGTACAGACAAATACACAGACATACGATTTGAAAGCTTTACAACCACGGTAACGATGAGGAATCACAAAGAAAGGTCCACAAAAGTCGATAGCTACACTCGAAAAAGGTTTAAGTTGATTGATTCGATGAGCGGGAAGTGAACTCATTATGGGCGGTCTATAGGGTTTAGGGTTGATTCTAAAACATTGCAAGCACTTGGATATGGTTCTTTGAATTGCCCGTCTGGCCAGATATATCCAAAATTGCTGTAAAAGCAGATTATGTAATGTTTTAAACCAGATGAAGGTATTGTCGATGAGTGGACTCGATAAGAAGAGTAGTTAAACGATGGTTACTCGAAAGTAAGACGGGGTGTTTTGCAGAATAAGACAAAAGGTCAGATTTTTGTAATCTGCCACCGACTCTAATGATATTATTTTCATCAAGAAAAGGTGAAAGTTTTCGAAAAGGTTTCGGTATTGGTATATCCTTAGATAACGCGGAAAAAGCTCAGAAAAGCAAGAACCTTGAACGCGTTTGATAAGAAGGTATAACGCACTTTGCATCTCACCGGTGGTAGGAAAAACAATATTTTCAAAAATAATTTTTTGGTCCGGTAGATTAGTGGGTTTTTGATAGGAATGGTTTTGAAAAAGGTTAACTATTCAAAGGACATAACAAATGATACGTTGAATTTTCGATATAGATGATGGTGAGGTTAGGCCTTCTGTAGAAAATAAAATATACCGAAGGACCACTCGAGATAGCTCGAGAAAAACGTGGGGGAGTTAAGAGGGACTGTATCTTTCCACAGGGCTCCAACAGGGAAAAAAGAGCCTAAAAACTTAAATACTAAAATAGCGCAGCAATGAAAAATTATCAAGAAACGAACTTACCATTAAATGTCTTTTGTAGCTACTTGGCTGGCCAGCCCGATTATACGCGAAGTACCAGACTCTCCATTGTTCTATAGTTTAAAATGTTCCAAACACTAATATCTAATAAACTAAAGCGTAAAATTAATAGTTTCCACAATTTTAATATAAAATGATAGCGGTGCGGTGACTTTCCTTGCACGTGGCGCGTGGTTGAGTGTACTCGCGCAGACAATCGGCGTTTTCGTCTGCTAGGCCGAATTTAGCCGCTTATCTCAAATCCTTCATTGCTGGAAGAAGCGCGCGAAGTTTAAATTTAAAATATGGAAAGATATAGCGTAAAGTAAATCAAAATAATATTCTAAAAACGCTTGTAAGCGTAGAAAATGTAACCCAAAAATATTTAAAAACTAAGAGAGATAGCTTCTCTAATTTTAAGTGAAAATTAGAGAATATAATTATTTACAAAAATAAAAACAAGGTGGGAAACTTGTTCATTCGGCCCACCAAAATGAGCATCATTTTTCGGTAGGTAAATCTGAATCAATTGGAAGGGGGCAAAGCTTGACTAAAGGTCGTTTCAAGATACCGGACGCGGTACGAACATTTGCCACCCTAGCGTGCCCATCAGGCCCTTTAAAAATTTCAATAATGCGACCTACCCGCCATTGAAGGGGCGGTGATAACTCGTCTTTGATAAGAACGAGGGTACCTATTTTTGGCTCTGCGCATGGTTCCAACCATTTATTTCGTACTTGAAGGGTATGTAAAAATTCTTGGCTCCAACGACGCCAAAAATCGGCTTGTATTCGTTGGACCAAGTTCCATCGCGATAACCGATTCTCAGGTTTACTTGAAAAATCTTCATCAGGAACAGAAACTAAAGGTCCATGTGTTAAAAAATGTCCCGGTGTTAAAACCTGTAGATCGTTACAGTCGGTAGATTGCGGGGTCAAGGGGCGAGAATTTAAAATCGCCTCAATTTGACAAAGAACCGTGTACAACTCCTCATAACTTAGAATTTGCGAGCCAATGGTACGAATTAAGTGAGTTTTTACTGATTTTATCCCTGACTCCCAAATACAGCCGAAGTGGGGAGCTGATGGAGGGATAAAATTCCAAACGATAGCTTGTTGCGTACAAGCATTTCTTGCAAGATCAAGCAATTCTTTGCTTGATTTAACGAAATTTGTGCCATTATCTGAAAAAAGAGTTTTTATGTAACCTCTTCGGGCAACAAAGCGACGTAGCGCAGCTAAAAAAGCGTCCGAAGTTAGATCTGACACTAACTCGAGATGTAAAGCTTTAGTATTTAGACAAATAAAAAGGCAGATATATGCTTTTTGTGTTTTTACACCTCTGTGTTTACTGAGAGTGATAGGTATAGCACCACTAAAATCTACTCCACTAAAAGTAAAAGGCTTTTGTGGAATCAAGCGGTAGGACGGAATTTGTCCCATGATTTGCTCATAAGAATGCGGTTTGACGCGAAAGCAACGAACACATTTGGATAAAACCGTTTTAATTAAGCGTTTGGCAGATAAAATCCAAAAAATTTGACTAATGAGATATTGGACTGTTTGCACTCCAACATGCAAATATTTTTTGTGCATATATTCAATAAAAATATAAGAAAGTCTACTTTCCTTGGGTAAAAGAAGAGGATGTTTTTGTCCGTAAGAAATAGTCATGGCTTGTTGAATGCGTCCTCCAACTCTTATAAGACCATCCTGGTCTAAAAAGGGATTCAATTTTTGTATGGGTTTTATGCACTTTTTCTGGTTTTGAAGGTTAAGAATTACTTCAGAAAAGTATTTTTGTTGTTCGTGCTTAGCCAAACATTTTAAAGCGTTAAAGAGATCGATATAATCTATATTTGTCTTTTTTCTGACGTCTGCGGATAGTCTACAATTATTTATGAATCGTAAACTGCGGGCTAAAAGTAGTTGAATAGCGTAAAAATCGGATTTATTATTTAAAAGCGAATCTAAAAAGTTTTCCGTTATTCGGTCACAAGAAATCAGAGCAACATTTTTTCGTTCCTCAGTCTCTAAACTGTCATTTATTTTGACTTGCGGGGTTTTTGTTGGCCAGTTATCGAAAGATTCTTGTAAAAAACTAGGGGCGGTTCACCATAGGGGATGATTTAAAAGCTCACTCGGCGAGCAGCCGCGGCTGGCTACATCGGCACTATTGAGAAAGGTGGGGGTATATAACCAACATTCTGGATTAATATTATCTTGGATAAGACTAACACGATTTGCGACAAAAGTTTTCCATTTACTTGGATGGGATTTTATCCAGTGTAAAACAACCATTGCGTCCGAAAAAGCGTAAATATTATTTATTGTGAACCTTTTTATGAAGATATCATATGTGTATTTTAAGACCTCAGATAAAAGAGTAGCGGCTAGAAGTTCTATTCTCGGAATACTAACAAATTTTTTAAGTGGAGCGATGCGACTTTTCGCAAGAACAAAATATATGTGATATTTAGCGTTTCGTAAGACACGTAAGTATATTACGCATGCGTACCCTCGTTCACTCGCATCACAAAAACCACAGAGATCGATGGATTCGGCGTTGGTGATGTCAATGTGGCGGGGTAAACTAAATTTTTCTAAAACTTGAAATTCAGACTGATAGAGTGTCCACTGACGAACTATTTCTAAAGTAGGCGTGGCGTCCCAGGAAATACCAAGTAACCAAATTTGTTGAATCAAATATTTTAAAGTGAATGTTACTGGGGTAAGATACCCATGGGGGTCATAGCAGCGTGCTAAAAAAGAGAGAAGCGTCCTTTTAGTACAGCTTTGCTGATTAGGTAATATGTTAAATCGAAACTCGTCGTAGGAAGGATGCCAGCACAGGCCTAATACCTTAGTGACGTCATCCGAATCGAGAGATAAAACTGCGGGGTTGACTAAGGAGGGATCTAAATGAGAGATCACTTCTGAGCGATTGCTAGACCATTTGTGTAATTTCAAGCCAGCGTTTCCTAATAACTCCGTAAGCTCATGCTGCAAATTTAACGCCTCTTGAACCGTTTTACATGAAGTAGTGACGTCATCAATATAGGTATCGTTAAGTATAACTTTAGCAGCGTGAGGGTAGTTATCATATTCGGACTCAGCTAAGTGCTGAAGGGTGCGTAAAGCGAGATATGGTGAACAGTTCACTCCGTAAGTGACAGTTCGTAGTTTAAAAACGGAAACTTTGTCATTAGGGTTAAACCGCCAAAATATTTTTTGGTATTTTTGATGATCAGGGTTGATATTTATACCACGATACATTTTTTGAATATCGCAGGTGAGCGTCACAGGGTTAAGGCGAAAATGTAATAATATTTGAATAATATCTTTTTGTAGTTTTGGACCCGATAATAATACTTGATTAAGCGAAATATGCGTAAAGGGGTCAGTAATACTCGCATTAAAAACTACCCTTGTCTTAGTAGTGATAGCTTCATTTTTAACAACAGCGAAATGTGGAATGAAATAGCTGTCTGAATCGTCTTCTTTTTCTGAGTCATAGTCCATATGACCCAATTCCAAATATTCATTCATAAATTTAGAATATTCACAATACAAGTTTTTATCGCGAAGCAGTTTTTTTTCTAAAGATAAGAAACGATTTAGCGTGACTTGTTTTATTGCGGGAAACTGCGGTGGATTTTCAAATGTGCGAAAGGGAAGGGAGACAGTATACCGGCCGTCTTGATTACGCGACACGCTCTGTTTAAAATAATTTTCACAAATTTCATCCTCTGGTTTCAAATGAGTTTTTTGGGGGACGCAGTCGGTTTCCCAAAATTTTGAAATTAATTGCGAAAGCGAGTCATTTTCATTTTGACAAAAAAGAGCATTAATTGGCGTGGTAGAAATTAAGGGTTGATTTATTTGTCCCATCAAAATATAGCCGAAAATAGTTCCCATAGCAAAGGGATGATTTGGATCATCGCTAGCGATTTTTTCACCCTGTATAATTAGTGGAAATAGATCCATACCAATTAGTAAATTTATAGGCGAAGGGTTGTAAAAAGTGGGATCTGCTAAGGGTAAATTTTTTATAAAATGCCAATTTTCTGTATTTATTTTTACTGACGGTAAATCAGTACAAACTTTTTGCAAAATAATCGCTTGCGTAGACACAAAAATATCGGGTTTTTGAAAATTACAAATTTTAATAAAAATCGATCCTAGATCAGAAGTAAGAGAGTTGCCTCCAACCCCCTGTATATTTGAACATAAGGGTTGTCTTGGAAGGCCCAATTGTTGCGCTAATTTTTGAGAACAAAAAGTGTTTTGCGAACCGCTGTCTAACACGGCTCGAACTGTTTGAAAGTTACCGCGGACATCTTGAATTTTTACGAGGATAGTTGACAATAAAACTTGCGATTGCGCAGAAATAAAACCACAATGCGTGGGGTTAGAACCTGAAGGAGTTGCGATTGGTACTTGTGAATTAGAAGACGTCGAAGTAAAATTTTGATTATTTTGAGAAGAGGCACTTTGAGGGAACTTATTTTGAGTAGAGTAATTTTGAAGCGGACAACCAGTAACCGGGGATCTAAAACTTTGCTGGCTGGCCAAGTAACCACGTGGTGCACTACTTGGAGATGCGTTGGGAGAAATATTAGAGAGATTTTGTGAGAAATTCACGTTAGCATCAAAATGTGATCTATTTTGATTTTGAGAATTAGCGTAATTAGAATTTCGCTCAAAATGAATTAATGAGTGATGTCTTTGATTACCAGGGCAATAGCGACATGAGCGTAGACTTTGACAAGAATTTGTTAAATGTATTGAGCTTAAACAATTTAAACATAGTTTTTTATTTTTAGCGTAAGAATAGCGTTCGTAGGGAGATTTACCTTTAAATGCGTTACATAAATATATTGAATGTGTGTTAGAATCACAAAAAGCGCATCTATCTTTAGAATGAGTATTTTCCGTACCAAGTAGCGTTTTTGTATAATAAGGCGAGGCGTTATTTTTATAAAACTGTTTATTATTTTTAAATCTATTTTTAGATTGTAGCGAATAAAGCGAATTACATTGAGTTTCAAGGAAGTTATAAATTTCGTGATATTTGGGCATTTCATTAGACCTAGAATTAGCTAGTTCAAAGCGCGAAAGTAGTACCTCAGGCAATTTATCTAGTAAAATGTTGGCGAGCGGAAAACACCATTGATCAGTGTCGTAATTTAGAGTTTTTAAAGCCTCAATGTTTTCTGAAAAAACATCAAGCAGCGTGCGCAGCGTTTCTGGATTGTCGTCTTTGAGAGCGGGAAAATTATACACGGAGCGCCAATAAGTTTGAGCCGATAAGCGGGGGTTATGATAGCGTTTTAGAAGCGTATGGTAAGCGATTATATAATTAGCGTCGGTTATTTGTAAGTGTTTAACTACGTTTAAAGGCGGTCCTTTTAGGTAGGACAGTAACAAATTAAATTTAGCGTTTGTAGGAATACTAGGATTATTGTGTACAGAACTATTGTACATATCTAGAAAGGTTGGAAACTTAGTGATGTCGCCATGAAATTCGACAATGCGCAGTCTTGGCATTAAAGACGCCATAAAGCGGTCTGGATCAGAAGAATTTGAAATTTGCGTTAAGTTTTGAGGTTGAGGAGCTTCAATTTTCACCTCAAATAGTTGTTTTTGAATTCTTTTAATATCATAGAAGCTGTCGTCAAACTCAGTAAGGCGTTCATTTTCTTCTTCCAGTCTCTCCGGACTTGCCGAATAAGCCTCTATTATTTGATTTTGATAAATAAAAAATGTTTCTTTAATTTCATCAAGGTCGATAAGTCGAACCTGTAAACACGGTTGTTTTGTATCATCCGTTAGGCATGCATTAGCTAAGTTATGAAGAGTATTAAGGCGATTATGTTGCACATTACGGAGTGCTTCTAACTTCTTAAGTTGCGTGCTCATTGTAATGTTTTTAAAAAACTCCGTTAAAACAGGTGAACGATTAGTTTCCGAAATTTTTAATATTTAAAAATTAAAAGCGTTTAAAAAGAAAAGAAAATAGGCGATAAAAAATGTATCAAGTCTCATTTACCTCTCTAATGTCGTTTACAGCGATGTGGTGGAAACTTTTCCTACGTGCAGGTGACGCCAAGCCAAAAAGAGGTAGGAAATGCGCGAAAACAATGCGCGTTCGGTACTTTTTTACTTGTTATTTTTACTGCTAGCACAGCAAAAAGATCAAGGTCATGCGTATTTATTAAAAATTTTATTTTTAACAAAATGCGATTTAGACTTTAATTTTTCCCGGGGTCCTGTTATCAGGCTCGAACCTGGACCAAATGGTGAGGTTAGGCCTTCTGTAGAAAATAAAATATACCGAAGGACCACTCGAGATAGCTCGAGAAAAACGTGGGGGAGTTAAGAGGGACTGTATCTTTCCACAGGGCTCCAACAGGGAAAAAAGAGCCTAAAAACTTAAATACTAAAAATAGCGCAGCAATGAAAAATTATCAAGAAACGACTTACCATTAAATGTCTTTTGTAGCTACTTGGCTGGACAGCCCGATTATACGCGAAGTACCAGACTCTCCATTGTTCTATAGTTTAAAATGTTCCAAACACTAATATCTAATAAACTAAAGCGTAAAATTAATAGTTTCCACAATTTTAATATAAAAAGATAGCGGTGCGGTGACTTTCCTTGCACGTGGCGCGTGGTTGAGTGTACTCGCGCAGACAATCGGCGTTTTCGTCTGCTAGGCCGAATTTAGCCGCTTATCTCAAATCCTTCATTGCTGGAAGAAGCGCGCGAAGTTTAAATTTAAAATATGGAAAGATATAGCGTAAAGTAAATCAAAATAATATTCTAAAAACGCTTGTAAGCGTAGAAAATGTAACCCAAAAATATTTAAAAACTAAGAGAGATAGCTTCTCTAATTTTAAGTGAAAATTAGAGAATATAATTATTTACAAAAATAAAAACAAGTTGGGAAACTTGTTCAGATGAATATTTGTTAAGAAGCTGATCTAAGAAGTTAACGTCAATTATCGCATTGCAAGAGACCTTTGGCTTTTCCTCCAGATTAATATCTCCGAAATCAATCGGCATCTTTAATTTATGAAAATCGGGCCATTCGTTTTCGGGAGACCACAAAAACGACGGTGCGTTCCACCACATGTCATGTGAAATGAGCTGTGAAGGGGTGGCCCCTCGTGACGCAATATCGGCTGCATTTAAAGCAGAAGGAATGTAGCGCCATAAGTTTGAGGGAATGATTTCTTGGATCCTACTGACTCGATTTCCAACAAAGGTTTGCCAGCGATTAGGAGGGGATGAAAGCCAGTGCAATACGACTTGCGATTCACAGAAAGTAACGATATTTGTAAAAGTTAATTTTCCTTCATAGCTAGATAAAACGAAGTCAATTAATTCGCTTAAAAGAAATGCGCCTAGGAGTTCTAGCCTAGCCAAAGTTTGTGACTTTATAGGCGCGACCCTAGATTTTGCAGATATGAGAGAAACAGATATATTGTTTTCCTCTTCTACACGAAAATATACGACGCCTGCGTAACCTCGAATTGAAGCGTCACAGAAGCCGATGATTTGACAGGTATTGGGTTTAGACAGTTTGATTTGTCGGGGTAATTGAAAATTGGAAAGAAGCGGAAATTCAGAACGAAGTTTGTTCCAAGAGTCGATGATAGAAGAATCTGGTTCGTCGTCCCAGCCTATTTTCGACATCCACAACTGTTGCAAAATAAATTTTGCTTGTAGCAACAATGGACAAAGAAAACCTAAGGGATCGAAGATTGTTCCTATGATAGATAAAATAGAACGTTTAGTTGGGGGTTTGTCCTTCATTCGGCATTGATAAGAAAAAATGTCGTTTTTTGGATGCCATTGAAGGCCTAAAACTTTGATAAAGTGTGGTTCATCCTTGTCAAAAGAGAGAGGCATTTGACGATCGGATTCTGGCAATGTTGCCAATAACTCAGGACAATTGCTTGCCCATTTTTTAAGTTCAAATCCTCCCGACTTTAACAAATCATTGAGTTCCGTCTGTAGGGAAAGGGCTTCAGAAAGCGAAGGGCTAGTTCCCAAGATATCGTCGATGTAAAATGACGTTTTTAGAACAGTACTAGCCATAGGAAAACGTTCCTTTTCTCTCTCTGCCAACTCATTTAATGTACGCATGGCTAGAAAAGGTGAGCATGTCATGCCAAAAGTGACAGTAGAAAGTTCCCACACTGAAAGTGGGTCCTGTGGAGAAAACCTCCACAATATCCTTTGATAAGGACGGTGATAAGGATTGATAAGGACTTGACGGAACATCTGTTTGATATCAGCAATGTAGGCAATAAGATTAAGACGTAACGCAAAGAGTAAAGAAGCAATATCCTTTTGAAGTTTCGGTCCAGACAACAACGTGTCATTGAGACTAATATTCTTTGGGGTGACTGCCGAACAATCCCAGACTACCCTTAATTTTGTACTTAAGCTTTCCGGCTTTAGTACGCAATGATGTGCCAAAAAACATGATACGTCGACTTTTGGTTGACTAGATAAAACTAGACTCATGTGATTAGAATCGATATAGTCTTGCATGAAACTAGAATAGGCAGTGTACAGATCAGGATTTTTGAGTAATCTACTTTCTAGAAGTAAAAATCTACGATAAGCTTGCGGATAAGTATTTCCTCGGTCAGGGTTTATTTTATCTTTAAACGGAAGATCTACCATGAATCTACCGCTCGGTTGTCGTACGACACTCGCAGTAAAAATTGATTCCGCTTGTTTTTCTTCCTTTGATAAGATTTGTTTTTTAGGCAAATGTTCAATTTCCCAAAACCTAGGGATAATGACCTCTAAAGGAGGTGAATGACTCGTTAAAAAACAACTAGTTCGTTCCGTAAGATTACCTACTTCGTCAACTTTTCCCATGACGACCCAGCCAAAGATGGTTTCAAGGGCTGAAGGTTGCCCTATTTGTCCAAGAACCCTGCCCTCCTTGAATATCTGTCTAGATTTGAAATAAGATGGGTCGGCAAGTTTAAGGTTTTCCAAGTGTTTTCACTGATTATCGTTCAAAGTGAATGTAGGCATATTGGAACATTGTTGTGGAACGACAATTGCTTCGAAATTAAGTAAAGGATTGACCTGTCCTTGTGGCTTAATGTGACATTGAACGAGCCCTTTGGAAGTAAGAGAAGACATTTGATTTAATCCGAATATTTCAGTGGTGTAACTTCGCCTAGGAAGATTAAGACGCTGAATACACTTTTCACTGATGTATCCTGTCTGTGATCCAGAATCAAGCAGTGCACTTACAGGTTAAAAATTTCCGCAACCGTCCATGACATCTATTATGGCGGTGCATAAAAGAAAAGTACCTGAAGGTCCTGAGGTATTTAATGACACATGAAGATTATTGACAGGTGGTGTGTGAATGACAGGACTAGTATCTTGGCTTCCAGACTCTTTATTAGTTTCTAAGACATGAGTTAAAATGTGGTGCCTTTTACTATTGCAAGTCCTGCATGAATATTTTGATTTGCACGTGTCTACCCCATGCGAGGGATGAAAACACGCTAGACATAATTTTTTCTGCTTGACGAAAGATAAGCGCTCGATACAGAAATGTTTGACATTTCGAAAGCACGTGACCTTGATTACACCGGAAACATTTTATTCCCGTACTTGAATTAGTTGAGGTGCCAGACAGTCCTATAAAAGGCGAATTGGATGATTTATAGGTAGGCTTTTGCCCAAACTGATTTGGCATAGAATTTGATTTTTTATAGGTAGGCACCTTTTTGGGTGCTGGTGATTGAGGAAGTGATTCCAAAACTTCTTATCTTTTTTCTAAAAATTGAAAAAGTGACTGAAAAGTGGGAATTTCGGTATTAGTATTGGCGTGACTCATTTCGAAATTTGAACGCGTCGGAATATCCAATTTTTCTAACAGAATGAAAAAAATAATAAATTCCCAACTGTCAACGTCAAAGCTAAGTGATTTTAAACTTTCTAGGGATTCAGAAAAGGTGTCAATTAAATTACCTAATTCTTTAGCTGACTCGTTTTTTAATGTAGAGTTCATAATTGTGCTTAAAGCATTATTTGCGAGGTCTCGCTTGTTTTGATATCTATTGACTAATTTGTCGTAAACAATTTTATAATTTTGATCAGACAAGCTAATCCCTGATATCAATTTTAAAGGCTCATCCTCGAGATATGAAAATAAATATTGAAGTTTTCGAACGTTACTTAGACTTTGATTTTGATCTATAATGTTATTAAAAAGATCAAAAAAGCTTGGCCATCATTTTTTATCACCTCGAAATATGGGAATACCTAACTCTTTGAGTTTTGGAGTTTCAGATTCGTTTTGACGAACATATGATCCCGAAAAGATAGGGCCTCAACCGGAAATATTTCAGAGTAAACCCCCTTACACGCATAAAAATATTTACGAGCTTCTGAAAGGATCGCATCCTGCGTTTTAAACTCCTCGTTGTCCGAGTCGTCTATCAGCATAATGACATCATTATGTGCCAGCATGCATTTATCGAAGGTTTCATCCAAATCGGAATACCTTACTTGAAACTCGTTTCTCGCTTTTGCGTCGGTTGCCGCGGTTTGTGAAAACACATAACACTCGGCGATCGCAGATAAAAAACCCTTGCGTTTTTGCACGGTTTTTTTGATAGACATGATTTTACCTTTGAAATGACGAAATTGTCGGTAAATATACAATTAACGCTAAATTAATGCTTCTAAAATAGCAAAATGACGAATTGTCGAAATAATGCACTAATTTATCGCAATTGATGAAAATTGTTTTAAATATCGAAATGGTATGGAACAAATCTAATCACAGAAAGGTTTTGATTGATTCTCGATTTTTGTTTACTGAAGTGACCACGCGGTAAACCCTGCGTTACCATAGCAGCGGACCGAAAACAGGTGAATTGCGCCGAAAACCGAAGGTCGAACAAAAAACTACGGTTCAACACGATTGGCAAAATTCAAGGCCGTGTGATCGCGGCAAAAATGCAAAATGGCTGACTTAAAATACCGAATGGATTAAATTTATTTATTCGGTTCGGAGGAACACTTATGTTTGCCCGCAGTTAGAAAAACGATAACTGCAGTGGACTGTATATATTTTATTAAATGAAAGCGCGAACAAACATAATTATATTGATACGAAATCACGAAATAATTAAAAGGTCCATAGGTTAATTGCTGTTACCCACACAACGGAATTCAGAGACAAAGTACTCACCGGTTTGCAGCCAATTCCTCCACGTTCCAGGGGCCCCTGTCAGGATCTAATGATGGCACCACGTAGCTGAAGGGCTGAAGTTTCCAGTTCTATGCTTCAATACACCAAAATCGAGCACTTTCAAGTGTAGAAATTTGTAATAGTTGGAGAAAGTAATTAACACGCCATTTTTCTCGAGGCGGTAGAAAGGATCTCTCTGATTCTTGGTGCGCATGTCAATGCGCGAAAAATGTACTCTGTCCTTCATCCAATTGTGTGGTTTTAAAATTTAAAAACAACCGCGAAATTTAGCGGGAGCTAACAAGTTAGTAAACAAAGTTAAAATCATCATAAAAATTCAAAATAATGGATATGTATAGTGGAACATCCTTAAATTATGCAACGCAAAAATTCAGGATTTTTAACTCCCCCTCGTAACGCATTTTCAAGAAAAAACACATTAAAAAAACATTGCCTGTAATCATGACGCAAAGCCAATCTCCCCCTCTTGAATGTTTATATTCCTTATAAGGAATATAACTTGGTCAATTTTTTTGAGGGGCTTAAATCAAATTTGGTAATAAAACATTTAAATAATATTGGTGTTCTTTGGATGGTTATACATCATGGGCGTAGTCAGGGTGGGGCACTTGCCCCACCCTGCCTTATCACCTGCACCATCCTGGCTTTAGCTCATTTAGTAATACAAGAATTAAAGGGGAGCTATAAAATTTTTTGCTTTTTTGCCCCACCCTGAGTGAGACCCTGACTACGCCCATGTTATACATGGTTAGTTTACCAATTTTTAATAGGTGCTTATTTTGTTAATTTAATTTGGCAGGGTTATAGTTACACTATCTGCTCATAGGTACTTACTATAGCTTTTTAACTACCAATCGACTACAGCAACCCCCACAACTAAAATCAATATTTATTGCTACAAGCCTGTGACATAGGTACACGGATCACCTTTTGGGTGATCCGTGATAGGTACCTAGGTATATCCATTTTTTGTATTTTTTTAAATTTAACTTTGCATACATATACTATCCATGAAAATGAGATGAGATGAGAAGAATTATTGTTTCGACAGTTCTAGAATAAATTATTATTTACTTGTATAATGTAATTCAATTTTTTTTGTTAATAAATTATTTAGAAACCTTATGCAGTAGGTACTTTTTTTCACTTTTATTGGGTCACTCAAATAATGACTTTTCAGTCCTTTATTTTAAATCAAAAACTTTAGTTTTTGGTTATTATAGAAAAAAAAGTTATATAAAAATTTTACATTTTTTGTAACAAATATGTTCTAATGAAAAATTATTCGAAATACATTTTCCTTGAACGAAAATTCGTTCAAAAACATTTCCTTTAAATGGAAATTTGTTCGAACAAACTTCTAATCGAAGAAAATGTTTTTGAACAATTTTCTGTATATAGAAAATTTTATTGAATGATTATCTTTTTGAAGAAAGTGTTTTTTTAAATTTAATTATTGATTTAGAATCTTAATAAGGTACTTTATTTTTTTTTATGTGTTTTTGGTGATTATAAAAATACTCTGCCAATATATGGGTACTAGGGTTGCCAACTCCCACTGGAGCCAATGAAGGACATTTTTATATGATCTCACAATTAAAAAAAAAATCTAATGCACGTTCCTTAAAATAAAGCTCTATACGTATAAACATAATATAAAAATTACTAGGTAGGTACATATATATATATTGGTATGTATTTTATTTAAATTAAAAAAAAAATCTTTTTCAAAACACATTTATTAAATAACAGGTACATATATACGAAACATCAACACAAACACCAAACAAATTTTCTTGGGAGGTGAAACTTAAAAAAGGAGATACAAATGGTTTATTCTGTAGTTTCAAAACAGAAAAGTATTGTGTGCTTGGTTTATACAGATAAAAATTAATCAGGAGCTTAAATATCATATTATTTTTTACAATAATGGATAAAATAACTACTTTTTAAGGCTCAAAATTAATGTTTTTGATCATGATGCCTAATTTTTTTTGCCTGCGGCGAGTACCTTTATGTCATTGTTTTGCTTCACCTTTGCAAATGACCACGAGCCGCCACTGAGACTCATCAGCCCAATCAAAATTAATAGTTATTTAAAAATCAAGTTTTAAAAATGAATTTATTTATATGGGCGAGACAGTTTGGTGGGCCGAGCCTTAGCGAGGTCCATAATTCGAGCGAGTTGTGAAAAAAATTTTCATGCAATATACAGCGTGTGCAAAACTTTTGCACTTGCTCTGTGAAAAACGCCGTTTTCAGTGAAAAACTTCATTAGCGGAGGTAGTGTTTTAATAAATTTTGAACACTGTTTTTGTAGAAAATAATATGAATTCTATTTTAATATGTACTTTTGTTTCATTTTTATGCTGGGGTTACAGCCAAAATAATAAACAAACATCAATATTTTTGTAAAAAAACACAATCTGTAAGTTTTTTTGAATTAAAAGATAAATGGCTTTTTAAAGTTGGATTGCTTAAAAATATTAAAATGGTTAAAAAAAACTGAAAAAAATAATCAAATTCTATACCAAAACAACAACAAAGATCATATGATGTGATTGTTGCACATTTGTTTTCAGATAAAAATTTAAAAAAGTCAAAAGTTGTCCAACTTTTTATTTTATAGAATCAACTATTATTTTTATCTGTATGTATAGTGTATAAACTCAGCATAAAATATTGCAACATAAGCAGAAGTGCTAGATTTCAATAATATAAAAAAAAACAGTAAATTGAGGCATTTGGGGCAATCATCTTAAGTGACTGTTTACTTACCTTACTACTATACCCCAAGAGTAAAGAGAAAATACTTAGTAAAACAAACTAAAACTTGGAGGCAAACATAGGGTGCAAATTCTGCGATCTTCTATGCGCGATCACAGGGACTGACCACAGAACACTTGACTGACCTTTGCTTTGCCGCGGGAGACGTGACGAAAACTTACGAATGATGCCGCCGCTGCTTAGGGCTGTTTTTTCAGACGTTCCTCAGGCTTGGTTTATTTATTTCTTAAATGTGTTATTTTATATGGATGACAGAGAAAAAAAATTGGGAACAACTATGAATTCGGGTCATTTCTCATGTGTTTTTATCACGTTATTTTTGATTTAAGCACATAATTTTGATAAAGGAGGACAAATGGCGTCCTCCACAGGGTCTGTGGAGGACGGAGGACATTTTGCCTCAAAGGAGGACTGTCCTCCTGGCTGGAGGACGGTTGGCAACCCTAATGGGTACCTAAGCTCACACTAGGGACTATAGTTATAGTGTACGTGTGAGTTAACATAACTAAAAACTGAAATATATTTTAATCAACTCCAGACTCAATTACCTTTTGTTTGATACCACACAAGCCATGTTTTGACTTAAACTCTAATTTTTGAAATCTACCCCCACCCTTTTTCTTTTAACTAAAATGTATTTTGTTTAACGCCAGACTCAATTACCTTTCGTTTGAGATCACACACGACATATTTTCCCTTAAACTCTCAGAGCAACTTTTTTTTTCTCAAAAAAATCAACATAGCTCACACTACTATGGTATAGTAGTAGTGTGAGCTAAAATAAATTTTAAAATTAAGATTTTACAGTTTTTGTAACATTTGAGTAAAAATATGTTCAAATGGAAAATTCTTCTAAATTATTTTCTCCTAAAACATTTTCCTTGGATGGAAATTTGTCCAAAAACATTTTCTTTAAATGAAAATTTGTGCAAACAAATTTCTATTTGAAGAAAATGTTTTTGAACAATTTTCTCTTTGAAGGAAATTTTATTGAATAATTATCGTTTTGAACAAAATGTTTTTTAAAATACAAAGTGAATTAATTATTGAAGAAACTTCATAAGGTACTTTATTTTTTTAAATTAAAATTAACTATACAGTGCTTACTTAAAATCAACAATTGTTTTTGGTGATTATAGAAAAATAGTTTTTAAAATTAAGATTTTAAATTTTTTTAGAACATGGGGCATGTTCGAAGCATTTTTTGACATTTGAGTAAAAATATGTATGTAGTAGTTATTTTTGTTAACCCTCATAGAAAAGAGTGGGTTGCAGAAACATCTTTAAAATTAATTTTATTGTTTAAATGGAAAATTGTATGAAATCATTTAGTGTTAAACATTTTCTTTGAACAGAAATTTGTTCAAAAATATTTTCAAGAAAATTTTACTGAATAATTATCCTTCTGAAGAACTGAACAAAACCTGTTCTGTAAAACATGTACTCAAGTTATGTAGCAGGCATGTAGATAGCTTTTCTTTCTGGGGGGATACTCTCATATAGAAAGTCCTGTGTTGTTTCTCCGTGACGGTGCATGATGTTTTGGACAGGGTAGGCAGAAATGCTTGCCGGAGGCAAGTCCACTAAATACAGAACATTTTAGTAGTGAAGGGCCCAACACTAAAATCTCATAATAAAAACTTGTTCAAGGAGGGGGAAAATGTCCTCCAGTGCCCCCCTGCTTATATATGTGCCTGGTATCTATTTCTTACAAACTATTATGAAACTGAACTTCACTTCATATTGCTCAACTGTTTTTGTTTGTGGAAATGTAATCACTTTACACACTTTTCTTATGAATATAATATTATTTTTAATAATAATTAACAAATAATATTTGATAATACATTGTATTCTATTTCACATTCACATAGTTACATTACTATAATCGAATAAATCACACAAGAGATTTGGGTGGCATCTACTGGTCTCGAAGGATGTTTCTTTCTCTGCAACAAGTTTTTTATTTGGACCAACATAGCAGATGATAGGTATTGCTTGCAAGCTTGAGAAGTTTGTTGTTGTTGTAGACACATAAGTAACCTGTAACAAAAAAATCCTATATTAAAAACTAATATTTTTCAAGAAGATGCAAATTTTCCAGCACTAATTATTTTTAAAAATTACTAGGTATGCAAACAAAAGTTTTTTAAATTTTAAGGCCTGAGTCTCAAGACCAACTTAAGCTGAAATTTTCTTGATTCCTACAGTTTTTACTGGTATTTTACGCACAGGAAATAATTTAGCTATGCCTTTTAAAATATTTGTAAGAGAAAAAAAATATTTTTTTGGCGAAGGGGCTCCTTGTTAGCGAAATTACTAGACAAAACGAGCCTAATACTTACGTTTGAACATATCGCACAACAGCTACAAAACCAAAACTATCGAACATTGAACATAAATATAAATTAGTTGAATATAAATTATAAATTAAAATAAAAATTTCCAGAAAAATGCAATCCTAACCCACTTTTGTCTTTATCAAGCTTATTTTTTGTTGTGAAATGCAGATGAGCGGCTAGTTCACAACTTGCATTCCGTTTGCTATTGGTCGAAATAGTCAGCTGACTTTTTGATGTTGAACGTTGCCGTTTAAGATTATTATTATATTATATTAAGAGATGGTGCCACCAGTCAAGCATTTAACAAACATTATGTTTACAGCTTTCGGCGTAAAATACGAATATATACTAGTTGTAAGTGATTAAAAAGTGTAGTGGTTTGTGCAGTACATACCTATTGAATTTAACTAAATCTATGCATATGCCGATGAGTTTTTTTTATTGTTTTTTAAAAATATATTATATTCTTTTACAGTTCATGTCATTATTTTTGGGACAACTTTTTACTTTTTTTTGTTGGCCTATGCTTTTTGTTATGGTAAACAACTGATAACTGTCAAAAAGTTTTCTCAAAAATTATGATATATAGTTTAAATTAGCTTCCCTATCCTGTTTTCCTGTCGAAATCGGTGTTAACCTAACCCTGATAAGTTATTCGACAACGTATCCTAACCTGTCCAGACACGCCCCGGTTAGGATACGTTTCCCATCAATTGACCACGGTTAGGTTTTGTTTCAGTTTGGTTTAACACCGATTTCAACCTCCCAAAACGAGGACAGGAGAGTTTTAATTTTAAAAATCCCGCCTGACTATGTCAACCAATAGCAAATGGAATGCAAGTTGTGAACTATCCGCTCGTAAATGCAGAACCTCAGAAGAGTTACAGAACTGACTGACGGTAGCGTTGCACAGTGGGCCAAATCAGATATCCAAATGCAATTTTTCTTGGTAAAACTAAATATTAACAAAACCAAAATTTTTTGAAAGAATGGAATAAATGTATGTTTATATGCCAAGGAAGCAGCTTGGGGAAGGGGGTAAGCCTTCTAAGATCAAAATTAGCCCATTTCAAAGGAAATGAACATAATCTATCAGGGGCGCCAACCAAGTCTGCAAATGCGGACTAGGCCTTCCTTCTCTGTTTTTTCTAGAATTTTAGTGACATAATTAAGTGACTCATTATAAAAAAATAAGCTCTCCTAACATCATTTTACTTTATATGCTGTTTTTGTAGTTTAAAAATAATATACAAATAGATTCCTACATAAAAAGTATAACTGCCTGTATTTCGATGGGAAGGGGTAAAGTGAGATGTTCCCATCCACCATAACCAGCCCCCTCACAACAAACCTACCACAATCTGCCCCCGTCCGATCATAAGGACTGAAGATTTTTGAAGTGTAAACTTCTTTAGGCACGTTTAGCAGTTTTTGTGGGTACTGAATTGAACTGAGCCGTCAGGCTCGGCAATGTAACGCTCATTCGGGTGAAGTCGGCTCGAGTCGACTGTGAGAGGAACATTCAGCGAGCGACATGATGATGCAGATGAAGGCCAGTATTATTAATTTCGCCTTGTTAAAGTTTACACTTCTGCCGTGTGGTCTTAAGCACACAAAATAATTTTTTATTTAATGATATGACATAACTTTGTAAAAGTCACTTTTGCATTTGGGTAGGGGAATGTGTCCACGATCAAACATAACAGGTATTTTCCTAAATAAACCAGATCACGCTTTTATTTTCCTTAAGTAAAGGCTCAACGAAATCTTTATGGTGAAATATAAAAGATAGATCAGAGTGTCCTCTTCTAATACAAAAAATGTTATTAAAAAGAAGGAAAATTCTGTGCCGTTGTGGAACTTGTGTTCCAAAATAAGACAAGAGTTGCAACAATGTTTTAAGAAACTTGTAGGACGTAAATATGTGTTTCAAACTTATGTATGTACTATGTTTTACTTAGTACACAGTTTTTTTTGTACTGAATTTCTAATTCAAATCGGATCATATATAATTTTTGATTTATACAAGGTGTTTAAGTAATTGTAAGTCAAAAAGTTTATATAAACATAGACACAGGTATAGTTTTTGCAAAGTCAGTTGAACAAAGGTTACAGCCGACCATCGGCATATCCTTTAAAGCAAGTGACATGGGCGGCGGTAGATATACTCATGAAAATTATTTCATTTAATTATGGCGTAAACTAAAGAAATTAAAATAGATAATAAAACTTTTTATCCCTACACCTACAGAAACCACAATAATTTATTTTCTAACTCTGCATACTGCCGACTAAAGGGGTTCCGAAAAGCCCACCCGAAAGCAATTAAAAGCGCATGTCAAAAAATCTGCCAATCAGGTGCCGTCTATCCACCTGTGCTGGGTCGGTCAGAAAACAAATACTTTGTGCTCGGACCGCAAAGAGTCGCGCCTTTTCTCTGTCGGTAGGGTTGAAATTATACCAGGAAGATTTTATATGAATTTGGATAACTTTTGATTGAAGAAAAATTTCATGAAATCGATAGAACCCCGTATTAGGAGCATTTCAGGTGACTTTGCAAAAACTATATAACATAATTTCTAAAAAAAACTAATCTGTAAGTGGCTAATATGGCGAGCTTTAAATGACACGACTAAATTGACATTAGTTTCATTTGGCCTACTGTTTGGGTTTAATTTCCGCAAGCGCAAGATGGTGAGTAGCAGGACAGTTCAATAATTGTACGAATCGTCAATTAACAAATAAACAGGTAAGTTGTCAATTCAAAACCTTTAAAAGGTTAGATTAAGTAGCACAAGATGTGTCATATAAAAATTACTGTCTCTTACGCACTATTCTGCGACACTTCCAAAAAATGACCAGCTTTTTTTCTTATGTAGATTTACATGTAAAAATGCGCCAGAATGAACCTTATCTACTGACTGATAGGAACTATGATAAAACTATAGGAAAAAATTTAAAAATACCAACATTTTAATTTACTTTCCCCCCTATAAATGTAAAGTTATGTAAAAGTAACATTGCCCACTTCCAGGAACGCTAGAGAGCTGAGCTTTAGAAGGCTGATAGGAACTATGATAAAACCATAAGGAAAAAAAAATACCTCAAAATTGCAAAGCATTGCAAAAGTTTTGAACAATATTGCGCATATTTTACTACTTTAAAACTTAAATATTATCCAAATCCTTTAAAAAAAGCCAAGTACGCGAAAATGGTATTCCGTAAAAAGAATTGAGATAAAAAAAAAGCCAAATTCTCCAACACAAATTTTAAAAAGAAAGGTTCTTACTAGTTTGGAAATGTTTTTTTAAACTTGGCTATTACGGCTGCAAATGACTCTTAGGCACAGTGCTAAATTGAACATGAAGAAGTTTGGCTGTAATAGCAAATTAAAAAAAAACATTTCCAAACTAGTAAAACCTTTAATTTTAAAATTTGTATTGGAGAACTTGGCTTTACTTTTATCTCAATTCTTTTTACAAATGAATTTTAAAATCGACCCCTCAAATATTAATAGCAAAAGTGCAATGATTGAAGTTTATAAGTGGACCAAAAATAGCGAATAAAATCAAATGAAATCAAACCAATTTATGTCGATTTTACAAACAACAGTGTGAATCACATACAAGTCACAATACGCAACGCTGTCGTACCATATCGAATTCAAAAAAAATTGAGGAAAGCACATGCAACGAAGGCTATAGTTACTCATTATAAGGGGTTTTTGAGTTACAATCAAATAACTAAATATTTGAGCAAATTAAAATAAATCCAGTATATTTCTGCTTAAAGACGAGTAAAAAGTAGTTGTGGCTAACCTTAGACAAGGGAAAAAATAACTTTTTTGTAATACCACAAAGTAATAGTATACTTTGTGATAATATACCCCGTAGTTTCTCTCCTGGACCTAACTTGGAAAAAAGCCATTTAGGGGAGATGGTTTGCTTTATTTCTGGTATATTGCCGCCTAAGAATTTAACGGACATCGTTCTGTTACGTATTTGTACTTTTTTTCAAGAAATAAACCTATTTTTTTTATTAACCCCTGTAGTTTCGCTTCTAGAACTAAGTTTTAAGAAAAACCCCGTGCAGGGAATGGTCGGCTTTACTTTTAATAGATTCATACCCAAAAAAAATTCGGACATCACTTCATAAAAATAACCAGATACGTTTTTCTAAAAAACATCTCGTTTTTAAATACCCTGTATATTATTTTGAGTCAAAAACAGCTTAGAATGATATATTTTATGTCTACCAATGCATGCTATCATCGGCGTAGTTATTTGGTCGTTGCATTTGAGTAAACCTATTTTAAAACAGTCCTCGGTTAGTTCTGCGCGCGCATGACACTCCAATGTCCTGAGGAACACCTGTATTAACAGTAGCGTACCACAGTTGAGCAGATATTTTAAAATAAACTTATAAAAACACTTTTAATTCGTAAGTTTGATCGAGACCAGACACTGAAGAATCTCCTTCTGTCTCTGTCAAGACTTAAAAATGAAAACCAGGCAGACTTGCAGAGTGATCCTAAGTTTCCTAACCTTTTCTAAAAACTCAAGTTTATACTTAGAGAACGTCCTTAAATTACGTAACGCAAAAATTCAGGATTTTTGACACCACCCTCCTCCCCTCGTAACGCTTTTTCAAGAAAAAACACATTAAAAAAACATTGAGTGTAACGCAAGGTCAAACCTCCCTCCTCCCCTAGAGCGTTACGTTATTTAAAGATAGTCCCTTAATAATAATTAGTTTTACTGACTAATTACTATTTCTCATTTTTACCTGCAGAATCAGTTTCTTAGTCCTCGTTCTTTGGCAAATCATTATTTTAGTAACATTGACCATCCAAAACGAACAGTTTCCAATAACTTCCAACAGCAACATTTTATCCACGCCTCCACTGAGGAAAAATCCCGTCACATTGATCAATTGTGCAGTTGTGAATACTATCATAAACGTTTGCTGAGTCATCGAGTAGAGAAAATAAAGCTTCTTTGTCATTGGATGGATGTCAATTTCTAGACGCCAAATGCCTAGGATTATCATCAAGCGAGGAAAAACTTTGAACAAGTTATCGTTATCCATGGTTTCTGTATGTTTTGTTATTTATTCTAAAAACTTTTGTTAAACATACTTGAACCTATAGTTTAGGAATAAGTTTTTAGGTTTGTTTTGATAGTTTATTATTTCTATACAGTGTGTTTATTTAAAAATCTTAAGGTTTTTTAGAAATATTTTAACACAAGTTAGTTTTTATTTAAAATTTTATGCAAGGTAAGGCGGGTAAGTCTTATTTTGCTTATTTACTATTCTGATAGTTGATTAACAAAAATCTAAAACTAATGAGTAATTTACTCTTACCGGTTCTTTCAAATTTTTTTTTAGTGACTGGAGCAAATGTGATAACGGATCCTAAGCAAGCGCGGATTTGAGGGGGGTAACGTGATAATAACCCCCCCACCACACCCCAGAAAAAAATATTTCCTTTTTGTTAATAATTAAATCAGAGCAACTTTTTTTTCTGGAAAAATTAAGGATCACCATAGCACACACTACTAGTAGTAGTGTCAGATAAAAAACCTTTGTGCGCATAACTGATAACCGAAACAGTAAAGCACGGATCTGGGTTAAAATCTAACTATGGGGGTATTAGTCGACGAAAAAATTATTTGTAATATAGTTTTTTTTTCTGGCGGGGGGGATGTAATTCTCCTGTTTCCGCTTTAATCATTAACAAAATGTGAATATTTTTTATTGGGGGGGGGGGGTAATCACCACGTTACGCCCCCTCAAATCCGCGCTTGGAATCAGTGCTGTTACCTTGACGACGCACAGTGGACTCCTTAAATGTGTAAAATGGCAAAAATCATACCTTGCAAACTGCAAGTCTAAAATTATAAATTTTAGTAAAGATGTTGTTAGTGAACTATAAGCCATATTTTCCATTTCGAATCTTATAGCTAGGCACTGGCTGATCCAGGATGTCCGGGGGGAGGGGAGGTAGGAGCCATGGAGGCAGCAAACACCAAAACATTTTTTTTGCCGTTTTTTATAAATGTGAAATCTGAAGTCAAGCATTAGATGCATATAGAATGCACCTTCGGTGAAAACTTTTGAAAAATAAAGTAATTTTTGTAAAAATTTAAAACATAATATTTTTATAAGAAATTGCGGTTTATCTAGCATTTTTTTTACATGAACTAGAAAAATATAAGCTTTATGTCAAGGAGGGGGCAAACGCCCCTCCCCCCTCCCTTGATCTGCTAAGAGCATTACATAAAAAAATTAAAACATTTGTTTTGGGTACTTTTTTTTAAATCTTAATTAAAAAGCGCACAAAGAAAATAATTATATTTAAAATTCAGCCTATAAAAAATTAGGCCACAATAAATGTTTAAAATATGTTCATATATAATTTCTTTTTATGAATGTAAAATGTTTACTTATATTTCTCTCCTCCATAACAGTTAGAACACTTATACTTTTGAATTTTTCATAAAAAACTCCTTGGTTTTATACTTAATGAAAATCGCTAAGAAATGCAACTATACTGAATAGAGGTAATAGTAGAGTAAATTTGAAGGGTATTTCAAGAAAAAGCTGCAAAAAGGGTATATTTTTCAATCGAGGATCCCCTATTTTCCAGCATCAGAATCCAAGATGGCGGCTGCCAAAGTTAAGAAAAAAAAATGAATTCCCTGTTTTAGGAGATATTGAATTAATTTTAATAAATTTACTTTAAGTGGTGTAAAAAAATGGTTTTTCTTCGATATTTTCTTTAATTTTTGCGCGATATTTATTTTTAATACCTCATATTAAGGCCACTGACCAGCTCTTTAAACCTACCAAAAAAATTGTAAGTTTCCCAACCGACACAAAGATGGCGCTTAATATGTCAAAAATAAAAGAGACCTTTATAACCTGTAGACCAAATTAAATTTTGACAAAAAAAATTTTTGGATTTTATCAATAGTAAGCCAAGTTTTGTAAAAATTTATAAAAAGTTAAAATTTGACATTTAACATTTTAAGATGGTGGCTGAAGTTTTGATAAAAAAGTTATTTTTTTGTTCTTGTTTGACACAACTAGTCTTACCGTGTAATATATCAAGTAATACTAAATGTCTATTATTAATCAAGATGGCGGCGTTCAAAATATAAAAACAACAGTATCTTCTTGATTTGATTATTTTTTTAACCAAGATATGTAGTTTTATATTACCCTTAAATAGTTTTAAATTATAATGTACAAAAAAAATATAATTTATTTATTTTCTAAAGATGGCGGCCGAAAAAGTAAAAAAAAACAGTTTTGCTTATTTTTTCTCGTTAAACAAAACACAGATATTTTAAAAATGTCAAAAAAGTTCACATATGTCACGTAGAATTGACCATATTTTACTTAATAGCTATCTCCGTTAATATTGATCTAAGAGTAATGTTTGAATAAGCAAAGTTAAATAACTTTTCCTAGATCATCAGAATCCGATGTCACAAATGACATATGTCATACACTTGTCAAACTTTTGACATATGGTTTATTTGTTTTAAATAAAACACCCTGTATATAATTTTTTTAATTGATAAGGCTCCTTTTTTTGATTTCAAAGATATATAATATGTTTACATTTAGTCCAGCCGTTATTGAAATATTTGCATTTTAATAACCTAAATAAACAATAAGGATGTTGCCATTTTGTTAATGAATATAATTTTTAACACACGGCAATACTAGTTGTGTCAAACAAGAACAAAAAATAACTTTTTTATCTGAACTTCGGCCGCCATCTTAAAATGTTAAATGTCAAATTGTAACTTTTAACAAATTAAAATTTTTTGTAAATATTTAATTTGGTCTACAGGTTGTAAAGGTCTCTTTTATTTTTGACAAATTAAGCGCCATCTATGTGTCGGCTGAGAAACTTATACTTTCTTTTAAGCACGTTTAAAGAGCTTTAATATGAGGCATTAAAAATAAATATCGCACAAAAAATAAAGAAAATATCGAAGAAAAACGATTTTTTAAAAATATAGCCGCCATTTTGTCTTGCAGTGACAGGTGTAAATTTTTTCTTCATTTTTAAATTGAGTGGGTCCCACTTAAAGTAAATTTATCAAAAATAATTTAATTTCTCTTAAAACAAGGAAATCATTTTGTTTCTTAACTTTGGCAGCCGGATTCTGAGGCCGGAAAATCGGGGATCCTCTAATAAAAATTTAGCTTTTGGTGTTAGGTACTACTATGCCAAATATAAAAAAATATACCCATTTTGCAGCTTTATTTTACAAATTTACTCTACTATAAACAAATAAATTGCCTCGCAAAAATTCCGATACAAAAAAAATTAAAAAAAACTGTTAAACATTTTTATGGTTTAGACATTTCTTATCACATTGCCGTTCACAACATCCTGAAAAGCGTATCCGCGAATATCATTTTTTGCTACAGGACGGCCTATTGTGTGACGCCGGCGCCTTTTCTAGTTTTAGCGCCAAATACGAAGTTTTCGTTTTCGTTTAAGACAAAACAAGAAAGATTTTAATTAATTACGTGGGAGAGCGGGGGTCCTAATACATTTGCCCTATTTTAAGATTTACCCCGCCTTACCATACCCCTTTCCGAGGCGCCAAGTGCGACAACCTCTTTAAAAGCCTTACATAGGAATGGAGGTCAATTGACAACTTGTTTAATGGGGCTTGTAATTTCCTTTACTTGCTTAAATTATTTTTAAATAGCATAGACTTGTTTTCAAAAAATTTTAAAAATATGGGTGTTTTTAAAAGCAAAAATGTTAAAAACAAATTGGGAAAATTAAAAAGGATCTTTTTAATGCACCACTGAAATTGAAGTAATAAAAATGAAACCTTTCGTATACCTTGTTAATATCATTATATTAATATATTTAAAGCAAAGGAAAGGGACCTGACCATAAATTTTTAATAAGTATCATTTTTTAATTATACCCAGTAGTAGTTTATTTTTTAAAAGTATGATAGCGTGTAACAAATCATAAGTATGTATAGCTCTATAATTTAGAACATAACACAGTAAAAGTATTTTTTATACGAGCTTGCAGAAAATAGAGTTTAGAAGAAAATTGCTTTTCTACGTAATTTAGTTGCCTTTAAACACAGTGCAAATAGGTTTAGTCGCGGATACAGGGCGGGCAAGAGGGGCCCGCGCACCTCCCCCCTCCCAGATATATAACTTATTTTTTAGTTTAGCGTCATCACTATTCAAAATTTGTCACAAATCTTTTTTACATACTAAATGTCACACCTCAGATCCATAAAAAACCGCTAATAAAAAATATTTTCATGTTTACTGCCACTTTGGCCCCTCCCCCCCGAAAATCCTGGATCCGCCACTGAATAGGTTGTTTGTTTATTTTTAATCTAGCGAGTATTTTCTTTTGTAATAAAATACACACCCTCACAAAAAAAAATCGAGATAAAAGACCAAGTTATTCCTACGAATCAATAAAAGAATGTTATACTTCACACAAAGGTGTGTGTGCTTAACTCGCGAGTGTCAGAAAGAGAAGGAAGAGTTGGTTTTGGCTAGTTTCCAACTTACTCAAGGTAGTATGGAGATCATCTCTTCTTATCTTAGTGGATAAATAATGCGTTGAACTATACTTTGAAAGATAAACCAACGCGTTCGAGTGGTCATGGTTATATTTATTTCAACTATATAACGTCATCGATGACGTCAAAAACGTCATCGGTTTGAACCGAAATTTACCCAGGTCCGGAGCTGTTTTCAAATGTTGGTTATCCCCACTCCTCCTAAGTATTTTAAAGTAATGCTGGGGCTATTTAAACTTTTTTTAATTATTATTATTTTTTTTTTGGAAAAAAGACGAGTTGTTGGGCTGTATATTCGAGTGTTAAAAGAAGATCAACATCATGAGGTAAATTACTTTGCATGAGACTTTCTAGTAGAAGTAGACAGTTTGGAGCTAACAAATGCCTTTATGAATAGTAAGTTGGGTCCAGTGGGATAGTGGATAAAATTACGACAGTCGGTAATAATTTGTAATATTATGTCGGGCGCTATTGTCTGTGAGTAAAGTGTAAAGGTCCATATACGTAATAGGGTGTTTGACAGTAGTAAAAAATAAATACATATTTATTTTTAGATATCTCTTTAGGTCTTGGGAATGCTAAAAACAAACTTTTTTGTTTATTTTTTTCTCAAATTCATAGTTCTCTTAATTAAATAAATTCATTGAGTTAAAACAATTAGCCACGTGATTTAAAATAGGCGGTCTACCAATCAGCTGCGTGACGTCACAAAACAGTAAACGCCTCGAACGAACCTATTTTCTGTGTTATATTCTTATGGATGGTAATGTTTGCTTTGGTTTAAAGTGCGAATTATCGTCCTAAATTAGATTTTATTTTGTGTTTTGCTTATAAAAAACATTTTCAATTGAAAAAGCCGATAGCTCCAACTTGCCAATGCTGAATTCGTTTATGGTGGCAGGCTTCTTTGCCAACAACAGTTATTTTTGTTCTGCGGAACTTAGAAACGTTAAAATGTTGATGTATTCGATGAGTTGTTTTGTATATAACTGAAAGTTTTTTACGATATTCTTCGCCTACTTTTACTCATTTAGATTTTGAGGTTACGTTATATGTTTTGCTTTTTTGTTTAATATGCCACTTACAATTAAATACCCAATCATTATTATTTTAAGCATTAAAAAACAATCAAAAATTGCTTTTTTAAAACAAAATTAGGTAGGTACTGCCTAGTCCTGCCTATGCACTGCCTAGTCTTGCATATGCACTGCTCAGTCCTACATTTAGCCTGCATGTGCACTGCCTAATCCTGCATTTAGAGGTACTCCCTAGTCTTGCCTAATAACTGCCTACCACCGCCTAAAATTTTGTACACCTTTCTGCCTATTATAGTTATTCACCCCTTGTAACAAACAACTTGAGAAAAATTAATAAAAACAATTTAGTTACACTCACATCAAAGTGATCTTCACAACTGTAAAGTGAAGATGTATTAGATAAGGCCCTTGGTTCTCTTCGAGCAAGTTCTAGCCACTTTTTTCGTTCTTTTACTGCTGTAGGCACATGAATAAATAGTTTTTCAGGTGTTTTTATGCTAGTATTCGAACACTAAGGCACTACATACCACTTATAGGACATTTTTTTACATAAATAAATTGGTTTAAAATTTTTTTTAAGTCACAAGCTTTTATAAAATGCACTAAAAATTAGAAAATAATTTTCTAACATTCTAATATCATCATAATAATGAAAGCGATGGCCAACTGAAATTTTGACGATGTTAGCACGATAAGATATCCGTATCAATTAAATATCACTATTTGCAAGAATCAATCTAGCAGAAAAATGCAGAGGTACCAAACCCACCCAACCCGACCCAAGATACCCCAGACTTTCTCTGACATAGGTATAGCAATGGCATAACATTGCGGCACATCAAACATATCTTTGATGACCTGCTATGTTGGTGTTTAGATCACAAATTTAGATTAACTTATGCTTTGATTTCCGGCCATCGCTTTTATTATTATGGTAATATTAGAATGTTAGAAAATAATTTTTTAATTTTTAGTGCATTTTATAAAAGCTTGTGACTTAAAAATTTTTTTTTACCAATTTATTTTCTACTTTTTAGTCTCAGCTATCTATTCTATTAAATGAAAATATTTGTTCAATAACAGAACAGAAGAGTTTATTCTAGATTATAATGAAATTGCTGATCGTGAGTTGTTTGGAAACTCATTTTTCTATTGAAGGAAGGAGAGGGTGGGGGTAGAGGTACAAATATATTTTTTGTTTGGGCTGTATTGCCATCGGACCTTTATGCATATACCAAATTTTATAAAAGTTATTTGAAGGGAAGTGTGTCAAAAACGCATTTTTTATGGAAGGGGGTGGGGGATAGGGGTGGGAGGACATTTTTTCATTATTGTTGTATTGTCATCGGACCACAATATGTATACTAAATTTCATCCAAATCGGATAATGGGAAGTGTGTCAAAAACGCATTTTTCTATAGATGGGGGTGGGGTAGGAGTGGTAGGATTTTTTTTTCAATGTTGTATTGTCATCGGACATATGTATACCAAATTTCATCCACATCGGATAATGGGAAGGGTGTCAAAAACGCATTTTCAATTGAAGGGGGTGGGAGTAGGGGTGGGAGGATATTTTTTTTAATGTTGCATTGTCATCGGACCACTATGTGAATACCAAACTTGATCCAAATCGGATAATGGGAAGTGTGTCAAAAACTCATTTTTCTATGAAAGGGGGTGGGGGTAGGGGTGGGAGGATATTTTTTTCTTAATACTGTATTGTCATCGGATCACTATATGGATACCAAATGTCATCCAAATCGGATAACGGGATGTGTGTCAAAAACAAACTTTTCTATGGAAGGGGGTGGGGGTAGGGGTGCTAGGATATTTTTTTCTTATTGTTGTATTATCATCGGACCACTATGTGTATACCAAATTTTATCCAAATCGGATAACGTGAAGTGTGTCAAAAACATATTTTTCTATAGAAGGGGTGGGGGTAGGAGTGGGAGGACATTTTTTCCTTAATGTTGTATTGTCATGGGACCACTATGTGTGTTCCAAATTTCATCCAAATCGGATAATGAGAAGTGTGTCAAAAACGCTTCACAAGATTTGATAGATAGTTAGTTAGATAGTTAGTTGAACAGAATATCTGAAGCTAAATAAAAGCTTGTAAAAACCGTAAAAACACAGACCAAAAACAAATAAACACTTGAATGCCGTGTATTTGTCCGCGAGTTTACTGCGCTGTGACGTCATGGCAACGCCATGCTAGAAATGAGCGTTTTAGCGGCAAATTCAAATCGGAAATTAGAAAACTTGATTTTAAATTTAGTTATGATAAAATATACTATTTTAATAATTTTGCGTAGCAAATTAGAGATCTATGTATCATTCCAAACTCTTTTCTAAAATTTGTCAAAAACCCTATTACGTACATGTAAAGGCCTAGTTATAGATTGAAAGCATTTCCGCCTACGGGTTTTAAATGCAGGTTGGAATAATTTTCAAAAAAGTAGGGCTAGAGTTTCAACCAAGTTCGGATAAGTGGTCCGGACTGGTTATTAGGGACAGTTGATCAAGGTCAACCAGAAAAAAACCAAAAGTTTAGCCGCGGTTCGAAACGATTAACCGCTCAAATTTGTTTATTGCTGATGATGGCCACAACCTCGATACCGAAAAAATCGGCAATATCATACTTTTAAGAAGTGGATTTTTTTTAATTCAATTTTAATTCAGATTTTCTTTTGTGTGTAATTAAAAATGTTTAGCTTGAAATTTCGACAAGAAAATAATTATAGACCTATTTATATATTTATTCGTTGCTGTACATGCAAAACGTCGAATGTCAAAAAAATGTAATTTTACAGAATCAACAAAAAACTTTTTGCTAGATAGTATGTTCCTACATAGCACAAAAATCACATCAACGTTAAATTAACGTGAACAAAAATAACAAGTTTTTTTTTACTTGAAAACAACCTCATACCATGTAATATTTTTTTTTTAATCTACATGCTTAAAGATAACCTAAAAACAAGGAGAAATCGAGCTATAAAAATGTACTTTTTGTTGAAGTTTCTGGTGATGTGTATATAACGTGTTTTTTACCCTCGTTATTTTCATGTACCAAATTCACACTTGAAAAGTACTCCACTGTATGCCCGCAATTAGAAAAACGATAACTGCAGTGGACTGTATATATTTTAATTAATGAAAGCGCGAACAAACATAAATATATTGATATGAAATCACGAAATAATCAAAAGGTCCATAGTTAATTGCTGGTACCACACAACGGAAATCAGAAACACAGCACTCACCAGTTTGCAGCCAATTTCTCCACGTTCCAGGGGCCCCTTTCTGGATCTAATGATGGCACCTCGTAGCTGAAGGGCTGAAGTTTCCAGTTCTTTGCTTCAGTACACCAAAATCGAGCACTTTCAAGTGTAGAAATTTGTAAATGTTGGAGAAAGAAATTAACACGCCATTTTTTCGAGGCGGTAGAAAAGGATCTCACTGATTCTTGGTGCGCATGTCCAATGCGCGAAAAATGTACTCTGCCCGTCATCCAATTGTGTGGTTTTAAAATTTACAAACAACCGCGAAATTTAGCGGGAGCTAACACTCCACAACATGTTCTTAAATGCCACTAGATTAAGACTTCTCAAACTTACTAACTTTCTGCGTCTTTTTTGGTCACGTTTCTTTAATAACATTTTTTAACTTAAAAGAGACGCGAAAAGAAGTTATAAAAGTTCACTAATTTAAGACTGCAACACTTCAAGACAATTTTAAAGATGGCGCTCAAGGCAAGACAAAATATCTATATGTATATCTATCTATACACATTATATTTTTTTTTAAAGCTAAACAAGATTTTTCAACCGTAAACACTTTCACAGAATATTAATGTGTCAGGTTAATAACAGATGCGTCGTGATCGTAGATCAGGGATCAGTTCCTTAACAGGTTTTTGGATTTTAAAGACCAAAGAGCTGCGCCTGATATATTTCGTCAAAGTGATAAATCCCGACAATAGGTGGCGCTGCTGCTAGTAAAATCTCAAAAATATTCGGTAGAAAACCCATGCAAGGCGCGTTTTAAAATTCGTGTAGAAAAGGCGTGAATCTAATGTGATTTTAACGTTAAAATCAAATAAAAATCACTTGAAACTAACGTAAAACATTGCTCTTTTAAATTGATAATGGCGTTATTTAAACGCAGTACTTAGCAACGTTATTTTTTATAACGTTAATGAATGACCTACTAAGCTTGTTTTCATATATGAAATAAACGTTTTTTTCTAGCGGCTTTTAAAATCAACGTTTTTTTTCTCACGCCTTTTTTACGTGTTAAACACGTGATTGTGCTATGTGGGTTAGTAAGCGTTTCACATTGGTCACATTCCAATTCAATTCAAGCGAGCTCTTCCGATTCTGTGAACAACTTTTGAAACCCTTTACATACTTTAGGACTAATTTCTAGATATTTTAGCAAAAAAAAATCAAATCAAGACTTTTTCACATTTGAAGTTTGCATGAACAGCGACGATATAGAATACATAAGACCTAGATAGGTACTTTTTAAATATATATGCATACGACTATTAAAAAAACAGAAAATAGGAAGTCAAGTTTATAAACTGAAGACATTTTTGTATTTATATTTATCAGTTAGTGTTTACAGGGGGTTTCCGTATATTTTAACCGGTTAAAGGAAAATTAAAGGAAGAGATAAACGCGACTTGCGTGGCTTTCCTACCAAATATTTTTGAGATTTTACTAGAAGCAGCGCCACCTATTGGCGATATTTTCACTTCGACGAAATCTATCCGAGAGTGCTTTGGCCTCTAAACTCCAAAAACCAGTTAATGAACTGATCCCTGATCGTTCACAATCACGACGCATCAGTTATTAACCTGACAAAGACACATTAAAATTGTGTGAAAGTGTTTACTGTTGAGAAATCTTGTTTAGCTTTTAAAGAAAACATAATGTATGTAATACAGATTTTGTCTTGCCTTGAGCGCCATCTTTTGAAATTGCCTTGAAGTGTCTAGTGAACTACTAGAACTTTATTTTGCGTCACTTTTAAGTTTAAAAAAAAGTTAATAAAAAACGTGGCAAAAAAGACGCAAGTTATTACTTTTAACAAATCTTTATCTGGAGGGCTTTTAGAACAGGCTTTCGCGCCTTTTTTTAAATAACATATAGAGAAAAAGCGTAACAAAGTAATACGCAAAAAGGTGTAAGAAGTCTTAATCTAGTGACGTTTTAGAACATGTTGTGGAGAACTTTTCAAGTGTGAATTAAGCACATAAAAATAACGAGGGTAAAAAAGACGTTATATACACAGCACCAGAAACTTCAGCAGAAATTACATTTATAGGTTGATTCTTCCTTGTTTTTATAGTTATCTTTAAGCATGTAGATTTAACAAAACAAATATTACACGGTATGAGGTTGTTTTCTATTAAAAAATAACTTTATTATTTTTGTTCGTGCTAATTTAACGTTGATGTGATTCTTATGCTATGTGGGAAGATACAAAAAATTAAAAAAAAATTATTACAAAAAAGTTGCGCTATTCCTACCTAAGAAACATTGTGGTTAAAATTTGGTAAACTTTACTTAAAATAAGAAAGTAATTTTTCCCTATAGAAAAGTAATAGGTTAAAAAAGAGGGAAATTTCCCGATATTTTCTCAAAGTGAGGACAAAAACCAAGGTAATTGGCATTGTTCATTATGCCCGAACCGATCCCACATACCCATTTTGCGCCACCATCATCGGAGCGATACAAGCAAAATGCAATGTTTAATTTATCTATGTGTATAAAAAATACTCTTCCAATATATGGGCCCCTAAGCTCACACTAGGTACTATAGTTATAGAGTACGTGTGAGCTAATATAACTAAAGACTGAAATATATTTTATTCAACTCCAGACTAAATTACCTTTCCTGTGATATCACACAAGCCATGTTTTGACTTAAACTCAAATTTTTGAAATCTACTCCCACCTTTAAAAAAAGAAAAACTAAAATGTATTTTGTGTAATTCCGGACTCAATTACAATTCGTTTGATATCACACACGCCATATTTTCACATAAATTTTTTTAAGTCTACCCCCACCCTTTTATTGGGCTTGTGTTTGGTGGATTTCATTAATTTTTAAATGGGACCATCTCGACCCATGACCCAGCCTAGGTACCAAATTTCATTAAAATCGGGCAAGCAGTCTTTGAGTTATGCGCGTTGGTCGTTTCAGACAGACAGACAGACAGACAGGCAGACAAACAGACAGATAGACAGACATCATTGAAATCGAAGCAACTTTTTTTTTCTCGAAAAAATTAGGATCACCAAAGCTCACACTATTATAGTATAGTATATGTGTGAGCTAAAACAACATGGGTTTTGGGTTATTAGCTCACACATATACTATACTATAGTAGTGTGAGCTATGGTGACCTCAAACTATGACTATCAAACTCAAATTTTTTTGAGAAAAAAAAGTTGCTTCAATTTCAAAATTTTTTATATATCTTTGCGTTTCAGATGATTTTAAAACTTTTTTGTCGCGCCGTCTGTCTGTTTGTATGTCTGTCTGTAACGACCAACACGCATAACTGAAAAACCGCTTGCCCGGTTTTAATGAAATTTGGTACCTAGGCTGGGTCTTGGGTCGAGATGGTCTCATTTAAAAATGAACGAAATCCACCGAACATAAGCTAAATAAAAGGGTGGGGGTAGATTTTAAAAATTAGAGTGTATGTGAGAATATGGCGTGTGTGATATCAAACGAAAGGTTAGTGAGTCTGGAAACAAAATACGTTTTAGTAAAAAAAAGGGTGAAGGTAGATTTCAAAAATTAAAGTTTACGTAAAAATATTGCGTGTGTGATATCAAACGAAAGGTGATATAGTTTGGAGTTAAACAAAATACATTTTAGTTTTTGTTTTTCTTAAGGGTGGGGGTAGATTTCAAAATTTTTAGTTTAAGTCAAAACATGGTTTGTGTGGTATCAAACGAAAGGTAATTTCGGTAGTCTGCAGTTAAATAAAATATATTTCAGTTTTCAGTTATATTAGCTCACACGTACACTATCACTATAGTACCTAGTGTGAGCTTCGGGGCCCATATAAATATATTATTTTTCATAATATAATTGCAAATCTTTTTATTATTTTTACAAGATTTAGTAATAAAAAAGTAATTTTTCCTTAACATGCCTTTTTTACCCCGGGTTTCACTCAGAGCTGTCACAAGTACATTATGAAAGTACTTCAAGTACAAGTACCAAGTCCATTAAGATAATATCTTAATGTTAAAGTACTTGAAGTACTATGTACATTTTCTTTTCAAAGGTACTTTAATTACCAAGTACATTATAAAAGTACTTGATTTTCCCCAAGTCTTTTACTTGAAGTACAATAGAACTACTTCAGGTACTTAAGAACTTTAAGAATTTCAAAAAATAAAAGAGAAAAATGGCAAAAATATCAAAAAAAAAACATCATAAAATGTTAAAAAATGTCAAAAAATTAAAAAGTGTCAAAAAACGTACAAAATGTCAAAAATCGTACTAAATGTCAAAAAATATCTAAAATGTCAAAAACCGCCAAAAATGTAAAAAAAATGTCAAAGATGTAACAAAATTTGTAAAACAAGACAAAATGTTATTATTAAAAAAGTTTCCAAAATTTTCAACCTGAAAGGATTTATTTTTTAAAATGTTATTGTATGTATATATGCATGGGCGCACCCAGGGAGGGACTCGGGGCCCAGGCCCCCCCAAGCCTAAGATTTTTTTAGATATTTTCCACATATTTCATGAATAAAAAGATAAAATAGGCAAGAGGCCTCGGGCCACCTTCCCCAAGACATATTTTTGGGTGCGCCACTGAAATATGTATTACTAAATACCAAAATTGTATTAATTTTTTTTTGTTACTTATGACTTTACATACAAATGCCATAAAGGGGTAAAGGAAAGAGATAATTTTATTAAACAAAAAGTAATAAAAAGCTAAAATTTGCAGGATGGCCCAGCCGCATCAAATTGCTTTTAACGTTTTATTGTTTTGGTCAATAGGACCTCTCCCAAAAGACAAAAATTTTAAAATGTAAGTTTTTCTTTCTTAATTGCATACGATTGTTCCAAATAGATCACGTTTGTGTAAATCCAACTATATTTGACTTTGTAATGAGACCTACAAAAAAAACTTGTACCTTACGTTATTTCTTTTTTGGTGGTGCATTTGGGGCACTGTTCTTACCGTCAATAATTTCTAAATCACTCATATTAAACCTCACCTGCTTAAAAATTTGTTTAAATCAAACTACATATATAAGCATAACAATCGTCCAAGGAATTTTTCGAGGTGTATCTAGTCAAAGACTAAATAAATTTTCGGGTTCTTTACGGTAACCTCCATCAAACGTAGAAATTACGTCTGCTGCTAGGTGAGTAGTGGATCCCCAAAAATCGAGCCGGAAATGCATTACCGTACTACCGACACCCCTCAATAGATGGCATGACTATGCTGTAGTGGTTTTTCACACTGCATTTAAATGTCACTTTCCACGAAATAATGAAAGTGCGTGCAAATAGTTAAGCCTAGGTATTATTCTTTGGATAAGTGTGTACCTAATATTACGATATTGTGGGCGATTTATTAAGACGTACCTATTAAGGTTGCTAAAATACCGGCCTTCCCTGCCAAGTTGATAAAAAAGCGGACAAATGGCAACCCTGAGGTTACCACTTGTCTTCGGCGCATTAAAGTTATATCTCACTTAAATTTACATTGTACTTCAAGAATATTTTATTGTACTTGAAGTACTTCTAATGTACTTGAAGTACTTAATTAAAATTACTTCAAGTAACAAGTACAATTACCAGATTGTAGATGTAGTTTTAATATAGTACTTGAAGTACAATTTCAAGTATTGTACTTAAAGTACCTGACAACTCTGGTTTCACTACAGGGTGTTCCAGCCTTTCCTGTGTTTGGCTTTTGTTTGTTTATTATTCGTGACGGTGCAAAAATGTTAAATTAATCTTTATAAAAAAACATTGCGTATTTTGGTGATACAAAGTTTTTATACAATTAGTGCAAAAAGTTACTTAAAATAACTAATTAACAAATAAAAATAAACAAAAATCATGTCTACATTTAAGTTTGTCAAATATTGTTAATGTTTAACTAAAACTTCTCACTTTTTTGACCTAGTATGATTTAAAAAATTATAATTAAATAGATATTTTTGTTCTGAATTCAGCAATATACCAAACAGTCTATATTTAACTTTTATAGTTTTGGAGCTATTATCAGAACTATGTTATTATCTACTATTCTTATCTACCTACTGCACTGTTCTTAGTGGATAATAATAAAAGATAAATTAATTATAATAGTTTTTCATAATATGACAGAAACTTTACAAGCGTTGTATTGCCGGATTCAGAAAAATAATTTCACCTATTTTAAGATATCAAAAAATAAAAAGTTAAATAGTTTGTCATTGCTATCTGACAAAAGCCAAACACAGAAAAGGCCGCAACAATTAAAATATAATAATACAACTTTATAATATTAAAACAGTTATAATTTTTATAGGTATTCTAGGTATACAAGTTTCTGCATTACACTTTTCTTTAAATTTAGCTATTTCTCATCATAAGGGTGACATAGGAATATGCTGCTTTCATGGTCTAAAAAATAATGTTTTTTAGTAAGTAGACTGATAAAACAAATTGTAGGGGCAAATGCATAATGCGTTTGGTATATCATCGTTGATATTCCAATAGGCGTCATAAATTTTTAAATATTATATTTTTCGTGGCTTCGCACTCAAATATACTACTTTATATCCCAGAAAAACCTCTTATGTCTCCGACCAATCAGAAACGCAATATTTCAATATGGAAATTTCTCACATGTCGTTAACGTCGTGAAATTGGCTATAACCAATTAGTCCTATGTCGTTCACAAAAACAAGAACACTTGTTTTTATTTTTGTAGAAGTGATTTCGATTATTTTTTGGTTTTAAAGTGAACTAAAGGTAAGACTGTTATCATCATCACCTTAAATGCCTGAATTAAACATGTTTATTGGAATATTTTAATTTTAATTTTGGATCTTGAAGTCGTATGTCGCTATGATGTGGCACATAGCGTAGTATCAATATGTCCTAAGTGTTAAGAAATTGATCCTATGTCATAAAATTGTGACCAGAAAATAATTCCAATGGGTTGTATGTCATACAAAAACCTAAAATAATAATACAAAATCAAAAAACACTTGATAATGTGATACTATAGTATAACATAATTCTATAAACAAAATGTCAGATTTAAAAGTTACTTATCAACCCATTAGTGTCAGTTTTTAATTTCCGCACAATGGGGGCAATTCTTTAAAATTTGAAATAATTTGAAACAATCTGAAAAAATTTGACGCCTCAAATTTTACCCCTAAATCATGGCAACATCGTAAATTTCAATTTATTGTACAGCGTCTAAAACCGAAAAATGAGGAAAAATATAATCTAAAACCTACCTTTAAACCCGATTGTTGATAATTCAATATTTTTCCGGGATTGTTGATGATGCACAGGTTCTTAAAAAATTGTATTTTTCCGGAAAAAAACAATAACAAAACCATGAGACGTTTTTCTGACTTCGTTAAAGTTGGATTCAAGAACCAAAACACAGCCTTCGTAACTACGAAGGCTGCGACCAAAGCGAATGGCTAAGTACAGCCGACCACAAAATCAAACGTATTATTATGTTAACGAAATCAAATGAATCTTAGGAAAAAAAACTATTAGGCTTGATAAGTTATGATATGAAAAAAAAAATAATACCCGGATTTATTGCAACCCGTGGCCCAAAAAATAACCTTTGAATATATAAATATCAAACTTGTTGTATTATTATTATCATATAATTAAAAATAATGTTTGTCTAATATTTCTTATCAGGTATGAGAAGAGAAAGAAAAAAAGTCTGCCAAACCCAGGTTATAAAGGTTAAGTTCAGGTCTGCTACAGGGTGACCTTAAAATTTATTATAGATTTGTTTAGAAATTCTAGTTCTCTACTTAACAATAAAAAGTTGAAAATAGCCCAAAAAGTTAAACTATGTATTAACGGATTATTTCAAATTTAGGTTCAGGGGGTGAGTTACAGGGTGATATCAAAAATAGTTGTACAATTTACATTCTTAAAACCAACTTTGTCAGGAGTTTTACTTAGCAAACAAGAGTTAGAAATACCTTAAAAAATCATATCACTAACATATTGTATTACCTTTAGAGCCAGCAAGTTAGCTACTGGGTGATATCGAAATTATTAGTGTATTTTTCTAAAAATCACATTTTTAGAAAACAATGTTGTCAAGAGCTTTCGTTATCAGAAAATGCTTAGGAACACGTTAAAACATCATGACATTAACTGACTATTACCTTTAGGTCCTTGGAGTAAGGTACAGGGTGATATCAAAATTAGTAAAACACTTTTGTAAAAATCACAATTTCAAAAATCAACTTTATCAGGAGTCTTGGTGAGCAAAAAATAGTTAGGAATTGTAAACAAACCATACTATTCACTAACTGCGTTACATTTAGGTCCAGTAGGTAAGATACTAGTAGTAAATTTTTTTATAAATCATATTTTTAAAAATAACTTTTGGCCTCACCTTACTGTTTACAAACCAAGAACATATAAGTTAGGGTTTCTTGAGCGATCTATTAAAAGAATATTACGTTAATTACTTTTCCGCACAATTTTACTTTTTCGCATCATTTTTACTTTCCTCACGATTTTTTTCCGCACGTCCAAATTGCAAGAACCTTTCCGTCCACAATCGTTTTCAAATGAAAACCCGTCCTCCTACACACAAGTTTCATTTTCAAGAAGTGCTGCTGAACCGATGCTACCAGAAGCACCGAATGAAGAATCCTGTAATGTGTTACAGCCTGTACAGACCAATATACCTTCCTCCATTCACTACAGTAGTAATTCTAAGCAGCAAACTGATCAAGGCATTTCTGTAGTGGGCCAAACACCAACCAATCAACAAACAGAAAGTTCACTTTCAATTTCAATATCTACCATCGTTAACTTTTTCGTTATTGTTAATTAAATGTTCTTTACATAAAGTTTCTTTTTAATATATCATAATAAAAAAATCCTGTTTTATTATTTTTCCGTGCATAAAAAAAATCAAGTAAAAATAAAAGTTAAAAAAACGTACGGAAAAGTAACTTTTCCGCACTAGTGCTGAAAAATTTCTTTTTCGCACGATTTTTGTTTTGTTAAAAATGAAGATATTTAGGACTCATTAAATGATTTATGTAACAATTCTATCTTACGTATCATTTTCTAGCATTATTATAAAATCTTTGCGAATTAAAACATGTTTTTTGATAAAGAAGATGGACAAAAACACTCGTAGGAAAAACATTGTACCTAATTCTTGCGGAAACTATCTTTTCCATCCTTGACGGCTTGCCCGAACTCCGCTCCGCGTCGTTTGTGCAACTGCCGTCACGTGCGGAAAAGTACCTCTTTCCGCACTTGTTAGGTAAATAACTATTGTACAAACAATTAAAAGCCTAAGCGATACAAAAAAATATTTATGTAAAAGATATTTAAAATTTAAAGGTAAAAGACCTTAAGTGGGATGAAACTACTGCTTTTGTTGATTTGGAGTTTTCAGTAAAAATAGCTAAAGAAGTAAAGAAATATATCCCTTTATCAGACAACCAAATAGCTATGTAGCGGTACATGTATTAACAGATTTTTTGAAAGAAATGCAAAATGTTGAGTCGCTTCACTTTGGAAGAAGTCTATATACAAGTAATTAAATAAAACTAAGAACGACGTACGGGACAAAAATATTTCTGTGCAGGTTGTTGTTTGTCAATGTAGTTAAATGTAATATTTATTATGTGTATTTGTACATTTTTATATTGAGCAAGCTTAATAATTATAAGGGTTTGATTTGACTCGGTTTGGTTATGTTAAATAGATAACTTGGGTGTCAAATTGTTGCCTAAAAAACATGCAAATTTGTGAAATAACAACGAAGACAGTTTCTTCCTGTAAATAAATGTGCAGATTTTTATATTTATCGTGTATGTTTGTCAATGTTTGCATTAGGCAAGCCTAGTGAAGGCTTTCGTTTTGTTACATTAAATATATATTTTAGGGCCAAGATTCTAAAATATCTTGTAAATTTGTTAATCAACAAATCAAACAAATGTAAAATATTTGTAAAAAAATTTTGATTTACTATTTGTATTTGTTAATTTTTATATTGACCAACTGGTTCGGTTTGATTCTATTAATTGTATATTTTGGATGAAAAATTTTTGTCAAATAAGCATGTAAATTTGTGAATTAACAACGAAGGCAGGCAGGTTTTTCTGTAAATAATTATTGTACATTTTTATATTGACCAACCTTATTTATATGGGTTTGGTTCGGTTTGGTTATACTTGATATGTATTATAAAGCCATGATTTTTTCAAACTAACTTGTGAATTTGTAAAAGAACAACGAACCAAGATGTTGTTACGTAAATAAATGTAGGGATTTTTGGATTTCTCATGTGTATTTGTAAACTTTTATTTTGACCAAGGTTAGTTAGGGGCGTAAGTTGATTTGGTTATATTAACTAATAAGTTTTAATGTCAAAATTTTATCATATTAACTTGTAAATTTGTCAAATAAATAGTAAAAGTTTTTCACGTAAATATATGTAAATATTTTTGGATTTATTTATTCATTTCACCCTGTAGCTCACCTCCCTTGTTTTTTAAAAATGTGATTTTTCAAAATCTTTACTGCTATTTAGATATCACCCTGCAGCTTACCTACTGGAAGTAAATGAAATTTAGTAAGTGGTATGATTGCTTAACGTGTTCCTAACTATTTTTTGCTAACAAACGCTCCTGACAACGTTGATTTTTAAAAACGTGATTTTTACGAAATTTTATTACTAATTTCGATATCACCCTGTACCTCATTTCCTGGACCTAACGGTGATACAGTCAGTTAATGGTATGATTGTTTAACGTATTCCTAACTATACTTTGCTAACAAAAGCTTCGGACAACCTTGCTTTTTAAAAATGTGACTTTTAGAAAATTTACACACACTAATAATTTCTATATCACCATGTAGCTCAATTCCTGGACCTGAAGGTGATAAAATCTGATAATGGTATGATTGTGTAACGTGTTTCAAATAATTTTTTGCTAACGAAAGCTCTTGACAACATTGTTTTTTAAAAATTTGTTTTTTAGAAAATTACGCTTCTAATTTCGATATCACCCTGTAGGTCTCTCACGTCCTGGATCTAAAAATAATACAATAAGTTCATGATACATATTTTAATGTATTTCTTACTCTTATTTGCTAACTAAAACTCCTGACAGAGTTGTTTTTTAAAAATGTGATTTTAATTAAGATTTACTACTATTTTCGATATCACCCTGTAACTCACCTCCTGGACCAAAATTTGATCTAATCCGTAAATAGTAGTTTTTTAGGGCTATTTTCAACTTTTTATTGCTAAGTAGAAAATTAGAATTTTTTAACAAATCTATAATATTAGGCACACAAGAAATTTTACATAATTATACAAACATTATTTTTAATTATACGAATTTATAGAAAGTTTGAAATTTATGTTTTAAAGGTTTGTTTCTTGGGTCCCGTTCATTTTATTCATATTATGAACCTATTTTCAGGTCGGCTGTACGCAGTTCCCTGCCTATATGTGTGGCTCCCTCTAGGGAGCGTGTCGCAAACTTAAGTTTTCCTTGCACAAAGTGACCACGTGGTCGTGGCACCCCTGAAAAATTCCGCCTTCGACTTATTTTCGTCAGATGGAGACTGTGGCGACTATTCTTAGGGTCACTGCATCCTGAAAGCCTGGCATCTTCCAACGAGCGGATAGTTCACAACTTGCATTCCATTTGCTATTGGTTGACATAGTCAGGCGGGATTTTTAAAATTAAAACTCTCCTGTCCTCGTTTTGGGAGGTTGAAATCGGTGTTAAACCAAACTGAAACAAAACCTAACCGTGGTCAATTGATGGGAAACGTATCCTGACCGGGGCGTATCTGGACAGGTTAGGATACGTTGTCGAATAATTTATCAGGGTTAGGTTAACACCGATTTCGACAGGAAAACAGGATAGGGAAGCTAATTAAAAAAAAATATAATATGTTTTTAAAAAACAATAAAAAAAAACTCATCGGCATATGCATAGATTTAGTTAAATTCAATAGGTATGTACTGCACAAACCACTACTCTTTTTAGTCACTTACAACTAGTATATATTCGTATTTTACGCCGAAAGCTGTAAACATAAAGTTTGTTAAATGCTTGACTGGTGGCACCATCTCTTAATATAATATAATAATAATCTTAAACGGCAACGTTCAACATTAAAAAGTCAGCTGACTATTTCGACCAATAGCAAACGGAATGCAAGTTGTGAACTAGCCGCTCTCCCAGGGGTAGCGACACCAAACATAACCTCATTTACGAAAAACTCAAATCTGACACTGTCAGGAGCATAGCTTTTTTTATGTTTAAAAAAATTAAATGGTTTACAAATGTTACGTAAAGAACTGTCCGTCACATCCGGTATATAAATTTTACTGTCCAAATAAACAAACCTAAAAAAACTAAGTTTTTTATGATTTCAAATTTATTAGGACCCTGTGTCCAGCAGTCCACACAGCGAAGGAAACCAAAAATATAGTTTGCATGTTTTATATATATTCTAAAATATAGAAAACTATTATGTTGGGTTTTGTATTATTTAATAAATGTTTTATGCTCTCTACGGAATAAAGGTGTACGTTTAATCCCTTTTTTCATGGGCTAAGGTAGTATTTCTTGTCTCCAGTGATTGAAAGTAATTTCTTTAAAACCATAAAGGCAAAATATAGGTTTTTGGATTATTTTATTTTATCATAATACAAAAAACAAAAAGGAATATATACACGATACCGATTATTTTGTTCCAGCTTGCCGTAAGCTTACTTTACTTTGCCGATGGCTTGGTTCGTTTTGATCGTTATTGTGTCCTTAGGCATAGAATATTGCTTCCATATAAACGAAGCATTTAACTTTCTAGACTTCTCCAGGCTGTAAACCAGGAAACTGTGAAATTTTCGAAATTCTGTTTATTGCATCATTTCCATGCCCATCTCAAAGTAAGAATATGCTTTATTTTCCATCTTCGAGAAATGTAATTCGAACTTTTTCTCGAGTAAACTTAATTAGTTTGTTATGAAATAAATAATATTTTTCCACATTGTTTGTTATAAGGTCACTCATCGTCAAGCAAGCTTTACCTTGCTTGACGATGAGTGACCTTTGTTTGTTAGCATCTGACTGACTTTTGTTTAATGTAATGCCATGACAACTATCACTGCCCACTGTTTTTTTATATACTTGACATGCTAAAACTACAGTACGGTAAGTGGTTTAATACCTATTTATTTAGTTTATGATTATTATTATTTTTAGTATATAAAAATAAACCTTGGCATTAAAGTCCCTTTTAGTCACTTAGCAAATTATAGCCCTTCTTCCGGTCGAGCATGAAAATTCCCGCCGTGGTATTAAAAGTAAACACTGCACGCTCCAGGTTTATAATATACCTACTATTATTTTTATTATTGTTCAAAAAAAAGCGGGCGGCGAAGAAAAGGTCGAAAATACAAAAAGTCGAAAATACAAAAGTTCGAAAGTACAAAAGGTCGAAAATACAAAAGATTGAAAAACAAAAGGTTCAAACAAAGATCGAAAGTAGCTACACTGTAATGATTGCAAAACAAAGTAGAATTAAGAGACACACAGGTACACACACACACACTCATAGAAAAGTTTTTAAAAAATCAACATCCAATAAAAACTCAAGGTAGCAACACGACGGGTCGCAGAACTTTGTTCGAAAACATTTTCTTCGAACGGAAATTTTTATGAAAACCATTTCTTCTAATGAAAATTTGTTTGAAAACATTTTTTTTAAACGGAAATTTATTCGAACACCATTTCTTTGAACGGAAATTTGTTCGTAAGTAATAGTTGTTCAAAAACATTTTCTTCGAATAGAAATCATTTTCTTCGAAAGCAAGTTTTTCGATAAAAGACGCTCTAGACCTGGATTTCCAAACCTAACACAATTCATATAGTTTGACTACGGCAAGGTCTTTTTAACATATTTTTTCAAAAAAACCCTGACTTCTTTCCCGGGATCGTAAACATTTTGAAAATTTGTCTACTTTCCTCCTTTTGGAAGGTCGAAATCGGTATTTTCCTAAACTTTGTCAATTGATCGCAAACGTATCCGAACCGGTCCAGATACCTCCTGATATGCTCAATTAAGAAAGGTTAGAGTAACACCGATTTCAACCTTCCAAAATGAGGACCGGAAAGCTAATTTAGGGAAATCATTTTTCGACAATAGGTCTCGGTTGGTTCGGTTTGGTTTCACACCCTCTAGGATCCCGGGAAAGAAGTCAGGGAAGTTTTTATTTCCAAAAATTGTTAGAAAAAAACCCCATTAGTCGAACTATATGAGTTGTGTTAAGTTTGGCAAGCCAGGTCAAATTTTTTTTTCGAAAAATTTGTTTTCGAAAAAATGTTTTTGAACAAATTTTAATTTTAAAAAAATATTTTCGAACAAATTTCCGTTCAAAGAAAATGTTTTCGAACACATTTCTGTTCGAAGAAAATGATTTCGAAAAATTTCTGTTTGAAGAAAACGTTTTCGAACAATCTTTTGTTCGAAGAATATGTTTTAGAACAATTTTTGGTTTAAAGAAAATGATTTTCGAAGTTTATGCTTTCGAACAATAATATTAAGATATTTATATGAAATGTACTATAAAAATATAAATAATTAAGCCGAACCTTACGAAAACTCGAACTGTATTTGGGCATTTTTTGTCTTTTGATAAAATGTAAAATTCGGAATAAAAAGATACTAAAAAAAACCACAATACCAAAAACACCCAAAAAAAATGGGAAAAAACCTTGGAAAATAAATTAAACAGTGCGAAAAATAGCGTATAAACATCGTGATAAAATTTTCATTTTATCCCTTGATATATTATATACTATTAATAAACTTTTAACATAGAAATGTATTTCTGTCCTGTTTGTTTATTTATTACGTATTATTTTTATACAAAAACAGAAATAATATTTAAAAGAAAATAATTTTTAACAATAATACCTACAATAAATATTCATAACCCAAAAACTCAAGGAACATATTTTTTATTTCTTAAGCTGTATAAAAACGAGTTCTTTTTAAGTTCTATTAAAACATTTGTCTTTTCTCAGACTGTATAAAAATGAGTATTTTTCACGAACGTCTATGGAATTTTGAGTACGGTTTTGACACTCGTGTCGCTACCCCTGGGAAACGCTAGACTTCCAGGATGCAGTGACCCTAGTATTTTTAATTACACTATCCAAAACCTTATGGGCGCAGCTTTCGTGTTCGTTTACGACAGAGACAATTTATTATTTTCTCTCTGGTTTACGAAGGACTCAGCCGCATGGGCCGTCACTGAAGAACAGCAGTTTCTATATGGGAGGACCCCCCAGAATAAAAAACTATATACGTGCCTAGCTTTTTTAAAAAGTAAAAAAATAATCACCACTTCAATAATTTGACAGGATCTTCACTTAGTCAGATTTTTCTGGCAGATTTTAAAGAAATAATTTGACATTCCCTTAAAATTCCGTTCAAATATAACGGTGGCAACAGCGTAGAGCTAATTTTGTAGCGACCCTTCCACGACATGCAGTTAGTCCCTCTTTGTTAATTTTACCGTGAAAAACAAAGAAAGAAAGTAAACTTAGCTGACCTCATAAAGAAAACGAATAGGACTCATAAATTTGAAAGAAATGTGACGAAATGTGACGAAATTTGACATTTCAGTTTGTGTGGTTAATAGTGAATTTATTTACAATTTTTAAATTAAAAATTTTCAACAAATTACGGGTTTTTAATTAAAAACAAATATTATATCGTGACGCTACATCTATCAAAAAGTGGGAAATGGCCTTTTAGGTAAGTTTTTAAGTTTAAAAATTGCCTTTTAAACGAGAAATCTTAAGCGCCAGATTATGTCACATTTTGTCAAATTTCGCCAGATTTTTTGAAATGTAAAGAATTGACCCCAATACTTCCAATTTTTTTCCTGCCTAGTGAAATTTTTATACTTGCTGACATAGGACCTTTTGGAGTATCAACGACGATATGCCAAATGCCTAAAATTTTAAACTGATCACAGCATGGTTTAGACAACAACACACGCCTTTTGAGTGCAAAACATAACTCATTTTGAAAAGAGACCCCCTCTACTTTCCGAAGACGTGCCTTTTTCTAAAACCTTGTTGCTCTCTGTTCAAAATCAGCAGTCATAAGTGTAGATATCCAGCTTATAGTAAACAAAAGTAAGTACCTACTCAGTACTCCTGCCGATATGTGTAATTATAGGGGCGGAGAAGATGTAATTATTTTTGGCAGTGGTGTATCTAGTGACGGGTGGGGACAAAGGCTCGCCCCCTCCCCCCAAGACCTTAGAGTCACTACAAAAATTTCAAACATTCATTTGATAATCTTGAAATTTTAGGCGGGAAACTTTTTTCTAAATACATCACTGCAATTATTACACTCACTTGTTACAGTGGGCATTCCTACCTTTGGCAAAGTTCGAAAAAAGCTATTAAACTAGTGAAAAATGTGACAAAATAAAGTTGATGTAGTTACAAACAAAATTTTGGACTTCCATTTATTTTAAACACGACGTTTCGGTTAGTAAGTATCTCTAACCGTTTTCAAGTGTAAACTAAACAATCTAGTCTATAGGCTACTACTTATACTACTTGGTGTGCAGTCAGGTGTGACCTTTTTTTAATCTTAAGACGCCTGTTTTCTTTAAGGAGTGATTTCCATATGTTTGGTATGTCCGTGCTTGGTTGACTGAAAACTTCCTTATTCTGCATTATAAACGCAGCTTCAATAAACTTTCGTTTTCGCTAATGCGACTCATTTGCACATGATACATGATCCGCTATACCGGATTTTCCAATACCCCTAATTGGGTACAATTTAGATATTCATTTACTCTAACCTGAAGAGGGCGTTTTGTTTCACCTACAAATGATTTACCATACTCACACGGAATTTGGCAAATACATTCCTTATTATTTGAGGGATTTTCTGGTTTTGTTTTAGTTACAAAATCCTTATCGTATTTCCCGATGAAACTACTGTTTTTTTATTATAGTGTTTGGCTATTCGTGTTATGTTTTCTAAAATTCCTTGAACATATGGAACAACGGATTATTATTGTTTTGAGAATTTGCTACATTTGGATTGTTTTTAATTTTAGAGATCGTTAAGCTTATTAATTTTTCGCAATAACCATTCTATTGTAAGTCCTTTTTAATGTTGTTAATTTCTGTGGTTAATTCATTATTACCACAAACATTTACTACTACTATGTCGGTTTAGAACGTTTTTCTACGTTGTCCGACGCCTATTCTCCACCTCCTTCGATCCTGACAGTCATCTTCCGTCCGTTTTGGATTGACTGTTGCCATTCCAGTTTAGGACGCCCTCTTTTTCTGCGCCCTTCCGTTGTACGCTCATCCGTTGTACATGGCCGTACCATATCAGTTGCCTTTTAGTGATGTCATCCGTTATGCTTCCCTCGATTCCCATTCTTTCTTTTATGATCTCATTTCTTATATGATCTGTTCTAGATATTCTCATTGATCTTCTTATGGCATCCATTTCGACACTTTCCATTTTTGCTTTGTATTTTTCTGTTCCGCGACAGGTCTCTATTCCATACAACAGCGTGCTTTTCACCATTGTTTCATATATGTTAAATTTTACATTCTTTTTTATCTCTCTGCTCCATAAAATACTGTTAAGACAACCAATAACCTTTTTTGCTTTTACTATTCTTTTTTCCAGTTCTTTACAGTCTGTTCCCGTCTTATCAAATGTGACACCCAAGTATACATACTCATTACATGGAGATATTGTTTTTCCATTTTCTAGTTCTAATTCACTTGATTCGTTTCCAATACATAAGTACTGTGTCTTGTCCACGTTCACTGTTAAACCCCACTTTTGGTATTCTTCCGTTAACTTTCTCATCATATACTCCATGTCTTCTTTATCATTAGCTACAATTACTTGGTCGTCAGCAAACTGTACTGTGTATATGGTAAATCGGTCGTTAAGTTGTATTCCCATGCCGTGTACTTTGCGTTTCCAGTTTTTTAGAGCTACTGCGATATATATTTTAAAAAGAGTTGGAGAGATACAACATCCCTGTCTTAAGCCTTTCGTTACCAGGAATTCTTTTGAAAGTCGATTTCCAATTTTAATTTTAGATTTTGACCCTTTGTATAGTTCTTTTATCGCTTTTATGTATGTATGATTGATATTAGTCTGCTCTAACACTGTCCATAATTTTTCTAATGGAACGGTATCATATGCTTTTTGTAGGTCCACAACGGTAACATGAGTCTCTATATTTTTGGCGCTCCTTTTCTCAATTACTTGTTTAAGACAAAAAACATTATAACTACAAGATCTGCCTCCACGAAGCCCACTTTGCTCTTCTTCTTCTTGTTCATAAAAATCATTATCTATTAGATCTCTAAGAATCCTACCGTACAATCTACTTAGAGTACTGGTTACTGAAATTCCTCTGTAATTGTTGTAATCCAGCTTGTTTCCTTTTTTATGTATTGAGGATATGAATGCAATTTTCCAATCATCAGGTACTGGATGTTCGTTTATGCATTGATTGATAATATATGTAAGATTTTCGAGCAGTTTCTCTGATCCATATTTGAGCATTTCAGCATATATTCCCCCAGGTCCGCTAGCTTTTCCGGATTTAAGCTTTTTAATACTATTCCTTATCATTTCTTTTTCCATGATTACTTCCTCTCCATATACTTCTGTGTCTCTCCTCGGAGAGGCTGCCAGATATTCGAGTCTCCTCTCCTGCAGCAGTCCCTTATAGTGTTCTGTCCATTGTTCTTGTTTGATGATCTGGATGTTTACTTTTTCTTTTGTTGGGTTTTTTTTGTTTTTTTTAGATTAGATGAAAAATTAATAAACACAGATCACTCATTTAAAGAGATATATACAAACATAGTAAAAAGCTTGAAGGAAGCAAGCAAACAAGCTGTTGGATACCAAGATAATAGAAATAACAATAAGATGTGGTGGACGGAGGAAATACAGGAAATGGTCAAGGAGAAAAAACGCATATACTTGAAATGGCTCAGTACTAAAAAATAAACAGACCTAAAAATCTACAGGCATACCAGAAAACAGCTAAGAAATTTGATACGCATAGAAAAGAATGAAATGTTCGACCGCAAATGCCACGATATAAATACACACGTAGGAGGTAGGCAGAGTTCTGAAGTATGGAAATTCATTTCTACAGTAAAAAAAAAACTACAAATATTTACGGTTCTTAAATACAAACTTCTTATAACTCCTTGTTTTGTAGCAACATAATGATTATACTTAAAATTTAGGTATTGTCACGTTTGTGTAAGTTTCCTATATACAGTTGTTTGAATGTTTCGGTCTAATCGTTTGGCAAGAACATCCATAAAAGGTAAGGTAGAATCTTTTTCAATTTTCGTGGTGCATTTGATTGTTGGTCGAATACGGTTCAGATGATGTAGACAATTCTGTACTTCATCATCATTTTCCGGCCATATAATAAATATAATAAATGTGTCATCCATGTATCGTAGCCTTAGTTTTGGTTTGACTCTTGCTTTGTTAATCGCGTGGGCCTCGAACCACTTCATGTAGATGTTTGCTACCACTGGCGAAAGAGACGAACCCATTGGAAGTCCATCATTTTGCGCGTAAAACTTATCTTTCACTTGATAGTAGGAGTTACGGTGATAGAGCTCCAACAAATCCATCACCCCCTCCACCGATAGCGTTGTTCTCTCGTGAAGTGTATTATCAGTTTGTAATCTGTTTTAATGATACTGAGTGACTCATTTATTGGCACGTTGGTGTAATGACTTTCTACATCAAAACTTACAAATCTATCGTTTGGACTTACCCTGTAATGGTTGAATTATATCCAACAAAAACCTCGACAAAGTGCTGGTCGGTGAGTCCTTGGAGCTGCGAATTGGTCGCAGTGTGACATCCTTCTTATGGATCTTTGGTAAACCATAGAAATATGGTGCCTTACTGTGGTGTGGAGTCAGGCGAGATCTAACGGCGTCCGGGATATTTTCAACATACTTCTTCAATGTCCTGTAGATGCGTCCTTCTATGGTTGTGGTGGTTTTTGTAGTATTTTGTAGTCTCGTTTCTCACAGCAAGAATTAAACAAAAACTATGGCTATGATACATGGATGACACGTTTATTATATTGCCGGAAAATGATGATAAACTACAGAATTTTCTACATCATCTGAACGGTACTCGACCCACAATCAAATGCACAATGGAAATCGAAAAAGATTCGGCCTTACCTTTTTTGGATGATCTTGTCAAATGATTAGACAGAAACATCCAAACCACTGTATATAGGAAACCTACACACACGGGAAAATACCTAAATTATAAGTCTAATCAATAAGTTTGTATTTAAGAGCCGTAAATATTTGTAGTATTAACCACAGAAATTCACAACATTAAACAGGACTAAGTCTCTAGGTTTAGGTCTATTTTGATCTGTACCTGTTCCAGGACTTCCAGGTGTAAGTTTCCTTAAGTGTTCTCAACTGCAGGGAATATTTTATATATTCAGACGAGTTTAAAGAAGTCATAGGTCACTGATGTTTTGTTTTGGTCCCAAATACGTCATATTGCTGACGTCTTTAAAACGTCTAAAAATGACGTCATTTTGGGTGTGTGTTTGAATGTGATTTACAGGTCATTTACACGTCAGGTTAGAGACGTCAATAGTCATTAAAAATTACCTTTTTTTGACGTTTAAAAAACGTGACCTCGCTACCTGGGTAGTTCTTGATTCTTGACTCCATCAGTCAATGAAATTATTAGCATTCGACGATAGCACCGGTGTACTTACCGACAAAGCCGTTTCAGTGGTTAGCGCCTCAAATGGGCCAATAGTTAGCTGCAATGGTTTTTGTGCCCTTAAAATCATTATCTTCATCAATTTTTTGGCTTCGATGTTTTGCTCATACCAATTGCTTTCGTAGATCGCGTCAGCTAGGGCCAAACTCTAAAAATAGTTCAGCGGTTTGTATTTTTCGATTTAGAAATGTCTAAACTACACGCTTCGAAAGCTAATTCTTCTTTCTCGGCTCGGCTCGGATTTTTGCCTCGGCAACGATACTCCTCCATTCTGACTTCCCTCCAACCCCTTTTTACAACTTTTCACAATAATGGCGTTAGGATCCTCCTAAAGATCATTACGGTCATCTACCTCTTGGTCTGCCTCTCTTTTGCCCACGTGCTTTTATAACGTGACCATTCGTAACGATTTTCAGTAGGCTGCACCGATTGGTGGAGTGTCCCGCGAAAGTTTTTGCCGATTTTTCAAGATTTAAGCTCACTTTTAAGAAAAATTATATGATTTTAAAGTGACCCCCTTGCGGTTGAGGTACTGCTGGGAATCATTTGGGAAACGCGTTCACCAAAGGGAAGTTGAAACAATCTGTATTTTAAACATTAATTGGAATCAGTAAGGTTTATGAATTCCCACATGGTAACGTTAATTTTACTTATAAGAAAGTTGTCCGACCAGACACTCATTTGGGGAATAGACATAAAATTTTTAAATGTTTTTATTGAAAGTGTCAGATGGTGCTGTACTAGGTCTTTCCATCGCAACTTCGAACAGTTTGTCAACGCTGAGTTGATTGTTGGTATTAAATATTAAATTATAGCGGTAAGCAAATTTTATTTTGATATTTAAGTAGCGTACATTAATCCACCGTCATTTGGGGAATCCTGTTGTGTAATGTGTTTAGGTTAAAACTATATATTTTTGTCATTGTTTTAATAAAAGACCAAGGCGTCTATAACACAACCCCAAAAAATGTTGTTTTACATTATAGCACAAAAAATCAAACATAATAATGGCGAAAAAGTCATTTTGGGGTCTTTTCCAGAACGTTCTCGGATATGATGAATGTAATTAAGCCTTATTTTATCACAAGCGTTTATTTAACTTTATTTGTAAGTTTGTAATAAATATAAGAATTCAACTTTGACAAACTTTTAATTTATAAAATTTTGAAAAGTTTTTTTCGAAACTTGAATATTTGTAAAATATTTTAACTGTATTTTGTTTTTTTACTATTGACTTTTTTTTAATTTTTGAATATTTCTTAATTTTTTTAGAATTTTAAATTTAGATTCTTTAAAATTTTAGAAAATTTTTATTTTTATTTATAATTTTTAAATTTTTGAATTTTTAAAATGTTTATATATATATATATATATATATATATATATATATATATAAATATGGGCATTTTTTTCTAAATTCTAAATTTAAATTATAGCTCCTTATTAATTTTAAAAGTCACAATTCTATTAAATAATTTTATGGGCTATAAGGTGCTACTTAAATCAAACCATAATACTTTGAATTTCTTATTGAGAATGGCTGGAAATACCCGAAATTACATTTCAATTAAATGACAGCTTCCCCAGAGATTTCAGTCGCCTCGGTCCACCTTCTTTGTGATGCTACCGCCGGACGACGAATGGTGCTAATAGTGTAATGATAGTGTCAAATTGGTATTTTGTCAGTCGTTGTTTACAAAAGACCTGTAAAACTGTTTAAGGTTGCAAGGTTTTTTTAAAAGAAGCCACAAAAAGCTAAAAAGATAGGTTTTTTTAGATTTTTTTTCTCTGTCCTTTGGCAAAATCGTGTTTTATGTTAGTATTAAACAGGCTTTTCTTCTCGAAATATTTTTTACTATTTTTTTTTTCAAAAAATGGATTCTCTTCAGTAAAGAGATCACGCAGCATTAACATCCAGGCTCTGGGGGGAAAACTGAAAGTTGCAAAACAGAAATTCATGAAGAGAAGTTGGCAAGAAAAAAGTCAAGTACGAGGAAAAAAAAACGTAGGGAAAGACAAAGGTATCACAATAAAAAAAAAGGTGCGAAAGTTGACAAAATACTCTGATCCTAAAGTTGATGACATTGTTAATGATGAAGAAGCGAGATCTAAAACAGCATTGATGAGGAACAGGAGAGATCTCAAGTTAAAAACAACGTGGATGAGGAAGAGGAGAGATCTAAAACTGATAACAGCGTTAATGTTGAAAAGAAAAGTTTTCTTTAAAAAAATGATCAGGAATTCCCTAAGAATAGAGCCCAGACAAAGAAAAGAAATAAGAAAACGGTAGGCATTGCAGAAATTCGAAGCAGAGACCTGGAGAAAAAAAGAAAGTACCGGGAAAAGCTTAGACTGAATAATGAGACAAAACTGGTAGCAACACGTAAGAAAGATAGGGAATATCAGAGAGAAAAATATTTACTTATCTGACAAAGATCTTTTAAAGAGCAAATAAGCAAATGAAAATTTTGGCATAAATCAAAACAAGTGGAAAGAGGAAAGAAAAATAATGCAGAAAGAATGGAAGAATTCATAGCAAATAACAGCCCACCAACAAGTAGATCTAGTTTAAAACTGTTTGGTTTTTCACTATCTCCAACGTCGATCACAAGGATACGAATGATCCCCGTCTGGAACACGTCCTGACAATCAGGAACAAGTGATCCATGCCAATCCACGATCGGTTTCGGCCTTTTGGGCCATCCTCAGGTGAATTTAGGCGATAGCTCCGTGTAGAGCATAAGTTGTGCGAAACCAACAGAAACAACTACTCCGAGGGAAAATACCCCTACCGGCATTGAATTATACTGATGGTTTGATGCTTTCGTTAAAACTGTTTGGTTTTTCACTATTCACCCTCGGAGTAGTTGTCTCTGTTGGTTTCACACAACTTATACTCTACACGGAGCTATCGCCTACATTCACCTGAGGATGGCCAAAAAGGCCGAAACCGGTCGTGGATTGGCATGGATCACTTGTCAGGACGTGTTCCAGACGGGGATCATTCGTATCCTTGTGATCGACGTTGGAGATAGTGAAAAACCAAACAGTTTTAACAAGTTCCCAACAAAAGCATCAAACCATCAGTATAATTCAATTCCGGTAGGGGTATTGTCCCTCGGAGTAGTTGTTTCTGTTGGTGTCACACAACTTATGCTCTACACGGAGCTATCGCCTACATTCACCTGAGGATGGCCCAAAAGGCCGAAACCAGTCGTGGATTGGCATGGATTACTTGTTCCTGATGTCAGGACGTGTTCCAGACGGGGATCATTTGTATCCTTGTGATCGACGTTTGAGATAGTGAAAAACCAGTTTTAACAAGTGCCCAACGAAAGCATCAAACCATCAGTATAATTCAATGCCGGTAGGGGTATTGTCCCTCGGAGTAGTTGTTTCTGTTGGTTTCACACAAATTATGCTCTAGACGGAGCTATCGCCTACATTCACCTGAAGATGGCCCAAAAGGCCGAAACCGGTCATGGATAGGCATGGATCACTTGTTCCTGATTGTCAGGACGTGTTCCAGACGGGGATCATTCGTATCCTTGTGATCGACGCGACGTTGGAGATAGTGAAAAACCAAACAGTTTTAACAAGTTCCCAACGAAAGCATCAAACCATCAAAATAATTCAATGCCGGTAGAGGTAATTTCCCTCGGAGTAGTTGTTTCTGTTGGTTTAACACAACTTATGCTCTAGATCTAGTTTGCTTGTTTTTAATTAAAAATATATTTCTCCTTGCCTTTTTATTAATGTTAACTTAAGAATAAGAGTTTTAAAGTTTGTTTTTTTTATTCTTCAAATATGTTATTAATAAAAGTAAAAATAATGTGTTTTATATCTTATTGTCTTTTCTGTCCCCTTTTTTGCCTTCTCTGTCTCCCTGCCCAATTGTTAAAAATTTATTTAAAGAAACATTATTTTATATAATTTAAATTTAAAAACTGCTTCTTTGGGCATATTTCTTGTTGTTAGGATGAATGTTTATAAAAAAATTAAAACAATTCTACCTGTAAAAGAAAAACAGGTTAAAAATTTAAAAAAATAATAAATTAAAAAGTAATTCTGCCCTGCTTTTCCAATATGTTTAATTTATTTTTAAAAAATTAATAGGGGAAATCGAAATACTAATATCTTGCTGGTAAAACTACAATATGCACTTTGCGTTTATTAAGTAACTGTTTATTTAAACAAAATTGCATGGGGACCGATATGACAAAATTATTACCTTGCCTAGTCTGCCACCATTTTGCCAATATAAATTATTAAATAAATAGATTTGAAGTCTACTTTTTAAAAAATATAAAGTTGTAAGTTATCTTTAAGGTTATTTGCAAATTTATTATAAATCATTTATTTTGTCTGCCAAAAAACGCCAAAATTCAAAATTTAAAAAAAAATGCCCATATATAAATCATGAGTAAAGGGTAATTTCATTAATAAAGCTATCTTACTTTAACAAAAGTGTAAAATAATCACTTCTATTATTTTGGGGGAACTCTAATTAATATACGGTTAAAAAAACATTGTATGTTCTGGATGTTATATAAACATTGAAATAATATGCCATTTAAGCCAAATAAATAAGTAAATAAAATAAATAGTTTGAAACTTGAAAATATCTTAAATTTTTGAAACAGAAATAAAGTGTTTTTAAAATTAGCAACAAAAATTTACCCCAAAAATTACATCTAAACACACTCGGTAATTTCTCTTTATTTTATCCAAACAGAACTTAGTTTTACAAAAATTTTCGTCGTTATATCTGCAAAAAAATTTCCGACATTTTCCAAAAAAGAATTTATTTCTCTAAAATTTTCGCCTGCTATTAGTTTTTATTGAAGTTTTTTTTTCTATTGCAATTCTTTCCTTTATCTTATGGTGTATTAAGCCATCTCACCATCTTCTGTTCTAGTATTTCTCGCATTCTCTAGGTATTAAGCCTGGGGCGCAAGCTCCCCAAAAATGGCCACCCTAGTTGCGCCCCTGAGTTGATGGGTATAAGTGAGTGGGAAAATATTATAAATATTCAAAATAATTTTAGTGAAATCATTATATTCTATCAGACAAGAATAGTACATTGAAAACCTAAAGACTGGGCATATTTAAACCCATGGCGAAAAAGTTTTGTTTGTTGTTACTTACTTCTTCGAATGATTGAAAAGTATCATTTTAATACCTAAGAATGATCCTTGAGTTAGTTTTATAAGTAGTTAAAGCTCGGTCTAGACATAACATTTTTACCTTACGTCTTGCCTGTCAGTCAAAAGGGTCAAGTATGACGATTGAAAGACTAGCGTACACACTTGATAGTTTTAACGTACGTTTTTAGATCAGTTTTTGATACACCATCAGTGGCGGATCCGGGGGGGGCACTAGGGGCACTTGCCTCCCCCCGAGAATTTTTCGAATATACAAAAAATGAGTAAGTAATGTTTTTGCTAATAAAAATTCAACATTTTTGCTTGCAGCGCATGAAAGTGTCTATTGTTATTATCATCGAAATTACAACCACTGACTAATTCAATAAAATGCTGCTTAAAAAAATATATACCGTTTTTTACCAACAGAGAATGTCACCTAAAGTGCCCCCCCCCCCCCCCCCGAGAAGCACCTCTGGATCCGCCCTTGTACACCATGGAGGTAGCACTGCTTTTGTCAATTTTTTTTTTGTTTTAAATGTCTATGACTTGACAGTTTTTCAAAATGTTGTGCTGATTTAGTTTGGTAATATCCCCTGAAGATGTAAGTTTCTGCTTACGAAACATGTCGGGACTATTTGTTTAAAACAAATTAAAAATTAGTGGAGGAAGACAAAAACCTGTTTGATTTCCTAACAAGTTATCTTATATAATGTCGGAGGTTTCGTATACCAACTTCTAAGTTGCACAAGCTACCACAAGAAATGCCGCTAAAACTGACATTTTACCGGAAACAAAACCTCTACCGATCAGTTCAACAGGTGCGACTTCAGTCCTGTTCAGTTCAGGCAAAACGTACGTTTTATTGTCTACACGATAGGTTTTGCCTGATCCGTTTTACCTGATCAAGTAAAACGTCAGGCAACACCTTATGTGTAGACCCCGCTTAAGACTTTATGATCCCAGTACTTATAGCAGCGTTACATGTTATTTTCTTACTTGCATTTTAATTTCATTGGCATTCCATCCGAGTAAAAATATTTCAAAAACCAAAAGACCAAAATATAGTACTAAAAACGCTAATGACGCAACCGAACCTCTCACCTAAAATAAAATTAGCTTACTTATTACGAGTGGCCAGCTTACAACAGTTTTAACTATAAACATTTTACTAAATTACTTGTAACAGTAAACCTAAGACAATATGACCATTTCTATAGCGGAGTGGCAAAAGAAAAACATGCTCAACAAGGAGTATCTATTTTGGTCAACAAAATATTAAGAAAATTTATCACCAACTGGGAAGCAGTCAATGAAAGGATAATTAAAATGAATATAACAATAAAAGGAATGAGACTTACGATTTTTGGAATCTATGCGTATAACGACGATGCAAATGTAGCAGTGAAAGGCAATTTTTTTAAAGAAATACACAATGAAATATCCACAGTAAGTACATCTAGAGAAATTGTCATATTGGGAGATTTAAATAGTAGAACCGGTAACAGAGTTAATGATCTGACAGTTGGCCAATATGGAGAAAATGTTGTTAATGACAATGGAAACCGGCTAATTACAGTATGTGAGCAACTAGACCTAAAAATCCAAAACGGTTTTTTTCAACATAAGGAAATACACAAATATACCTGGACCAAACCCTCACAAAACCTGAAATCCGTCATTGATTATCTTATCACTAAACAAAAGACAAAACTAAAAATTCAAGATGTCAGAACAAAGCGTGGATCAACATGCGGAAGTGATCACTATTTTCTGGAGTCCAAAATTCTCTTTCCTTATCACGGCCGAAGCCTGGATCAACAAAATCTTGATGATACAGTGATTGAAGAAATTGATCACTGTAAATATAATCTACTAAACCTAGAACATGACAGCGTAAAAAACTTATACAAAAAGAGACTGAACGAAAAACTTAATACAAGTTCAGGTGAAACCCCAGATGAGGAATACGAATGTATTACATTAAGCATCCACCAAGCTGCAAAAGAAGCACTAGGATTAGTGGAAGAAACTTCTAAAAGAAGAAAACCATACTGGTGGGATGCTGAAATTGAAAGAGAAATAGAGGAAAAAAAGAAATTATATCACACCTACTTATCCCAAAAGACAGATAGAAGCAGACAAGAATACAAAATCGCGCAATCAAAGGTGAGAAGAATGATCAGTGATAAGAAAAATCATTCGTGGACGCAAAAGTGCCAGAAAATAGATTCTTAATTAGGAGGCAGGAGAAGTACCGAAAGCTGGAAAACTATAAGATCGATTAAAAAAGAAACATGCAGAGATATCATTTCACCAATACCAGACAAAGAATGGGATGAGCATTTTAAAAAACTTTTAACTGAAGATAGAGCAGAAGTCAAGGAAGACGCAAGAGACAATATAATTAGAACGATGGGATCTCCAGTTCCCCTCACAATCTCTGAGGTCAAAAACGTGTGCGTAACCTTAAAAAGCGGTAAATCTGCCGGACCCGGAAATATCTCAGCCGAACTTATTAAATATGGCACTGAAGAACTGTTCTGGAGATTACGGAATATTTTCCAAAAATATTTAAATGGAACTGTAGTAACAACTGAGTGGAAAACGTCATATATATCCACAATACACAAAAAAGGAAGGAAAGATATATGTGACAATTATAGAGGTATATCTGTGACTAGTACGCTAAGCAGAATATACGGTAAAATAATAAGAAATAAAGTGGAGAGCGCATATAAAGACATGGAGGCAGAAGAACAAGCTGGTTTCAGGGCGGGTAGATCGATTTCAGATCATCTCTTTTGTATAACCCAAGTTATTGAAAAGAAAATGGCATACGGACAAGAGCTACATCTGCTTTACGTCGATTTGCAGGAGGCATATGATAGTATACCACTAAATCTACTTTGGAACGCGTTGGAAAACACAAACATAAGCGTACAACTAATTAAGGCCATCAAAGAGTTATACCGCAATAGTAAGGCAAAAGTTAAAATAAAAGCAAAACTAACCAAAGGCTTTCAAGTAAATAAAGGTCTTAAACAAGGTTGCTGTATCTCGCCTACGCTCTTCAAGATATACTTGGAAGAAGTCCTTAAAGTATGGAAGAGAAAATGCCAAAACATGGGAATTCCGTTGGACGAAACCACCTTGTATACTTTATGTTTCGCCGATGATCAGATAGTAGTGGCTCAGGATTATGACGACCTCGAATATATGACACGAAAACTAATAGAAGAGTACAATAAGTAGGGACTAGAGGTTAATCTCAATAAGACAGGGTATATGTGTATCGGTGGAATGAAACAGGATTTAACCTTAAATACCGGGCATCGAATTCAGTCCTGTGATGAGTATAAATACTTAGGTCTAAAAATTGCAGCTGACGGAAGACTAGACAAAGCTATAAAAGATCGAAACGTACAAGGAAGAAAAGCAATAACTTTATTAAATGGAATAATTTGGGACCAAAGTATATCAAAACATAACAAAAAGCTTATATATAAGACCATTGTAAGAAGTATTATTACATACGGCTGAGAAGTATGGCCAATCAAGGATAGAACAGAAAAAATGCTTTCCGCTACGGAGATGGACTATTGGAGAAGAGCAGCAGGGAAATCAAAAAGAGAAAGAGTTACAAATCAAAGAATAAGAGAAATTATGACAGTGGGGGAACGTACTTTAGTGGATGATATAAGAACAAAGCAACTGGTGTGGTACGGACATGTACAAAGAATGAATGATGAAAGACTACCTAAACAAATACTACAATGGAAACCAACTGGCCGAAGAAAACGAGGACGGCCAAGGAGAAGCTGAAGAGAAGGAATAGACAGTGAAATAAGAATAAGAGGCCTAGATGATGAATTATGGGCAAACAGAAACGAGTGGAGATTGGGTATCGGAAGACGTAGAACGTTGTGAAACCGATAAATATATATATATATATATATATATATATATATATACTTGTAACAGGATCGGACAGGACGCGACGGGACTCGACAGGACCCAAAACGACACAACAGGACCGAAGAAGGACGACAGGCCCCAACAAAACACGACAGGACAAGGTTTTTTTAGGGAAATTGAAAGTGGGTGAGGAAGGACATTTTTTTTGGTCAACAACTTTTTTTGGATGCAATTAAAAAAAGCAAGTTTTTTTGACGAAAATTGTAGATTTATTTTAGGTAAAAATGTAAAACATCAAACGCAAAACTCGATAGGTCATCAGCTCACAACTGTATTGTACTTTCAGAACAGGGCTCGACAGGATCAGACGCGTGCCAGAGGGCAACAAAATTTTAATATTTTCAAAATTTTGCTGCGCTCTGAATAATTAAATAAATAATCTGCAAATAAAAAGTTAAGGTAAAAACTTCTGGGCAAGTAATTTTGCTTGTATTTATGTTAGTTAATTGCATTTGAGTTTTTAAAAAAGCGAGTTCATTTCTCAGATGTATTTCTCTTAACAGATAGTTCCTATGTTATATAATAGGCACACCTAGGTATGCATATTTGCATATATGTACATAATGTAATTACTTAAACAGTCCCACTAAGCACAAAATCGTAAAAAACGTTAAATAAATGTTGAAAAAAAAATCTAACACAAAATTGTCAAGTCAACTTTTGACATTAAAAAAACATGTAGAAAATCCTAACGAAAATTTTATGTAAAAGCATTACCAAAAATATATTTCTTAATAACGTTAAGAAACCAGCATTAAAAAAACCATAATTTCACGAACATTAAAAATAATACCATCAATATATGGTTATTTTTATAATGTTTTTCCTAGATCTCACTTCTAACGTTGAATTTAAGATATATGAAGCTAATAAATGTTTTGTTTTTTAAACATTAAAAAAATATATACTATAGAGGGCGCGATGGCAGCGCCCTCTATAGTATAGCAGTCCCACTAACTGAACATCGCCATAAGTTGCGTTGCGCTGCGAGTTGATACGAGTCGGTAGCAAAGACGCTTTTTGTAATTTTGGTTAAAATAGCATTTTGCAGAAACAAACATGGCAAATTTAAAGCACAATTATTAATATCGATAGTGAATACATATTTGGATCGGAATATTACTCCAGTTGTGTGGGAAAGATGGTATAGTTAAAGAACAACAAATGTGTGTGCAGTGATTGCATGCATGAAGCACCACAAAATCAGGTAAGAAAAAGTAAATAAAAGAAAAAAAATAGTTTGTATGAAATATCGCATATCTATAGGTAATCAGACAGGGAATGCGACAATTCACCGCGGACGATTAGCCGCCGGGCCTTAAGCCGCGTATTCATTTGAGGCAGATTTATATAATAATAAATCGTCTTTATTGATAAATAAATGTTACATAGGCGAGGTTTAGCAAACTGCTACTTCGCAAGTCTCGCAGCGGGACCAAACGAATGCTTCGTTTGCATTCATGCTAAAGTGAATACGCGCCTTGAAATTGTTTGTCTTGTATTCACTTGAGCATGAATTGTTTGGCCTCGTAGCGAAGCACTTACTACAAAATTATTGTTTACATAGAATTTTAAATTTTATTTTCAGAAGCTACGAGCCGAAGTGCCTTTACTGAGTGTCGAGTTCACGAAAACCTCAACTCCGCTGCCCTGCGTTTCCAAAATAGAAGAATTTGATTTACATTATTTATGTTACCTTATCTTTAGAGATATTTGAAAAAAATATATTTTTTTTCATTGTTAAAAAAACACTTATTTTTCAATGTTAGAAAAACATTTCTTTTTCACTGTTAAAAATCAATATTTTTTTAACATTCCAAAATAAATTTAAAAAAACGTTATAAAAACATAAGATTATTTTTCTAACGTCAGAAAACGGGTTATTAAGCTTCTTTTTCACTATGAATATGACGTTAGAACTAACATCCAACCTAACGTTATGATTTTAACTTATACATTATTTTGACGTTATTAAAATGTTATTGTGTTTAGTGGGTAGTTTAGTTGAAATGTTTGTAAGTAAATCTTGATTGTTATATTTATCCTCTATATCAAATAACGTTATTTGTATCATATCACAGGTAATGCAGGGGTGCGATTAAGGGTGTGGGGCTGACTCCGCTGGAGCTCTAAATTGGCCTCCCCAAACGAAAGAGGCATAATTTATCAGGGACAAACTGACTCTACATATGTCAGTGAAGCTTTCAGACTCGACTATTTTGCTTGCTTCCATTTTTTTTTCTTTTTTATCAAAGATTTTCTACTGTGGACCTAATTTTTTTCAAACATACTTAATTTATCTCACATTTTCGGCGCTAATATTTTCATCATTTTTTAATTTGCAAACAATGTTATATGTGGCGCCATTTTTTCCGAAAAATAATTGATTTCTCTAAAATTTGTTAATTCTTTTTTCCAATAGATTTTTTTAAATTGAAATTCTTTCCTTTATCTTAGGATGTGTCTATCTCACAGCCCCTTCTGCAAAATGGCTTAGCTAGTTGCGTCACTGAGTTGATGCAGAGGCGCACCTAAAAATATGTCTTGAGGGGGGCCGAGGCTTCTTCTGGGGGGCCCCAAAGTCAATGATATTGTATTTTATTTATGAAAAATGTGAAAAATATCTAAAAAAGTCTGAGGTTTGGGGGAGACCGCCCCTCCCCCTGGGTGCGCCCATGGTTGATGTGTGAGTAGGAACGTATTAGAAATATTCAAATCATTTGTGGGGAAATCCTCATATGATGTAGGACAAGAATAATACCTAAAATAAACTTCGTTTAACCTAAATGCGTTTATGTTTTATCGCGAGCGTAGGTCCGCTTCGGAGTTTCGTGTGTTTTATACTTTTGCGGTATTAAAAAGTATTATTTTAGTACTTTAAAAAAAAGTTAAAAATGCACTTTGAATCTCTAAAGCGCATAAAACGAATTCTAGTTTCTAGGGTGCAGAAAAAAAACAATTGCGCGAGATGTTTTTTTTGAGGGGCAGCAGTGCCGATGACCCCTCGCACGGGGGCGTATCTGTATAATAAAACCAGTTAAAAGTAAAAATTACCAAGATTCTTATTCTTATTTTTGCATTGTCAAAATGAAACCGAAAGACTGCAAAAGCAACAAAAACGATGAAATGAGATTAATATTGAATTGCTCAAAGTACACCTCAATAAAATCCATGTGGCAATGTTTGCAGTGGCTGCCCTTAAAGAGTTTTTTTGAGTATAATGTTTTAGTGTTTGTTTTTAAAATAAAAATAAGACAAGCGCCATTTTACCTGAAAAATAAAATTGTTTATAACGATCAGGTGCATACCTATACTGAGGTCCTTAGTAAGACCCACCTATCCACGTTTTCACTTATTTTGAGAAAAGCGAGTTTAAAGTTTAAATGCGCTAAGAGTACATAGTAATATTTTTTTTGTTTTTCAAAATAAAATACTTCCGAACAAAATTTTGGGTATTTTTCTTAAAAAAGAGATGAAAGTAACCTATTTAAAGCCATTTTCGGTCATAACTCAATTTTTATTTTTTTGCAGATAGGTGGGTCTTACTAAGAACGGCAGTATAACACAAGGCAGCAAAGTAACTTTTATGTTGAGAGAAGAAATACAACTGGTGCTGAAAAATCAGTATTTTATAATGGTTTAATTGTGTTTAATCAGCTTTTGCACCCTCTATTGGGATCTTTAAGCAGCATTTGCTACAAAAATGTGATATATTAATAGCTAACTAGTCATCTGTTTCGTGTTGTTTAACAGTGTTTTGAATTTATGTTAGTGTTTTATTTTTTAAATTTGAGTAGTAGTTTAGAAATAAGTAATAACCATAAACTATTTTTAACAATAATTGACATTTTAACTTTTTATTTTGTTTGTGTGTATATAAAATTTTAAAAAAATTGTGTTAATTAAATTTTAAATTTTATTAATATTTTGTCTTTGTTGTCACATTTTAGTGTTTTATGTTTTTTTGTTTTAAATTATATAGGATTTTAACGTTTGAATCAGTGACTACTGTAGATGTTTTATTTATTTTTATTTTTTTTTCTTCATGTCTTGATCTTAATATTTTTTGTTTTTTATTTATTTATATTTTACTTTTAGCATTAATGATGATTACATTAATATTTACATTATTTTGTACAATATGTGTACAAAAAAGTGGTAGTGAATTCCCCCTCTGGTAATTTTTAATTTTTTTACATATGTAATGTGTACCTATATTCTGACATTGTATTATTTGTACCTACTGATTAGCATTGCTAAATAAAGAATTTAATAATAATACTCAAAACTACCTTCTAACCATTTTTTGTTCTAGTCGAATAACCTATCTTTCGAGCCGTTCCTATAAAACTTCCCCCTCTACTTGCATCGTGTCGTGAAGTCAGTCGAAACTTATTGAATTTTAATCACAAGCCTTTCTTTGTTCTCAACCTTTTTTTGAGGTGTTAGTTAGTGTTGTTATTGTGTTTTCGTGTGTGAAAAACCATTTATTGAAAATGGAAATAGAAGGCATGTACCATATTTTAAAACGTAATTGTAGTCCTTTGTTGTTTACATTGTAAAATATTTTAAAATGTCCTATTTGTGTATTTATATTTGCCTAATTTTTTCCTTTTTCCTTAAAGCGTTTTAGTTGCCTGCTGGGCCTGGCCGAGCTAAATTTCTTTAACAGACATGAAGCTTGGGCTTAGGTCAATCATGGCTTACCAAAAATTTGTCCTCCTACGTCCGCCATTTTGGCTTATATGCATTTAAAACAGTGATATGCGTGTAAAAAAAGATGTAAAATATGATTTTTTCAAATAATAAATTCTTTATTATTTATTTTTTTCTAATACAAAAATGTACAAAAACAAATAAAAAAGCAAAAGTATAAACAATAAAAAAATATGTAAATTCGAAGTTTTTGGGGGTTTTAGGTATTTCTAGGAAAGAAAACCTACTCCCACATGCGAGCCTCACTTTTCAAAAGATGATTAAAGGTGAAAGCCGCATCTTGATATTGCAAGCTAATTTGAAGCCACAGGGGGGGGGGGCTTTTAAGAAGTCTGCATTTTGGGAGGGAGGCTATAATTTTTTTATTTTTGAAAATTTCATATTGGTGTAAAGTGATTTTTTTATAGTTTTTTCATCAAAGAATCTAACTGGCACAATAATTTTTATCTGTCGCTTTAAGTTTTTAAGATATTACTTAAAGTTGATATTTTTTTATGAAATGACCCTTTTTTTATTCAATTTTTAAAACCATTTTTAAGTTATTTGATGAAACTGTGGAACAACAAAAAATATATTTATTTAATATTTTTTAGTGCTATTTATAAATGTAGGCTTCCAATAAAAATTATTTCTTAAAATTATTTGTCATTACTTAAATGCAATGAATAATTTTCTAACCATTTTTCGGTTTAACAATAAATTTAGTGTACGCCTATAAAATAAAATTGTATAAAACGGTGACCAATAATCTTAAAAAGTAATATCATAACATAAAAAATGAACAACATGAACAGGGGTGGATGAAGAAATGTCATTTGAAAGGGGGGGGGGTATCAACCCAACAAACAATTAAAGTTGTAACGACGAAACCCCAACTAGAAAGAATTTCTTAAAAGTAACCGCAACGTACTCCCGCTACGTCTCAGTATACCATACAGCGACGTTATAATTCCCTAAGGGGAACCAATTTCTGGTTATAACTACTTGGCCAAGTGTTTAAAGTCACTGTAGTAACAACTCCACTACTACGTCGTAGCCAGGTATCTACTACGTCGTAGAGGCTGTTTTTTTTCCGTAATGGCATAAAAGTTGCGATATAGTTGCAAATAATATAATCGTTTCTTTTTGGTAGAATTGTTACACAATATGGTGGACACAACAGTAAACAGACTCGCTTAGTTTTTTTGTTTGGTTATGGTTATAATATGAACTATGTTATCCAAAAGTGTGAGAATTTACGAGCAGAGGATCAAAATTCGAGTGCGACGCAAAGTTTTTTGTATAACATGCATTATATATATTGCAAAAAACCGGTGCGCCCGTAAAATTGAGCCGTTTTCTGGTAGCTGATGGAATTTTTGTGTTGTGATTTTGGAGGTTATGTTTTCATAATCGACAGTTAACTCCAACAAATGGTGCTTAAGAAGAGCATTTTTGGTAAGCTTCAACTAATTTGTTTATAAAATAGTATGGCTCTTTAATATGAGTTCATAAAACGACAACAAAAATATTAAATTTTCTTTCTTACATAAAAACATGGCGTCCCAAACTATATTCCCTGATAGTCGAAAAGGTTACTTGAAAGTAGTTGCGGCTTTAAAGTTGATCCAAAAAGTTATTTTGTCTACATTGTTACATCAGATGTTACGATGATGACACAAACTTTTGTGGTAAAAATTAAAGTTATAATGTAGTTGTCGGATACACTTGTTTGGGACTCCAATGAAGCTTAACTTTCAAGTGGTAATTAGTAGGATATAAAAGTCAGGGCGACTACGAAATAACGACTAAAAAGAAAGTAAAACTTTAGCAACGTCCTATTGTGGTAGAGAAGACTATCAGAATCGACTATCAAGAAACAATCCTATGAAGTAGTTTAGAGGGTCGTTTTTACGAAACATCTACTATTTCCTGATACTAAATAGTACTTAGAACTAAAAAGTAACAAATTTTGGTTGGGATCACCACATTTCTACTATAAGAAAGTAGCAAAGCCTTTAGAACATGTAGCCGCTACTATAAATGTTAGTTGGGAATGACTAGCCTTCAAAAAAATTATGCATAGGAACCGAGAAGGGGTGATCGGTTCGGTTCGGTTCGGTTCGGTTCGGTTCGGTTTTGGATTTGAATGGGCAAATTTCCCCTTTGCCCCCCTCCCCGTAGGTCGGCGCCTGACATAAAAAACCGGATTACAATATACTTATATCGCTATTCTTATCACCTCAACCCCATCACCTCACTACGTTTGATCCATGACATGTGGGACACCCGGCATAGATATATTATATTTTTGAATAAAAACAGTAGTAGTATCCATTACACTTTGTCTTATATTCAAAAAACACAACAAATAATTTTGTCCCCTTTTATGATACAAATACTCCTATGCGCGCTGTACAAATTTTACAGTGCCAATGACACCTCGGTGCGTTATATTGTAGAACGGAAACTTACCCATATTGCCTGGACACAAACTGATGCTAAATTTAGAGCATTCAATAAAAACTCCAATAAAAGTAAATATTTTAAGCAATCGTTTAGGCTTTTGACAAACCTAAAATTCAAAATTTAAGAATATTTTTATTAAAAGGAACTTTTAAAAAAACGCCTAATAAGCATTTAAAATTTGCTTACTTATTAATATGCTGATGTTTCTGGATGTTATCCCAAATAATCCCAACCACTCCTTCATGTTTCTTCTTGCTTACACATCTATGCAAATCTTTAAAAACTGTCTGTAGTATTAAGAGCTGCCCTTTAGCGTAAACCATCATTGACGTGACAAATGACTGGCTCGACAGGTTTACAACTGTCATGATAGATACTCCATAGGTGTAAATTCCCTGAGTTAAAAGCGTATGGTAACACTTGTCGTAGGGTAGCCATGCTTGGAATAGCCTGAAATGAGCAAGTTAATCGTAAACATCTACTTTTTCACAAATACAGGGTGTTAACTATGGTATAACAAGACAATACAATTATTGTATCATGGGTGTTAATGGTATGACTCAATGACAATATTTTAATGGGTGATAATAGAGGCCAAAATAAATGGATCCGTTCGGATCTGATACCTTCCTAGCATATTAGCACACTCCAAGTAAACTCCATGCTATTTCAACCTTGAAAACAGTTTTTTGCAAATATCTCTGAAACGAAAGCTCCTACGATATCTTTGGTTATAACACAAATTTTTGAGCAAAATGTGCTTTCTACATTCCGAAAACTGCATATTGATGCGACCAGCTCGTCACAGTATCGAACACTATTTTATCTGAAAAGTTCATGAAACTACAAGACGCTAGCGCTACCAAGTCCACTTCCAATCCCTGGCTTCGTATGTGTAGATCTACCAATATTATTTACCTCATGTATTAGAATCGATGTACAGGGTGATTTTCACTTGAATGACTCTAACCACATGAAAATAGAAAGTTTCAAAAACCTAACCTAACGAAACCTAATCAGATCTAACCGAACCAAACCAAAGCAAACTAAACCAATATTTTTTTTCAAAAAAAAAACTTTCCTGACTTCCTACTTGGGATGCTAGAGGATGTGAATCCGAACCGGACCGTACCGAACCGAACCTATCCAAACCTAACCCTACCCAACTAAACCTAATTAGCAGTACGTGTTGTAGTTTAGTTTGGTTAGGTTAGGTTTGGTTCAGTTTAGTTAGGTTCGGTTCGGTTCGGATTCACATTCTCTAGGATCCCGGGCAGGAAGTCAGGAAAGTTTTTTTTTTGAAAAAAATTATTGGTTCAGTTTCCTTCGGTTCGGTTAGATTTGATTAGGTTTTGTTAGGTTAGGTTTTTGAAACTTTCTATTTTCATGTGGTTAGAATCATTTAAGTGAAAAAATATTGGTAGATCTGCGCTTGCGAAGCCAGGGATTGAAAGTGGACTTGGTAGCGCTAGCGTCTTGTCATGAAACTCGCTTCAGCGGTTTAGGAGCTACCGTGCTACGAACAGACACCCACACACACACAGACATCACGACAATATTGCTAGGATAGGACAAATACACCCAAATAACACATTTACGGCGTTATCTAACAAAAAAATTTCCTTAAAAACAATACTTTCTCTATAGCCATAGCTGCGCAGGCTAGGGAGGTTATAAGAAAAAAAGTTCATATAGCGTGAAAGTCAACATCTTATTTAAAGTGGACGTCGATAATATAAAATGTTTTCTTTTTCTTGCTTTATTGAAACCAAATGTATCTAAACAAAATCTTAGCTTATTATTACATTTTTATGCACCAATGAAATACTTACCATGGCTTTTCCAATGTTGTATTATGTTTTCTGTTAAAATGACCAATGCGGTGCCGATTTACGAAGTTGCTAAGCACCATAAAAAGTCCTGTTAGACCTGTCATAATGATGAATAAGCTGATCATGATTTGTGCGAATCTTACTTGATTTCTGTGAATCCTTAATAGTATGTTGTTCTTTGATTTAAGTAGCTGTCTTTGACTTTCTAACGCCTAAAAATACGAGTAAATCAGATGACGCCGGGTGGCAAGAGTTTTTTAGCGCCCTCTAATCTAGAGAAAAATCGTACAGAGTATGGGATAAAGAGAGCATTAAAGAAAATGAAAAATAACAAATCACGTGGAAAAGACGGAGTAAAGGTTGAAATTCTAAAGTAGGGTGGTGAAGCTGTAGTTAATACCCTCAATCATCTGAATATTTCCTGTAAGTGGTTTTTTTGAACTGTTGGAAACAAAGAACTATTTATTTATGTTTATTTATTTATTTAATAAAATACTAAACAAAACAATAATATATAAAATAATAACTGGAAAGAATCCTTACCCATTATTCTACACAATAAAGGCGATAGAGAAGACCTAAAAAAATTTTCGACCTCACCACCACACACCTCAATGTAATTTATAAGCTTTTCACAAAAATATTAACAGATAGACACAACAAAATTTGACGGATATCAATCAAAGGAAGAAGCAAGCTTTAGAAAAGGTTTCAGTACAGTTGACCACTTATTAACCATGAAAATCCTAATAGAACGAGCAGCATTGAGCACTGGGCAGTAAAAGTATCTTTAATTAATTGCCGAATAGATCACAACAACATCAATCAAAATCCATGAAGGAACCAAGCCAATCCTCATAAGAGGAGGTGTCAAACAGGGTGACACAATATCCCCTAAACTATTTAATCAGGCCCTAGAAGATTAGATTGGGAAGAAATAGGCATCAAAGTAAGCGGACAATACTTGAACAACCTAAGATATGCTGATGATATCACCTTAAGTACAGACAAGAAAGAAGAACTGATAAAAATGCTAGAAGAACTGGATACAGCAGCTAAAAAGATAGGCTTAAGTATGAACTATACCTACTGTTCGTGCAACTTTAATTTTAAATTCAAATTTTGCGCCAAATTCCCGTATTCGGAAAACCCACACAATTTCAATTTGATTGGCACAAGCAAAACGCCAGCGCCATCTACGAAAAATGAATCTGCGCAAAAAGGCGTAACCAAAAAAAGATTCGTCTGTCGTATTCTATCGAGATCACCACGCAGCATGGTGATAAATTCTATTAACCAAAAAATCCAATAACATTCTTAGAAAATCAAACTAAACCATTACACAAACAAGTGATTCTAGTGTGGATCGACTGCAACGACTGGGCCAGCGAGAGGAGCTCCTCTGGACGACGGAAACAGCTGAAAAGGTGAGTGTCAATCCTCTATATTGTCTTTGTGTGGCTCAGAAAAAATGAATATTTTTACATCGTCCTTTTAAGGAATTTTGCACCCAGATTTTATAAAACGGCCAGCGCTTACAGTCCCGCTGCTCTACCACCCTCAAATCACATCATTTTCTGGTCCCACGACCCAGATAGTTTTTTAAAATTTGTTTGCTAAAAATATTAGATCTTTTCGCCTCGCCATTTTGACTCGTTTGTTGCCGTGTCCGGTTTAGAAAGGAGGTTCCGTCCCCCCTTGCGTGGCTTAACGGTTGCTCCACCCACATTTCATTGCAGCCGAAATTGGCACTTGGTACGTCGTTTGTTTTGATTCAAAAATCAAAATTTGTTTAAATAATAGTTATTTGTTTAAATAATATGTTATAGTTATTCAAAACAACAAAAGTGCTTGTGAGTTAAATGCTTTATTCTTATTTAACAGGTAAACAAACACATCTAGTAGAATTAGTATTTACCTGTAAATAATAAGAGAAACGGTAGTAGGTACAAGTTGTTTTAGTGTGCATTTATTTTGGGAGAAAAATCGCGACCTAGGATAACAGCTGTTGATAAGTTTTTGCATTTATTCGAGAAATCGATAATAAAATATATGCTTGTTGAACTCTTTTGGACTGATTAAAGTCAATAGGGGTCAAGTCTTAGTTTTATTCCTTTTAAATATTTTTTATTTTTTTAATTAACAATATGTCGTTAAAAAAGCTTGAGAATCAACGCAAAGTTTCAATATCTCGTATTACGGAAACGTATAACTTGGGAACAAAAGCTAAATCAGATAGTTCTTCCTTGCCAATTTTTAAGGCGTTTTACGAATCGTTAGATGATCACTATGAACAATTTAAAAACATTCATAATGACATCATAGGTCTCTTGAAAGACGACGACGATGATGAATTCGAAGTACAGGACAAAATTAGGAAAGATACGGATCTATTCTACCACCAAGCTAAAGTTCTTTTTTCGAGTTTATGTTCCGATTCAGTTCATTCAAATTTCACCCCCGCAACTTCACACTATTCACGTAGCGATGATCTGGGCCCTTTAAAGGTACCTTGCTTTAATGGAAACGTAAAAAAGTGGCCAACCTTTTACGATGTTTATTCTTGTTTGGTTCACGAAAACTCTAATTATTCCGATATAAGGAAATTTCAACATTTGCTAACCTTCCTTGAGGGCGAACCACTTAATATTTTAAGTTCTATAAAATTAACGGCAAGTAATTACGCAATCGCCGGGAAGGTATTAACAGATCGCTATCAAAATAAAAGACTTTTAGCCAGTACCTACTGGAACTCAATCTACTATGCAAAACCAGTCAGCAAAGGATCTTAGAGTCTTGGTAGATACCTTTTCCGAGAATATTGCGGCGCTCGAAAATCTTGAATTTCCAGTAACGTCGTGGTGTTTTTGTTTATTTTCAATTTTATTATCAAAAATCGATCAAACCACAAGAACCGCTTTCGAATTAAAGTATAGTACTACCGAGATTCCAACATATCAAAATCTAATTCAGTTTCTTATTAACCAATGCCGTGCTCTTGAAACAGTACAGCTATCTCCCCAAAATACGCAAATGCAACCTTCGACTTCAAAACAGCAAAAACCAAATTATTCGAATTCTAGTAACCAAAAATATAATTCTTATTCAAATAATCAGTACAAATCAAGCCCTCCATCAAATTTTTTAGCGCATACGCACTCACAAGTATCAAATAAACAATCCAATACTCAATTTCGACAAAACCAACAACCCTATAAGTGCAAATTATGCAATAATTCTTTTCATCCACTCTCGCAGTGTGGTGTTTTTATTTCCAAATCTCCTTCAGATCGTTTTACTTATGTAAAACAACAATCGTTATGTATCAACTGTTTACGTTCAAATCATCAAGTAATGGACTGCAGTAGTACCTACAACTGCAGGGTATGTCGACATAGACACCATAGTCTTATTCATCTATCGCAAATGACAGATTCAATCCGTCAGAATTCAAGTCAATCCTTTGTTAATTCAAGCCAAAATTCAAATCAAAATTCGAACTTAAATCAAAGTTTTAATCCAAATCAAGTGGCCGTGCCTAGCACAGGCACAAACTTATCGTACCAGAATTCAAATTCAATTCTTAGCCAACAGAACCCTAGTTTTGTTCAACCCAGTTCAAATTCAATTCAAATCAATTCGAATCCAAATACATCTACAAATCAATACTCTTCGTTATCCACCTTGACGCCCCGTACGACAGTGCTTCTAGCGACTATAAAATTAGAGGTACTCGATAGTCGGGGTAACTACCAACCTGTCCGAGCACTTCTGGACAGCGGTAGCCAAGCTAACCTGATAAGCGAAGCTTGTCTTAACAGGTTAGGCTTGCCAAGAAACAAAATTTCGATCCCTGTTCTGGGACTAAATCAATCTTCATCGGCCACTAACGGCATTTCTACTTGCAATATTCGAGCCCTAGGCCAACAAGAGCCTACCTTTTCTATTCAAGTCTTCGTTTTACCGAAACTCTGTTCGAATATGCCCTCAATACAGGTAGATTCATCCAATTGGAGTCATATTTCAAATCTAAAGCTTGCAGATAACCAATTTTACAACCCTGGTCCAATTGACTTACTCTTAGGCGCACAACTTTACACAGAAATCGTCCAATCAGGACGAATTCCAGGACCTCACGGCCTACCCTCCGCTTTTGAGACAGTTTTTGGGTGGGTCTTGATGGGCCAAACTCAAAACATAAATATTTCACCTCAAGTCAATTCTTACTTTACTTCCTGTGAGCAGTCTCTCGACTTTAATATTCGCAGATTTTGGGAACTAGAATCAATTAAGTCAAAAACGTTTCTCTCACCCGAAGAAAAAAGATGTGAAGAGATTTTCCAAAAAACTACCACTAGAGATATTTCGGGCCGATTTACTGTAAATTTGCCTTTTCGTCACATTGACCCTCCTGACCTAGGAGACACATATTCAGTGGCATATCGTCAATTTTTGTCTCTGGAATCTCGCTTAATAAAAAATTCAAATTTCTATAGTATGTACTCGGATTTTATGAGAGAATATCTCAAAAACGGGCACATGTCTTTAATTCCAAGATCCGAACCTAGACCTCAGTTATGTTCTTATTTACCACATCACGGAGTCCTTCGTCTTGACAAATCAACGACTAAACTCCGGGTGGTTTTTAACCCCTCGATTAAGGGTTCGAAAGGCCTAAGCATGAACGAAACTCTTTTAATAGGACCAAAATTACAAGCCGATATTTCCGAAATTCTATTAAAATTCAGATTTTATTCTATCGTATTTTTGACTGATATAAAACAGCACTTTTTACAAATTCAAATTAATCCAATTCATCGGGACTACCAAAGGCTACTTTGGCGATTTGATCCCAATGAACCCCTGCAGGAATACAGGCTTAATACAGTGACGTTTGGTGTTAGTTCAAGTCCCTATTTAGCTATTAGAACTCTTAGAGAACTAGCTATCCTGGAGGCTAAGAATTATCCTGAAGCATCTCAGGTCCTTTTGAATAACATTTTCATGGACGATATTTGCTGTGGAGCTAACTCTCTAGAAGGTGCTTTATCACTTCAAAAGGATCTCATAGCGTTGCTTAAATTGGGAAAATTTGAATTAAGAAAATGGGCATCAAATAATCCGAAACTTCTTTCACATTTGTCGCCCGCTGATTGTCAGATCCCTGTTACATTTGAAGACGATTCTTCAACATCGATTAAGGTGTTGGGCCTTCAGTGGCACCCTTCTACAGATACTTTTACCTATTCTTGTACCCCTTGTGAAAAACCTTGCACCAAAAGGAATATTTTATCAGCCATCGCTAAAATTTGGGATCCTATAGGTTTCTTATCGCCTGTTTCATTTTTAGCCAAAGTGATTATGCAAAAACTTTGGTTATGCAAAACTGATTGGGATGAAATACCCCCCGATCCAATCAAAACTCTTTAGAATCAATTCAATAATCAATTAACCACTCTTTCGAATCTTTGTATACCTAGACATATTTTTTCGAATAATATTCAACGATGTCAATTGCTAGGTTTCTGCGATGCATCCGAGCTAGGATACGCTTCTTGCGTATACGTTCGCGTCGAATTACCAAATAAAATTATCAAAACTGCTCTAGTCATGGGCAAGTCAAGGGTTGCTCCCTTACACACTATTTCAATCCCACGTTTGGAACTACTTGGAGCTACTCTATTAGCTGATTTACTCGAACTAGTTATTCGCACCTATTCATCATTACTCGTAATTGATGAAATTCTTGCGTTCTCGGACTCACAGGTCACGCTTCATTGGGTCACATCTTCACCTCACAAGTGGAAGACCTTTGTGGCAAATCGCGTAAGTCGTATTCAAGAAACAATCCCCGAAGTCCCATGGTATCACATTACTTCACTCGAGAACCCTGCCGACTGCGCTAGCAGAGGGTTGTCGCCCAATAACTTAATAAATCACCCTCTTTGGTTTCACGGCCCTCCATGGATTACCTTGCCCACTACGGAGTGGCAAATTCAAAGGTTTATAAATGAACGTTCTTTGGGAGTTCCAGACGAGGTTCTCAAAGAAGAAAAACCGGAAAATTCAGTGGTGCTGACGGTAGAAATTCAAAATCAAAACTTTTTTGATAGATTAATCGATAAAATATCCAATTTAAATACCATTCAAAAAATCATTTGTCATTTTCTAAGACTTATTCACAATCGAAAAACCTCAGTTGACCCTTTATCCGGCGTTTTTTCCGCTTTTGAACTACACAAGGCTCTACTTGTTTTAGTTAAAAGGGTCCAAGAAGAGTGTTTTTCGGATATCATTCAAAAAATTCAAAATACTCAGCTATTACCTAAGCCGTTTCGCAAACTCGCGCCCTTTTTGGACGAATTGGGTTTCCTTAGAGTGGGCGGACGCTTACGGCATTCTCAACTCTCCTTTGAGGCAAAACATCCCTTATTATTGCCGAAATCTCATAGATTAACCCAATTGATCATTATTCAAACTCATAACGAAAATTTACATCCCGGAATAAACACAGTCCAATACTTAATTCGTCAAAAGTTTTGGATTATGTCATCACGTCGAGCTATTCAGAGGGTTTTATTGCAATGTATTCCCTGCTTTCGCTTAAAACCAAAACCGTATACTCCGTACATGTCGGATTTACCTTCTTTTAGAACGTCACAATTAAAATGTTTTTCACACGTTTGCTTAGACTATGCAGGCCCAATCAAAACCTTTGTAGGTCAGAGACGTCGTGGAGCACAAGTTGGTAAATCATATATCGCAGTCTTTGTCGATACTTCTGTCAAGGCAATCCATATCGAGCTTGTTTCGGATTTAACCACAGAGGCGTGCATCGCTGCTTTACGACGCTTTGTCGCTAGACGTGGCACTTGTGTCCAAATCACAAGTGATAGAGGCTCAAACTTTGTTGGGGCTATTAAGGAGCTCCATAATCTTTCGAAATTAGCTTCTGAGAGCTTAAAAATCAAATGGTGTCTTAATAGTCCGGGAGCCCCCCACCTAAATGGTCTAGCAGAAGCAGGAGTCAAATCTATAAAAACACATTTGTATCGGGTCATCGGTGACCAGATACTAACCTTCGAAGAGCTCTATACTCTCCTCGCCCAAATAGAGGCATTACTCAATTCTCGACCCCTTTGTGAGCAAAGCTCTGACCCAAACGATCTTACGTCTTTGACTCCGGGTCATTTCCTCACAATGGAACCCCTTAATTCGTGTCCTGATCCTGACCTTTCTACCCTTAAAGTTAATACCCTTAAGCGTTGGCAACTTATCCAACGAATTCATGCCGATTTCTGGAAGCGTTGGAAACTCGAGTACTTAAATACTTTACAACAGCGTTCTAAGTGGTCGGACCCTTCGGTTGAAATCAAGCTAGATACGCTTGTATTAATTAAGGATGAAACTAGGCCGCCATTACACTGGTTGCTGGGTAGAATAGTTGCTCGAGTTGCTACTGTTAAAACACAACACGGACTTTTCACTCGTCCCGTGGTCAAGTTGTGCCCACTACCTTTAGATGCGCACTAAACTCCCAAGCAACTTCTTTTGTTTCGTGTGTCGTTATCTAGAATATATATATATTTTTTTTCATTTTTTTTTTCTTTTTGATCTATAAACCTAAAACGGATTTTAATAACCTACCCTTTAAGGTTTTGAATTAACTTATATTTTTTTTTATATAGCCATTTGTTTATTCAATGAATCTCAATGTAAAACTTCGTTTTAAGTGGGCGGAAAATGTTCGTGCAACTTTAATTTTAAATTCAAATTTTGCGCCAAATTCCCGTATTCGGAAAACCCACACAATTTCAATTTGATTGGCACAAGCAAAACGCCAGCGCCATCTACGAAAAATGAATCTGCGCAAAAAGGCGTAACCAAAAAAAGATTCGTCTGTCGTATTCTATCGAGATCACCACGCAGCATGGTGATAAATTCTATTAACCAAAAAATCCAATAACATTCTTAGAAAATCAAACTAAACCATTACACAAACAAGTGATTCTAGTGTGGATCGACTGCAACGACTGGGCCAGCGAGAGGAGCTCCTCTGGACGACGGAAACAGCTGAAAAGGTGAGTGTCAATCCTCTATATTGTCTTTGTGTGGCTCGGAAAAAATGAATATTTTTACATCGTCCTTTTAAGGAATTTTGCACCCAGATTTTATAAAACGGCCAGCGCTTACAGTCCCGCTGCTCTACCACCCTCAAATCACATCACCTACTAAAACTAAAAACATAACAAACACAGTAAAGGAATACATATACCTGAGAATAATTATTAAACTAAAAAAAGAAAACCAAAAAGCTGAAATCAAGAGACGAGGAAGATTGCCCTGGGCAGCATTCGGTAAATTAAGCTACATATTAAAAAATATATATATATATCCTCAGTACCTCAAAACAAATCCCAGACCTGGACACTTACAAAATCAAACATGGATAAGGTTTGAAAAGCCCAAATATCTTGTACATGTAAAGCTAACAGATAAGAGATAAAACAAAAGCAAGGAATGTCAGAGGAGAAGTAGCAAAATTAAAATGGAAATTTGCCGGCCATAATATCAGACAGAAAGGCGATCAAACAAATGTATTGTAAACTGGAGACCTTGGCATAATAAAAGAATTAGGGGAAGACCCCAAATGAGATGAGCGGACGATTTGAAGAAACATGCGTGAACTAGATGGATGAAGACGGCGACAGATAGAGAATAGTGGAAGATATTGGGGGAGGCATATGTCCAAAGATGGACTGAAGAAGGCTAAATAGATAGATAGATAGATAGATAGGTAAAATCTTTAGTGTCCATAGGGAAGCCTGCTTAGGTATAATTAATTTCTATCAGTCTACCAAATTTAAGCTTTGTAGCATGTCTGGAAGTACAGTAGAATTTTGATGATCTATACTTGAGTGAGTGAGTGAGTGAGCGTGGCAATTTCGACGTTTTTTGTAATTTCGTAACTACTTTATAGAAGGCCATAAAACTTAAAGGAGTTGTTAACTCTATGAAGTTCTACGACTGTGCAAAGTTTGAGTTTCGTAGCTCATTCCGAAGTAGAGTTTTAGATAGGTCAAATATGAGCTGAAATGTTTCAAGAAAAGATGATACAGCAGTTTGCGCGAACTTGGCGGGGCACTGCCGTGCCCCAGATTGGCCTTACTGACTAGTTTTTATTCCTAATTTTTACCTGCACTATTAGTTTCTTAGTCGCCGTTCTTTGGCAAATCATTATTTTAGTAACATTGACTATCCAAAACGAAAAGTTTCCCATGACTTCCAATAGCAACATTTTGTCCGCGCCTCCATTTACGAAAAAATCAAGCAGTTTGATCATTTGACAAGTAGCGAATGCTATCAAAAATGTTTGCTGAGTCATCGAGTATAGAAAGTAAAGCTTCTTTGTCATTGGATGTATGTCAATTTCTAGACGCCAAATACCCAGGAATATCATTAGATAACGAGAGAGTTCAAACAAGTTATCCTTATCCATGGTTTAAAAAACTTTCTGTATGTTTTGTAATTTACTTTGAAAACTCTTTGGACCTAATGCAAAGTTTAGGAACAAGTAGAATTGTTTTAATAGATCATAGATTACTATTTCTTTATAAATTGTTTAATTTAAAAATGTCCATCCGAAAGGTTTTTATAGTCAGATAAAGTCTAATTATAACTTATTGTAACATCATGTATGCAAAAAACAAGACATGAATGGATTTGCAGAATTGATTTAACGGTACTCCGTGTCCCACTGCAAGCAAAGGATAGCCAGTCCCCTACGCGTTGGATAGGCAGTTTTTTATTGGATGTATTGTATCACTCACTCGTGATTTTTTTTAATAAATAATTAGATTGGAACATCCAGTATAGGAAAACTATGAGGCACGTATTTTTTTCGTTATAATAGTTTTTATCATAAATTCACTTGATAGAGTGGCAACCCCTTGAAGACCCTTGAATAAGAATTGTGATCAATTGACAAATTGATAAAAAGGGCTTATAATTTCCTCTGCTAAAATTAATTTCAAAATACATAGGCTCGTTTTCGAGAAGTTTTAAAAATGTGAAAAGGTATTTTCAAACTAAAATATCTTATCACCACTGAAATTGAAATAATGAAAAAAAAACTTTCCACTTTTTTAATAGATTTTACATAAAAAAAAATTAGAGAAAAGGGACCTGATCATAAATTTTTAATCACAAGTATTATTTTTTAATTATACCCATTAGTGGGTTATTTTTCAAAAGTATGATAGCTCGTAACAAATCGTTCAAGTATAAGTAGCTGTATAATTTAGAACATAACAACATAAACAAATATTATTAAAAGCATTTAAAATCAAAAATCGAGTTTTGACCGTGCGTAGAAATTTCGCCGCATTGTGCGCAAGTTTTTTGAGTGTATAAGTTTAATTTAGAGCAGGTTCTTAAAAAAACAACACATTCTAAAAGAAGTCCCATTACCAGTGGCTATAACGGCTACAAATGACTTTTAGTGCTAAATGGAACATAAAGAAGTTTGGCTGTAATAGCAAAGTTTAAAAAAAACATTTCCAAACTAGTAAGAACCTTTCATTTTGAAATTTGTATTGGAGAACTTGGCTTTACATCTTAATTCTTTTTACGGAATACCATTTTCGCGTACTTGGCTTTTTACATGAAATGTTTTTGTTATGATACCTCTTTCTATTTGACACTTGCAATAACAATCACGTATGTACATTGGACCACAAATATAATTTTTAAAAGATTGCAATAATGCAATATCCTTGATAGGAAAAAAATCAGCAATACCATACTTTTAAGAAGTGTATTTTTCCTATTCATTATTATTTGAGATATAAAATCATTGATTTCTTTTCTTTTCTGTGTAATTAAAAATGTTTACCTTGTTTCGGCAAAAAAATAATCAAGGCACATTTTTTTTATACACGTATTTATACAGGGTGGTGACTTTAAAATGGAATGCTGCCTCTGGCGGGTTAATATTTGGGTTTTTGGGAAAAAAGTAAAAACACTTTCACCAGTATTTACTAAGACCTTAAGACTTAGCATTGTAGACCAAGTTTAAGTATCAAGTCTATAGAGTTGATACCGACCGGTTTAAGTGTATTTTTTTAATACTCACAGGTCCAATAACTGCAAACATTTGGTTCACCCTAATGTGCAATATGATAGTAAGCATTTCTCAGTGAGTTTCATCTCATATAAATTCAAATTAACTTTAGAAATAAAGAAAAACCACATAAAAATTTGGTAACGAAATGTCATTTTTTGGAAATTTAGTCCATGCAGTCGTAGGATTCCCGTTAAAAATAGCCCCAAATTGTAGTACCACCCCTGAGTAAGGAAACTCATCGTAAAGGCAAGCTTTATAGGAAGCGAAGCTAACGTCAAGCTTTCTATTTTTTGGTTAATATTTTTGACATGTTTTTGTTGCTTCTTTCTGTCCAACGTCGTTCTTACTTTATGGCGAAATTCATCAGCTTCTGGTTAAGGTAGACTAACGGTTTCTATTGCCGCGATAATTTCCAGTGTCGGTGTCTGTCCGGTGCAATGGCGAACTTAAGTCCCTTACTGAGTACCAATTCTTCGTTGGTGAATTTCGCCATAAAGTAAGAACAACGTTGGACAGAAAGAAGCAACAAAAGACAAACATCACCAGTCAAGAACAACGGGCAATCAAGAACCTACAGGCTGACAACCTAATCAAGATTCTACCGGCCGACAAAGGAAACGCGACGGTGATCATGGATGTCGAGACTTATGACAAAAAGATCCAAGAAGTTCTGGAGAAAGGAGACCACAAGCAACTACCCAAAGATCCAACCACCACCATAGAAGGACGCGTCTACAGGACTTTGAAGAAGTATGCTAAAAATATCCCGGACGCTGTTAGATCCCGCCTGACTCCACACCACAGTAAGGCACCACATTTTTATGGATTACCAAAGATCCATAAGAAGGATTTTAATTTTGTCTGAGGTGGTAGTGCTCAGTTGATCCTCAACTTAGCATTACACCCCCTTTTCAGGAAAATGGGTGGCGCAAGAAAAAAAAAATTACGACAAATTTACGACAATTATTTCATATATTGGTTTTTGAAAATTTTAATTTTTTATAGGGTGGTGGTGCTAAGTTGAGACCAACTTAGCATTACCACCCCTTTCTAGGCAAACGGGTGGCGCGACAAATTTTTTTATTTCACGACAAATTTACGATAATTAATGCATATATTGCGAATATCCAATTCTTAAGTGGGATAAGTTTATAAAGGTTAACTTTTTGCTGGGATAACCATCGAGTTAGCAGTTATTAACGATCTTCCCGAATATATCACGTGGGGACTTGTGTTTATGTTCGCCGATGATACGTCCATCATTGTATCCGCAAAAGACACAAATTTTCTTCATGAAAAAATCAACTTTACCCTAAATGAATTTTCGAACTGGTGCAAGCAAAACAATCTGATTATAAATGTCTCTAAAACTTTCTTTATGGAATTTAAAACAAAGTCCCGTAAACCTACCGACCTCAATATAATGTTTAATGACATCCCTTTGCCAGTTAGCGATAGCTCAAAATTTTTGGGAACTATTGTCGATACTCATTTCGAGTGGAGTTTACACATAAGTAGTGTATGCTCAAAACTTAATATATGCTACTTCATGATTAAGTCACTTAAAAACTCTCTCAGTTTAAAAAATCTTATTACTGTGTATTATGCTAATGCATACTCGGCTCTAGCCTATGGTGTGGCAGTATGGGGTAGTGCTCAGGATGTGGAAAGAGTATTGGTAGGTCAAAAGAGACTTATAAGATTAATTTTCAATATACCTTACAACGGTACTTGTCGCTCTGCATTTAAGGATAATAAAATTATGACAATAACAAGTATTTACATATATAAACTACTCATTTTCATTTTTCAACACCAAAATATTTTTACATTAAATAGTTCTTATCACAACTATCCAACTAGAAGTCGTAACCACTTCAGCATCCATAAACACAACCATGAGTATATAAAAAAAAGTACTCATTATCTTGGATGCAAATTCTTTAACTTGTTGCCAAACAAAATCAAACAAACTACGTCGCTGCCAAGATTCAAAAAAGAAATCAAAAATCTTTTATTAAAAGAAACTTTTTATAGTTTAATTGAATTTGAAAACTACATGTTGGGCAGAAGGTAAATTTTTGTTATCAATATTTATATACATATATATATATACAAATCTTGTAAATGTGTTTTCGTTTTTATTTTTTTAAATATTTACACTATTATTATTTACACTTAATGTTATATTTTTTGTATTTGACGTATCTTATCTACATTATTGTAGCTGAAAAGATTAATAAAGTTGTCTATTGTCTATTGTCTATTGTTAAACCTGAATGGATAAACACTTGTCCCAACTTTGATAAACCGACCCTTAAAGGGAAGTAAGGCGAAAAAACGTTTAAAACACTATATTTTAAAAACTTAAATTTATATAATAGACTATATATTCAGTACATATATAACAATTTTTTTTATAAAAAATGTTTTAGAAATAATTTTGTAAAATTTTATAAAAATTTGACTTTTACAATAAGTACGCAGGTAAAAGGTAAAAAGAAAAAAAAAATGTAGAGTGCAACCATATTGGTTTTTGACCGAACCAGGCTTGGTTGGTTTGCAGTTGCTGGGCAAGCTTGATAATGTCGTGTCGAGGTTTGAAAAGAAATGCAACAGTTTATGTTATAAATACCGAAAAAATTTTTGATCGGTTACGAATAAAACTAATCAAAAAAATATTATCATAAACAATTTGGTTTCACTCTTAAACATAAAACAATAAGCGCAAATGAAAAACAAACAACACAAAAACTATAAAGGACTAAAGAGCTAAAACTATGTATACAAAATATATATAAAAAATCTGAATTGGTTATTATTAGATAAAGAGATCGTATTGTTAGTGTTTATCTAATATATTCTTCCAATAATTTTTTCTGGCATAAGGTATTCAATATTCTAAGTAGTTATGGCATCTATTTTATTTACAAATCCTTTAATAAATAAACATTATTGCTTCCTGCTATGCGGTCCAAACCGAACCGAACCGAAGCAATTTTGGAAATTCTTCCATTTAGTTTATAGTGACCACGATGAAAAGTGAACACAACAGCTAAATTTCTACTTCTTGAGGAATTTTTTTCGTGTCCTTGGTGAGGATCCAAAATGAAAACGTTTACTAGTCGCTATCTTTTAAAAGTAGCCCCAATATAACGTCGTTGTTATTTTAATACCTCCTATGTTACATTTAGCAAAACATAAAGATTTAGTCCTAAATCATGTGTATTTTAAAACATGTCCTATATGTAAGAAAAAGCATAATATGGTGTTTTGGAATACGTGTAAAATAAAAAATACATGATTTAGGACTAAAACTTTTTGTTTTGTCATATTGTCGCATAGGAGGTATTAAAATGATAATGACGATAAACTTAATCGATTACTTAGGGACTATTCTTCGTACGTAACGCTAAAGGATGGAGGGGGGGGGGGGTTGTCACACTCGGTGTCTGTCTTGAAAATGCATTACGTTTTCTGAATTTCAGCGGTACGTAATATTTGAATGTTTTCCTAGAAGGATGTAAACACATTTTCAAAGGGGCAATTCATTATTAATGTGTAGCCCTAAATCGAAATTATGTCAGGTTACACTAACATCTATGTCTTTCAATTTAATTTTGAGAACTTTTTTAGTTCTTTCTGAAAAAAAATATCACAAAAAACTCGTTGTTTTAAAGTTCACTTAAAGTCATTTTTTTTTCTTCAATTCGGCACTTTATAATTTTGCTCCTCCAGAAGAACCACGACCCAAATGCAAATGTTACATGTTTGAATTTGTTGTTTAACGACCAGAAATACTTCAATCTTCTGGGAGAAATCATATAGTAATGTTACTCAAGTATAAGTCAAGTATTACTTTCAATTGTTTATCCTAAATAATTAAGATTGTAGATAGTAGATCGCTGTTCTTCCGATAGTGCGATTTTATGAACCCTTCACTTAAAGTATTTTTCAGCATTTTAATTACTCCTTGTCGTCTATGTCTGTCATACTTCTCGCAGTTGAGGAATCGACGAGATTTATTCCGATTTGAAAATTCTTTTGATACCATCGATGAAAATCAGCATTTCCAATCAAACAAATCACAGTTAATTCTTTGTTTTATAGGTTTACCTAAACATCAATACTATTTGACCACATAGCATTATCACCGTTAATATATTGAACTTTGTTATCGTTATCGTTTACGTTAATATTTACAAAATCTCTATTTTTATCGTAATTATATTTTGTACTATCAGTCCCTATTAAATTCTTGTACTGGGGTACGTTGACGTAATTGTCTGGCGAATTCAAAATTTCGTTTTCTAAATTTTTGTTCTTTGTTATTTTATTATTTTCATTATTTTTAGTTTGATTTTCAATATTCCTAACGTTATTTTTATCACTGTTAATATTTTTTTTAAGTATTGGCCCCATTTGATAGCTTGGATTTGAAATACTATTAATAGGTATGTCTGGGATTAAGTATCCTTCGTGATCGGACTCTGCTTGTGAGTGTAGCATTGGTCGTATTTCTTGACTAGTTTCTGGAAAAAAAATAGCTAAATAAGAATTGATTAAATATTGAATCAATAAAATGATTTGATTGTTGTACAATCCTACTTTCTCTGTTTAAACTGGGCATACCAGGTGTGAAAAAAGCCTCCACTTATGAAGTATTATTACCGAAATTTATATCCTCAGCAGATAATTTTCCATTGATGAATTTGAATTGATGGAGATTTAACCTTAAGCAACCTAAAAAAATCTTACTTCTTTCGGCGGTATTCAAGTGTTTCCTTCGTCCTTTGGTGCCAAAATCAAATACTTCATCTTCTAATGGTGTCATCTTGGGACTAAAGGGATCTTTTTTGCTGGGACCTCCCATAAAGGTGTACCCTTCATCAATTTTTATGGTAGGGTTCGATGAGGAAAGATTCTGCATTTAATAAAAAAAAAATAATCAGGTTATATTGAATAAACTTCAGCAAGATAAGCAATTCAATGTAGAGGAAACAAGCCCCGCGCCTAACGTCGACGGGTAGATGACTCTGTCATCGATTTAGACTACTTTACAACAACAGCGAAAGACTTATCGACTGATTTAAATCGCCCTCCATCCACGATATTTTTATATCTCTAGCTTTTTAGAGATGCGCCTAGTGTAGTTCTTTAAATACTCAACTTGGATGAAAATGTACGTATGTAAGTTAACACCAATGCTACTGTTTGGTTATAAAACTTACCATCTCATTGTTATAATGCGGGCTGGTTTGAGTTTCGAAAGATGGTGGTGTCAACATGGCCAAGTAATCATTTTCTTCTTCGCGTTTTTGAATGTTGACAGCCAAGTAGGGGTCATTGAGGTCTACGTAATGCTGCAGAAAATTTATATTATTTTTACTTAAATATAAAAAAATAAAAATATATTTTATCGTTTTAACCTTATTAAGAAAGGACTCTTTTATTAATAATTTTGTTCCATTAAGCATTGAATCAATATTAAAGTAATAGAAACAAACGTGGAATTTCGTACCCGTGAATTTAAAAATCAAACAAGTTTCGTGGCTAATCGGGCAAAAAGGATTTTTTGTTTCCCCCAGTATTATTTGGCTTAAAAATTCCGTTGATTGACGCTCACTGTCTTGATGACGGGTAAAAATGCAATATGCGTTGATCCGGCCTGAAAGACAAAGAGCTGTCGTAGGTCACGGACTATAGTTGTTTTCTTTTATTTGCATTCGATCTTTTCATTGATGGATATTGTATAGCAGTGTTTCGCCTGCTTTTGTTTTTTGTTTCTCTCGTATCTCGGTAGATGGCGCTTCTTGCGATAGTTTTCTTACTATTTACATTCGATTAGAGACAAAACTGTCTAATTAACTTCGCAAGATTTGTCACATTGACCAGCAGTGTTCTGAGGAGTCCCATAAGGACGAAACAGTTAACTGTCAACACTTATTAGGTGTCCATTAGATCTTGGACCCCCGTGAGGTTAAGCTTTCAGGCTACCCACGGAAAAATATGAGGGAAACAAAAACTTCTTTTTGCCCGATTAGCCACGAAACTTGTTTGAGTAATAGAAACATTTTTGTTAATCAATCTTATACCTAAAGTAGAGATTAAAATATGTAAGAAGAACTTACTTTTCGATCAGAAACATCCAGAAGATAACCAATTTCTTGTGTCAGTTGTGCAAATGACGGCCTAGCCAAAGGCTTAGCATCCCAACATTGTAGCATAATGTCATATCTAAAAAATAAACATAACAAAATGTTTATTAATTTGTATAGTGTTTTTGTATATTTTGCTTTATAAATTATTATCTTTATCCATTGCCAGCTTTATCGATTTTTATCCTAGGTTTTTAGACTGATAGAGTAAAAAGTTAGGTACAATATCTAGGTCAGACGTACAGTGGTGAACTAGGGCGATAGCAGCTTGGGCTTCAACATGGTCTGAGCGCTGGGCCCCATGATAATTATGTTTGAGAAGCTAGTCCGCCACTGGACACCTAACTGCTCAATTAGCATAAAATAGGAAAAAAGGATAAAGTTTAACTAGTATTGTGGCGATACGAGGCCTTGAATTAAATAAGGTATAACAAGATTTAAATTAAAACCAAGAACAGAAAAAAGAACTTACATAGCTTTTGGTGCGTAATCCGGTGATTCCATTCTATATCCATCAACAAGCCTATAATACAAGGTTTCATCCGGATTCATTCCGGGATAAGGCATTCTAGCCAATGAAAAAAATTCCCACAGGACTATGCCAAAGGACCAGACGTCTGACTGGGTGGAAAACACTCGGTCGCGAATCGATTCTATCGCCATCCATTTCACTGGCAGAGGACCCTAGAATAAAGCCAGTAATCTGTTAGATTTATAATAACAAGTCCCTATAAACTCTTACTATATTGAGAATTAGGATAAACGTCGTTTTATCTGATGGATTGAAATTTATAGAGGCGTTGTTGCCGCTTAAATTAAATAACTATTTAAGGCTATGACCATAATTTATAATCTAATGATCTTGCTTACGTTAGTTTTCTTCTTGTAGTTGTTGTCATTGTATATGTTTTTAGCTAATCCAAAATCACATATTTTGACGATATTGTTATCCGTTAGTAAAATGTTTCTAGCTGCTAAATCTCCATGAAGAACCTGTAAAAAAAATTAATACAAGGCAAAGGAAGATAAGAATTACGCTTAAAATAACTCTTTACTTAACTAAAAATAATTATTACAATAATATCTAAATACCTATACAGGTAAATTAAATGCTGTGCTTAATGTGTGTAAGAGAGAAGTAGAAGAGAGAAAAATATATTTTGGGCGACGTCTTGAAATATTTTTGGATGTTTTAGACCTGTATTCAAGCTGGTAGTGGAAAAGTAAGGGAACACAACGTGACCTCTCTTCTTCATGAAGTTTTTCGTCATTCCGTCATGAGGAGCGAAACAGAAGTAGCTGTTAAGATGTGGCAAATTTATTTGTTGTCGCATTTAAGTGAGTGGGAAAAATAGTGACCCATTTCCAACGAACAGGGTGTGTCAATTTTTGCCATAAATGGAGTGGTGGAGAGAAGAAAGAAACGGCGCGAAACTACGATTTGTGCCGCAGCAGAAGTTTTGCCTCCCTGTTCCAGTAAGACAATTGACAATGGTGTGGGCGATGATATTTCACCCTTAACCGTCCGAAACATTGTGAAACGACATGAGTACCGGAGTTTTAAAGAAAACGCAAGAAATTTTACCAGATGATCAGTTTCCAAGAATGGAGTTTTGTGAAAGCATGATTGAAAAAGTAAATCAAGATTAAAATTTTATTAAAAATATTTGTTTTACAGACGAAAGTTCGTTTTCGATTCATGGCCGTCGCAACTATTCCGTTGTTCGTAACTGGTCACGGAAAAAAAAACATTTGCATACTGAAGAAGGGACCCAGTATCCTCAAAAACTTAATGTCTGGACGGTATTTTGAGTGACAATATCATTGGTACTTTTTTCATCAATGGTAATTTACGAGTAAGAAATATTTTATGATGAATAAAGATGTGACCGTAGAAACAAAATTTCAGACTTGTTTGTTGTTGTTTTTATTTATTTTATTTATAATTTTTTTATTTATAATTATTGTTAATTATTTTATTTATTTATAATGCAAAAAAAAGTTTTTAGTTAGCCAAGCATGGTCATACATAACACCCTAAAACTCCTCCTTATGGAAAACAAACATCAAAGGATTAAGTAGCTAGCCGTTACAACTGACTGCACACCAAGTAGTAGTAAGCTGTTGCTTATATAGACTGGATTGTTCTAGTTTACACTTGAAAAGTGCAAGAGATACTTACTAACCGTAACGTTCTGTTTAAAATAAATAAAAACAATGCAAGTCCGGGATTTTGTTTCTACTTAATAATTATTGTAAAATTTCAAACAATAAGGTGTGGCCCTTAAATTGGTTCGAATACTACTTGTAGGATTTTTTAAGAGCTTTTCAACGATGTATCATAATATCGAATATTGCTCTTGGTAATGGAGATATTTCTATCCTAACTAAACCGAAAATCCTTCAATCTCTTCTCTCTCTTCTAATACCTACTAACGAACGTACATACTAAACCGGATACCTCAAAAAAGATGAATCCTAAGCTGCAGAGAGGCAATAGGTAAAGGTATCGATGGATGAAAAGTAAGCAAAATCCTCTAAGCAGATCGAGACCAATCGATAATAAAAGCACAAAGACATACTACAAACTGAATAGCATTACATAATATTACAAATTGAATAGGAAATCAAAAATGGACTTACTTTTCGAGTTGCTAAGTACTCCATCCCTCTAGCCACTTGAAACGACCAGGCGACAAGATCTTTAGTACTAACTGGTCGCACGTTTTTTTCCTTGTAATCACCTCTATAGTTGGAACGCCATTCTGGCTGAATGCTGTTATTGCTTAAAAGAACTGATTCGTCACCTTTTTTAGAAAATAAAAATAAAAAGTTAATAAAAAATAAGTACTCATGTCAGAAGTTCTAAAAATATTTGTATCGAATGCGTAAATACGAATACAAAACGCTTTACAACTAAAAGAGTTTCCGACTAAATTTTAAGAAATAAATATATAATTTATATAAATACCTTTGGTGAACCAAATTGTGTATTTTCGTCCAATGTGTTTAGCTTGAAATTAAAAGAAAAAAATACATTTCCAAAATTACTTATTAATTTATGGAGACCTGTTCATGTATTTAAGCTAGGTTTATACAGAAACATAACATAACATAAGACATAGCATGGCATAACATAACATTACAGACAGAAAATTGGTATTTTTACAAAAAATAGAACATGATATAATATAAAAACTTGGTCCAATCACAGTTTGACTTTTGCGTACGAGATTTTGGAACTTTCTGAATTGATTGAATAGGTGCAGGGCTTCCCTGCCCTGTAAAGAAAAAGACAAGGAATCTTCATCCATCTGATAGAAAAAGACAACACCACCTATGAAAGTAACCAAAACTCCATCACCACATGTATTAGGGCTGAGCCCCAATTAACTGCAATATTAACAAACAGCCAAACTCAAACTATATCTACCTAAATATCAAATACCCGACGTTTTGCTTACGTTTTTTGCTAATTAGTTTTTTCTAAACAAAAAAAAATATCAAAACAATCCAAACACAATACAAAAGTAGGGTTACGGTGAAAAATTGTAAATAATGACATCGCGGTCATGCGCGTAATGTGATTTCACACAAGACATGATATAAAAGATGAAAGTTCGATATTTGTTTATGTTTCATGTTATGCTATGCTATTTTTCTGTACAAACACAAAAAGGGTTTGTCATAAGCTTGACTCCGTTATGTTATGTCATGCTATAAACCCTGCTTTACCTCAACTTATTTCTATTTGTCATACAGTTAAGTCACTCGGGTGTGACAGATCTTTAACTAAGTAATCTTTTTCCTTGCATTTTTGCGCAAATCAGATGGCTTAGGTTAGTCACCATGCCCAAGATAATTGATGAATAATAATAATTGTTAGGCCTCTCTCGCATAAACAAATTTGGTTTTCGAAACACCCAGACGCAGACGAGTGTATATACCAAAGTAAAATTAGTCAAGGATTACGGTTCATAAAAAGTGATGTCAGCCGGCCGACCACCTAAAATTTTCCAAACTACTTAAATTTTAATTAGCATGTTTGTTGCTCCCCTCTACTTTTGCAAAACCTAGTAACTCGAGTTACTAGATTTTAAAATTTTATGACATTTTTGAAGCCAGCGGAAAAAACTGCATAAAATATATTTTTTTTGTATTTATTTCTCTTGCCGTTTCCCGATAACAGCTTGCGGGTTCTTAACATGTGTCATTAGCTAAATTGTAAAACATTTTGGAAAAGACGCTCTTCTAAAAAGTTACCGAAAACCTAGTAAGGCATAATGTCATCGATGAGCTAATCGATTCTTCAAAAGTTCTGATGCGATCCACATGCCATCATACAAGTTCTTCTACATTTCCAATGTAATCGATTGTTGGCAACAATAGCCATCGGCCCGTGGAGTCGATGCCTCTTGATGGATGGATTTATATCATAGCCTCAAATTTCAAGTTTTTAAAAGCTCATAATTTTTTTTGTGAAAATTTACAATAAATGTATGGAAGGATGATGATGGTGATTCATCCATTTCATCAGATTCGGACGAGGAACTTCTTTTAAGTGCACGAAAACCTCATGTAAAAATTCTAGATTATGTCGAGAAAACGGTGGAACTATAGTTTAAGTGACTTAAAGCCCCACTTTCTAATGCCCCGAGGCGAAGTTGAGATAGGTCATAAAATACAAGAATTAGGTTAAACGTATCGGGTTCTTCTAATTTTTGTTGGATTAATCGCCGATGGCTGTCATAGTCATATGTTCCATCGCCTAATGGCATCGATGGCAACAATCAGATGCATTTCAGATTAGTTTAGGAACTCTAATAGGTTTTGAAAAAGTAGGAGAGCTCTGCAAGTCTTTTAAGTTTTTCAGACCGTGTTTGACTCTATTTGGAATTGACTGTACCTACACAATCGAATTGAACTAGTAGCGTTATTTCGATTGGAGTGGAAAGGTATATCACATGAGTCCGATAAGATCTATCTTTAACAGAAATCGACATTTTGGCCTTTTATTATTAAAAACTATACAATCCATTAGTTTCAGTTATTTCACTTACCCTGAGTATTTGGCATCGTTGTCATCTGGGTCATGCCTGAGGCTCCAGTGCTGGCTCTGCCTCGATAGTCCTCCATGTTATAGTGCGGTGTTGTCGGTTCTCCACTGCTATCAGAAAACGCCAATTGGGCATATTGTAATGCAGTCATATTCTTACTGTGAATTGGCATTCGTTGGGTTGGGAAAAAAGAGAGAAAAAGTCGCATGCAGTATTTGTTAGGAACTTTGGAACGATCTAGTCTAGTTATAGGTTTAATTTTTATGTAGTTTAGAATACATATAAACGGAATGGGACAATTGGGCGGCGCCAACTTGGCACCGCCAACTGGGCGCCGCCAACTCCGCGCCGTCATTTGGGCGCCGGGCCAACTCGGCGCCTCCAACTAGGCGCCGGGCCAACTCGGCGCCGGACTAATAAAATAAAATTTGATAAAATGTGCAGATGAAAAACAAAATAGATATATTATTTAAACAAAAAAATCTTTAAAAAATATTTTACGCAATTTTCTTGAAATTTGGTTTTGTGAAGTAAACTTAAATCCATTAAGTGGAGTGTTAAAATTTGGTAAGTGTAGTGTTTGGTAACCTGGTAACACGACAATTTACGTTTTTTATTACAACAATGGCGGATCCAAAATGGCGGATTTCTTTATTTTCAAACCGATTTGTCTCAAACTTGAAATATTACATTGCTTAAGGTCAGTTATGACAATTTTTTATTCAAACTTAAAAAAATTCAAAATGGCGAGTCCAAAATGGCCGATTTGTCTCAAATTTGAACCAACCGATTTGTCTCAAACTTGAAATATTACATTGTTTGAATTTTTTTAAGTTTGAATAAAAAATTGTCATAAATGACCTCAAGCAATGTAATGTTTCAAGTTTGAGACAAATCGGTTCAGAAATAAGAAAATCCGCCATTTTGGATCGGCCATTTTGATTTGTTTAAAAACTTAAACAAACTCAAACGAGTAAAAAATTTTGCTAAATGACCTCAAGCAATGTAATATATCAAGTTTAAAACAAATCGGTTCATAAATAAGAAAATCCGTTATTTTGCATCGGCCACTTTGATTTTTTTAAGTTTGAGTAAAAAATTTTGTTAAATGACCCCAAGAAATGTAATATTTCAAGTTTGAGACAAATCGGTTAGTAAATAAGAAAATCCGCCATTTTGGATTCGCCATTTTGAATTTTTTTAAGTTTAAATATAAAATACCTTAAGCAATGTAATATTTCAAGTTTGAGACAAATCGGTTTAAAAATAAAGAAATCCGCCATTTTGGATCCGCCATTGTTGTAATAAAAAACGTAAATTGTAGTGTTACCAGGTTACCAAACACTACACGTACCAAATTTTAACACTCCACTTAATGGATTTAAGTTTACTTCACAAAACCAAATTTCAAGAAAATTGCGTAAAAGATTTTTTAAAGATTTTTTTGTATAAATAATATATCTATTTTGTTTTTCATCTGTTTGAGGATAAAACTGTACTAACTGATCTCAGGCACTCCAAACTTTCAAGTTTGAGAGAAATCGGTGTAAAAATAAAGAAATCCGCCATTTTGGATCCGCCATTGTTGTAATCAAAAACGTAAATTGTAGTGTTACCAGGTAACAGAACACTACACCAGACTACACCTACCAAATTTCAACACTTGACTTAACGAATTTAACTTTGCTTAACAAAACCAAATTTCAAGAAAATTGCGTAAAGGATTTTTTTGTGTAAAAAATACCTATATCTATTTTGTTTTCATCTGCACAATATTTTATCAAAAAACGTTTTTTAAGTCCGGCGCCGAGTTGGCCCGACGCCCAGTTGGCGGCGTCGAGTTGGCCCGGCGCCCAGTTGGCCCGGCGCCCAGTTGGCGGCGCCGAGTTGGTGGCGCCCAGTTGTCCTAGACCGACATATAAAATAGCTAGTTGGATGGATCAAATAATTAATATTGACTAAAGTTTTGAACAACTTCGTGATAGAAAATGACAATGCAGAGAACCATAAAAAGCAACAAAACACCATAGATAAACTGGTTCTTACCTCACTAAGATTTCAATACAACAAAGTGTACGGTCTTAACATGAAGAAAACAGTTAAATAAACACAGAAGATGCAAAAATACCAATAAGTTAATAATTGGCAATTTAAACAACTTGAAATTTTAGTAGCGTGGAAAAAGATAAGCTTTAGCTACTGGTCAAGCCCAAGAAACCGGAAATGTGGTCAACACAAAGTTATCGTGGCTCAAAAATGAGATGGGCGGTGTCCATATTCCTCAAACTTTTAAGAGCAGCTTTTTAACATGGAAACGGTATTTAGACAGAATCTTATGTAATTTTCATCTCGTACAGAATCCATCTATCTCACTATATTGCAAAACTTCATTTGAAATAGGAGATATATCGATTAAATCTACATCAAAGGAAATATAAGCTACATGATCGTTGGGCGGACCAAAGAACTACAGTTTTTCAATACACCAACCAAGCTATAGTTAAACCTAACCAACAAATTAAACAACGAAGAGAATTTCGTGGCATAACGGTAAGGAATAAATAAGAAAAACACGATAACAAAAAGATTTTACATCAGCCTGGATTTGAAATTCTCTCCATTGTATAAATTTGTACCTATAAAGCACTAAAACTAACCTTTGGGACTAACTAATAAAACCTGAACCATCCCCGAATCTAATTATGCAAAACTAGCTCAATACAGCCCCTAAACCAATTCTACTTGGAATAAGCAAAATCAGTAGACTTACCCATAATCACTTGAAGTGGAAAAACTCCTATTTAAAATTTCTGAGCCAATGTAGTAGTTGATGTTTCCATTGGTTGGATCCACTTGGTTAATAAAAGACTCTCTGTGTCTCAAAAGGTAGTTCTGGATGTTGCCAAAACGACAGTATTCAACAATTACTAGAAGTTCTCCTAAAAACAAATAACAGTATCACTAAATAGCGCAGTTGTGTTTACAGTATTATTTTGCTTTATTTATTTTGTTCAATTTCGGTGGTCAACAGTATTCTTATACAGAAGGAGTCTGTTTTCAGGGTTTTCTGCGTATATTATAATAGAATGATACATTTTAAATTCAAGTTTCATTGAAAGTCACTATTTTAAACGTTCCAAGTACTTTATAAATTGAGAATAGTTTTATTTGAGTTAGCATTCTTATATAGAATTAAGTCAAAAGAAGATTATAGACTTACGTTTGGCTACGTTTTTGGTGCAGGCTCCCAACACGTTTACAACATTCACGTGCTTTCCAAGATGTACCATTATCTTAAGCTCAGACGCAAGTGCTCGTATATACGAGTCGGCAGCGTTTTTCTTTACCATTTTTACAGCAACTGTGGTCTTTTCTTCACCTTCTATCAGACCTCTGGCTTCGCCTTTCATGACTACACCAAACGCTCCAGATCCTAAAAAAAATAACTGTTAAAAATTTGGAAAATTTAATGTCAAATGATACAAATTACCTACCTAGAAATACCAACCAACATTCAATAAAAAATTACGAAAAACTCGTAAATTGAAGTAAGGTTCGAAATTTTAAATAGTGTACGGAAGCTTAAATTAATTATCTTTTTTTTTAATTAAATAAAATATTTAAGTAGCAACAAAACTTGCGTTGTGCATCATTAAGTTATTTAATAGTAGAATAAAAATTTTGACTTAAAATACAAACTAACAATTTACATCATGACACAATCGAAGTTTTTGCATGGCCATTGCTAAAAGAGGAGGCATGGAGGGCAAATGCCGGGGCTTAATATGCTTACACGCCACTATGAAATGACAAGTTAACAGTCTTTAACCGCCCACAGAATTCAAAAAAGCAATTATAAGTGCACAATTTACATACATAAGGTATGTTCGTTGGGCCAAGAATATATGGTCGTACTTGTGTGTTTGTGCCTTCGATTTGGTCTTAATCAATTTGTCTTTTAGCTGTTGTTTTAATTTATGATTATTAAAAGTATACAAGGTTCGGTTAATACATTTTAAATTTATTTAAAAGTAAAATACATTGTAAAAGAGCATTACGAATTAGTTAGTTAAGTGATTTTTTTTGTTTAGATTCATATAACGCTATAAAAAACTTGTTAAAGTGATTAGGTTAGGTAAATTACATGTATGGAAAAAGCTGCAACAAGAATGCGAATATAAAGTATGTACTACCTATTTCATTTGTTTATAGTACACCTACAATAGAAATAATAAAAATAATTTAAGCGGAGATTACAAAAGCAAACAAATAATAGTGATAAATATTGTCTGCACATTATGTTCCTTTTGTAGTTTCTACCAACCTAGTTGTTTTCCCAACTTGAGTCGCTCTATGGGAAATTCAAAATTTTTGTTGTAAGGTAATAGCTCAGCTTGATCATCAATTCCCAAATCTGGATTTAAATTTTCGGGGTTACCTTTTTCAAAGTTTTCTAAGCCTAGAAGTTTAAGTTCTCTTCTTAGTTGCTAAAAGAACAAACAATAAAATGAGCTACAATTTGTGACTAATGCAGTTGAATTTAAGTGATCAATTAATTTTTCCTAGCTGCTCCAGCCAGGCTTTTTAAAAAGAACAATCTTTAATTTTTGAGTATTTATCAAATGTTAAATTGATTGTAAACTTACTCTTTCTTTTCTAGTTTTTACAAATATTACAATTAAGGCTATAAACAATCCAAGCAAAATGACTCCCATGATGCAGTAATAAATAAGGACTGACTGTTGCTTGTCTAAAAAATAAAACAAATTCCGTATTTAAGAAAGATGTATTAAGAATAACGCTAAAACTAAAACAATCCTCCCTTGTTTATAAAAGCTGTCACTTTCGGTAACGAGATTAATTTTTTTAATAGTCCCTCTTGATACATGTCGACATCGAGGTAAGACAACCTTTTCAAGTGTTAAGTAACGATTTGCCATATTTCACAGTCTGCGTAATAACGACCAAATGGCATACGTGGAAACTGAAATAGTCCTATACAGTATACTTACATTTAAACTGCAGCTTAGCCTCTTCCCAAACCTCTCCCATAGCATTTGTTACGACGCACTTGTAGGTGCCCTCATCGGTAAGCTTAGCTTTTTTAATTAGCAGTTTCTGGTTATTGTCTGAAAGCGATATTCTATCTGATAATTCAACATGCTCACCGTCCTAAAACATGATATAAGTTATAAAGCAAATTAATTATATTGTGTAAAGAGCCCATGTTTTACAACTTGTTCGTCCACTGCAAATGTTTTCGATATTCTGTGTGTGTTGGATGGTTGGAATATAACTACTCACCTTATACCAACTAATGCTTGGCTTCGGTATTCCAGAAAATCTACAATAAAATTTATGTGGTAAATTAGGGAACTCCATTTCAGTTATGTTGCGCATATTGGTATCAAAAATTTCTGGTGCCACAGGATCTAAAAGCAAATAAAAAAAAATTATTTGGTTTAGAATCACTATACAAATATATATTTTTATTACCTGTTACATTAAATACAACATTTTCGGTGTAAAATTTCTCAACATCGGATAAGTCTTTAACTTTACAAAGATAGTTGCCACTGTCTTCAACAACTGCTTTTGGAATCTTCAAGGTCGCTTTTAAAGATAAAGTGTCATTGGTTTTAATTAAAGAATACCCTAAAAAAATTATAATTTTAATTTATTTGCTACAAAAATTATGTCTGTTCTAATACTCTTACCTAAATTGTTTCCACCTACTAATTCTTCGCTATTATGATAAATGTGAATTTCAGTAGCCTTTTTAGGCGAAACAGCACAGGTAAATGTTAAGGTATCATCTTTAGCAAGTAGAACCTCTTTGTTAAAGTTGTTTATCGAACTGGCTTCTTGAACAAACGCGGTTTCACCAAAGTTATAAATATCAAAACCATTTTTGATGTCTAAAAATTCAAAAATATTTTAAGTTTCTATGTCAAATAAAATACCGTATATGTAAAATTTTAATCCATTGCCTAAAAATTTTTAAAGACAATCCGCTTACCAGAAATGTAATATTGAACAGTTTGATAATCTCCATTATTGGAATTTAAACTATTGACTGCTGTACACCTCACTGCTCCGTCGTGCCCAGTGTCGACTTTAAACGTAGAAATATTTTGAAATCTTCCTTCTGAGTAGGTTTGGCCGGGAATCTTGAAAAAATTATTGTGTTATAAAAGATTTGGTCCGAGGGGTGGTTCGATCGCCGATGTTTAGTTTAGTTAAACGGATAGCACCATTTTACAATTTTGAATTACAAAATACTTAAAATAACCTAAAAAATTCACTAGAGTCCCTAAATATATAAAAAACACTTAGGTAACTAAAAATAAACATTCACTGTTAAACATTTTACAAACATGAATTAAGACGATTTTTTATCACACTGATAGTGTTGTTAAAAATATCAACCTGTCCTGAGAGATTATTTGCCAACCGAAGAGATCTACTAATGGGGTTATGATATGCATAGTTTGTTCCATGATATTCAATATGAAACAGGTTACTAACCCGAGTATGGCGAGCAGCATTTAAGCCTACACAATCAAGCAAAGTTGAACAGTCGATGTCACCTTTTATCAATTTACTTATAAAGCATAAATCGTACACCAAAAGGAAATACCTAGTTATTTCCTAAGGTATTTCCTGGTATTTCCTCAAATTTCAATTGTTTTTTCAGTATATTTTTGGTCCGGTGTTGGTATAGTAGGCCTTCAAATCACGTACGTGTGTTGAGTATGAGGCCGCGCGCCGTCGCCGAAGGCCGCATTTCACAGTCGGCCAAATGAAGTTATTGGCATTGTTGCGCTGCTAAATTGCAACACAAGGTAGCTGGGCGGCTAACGACATCTGCGCTCGGCTAGGAACCCCTTACTTCGCCCCGCACCGGACTTGCTCATGGGTTTAGATAGCGAAATCTAGGCAAACATAGAGCTGCAAAACTTGCAGTTCCAGTACAATTCCGGGCGGGCGGGCTCAGCGTTGCGTGTTTGCGGGCGCATTTATTTATTTAGAAGACGCCAAACGCATGAGCGGGAGGTTATGGTCGTGTTTGTTGTTTGTTTTTGTATAATTGTGTCACAATGAATGTGGTGGATAATTTAATTAATGTAAAAAAATTCTCTCTCTTTACTTATGAAGAAAAACTAAAACTGAAAGAAGAAGGACGGCTATTGCCCGATATTTTAATAGAATTAGTGTCGTTCAAGCCGGGGAAAATCGTATAAAAGGATTTTTACAAGAGAAATTTATGCCAGAAACGACTGGATAATAACATTTTTTATAACCTATCGGTAGAACTTACAAACTTTACTGTCACGAGCCGCCACTGGTATATACAGTGAAACCTCCTATAAGCGGACACTCACGGTTCCGTCGAATTTGTCCGCTTATTGGAGGTGTCCGCTTAAGAGAGGGAACTGCGAAATTTTGATAGATATATATTTATTAACAATTTCCGCTGCTTGAGATTTTCCGATATTAAATTTTTCAGCGATATTTTTTGTGCTGATAGATGTTCCTTGTCCGAAACGTTAACAACTTTCATTTTTCTACATAAATTAAGAAGTTTTTTTACTAGACGCCATTTCAAAGAGATCTATTATTACCCAACTGAACAATAAACACAGCAGTCCCACCGAATAAAATAATGTTGTAAATACGACAAATGTATTTAGTCTCTGCATTAAAACGGAAAGAGGTAATTTTCCGGCTACAGAGTGCATTGTTGCCAACATACTACATAATATTTATGCCCAGGTCGTGCAGCGCTCCGCCCCGTGGTCGGAGGTTCGCGTCCGTTTAAGGGAGGTTTCAGAATTTTTTAGCCAAAAAAAATTGTCGGCGTCCGGTTAATAGAGTGTCCGGTTATAGGAGGGAATTTTACATGTAAGACATAGGCAAAAGCTTGGTTCCAACAAATTTGTCCGCCTAAAGGGAGTGTCCGCTTAGTAGAGGTGTCCGCAAGGAGAGGTTTCACTGTATTGTGTATTCGTGGGGATTTTTACCTCTTTAAAAATGCAACTTTCTTCCAAGCATTTCTTTTCTTCCCAAAATATTTCTGGAATAGGGTTTCCAGTAGCTCTACATTCCATAGTGGCAGTAGTGTTAACAATGTAAATATCTTGTGCGATTAATTCCACGCTTGGTTTATCTAAAACAAATTATATATCTGTTAATCAAGAAGTAAAAAATATTTTAATTAAAAAAAAAAACAAATAACTAGCTTTAAAATTCGTAGTGAATAAAATTTCTCAGGCTTTTTAGTTATTTTCAGTCTTATATATATTATATAGTTTTTCAGTGCTTACCTAAAACAATCAGTTCCAAATTCAATCTTTGCTCGGCAGGGCAACTTTTTGTTGTATGTGATCTGCTACTTCTCCCATAAAGTGTGTAATTACCGGAGTCCAAGATGGTAACATTTTTTATTTCAATACCTGCAATGCCCGTCGTAAGGTTATAATAAACATGATATTTGTTGTTGCTTGCAAGAATTTCATCGTTTAATCCTAGCCTAAAATTTTAATTTTTTAAAGGATTTTTACTTTATACAGGGTGACCGACGGGCAATTGACGCTTTGAGAGGGCTAGTATTCCGCTAGTAGGAGTAGAAAGCCGAATTACCAAGCTAGGGTGGTGCCATCGCATATACTGCTCCTGTGTTCAGTAAGTAACCTGATGCATATTCCCCGAAATATAATTTTACGTTTTACATTCAACATTCAATGGCCCCCAATCATTGTGAGATGTTCTTTCGTAAAAGTATCTAAAATCATGTGTTTACTATCACAGACCCCGCATATAAACAGAACTGAAAAAGGTAACCAAGGAACCTACATTTGATAGTGAAATTATGACTCGTGTTATTGTTGATCTGCAAAAACTTAAAAACCACTTATCCAGCTTATTTTTTACAAGTGATATTTAAGTTTAAATGGCATGTAATGACAATTATTATTGTTTTCTTTTCTAGAATGTTTTATGGTAATCACTTTTTGTAATTATTTTCTTATAAAGTGAACCCAATTGGTAATATTATTAGTAATATTTTTAATGAATCTGTAGTGTAGCAAAAGGAAACTTAATTGAGTCGTAGATATAGCTTATCAGAATACTTGTTGGTGTACTTCGACGACATAATAATTGTTACAAATTATTATGTGAAACATCTTGAGATACTGTAGAAAGTAACTTCTGGGGACAAACAAGATAAAATTACACCAAACCAAGAAAAATGTTTACTTTTTAAGAATTACTTTACCTATTTTGGATATGTGATTTAACAGATTATTAAGCAAATTCGGCGATTTCGCAAATTTTAAACTCAAAAAATTATGGTTTCTTACCATTTTATTTCCGGATATGGATGACTGTCAACTGTAATAGCCCATGTTATAGTTCTTCCAGCATCCACATCTAAGCTGTATAAACCATTACCCTCTTTCATATCAATAAAACAATCATCCAATGCTAAAAATTAAAAAATATTATATTAATTCGGCAATGTAGCAATGCCAAGAAGTTGAAACCATTTTAAAGGAATAAAATTGATTTTAAGCAAAATATTCACACTTACAATGAACATGAATATTAATGTCTGATCTTTCTCTGTGTCCTTGTCCATCTGAAATCAAACAACTGTAAGTTCCACTATCTCTTTCCTGGGCATTTTTGATTACTAATGTATTTATCATGTATTCACCTTCTCGTCTTGTTCTATGCTAAAAATTACATTTACAAATTTAAAATGCATTGTATTTAAAGTGAATTTCTTTTAATTCTAATATATTTTATCATTCTGCTTATATAATTCCTTTCCTATCTTAAATTTTTTATGAACTATTACATGATGACATCACAAATGTTAAAGATTTGTGGTGTATAGCTAGCGGAGCAGTAGGTAGGTATTGTTTACTCATTATGTAAAAGGACCAGTAAAACTGTTAGTCTTACCTCTCCGTTATCATTAGGTGATTCCCAGGAAAAGTTTATAAAATCCGAGGACTCTTTTAAAGAACACCGTATCTTAATATCGTCCCCAACATCAGTGTGATTCTGATTTGCGTCCTCTACTATTGGAGGTTTAAGAAATTCACGAGCAGCTAAAAAAGAGCATTTTAAATGGTTAATTTGCACTTTTTTAGTAATAGGTAAACATGCAAAACTAAATTCTACGTGTGCTTAGTCCATTTCTGACGATGCTGTTTTTGATGGAAATTTTTGAGCAGTTAGACATACAGTTGTGGCAACTGTTTCTATATCGCTGTATTTGTCTTGTTTTGTCAATACCTAATCATGCATTCAAATATTTTCCAGTAAAGCTATTTCTTTCTAAAAGTAAACTCGTAAAGGTATTAAGCTTTATAATTTTATATTACTTAAAAAATTAAATAATGCGTGTATTTCCTTACTTTTAAAAAGAATTTAAATAAATCACAATGTAATATAGCTCCATCAAACCACCAAAACTGGACCCCAACACCAAGCAAAAGCAAGAAAAAAAAAGTTAATTAGTTCATAATCATAGGAAAAAGGAAAAGTTAAATAGTAAAATATTTTAAGCAATAATAAAAGTATTTAATGATTTTTAATTATTATAGAAAATTAAAAAAGAACTAAAAGATTAGCAGCACTATCACCAAAAAAAAAAACTGAAAAAGACACCAAATAAAAAACTTTCCCAACTTTGTTTTACTTACAATTGACCGATAAAAAAATCATAATTTCGTAAGTGGTATCTCCCTTTTCAAAAGAACAAGTATAGCTATTTTGCATACTTAGGTCTGTCACTAGAAATGTGAATCCAGTTTTTGGGTTGAAAGTCAAGTTGTTTTCAATCTGTAAATAATTATATTATTTTATATCTTTCCTAACGAAAATTGAAAAAAATATATAAATCCAAAGTTAATTTTTAACCTGCAGGGCTTAGTTCATTCCAAGATTTATCACAGTTTTTGACTAAGCTTATATCGTATACCAAATAACTTCTAATTATTCTATTCCAAGTGTATAACTTCTTGAAATTGGTATGAGTTAGAGACCCTGTATGTATGACAAATTTTTTTATTTAAAATATGTCATACATACTACGTTAAATCAATTGACATCGGATCAGTAGTTCCCTCAAATTTAAGAATTCATTCAATGGAGGAAAAAATAACAGACTGTGTAAAATGTGACATGAGCTTAGGTTAACTAAAGCTAATCACATAAAAAATTTCCCAGGCTCAGTAAGATGTAACGTAAGTGTTAAACCAATCAGCGACCCAATTAAAGACGCCACATTTAATTAATTACGTCGCTGATTGGCTGGATCTCTACGTTGCGCGTTACGGAAGCATATGTAGTTTTGCATGTGAATGCCTTAAGCCTAAGAGTTTATATTCACCCAACCTTGTATTAAAAAGGTGCATTAACACGTTGTTCAACATTGTGATATTATCTTAATTGCGTACGGTTGGTACATTTATTTCTATGTGTGTTTTTTTCATATTTTCGTTAGGATTATCAGCTAGAAATAAAAGTATTTGGTTGCTGATAGTACCTACGTTCTAGACTCAGTACCCAATCTTGACTCTTATCGTTTGTTTGCGATTTGAAAATGCACTTCACAAATTGGTCTCCTGTTTGTGGTGATTTAATTTTTAATCCCTTATGCGGATCGAAATGTTGAAAAATAATCTGGAAATATGAAGGTTTTGCGAATTAGTTTTTAATTTAATTTATTTATGGTATGATTTTTCGCCACCTTTTAACAGTGGCGTATCCAATATTTCGAAAGGAAGCAGTAAAACTCATAAAATATATTTTGTTTTTTCCTTATTATGTTTTGCCTGTGGACTCTTTATGAATGACTTATGTTTGAAACTTTTACGACTTTTAAAAGATACGAGGTATGATAAATAAATTATAAGACTGTCCCCCGTACTAACGGGTTTTAAATCTCCACGCCTCGGGCGTTCGGAGTTATTCACCTTGATGTGCGTTCTACTACCGCGCGCAATCTTGTTGTCTTTTCTCTACTAATTTGGCTTATGCGTTGATTGAAGCGGATCGTGCATTTGCCGGAAATTAAAACTTTGAAAAAAGTGGGCAACGTATTAATTTAAAGTAAAACTCAAAAAAACGGCTACTGAATGCTAAAAGATGTCTACGGAGAGCAGTGTATGTCTCGTGCAATGATTTTTATGTGGCATAAAAGCTTTCTCGAGGGCCGTGAAGAAGCTAAGGGCGCCCCAGCAGATCAAAAACAGCGATGCTTATTGTTTTTGGGGTGTTATTCTTATTAAATGGGCGCGTGTGGGTCAAACAGTCAACCAACATTTATATTTGATGAAGCATTGATGTAGGTTAGGGACAGTGTAAAGAAAAAACGTCCAGATTTATGGAAGAACAACGCGTGGCTGCCCTACAAGAACCATGCACCGTTTTTAGCCAATAAGAAGATCCCCGACGTTAACCATCCACCATATTCACCAGACTTGGCCCTTTGCGACTTCTACCTGTTTTCGAAAGTAAAGAAATCTTTAAAAAGAACCCGTTTTGAAATATAAGAACACGTCAAGGGAAAAACGGTAAGACTTCTTAACAGCCTCTCTTCTGATGATTTCCAAAATTGCTTCTAACATTGGAAAAAAACGCATGCAAAGCTGCGTCGATATAGAAGGGGACTACATTAATGGGGAACATCATTAAGTTTTATTAGTATTTAAATTAAAGTAGATTTTTTACAACAGTCTTATAATTTTATTGTCAGACCTCGTATTTATTAAAATCTAAAAAATTTAGATTTCCGATATTTCAAAGATAACTTTGCTATGTCTTTCTAGTAACATAAAATAATGATAAAATGTATCAAATATTGAATCAAGACAAACAGTTGGTTGCTACCACCAAATGGCAAATCACTCATTGGCATCTTAATTTAGATGTGGACTTTAAGAAACTATTTATTTATTTAATTTTTTGGTTTAAATTGGGCGTAAGCATCAAAACGTCTATAAGCGTCGTGGGATTAAACCAAAGACCAAAATGAAACAACATTCAATTTTCTCTTTTTAACCATCAAGGGTCAAATATGAAGTATGCATTATCCGTTTTTTTAAAATATTCCGGAGATTGTTACTACTCCTTAATTTAGTAAAAAAAGTTCCGATGAAGATCCGACGTAAAATGCGGAAGTTAGTTATCACAAACATGTAAAGATTTTAAAAATATTAATTGTTGGCTTATAGATTTATGGAAAAACCTGGTTGCCATAAATTTTGGCCCTTTATCAATTGGTGATGAAATTTTTTGCTAAATCAGAAAGGGTGGTTTTTGGGGTGGCTAAAACGCGGGTTTGTTTGTTGGGAACTCTGCATTTTTTTTATGATTTAAGTGGCCTAGAGCAAAGGTTTTCGAGAAAATTTAAGAAAAGAGTTCGCTGAACGCATGTTTGAGAAAAATTTTAAATGAATTAAGTAAAAGGTGTTATTAAAATAGGGTACAATATAAAGGGTGACAACCCACTTTTCAAATTGAAAACAAGAGTTTCAAGTTTTAACCTAACCTGTTCGAATTTCGATCATATGTAGTTTTGGACCCATGTTTAACGCAACTTTGGGGAGTACTATCATCTCTCGGAATATTTTAACTCATTTCGATTACACCCTTATATAAACCGTACTGGTCGGGCAGACAAATTGGAAATATTCAATTATTTGGGTGATTTTGATATAACTTGGCATGCAGTTTAAGGACTCCCTACGAAGTTAGGAAAAAACAGTGATTTGCTCGACGTCGTATTATAGGTAGCGTCGCGACGCCCTAAAGGTGAAGATTGATAGTAACCTACTTTTTGTCAAATATCTCAAAAACGGTAATTTGTAGGACAATTTTGTTTTAAGTTTTATGCAGCCAGTAGATGTATCTATCTACCGCTCTACAACAATCTCGACAAATATTTTGAGATTTTTTATTAAAAATTTTAGAAATGAAATTTTCACCAAAATTTAAATTTGTAATTTTTAAAATTTTTGGATTATTTGGTTCCCTCGAACACAGTTTAGTGGTGATTTTGATCTCGTATAATAATTATTGTATTTTTTGAATTAGCCTATCACAATGTGTTAAATTTATATATTACATTTACACGGAACCACGCAAAAAAATACCAAAATTAGCAATATCGCGTTTTGTAAAAAAAATTAAAAAATTGCTCTTAAGATTAAATAATTTTGGTGTCTAATAAAAAAAATCAAACTTAAGTAATGCTATGTAAAAAAAACATTGGATTTAAGGATCAATTTGACATCTCTTCATTTGTGTGCCTCGGATTTCTATATTTTCTGGGTGATTTTAATCCTCCAAAGGAATTAGTTATATTAAGAAACAAGCTTTCAAAAACTGTATAATTTTACAAAAATCGTGCCGGAGTTTTTATACCAAAGATACTTAAAAATAGCACTTTTTAAAAAATTGTCGAAATTCCCAAAAATACAATATTTACCTTAAATATTGTTTTACAAATGACAATATTATAATGTTTAAAATCATATAGCCATACCAAATTTAAGGAGAACCTTAATTCTCGAAAATGGAACCAAAATTTTTATATTTAATAGGGGTGCCGACTACAAAAACTTTAACTATCAAAATAATAATATGTTTTATGTCTCAAAATGCTTTGAATTTATATAGAACCTTAAAATCTACAAACCATTTAAATAACTGAAGCCCATAACAGGACCCACCCTAGATATTTAGGCGCCCTGGGCGAAAGTAAAGGGATCTAAAGTTACAAAAAATACAAATACCAAATAAATTACTGGCTGTTTTCTGCGGCTTTTGGGGTTTGCAAGTACCTACAAATGTTTTCTATTTAGCTCTGGATCAGCGTGTACCTATATTTATTATACTATATTAGTTCTAGGGTAAAAATATTATAATAAGACAATTTTAGGAATGCTTTATATAGGCAGTAATTTTAAGGCATTATTTGTAAAATGTTGGCATACTTCCCATAATACCTGTAATAAAATTAAAACTAGGTAAGTATTTATGTTCGTGTAAAAAAATATCCAGTAAATTTGAAATTAAACATCGCGGAGGCGTCATCATGTTTCTTCCCAATTTGTTGATCACCTGAGTTACTACTGATATACTTATCGACTACTCTAGAGTATTTTTTCAAGTATCTCATAGTTATATGGCTCCAAATTATTAGAAATCTGATGGCTTGAAATAAATGTGTCAAAAACAATGCAATCTTTTTGGTGCATTTGTAAAGAAGAAAATCAGAATCTTTTAATAAAATTTCGCAACAAAACTTATTTAGGTTTCTTGGTAAGTTGCATTTTTTTATATAATTACTGGTATTTTAAAAATTGCGCTTGCGGAGTTTATTATTTCATAAATATCTAAGTTAATAAGTATTTCTTTTCTATTTTCTATGATCTTTTTGAGATTTTGATAAGAAAAGTGCATGAAAAATACAAGAGGTACATGGTAGTATGGGGAGGGGACTTTAATATAAATTTTTTAAGGGAAACTGAAACTCTGAAAAGAGATTAATGTAAAAAAAGGGACACAATCCTAGGGCTCTTGACCTCATATAATTATGAGCAGACAATATTTGAAGTAACAGACCAAATAAAAACAAACGATCATGTATTGACAATATATTCATTAATTCTCAAGAATATACAAATAATGAAGTGGTAGTAAAGGCGTTAAGTGATCATCATGCACAAAGGCTGACAGTAAAATTCCAAAATATAAAACAAAACACAGAACAACATGTTTTTTCTGGGCGAATATTTTCTAAAAATACAATTATTCAGTTTAAGCAAGAAATTCAGGGGTGTGCATGGAGTGGGGTGTTTACGGCGACAAGCGCGGGGTCGGCATATACAGCTTTTGATGGTATGCTCAGTCAATACTTCAACTTATTATTTCCTATAAAAATATCAAAACAAAGGAATGTTATATCAAAATCAAAACGTCAACAGAAAATAAAAGAAAACTGTATGAACAATATTTTAATGGACAGAAATCGAAGCAATTTTATAATAAATACTCAAATATCCTAAAAAAAGTAATAAAAGAAGCAAAAAAACTAAATAATCAAAACTTCATAAAAAGGGCAGAAAATAAAACTAAAGCAACATGGAAAGTAATAAACAAAATAACAAAAAAACATGAAAAAAAAACATACACTTTTTGACATCACTGAACAGACAGACAAAGTACAGTTTCTAAACTCAGTAAAATACTTTTTCTTGAATATCTGCCCTAATATAAATCAAGAAAACATAGATAACACACTAAAAAATGTCACATCTGTCAATGATTCTGTATCTTTTGAACCAGTAACTGAAGCAGAAATAAAATCAATTATTTAACATCTTAAAAACAAAAATTCTGTAGGAAAAGATGAAATTCCAGTTAAAATTCTAAAAGAAGCAGTAGAATATCTAGCACCACCATTAGTACATATAATTAATCTTTGTTTAAAAGAAGGTCATTTTCCCTCAGAATTAAAATTTGCTATTGTCGAACTAATCTACAAAAAAGGAGACAAAAAAGATCTTCAGAATTACAGACCTATATCTTTGCTGTCGAATATTAGTAAAATATTTGAAAAAGTGATTCACACAAGGCTTAACAAGTTCCTAGAGCAACAGAGGGTCCTGTCAAATAAACAAAACGGGTTTAGAAAGGGACAAAATACAATAAGAGCAGTATATCAGGCTATTGACAAAATCCTTGAATCTTTAAACAAGAAACAAATCACTGTGGCTGCTTGCCTAGACCTTTCAAAAGCGTTCGATAGCGTTAATAAAAAAACTGGAACTATTGGGGGCGAGAGAAAATGAACTAAAACTTTTTATTTCATATTTGACAGGCAGACAACAATGTGTTGAGGAACTAGATGACTGTGGAGTGAAATTCAAATCAATTTACTCCAAAATATCAAAAGGAGTTCCACAGGGTTCGGTTCTGGGACCTTTACTCTATATCCTGTACACAAACGAAATTGAAAACATAATAAAAAATGAGGTTGTAATGTTTGCGGACGATACAATAATTATCTGTAGCAACAAAACAGAAGAGCAAGTAAAAAAGAAGTTGCAAAAAGTATAACACTCGAAGATTGGTATAAAGACAATAATTTACTCCTAAATGTCAAAAAGACCCAACTAATACAATTAAACCAAAACAAGGAAATTTGTGTGTAGGGTATGGAGATGAGGACCTAGAGGCACTGGATTCTGTGGAATATCTGGGTATGGTGCTGGATAAAAAGCTAAACTGGACAGCACATATTGGAAGACTCTGTATATCATTGAGCAGATATGTGTATGCTCTCAGAATGCTGAGAGAAAATGTTGGCTCCGGTGTGTCGCTTTCATCTTACCATGGGAAACTCAAGTGATAGTGAAAGAATTTTAAAACTACAAAAAAAATGCCTAAGAGTAATATTTAAACTAAAAAACAGGGATAGTTGTTAGCGATACTTTATTAATAATAATATGCACACTATTTACAATCTATACATCTGGGAAAGTGTATTATTTATTCTTAAAAATCAAGATCTATTTGAAAATTCAAAAATAAGTAATAAATACTCAACAAGAAATAAATAAAACCTTACATCCGATATTGCACGCTTTAGTGTCATCCAGAGAAGTGTCAAATACAGTATCTTAAAAATCTGGAATAGACTACCTGTTGCATTTAGAAACCTACCCCAAAAGCTAATAGAAACAAAACCCAAAAAGTTCTTAAACAAGAGAGCATATTATACCGTTAACGAATATTTTGAAGATCCAGAGGTAAAGTTATTGGGATAGGGATTTCATGTACTTTTCTGAGGTTTCAGTCTTAAATTTTAGGCAAATTTTAAATCTTCGTCTTTTTAATGGAAATGTACTATGATAGTGTTTTTACATGTAAATGTTTTTATTTTTAATGTTTGTAGATGATTGAAGAAACATTTTGTGGATATTATTTTAAACTGTTGTGTATACCATAACTATCGAAGAGGTAAAAAACCATCTTAACAGCATAAAATCGCACGCCACTGGTTCCGATTCAATAAACTTGGAGATGATTCTAATGTGCTGTCCGAAAATTCTTCCGTATATAACAAATATAATAAACTCGTGCATATTAGAAAATACATTTCCTTCGGAATGGAAAGTGGCCAAAGTGAAACCTTTGCCTAAAAAGAGCAGCGCAGAAGAATACAATGATTTACGTCCTATCAGCATCCTTCCCTGTCTCTCTAAAATCCTTGAAAAAGAAATGGATAAGCAGATACGAGAACACTTGAACAGGTATCAAATTCTACCACCACAACAATCGGGATTCAGACCAGGTTTCAGTTGCACAACAGCGCTAGCAAATGTGACAGATGACATATTTCGAGAGACTGGCAGTGGCAAAACTACAGCACTTATCCTATTAGATTACTCAAAGGCATTTGACACTGTGAGTCATCAACTATTTTTGGCCATACTAAATTTTATAGGCTTCTCGGCAGAGTCAGTTGGTTTTATGCAAAGCTATTTGGAAGACAGGTCACAATTTGTAGAAACATCGCAGGGACAATCAGAAAGAAACCAAATAAAACGGGGAATTCCTCAAGGTGCCATTCTAGCCCCTCTTATATTTTCCATATATATATGTCATCTGTCATCATGCTTACAAAACTGCAATGACCACCAATATGCAGACGATAACCAACTATCCTTCTCCTTCGATCCAAACAATTGGCAAGAAGCAAAAATTAAAATAGAAGAAGACCTGCAACGATTGGTCACATTTTCTGAGAAACATGGTCTTAAAATTAAACCCGAAAAATCAGTTGTTCTCTTTTTCGGCAAAGAAAAAAAAAACATAAAAAATACGATTAACTTAACAATATCTGGGAGTCAACTTGCTACCTCTGAATGTGCTAGAAACTTGGGCTTAATGTTAGACAGTGATCTTAGGTTCCGACAGCATGTCAACAACAGTTTAAAAAAAGCCTACATGTCACTGAAACTTCTTTATCCACATCGCCATCTGTTAACAACAAAACAAAAATTGCAGCTAACAGACACTCTTGTTTTAAGCCACTTTAATTTCGCAGACGTAGTATATGGACCATGTATAGACCAAAATGATCAAAGAAGAATTCAGAAAGTACAAAAATCCTGTCTTCGATTTGTTTACGGTATCAGAAAATTTATGCCTATCTCACACAAGCTTAAGGACGCAAAATGGCTTGATATGAAACAAAGAAGAAGGCTTCACCTACTGGTTTTCTTTCACAAAATCATTACTACTAAAACGCCTCAATATCTATATAATAGAATAAAGTACAGGACTGATGTGCACAACCTAAATCTAAGATTTAGGGGATTGATAACCCCACCACAACATCATACCTCAATTTATAAGAGAAGCTTTACTTATAACGTATATAGCCTTTACAACGGACTTGTGCCAGAATTTAAAACCCTTCCAATTTCCAGTTTTAAAAAAAAATTAAAAAATAACATTTTGGGGGAAAGTTAGAAAGAAAAAACATTAAATAATAAACTATTTTTTCACTTAAATTAAAAAAAAAGAACTTGCACTTACTCCCCATCCTTCTATTTTTGTTACCTATTTGTCATTTGTATAATATGTGATCAGCTACTATTCTCTATTATGTGATCTGCGAACCTGATTTAAAATTAAAAAGACTGTGATATCTAATTTCTTTTTGTTTATTTATTTCCGTAAAAACATACTGTAGGGGCTGGACTTAGATCAATTTAATTGCCTTCCAGTCCTTTTTTGCAATTTATTTAAATAATTTTTCTATTGTTAAGTATAGTGGATTGTAAACCGTTTAATTGCAAATAAATGTATTATTATTATTATTATTATTATTATTATATTTTAATAATTTAAAAATTAAAACAAAATATTTTTATTTTGTTTAAGACAAAATATTTTTTTAAAATATGATTTTACATTTTTGACGAGATTTACGCCCAAATGGGTATACAATGTAAAATGCATTTGTAAAAAATCAAATAAATAAATTCTATTCTATTCTATTCTATTAACTCCATACTTGGGGGAAGCTTGATAGTATGATCGACAGCTACTCAAGCGGGGGATCCCACCCACAAGCCAGGAGTTAATTGGTCATTGCTGAAAATGGAGTGGATTACACATGTAATCCACCCGCCTAATGATACACGACCGTTCTTAGATATCTTAAATAAGAGAGGTCCCTAAGATTTCTTTTACGAAATGGCCATCTGCAGTCAAGACTGGATCGAGCGTGTGCCAACTTATACTCCGCAACTAAATAATATTTGTACATTTTTTAGAATTGAATTGCTTACCTCAAAAAACTCGGCGCCTCCTAACTCTACCTTGATTTCGGGTGACGTAGGTCGACAAGGGATAGTGACATATTCGTTTTGAGTGCCAATTATGGAATCCGTAGCTTCTTCTTCGTCTAATACCGATAGATGATCGGGATCTGGAGAAACCCAAAGGAAATTAACATAGGTAGCTTTAGATACCATGTATATACATACAGGTACTCAATTCGTTATTGGTTTAATCTATCTTTAGGAAATGTTTATCTGTAACTACTAACCAGCTAGGAGATGTTTGACTTATTTTTTATCAAAGATAATAGAATATTTAAGACAATTTCTAATCTAATTTTATTTAATTTAATATACTACTTTTTACTCCTTACCATTGACATACAAATAAATATCTGCCATTCCATCAAGACTAAAGTCGCTATTTTCTTCGTAAACACAAGTGAAATAACCCACGTAAGGATAAGACATATTTTTGATGTGTAGAACTGTCCCGTATTTGTACATTGAGTTGTCGAAACTGTAAAACTCGGAAACTTGGAATGTGGTCCATGTGGATTTTTCTGGATGTATGGGAGGATCCTAAAAAAATTATTGCGAATAGTTACCCCAACTTTTTTTTATAAGGGGTTTACACCTCCTTAACTGCGTTTAGATCGCCGTGTAAGCGCACCTCATAGTAATCTAAATCCGAGTGTGGGCGTCCATATTCTGATCAAATTCGAATGCGAATTTTCTCTACATAAAATAACTGTTTAGTTTTCTAGTTGTGACCAACGTTGTGACTTCGTGTTTAAAAACTTTACAAAATTAGCTATCCAATGACAGGAAGCACCAACCAGTTACGTATACAAGGAAAAAGTTTCGGGGTGGGTCCGAGACAGTTTTGGGGAGACCCGAGAAATATGAGAAAATATATTTTAAAAACTCAGTATTTATTATATAACATAAACTACTACCAATCTCATTTAGAAATTATTTTTTTTTTAACTTGAATTAAATAACCTACTCAAAAATTGAAGTGAAGCATCTGAATTTTTGGGCTATTTTCGGAACCAAATTATTTCGGAACGAATAGTCGCTTCACGCTTAATGACCTCCTTTTTCTAAAAAAATTGCAATTTGAACAGGTGATTTGACAGGAGTTAAATGCAGGTCTAACAAAATCTATTTCTAAAGATTCACAAAGGTTTTTGGAAAAAAATCGTACCTACGCCAATGGTGATTATTTAATAAAAATAAAAAAAACCTTTCGACAAAAGAAAGCAAATATTACAAAAACATGGTTAGTGAAACCAAAAAAATTAAATTTCACTTTGCACGCCACTGGTGCTGACACCTGAACGTTTTAAAGCTCACAGCGAATGTGGAGTCAAAAACATCCAATTGTACTCTCATACCCCAAAATTTTGTTATCCTAAGTCATGATAGGTACAAACGTCAAACGAAAAACTCTGAAAATGCAACTTTTGGGAAAAAAATTAATATCTCGAAAATAATATATAGATATAGAAAATGTGAGAATTGACTTTTTTCGTCTGCATTGACTACCAAAAGGGAGACACTCATACTTTCTCAATTTTGTTACACCTGCATTTAACTCCTTCTGTCAAATTACCTGTTCAAATTTCAAATTTTTTAGTCTAGAGTCTGCAAAAAAATTTCTCAAAATCGCATCATTGGTTCCGAAATTATTACGTTCCGAAAATTGCCCAAAAATTCGGGTGCGTCATTTCAATTTCTGAGTAGTTTATATTGGCACTAAATACGGAGATAAAAAACCTTTAGCTACAAAATATTTATGATATATCAATTTATGTCAACATTATCTCGTTTCGAAAATTGCCCAAAAATTCGGGTGCGTCATTTCAATTTTTGAGTAGTTTATATTGGCACATAAATACGGAGATAAAAACCTTTAGCTACAAAATATTCATAAAATATCAATTTATGTCAACATTGTCTATTAGAATTTTTTGAAAATTTGTTTGGTGCTCTTTTAAGCCATTACGTAGCTTATGGTTAATAAATAGAAACCTATCGCAGTTTTGTTTTAAAAATAATTGGGTATCCAATATTAGGCGGTTTTCCAATATTAGGCGACTTTCTCTATAAATATGTTTCTTACCCCAATTTTTAATTTAGGAGTTATCCATTTCACAGGTTTGTCTCCTTGACAGGTTGCGTTAAAATTTTCTCCAGCTTTGATCGTTGTTTCCTGAGATTCATCTCCATGAATAGAAATCTTTGGTTTGATTGCGTTTACTAAAACAAAAAAAAATTAAAATTAACATGGCTGGAATTCCAACTGTGCATGAATTATTAAATGGGTGAGAAGGAGTACTTTCTCAAAATCGAATGAGAGTCGAACTGCGCATGGGTTCTCACTGATGATTACCACATCTCTATTATTGGTCCTGACATGGACTAATTCACACAATTTTTTTTATCTCAAGAAATTTTTTTTTCAAAAATATTATTTTTGTTGAAGCAAGTAGACTTGACCAGTTTTGAAACAATATTTTATTTTTCTTGATATCTAGACTTAAAAGAAAACGCAGTGATTCAAAACAAAAAGCTGTTGTTCAGATCAAGTGCTTGAGTGTTCTTTAATATATTGACAAAAGCAAAGAATTACTCATACCAAAAAATAATAATATACCGACTGATTTTCTTGATACAACAAACAACAATTATTCAAAACAAAACAAAACATTATTCATTTTCTGAAATAGAGGGATACGTTTCTTTTAGTCCCTCTCCCTTAATTGCATTCCTGATATTTCCTATACTTATTTTCATGGTAATTTTTTAACTTACAATAGCCTGATTGAGAAACTGGTCCACGATTAGGTCTCATTAATTTTATGAAACGGTTATTAGAATCAATGCTAAAACTATTTCTAAGTGATGGTGGTTACATCAATTGTAATTTTCTGATTTAATTTCACTATACATAAAACGCAAATAAAAGTTATAAATAATTAAAAGAACTGGTTTCAAAATTTTTCATCTCGCAAAATGACGTATTGATTATTAATTTTGCAGTCATTGCTAAATGACTCACTCACCTCGATTGTAAAGGTAAGTCAACAATGAGATCTTAAATTTTTGTATGTATTTATGGTAAATTAATCAAGATCGTGTTAGGTGATTTCCTTTCAAACATTGCGACTGCTCATAATTAAAAGAAAGTAGCTGACATTTTTGGAAAATTCAAATTTACCGTATTATTACGTATATTTTGGTATAAAATTTTTTAAAATCTATTAAGAAATACCGAAGATAAGATAAGATTTATTAAAAACTTTAATTGATTTTTTGCCGATTGGATTAATTGGCAAGTAGTGGCCACTTAAATTTTTTAAGATCTGAGTTTCTTAAGATCTGATCATAAATTCCATCAAATATAGAAATGAAGACATCCAACTTAAAATAAGCTAGGATATATTCAAAAGTTGTTTAATTTAAACTATATAATCATAAGAAACCAAAAAATATCTAAGTGGATGATTTTCTTATTTAAGAATCGAAATCAGATCTACCTCAGATCAAATATTTGTTATGAGGTAAATTCTAGAAATATAGTATTTACGTAGATTTTAAACAATCTTTTGACAGCGTAAATCGGACGAAAATGATGAAGGATTTAGCAACTTTGGGAATCCCTTCAAAATGGTTTCGGAACAAAATAGCGATGTACAAAATAGCGGGTATTAAAATAGCGGCATCGAAATAGCGACAATCAAAATTGCGATGTAATTAAAAAGCGACTATCAAAATAGCGATGTAACAAAATAGCGATTGTTACATAACAACAATGTAACAAAATAGCTACTATCAAAATAGCGACTATCAAAACAGCAATGTAACAAAAAGGAGATATTCCGGTTCGATTCGGTTTGGATTGGGTTGATTCGGCTCGGTTTGGTTTAATGCGATTCTGATATATAGTTCGATTACGGGCGTTTCTTTCTAACATGTTTAAAAAAAAACTTCCCTGACTTCTTTCCTAAAATCCTTGAGGGTGCAAATCCAAGCCGAACCAAACCAAACCAAACTGCTTTGAACCGACCCGAATTCGGTTCGGTTCAGTTCGGTTCGCTTTGGTTCGGTTCCGATTTACACCTTCTAGGATCCAGGGAAGTTTTCTTTTTTTTATATATGCCGGTACCTATAGCCAAAATAACGCAGTCAAATTAGCGCAGATTCGGTTCGGTTTGGTTTGATTCGGTATTTTGGTTGTCGCTATTTTGATAAATCGTTATTTTGGATGTCGCTATTTTGATACATCGCCAGTGGCGGATCCAGGATTTCTAGATGGATGTGAGGTGTGAAATTCAGTATGTGAAGGAAGTATATGGCGCCGCAGGCGAAATTTTTTTGAAAATGAAGTAGAATTTGTGACAAATTTTAAATAAGTGATGCTGCTAAACTAAAAAATAAGTTATATATATGGGTTGGGGGGGTTGGGCCCCTCTGGCCCCTCTGGCCCCTCTCCCCCCCCCCTGGGTACGCCACTGTACATCGCTATTTTGATATGTCGCGGTTTTGTTACAAACGTTATTTTGATACATCGCTATTTTGATGGTCTTTCATTACATCGCTGTTGTAAAAGTCGCTATTTCCGTACTCGCCATTTCGTACGTTGCTATTTTGTACATCGATATTTTGTTCCGGAGCCCTTCAAAATACATTAAGCTTATAACGCTTCTATTCAGGGTTCAAAAGCTGTAGCCAGACAAATAACCAGTTCTCATTTTGTGTAACTTGAGGAGTAATCCATAAGGTGTTCGGAGATATGAATAGCACCAGCGTAACCCCTGGGTCTGTCTAAGAGGCGACTAAAGAGGCCTTGACCCCATGGGTAAATGAGTAGCCCAGTAAAGGACCAGTTTTGATCAGTATGTTAGCATAAAAACAAATTAAAACTGGTAACCTTTCGGATCACACATTGACTTCTATACCCTACGGGTAGACCCGGCATGGGCCTAAATTGCCATTATATCAAGCTTTTATCGCAATTGACCAAATATAAGTAAGAATTTAATGATCAAGACAGGGATAAAAATAGAATTTCGGTTTGGTAAGTCCGGACGCATGCAATATAGCAAAAATATTTCTATTGATTTGTCTTGGATAAAAAAGTCAGTGGCGGCGAAAAATAAAAATTGTGTGTGAGTGCCACTAGCATTTTTATCAACGATTTTTGCATATTAAATAATTCATGAATACTTACTAAACTTTAAATCTATCTGTCTGTGTGTTTACAAAATTTTCTTCACTAAAAAAAAAAGAGTAAAAAGAATTTGTTAGCATGCTAAGTGCAGTGGATGTAATAAAATTATTGTTTTCATCGTCGAAAGAACACCACACCCATTTACACAGGCCTTATGTTTTTTGGCTCGGTGGAATTGGCTATAATTTTAGTATGTTATAGTGGGATATGTAGCTAAAAAAATTTAAGTAAAGTTAAGTATTTCTATGTACAGTTTTTGAGATATAAACGATCAAAGTTCGTTAAATGGTCGTTTTTGGGTATGTTGTAATAATAATAACTCTTACATCTTGATCAAAAAAAAACAATTGACCATAAAAATGACTTAGAGTAAAGGTCTATGGACAAAGTCACTTATGATGTCATTCTTGTCAATTTATTAAATAATATAGGGGGATAGTCAAAAAAACATTTTTTTATATCTGCACTATTACCAAATTTTTATTATTACCAGCAATTTTTATTTTGGCACGGATTAATAATTTTATATAATATTTAAAGAAAAAAAAATATTTTTTTTTTAACTGCCCCGACTTTTATAGATATGAATTTTTTTATTGCAGGTATTTTTTCTTACTAAATAAAATTGACTTTAGCTGTTCTAAGCTATTTTCCGTATGACAAAAATTAATTTGTTAAATATTTTGTAATAAAATACAGCTCAAGGAATATTTGTATTATATAAAAAAAATACTATAGCTTTTGGTTGAGTCAAAGAGTCTTTTCAAAAAAATGTTTTTTTATTTTTTTTTGCCCTTTTATAGTTTTAATTTATTTTTGGAAAACGGCTAGGTGAATTTTAATTAAACTTAACCTGCTAATTTTTGTAACTTAGCGCCACATAAGGAAAAAAATGTGTTTTTTTCTCTGTCTAGTTTTAAAGATATTAATTTTTGTAGCTCTAACTATTCTTATATTTACAGGACGGCGACAAAAAAAAGGTATTTACAGTTCAATTTTTGCTGTACGTACCGAAACTCTAAACAAATAAGAGCCAAAACAGTAGAAAAATAAAATATATACAGGGCGTCTCAAAAAATAGGTTTATTTGATGCATGAGTTTTATTAGTGCTAATGTAGTACTTTTTTTTACTTAACTAGAAAATGTCAATAGTACGTAACTTATTGTTAAGCACCAGTTATGGGTGTCATTCTCGGTAATTCCCAAAGCCCTCGTAGACCAGCGTATCCTAGGATACTACAAGTAGCGTGTCGTGGATAAAAGGGCAGGGGGGGGGCGATAGGTATGGAAGTCAAATAAATTACAAACCTTTTTAAAATAATAACACTATTAATTCTATTTCGAACCGAACCGATCCGAACCGAACCGATCCGAACCGAACCGACCCCCTGGCCCCCTATACGACACGCCACTGGATACTACTGTATATGTAAAAGTGGAGCAAGGGCAGTAGGATGCTGCTCTCATATTTGCAGTGTACTATGGTACCTAGGATACGCTCGTCATCAGGGGTATATAATGTACTCCAGGCAAAGTTTGCTTCAAAATGGATGCCGCAAATAGATCACATAATATTAATCAATAAACATATAAATAGAAATTATGAAGGTTATAGTACATGTTTAAGATAATTTTAATTTAAGTTAATTTGTTTAGTTACTTGTTAGCATTATTAGTATTAAAACAGTACAATAAAACAAGCTTTTTTCTTGAGACATATTTTATTTTTCTACTGTTTTGGCTCTTAGTTGTTAAGAGTTGTACGTACAGCAAAAAGTGGACGTTAAATATCTTTTTTTTTGTCGCCGTCCTGTAAATATAAGATAGTTACAGCTACAAAAATTAATATCTTCAAAACTAGACATAGAAAAAAAACACTTTTATTCCTAGTGTGACGCTTTTACAGTTACAAAAATAGGTGAAGTTTAATTAAAATTCACCGAGCCGTTTTCCAAAAATAAATTAAAAATTATATAAGGGCAAAAAAAAATTAAAATGTTTTTTTTTGAACAGACCCTTTGACTCCACCAAAAGCTATAGTATTTTTTTTATATAATAAAAACATTCTTTGAGCTGTATCTTATTACAAAATATTTAACAAATTGATTTTTGTCATACTGAAAATAGCTTGAAACAGCTAAAGTCAATTTTATTTAGTAAGAAAAAATACCTGCAATAAAAAAAATAATATCTAAAAAAGTGGGGGCAGTCAAAAAACAAAAATATTTTTTTTCTTTAAATATTATATAAAACTGTTAACCTGTGCCAAAATAAAAAGCGTCAGTTATAAAATTCGGTAATAGTGCAGATATAAAAAATGTTTTTTTGACTATCCCCCCTATATTATTTAATAAATTGACAATAATATACGGTATTAATTAAATTGATAAGAATGACATCATAAGTGACTTTGTCCTTAGACATTTACTAAGTCATTTTTATGGCCAAATCGGTCAAGATGTAAGAGTTATTAGTATTAGAAAATACACAAAAACGACCATTTAACGAACTTTGACCGCTTATATCTCAAAAACTGTACATAGAAAAACTTAACTTTACTTACATTTTTTTTTAGTTACATATCCTACTATACCATATTAAAATTAAAGCCAATTCCACGGAGCCAAAAATTTTCCATAAGGCCTGTGTAAACGGGTGTGGTGTTCTTTACAAATGTACCTTGTACAAGTGTCTCCTTCAACTCTTCTCTTCTTGGGTGGACTACAAGTTATGCTGGAGTCAGAAATTTCGGAACTAAAAATGTTGAATGTTGTTATGTCAAAATTTCCTAAAGTATTATTTAGTTGATAGCAAGTAATAGATAAACTAAAAATTTAAAAATTTATATCATTTACAAAAATCCTCAAAATATTAAGCTTTGAAACTCGAATAGTATTATAGCTACTTCATATTGGTCTAAAAAATTAGACGATGTTTTAAACACTTCAGCAACCCAAAGAACCTATTAAAATGTTATGAGTTTTTACTCCGAGGTTTATAAGATCATGTACTTTTATCTAACATTTTGACTGACCTATTTAAAAAAAAGCTTTAGCCTATGTTTTGCTTAAAACGAAAAAATATATATTTACAGAACCACAGCGTAATAGATAATAATGATAAAAAAAACTTTCCTGCTTACCTCTCACTTCGAAAAACATTGTCGACTAATTTCGGAAGACTTCCCTGTTTTAACCTCTTCTTTCCATCTTTTCCTAAGCTAAAGGCACTATCTTCAAAATGATCAGAACATAGAGTTGCATATCTAGGTAGTTGATATTGAATTCCCCGCAGGGCAATCCATACATTTTTTTTGGTCATTGTTCTTTGGAAATCTGAGAAAAGTTTTGACGAAATTAAAGACCATTTGTATAACAGTAAAATCAAAATTTGTTAAACTTAGATTAAAGTTTATATAATAACACACACTACTAAATAACGGGACTTATGAACAAATTATTAAAAAATAATCTTTGTGATTGCGGGAAAGTGAAACTTTCTGAATTAAAATGAGTGAGGGTAAAATCGTATAAAAAACTATCTATCGTAACGCTACTGAACTTTGTCGATTTTGACCAAAAACTATACGTCAAGACGACTTACTCATGAAATGTTGTTTCCTCATCGATTTTTCTTGTTTTTTTGCACAAACAACAATTTCTTACCATAATTGAACCAAATTAGTTACTAATAAACTTGTTTTTAAAAGCTTTTAGAACTTTTTGTGAAAAATCACGCACAAAAATCAAAAAAAATTCCATTACGTACATTATCAACCTTGCACATCACAAAACATCAATTTTTCCTGTCAAAAACGACAGCAGGTTGAATCACTCAAAATACGGCAGGTAGATTAAAATTAGCAAGCTGCTTTTCTTTCGCAGTTATGCTGCCAATGTGAAAGAGATAAAAGTACCCATATATTATCTAGGGTGGTATTAGTATGTAAGAATCAGTCTATTTTTGTCAGTTTCATAAGTTTAATAGTTTCTGTCTAGTTTTTTATTGTATAAGAAATACCTGGACATAGCAACCAAATTAGATAGAGTCAATAAAAAATGCCTTGTCTTTCCGTCTCTAAAGGCCCTTTCAGGGCCTTTATACAGCTCAATGGGATCACACCAGATTACAGGGCCGTCGCTAAACTAGTGGCCGCCTGAAGCAAGATGGAGAAAATTCCGCCCCCCTGCCTTTCTCGTCGCCAATGAAAGTTTTTTGTGTTATTCCTATACATAACTGTTGTCAGCGGGTGCCAAAATGTCATTTGCACCAAAAACAAAGTAATAATAGATTGTAAAAATAATGATATTAGCAAAAAAAAGTAAAAAATATATTTTTTAATCCTGTTTTTAATACTTCCCCTCCTTTTTTTCAATATTAGCGGGGCTCAAAATTGGTAATATCTAACTAATTTGGTAAAAAATAAATGAATCCATGACGGATCTGATACCTTTCTAGCCCATTCGCACACTCCACGGTATATACTACTACTATGTCGGTTTAGAACGTTTTTCTACGTTGTCCGACGTCTATTCTCCACCTCCTTCGATCCTGACAATCAACTTCTGTTGATTTTTTTGACTCATTGATCTTTGGATTGACTGTTGCCAATTCTAGTTTAGGACGCCCTCTTTTTCTGCGCCCTATTGGTTGCCATTCTAGGACTTGCTTTGGTAATCTTTCGTCCTTCATCCGTTGTACATGGCCGTACTATATTAGTTGCCTTTTAGTGATGTCATCCGTTATGCTTCCCTCGATTCCTATTCTTTCTTTTATGATGTCATTTCTTATGTGATCTATTCTAGATATTCTCATTGATCTTCTTATTGCATCCATTTCGACACTCTCCATTTTTGTTTTGTATTTTTCTGTTACGCGACAAGTCTCTATTCCATACAACAGCGTGCTTTTCACAATTGTTTCATATATGTTAAATTTGACATTCCTTTTTATTTCTCTGCTCCATAAAATACTGTTAAGATGTCCAATAACCTTTTTTGTTTTTACTATTCTTTTTTCCAGTTCTTTACAAACTGTTCCTGTCTTATTAAATGTGACACCCAAGTATACGTACTCATTGCATGGAGATATTGTTTGTCCATTGTCTAGTTCTAACTCACTGGATTCGTTTCCAACACATAAGTACTGTGTCTTGTCCACGTTCCCTCTTAATCCCCACTTTTGGTATTCTTCCATTAACTTTCTCATCATATACTCCATGTCTTCTTTATCATTAGCTACAATTACTTGGTCGTCAGCAAACTGTAGTGTGTATATGGTAAATCGGTCGTTAAGTTGTATTCCCATGCCGTGCACTTTACGTTTCCAGTTTTTTAGAGCTACTGCTATATATATTTTTAAAAGAGTTGGTCTTAAGCCTTTTGTTACCACGAAGTCTATTTCTAATTTTAACTTTAGATTTTGACCCTTTGTATAGTTCTTTTATCGCTTTTATATATGTATGATTGATATTAGTTTGCTCTAGCACTGTCCATAATTTCTCTACTGGAACGGTATCATATGCTTTTTGTAGGTCCACAAAGGTAACATGAGTCTCTATATTTCTGGCGCTCCTTTTCTCAGTTACTTGTTTAAGACAAAAAACTTTATCACTACAAGATCTGCCTGCACGAAACCCACTTTGCTCTTCTTCTTCTTGTTCATGAAAATCATTCTCTATTAGATCTCTAAGAATCCTACCGTACAATCTACTTAGAGTACTGGTTAATGAAATTCCTCTGTAATTGTTGCAATCCAGCTTGTTTCCTTTTTTATGTTTTGAGGATATGAATGCAATTTTCCAATTATTAGGTACTGGATGTCCGTTTATGCATTGATTGATAATATATGTGAGATTTTCGAGTGGTTTCTCTAATCCAGATTTGAGCATTTCAGCATATATTTCCCCAGGTCCGCTAGCTTTTCCGGATTTAAGCTTTTTAATACTATTCTTTATCATTTCTTTTACGATGATTACTTCCTCTCTATGTACTTCTATATCTCTCCTCGGAGAGGCTACCAGATATTCGGGTCTCGTCTCCTGCAGCAGTCCCTTGTAGTGTTCTGTCCATTGTTCTGGTTTGATGATCTGGATGTTTACTTTTTCTTTTGTTGGGTTTTTTACTGTAGAAATGAATTTCCATACTTCGGAACTCTGCTTACCTCCTACGTGTGTATTTATATCGTGGCATTTGCGCTCGAACATTTCATTATTTTCTGTACGTATCAAATTTCTTAGCTGTCTTCTATCAACCTTAAAAATAGTTCTTTGTAAATATCTCAGAAATAAAAGCTATTACGAAGTTTTTGGTTATGGCACACATTATTGAAAAAAATGTGTTCTACTATACTCCGAAAACCGCATATTGATGCGATGCTCTGGTAAAAAGTTAGCGTATTTTCAATTTTTAAACTTATTAGCATTAATAGATCTTGACTTTTCATGGAAATCTTATGAAAGTGGGTTTAGCGGTTTAGAAGCTATCGTGTTACGGACATTTTTTTCAAGGTTAAAAATCTACAATCTTTTTATCTAGGTAATAGAAAAGAAATCACAAAAATTTCTTTATTTCTTTTCGAGATATTAAGCCTCAAAATAAGTTTTAGAATCAAAACATATGCATAGAATGGGAATCTACAGAGATGAGCCCATATGCAGACTTTGTGACGAGGACGACGAAACAGCCGCTGACATTTGACTGCCCAGCACTGACCTTCTGCAGAACAAAAATCCTCCTGGCGGAAAACCCTACCAGAGAGGCAGACTGTCAGAGAAACCTAGTAAAGGGGCTGATGCTCTTAGCGAGGTCGTCAAGCCTTCTAAACTAGGGAAAACCACCTAGCAGGAGATACAAAAGCTAAATAGCTGCAGTGTCAGGGACTCCCAAAACCTATGCTTGCTGGCGGAACTAATATCAATCAATCAATCAATTTTGGAGGGCACCGCAAGGCGGCTGCTTAAAAAAAATCGGTCGGCTGCCCCCACAATAGGCCGCCTGGAGCGGCTGCACCTCCGCTCCACCCCAGTGGCGTAGCGTGGGGGGGGGTTGTCGCCCCCCCCCCGCCCCGAGGGTACTGGCGCCCCATGGGTGGCCGAAGCGCCCTCAGCTTTATTAAGTCGGGCCGGCAACGGCCAATTGAGTGGGCGCGAAAGGAAAGTACATGTACAAGACATGTTAACCTTTTTTTTTTCTTTGGTCCCAAGATTTTTGAGAGGCGCCCTTTTTAGCTGTCGGCCCCTCCCCCCGCTCCTTCAGGCACGCTACGCCGCTGCTCCACCCATTACAACGGTCCTGCATCTTATGGTAAAGGGGATGGGTTAATCGGGTGATTCCCTGAATACAATTTTTTCCAAGTTCACTTTGGGCCAGGAAGAGTGTTATGGCATCTTGAGCTATAACTTTATATTTTATTTTCTGGTATAAAAAGGTGGAGTTCACTATAAAGCAGAACTCAATAATGAGGTCATTTGTAAAGTTTAACTCTAGGGTGGGGTCGCTAATTTATTGTGTTCCTTTTTATAAAAATTGTTAGATTCCTACACTTTTCTTTTAAAAGGGCGTGGGGTGAAGTCTAATTTTAGTAAATTGCCAGAAATATTATGTTATTCTCCGACAGCGTCAGCGCCGCCGTAGCTAGGACCAAATGACGTCGCACACATTACATGGGCGTTGGGCTTCGGTGGAATGCTTTAAGACTCATGTATGTTATAGACGAGATCCTCCCATACAATGTTTCAATGGGATAAATCTTTGGATGTGCTTTAGGAGCTTTGTAATTTTCATCTAAAGTTTGCAAGTTGACAAAGTTGTGGTATTAGAAACAAGCCAATATGTCAAATCATTTCGACGAAAGTTTATTTTGGCAAATGGTTAAACCAACATACACTGTATATGTTGACCGTTAAAGCAGGGCTATCAAAATGGACGGGCCACGATCCTCCACTTTGTTGACGTCACATCCGGGGCTATTTTTTTTTGATGGTCACATTACGACACAGCTGATTGTCTTTAAAATATTGAAGTTGGAATGACGGTTCATGGATATTTGATTTTTTTTTTAAATAAAGCCGTTTTTGAGATTGTTTTTACTTTATTCTGGCAGAACAATTTTTTTTAAATGTATAGTAAGCCCTAATTTTTCATAGCCGCTTCATTAGCTCACACAAAAATTAAGTTTAAAGCAGAAGCGAGTGTGACAATCACATATGACAAAGTCAAATACATGTCAAATATAACAGTTGGCATGTGGTACATGGCGGGTAATTTGAATTCAAAATAAGGAATGCTAAATCTTGAAGATTTTAACCTTTTAATCATGTTGCTTCCTTACAAACCTTTGGTGGAATATCGGGATGGTGTCTGAGAATATTTCACTGAAATTTTGCGGAAATCTGTAGTGCCATTTTGAAAATATCATAAAAAAACGTCTGACCTCCCATAAGACCCAATGTAATATTCAGCCCGGGAGAACAGCTGATTTTTTCAGGGTCGTGGCCTCTATTTTTGTGTTGGCCTTGGTTAAAGTTGCCAATAGTAAAGAATTCCTTAAATAAGTGACCTTTATTATCTATGTAAATACTGGGGGTCACGGGTCATTATATTTCAACAATTTATTTGTATTTGACAACCTATCAGATCCAACCAGTTTTAAGGTAACTAATTCTATTTCTCCATATTGCCAAACTAAAAAGTTGCCAAAATGTCTTGACATATTTGTTTATTTTTAATATGAAAACATTGTCAAATTGCAAACTTTGAATGGAAATCCCAAAGCTCCTGGAACCCATAGGAAGATTTGTCCCATTGAAACGTCGGTCGTATGGGAGGATTTCATCTATAGCATACGAAAGTCTTAAACCATTCCAATGAAGCCCAACGCCTATGTTATTTGTGCGACGTCATTAAGTGTAGGCAAACAAAGAAATTTTGCGCTCCTTCTTTACTGACAAAAATTATTAAAAAGAATATTAGTGCGCATTTTCTTTTAAATAAAAAACATTAAACAAGGGTTATAAAAAACCTCATGGGTGCTCTCGGGTAGTGGCGTGGAATCCAGGATGTCCGGGGGAATCTGGAGAGGGCCAAAAATGCTTGGAAAATAAAATAATTTTTGTAAAAAAATTTAAAAAAATTAAATGTTTGTAAATAATTGCAGTTTATATATTTGCTATTGTTTTTTGCGTGTTTAATTTAAAAATCCCAAAATATTTAACACTGTGAACTATAACGCTAGTTGTACATGGAGCTTATTCTCCACGCGGATTTATCTTTCTCGGCCTCTCAATGGTTGTTTTAAAAATTTCAGCCAATCAAAGACAGAGAAAAAATAGGCAGCCGGCTTTACAGAAACAGCTGAACGTTAACAGACCATGAGGCAGCGGAGGCTTGTGTCAATACAACATAATAGTACCAACCACCACCTTCTCGGCAGAGGCCTGGTATCGAATCCAAGATGGCGGCCGATGAGGGCAATTCCGCCACACGTTCGTTTATGTATAATTTGTTGAAATTGATGAATTTATAGGATTGAAACTGCAAATAAATAAAAATAATGTATTTTGCAGTGGCAAGAATATTTAAAAGATTGAAATTTAATGCATTTTTGGTAATTACTATATCCATATATGTAGCTATTCATAAATAATAAATTATTTATTAATGGACATTTTTTCTCCTAAAACCAGGAGAAGGTAAAAAAAGAGGAAGGCTTCTTGGGGATTAAAGGCGAAGGTTATTATAGTTGTTTTTTTTCTTATATGTGTGCTACGTAAACTTTTCAAACTTAAGAAAAACATTAATGAAATATAATATTTATTTAATATATAATTTTTTCTCCTAGCCAGCCTATTAGCACACTTGATAAATCAGCCTTGAAAACAGTTTTTTGTAAATATCTCAGAAACTAAAGCTTTTATTGTAATGTAGTCTACTACATTCCGAAAACTGCATATTGATGTGATGCTCCGTTAAAAAGTTAGCATTAGAATCAATCGATTTTGTCCAAAATCTAATGAGCTCGTTACATTGTCGAACACTATTTTACCTAATGATTTTATAAAAATCGGTTTAGAGGTTTAGGAGCTATCGTGTTACGGGTAGACGTACACAGACAGACATCACGACGATATTGCTAAGATAGATCGAAATACACCCAGTGGTGGATCCAGAATTTCCTGAGGAAAGGGGCCAAAGTGGCAGCAAATACCAAGCTATTTATTTTTTATAGTTTTTCGGATTAAATTTAGCGTCAAAAGTTGGTTGAAATGCGGCGCAGGTGAAAAATATTGAAAACTTCAGTAGATTTTGTTAACAAATTTAAAAAAGTGATGCGGCAGAACTATGAAATAATCATTGTCTGGAGGGGGGTTCGGTTCGGTGGGGGTGCCCGAGCCCCTCAGGCCGCCCCACTGGATCCGCCACGGAATACACCCAAATAACATATTTTCCGCGTTATCTCAAAAAAAATTGTCGAAAATAATACCTTCTCTAGGCATTGCTGCTCGTGCTCGGAAGGTAAAAAACACCCAATTGCTTGGGACAAAATCTTCCCGCTTAATAGCATGTATCCATTTCTAGACAAGTTCTTCATCTTTAGGAAATTTAAAAATTGATGACTTTTTCCTTGATTACTATAATAGGTTTTGCAATTTGGAACTGGGCAACGAACTGGCATCTCTAAAAAACAGGAACACAATTTTCTGAGCCATAAATTTACCAGCATTTATATAAAATAACCTCAATTACAGGGTAGTATAACCAAATTTAAAAAAAAATAGAACCACTGGATAACTTAGAATCCACTTAAGCAGTGGCGCACCCAGGAATATGTCTTGGGGGGTGGCGAGGCTTCTTGGGGGGGGGGGGGGGGGGCGAGACCTCATGATGTCATATTTTATGCTATTTTATCTTTTTATTCTTGAAATATGTGAAAAATGTTAAAAAAATCTTAGGCTTAGGGGAGGCGGGCCTTGACCCCCCCCCCCCTTGAGTGCGCCTATGACTTAAGGTCGTTCTGGCTCGCAATTTAGATTAGATTAAATTAACGTACATTAACTTACCCTAAGCTAAATTGGACTATAACTTTCTTGATTTTCACAGTTTTTCCTAAGTTTTTTTTTTACGGGTATGCGCACTCGCAAGGAGATCCCTATCACGCTCGAGAAGCGGCAAGTGCGCGGAAATGTTGGTGTGTGTTGGTTTTGAAACGGTTCAGGTTGTAACCTGCAGGGAAAACTGTCGCAGGGAGTTTATTCCACAGCGATGCTGTTCTCCAGAGATATGAATTCTGATATAATGAGGTTCTTGGTGCCTCTATATTGACAATAAATTGATGGTTACCGTCTGTTTGACGTGTTCGCCTAGTAGGTGCTACTCCCGGGGGGATCATACGTGCCAACTCTTCAGAGCATTTTCCGTGATAATACCTGTAGAAGAGAGATAGATCGCCCACAGTTCTTCGATGTTCGAGACTATCCAAGCTATGGGTAAGTGCGGGGTCATTGATCAGCTTGATAGCTTGTTTTTGCACGGTGTTCAAAAGCATTAAGGTATGTTTGGATGCCGCACTCCATATATGTGAGCAGTACTCCATAGTTTGTCTGTAAAGATCATATTTTATGTCTTTAGGAACATTCCTAAGTAAAACACAAAACATTTTTCACAAAAATTCTTTTAAGTTAGTCTAATTTGGCTTATGGTAAGTAAATTTTTAAGTTATTTGCTGGGATAAACCAAACTTTTAGAGTTACCAGAATTGGGTTTTCGGGACAATAGAACTAAAGACACAGAGATCCAAATGCGGGAAAATCGTAAAAAATCGGGACGTCTGGAAACCCTAAACCCACTATTCTCCTGGGTATCGTATCACTACACTATATGATTATCCGACAATACCCCAAGAATCCCAAGATTCACTATAAATGTACTGTAAAAACAATCAAATGGTCCTTTACAACCCCTACGACTAAGCACTGAAAAATCACAAAAACCGACAAGGAAAGTAATCACCATTACCTGAAAATGTTTTGAATCAACGACGCAAGTTCTTGGGTACATATTTCGTTTAAAAAATGAATAAAAAAATCCAATCGAAACTATTTTTTTTGCTTCAAAAATGTCAACGACATCAAACGTAAACAAACAATCGATCGCCCTAAGGAAGCGCCATATTGAATTTTACTTCAGAAGTTTCTACGCCTTATATACAGGTCGTGGTGTACCAACATGGGTGTTGCGTCTAAATGTCTACCCACAAGTCATGAAAAAACATACCTACTACTATGCTTGGGTTCGGTTCAGTTTGGTTCGGTTCGGTTCGGTTCGGTTTTAAAGAAACTAACCCATGTCCACCCAAATTTCGCCAAGAAATTACTCAAAATTTATCAAACAAATCTGCCGAAATAATCGAAATGTATTGTAAAGGGCGTATATTAAAACATCCATGCTACACGCACAAAAACAATACGAGTATACGACTAACTGATTGCCTGTGCCAGGCACAAAATTTCTTTGATTTTTCCTATTTAAACAACGCTAAATGTCCCACATTGGCCCTATCTCTGTCGCTCATATAGGCTGCTGATAAAATCCATCTCTGTTCGAAGGAGTCAACAGAAAAGTGGCACACACTCATTGAGCAGCGTGTTATACGCTGCTTTGGGTTTCAGTGGCCCATTCATCGCGTCGCGTCAAGTCGGAGTTTGATCCATAGAATTGCACAGGGTTACCAAATTTCATATAAAGTAATTAATAAACTAAATAGAAATGCATAAAATAAAACAAAACCATAAGGACGTTTTAAAAAATGTTCAACATAAATGACTATAATGTTGTTAACTAGTCGAATTAACTGATATCCATTTTTCTGAGCAAGGTGAAACACTCTAGACGGAGACCACAATAATTATAAATTTGTCATAAAATATTTTTATTTAAACATTTGCGATGTTGTTCAAACTTCTTGTTGTTATTAATAATTTTACAAAAAAATAAACACTGGCCTGTCAGTGAGGCATTTCTTAAATTAGATCGGGGCGAAAATTTACTTATTTGTTTTAATTTTTCTTCAATCAAATATCAATCTCTATTAATTTGTTAAAACTGTCAAATTTTAGCCACGTATGTCTTAAATATATCTATACTGCTAAAGCGTATTAAAACCGTCAATGGAAAATCTCTGCTACAAGCGTTACGGCATATTGGATTCAAATGAACCCAAACGTATGGCTTAAATTAAAAAGCAAACGCTTTCAATAAAATTTGAAAGGGACTGCTTTTAAATGACGTTCTCACCAATTTTTATTTGTTATTTAAATTTAAGAAAGTTCCTTAATGGGTGCTTTTAAGCTTAGAAAAGAGATGTCGCTGAGAGCGCGTCACTCATTATTAATACCCTGAATTTATCCAAGCCATACGTTTGGGTTCATTGAAAATCCAACATGCCGGCACGCTTCAGCTTCAGCAGTTATTTTTAGAGGCCCTTTCCCAGTACAGATATATTTAAGACGTACGTGGTCGTAGCTCATATGTGTCATATGGGAACTTGTGATGTTGCAAAATTAGTAAGAACAAATCGTCATGGTTGTTGAGTGATGGTATATTTAATTTTAAGTGCGTTTAGACGTACTAATCAAATGTGAATGCTCATCTTATCTTAGCTGTGTGACCACTTCTTATGTATCTTAACCACACAATGCACAAACTAAGTATTTTTTATTACATGTTAAGGTTACATTGCATCAACGTTGACACAAAGTTAAATGTCTATATATCTAATCTAACATCAACGTTGACAATCTAATCTAATACCAACGTTGACACAACGTTTAATGTGTAAGGGTTTCAACATTAATATGTAGGGGAAGGTGACCTATAAATGACCCCTTTTTTTCGCTATAAATAAAAACCGTATTAGATATCAATAAAAGCTTTGGCAAAAAATTAGGCCATTATAGATGATGGACTTAGACTATCCCAGGGAAGGGCGAAAACTACAAAATCGAATCGAAACTATTAAATAATAAATCACAAAGTATCAAAAATACAAAATATCGAAAATAAAAAATATCGAAAATACAAAATATCAAAAATACAAAATATCGAAACAACAAAAAAAAACAAATATCGAAAATACAAATTATCAAAAACAAAAACTAATTTCAAAAACCTATCCAAACAAAAATAGAAAGTTCCAAAACATAACCTAACCTAACGAAACTACAGCTACGTGCTGATAGATAGAAATCATAACAAAAACATTTCATGTAAAAAAAGGTAAGTACGCGAAAATGATATTCCGTAAAAAGAAATGAGATAAAAGTAAACCCGATTTCTCCAAAACAAATTTTAAAATGAAAGGTTCTTACTAGTTTGGAAATGTTTTTTAAACTTTGCTTAGAATTTTGGGGTTTTTCCAAGGGTTTAGTCATAATTTCTATCAGTCTGCCAAATTTCAGCTTTGTAGCATGTCTGGAAGTACAGTAGAATTTTAATTATCTATAAAGAGTGAGCGGTTGATCGGCAATTTTAACGTTTTTTTTTAAATTTCGTAACTACTTTACCACTTTATGGAAGCCCATAAAACTTGGAGTGGTTGATAACTTTATGAAGATCTACGACTGTGCAAAGCTTGAGTTTCGTAGCTCATTCCGAAGTAGATTTTTAGATAGGTCAACTATGGGCTGAAATGTTTCAAGAAAAGATGGTACAGCAGTTGCGCGAACTTCACCCTCAGATAACTCAAGATCACAATAATGTCCCCAACAGTGCAAACAAAATTGACTTGGCAACAGAAAATTTTTCTTTTAAATAACTAACTATAACAATTCTTCTTTTAATGCATACAAAACAAAAAAAACTTTTAAGTATTGGTTAAAATCCTTTAAAAAAGAAGTTAAAATATTGAGGTTTTAAGAATTTATTACCTATATAATTATTATTATTATTATTATATTAAATCGTCATAACAGCCAAATGTTTGAAAAGCTAACAAACATTGTTCTAAATTTAAACAAACAAATCTTTTGTAAAATTGAAAACATTGAGGTCCTGGAAATATGCTGTATAGTAATACGATATTTTTCTGTTATTAAAAAAATATTTTTTACAGCGGCGTACGCAGAAATTGATCCTGAGGAGGGGGGCTTGAACGCGGTTTGGTACATTTTAATCTTAATCTTGAGAATATTCAGTTTTAAAGGTTCAGTTTTTAGTGCTTCTGGGGGGTCTTAAGCCTCCAACCTCCCCTGCGTATGCCACTGTTTTTAGTATAATAATATGAATATAGTAACACTATTTAGACATATAAATTAAATTTTTCCTAGATATACAACATATATGTAAATAAATGGATCCATGATGGATCCGATACCTTTCTAGCTAGCCTATTAGCACACTTCAAGTGAAGCCATGATATATATCAGCCTTGAAAACAGTTTTTTGTAAATATCTCGGAAACTAAAGCTTCTACGAAATTTTTGATTAGGACACAAATTATTAAGCAAACAGTATTCTAATAGATTTCGAAAATGCTCCGTTAAAAAATGAGCATTTTAAAAAAAAAATTATTGTCAAAAATCATCATATGGATTTTGACCAAAATTTTATCAGCTTGTCAGAATATCGAACACTACTTTACCTGGAAGTTTTATGGCAATCGGTTTAGCAATTTAGGAGCTATCGTGTTACGGACAGAAATACATATACCCACCATCACACACACACACACACACAGACAGACATCACAACGATAATGCTAAGATAGGTCAAAATACACCCAAATAACCATTTTCGGCGTTATCTCAAAAAAAACATTTTCGTCGAAAATAATACCTTCTCTAGCCATTGCTGCGCGGGCTGGGAAGGTAATTCACACATTTTTTAAACAGGATACCTTCAAATTACACTTATAACTTTGATTACAATCATTTAAAATTTGTTACTATTAGTCAATCCTTGTCATTTTTTCTCAGAGTAAATATTATTTTAAAATGCAACTTGGTATTTATGTTTTTTATTTGTTTTAACAATTTATATACAACTTTTAAAGTGATGGAAAATTTTGCTGGTTAGGTATAAATACTAGACATTTTTGGTCTTCTAGATTTTATGTCATTTTTTATGGAAAAATAATCATTTACCTACTCGCGTGCGGTAAAGCAGTTACTTTACCGCACACTGTGCGGTAAAGTTACTTTACCGCACGCGCACCACTTAGAAACCTTAGCAACGCATCAATAAGACAGCTTCAATATTTGCTTACATTTCGATTCCATCTAGATTGAGATGTTTATTTACAAATTACATTCAATTTTTTGAAAAAAAAAGGTACCTACTCATAGGTAAAATATTGTACCTAACACATGCGGAAAGTGTCTTTACCACCCTTGACGGCTTGACCAAACTCCGCCCCGCGTCGTTCGGCCAACTGCCGTCGTGTGCGGTAAAGTATTACTTTCCGCACTTGTTAGGTAAATAACTATTTAACTGTAGAATTTAAATGCCAAAGTGCACATTTGCACCTGAAGCCCGCACTTAAACACGCGATTTGTTTACCATTGATTTGGTTGCTCGCGATTTGTCGCCTTATTAACCAGCCACAAACGCGCGGCCCTCCGTAATAAGTAATATTATTTTCCACAATAGCGATCTTAGAAAAAGAAAAAAACAAACAGCTGTGGGGTCTGCTTGATAACTATACGGTCACGATAGATAGAGAATTATTGAAATACAGCCAGGCTATAATTGTGCCAGGCACTATTTTGACACATTCACATTGAATACTGACAGTTAATCCTTCAAAATTGACATACCAAAGTCGAATTTAAAACTTTCGTTATTTATTTTCAATTAATAAAAGAAGGCACTATTTATTCCGGTTCATATGGTAAACAAAGGCCGTGTGTTGAAAGATCACAGCTGATATTACAATGTGAAGGTGTCAAAATTGTGCCTGGCACTATTATAGCCTGGCTTTATTTCAATAATTCTCTAATTGCTGGGTAAAGCCCATCACACACAAAAATGCATAGCGCATAGCATAAGCTCCGACCAATCAGCTATGGACTTTTCATGTGCAAGTCCAATGTGGCCGCGGCTATTCGATCACTTAATGGTTGAAAGTCCCCATGCTACGCGTTCTGCGGCCTATGCAAGTTTGTGTGTGATCAGCTTAACCTGTGGCAGAAACTAGTATAAATTATACTCGTTTCTGCCTGTGGTGCTAAAGGATTGTAGCTCGTTCGTTTTGCTGGCCGTTTTTAGTTTTTACGTTAAGAAATTCCATTTTAAATCTATTACATAATTGGTAATACCATAGATAAAACCACGGATTGTACGGGGTTTCAACGTACCAATATTTGTCGATTCAATAACAAAAAAAGGAAAAGTCCAACGTTGGGCAAAAACGGACTTCCCCATCTTGAACAGTGTAAACAAATATATGTATATTTTTCCCATAAAAATTTGATGGAGAAAAATACGATAAATAATATGGTAAACACGAGATTATTTATTATCATTTAATGTATACATTTTTATCAAAATATTATCAATTCTTTAGGGAACGGTTGTGATTTTGTTTAAAAAACATTGACAAAAGTATATCCTGTATACCGTGACGGGATTCATCAGGTGCACACTCGAGAATCGAGTGATTGAAACAACTCTTAACGATGAGATGGTAAGCTTCAGAGCTGCTAGAGGCTGTCCACAAGGAGGAGTTTTGTCTCCCCTCCTGTGGTCTCTACTGGTCGATGATCTTCTTGCCATCTTGGAATCGCTGGATGTAGAGGTATTGGGATACGCAGATGACGTAGGAGCAATCATTAGAGACATTCCAGAGAGTGAATTCTCTGGAAAGATACAAGAAGTAATAAACACGGTAGAAGACTGGTGTGACAGGGAACAGATGTCTGTAAATCCCAGCAAAACAGTTATTATACCGTTCACCCGTAAAAGGAAGCTTGATTTCCTGACTCCTCCGGAGCTTAACGGTGAAATAATTCCATTTGCATCAGAGGGGAAAAACCTAGGGGTCACTCTAGATAAAACTCTTACCTGGAATGCCCATATGGAAAAAGTAACCCGCCACACTGTCCTTATGGACGTGCAAAAGCATTTGCGGAAAAACCTGGGGCACTAGCCCCAAACAAATATATTGGCTGTATATAACAGTCATCAGACCAATGATTGCGTATGGCGCAATAGTCTGGTTCGAGAAGGGACATCAGAGAACCACAATGGCCAAACTAACCAGCTTACAACGACAAGCCAGTCTTGCCATATGTGGTGCAATGAGCTCTAGCCCATCGACTGCGCTTGAATGCTTACTAAACTTACCTCCGCTTCACATTTTCTTAGAGGCGGAGGCACGAAGAGCAACATACAGAATAAGAGCCAACCACCAGGATGGCAGGGCAAACAAAGTGATATCAACAGCCCTAATAAGGGAACAAGAGTTGGATGCAACTCTAGGAATGATATCCGACGTCATGCCCAACACGGTGTACAGCAGAAAGCTATACAACATTATCCTCCCGGAGAGGGAGGACTGGTTAAAGAACAGGACCAATTTTTCAAATAACGATAGCTTTTGTTATACCGACGGATCCAAAATGCCTTCGGGCGTTGGATCTGGAGTTGTTAGTATTCAAGAAAAAGTCGAGATTAAACATAGTCTCGGCCAATTGGCTACTATATTTCAGGCCGAACTCGTAGCCATTGAACTGTGTGCCCGGTGGATTACTGACCACGAATGGACCAACAGGACAATAAAAATCTTCTCCGACAGTCAAGCAGCCTTAAGAGCGCTTGATTCCTATACGGTCTTATCGAGAACCGTAAGGAGCTGTAAAGATTCGCTGAATGCGCTGGGTAGCGCTAACAATGTATCATTAGTATGGATACCAGGGCATTCTGGGCACGAGGGAAATGAGGCCGCAGAGCTAGCAGCGAGGGAAGCGGCATCTGCCGAGTTTTTCGGCCCCGAGCCAGCCCTGGGGATATCATACAATGCTGCTAAATCAACCATATTAAAATGGATGGAGAATAGCTTCCAACAATACTGGATAAATATATCAGAACTGGCTCACTCTAAAGAGTTTATTAAAGGACCTTGTAGAAACAGAGCCAGGAACATTATTGGACTTACCAGACAGGAGATACGTATAGTGACTGGTCTTTATACGGGTCACTGTCGACTGAGAGTGCCCATGCACAGAATGGGACTAACAGAAGAGACCGAATGTAGATTCTGTATGGAGGATGACGAAACAGTCAGACATGTTCGGTAAACCTCAGATCGACTCAGAAGATCTGAACAGTGTCTCACCCAAACTGATAGCCGGCCTTTTTGGAGGATTAGGCATACAGTGGTGAGAAACCACTCAAAAGTGAGCCACAATAAACCCACTGGTGGTCGCAGTGGAAGGGCTGCAAGGCCCACTCACATATGAATCATCATCATCATATCCTGTTGCTGCTGCCAGCAGCGGCTTAGCCTGGATCCACATGTATCCGTGATACGCGTTTGTTGTGTACCACGTGATCAATATTAACCAATGTTATTTAAGCGGATTTTTTTCCCTTAAATATCATTGGTCGGTATTGATCACGTGGTACACAACGGGCGCGTATCACGTATGCATGTGGATCCAGGCTTAGCCATATGTCATGGGGCCCCAGGGCCAACAATTTTTTGGGGGCCCTCATAAGTCAATAAGAATGCTCGTCAACAAAAATTTGTCTTTTGCCATAATAACAAAATAAAATCTCTTTTTCTTGCTTTTCAATTTGCAAAATCATACATTTTATCATATATTTACTACGTATTTTAAAGCTAGCTATTTTAAAGGAAAGTATTTTATAAACCTTATGAATATATAATATATATTTACAGTGGCGCATCCAGGTTGTCCGAAGGGGAGGGACCAAAAAGGTAGTAAAAACAAAAAAAAATTTTGTTGTTTTTAATTAGTCTGAAATGAAGAACCAGATGAAAACAAAATAAGCCGCAAGCAAAAAAGTAAATTTTCTGAAAAAAATAAAAAAATGTTGATTTTTAAGTTAAATTTAGTTAAACAACAAGCTCTTTGTTACATTTAAGTAACAAATTTATTCCCTCTTAAAAACAAGGTTTTTACTGGGCCGGCCCGGGTACTGCCCCGGTTTGCCCAACGATAGCTACGCCACTGGCTGCAGGCCCTTAGCTAGGTCCAAATTTTGTGTAGGCAAACATAAAATTTAACGCCCCTAACCCTAAGGTAACTAATAAGGAGTGTCCTAACCCAAATTTCATGCTTGTACGAATAATAATAGCCGCTTTTTTTCCTCACGCCTCTGTGTAGTATCTACAAATATTTATATTTCCAATGTATAAAATTATTTAGTGAAATATATTATTATGCTCTTTGTAAGACCATGTAGTTTAAAGTTGTTTCTGGTTATTAAATTAATAATTTTGTTTTTGTGTAACGATGTCTTTCTTAGCAACGGATACAAATTGCATTTACAAGCTATATTTGACAAATATAAGTACATGTTTTTAATATTTATTTACGTAGGGGTAAAATACTGGATTAAATTAACAAATACTCAAATTGATAAATAGCACGATAATAAATACACGTTGTGCTTATTTAATTAAATCATCACCTTCAGAAAACAAACTTAGTCACAAAGTCTATATTATATTTAAACAAAATGATCATAAAATCTCAGAATGGTAGACATACAGGGTGATCAAAAGTAAATGAAATATACAAGAAGTAATAAACATGGTAAAATCTGGTGTGACTGGGAAGAGATGTCTGTAAATCCCAGCAAAACAGTTATTATACCGTTCACCCGTAACAGGAAGCTAGATTTCCTGACTCCTCCGGAGTTTAACGGTGAAAGAATTCCATTTGCATCAGAGGGGAAATACCTAGGTTCACCCTAGATAAAACTCTTACCTGGAATGCTCATTGGGAAAAGGTAACCCGCAAAGCCAAAATGTCCTGATGATGTGCAAAGTAATTTGCAGAAAGACCTGGAGCACTAGCCCCAAACAAATGTATTCGGCCCCAAACCAGCCCTGGGGATATCATACAATGCTGTTAAATCAACCAAATAAAAATGGATGAAGAATAGCTTGCAACTATACTGGATAAATATACCAGAACTGGCTCACTCTAAAGAGTTCATTAAAGGACCTTGTAAAAAGAGAGCCAGTAACATCCTTGGAATTACCAGACTGGAGATACGCATAGTGACTGATCTTTTTGTAGGTGACTGTCTGAGAGTACCCATGCACAGAATGGGACTAACAGAAGAGACCGAATGTAGACTCTATATGGAGGATGACGAAATACTCAGACATGTACTGGCTATTACATGTTTACGTCAGAACACTTTCGGTAAACCTCAGATTAATTCAGAAGATCTAAACAGAAGATCTCAAACTGTTACACAGCTTTTTTGGAGGATTAGGCATACAGTGGTGAGAAACCACTCAAAAGTGAGCCAAAGACCACTCACATATGAATCATCATCAATCATCATCAAATGTGTCATAATTTTTATACGTCCACTGACGAGAATACTACTTTTTTATTCATAAAAAATAAGAAATTACAGGGTTAAAATTTAATTAAATCTTCATGACATTTTAAAAATTTTAAAAGAGAGGAAAGGCCAGTACTTATTTTAGACAGAATTCGCATGTTACGCTGCGAGGTCGAACGAGCATCCGTATGTGCACGTGCCATCGAGGCGTGGCCAACAGCGACGACATCTGATCATATTCGGTGCTTCAAATTCAAATTCTGTCTCAAATAAATGCGCTGCTTAAAACGAATGAGATTTTCCCTATTTTTTTCGTTTTACCTGTGTATGTAGGTTTCAGTCAAAGTTCCAAATTAAATTTACAAAATATTTATAACAATTTTTGCCGACCGATTTTTAAAATAATATAATTTTTATCTCTTTTTTCTTAGTGTATAAAAATAAACTCTGACTTTCAAAATATGGCTGACAGGATGTGATTGTGAAGAAAAGATTTTGCTCCGAGCACAGAAATTATAATATTTATATCCACAAATAGATAAAAATAATACACATTATAATTATTGTACTACTCTTGAATATTTGACGTAACATTTAATGAAAAAAAATTAAAAAGTAATTGAGCAAAGCGTTTTAATCGTAGTCACTTTTTAGTTATTTTTTTCTAGATTTGCCTGCTTTTCCGAGAGCATTTTTAAAGCACACCCATCACATGTGATTAATGTTTATTTGGATCCCACATAGAATTGAACTTTAAGTATTCTTTTAGACATAGGCATAGCATATTATTAAAAAATATTCAGATCCTAAGTATATAATTAGTATACAGGGTTTGTCAACGATCGTCTGGCCATTGAAAAATATGTGAACTGAAGTAAGATCGCTATTTAAATAAATGGCACTAAGAGTTTAGCGCTGTTGTCAAGTTAGCAATTCAAGAAAATGGTTTTCTTTTTGCGATCTAATGACGTTACTCTTACCGGCTAAGTAGGCTCAACAGGGAGGACGGTTTGAGCATCTAATAAATAAAAAATAAAGCTCAAACTGTATTGAAACCTGCTTCGTAGGGTGTACTGATGTTTCATTTTTGAAATGCCGGATTTTGTTACCGGACTGGTAGAGTAATACTCGGAGGGTTATTAATTTAAGAAAAAAAAGTTTATAAAATCCTTAAAACCCCTTGCTTTTAATTGCTGTAGCGCCATCTCTTAGATATCATTTGAACTGTATGACTAATAATCAATACTGCGAATCTGTAATTAAGTGTACAGCTAGAGCTTCTAACATGTTAAAGGAGGTTACTACACGCACAAACAAAATATTTAAGCGCGACTTTAATAAAAGAGCAAGGTTATTGGTAAGAAAAAATTATTAAAAAATTTAATTTTTCTCGATTTAATGTTTCCTGATTAAAGATAAAATAACGAAATAAATAATAATTACTATTTCTTCGTCTTTAAAAGTGGAAATCTTACTGTGGTTGCTCCTGTTTAGTAATAAAAGACTATTAATAAATTGTGAGTCACAGCGGCAAACGCTCATGAATATGCGCGTCTTTGGTCCCTCACTGACTTCTTGCTGTCCATAAGTTCATCCTTTTTATACGCTTTTCAAAAAGGCTAATCGTTCGAAGTCAAGCCCTGTATACTTCAAAAAATATTATTTTAAGAATGGGTACAGCATATTATTAGCATATACCATTATAATGTAATATATACCAAATATGAACCTGCCAAAAATATCCGTGGAAAAACATGCTGAGAATATTCCGAAATGGAGTAGAGCAAATGGCGAAAGCAAAGCTACTTTAGTTTAAAGGATATTTCATAGATGGCACTACTTGTCAAAAAATGTATTATGCAAATCCAAATAACTTAGAGCATAAATACATGTTCAAAAAATCGAAAAATGAAGCAATCATAGCTTGCTTTGGAAATAATGGCAAATGTAAGTTCACAGACGCAAATTTTTAAGTGCGCATGCATGTGTTTTGGCATGTAGACACACAGGTGCTGTGTAGTTGGACGCAATATTTGTTATTTATTTATATTTTGTGGAGTTTTGCGTTTGTTGTGTAAAACTGTGTTTTTTTCCCGTGAAAAATGGGAAATAATTCACGTCAAATATGTGCTGTTGTGGTGGTTGTGGAAACATGTCCGGGAGAAGTAAAGAAGTGCCATTTGTTAAGAGTTTATAGATGCCATTAAGCAATATGTGGTCCATAATAAATCTGCACAATTATTTTTAGAAAAACCGCAAACTACAAAAATGACGGGCTTTCCCTCCCAGACATAAAACTTAATTTTAAGTTATTCAGCGTCACTTATTAATATTCTTTTGCAAAAATTACTTTATTTTTAAAAAAATTTTACCTGCGTATTGTGGTGATAAATGTTATAGTGCAAACCTATTAAAAACAGCAAAAAAAATATTTTGTAGTTTGCTGCCACTATGCCATCTCAAAAAAATCCGCCACTGCTGACCTTTTCAAAACTTTCGTCATTAAGTTAAAAATGCATAAGATATTTATCAAGAACAAGAATTGTCCGGCCAGAATAAAATGAGGCGCAAACGAGATGGCTTCAATTATCGCTCTTTCTCTGTCCAGTGGCGTGCAATAATTTTTTTATTCATCATTATTAGGTAATAATTTTATATTTTACTCCTCCACAACCTTTCTTTAAAAGAAATATTTTTTCAAAACTTTTATACTTATTATATTATATTGGTACCCTGGCTATTTCATTAGGTAGGTGCGTACGAATCTAGAAACCTAAAAAAATACCAATTGATTTTCTAAAAATTGCACAAATCCAAAACCACAATTATATCTTTAAAATTGGAACTCCACACAGTTTAATTAAAAAATTAAAAAAGAATAAATGATACACATACTTTTTCTTTTTGTTGGTCTAGAATGTGTATGAAACGTGCCTAGTCATCCTGTTTGAGCCCAGCGATAACAATAGAAGCCCAAAAAAGGGTGTGAATTGTGAACGGGCCGGATTCGAGTTGAGCCAGCGGTAATAATAGAAATCCAATAAAATGGTGAGAATTATGAACGGGCCGGAGTCGATCTCGTTAAACGTCTCAGACGAGGACCGTTTTTCTTGTAATATTAAAATTTGATTCATGGTAAATTTGCTAAAAATGAACCCAGTAAGACCAAAGTTCTGCAAACAGAGGGAGATAGATTAAGTTGAGCCATCTGTTTTGCGCCTCATTTTATTCTGGCCGGACAGTGGTATGATAATTGAAAAACATCCCAAAAAATCTTTTGTGAGTATGGTCATTTTAAGCTCTAGACGACCGACGCCGAATTTGCGCATTGCATATTATTAATACCTAATTGAAATTCTTAAACAAATGACTTAATTCGTGTTCAAAATATAGAGATAATATATCAGAGCTTCAAATATGCATTAAGCTAATTGCTTTTTAACGCACGCATATTGGCTCAAAGTCATAACTTATTAGCCCTATAAAAAATTGCTAAGGATTATAATAGCCCAGTCATATTAGGTAAAAAAACATGAAACTTGGAAAAATATAGGTGCAAGCTGGATTTTTGTATAATTATTCCTTAGCATCTGGATATATCCCCACATACTCTCCGCCAAAATCCTCCTGGAGTTTCGCTAAATATAAGGCTTCGAAAATCCTAAAAATCATCAAATACTTTTAATAGACTTTTTTTTTAAAGTTAAGAAAGAAAAAATACAGTAAATCATTCGGTCTATATTAGAGAATTATTGAAATAAAGCCAGGCTATAATAGTGCCAGGCACAATTTTGACACCTTCACATTGTAATATCAGCTGTGATCTTTCAACACACGGTCTTTGTTTACTATATGAACCGGAATAAATAGTGCCTTCTTTTATTAATTGAAAATAAACGACGAAAGTTTTCAATTCGACTTTGGTAGGTCAATTTTGAAGGATCAACTGTCAGTTTTCAATGTGAATGTGTCAAAATAGTGCCTGGCACAATGATAGCCTGGCTATATTTCAATAATTCTTTAATATAAAGTTAAGAGAAAAACCTAACCTAAGTTTTTTTTTATTTTTAAAATATTATTACTTTATAATATAAGGCTGGATCCTCACTTGTACAAAACATCATGTACTTAAATTTAGTTTTTGTTTCTTTAAAGTTAAACAACGTTAAGTAAGGGTTAGACCAATGGTCAATAATAGCCAGACCGCCAATAGGAAAAAATATTTTTTGTACAACTAAGCACTGTACTAGAAAAAAAAGCCTGTATAAAAAAAGTTCAACTTCTGGGTAGAAAGAGCTTTAAAATATACTCAAATGTGCACACTTTTATTATATTTGAAATTCCAGCCAAACTGCAATTGATAGCAAAAATAGGGCTCTGGTTCGAAATAGCGCTGTTCAAAATAGCGTCGTTCAAAATAGCGGTATTGTTTGAGCGCTGTTTTAAAAAAACACGTAACAAAATAGCGCTCGACTAAATAGCGCTAGTTAAGAAATAGCGCGTAATGAAATAGCGTCAGTATCAAAATAGCGCGTAACGAAATAGCGCTAGTATCAAAATAGCGCTAGTTTAAAATTGCGCTGGTTAAAAATGGCGCCAGTTTAAAATAGCGCTGTGTTAAAATAGCACTAGTAACGGTCTCTTTCTAACATATTTAAAAAAAAAACTTCTTTCGCGGGATCCTAACGGGTGTAAAACAAAACCGAACCGAACCGAACAAAACGGAACTGCACCGAACCGAACCGGCATCCTAGAGGTTGTGAAACCAAACCGAACTAAACCGATACTTCGGTTCGGTTTAGTTTTGTTTCAGACCCGCTAGGATCCCGCAAAAGAAGTCAGGGAAGGATACTTTTTTTAATTTGGCTATTTTGATACTGGCGCTATTTTGTTACACGCTATTTTAAAACAGCGCTATTTTGTTACTGGCGCTATTTCATTACGCGCTATTTTGATACTGGCGCTATTTTGTTACTGGCACTATTTCATACCAGAGCTATTTCGTTACATGCTATTTTAAAACAGCGCTATTTTGTTAGACGCTATTTTTAAACAGCGCTATTTCATTATTCGCTATTTTAAACGGCGCTATTTTAAACAGCGCTATTTCGAACCAGAGCCCAAGAATAGTGTTTCACTAAACTTTAGTGGGACAAAGGGGTATAAGCAAAATAAATGTAACCTAAGGGAGTTTTTAAAGGGTTTGAAATTATAAACATAGGTACATAAAGTTTTACCTAATAGTCGTTTTATTATAATTTTCCCCAAATCGACATGTATACTAAAAGCTTCAGATATCTAAAAAAGTAATTTAGTCATGTACATATAGCCTGATTTTTGACAGCCTTGGCGAAAAATCATGACATAAAAATCTAAAAATTGCATATTAATACGAGTATTTGTTAAAACGTTAGGTAAGTGCCTTTGTTTATAAATTTCAATCCTCGTATTTCTTTTATTTTCTGTAAACTCCGTTGTCACATTTAAGTTTAGTCAAACACTATTTTTCCTAAATTTCTTAAAAATTACTTTAATATCTGTTACGCTGGAATTTCAAATAAAATAAAAGTGTGCGCATTTGCGCGTATGTATTTTGACACTGTTCTAACCAGAAAATCAACATTTTTAATATTACGCTTTTAGTACAGTTCCTAATTGTATAATTTTTTTTTTCAAAATCCCAATTTTGTTTAACTTAAAAAAACATAAACTAAATTTTATTAAATGGTGTTCGGTACAAGTGGGGATCAAGCTTAACATTATAAAGTATTAACATTGTCAAACAAGTTATCTACAGAGTAGGACAGAAATTAAATAAAAATAAATAATTTTGTTTCAATATATATTTTAAAATGTTAGGTTCTTTCTTATTTTTATAGTATAGAAGAAATGATTTTGCGTATTTTTTCTCTCGCGACTTTTTTTGAAAAATTTATTAGTTTTCGAGAAAATCTCAAAAAACTGATTTTTTTTAACATTTGGGGCCTTATATCTAGCAAAGCTCAAGAAGGATCTTGGCGGAGAATATGTGGGGATGTGTTCCCCATGCTAAGGAATAATTACACAAAAACCCAGTTTGCACCTATTTTTTCCTTGTGAATTCCTAATATGACTGGGCTATAAGTAGGGTCCCCACAACTGAAAAAAAAAAATTAAGTTAGTCTCAAAAGAGATAAAAGTAATCATAAAAAAAACATTTCATGTGAAAAAAAGCCAAGTACGCGAAAACAGCATTCCGTAAAAAGAATTGAGATAAAAGTAAAGCCAAGTTCTCCAATACAAATTTCAAAATGAAAGGTTCTTACTAGTTTGGAAATGTTTATTTAAACTTTGCTATTACAGCCAAACTTCTTTATGTTCAATTTAGCACTGTGCCCAAGAGTCATTTACCGCCGTAATAGCCAAGTTTAGAAAAACATTTCCAAACTAGTAAGAACCTTTCATTTTGAAATTTGTATTGGAGAACTTGGCTTTACTTTAATCTCAATTCTTTTTACGGAATGCTGTTTTCGCGTACTTGGCTTTTTTACATGATATGTTTTTGTTATGATTTCACTTCTTTTTTAAAGGAATTGGATAATATTTAATTTTTAAAGTAGTAAAATATTCGGAATATTGTTCAAAACATTTGCAATGCCTTACTTAAAATTTTGAGGTTTTTAAATTTTTTCCCATGGTTTTATCATAGTTTCTATCAGCCTTTCAAAGCTCAGCTCTCTAGGGTTTCTAAAAATGGACAATGTTACTTTTACATAACTTTACATGTATAGAGGAGGGAAGTAAATTAAAATTTTCGTGTTTTTAAATTCTTTCCTATAGTTTTATCATAATTTTACATAACTTTACATTTATTGGGGAAGGAGAGTAAATGAAAATTTTGGGATTTTTAAATTTTTTCCCATGGTTTTATCATAGTTTCTAACAGCCTTCCAAAGCTCAGCTCTCTAGCGTTTCTGAAAGTCGGCAATGTTAATTTTATACAAATTTACATTTATAGGAGAGGACAGTAAATTAAAATGTTTGTGTTTTTAAATGTTTTGTTATAGTTTTATCATAGTGTCTTTCAGTCTTAAAAAGCTCAGCTCTCTAGCGTTTCTGAAAGGGGGCAATGTTACTTTTACATAACTTTACATGTATAGGAGACAGGAGTAAATTAGAATTTTGGGGCTTTTAAATTTTTTCCCATAGTTTCATCATAGGTCCTTTCAGCCTTCCAAAGCTCAGCTCCCTAGCGTTTCTGGAAGTGGACAATGTTACTTTTATATAAATTTACATTTATAGGGGAGGGAAGTAAATTAGAATTTAGGGGTGTTTTAATTTTTTTCTATGGTTTTATCATGGTGCCTTTCAGTCTGAAAAAGCTTAGCTCTCTAGCGTTTCTGGAAGTAAGCAATGTTACTTTTACATAACTTTACATTTATAGGGGAGGGAACTAATTTAGAAATTGGGGGTGTTTCAAATTTTTCCTATAGTTTTATCATAGTTCCTATTAGTCTGTCAAGGCTCAGCTCTCTACCATTTATAGAAGTGGGCAATGTTACTTTTACATAACTTTACATATGTATTTGTTGTGTTTTTTCCCATGGTTTCATCATAGGTCCTTACAGCCTTCTAAAGCTCAGCTCTCTAGCGTTTCTGGAAGTGGGCAGTGTTAATTTTACATAACTTTACATTTATTGGGGAGGGAAGTTAATTACATTTTTTCCTATAATTTTATCATAGTTCCTATACGTCTGCCAAAGCTCAGCTCTCTAGCCTTTCTTTTACATAACTTTACATGTGTGATTTTTTCGAGGGGTTTGGTCATAATTTCTATCAGTCTGCCAAATTTCAGCTTTGTAGCATGTCTGGAAGTACAGTAGAATATTGATGATCTATACATGAGTGAGTGAGTGAGTGGGTGAGTGGCAATTTTGACGTTTTTTGAAATTTTGTAACTGCTTTACTATTTTATGGAATTCATTGAGACTTGGAGGGGTTGTTAACTCCATAAAGATCTACGACTGTGCAAAGTTTGAGATTCGTAGCTCATTTCGACGTAGAGTTTTAGACAGGTCAAATATCGGCTGAAATATTTCAAGAAAATATGGTACGGCGCGCGAACTTGGCGAGACACTGCCGTGCCTTCAGATATAAAGTAATTTACGGAGTTACCTTAAATAATATGAACTTTAGATCGGTTCAAAATTAAGATCACAAAATTAAACATCGAGTGACAAATTACTTTTCTTCCTGCCTTATCAGAACCCTTCCAAAGAACCCCCATATTTTAAATGGCGTTGTGCGGTCCCAGACATTACTTAAAAATAAAATTTCTTAAATAATAGAATGTACCAGAAGCGGTTCCAGACCTTCAAAACGAGGGGACGGACGGTTTACATTTTTTGGACATATATATGGTTGAAGCAAAAACCTAACTACCTATTTGCTCTTTTGTTTGGAATTTCTGAGAAAGAGGGGGCATAGTCCTTCCTCCGGGCCCGCCACTGGACCTATGTGACAAGTAATACCAAAATCTGAAGAATATTATCTATTTTACTATTTTTAGGGATTATTTGTAAACGAAAAATCCACAAAATATCGATTTTTAATATTCTTCTTTCTTCTCTTTTTCCACCCACCAGATAACATGAACAAGACAAACTTATAACTTAAATTAATAACGAATGTTCTTTCGACATTAAAAAATGGAAACTGGTACATGAAAAATAGATAGAAAAATAGATAAAATTTTAATTTTTTAAAAGCCTTTTCAGATGCCTTCTGTAAAAGCTACCCAATTCCTTCCTTCTTAAATAAAAGCGATTAGAATTATTTTTAGGTAAGTATTCACATTGGCTATAAAAAAATCCTTTTAACAAAAATTGTAGTTTTTTTAATTGAATGCATTTTCTTGATACAGAGACCTGAGCAATAAGGTTTTAGACACAAAGTTAGCTATATAGCTAGATTGATTAGGGAGATTAAAAGTTTCCACGCCAGGAATTTTACGAACTGTAATTTATGTTCCAGCTACATGAGCTTTTGTACGAGTCACACGTGGCTATTTCATGGACCTTTAACAGTGGCCGATCCAAGGGGACCAGAGGGGCCCGGCCCCCCACTCCTTGATATAAAGCTTGTAATTTTTAGTTCCAGAAAAAAAAATTATCAATGAATAGGCCGCAAATTTTTACCAAATCTGAGGGCACGGCAGTGCCTCGCCAAGTTCGCGCGCCGTAACCATCTTTTCTTGAAACGTCTCAGCCGATATTTGACCTACCTAAAACTCTACTTCGGAATAAGCTACGAATCTCAAACTTTGCACAGTCGTAGATCTCCATGAAGTTAACAACCCCTCCAAGTTTCATGGAATTCCATAAAGTAGTAAAGTAGTTACGAAATTTCAAAAACGTCGAAATTGCCACTCACTCACTCACTCATGTATAGATCATCAATATTCTACTGTACTTCCAGACATGCTACAAAGCTGAGATTTCGCAGACTGATAGAAATTATGACCAAACCCCTGGAAAAAATCAAAAAACCCCAAAATTTTAATTTACTCCCCTCCCCTATGATTTAAAGTTATGTAAAAGTAGCATCGCCCACTTCCAGAAATGCTAGAGAGTTGAGCTTTGGCAGACTGATAGGAACTATGATAAAACTATAGGAAAAAATCAAAAAACCTTAAAATTTTAATTTACTCCCCTCCTCTATACATTTAAAGTTATGTAAAAGAAGCATTGCCCACTTCCAGAAATGCTAGAGAGTTGAGCTTTGGCAGACTGACAGGAACTATGATAAAACTATAGGAAAAAATTAAAACACCCCAAAATTCTAATTTACTTCCCTCCCCTATAAATGTAAAGTTAAGTAAAAGAAACATTGCCTACTTCCAGACATGCTAGAGAGCTGAGCTTTGGAAGACCGATAGACACTCTGATAATGTTATAGAAAAAAATTAAAATACCGCAAAATTCTAATTTACTTCCTTCCCCTATAAATGTACAGTTATGTAAAAGTAACAGTACCCACTTCCAGAAACGCTAGAGAGCTGAGCATTGGAAGACTGATAGGAACTATGTTAAAACTATAGGACAAAACTTAAAAACACGACAATTTTAATTTATTTCCCTCCCCTATACATGTAAAGTTATGTAAAAGTAACATTGTGCACTTTCAGAAACGCTAGAGAGCTGAGCTTTGGAAGGCTGATAGGAACTACGATAAAACCATGGAAAAAAATTAAAAAACCCCAAAAATTTAAGTAAGGCATTGCAAAAGTTTTGAACAATATTCCGCATATTTTAGTACTTTAAAAAGTATACTTTAAAAAGTATTATCCAATTCCTTTAAAAAGGAAGTGAAATCATAACAAAAACATTTCATGTAAAAAAAAGCCAAGTACGCGAAAATGGCATTCCGTAAAAAGAATTGAGATAAAAGTAAAGCCAAGTTCTCCAATACAAATTTCAAAATGAAAGGTTCTTACTAGTTTGGAAATATTTTTCTAAACTTGGCTATTACGGCTGTAAATGACTCTTAGGCACAGTGCTAAATTGAATATAAAGAAGTTTGGCTGTAATAGCAAAGTTTTAAAAAACATTTCCAAACTAGTAAAAACCTCTCATTTTGAAATTTGTATTGGAGAACTTGGCTTTACTTTTATCTCAATTCTTTTTACGGAATGCCATTTTCGCGTACTTGGCTTTTTTTTACATGAAATGTTTTTGTTATGATATAAAATTTTCCAAAAGTTTTCGCCTGTGGCAGATTTTATTTGCACGTAGTCGCAAACTTTAAAGCTAATTCTTATTAAATCCCGCAAAAAAAATATTTTGTGGTTTTATCCCTCCTTGACCCTTCCCCCCCGCCGGACATCCTGGATCCGCCACTGTGCTTTAGCCGCCTTCTTTTTCTTATTTTTTAGTAAAAAAATTACAGCCGTAGGTTTTAGTTTATAGAAAAGTAGCTATACAAAACAAGAAAATGATTGATAAGGTTATAAATTATCATTTACACTTAAAAAAATTGATGGAAAGATACCCAAGATAATAAAATAGATTTGCAGGAATTCTGAATTTCAAAGAATATTATTTTTAAAAAAATTGGAAAAACCATTTTTTTTAAATATTGGGTAATAAGTAAGTAAGTTCGTAAGATAGACCCAATATTCTCAGCGTAAAATTTGATAAACAATAATTATTATTACAAGATAGTCGGTATGATGTAATCATCTCAAATAGCGTGTAAAAAAGTTTTTCGCAAGCTACAATAACTAAAATTTATATTTGGGTTGTTTTGTTTTACAGTTATAGAAAAAACATTGTAATAAAGTTATTTAAAAACCTTTTTTTACAACTCCCTCCACATGTGGACCTCCCCTGCGGCTTGGTCCAACAAACTGTCTGCACAGGGTGAACACAGTCGTTTTTAAAATTTGTTTAAATAATTTCTTAGATCCCCTATTTTTATTAAAGTTATTATGAAGTTGAATATCTACCGATTAATTTTGTTCCAGCTGCTATACCGGGGATGTTTCTTTTTAGTTTGTACCACCATTACCAATCTATAGACACTAAGAAAGAAGTACTCACAAAACAAATACAAACCAACCAATTCAAAATTTAGACAGTTAGATCCATAAAAGGTAACTCACACTCATAGACGTTTGAAATATAAATAAAAATGTCATTAAAAAAATTACACATTGTCTGATTACTTCGGCGTTAAACGTCATATCTGGATGCATGGCAGTACCCCGCCAAGTTCGCGAAAACTGCTGTACGATCTTTTCCTAAAACTTTTCAGCCCATACTTTACCTATCTAAAACTCTACTTCGGAATGACCTACGAAACTCAAACTTTGCACAGTCATTGAGTTACCAACCTCTCCAAGTGTCATGGACTTCCATAAAGTAGTAAAGTAGTTACGAAATTTCAGAAAACGTCGAAATTGCCACTCACTCACTTACTTATTCACTCATTTATAGATCGCCAAAATTCTACTGTACTTCCAGACATGCTACAAAGCTAAAATTTAACAGACTAATAGAAATTATTGTAACTTACTCCTCTCCCCTATACATGTAAAGTTATGTAAAAGTAACATTGCTAACTTCCAGAAACGCTAGAGAGCTGAGCTTTGGAAGACTGATTAGAAATTATGATAATACTATAAGACCAAACTTAAAAACACCAACATTTTAATTTACTTCCGTCCCCTATTAATGTAAAATTATGTAAAAGTAACATTGCCCACTTTTATCGCTAGAGAGCTAAGCTTTGAAAAGCTGATAAAACCATGGGAAAAATTAAAAAACCTCAACATTTTAATAAAGGCATTGCAAAAGTTTTGAACAGTATTCCACATACTTTACTACATTAAAACTTAGATATTATCCAAATCCTTTAAAAAATGAGTGATTTCATAACAAAAACATTTTATGTAAAAAAAGCCAAGTCGCGAAAATGATGAATAAAAAAGCTCTTCGATACAAACTTCAAGTGAAGGGTTCTTATTAGTTTGGAAATGTTTTTTTAAACTTGGCTATTACGGCTGCAAATGGCTTTTAGGCACAGTGCTAACTTAAACATAAAGAAGTACAGCCAGGCTTCTTAGCAAAAAGTTAAAGTTTAAAAAACTTTCCAAACTAGTAAGAACCCTTCATCTTGAAATTTGTGTTGGAGAACTTGGATTTACTTATATCTCAATTCTTTTTAACGAATAGCCTTTTCACGTACTTGGTTATTTTTTTTTAGATGAAATGTTTTTGTTGTTTCCGTGACCTGCAGCGCCACACAGAAAATGTTGTGCCCGGGCAAAACAAACATATGACGCAATGACGCTCTTTTATTTAAAAAAAAATAATTTCCCCTGCGAAACCAATTTTGTATATTATAATTTCGTTTACCTCAATTAATACTGAGCTTCTGGTTCGATGCGCCTCGGGCGGTCGCCCTGCCCTGGAGTCAGCCCTGCTTCCTGGAGAGATGGTTATTCTTATTCTCACCCATTTTAAGAGTTTATACACTGAGTACACCCCAGTTGACTTTGCGCCACAAAACCTAGAATTTTCTTTTAATGACTGCACAAACCGGAATCAAGATCCGGATTTTCAAGGAGTGGTATTCAACTTCTTCGAATTGGCGTGACGGTATCAGTATTTAATTTTTTATTCAATGTTACTCCTCACTAAACACTTTTATCCTATACGTATGGTATTTTTATTTCTTTTATTTCAATTGTTTTGTAGATATCTTAGTAAAACCTTAGGATTTTATATTTATTCAATTGTTCTCTATCTCTAGTATGCTAACTTTATGTTTTAACTTTTAGTAAGCACCATATCAGCAGGATAGCAGGAAACCTCCTACGCTTGTTTATGTTTTACAATTTCGGTTACAAACAAATCAATTAGATATAATTAAAAATTCTCGTGTAATTGCTACACACAAAATTATTTATATGTTTGTATTTCATATTTAATTACTTTTGATTAAACTTTCTTAATAATCCTATGGCTACTTCTTTTGGGAAAAAAGTGCAACACTGGTGCGCCACTAGTGCAGTTTTCGTATTATTTTATGAAAACTAGTGCAATGTTTTGTATTCTTTTGACCCACTGACAAGCCCAGTGTTGCACTCAGTGCACATTTTTTGGCACGGGCTCTCCGAGCTCGTGTTGCACTAGTGCACTTTTGTATTCTTTTGAAACCGCACTGGGGCAATTTTTTGAGAGCACCAAAACAGTGTAAGTGGACCACGAGTGGCCTATTAACTTTCTCAAAAGAACTCGCTATTACACCACACATTAAACGTCTAACGGAGCTGGTTCCAACAACCATTAAAAAAAATGCATATTTTCTTATTTTAATAAACAAGTAAAATAAGTACTTATTCCGAATTCTTTAGAGAAAGGTAATACATCACTATTAGTCTACTAAAACTGTTTGGTGCTGTCAACTCTATCACACGGAGTGTAACACTGAGTTTCTCAGTTGCAGAAAAGAATACAAAAAGTTGCACTAGTGGCGCACCAGTGTTGTATTTTTTACCAAAAGAATTCGCTATTAAATTTTTCCAATTCTAAAAGGTTAAAGAGCCCTTCAGGTGGTGATGGCAATGGATGGGTAAACTGTCATAGGTCTCATACCGGGTGGGCCAAAGAAAACCGGATAATTTTTTTTTCATTATAACTTTTGAACTGTACAATCGATTTTAATGGGACAAACTGCAGTTGGCAGAGAATTAATCATAGTTTTAACTAGTTATATTTTTTTGGCCGCCATCTCAAAATCCAAGCCGCATGCTTGCCACGTACAACAATCCTGGTGAGAATTGATTGCTTTTTAAAGATCATGATTAAAATTTATCAACATCTTAAAATTTAGGATGGCGGACAGAATAATACGTGATTCTTAAAAATGGCGTGTTTATTCTTATTTTCTCAAAATGTTTAAGTTTTGTTTAATCTATAGAAAAGCACTACTTTTATCCCGCTTAACAAGGTACAAAGTAATAAAATCGGTTTCGTGGTTCTCACAAAATTTTGTTTTATGTTCTAGAAATTATACGATTGCATTGCCAATCCTGTCTGCATTCAGTTCTGTATATATTCATTACTGAGCCGATTTTAATGAAATAAAAAATATCATGGCGCAAACTGATTGGTCTTTAAAGTTTGCATCATGATGTTTTTTACTTCACTAAAATCAGTAATAATGAATTTATAAATAAATGACAATGCAATCGTATAATTTGTAAAACAATGGTTAATACAAAATCCGATTTTGTGAGATGAGAACCACTACACCAATTTTATTAATTTGTACCTCCTTATGCGGAAGAAAAGTAGTGGTTTTTTTTAAATAAAAAAAAACTAAAACATCTTTGCAAAATAAGAATAAATACGCCATTTTGAAGAATCAGGTATAATTATGTCCAACATCTTAAATTCCAAGATGGCGAAAAATTTCGATAATAATCTTTAAAAAACCGAACCGAACCGAACCGAACCGAACCGAACTTGAACTTGAACTTGTAAAAAACAATCAATTCTTACCACAATTTTTTTTATTTCACTAAAATCGGTTTAGTAGTAACGAATTTATAAGGAAATTAATGAAGACAGGATTGGCAATGCAATCGTAGAATCTGTAAAACAATGCAATGGTTGAAACAAGAATAAATTTTTTGAGAACCGTTACACCGATTTTACTAATTTGTACGTCGCTGTGTGCACGAAAATTAGTGATTTTCTATAAATTAAAAAAAAAACTAAAACATTTTGGGAAAATAAGAATAAACGCGCCATTTTGAAGAAAGAAGTATGATTCTGTCCGCCATCTGAAATTCCAAGATGGCGAAAACTTTCGATAACAATCTTTAAAGAGCAATCCATTCTCACCACGGTGTTTTTTATTTCATCAAAATCGGTTTAGTAGTAATGAATTTAAAAGGAAATGCAGATATCGTATAATACGCAAAACAATAGTTGAAACAAAAATATTTTTTTTTAGAACCACTAAACCGATTTTGCTGCTTTGTACCTTGTTGTGCGTGGCAAGAATGCAGCTTTTTCACTAGTTTAAAAAAATTATTAAAACAGGTTCGCAACACAAGAATAAACGAGCATCTTTGAAGGGTAGATTTTAATTTCGTCCGCCATTTTGGATTTTGAGATGGCGGACAAAAAAATATATTTAGTCAAAACTCTGATTAATTCTCTAAAAAAATTATCCGGTTTTTTTGCCCCACCGGGTACATGACCTATTGAGGGTTAAAAAAAAATTCTATTTAGGTTTAGTCCTGTTCCTAGCTCGTTTTCTGTTTGGCATTATTTTGAGAAGAAAATTGTGGTTGGTTGAAATTCACAACCGCAAATTTTGGTTTAATTTGTATAGTAACTTTATCAGTTTAGAATAAAATTTACGACTACCGTACTTTAATTTTATTCAGAAAACTCACAATACAGCAGCAAAGCTGTTTTAAACAGCTCAAAATATAAAATTTTAGAGGAAATATTTGCAATCACAGCACCGAACCAACCTCCAGGGATGTTCCCAAAATTTCCTAACCCGGGTGCAACGGTGAAGTCATGCTTTTTAATAGAAAGACCTGGTGTTGTAGCTCTCGCCAATTTTCGGGTTGTGGTTCCACCACTACCAGAGATATCAGAACAGCTAGATATTGGATCTCACAACTAACCAAAATAGAAAGACTGGGCACCATTGAATAGGTGGTTAAAATAGTTGGTTTGATTAGCCTGCCTACCAGCCTAACCAAACCTACTATACTTTGATTTTATCACGGCCTTGGCAAAATGGCGGAGACTGTCAGTTGTTGTAATTTTTGTTGTGAATTTCTCGGACTTTTTTTACTCGAATGTAAAAAGTAATGTTTTAAAACCCTCAATAGTTTTTAGCAGTTTGATTTTATCCCAAATTTAATAAAAAAATCTGCAAAAACACAAATAAACAAAAACAGCGGTTGACTACCACTTCACATTTCTAAACCAAAGAACGAAATGTCAGTGGTTAAAAAGGACGAGACGGCGGCCATTTTGGATTTGCCGCGTTTACTTTAGTCAAATCCAATCCGTTAATATTCTATTATCCGTGACCACAACCGCTGATAAAACTAATACAGGAGAGTTTCTAAATTCATCCAGTTTTTTTTCATCGATGGAATCTAGATTGTTGACAAATGACAAGTGACATCCATCGAAGTATAAAAAGAAACCTGATGAAATCATATGGAAATGAAAAGTTGTGTTATGTCGGCTGTTCATGGGCGTATTATCCGCGCGGATTTTTCATTTCTTGGGCTCTGATTGGTTGATTTAAAAATTTGATCCAATCAAAGCGTGAGAAAAAATGTCTGCGCGGATAATACGCTCCATGGACAGCCGGGTTTACATAACAAAGATGGATATGGAGGACACTATTCTTGTGGGCATCAAGGTAGAGGGCAAGGATCAAATTTTCGTATATAAAAATATACAGCTGATTCGAATGACAAATGACAATCATCAGGAATTGCTCACCGGCTGCCAGAGTCGGTGAGTTTTGGTGGCATCGATTGGTTCATCGAAACTACCGAAACCTGATGGATTTAGAAACCCTATTGTTTTCATCGGTGAATTTAGAGACTCTCGCTCCCATTTTCGATCAACACTGCTCTCGGCCGCTCAGTAATTGCTCCTTGCTGGAGCTAATCTCTGCGGGAGCAACTGCAAATTGATCTCTGATTTTATCTAAATCCTAATTGGGGTACTCCAAGTGAAATCTTCATCGAACGCACGAGAAACCCTTAAAATGTTTGTTTGTTCTCTTTTGGGAAAACTAATGCAATTTTTTGTAAGTATTCTTTTGAGCAACAGTGTTGCAGCCCCAAAACAGGGCCAATGGATGTGATATGACGATACTGTTTTAAAGCTTTTCCTTTTTTAATAGTAAACTAACTAGTAGAAATAAATAATGCGTTTGTCTATTCGCTGTTTTTAAATATAACGCCAAATGTGGCCAGTAGGTTGGTTGTGGGTCAAATTTTCAATAATTAATAATTATAAAGTCAACTTACCTAAACAAATATATCCCAATATCACTAAAAATACAAATAATATTTGGCTTTTCATATTTAAACTTTTACTTATTTCATAACTTTAAATTTTAAACTTTTCTTGGATCACACATTTAAAACTTCTTTTAACTTTTAACTAGTTGGTCAATAAAAAATTGCATCACTAATATAAATAATTTTTATATTTAATTTGATTTGAGGTTGTTTTCTTTGAATTAAGTAGTACATTTAAAACTTAGTCATTTAGTTCTTTTCCTTATGGTTTAAACAACTTTAAAAACCTTGTGATTTCCATTTATAAAACCACAAATTACCGCTACTATGTTTTTTTTTAAATATTGTTAAATTATTATTGAAAAATATTTTCAAATTATTGTTCACATAAAATTCTTTAATTAATATTTTATTATTATTTTGTATAGTTTAATTTCACGCCGCTACGTTGAGTCTTAGTATAAAGCGACCTTTAGCTAAAGGTTTCTCGAACGCAACTGGTTGTTTTGTGTATGATGGCATTCAGTTTAGCGCAAAACAATCTCGAATGCGCGGTGTCAGTAAATTCCACTTGATGTTTTCTAAAAGCTGTCCTTCCTACCGGCGCCGGCGGCAATTCGGCTGTTCTACAGGTGAGGGGGGTTAAAGGTGATAAAAACCCCCCAGAGCCCGAAAGAATAGGTTATATATAAGTTAGGTGTAAGGTTGAAAAAAATTATATTTTTGTTGAGTTGGTTTCTCAGAGTCTCGCAAATAAGGGCACAAATGGCTCACAGGAGAAAAGCATACACGGAAAAAGTCGCTTGCGGAAAAAGTACACACGGAAAACAAGCGCACAGAGGCAAAATTTAACTTAAACATTAATAAAACCGGCACATAAAATAAGAAAGTGGTGTGTACATTTGACGAGACCTACCTATAATTATAAGTGTTTCTATGCACCGAATCAAAATATGCTAAAAAATTAATTAATAAAGTATTGCATATTACATGGCGATGTTGCAAAAATGGTACATTCTCAAAGTCAACAAATATTTTATCACATTAGAATAGATTAGACTAATCCCAGTTTAAAAAAGACTTACGAAGACTATTTGACTGCTTTGAAGAACTACTTTTAAAAACAACGTTAACATCATTTAAAAAATGTTCAACATTTTTCGCGATTTTTAACGATTTTCGCAATTTTTGTTGTGTGTGCGAATTCTTGTATGTAAATGTAAACATCAATTTTTTATTTTATGTGCGGCCGCTTGGTGTAAATTTTACCTATGACGAACAAATAATACTAGCCCCATTTATGTCCCTAGCATAATAATAAAATGTACAAAGGATGAACGACGAAAGATTACCAAAGCAGGTCCTAGAATGGCAACCAATAGGGCGCAGAAAAGGAGGGCGTCCTAAACTGGTATGGCAACAGTCAATCCAAAGATGACAGAAGATGATTGTTAGGATCGAAGGAGGTGGAGAATAGGCGTCGGACAACGTAGAAGTACGTTCTAAACCGACATAGTAGTAGTAAATTTTAGTTCTAAAGGCTAAATGTATGTATATGTGTATTTATGTTTATGTGTTTTGTTTGTATGATTTCCCTGTGCGCTGCTTTAGTATGTGCGCTTTTTGAGTTGCGCGCTTTTTTGCTCTGCGCTTTTTTCCGTGTGGGATTTTTATTCAACCCTAACTTAGTGAGGTTTACAAAGTTTTATTATTGTACAGAGATGACGAGAGGGGCCCTAAGTTCAAAAGAGCCAGGGGCCAGAATATGAATAAAAAAAGACGGCCCTGTTGAAGCCTATACCAGAAACGAGTGTAATATAGTAGTTTATGCCTATACTAAGTAATATATTGTTGAACATAAAGTTTTATTCTTTTGTTTTTTTGGTTCGTAAAATGCTTAGTTTTTACAAAAATTGCAAGAAACGTACCAAAGAAATAGGACTAAGTTATTCACAATCTGAAGTGCACTAACTGATGCAGAGGCGCACCCAGGAATATATATTAAGGGGAGGGGGGCAGGCTGAGGCGTCATGATGCCGTATCTTATGCTATTTAATTTTTGTATTCATGAAATATGAAGACAATATCTAAGAAAAACTTAGCCTTAGTGCGCCCATACTGACATATAGCTTAAACAAAAATATTAAATTCCATTGTATAAAATAGTCTAAGTATAAGTATTTTTCCCAAATGGCGTTGTCATAAAATAGTTAAGCTTTTCTTTATTTATTTAAACTTAAATATAACACTCAGTATATTATTGCTAATCCAACAGAAAGAGACTAAAAACAAACTAATTGATTGCGTCGTTAGGACAGTAGACCCCTGGGGCTATACAAATTGGCAAAAATACCAATTATCAAGAGCACTGTTTAATAAGAGATATACCATACTGAGAGGGAAATTTATTTAATCATACTTACAACTTATTTTTGTTTTTATCACAGCAGCACAAGCATAAACTGTTATCAGCTGGGAATAAACGAGTGAAAACATCCTTATTTATAGTAGCCCTTCCTTTACATATAGATAAACTTTCTTGACTAGTTACTTTCTTTTGAAAAAGGAATCACCATATACGTAATATTCCACGTATATGGTTTTGACCAACTCCTTTTTGAAAACTTAAGGAGCTTAGTTTTATTACAGAAAAAGTTCATCAATCCTGTCTAGGATTGCGTTGCAAAATAAAACAAGAGACGTATTTGATTACCTACTAAAAGATGTCGAATATCAAATAACTATCTTTCCTGGATGGACGTATGGATAGTTCGTCGAATTATTTTTTATCAAAACAAACAGATGGTTTTTCTTAAATTTCTGATAGCGCAGTTCAAAATGTTGTTATCAGCTCTTAATCACCAGCAGTGTCGTGCATAGGGGGGGTGGTAGGGGGGTGGGAAGGGGAGCTCAAGCTCCCTAGAACCAAATATTGCCCCTAAAAATCAAGATTAAAATTTATCGAACGTTTAAGCCCCCTCAGGATCAATTTCTGTATAAAACAAAATTAATTAGCATAAAATAACAAGCATCATGGGGTGGGTCTCAGGCCCCCTCAAGATATATTCCTGGGGGCGCCACTGTATATGTTATTGAAAACTAAATTTATATAATACCTATCACGTTGGTACTATACCTTGACTTCTATTTATCTTTGATTAAAATAAAATAGTTTCATTATTTTTTCTTTCAAAATCGTGTGAAACTTTTATTTGAAATCAAAACCTTTACATCATAATTTTTTTGTTTACGAGCTTGATTAAGTTTACCGTCGGAAGTAAAAGAAAAATCTTATTAAAAGTTCTAAGAAAATACGTCATGACAGTCAACGTATAGGTAGTAAAATTAAAAACGCGTTCTTAAAATATTAAGTGACTCATACGAATGGCCTTCTGTTTCTTCATTCAGACTTCTTTTTGTGTTTCATAGTATTTCTTTAAACTGTGTACTTGCTTCTTATAGCGAAGAATTTTTTTTATTAGTAGGTCAAACAATTATTATGTAATATAGGAATAAAGCGAATTTAGTAGAATTCCTTTTTACCCAACTGCAGCACGGCGAAAGGATTTCGATTGTATGTTTGTGTCACGCTAGAGGCTAAACGGCTGAACCGATTTTGACAAAAAAGGCGTCGTTGACTTGCTACTGATCCCGAAGGTGCTATAGGCTATATTTTTTTAAACAGGAATCAACATGGCGGTCTTCAGATGCCATTTTGTCACATAATGTAGGCTTTAAGGCATACAAATTATCACGGGCAAGACCTCAGAGGTAAAGGTAGCTACGGGGACGCGTTTCTGCCTCATTAGGCTTCATTCAGCCCGAGCATAATCATAAAATGGATTCAAATTTAAAAAAATCCAGGGCTCAGGCTGTTTTCTGGGAGCAGATTATATCTGTCTCCGTCGCGACGTCAAAATTAGCCTCAAAACCGAGGCAACCCTGACCGAAGCTGCAATTGACAGTTGGTCTCTCCTCAGTAAACACCATATTTCATATTTCTTTTTCAGTTACCCACATCATCATTTCATCTCCTTCCATTTTATGGTTATGCTCTGGCTGAATGAAGCCTAATGAGGCAGAAACGCGTCCCCGTAGCTACCTTTACCTCTGAGGTCTTGCCCGTGAAACTTTTTGTTAAGACTTTATACCTGGTGAACTTCCTTCAAATTTAAAAAAATCCAGGGCTCAGGCTGTTTTCTGGGAGCAGATTATATCTGTCTCCGTCGCGACGTCAAAATTAGCCTCAAAACCGAGGCAACCCTGACCGAAGCTGCAAATTGACAGTTGGTCTCTCCTCAGTAAACACCATATTTCATATTTCTTTTTCAGTTACCCACATCATCATTTCATCTCCTTCCATTTTATGGTTATGCTCGGGCTAAATGAAGCCTAATGAGGCAGAAACGCGTCCCCGTAGCTACCTTTACCTCTGAGGTCTTGCCCGTGAAACTTTTTGTTAAGACTTTATACCTCGTGAACTTCCTTCAAATTTAAAAAAATCCAGGGCTCAGGCTGTTTTCTGGGAGCAGATTATATCTGTCTCCGTCGCGACGTCAAAATTAGCCTCAAAACCGAGGCAACCCTGACCGAAGCTGCAAATTGACAGTTGGTCTCTCCTCAGTAAACACCATATTTCATATTTCTTTTTCAGTTACCCACATCATCATTTCATCTCCTTCCATTTTATGGTTATGCTCGGGCTGAATGAAGCCTAATGAGGCAGAAATGCGTCCCCGTAGCTACCTTTACCTCTGAGGTCTTGCCCGTGAAACTTTTTGTTAAGACTTTATACCTCGTGAACTTCCTTCAAATTTAAAAAAATCCAGGGCTCAGGCTGTTTTCTGGGAGCAGATTATATCTGTCTCCGTCGCGACGTCAAAATTAGCCTCAAAACCGAGGCAATCCTGACCGAAGCTGCAAATTGACAGTTGGTCTCTCCTCAGTAAACACCATATTTCATATTTCTTTTTCAGTTACCCACATCATCATTTCATCTCCTTCCATTTTATGGTTATGCTCGGGCTGAATGAAGCCTAATGAGGCAGAAACGCGTCCCCGTAGCTACCTTTACCTCTGAGGTCTTGCCCGTGAAACTTTTTGTTAAGACTTTATACCTCGTGAACTTCCTTCAAATTTAAAAAAATCCAGGGCTCAGACTGTTTTTTGGGAGCAGATTATATCTGTCTCCGTCGCGACGTCAAAATTAGCCTCAAAACCGAGGCAACCCTGACCGAAGCTACAAATTGACGGTCTCTCCTCAGTAAACACCATATTTCATATTTCTTTTTCAGTTACCCACATCATCATTTCATCTCCTTCCATTTTATGGTTATGCTCGGGCTGAATGAAGCCTAATGAGGCAGAAACGCGTCCCCGTAGCTACCTTTACCTCTGAGGTCTTGCCCGTGAAACTTTTTGTTAAGACTTTATACCTCGTGAACTTCCTTCAAACATACAAATTATCTAAATTTCAGGCGATTTTATTGAAATTCCTTTGATTACCCACTGCAAGTGTCCTCTAATTTGATGTAGTTATTTTGTAGTCCTCCCCGCTCCCACCCATCTCCCCTCCTGTCATTCCCTCCACCCTATTATAACTATAACTTTCACAAATATAAAGCGATTTCAAAAGTCCTTTCTGCACACGCTTGAAGACTTTTTTCCAACATCATTTTACTAGTGTCCTCCTCCCTCTCTTCTCCCCTTCCTTCTTATTAGTAATAGTCTTAGCTATACCTTTCACAAATATAGAGCGATTTCAAAAATTCTTTCTGCACACGCTTTAAGACTTTGTTTCTAACATCATCTTACTAGTTTCCCCCTTCCTCTCCCTCTCTTCTCCCCCACCCTCCTTATTAGTAATAGTTGTAGCTATACCTTTCACAAATTTAGAGTGATTTTAAAAATTCTTTAGGCACACCCTTTAAGATTTTTTTTGGTACCATTTTACTAGTTCCTTCCTTCCTCTCTCCTCCCCTACGTCCGCGTCCGCAGAAAATCTACACGTACTTTTTGGGTAAAGCTAAATGAATTGTAAATGCATAGTGCTTTTTATAAGGCTGAATAAGAATTAAACCTAAAAGTTGGAAAGAATAAAGAATTTAAATAAAAAAACACCCAACTGCTAAATTTACTTGTAACTACCAGTCGCAGTTGAGTACAAAATTACCCAAGAACTCGATTCATGAAAATACAAAACTGTATAATTTCGTTAGTGCGCTTTGGGCATCAAAACTAAAAGTTGAACATGTCGTACATTATAGGTATACCTATCTTTTTTGTACTCAACTGCGACTAGTAGTTACAAGTAAATTTAGCAGTTAGGTGTTTTTTTTATTGAATTTTATTTCAATTAAAAATTGTAGATGTTTCCCAGCTTCTAATATCGTAAATATTTTAAATATTTTGGGCTCAAAAATGTTTGAGTTATTGACGACCCACAAGAAGATACAAAAAAAATTTGTCAAAATGTAGAATGGGCGAAAAAAATATAGAACCGTAATTATGTCGAAAATAAAACGGTCAATAATAAAATAGACAAAAATATTATTAAACAAAACGTAGTTTTGACGCACCGTAAAATGTTGAAAACTAATGTTATAAAGCAGAAGATACGAAAAATCGTAATTTTGTCAACCCGTAAAATTATAATAGTAGGGACTTATTGGAATAAAACCTGACTTTATTTTAGAGTCTACTTTATTTTGACACATTTACACAGAAAACTAACAGCTGACCTCTTAAAATTGACATACCAAAGCCAAATTTAATAATAAAGACGCTAACTTTCATTTAATAAATACCGACACTAATAAATCCGGTTTTTAAATACACAAAGGCCGAATTTTGAAGCAGAGCAGCTGCTTTTTATATGTAAATGTGTCACCATAGGGTTGATTTTAAAAAAAGGTAAGGTTTTATTCCAATAAGTGTCTAATAACAGTCGAACCGTAAAAGCAGCGAGCCATAATTATGTCGAAAATTAAAAAGGCCGCACCCAAGATCTGTAGAGGATAGGTAGGTTACCTGGTAACTTTCTGACCAATCATAGCCAGTTGTTGAAGCAGGAAATGACGTCACTCGGAGTGCCAATTTAAATAAAAAGCATTTAATATAGTAGGAAACATTCAAGTTTCTTGTGTTCATTTATTGATTTAAATGTAAATATGTTTTGTTATTTTTCTTAAAGTGTCTCTAATAACAATATTCATAAAATACATCAACTAACTCAAATATAAAACTTACCTTATACCAAAAAAAAAGCTTTTAGTCTGTAACATAGTCCGAAAAAAACATCACAAGTGTAAAAAATAAACCATCAAACATTAAAAATACTTAAAAACACATGTAAATAAAGAGCTCCAATCAAATCGTGGCACTCCAAATGACGCGCTGTCACCTCTCACGCCGCTTCCACCATGGAGTTACCAGGCAACCTATCCTCTACAGACCTTGGGCCGCACCGTAAAAAAGTCAAAAATAAAGGGGCGATGTTGCCATATCCATCAAAATTTCTTGACTAAATTTATTGCGCTGGCGTCTGAGTACAAAAGGTCCATCCATTAACCTTCCGCTACAGGGCTAATAATGCAGAGGCCTTAGTGGTATATCTTTGAGCCAAAGTGTTAAGCCTAAATCATTTATTGTAATCTGCAGAGTTTTTTATATGTGCTGGGTGGAAAAAAAATATGCCACTTTAGTCAAACTCAGTATGTAGGTACGTGGGCACAATAGATCCATATGTGTTCGCAGTGCATGGAGGTCCAGTAGGGTCTGCCACCACCTTCGAATACACACAAACATACAACCTTCCGCTACAGGCGTAGTTCTGGAAAACTGGACGTACCTAAGATCTGTCGGCCTCAATATGCTTCGAGCGCGCGCTGCAGATAATTTATGTTTCGTTTTTCCCCTGACCGCGCGGTTGTTTCCTAGGAATTATTGATAGGACCAATGTTTACAAGACTTGTATAATCAAAGATAGGACTGAGAGTCCGCGCGCGTGTAAATACGTTTCAAAATTTTTACATTTGTTTTTGTTGCAAAAGGCGTTTGCAGGTGTGTTATTATTTTGATTTAAAGGTAAATTACATTATATTAGTTGAAAAAAGGTAAGATAATAGGTTTTTAGGTACAAGAGCCAGTACCTGGGCGTGTATAAACTTGTCTGAAAAATTATCTGATCATTTGTTTTACATTTTTTGTTTATTTTTGCTGTGAAAAAACATAATCAGGTGTTTTTTTATTAATTTAGAGAGTAGCTAGGTTACGTTACGCTATAGGGGAGAATAACATTTTAGGGGAAAGCTTATTACGTAGGTACAAAATACATTTTTTTTAGAATGTTGTCGTATGAAAAGGACCGGGAACGTCTGCAAAGTTATTATTACGCCAACGGGCACAAATAGCTAGCTTACCAAAACAGGTATTATTGAAAATAAAAAGACTAACTGGATATGAGGAACCTCCACAACATCCAGCACCTGTAGATGCTACTGTTCCACGACGTGGTCGTTGCAGTTACTCATGTACAAGTGTACAATTACATGCAGACAATGTAATCCTCCTAATACTGAATAAATGATAATTTTTAAAGACATTTCTCTCCTTAAGCAATCATTTTTACTTTTTTCGTGCTAAAAACTAGCTTTTCCTACATTGCGGACTCACAGTCCGGCGCGTGTTGTCTTGTTTCACTTTGAGGCGCGTGTAGCGGAAGGTTAATGTATTAGCTTAAGAAAGTCGTATTTGTTGGAGATTTTTTTTGCAATTGAGGTTTTAACAATACTGATCTCACAGGAGCATAAGCGGTTAGGACACGTTTGTGTTTGGTTTGGTTTATCCAACACAGATTTAGACCTCCCAAAATTGGGACAGGATCTATAATTTAACAAAGTTAAAAATCACTTTATTTTGACAGGACAATAATTAAAGTGGCTGAAGGGTATTATTACGTCGTATCTAAGAAACTAAGTAAGTAATCTCAACTCCTTCCCGGGGAAATCTTCTACGTTCGGTCCGCATGTATTGTCGCAGTAGTTAGCATGTGCTTTTTAATACACAAAGTATGATATATAAAGATCAGGTATAAGGACTAAGAAGTTACAGGTATTGACAGTAGATATTAAAAATTGTATTTTTTTATTACCATGGATGTTGCCTTACATATTTTTCTATTGAAATTTTCTGCAGTCATTACCAATTTTTACCTTCCTAGCCGCCCACGGTAAAATAAATTGTCTTGGATTAAAGCAAATTGCTTTGAAGTAAAATAATTTGTGCTCTCCTATTCACCAAGAGAATATTTTCTTGATATTGCACAAAAAATGTGTTGCCTCTTTATTTTAATGTGAGACAGAAATTGTTTTAATATAAATTGGAACTGAATTAATCTAAGGCACCGTTTTCTCTAAAAGCAAAATATTACTTATATGAAGACAATTTGCTTTGTCACAAAACGGAGTATATTGAAACAAAACAATTGAAGGAGAAAAATAAAGTCTCATTTCAAAACTAAACGCTGCGTTGAACTAAAAAGAAATATTTTAATTCAAAACAAATTGTTTTAAGGTAAACCAATTTATTCAAGAAAAGAACGTGTTTTCATTGTAGACAAAATTTTTTACTACAAGAAAAGGTATGTATTTTGACCTATCCCAGCAATATCGTTGTGATGTCTGTGTTTTCATGAAATCTTCAGGTAAAATAGTGGTCGATACGGTGACGAGCTGATTAGATTTTGGTCAAAATTCTTCAATGCTAATGACAGTTTTTTGACAGTTAAAAAATTAAAAATATGCTCATCCTTTAACAGAGCGTCGCACGGAGGTCAGCTTGTCTAATTTAGACGATCGAAACCTCAATATCAAACTAGTTTCTATCATAACCACTAAGTCTTAAAAATGTGCCCAATTACCTTATTAGTAGACCCCAATGCAGAAAATCGATCAACTAACTCGTTGTCACTTGTTACGACGACAAGTCATAGGCCATTTGATAGCCTGCATAATGATCCGCACTTATTCCGTGCGGAAAGGCGATTTTCAAAAGTGCTCCAAGTTGGTAAACCAGAAATTATATGGTGATTTCTTCACGTATATTTAAAATATGGGTTAGTATCTTTAATTTATACTATTAAACGATTTGCAAAGTTTCAATTTGCCTATTAAAAAAATTAGATAAAAGTTGTGTATTGATTTACTATAATTTTTCAAATATTTGTTATATATATTGGACTAAAAAAGTCTGGATCGTTACTGATCAATTGCGTTTGTGACTTTATTATTTCAATCATGTATCAAGGGTTGTATAGGTGCTACATTCAGCTGCCGCTTCTTGCCGCTGTATTAGCTATGATTTATTGTTTCAGCGTTGGCGCATGGGATTGGCCCACGTAATTTATTTAAAATGTGGCACAAAACACCGGGCTCACAGAATAAAAATCAATCCGTTTTGAACTATATATGTAAAAATAGTGAATATAAAGACTACGATAAAAATATTAGTGCATGGTAAAAAATTGATATATAGCCCACATAGCACAAATCAAAACAACATTAAAAACCACACTTTTTTAAGTTTAATAGGTCGCTTTTTAACGTTACTTTTAAAACCACGTTAAAAACACACCGAAATAACGTGGTCTTGAAAATAACGTTAAAGAGCGACCTATTAAGCTTAAAAAAGTGTGTGTTTTTAATGTTGTTTTGATTTGTGCTATGTGGGAGTATAGCAAGATTAATAAATTTAGTTAAATTTTTATAAAAAAGCTAAGTTAAATAAAAAAAGCTATAAGCTAGTTACGTACACACTCCCTAAGTATCAATTTTTCAAGTTTTTTGCTTAAGAGGAAAAAAAAACGATATGCAACGTTATTTTTGGAGGCGACTGTACCATCTCCAGAATGCACAGTATATTAAAATCACATTTTTTAAACGCTATTTGACATTTCCTAACTTTCAGCATCAATTTGTCAAAATTAAAACCATAAAATAATTTCGATCGTTCAGAACCGACAAGCTGACCACCGTGCGTCGCATTGGAGTATGCTAATAGGCTTGCTAGGAAGATCCATCATGGATCCATTTATTTTTTATTATGATTATAAAAAAAATGGTTGTCTGAAAATAAAGCTCAATTGCTCGTCCGCTTATAAGGCCCGGGTCTTACATTCAAAAATTTGAAGGTTAAGCAAATTAGTTAATTTAAAGGCCAGAAGCCACCAGATTTACGATACAAATTTCTTATACTTTTTCAGAATTTTGTGTTTTTAAAATATTATTGTCTTTACATTAATAATAAAATAAATATTATTTACAATTATTTATTTTATTTTGACTCCTAAATTAAATTTTCGTAAATAAAACTCATTAAAAGTCTTATTGTAAGTAGGTGGTCCCCAATAAAAAGACCCAAGCGGATATTAAAAACTAAAAAGACCAATAAATTAGCTAAAATGTATTTAACTACTATCATGTATGGTCTGAGTTTTAAGTATTTCCTAATGCTGTTTAATGGGATTTTTTGGTGGGGTTAATTGGATAACTTTTTAATGCATTTGGAAACTACCAGAGAAATTTTAGCTTGTACTTTTGTTTTAGCACAATTCGGTTATAATAGGGCGGGCCTTATTTTCCTCACTTACCTTAGTTTGACTGATATCTACTATATAATGTAATAGTACATTTGCAATGGCGTATGCAGAAATGAGTCCTGGGGGGGGGGGGTTGATTGCGGATCGATACGCAGAGATCGATTAGGAGTCAATATTCAGTGCCCTCCCCTGACACTGACATTCGGCAACGTGGGCCGTTTATTGCAAGTAGAATATAAAATCGACGAGTTTACAATTTGACTTTTTTATGGCTCGACCTTTTTACGTTTCGAAATAACTACGTTCGATGCCCGTTCGATAAAACTGCGTTTCGTTTAAATTATTCTAGTATATTTTTTATTGTTTTATTTTCATTCAACAAAGTACAATTCGTCAGTTTTTTTCTGGCCTTTCGTGTCTTTATTCTTGAAATCTCCCCGACCGAGTACTCCTTGAAATTCGAGCGAAAGTGGGCGTTTCTCCCTCAATCGTATTCTTGAAACTCTCACCCGAAAAACGTGTAACATTTTGGCGACTTCACACGGAGGAGATCTCGATAGGTGCGTGATGACTTTTGTCAAAAACTGTGAGATAACCAAAAAATGTTTGTTTTGGTGACGTGTGCGTTTTTTTTTTGATTTTCTCTGTTTTGTTTTATTTATTTATTTATTTAGGTACAATAACAGGGTTGCCCCCAAGCAGTGGCGTATGGTATAGGGAGCCTCTGCGCTTGGCGCCCCTGGCGTCCTTTGAGAAAAACATAGAAAAACTAAATTTAACGCAACAACAAATGGTGCTCATAGCTCTTTAAGATAAGTCTCAGGTTACATCATCGTCATCCGGCGACATTATCAATATATCTGTTATTTCTCTAACATTGATTCGGAGTAAATAAAATAATCATTACAGCATATCACAAAAAATATATTAGTAGATGAATAAGTTGTATTTCAGTCGTTCAATTTTTAAGTTTAGACATGTAGTGCTATTATTAAAAAAAAGGTTTGTAATTTATTTGACTATTTGCGCCCCTTAAGGTCTTCCCTCCCCCTGCCCTTTTACCCGCGACACGCTACTGCCCCTAAGTAGTACATTCCTTACCCTAAAAAACTGAGATCTAAAGTAAAAATAACAAAAAACTAATTTGTCAAAAGACGTTACACAAAAATAACATATTCACAGATCAAAAAGTGAGATAATATCCGGTAGTCGCATTTAATACATAATTTTATCAATCTTAGCTTAAGGGATGAATTGCTGCAGTAAATATAAAAAAGTGACATTATTTTATTATCGATACTATTTTTCTCTTTGTCTGTTTTATAAGAGTTTAAGTAAAATAATCTGGTACCTCTGTTTTGACGTAAGGGTGCAAACAAGTTTAGAAGCGATAGTAATTTGAGACAGTTAAGTTCGTTAGCTAAAATTTTATGACCAAATCTTAACGCAAGCTTGTGTCTTCGATTGCTAAGACTATCTATTTCAACGATTTTGAAGCGTTCTTCATAATTGTACAGTTTTTTGTCTATGCCTAATTTAAACAGCAAAAAGTTGAAAAACTTACGTTGTACTCTTTCTTTTCTGGGGAAGAGGTCAGTTGAGTATGGCTGGCTTCTAATTAATGAGAAATATAATATTTTTAAAACCTCAATATTCTTAAATTCACTACTCGACCGAATAACCAACCCTGACTTTTTGAACGCTTTTGTTATAACATTATTTATATGATCCACAAAAGAAAACTCTGAATCAAAAAGCACCACCATATCATTTATAAGGTGAACTCTGGATATTTCAATATTGTTAATGTTATATGAGAATTTAATTTTGTTTATTTTTCTAGAAAACGTTATAAGCTTTCATTTGCCAAAATTTATTTCCATTTTATTTTTTTGACACCAGGTATATAAAATGCAAATATCCTTTTGTAGTTCTTTACAGTGATCTTTGCCGTAAATTCTTTTAATTTATCAGCCAATTGTAGGGAAGAAGAAAATCTAATCCCTCTCTAATCTAATTTTATCCCAAATTTACTTTCTTTCCTGCCTTTTTTTTCTGTTTGTCTTACCACAATAAAAAAAAACAAGGTAATAAAAATGGGGGTTACTTTTCTTCAACTACATAACTCTATTTGGTTAGTTTGGCCTTTTTATTGGTCAAAATTGTCACGCGTTGTCACCTAAAAATTGGCCCATTTCATATCACTTTTCAAGTATTCCCCAAACGAAGAATACTGCATTTATGCAATACGGTGAGGAACGAGGGAGTGCTCACTGGTCTTTACTCCCCGGAGAGTACTAGTTCGGGAAGATTTCAAGAATACTCACACAGGGCCGTTAAACAGTTGTGAATTTTTTAATCCAAAATTATCTATGTGTAATACGGTTTTCTTATTTTTTTTAAATAAGTTAAAGGCCAATTATAGCTGTTATTGAATTGGAATAACAGTAAACAGACACCCTTCACATACATTTATATAGACAACTATATTTCAGTATTTAATATCGTAGGTAATACTATCTTGTACTCATATAAATAGTTAAGTACATACAGAAAAAATTATCAATTTAACATCCTTGGCCTTATTATCCCACTTTACATATAGCTTAATTACTACACTTTTAAATTATTTTTTAAACTAAAAAAACATTAATCGAATAGGGACTTCTTGCAATAAAGTCAGGCAGTTATAGTGCCGGCCAATATTCTGGCCTTTGTGTATTATAAGAGATAATGGAAATTAAACGACTGGATATATAAATTCCACTTGGGTACGTCAATTTCGAAAGATTAACTGTCAGTTTTGAATGGAAAACTGTCAGAATAGTGCCCAGAACTATTACTGCTGGGCTCTATTGCAATAAGTCCCTAATAACTATGTTATTTAATTAATGGTAAAAAAAATTATAATTGTTAGAGTTCTTATATTTGATGCAAATCTGACAAAAAAATAATTAAGTAAAAAGTAGAAAAATTGTGCGTTAAAACTTTTGTAATTAATATTATTTAGCTTTACGCAATCAAAAACGGGCTAAAAGTACATACAGAATGCAATGTTACTCACAATAAAATCTACACGCATTGGAATAGTTTGTCATAGTTCGCTCGGGCATCGAAGAAATAATATGTTATTTATTCCATGGCTCGGGACAGATATTCCACGCACTAAGGGCCGGTTTCTCAATAGAGGGTTAGTTCTGACCCGTTGGTTAAGAAAAGAGATGACTGATATATTTACCTAATACCAAAAAGAGACAGCTATCAACGATATCCCACGGGTCAGGGCTAACACTCTACTGAGAAACCGGCCCTAAATCGGACCTGTTGAATTACTAATCGAATTTAATGTATTTTTTGACAAAAAACCGCATCTCAGAAAAATAGGGGCCGTCGCTTCGGCGAAAATTCTGAATAAACAAGCATTGGTTTAAAGATGGCAAAAAGGAATTGAATCAAATAAACAGTTCGTTTCATAAAAACGCATACATGTTGTTTTTTTTACATAAAACTTTTTGTCTTTTTATTAGTTTACACTGATTCTCGGTATTTTAAGGTTATAAATTAATGTCGAAATCAGTTTGACACGTCAGTTATTCTAAACTAAACTGGTAAATGGAATGCATACACTATTAGAAACGTAAATTTTGCGGGAGAGGCAAAATGTATTTAGGCGTTTTTTATGAAAACAAGTACCTAACTATTTTATTATTTGATCGATTTCCGACAACAAATTCCGATTAGCTTCTACTAAAAGTGGTCTTTCCAAATTACTATTAATACTTTGTTTTTCTCTTGTTTCTATAGTAAAAATTATTAGATGTTCACAACCAGACAATTTAAAGGTTTTTTGAGTTTTACGAGAAAACCGCTGGTTTTATGCAAAATATCCAATATAAAAAATAAACGCATTTCGAAGATGTACATATTTACAGCAAATACTATTCTTTTATAAGTTCAGCGGTTTTCGAGATATACTTGAGAAACCCCAAAATTAGCCTATACCTATATAGTCTTTGCCATCGGCGGTTATACTTTTGTGACTTTGATTTGATATGAAATAAACGTATTTATTAACCAAAGAAATACCAAACAAGATCAAACAGAATGGAGGGCTGGGGTATTTATAAAAAAAAGTTTTGGGGTGGCGCTTGTTTAAATTTATGAAATATGTGGAAAATATCTAAAAAAATCTTGGTATCGGGGGAGGGCAAGGCCACCGGGGCCCCCTATATATGCAACTACCACCAATTATACTGCCACTTGAAGAAGAACAAAAAATATCAACCTAAAAAGATCCTGACATAGGTTGATAAGAAAACACAGGTAAAAAAACTCAAAGATAACAATATATGCAGTCTTTTAGAATTTTTCTAGTTTCTCTCAATCTGCATAATATCCTGTGGCGGCTACTACAGGGAGGGCAACGGGGCAGTGTCCTTTGATCAGTGGCGTATATACGGGGGGGGGGGCTGGAGGGCCCGGGCCTCCCCCGCAGCTAAGATTTTTTTGGATTTTTTCCACATATTTCATGAATACAAACATAAAATAGCATAAAATACAGCCTCATGAGGTCTCGCCCCCCCCCAAAACTGTCTCGGGCCCACCCCGAAACTTTTTTCTATATACCTCTGATTGTCTAGTTCTTTTTATTACCTGTGGTTAACAACAAGCGATTAATTGGGTGAACTTTTTTGGCGTAAATAATAACAAGTCGGCAGCGCCGCGCGGGGCAAGGTTTCAATTTCACCCGTTTTTCAGCGGGGTATGGATGGATGTTCTCGAGCGGTGGCGGAAGGAATGTTTATTTTAGTTGAAGTCGGCCATCATCATCGTGCGGAAACATTCATTACTCTTCTATACGTTGCCGGTTCTATCCTTAGTGAAGGCGTATGAGTTTGTTTTGATTTGGGGTATGTCAGTAGTAAAAAGCATTGCCGGTCGCGTGTCATTGTTTATTTTTGTTATCGTTTGTTTATAAAATGGAAATAAATACCGTTGAATACATAATTAACTGTGCAAATTTAAACACGTTGACATATGAACTTCGATTAAAAAGAAAATCTTTAGGGCCACAGAGACCGGACTTAAAAATCCTAAAAATTAACCACAATTTTAGTGCAAGGAATAAAAAATTATACGATGCTGAAAACTCGTTGTGCGGTTGTGAAAATCGAAATGGTTTTTTTGCTTTATTTGTGTTATTATGAACAATCTACGAAGTGATCCTGCGTGGGTGGCAAAAGGAATGTGTGATATCAAGTGTGTGTTTAGTGAAAAGTTAAAGACACAAAGTAAGTGCTACTTATTTAAATAACCACATAGAATTTTCTATGCAAGGCAAGACTGATATTAGGTGCGAAGTGAATAGTGCCTATAGTATGATAAATAAAGAAGTAATATATTTCATAAAAATGTAACTGCCTATGGCAGTATGGCAAAGACTATAGCAAAATTTAACTTTTTCACCAATGCCACTAAAAATTCAAGCTTTTTTATTTACTTAAACACATCAATTCCCTTTTGAACCGTTAGGTCACTTTTTCCAATTTAATTTTTTTGCCGATGCAGACAAAAACCGAACGATCTGACTAAACTGCGTCAGTTCAGCGTGTAGGACACATTTAATTCAATGAAAAGTAAATAATGCCGATCGTGCCGTGCCGGGCGAACCGTGACGATTTGATTCAATGCGTGTTGGTTCTTAAATATCCTTTATATTAAACAATTTTTTTTTAAATTTTAATAATATCTAATTAGTTTACTAATATTTTAAAAGAATAAAAAGTACTCCGTTGAAGTATACAGAGTGTGGAAAAATTCCATTTAAAGTTTCATAAAGGAGTTCTTCTAACAATACTTAAAGCTTTCGAACTTTTAGTTTTTTATAATATGCTGGTTTTTTCAACTAAAAGGTAATAGAGGCTTTTTCAGATATTTTTTTTGATTTATGAAAAAACGCTCGTACAATTTTGGGCTATCTTTAAATTTTTGTAGCACGCACCCCCTTCCAGGGGTAAACTTTACCACTATATTTTGTATAGGGAAAGCAATGATATCTCTATATACAGGGTTCTTCAACGATCGTTGTCCCATTGAAAATATGTGAATTGAAGTAAGATCGCTATTTAAATAAATGGCACTAAGAGAGATAAGTAGTTAAGCGCTGTTGTCAAGTTAGCAATTCAAGAAAATGGTTTTCTTTTCGCGATCTAATGACGTTACTCTTACCGGCCATTAATAAAATCCAAAAAACACCTTGATTTTAATTGCTGTTGCGCCATCTCTTAGATATCATTTGATCTGTATGACTAATAATCAATACTGCGAATCCGTAATTCTGCTTTTAGTTCAGGCCCTACATCCGAGATTACAGCAATATGCTGCGTTTAATGATAGAAGCAACACACTTGGCATGGATAGACATAAGACTCGCCCGAACATTTTACGAAAGGGAACCACCCCCCCCTTAAACGTGGTCCCTCCCCCCCCCCCTTAAACGTGCTTTTTGATAGTTTTTTGCTAATAACTCGAACACAGTCACCTTTTTCAAAAATATTCTAGAAATCATTTTTCAAGCGGATACAATTTCCTTTTCAACGATGTACCTTAGTACCCTTTAACGGCAGTGGTGCATATTCCATTAGCGTACGAAAAAAAAGGAAAATTTTTAAAATATTTTATTATCTATTTTTTGTGGTATTATTATTAGTATTAAGTGATATTATTTGCAAACTTTTAACTTGGCAAAAATAACTAAGTAACAATTATTGAGGCAGATAAAAAGTCCTCTCTAACGATGTATAACACGCCCCCCGTACATCAGTGGCGCACCTTTTATAGGCATTTAAATAAATGAGAGGTGTGAAAAAAACTAGTTTTTTTTTAATTTTCTTAAATTTTACTGTCCCACATGTCTGGCTTTAAAACTTATTTTTAAAGCTGAAGAAATTTCCTTTCCAACGATTTATATCGTTCCCCTCTCAAGGCAGCGGTAGATCTGGCAAAGATGCATCAAAAATGGTCAAATTTGGTATACACTTGAATCTTCATTAAAGACAACCATGTTAGAACAGTTTTAATACAGACACTGCGTTCAATGAGAGAAGCAACACACTTGGTATGAATATCCAGTATACTCCCTCGAAAATACAACGACGGGGAACCATCCGCCCAACCTTGGTGGGGGGGGCTATCCCTACCCTAAATGTTTTATTGACAATTTTCGGTTTATTAGAAAAAATGTGAAAAAAAAAATATTTAAGGGGGGGACCACCCCCCCGCCAAGAGTAAGCGGGTGGATCCCATTCATTATATTATTGGGGGAAGTATACTGTATATCCATACCAATTGTGTTGCTTCTCTCATTGAATGTAGTGTGTGTATTATTACTGTTCCAAAAAGATTGTCTTAAATGAGGATTCAAGTGTATACCAAATTTGACCATTTTCTTCAGCTTTAGAAGTAAGTTTTAAAACCAGATATGTGGGATAGTAAAATTTAAGAAAATTAAAAAAAAAAAACAAGTTTTTTCCACACCTCTAATTCATTTAAATGCCTATAAAAGGTGCGCCACTGATGCAAGGGGGGGCGTGTTATACATCGTTAGAGAGGACTTTTCATCAGCCTTAATAGTTATTACTTAGTTGTTTTTTTCCAAGTTAAGTTTGCAAATAATTGGGAAAATACTGTAAGAAAGCACTTTTGAGGGGGCTGAGAGGAGGGAACCCCACTTTGAAAAAGGTTAACTAGAAAAAATCAGTTTTAAGTTATTACTAACTCACACTCATTTTCATTTACTCAGTTATTTCTACAAACACATTTATTTTTATTTCAAGGCGGGTATTTAAAAAAACATGCCTACCTTAATAAGTATTTACCTGTATACAATATGCTTTAAAACAAAAATATTTTTTTTGAAAAAAAAATTGTGTTAAGGATAAAAAATCCCACAAAAAAAAGAGAAAAAAAAAATATTTTAAAAATTTTCCCCTTTTTTCGTACGCTAATGGAATGTACACCACTGCCGTCAGAGGGTACCAAGGTACATAGTTGGAAAGGAAATTGTATCCGCTTGAAAAATGATCTCCAGAAGATTTTTGAAAAAGTTGATTGTTTTCGAGTTATTAGCAAAAAACTATCAAAAAGCAAGTTTAAGGGGGGGAACTACCCCCTGCCAGAAGTAGGGGGTGGTTCCCTTTCGTAAAATGTTCGGGCGAGTCTTATGCCTATGCATATCAAGTGTGTTGCTTCTATCATTAAACGCAGTATCGGACTCCGTAGAGCCTGAACTATTTTAGCCACTTGACTTCGTTAGCCGCCGCGAGCAGTTCGAATGGCCCGAAGCGCGACTTTAATAAAAGAGCAAGGTTATTGTCTTAAGAAAAAATTATTAAAAAATTGAATTTTTCTCGATTTAATGTTTTCTGATTAAAGCTAAAATAACAAAATAAATAATAATGAATATTTCTTCGTCTTTTGAAAGTGGAAATCTTACTGTGGTTGCTCCTGTTTAGTAATAAAAAACTATTAATGAATTTTGAGTCACAGCGGCAAACGCTTCAAAATATGCGCGTCTTTGGTCCCACACTGACTTCTTGTTTTCCATAAGTTTATCCTTTTATATATATATATATATATATATATATATATATTTATATATATATATATATATATATATATATATATATATATATTTATATATATATATATATATATATATATATATATATATATATATATATATATTTATATATATATATATATATATATATATATTTATATATATATATATATATATATATATATATTTATATATATATATATATATATATAACCGTGGGTCAATATCTTGTTTCAAAGGTCTCTAGAATATCTTTATAACCGTATCAAAGAAAATCTATCAATTCGTATTTGAGACCTTTGTCCGTAAATTTTGTTTCTCATTATAAAAATTTAAAAATAAAATAGTAAATTAGAGCCACTGCAAAATTTTACCTTGATCAAAAATGGGTCTTTCGGGATTTTTGGAACTACCTTAAAAATGTATATAAACTACGTTTTTTTTATCGCTTCATTGTAAATTCAGAGGCTAATATCCCAAAAACACTTGACTCATTTTCCCTGCTCAAATTATAAGAAAAAGTTTACACCTCAAAAGACGTGCGTTGTACAAAAAATTTAAGACAGCCAAAAAGTGTCCCTATCACAAAAAACTCGACGTATCCGAGCGCCTTTTTGAAAAACTAAAATATTCTTTGAAACACTCTTTATATAATATATATGGATTCTGAAATTTTTTTTAAATACTTTTCAATTTTGTGTGCACGTGTTACAACTAAAAACAACTGAAGGTTTAACGGCCATTAGAATTCGGAAAAACGCATTTGCTTATTGTGTAAACAAAACAAAAATTGACTCTAAAATTGACTTTTAACATGTAGATAGGGCACTACAAAACTTGGTAAAGTACCAAGCTTTAACTTTTGTAGACAGCTTAATAAGTTTAAATCAAACTGGCATAAAATCAAAAAACTTTTGGAATTATTCTAGCAAACATTTATGAATCTTTGATATTACATAGTTATTAAGTATACAGTCAGATTGGAATACAACATAACATCGATGTTTTTAAACTAATACCTATTGAAATCCAAAACCAAAAATCCAACGTAACGGAATTTAATAAAAGTTTGCTGGTAGTAAAGAAAAGTATTTTAAAACTGCTTATTAATACCGCGATGATCTTAAACTTTTTAAAAATAAAATATCCGGAAAAAGAAGTGATCTTTTACTTCTTGCATTTTTCTCACGGGAATATTTCTGTGGTAGGAAGTCAAAAGGGGGTAACTTAGGCTTTGCTCCATATGAGTTACCCCCTTCTGACTTCCTCCACAGAGGGTATTTTGTCGGTCCCAAACCAGCCCTGGGCATATCAGACAATGTGGTGAAATCCATCAAATCAGAATGGAATGGAAACGGAGGGGGCGGTGGGCCTAGCCCCTCCCCGAAGCTAAGATATTTTTCACATATTTCATGAATACAAACATAAAATAACATAAAATACGACCTCATGGGGTCTTCCCCCCTCAAACTATTTCAACCCCCCAAACTTTTTTCTAAATACGCCACTAGATGGAAAATACTTTCCAACAATACTGAATGGAATTACAAGTACGAGCTCATTCTAAGGAAGTTATTAGAGAACCCTGCAAGAAGAGGACGAGGAGACTCATAGCAGAAAGTTTCGTATAGTAGTTGACTGCTTAGAGGATGACGAAACAGTCAGGCATATATTTACTGTACCTGGCTATTGCACGTTTGTGTCAAGCTATTTTTGGTAGACCTCAGATCCACGTTGAATATCTGAACAGTGTCTCACCCAAACTGACTGAGCTAGTCTTTTCTAGAGTTTTTTACAGTCTTTTTAAAAGATTAGGCATACAGTAGTGAGAGAACACTCAAAAGTGAGACACAATAGACCCATTGGAGTGGAGGTCGCGGTCCTCACATCTAAATCATCATCATCATTTAAATCATGACCCCTAAAAAATTTCTCCCTGTAGTTGATAAATATTAGTTAATGAATTGACTGACAGAAATTGGATTCCAACTCCCACAACTTGCTTTGTTCTAACACATAAATTCGTCAATATCTCACCTCATGACAATTTAGATCTAAATCGAATCAGCATAGTTAATTAAAAGTTGGTATTCATCAAACAAGTTTTCGTGGGTAATCTGGTTAAAAATTTCTTCTTTCCCTGGTATTTTTTCGTCGGTAGCTCGAAAGCTTATACTCACATGGGTCCAAGATCTAATGGACAACTAATAAGTATTGACAGTTAACTGTTTCGTCCTTATGGTACTCCTCAGATCACTGCTTGGTCAAGGTAAAAATTGGTAGAACTTTAAATTTACTTCCGATCACATCAGGTTCACTTTGATTCCTTTCCGGTCACTTTTTATTCATATCCGGTTTACCTTCAGTCAGTTCCCAACAGTTTCATCTCATTTTCGGTTCACTTAAAATCACTTCTGGTCAGCGGCATAGCGTGCCTGACGCGGCGGGGGGGGGGGGGGGGATTGGGAGGGGTTCGAAAGCTAAAAACGCCTAACAAAAAATTAGCGACCAAAAAAAAGAAGGTCATTATGTCTTTAGTTTCCTCTCTTTCGTCGGCGACAGGTTTGCCGCCCTCTCAACCCGTTGCTAGCCCTGCCCCTTAATAAAGCTTAAGGCACCCCCCGCGCCACCCCCCCCCCCCCGCGCCACCCCCTACGCTACACCACTGCTTCTGGTCACTTTGGCTTTGTGATGGGTTGCTTTTTATAAAGTGCTCTTTAAAATCTGGTTTTGGAACGAAGCAGCTTTCCACTGCAATCAATAGTCACAAAAAGCAGCTTTTAAGTACTGAAAATATTTTTTTTTGCTTTGGGTGTTTAATACAGTGTTTACCGATGATTTTAAATTGAGGGCTTTTGTTTTTGGTCATCAACTCTTTTTTAGAAAAAAATCTACGCCATCAATACTTCCCGTTTACTTTTCTACATCTCCAGTTCACTGTACTTCTGGTAACTCTTAGCTTGCTCTCGGCTCACTTCCGGCCACAAAAAGTCATTTATGGTCAGTTCTAATTCACTTTCGTCACTTTCAGTTTAACTTCAGTCAATTTGGGCTCTGTTAAATAATGTCGGGTCACTTTCAGTCCACTTTCAGTCACCTCTGTTGCATTTTCAGTCACTTCCACTTTAATTTAAGTCACTCCTGGTCACTAGTTTTCTCTTAGGTTACTTGCGATATCTTTAAGGCATTTCCGGTTTACTTTGTATCACTTCTGCTTTACTTATAATTACTTGTATGGTCATGTTCGAATACTTCTGAGTCACTTATTGCTTACCTCTCTGTCACTTTCTGTCACTTTTAATTTACTCTTAATAACTTTTCAAGTCATTTCCGGTAACTTTCAGTCACATTCGTTTTACTTTTGGTTACTTCTGTCCAAACATTTTCCAAATTTTCGTAAGCATTTCTACACATCTCCAGGACATTTTCAGACTTTTCAAGAAATTTTTTAGACTTTTATGGTCACTTTTAGTTCACTTTGCGTCCCTTTTGGTTCACTTTCAATTACTTGCGGTCAGTTTTGTTTATTCTCGGCTAACTTCTGGTCACTTTTAAGTCATTCTCAGTCACTATTTGGTTTACTTTTAGTCATTTCCGGTCCGTTAAGTCACTCTCAGTCACTTTCGGTTAATTTTCAGACACTTCTGGTTATTTTCAAATTATTTCCGCTTCCTTGCAGTTCATTTTCAGTCACCTCCTGTTCACTTTTTGTCGATTCTGCTTTACTTTTAGTTACTTGCGGTTTACTTTTAGCCATTTCCCGTTCACTTTAAACCGCTTTTGGTTTAGTGTACAGGCGGCCACTTTTTGTCCGCTAACTTTCACCTTACCTTAAATTCACTTCTGGTTCTGGTATCACTGTTGTGTACTTTCGACCCTTTTAAAGTAATTTCCGGTCAATTTCAGTCACTTCCCGTCAACTTTAAGTCGCTCCGAGTCACTTGGCTTACTTGCTGCATATTTAAGTCATTTTCGGTTTAATTTCAGTCATTTCTGCTGTACTTTTAGTTGCTTCCCGTCACTTTTCAGTAATGTGTGATTATTTTCGGTTCACTTTCGGTCATTTACCGATCACTTTGAGGCCGATATAATTCTGGTAAGGTTCAGTCACTTTTGTTTCATTTTCGGTCACTGAACATTTCTAGTTAACTTCAGACTTTTCAAGAACATTTTCACATAATACTTTAGCATTTTGTATGATTATTTTTAGACTTTTCCTTAGCAATTCCGGGATATTTTAATATTTTTCTTAATTATTATGACAATTTTCCTGGACATTTCCAAATCTTCTCAGTTCGTCTTCAAGCTTTTCCTGAACATTTCGAGACTTTTCTACAACAAATTTTAAAAAATGCTAGAAGGTCAATTTTATATAAAAACCTTTCCTTATTTCTTCATGGCATTTATTCAGCAGCGGTGCTTCTAGAGGAGTACCTGAGGCGGCATACTGAATTTTAAATAATAATAAAATGTTTAATTTATTGTATTTTTGTAATGTTCGATGAACTTTTTGGTTCGAACCTTCTGAATGAAGAAAAACTATAACAGTTGAATGGTGCGGTGTCGGTAGACGCACGCATGCGTTGAACTAGGAGGGACTTATGAGGGAGCGTATAGCATATAATAAGCGTGTAAAGGTTTTGAAATAACATTTATGGGAAAAGTGTTTTTGATAAAGCTTTTGACAAATTAGTAAAGAAAGTAATTCTTTAGGACGCATTTTACTGGTCCAAAAAGTTCATATTATGTAGGTACTAGTTTTACCGTTCGTTAAAAATTTCGCTTTGAATTTTAATTAAATAAGGGTACAAACATGAGGATAATAAGAAACGCAAAAACCTATGCAAACGGTAGATAGGTATATGTCTATCCAGCCTGGTATTTTATGGTAGTGTGTTTTTTGTTAGATAGCTACCTACCGCAAAATCGCAGATTAAGAACCAGTAGCAAAATTACAAAAAACTTATAAACAATATCTATATTAAATGCAATGTCTTTTTGGCTGAGTAGGTACCTACTGGATCCTTTAGGCTTCCAGTAAGCAAAGGAACGCGACAAACTTTACACTGCATATTGATATAAGAATGACTTCCACGTTGCCACCATGTTAAATGTTAAATTACGTAACGCAAAAATTCAGGTTTTTTTACTCCTCTCCCCCTTGAGCGTTACGTACTTTAAAATCAGGCCCAAAGGCCTACAAGGTTAATGCATAACATTCCTATTTTACATTAATGTAACTTTTAGTAATACGGTGATAGGCAACATTACATTTATAACATTATTTAAACATATGAAGGTTCCACTAGAAAAAAGATGAGATTCAATTTTTTTCCGAAATCGACAATTTGTCGCCATGCAATAGCTTGTAACGTGAAGTAGTAACACATTAAACCTTACAGGGGATAAACAATGAGATTACTCTAAAAGCTACGGCTAAAAATAGGCAGCACTGTGGAAAAACGATAAGACTCCCACTTTAAATTTCGTTTTACTCAACTTTTTGAAAAATGGAATCTCATCGTTTTTCCACTGGACCCTTCATATTATTATGACATTTATTCAACATTTTATTTTCACATTTAGAGAACAGGTTTGAAAAGTTTATTAAAATAATAATTTTTACTACATTATCGCTGTAGGCTCAACACAATTAACGTGGTGTCAACGTGAATGACACATTCCAACATGCAATGTAACGTTGCCGCCACGTTTTTATGCTTACTGGGATAATTATTTTCTAACAACATAATATATGGTGTAAATAAAATGGTACAAATCCCAATATTTTTATGAATGAAGCGAAAATAACAAAAAAAGTTTATATAACATGTGGTCAAAACTTCCTTGTTAACAAGTTATATGATTTGAAAAGTTTCGAGGAGTATGAGTACCTTCAATTGATTATATGACTAATTATCATTCAAAAATGTTGTTGTTATATTTTTGAATTATTCACTAGTTAAAGAGATACAGGATGTCAAAATAACCCCCAAAAATTGGTAAAAAATAAATCAGAACTTTTATAAAATAAATATTTTTTTAATTTGAATATTATTTTTGCCTGCTTAATCTTTTTTTTTAATTAATGATATGCTATGCAGAAAGAATCAATAAAATTATTGGGTTTAGTAACATGGCAAGAGCGTATCAAGGGGGGCAAAGGCGGTCAGCTGTCCCCCTTTCGTACGAGATTTTTTAAACCTAGACAGTGAAATTCAAGTAGATTATGAATTCGCCCATCCCCTACCCGTTTAATTTAAGAAGGCCATGAAATTTAGTAACTGCCCCCCTTTTGCTTTGGAATGATAGGCCCTTTTAACATGACATTTATAAAATTTTGTGGGTCCTAGAAAAAAAGTAATTTTCGAAAAAATGTTGCGCCAGAATTTCTTTTAAAATTATTTTCGTATCTAAGGGAACGTCCTTAAATTACGTAGCGCAAAACACAAAAAAAACTTTGAGTGTAACGCAAGGCCAAACCCCCCTCCCCCTTAGGGCGTTACGTAATTTAAGGACAGGCCCTAATTAATGTTCTCGTTCTCATTCACGCCATTAATAAAATGAATGTTTTTACTGATTTTTTTCAACAAGATAATAATTTAAAAAAATTGAAAATCAATAATTTCGGTTCTCTGTATTACAAAAAAGTTTTGATACATAGGACGTTATATGAACTTCTATCACTAAAATATTGGCACTTATACCGTCTACACATCCTGTACATCAATAATTATTTATACACAAAAAAACAACAATAATTTCGAACTAACTGTACAAAGTAGGTATATTATTTTTTACCAAAATGTCTTTTTACGTTAATATACAATTATACATCTACTGAAGGCTATCACACCATTTCGCAACATTTTGTCTGCTAAATATGGCCACTCACGATATTGCGGAGATTTGACTGAGACAGACAGGAGGTCGGTCTGTGCGTACAGTTCATTTTATATTTTGTTGACAACTTTTTTTTCGTTGGTCCATGTTATTGCTATGATAAACAGCTGGTAACTGTCAAAAAGTTATTTAAAAAATTATTAAATAACTGTATGATCGTGTTTTTATCTGTGTATGGCTTGTCAAACTTTCAATCAAATTGTGCGACGCCGCGCAGGCGGTCGCTGATTCCTGTCGTACAATTATACAGTATCGCAAATGGCCCCCTTAATAATAATACACCGAATGAAAAAGGACGTAAATATATTGTAAATTTCATTATTTTTGGGATAACTTTTTTTTTGTTGGACTATGTTATTCTTATGATAACTAGCTCATTTCAAAAAGTTATCTCTAAAATTATGAAGTGGACCTCATAAGCGTGAACATCAATATTCAGCCAACGACCGAATAGCATTGATTCAATATAGAGGGTGTCCCATTTTTATAAAAATTAGAGAATTGGAGATTTCACATCACTGTCCTCAAATTTTGAGTAAAAAAAATATATGTCAAACGTTTTTTTCTAGCCCTTTTTTAAAACTTCTTTACAGAAAGTTGATTATTTCAATAAAATGTTCAAACGTTGTCAAATTTTTGGTGCGTTGGGGTCAATTCTTTACATTTCAAAAAATCTGACGAAATTTGGAAAAATGTGACATAATCTGGCGGTTAAGATTTCTCATTTAAAAGGCAATTTTTAAACTTAAAAACTTACCTACAAGGCAATTTCCCACTTTTTGTTGGATGCAGCATCACGATATAATTATTTTTTTTTAGCAAAATACGTTAGTCGTTAGAAATTTTTATTTAAAAATTGGAACACCGTCACTAGAAATTGACATTTCAAATATCGCCAAATTTTTTCAGATTTGTAATTTCTATTCGTTTTCTTCATGAGGTCAGCTAAGTTTACTTTCCTTCTTTGTTTTTCACGGCAAAATTAACAAAGAGGCAGTAAGTTCATGTCGTGGAAGGTGCGTGAAAGGCTCGCTACAGAATTTGCTCCACGCGGTTGCCACCGTTTATTTTTTATCGGGTTTTTATGGAAAAGTCTAATAATGTCAAATATTGTCCCTAGAATTAGCCAGATATTCTGACTGAAATGGGACTTGGTCAGATTTTGTAAGTGGTGATTATTTTGTACTTTTGCTATCAAACGACCAATTTTCGTTTAAAAGACGTTATTGCTGGGTTTAAACATATAAAAATAAAAATATAATTTTTATCTGGAACTGGATGTGCGCATGTGCGACATCGCGTCACGTGACATTTGTTGTTGTTTTGATAGAGTATTTTTTTGTTTTTTCGTACCATTTTAAGAAATACACCTTTTAAAAGCGAATCCCCATCCATCGTCATAAATAAATCATCCAAGATCATCAAATAAAAATGGCTCCTAACAGTCCAATGAAAAAAACGGAAGTATTAAGACCGGACATTATCAAAAACGTCATTCATCAAAACAAGACAACAGCAAAATTGAAGTTTAGTATATCGTCTTTTATCAAAAACCGGACAAAATCAAAAAGGACAAAATCATAAAAAGGGGTCTCCTATCTTTTCATGTATACTGGTTCCGTCCTATCTTCTTCTCATACAAATCGGTCTCATGAAAGTTTGGCGGCAAATTGGTGTTAACCGAATCGAACCGACCCTGTTGGTCAATTAATTGCAAATGAATCCTAACCTAGGGTCCAACACCTGGCCTTTTTTAAAGATGGCCCTTGCTTAATGAAAACGCCTTATGTGCTATAGCAATCCCTATGTAGAGACGGTGTTTTTATTAGGCATGGTAGTAAAAACAATTGCAGTGAAGGACGCTTTAATTGCATAGTTATATCAGAACCGCTCTTCCACTGGCGTATATATGGGGGGAGCCCCCCCACCCCCCGAAGCTAAGATTTTTTTAGATATTTTCGACATATTTCATGAATAAAAACATAAAATAGCATAAAATACGCCCTCAAGGGGCCTCGGGCCCCCCCCAAAACTGCCTCGGGCCCACCCCGAAACGTTTTTCTATATACGCCACTGCGCTCTTCTTTAGGTGAACGTCGAAAGCTAGGCCCGAGCCCTTTTTTATGTTTTTGTCCTTTTTAATTTTGTCCGGTTTTGATAATTTAAAAGACTATACAGAACTTCGATTTTGCTCTTGCCTTGTTTTGCAGAATGAAGTTTTTGATAATGTCCGGTTATTAATAATTCCGTTTTTAACATAGAACTGTTATAACTTTGTTTATTTATGATCTTTAGACGATTTTTTATTTGTTTTTTTATGATAAACTACGAGGGCTATAAAAAACCAGTGATTTAATACAAAAATACTTTCACACTGTTTTTTGCAAAAAAAAGTATTAAAAAATAATTTTAATTTTTTTTTGGCTGAATAAACAGCAAAATGTTTTTATTCTAATTTTTATTTTTGTCTGTATAAACCCAGTAGAAAATCATTAAAAAAACAAGGAAATTAAGTATTATTTCATGATACAAAAAATAATTTTAAATATCTTATTAGGTTCTACTATCCGGTCCGGAAATGTCTTGAGAATTGACAATTGAGAACTTCCCCTGGACATGCTTAAAGAACAGGGGGACCAGCGGCGTAGCGTGCCTGAAGGGGCGGGAGGGGGGGGGGGCGACAGCTAAAAAGGACGCCCCTCACAAAAAAAAAAGTCATAATGTCGTTCGTTTCCTTTGCCGCCCTCTCAATTTGCCGTTGGCAGCTCTGGGGTACTTAATACAGCATAGGGCGCTTCGGCCACCCCATGGGGCGTCAGTACCCTCGGGGCGGGGGAAGAAATGCGAATAATCCATATCTCAACTACTTATCACTACTAAATGTTTGATTATTTTTTATTCCTAAAAATTTCGGGGGAGATTGATCCCCCTTAGGTACGACCTTGCACGTCACGTTGTAACAGTTTTTCGTAATCAAATTTTACCAGTGGCGTATATAAGGGGGGGGCGGGCCCCCCCGAAGCTAAGATTTTTTTAGATATTTTCATATATTTTATGAATACAATAATGAAATAGCATAAAATACGGCCTCATGAAGTCTCGCCCCCCCCCCCCTGAAACTGTCTCTGGTCCCCCCCGAACAAGGGCGGATCCAGAGGTGCTTCTCGGGGGGCACTTTAGGTGACATTCTCTGTGGGTAAAAAACGGAATATATTTTTTTAAGCAGCATTTTATTGAATTAGTCAGTGGTTGTAATTTCGATGATAATAACAATAGACACTTTCATGCGCCGCGCCGCAGGTAAAAATTTTGAATTTTTATTAGCAAAAACATTACTTTTTACTCATTTTTTGTATATTCAAAAAATTCTCGGGGGGGGGGAGTGCCCCTAGTGCCCCCCCCCCCCTGGATCCGCCACTGCCCCCGAAACTTTTTTCTATATACGCCACTGAATTTTACCAACATAATTAAAAATTAATAAACAAACTCTGCTACTTTCTCTTGGGAACAATCAATTGGCAACAGCGGCAGCATTTGGCCTTCGAATCTGTAACTAACAGTTGACAAATGTGCCGGGCCCAGATGCTTTAAAATCGAGGCTAAAGGAAGCCCTACACGAGTACAGACGTATCATTTCTAAGTTGAAGGACCTACAGACTGGGTGAATAATATTGTCATTGTCGAAAAGCGGTCTAGGACAACTGGGCGTCGAGCCAACTCGGCGGCGCCAACTGGGCGTCGGGCCAACTCAGCGCTGGACTAAAAAAACTTTTTTCGATAAAATGTGCAGATGAAGAACAAAATAGATATATTATTTATACAAAAATATCTTTAAAAAATCCTTTACGCAATTTTCTTGAAATTTGGTTTTGTTAAGTAAAGTTAAATCCATTAAGTCGAGTGCTGAAATTTGGTAGGTGTAGTGTTTGGTAACCTGGTAACCTCGCAAACATGGATTACAAAAAAAGTACTGGCTTTCGCTGCACGCCATAACGGCAAAGTACTAAGTAGGAAGTACTTAATTTGTATTAATTTGGAACAACGGCCGGCATTCTTAAGCTTGACATTCTTCAGTGTACCTGTAAAATGTTGACTAGTGTTTGCCATCTAGCGGCCAGGCCAGCAAACACGTTTTTTTGTAAATACTTTATTTTCACAGTAAAATATTTAGTTTTTTTGTACTAAAATAAAGTGCTTTAAAAGCAACCATTTAAAAATGCTTTTGAAATGTTTTTTCACTGTTATATTAATTTTGCAGCAAAACTTTTAAGCTTTTATTAAAAAATTAAATATACTTTAAGAGTACCTTCTTCAAAATATTATTAAAATATTTTTTGTAAGTATTTTATTTTCACCGTAAAATATTTAGTTTTTTGTACTAAAATAAAGTGCTCTAAAAGCAACTGCTAAAATATACTTTGAAAATGCTTTTTTGCCATTAACCCTGGCTGCACTTGGTATTTTTCATAAATAAACTATTACTTTTCGTTGTACTAAAAATAAAGTACATGTTGCATTTTTTGCACTTTTAAATAATATGCAAATTACACAATACAAAAATAATAAAAATAATGCACATCGTTGCCGATGCCAGCAGTATAAGTCAAGTACCAGCAGGTCAATGTTTGCTGGGAACACTTTTAAGTTTTTTATTACAACAATGGCGGATCCAAAATGGCGGATTTCTTTATTTTTAAACCGATTTGTCTCAAACTTAAAAGTTTGCAGTGCCTGAGATCACTTAAAACAGTTTTATCCTCAAATTTAAAAAATTCAAAATAGCGAATCCAAAATGGCGGATTTTCTTATTTACTGACCGATTTGTTTGAAACTTCAAATATTACATTGCTTGAAGTCATTTAACACATATTTTTACTCAAACTTAAAAAAATCAGAATGGCCGATCCAAAATGGCGTACTTTCTTATATATGAACCGATGTGTATCAAATATAGAAATTGGCGGTGTTTCAAGTAGCTGATTATAATTTTGGACCTAAACTTTAAAAAAATTCAAAATGACGAATCCAAAATAGCGGATTTTCTTATTTACCAACTAATTTGTCTCAAACTTCAAATATTACATTGCTTAAGGTCATTTAATACAATTATTTATTCAAACTTACAAAAATCAAAATGCCGAATCCAAAATGATGGGTTTTCTTGATTTGTCTCAAACTTGAAATATTACATTGCTTGAGGTCATTTAACAAAATTTTTAAACTTATAAATAATTCAAAATGGCGAATTTCGATAATTGATACACATCGATTCATAAATTCATTCATAAAAGTTCACCATTTTGGATCGGCCATTTTGATTTTTTTAAGTTTGAGTAAAAAATTTTGTTAAATGACCTCAAGCAATGTAATATTTGAGGTTTGAGACAAATCGGTTAGTAAATAAGAAAATCCGCCATTTTGAATTTTTTATAAGTTTAGGTCAAAAATTATAATCAGCCTTTTGAAACACCGCCAATTTCTATATTTAATACACATCGGTTCATAAATAAGAAAGTCCGCCATTTCGGATCCGCCATTTTGATAAAATCGCTGATATTAAAAAATCACAGTAACAAATATTAGTGTGATTGGAAAATCACGATATCGCTCATCTCTAGAACTTAGACATAAGCTGCCACCAGTGCAAAATAAGCATGAAAATCAAAAGTTAAGTTGCTCAAAGTGCACAAAAAATTGACTTAAATCGTAGATCCGTAAATAATCGCGAAAATGAAAATATTGTGCGATAATAACTTACCGAATAATGATTCTTATACAACACCATCGATACGCGTTGTTAGCAAACTCTTAAGATTTTAGGATGAATTAGTTAATTTTAAGTTTGTTTTTATATTATATTATTATATTATTAACAAAGGAGGTGTACATAAAGTATCTAGTGTATGTAGTCTGATGTAATCCAAAGCAAAGATCTCTATATATCAATAACATATAATTCAATTCGCTCATTCTGCGTACAAGGCCACGTCGCGGGGTGGCGTTAATTCCTTCGGTCAATTTTTTATTCGCTTATTTTAGACGGTTGCCGCTGGGTGGCGCTAGCAGAGACGGAACAGATAGGAATTACCAAGGCGTCTAAAATTTTTACAGGCATGATTAATTTTCTTATAAATAAAACTTTTTATGAATTTTTTTTTAAACTTTCGTTAAAACGCCTTTTAGCAAAAAAAATATAGCATTTATTAATAGCATAAAATTTTCTTTTCAATGATGTAAAACTAAAGGGTTTAATTTACAATAAATGGTACAGTGGCATGTATAAATGAAGATTATTTACAAAAATCGTAAAAAATAATTATAAGTTTCGATGTAACTAATTATCTTTATCTATATGAAACATTAGGGACCTATTGCAATAGTGCCAGGCACAAATTGTGCCGGGCACTATATTGACACTTTCGCATTATAAGAACAGCTGTCTTCTTTCAAAATTAGGTCATTGTGTATTATAAGAGCCGGAATTATTAGTGACGCCACTATTAATGGAAAATAAACGACTGGATTTCTAAATTCGACTTTGGAATGTCAATTTTGAAAGATCAACTGTCAGTTTTTAATGCGAAACTGTCAATATAGTGCCCGGCACAATTTGTGCCTGGCTTTATTGCAATAGGTACACTGGTGCAGCGGCGGCTCGTGCCGCAGGCGAGGTGAAGCGCCACATTATAAACACCGGTACAAACGTTATTCTCTTTAAAACTCTTTGCGTCCTAGAACTATTGGAGCATGGTACGACAGTTGAAAGAGAAAAACGACAATATAAATAAAACTTTTTGCCCATAAATATGTTTCTGATCTCTTTCAACTGAGGACGAGGACGCAATAGATTTTCTTCAGAGATAATACCTGTATAATAATATGTTTGTAATGTACCGCTTCACCTCGCCTGCGGCACGAGCCGCAGCTGCACTGGTGGTCACAGTGGAAGGGCTGCAAGACCCACTCACATATGAATCATCAATTATCTTTACATAATTAATCTGTGCATTATTTTTAAAAAAAATTATTTTCGAAAAGAGTACAAGAGTACTTAATTTTTAAGAAAATTAGTAGCAATTTTACGTCTTGAGAAAAACGGGTTTAGTTTTATACTTTTTTATTTTCTTATAATTTTAAAATAAAAGTGAAGGTTTTAATTTTTTGCTTTTTATTTCAAAATTATATATAACCTGATTTTCTCAAAACATAGAATTTCTACATGCGACAATCTTTTTAGCGACGGCAGAATATTTTTTTTGAAAATAAAGTTCTCTAGGTAAAAATAATTTCTGCCACTATTTAGAAAATAAAATTTTCTTCTTAGGAACGGCAGTATGTATTATAAATAATACTGATTTTTGGCGATTTTTACAAATTGTATCCAGTTATGTTCGTCGTTATACCTAAAGGGGCGGAAGACCACCCAGGAAAAAGTGGCCAAAGAATAAAACTTATAAAAGATAACGCTTTCTTTCCAAAAATGTAACTTTCACAAAAATCGGTTTTTCTTTAGAAGACCACGCGGAAGATCATCGACCTATTTTTATGAAAGAAAATGTAATTTTCTATAAGCTTTATTCGTTATGAGTTTCTTACTTTGACCACTTTTGTCCCCCTCTTCACCCTAGATGTAGGCTGTAGTTGACAATGTGGCAAACAAGTAAAACATTAAACTACATTACAATAGCAACAAAAATATATCTATCTGTCAGGAAATCCCATATAGGGGGAAGGTATAACCTATGACGACCTTCGGTCTAATCATTTAAAAGAAAATTTTATTGTCTATCACGTAGTATAATTAAAATTTATACACCTTTAGAAATAATTATAAATGATACATTGCTAAAAAAGAAATTTGGTCTTCCTAATAAAGTGTAATATCAGTGTTTTCTTGCAGCACTTAGTTTTTATGACAATTGCAAAATTTCAAAATTAAAAAGATTGATTGAAAGAACTTTTTTGTTGAAAATTCAATGAAAATGTAAAAAATCAATAGATTTTTCGAGGATTTCTGTAAATCGCCCACATTGATGGATGCCACTGGCTCATTGAGAGTGAAATTGTCTCTATTTGATTATTAATTGTTGGAACACAAAGTTAATTTTCCTAATAAATTATTAAATACATTTCAAAAAATTGTAAAAAACAAAAAATATTTGTAGTGATTTTTAAAAAAGTTCTTAGTTTACGGACGCGAATGAAGTATTACCCACAATCTGCACTGAGAGATATATGATTTAAATCAATATTTTGTTGTAAATTATATACTATAGTTTTTTTGCGCAAAAGGCTTACCCCTAGATGTACCGTAAGAAGGCTTAGCTAATCCATCATTGTTGTTTTATGTGAGCAACAAGGACTTAATCGCGATTAAGTGACTAATCCAAGAAATGTGCTTACGGTGCATCTAGGGTTTAGTGTCCAACAAAATTAGTTAAATTTAAAAATGTTAGTTGGTTTGTTTTGAATAAAATGTGCAAACAATCGTTTTGAAGATGTTGAAGGGTTCGTATCTTTGTAACAGTATAGTACCTAGGTAGCTTCAATATATCTTGTTTGTTGAGTCTCTAAGGGCCGGTTTCTCAATAGAGGGTTAGCCCTGACCCGTGGGTTAAAAAAAGAGTTGGTGACATATTTACCACATGCCAAAAAAATACAGCTATTAAAGATAATCCACGGGTCAGGGGTAATCCTCTATTGAGAAACCGGCCCCTAATGTTCTCTGCATATTTCGTCAAAAATAAGTTTTTTCTTGTCTTGGTTTTACATTTTAAAAATCTATATTTTAAAAAAAATTTTATTGGTATTATTATATCATTCAAATCAAACCTCTTGTCGTTGGTGGCCTTGTTTCGCAGGTGGACGGATTATCAATTATCATAATAGGGCGAATAGTGTTTATAATTTTAATAGATTATTATTTTTCAAGCAAATTAATGAGATTCACGCATGTCGCCGTAAGTTGTTTTGTCTTAAATCAGATTAAAATTATGCCAATGCCTTATTTGAATTCTACATTGCATTGTATCGTATTTATCCTTAGAAAATTGATGCAATGTTGTCAAGATTTAAGGTTAAAATCTGGCATGTCAAATTGTGTCAGATTTTTTCAAATTGTGAAGAATCGCCCCCGTTAAGTCAAATCTGAGATTTCAGAAAAATATAAAGAAAAAAAATACAGAACTGAATTTTTTTCAATTTTTTGTATAGCTAGAGGTTAATTAGGGACCCAACGTGAAGCAAAAAATTGAAAAAAATCTAGGTCCGTATTTAACTTGTTTTTTTCTGAAATAATGAATCCGATTTGAGGGACCAAAAATTTAATAACGTAATTTTATTGACAGCATCAATTTTCTGTAAAGTTTTAACGAAATTAAATAATCTGCACTGATAACAAAGATATGACCGATTTGTAGAATTCCAAATTTTTTAATTTTCCCTCGTATCTTCAAAACTACAAGAGTTGGAAAAAAACTTCTATCATATTTTGTTAGATCTTGAAATTTGAGGAAGTAGTGTGAAATTCCCAATCATCTATCTTTCATAATAAGTCAGTTTCCCATTCAATACCATTAAAAATGAGACCCTGTACACCAAAAGTGTTATTCTGAAATACTATTTAAATCAACGTTATTATGAAATGAATGTTCTTGTACGTGGAATAAATATTATCCCGTAAATGACTGAAAATTAATGTTTACCGGTACATTCAGCACATAATAAACAATTACGAGTATTAAATATCCAAGTATATCATTTGCACTAAGTATTTCGTAGAAGGGCCGCTCCAAAACCCGAGAATATGCCCCGAGCGCATATTTTCATAGAGTGTCCGGACGTGTGTAAAATAGCGTATATGTGTTTAAAAGTTAAATTACCTAAACAAGTCGAATTGCCCTGTTCAGCCGAGGTGAGCCAAGGGCCGAAGATAGGTAATAGTTGACTTGGTTAGGTTACTATCCTCTGTCAACTCTCCTCGGCCCTTGATCCACGTAGGCTTGACAGGGCAATCTGAATTGGATAGTTAACTAAAAAAAAGCATGCCCTATTTTTCACGCGCTATTTTGTCAATTCGCTATATTGTCCAGACGCTATTTTATCCAAGCGCTAATATTGATAACTTAATTTGCAGAGGTAGTTGTAGAAAAAAATACTTTGTGAACAGTCTTTTAAATGCGGCTTACCGGGCACTCCAGTGCAATATGCGCCAGGGCTATTTCTGAATAACTACATTTTCGCAGGCGTACTGCCATATTATGCTTTATAATACGCCTAGGCTGTTTTAATACTATACGACTAGGCGTATGGAAATAGCACCACTGTTTTATTGATAATTTGCAATCCAACCACATATGCGATTTGAGAAACTTAGATTGTGTTCTACCATACCTCAGCCATGCTGTGAAAATTTTCCGCTGGCCGATTCGCTGCGAGATTTTTTGTTTCATGATATAACCGTTGAAAATTGTTTAAACAATTTTATTTAGCGTTGAGTTCATATAATATATTTGTTTATTTGTTTGACTGTAACTTTTTTTTAATTTTTTCTACTAGGTATTTGGTGCACGGTAAAAAAAATTGTCTTAGATCAAAGCAAATTGCTTTGAAGTAAAATAATTTGTGCTTTCCTATTCAGCAAGATAATATTTTCTGTCTGCAAAAAAATGTCTTTATGCCTCTTTATTTTAATGTGAAACAGATATTGTTTTATTATAAAATGGAACTAAATTAATCTAAGGCACCGTTTTCTATGGAAGCAAAATTAAAAATAAATTAAATTACTTATATGAAGACAATTTGCTTTGTTACAAAATGCATTATACTGAAACAAAACAATTAAAGAACAAAAATAAATTCTCATTTCAAGATTAAACACTGAGTTGAACTAAAAAGAAATATTTTAAAATTGTTTTAAGGTAAAACAATTTATTTAAGAAAAGAACGTAGTTTCATTGTAGAAAAAAATTTTACTCTACAATTAAGCATTGTTTTTCATTCGGAAAAATAAATAAAGTGGCGGATTTTCCTATTAATGAACCGATATGCATCAAACTCGGAACACTTTGGGATCTTTTAGGTCGCTGATTATTATTTTTAACTAAAAAATAAATGGCGGATCCAGAATGGCGTACTTTATTATTTTCACACCGACTTGAAATATCGCGGCGCTTAAGGTAACAATACAATTTTTGTAGAATTCGTTATTTTGTATCCGCTTAAGCGCCGGAATGTTTCAAGTTTGAGCCAAATCGGTTTATAAATAAGAATGTGCGCCATTGTGGACCCGCCATTTTGATTTATGAAAATTTTAAGTTAAATATAATAATCAGCGATGTGGAACATCTCATAGGTCCGAATTTGATGCATATCGGTTCATAAATGGGAAAATCCCCCATTTTGTTCTCTTAAGTTTCAAATTTAAGAAAATCCTGTTTGTTGGTAAAGTTTGAAACAAAGTGATAATTAAACAAATATATTATACGAAGTCATGTTAAATAATACCGTTTAAACAATTGACAATGCTAATATAATTAAACAAAAAATCTCGCGCGGCGAACTGTACCCGCGGCGAATCGGCCGGCGGCAAATTGTCTCTGCGGCAAATCGGCCGGCGGCAAATTGTCCCCGCACACAGAAAAAAAAATGTCTTCAGTAAATGCAAATTGCTTTGATCCAAGAAAAAATCTGCTTTCCTATGCACGAAGACGATATTTTCTTAATAAAAAAACACTATTCTCTTGAACTGCTGGTTTCCGTTGAAAGTAAAAGTTGCATTTATCCAAGAAAATGATTTGTTTTGAATGGAAGCGACTGTTAGCTCCCGCTAAATTTCGCGGTTGTTTATATATTTTAAAACCACACAATTGTATGAAGGACAGAGCGCATTTCGCGCATTTGGACATGCGCACCAACAACCAGAGAGATCCTTTGTCAAGCGCCTCGAGAAATGGCGTGTTAATTTCGTTCTCCAACTATTTCAAATATCTACACTTGAAAGTGCTCGATTTTGGTGTACTGAAGCATAGAAAAGAAACTTCAGCCCTTCAGCTACGTGGTGACATCATTAGATCCAATCAGGGGCCCCTTAGAACGTGGAGAAATTGGCTGCAAACTGGTGAGTGCCTTTGTTTCTGATTGCCGTTGTGTGGCACAACAATTAACCTATGGACCTTTTCATTATTTCGTAATTTCATATCAATATATTTATGTTTGTTCGCGCTTCATTTAAATAAAATATTTACAGTCCATTGCAGTTATCGTTTTTCTTACTGCGGGGATAACAAGCGACAACCTTCTTGTTTTGTGTTTTCTAGTATTATGGGATTTTCGTTTGGAGATGCCGGATATTTTGAGTTAAAAAATTAAAAGTCTTTAGGCAAAGTAAAGCTTTATTTGTGTTAAGAAGATATTAGTAAGACATTTTATATCTTGCTTCAAAACCAATTTTTCTTCGCTAAGGGCAGTTTGTTTTAAACCAAAGCAATTTACCAAGACAATTATTTTTTTTCCTAAAACAAGCGGTTTGCTTAGATAACAAGAAAACATTTTGTTCGGAGACTTTTGCTTTTGGGTCAAGATAACTTTTTCAAGAACACTACTTTTCTTAACTTTTTTCTGTGCAGCGAATCGGCCGCGGTTAAAATGTACCTGGACGCGAAAGTCTGATAATCTGTCTACATAAAATGCGTTTTAAATATGACTGATATCATGCCGGTTGATTTGTAAATATTTTTTATTAAGTCAAATGAGGTAGGGCTAAGTCAGATTAGGTAACCAACCTTAAGCTGCATCCACACCGGAACATTTCGACGAACATTGAGCCGCGCAACGAGCAGAACGGCGAGCAAAACCGCGAATGGTCTTTTTTGATTTCGACGAGCAGAACAACGAAAGGAGCGCTTCCCACAAATGCTCTCAGTTTTTTTTTCCTGCAGTTAAAATGCGCCGCAGGCTCCCTGTAATTCCCTCTAGATCAGCTACTGCTATAGTTATAACCCTAAATTGTGGGCAGCGTTACCCTCCCTACCGGGTAAGCGCAAGCCCGCCCACGTGTAAGGGTTTTAAAAAAGGGAGTGTCTAAAGAGCCGACAATGCGAGTCTTTAGTCAAAATGCTAAAGAGCCGATAATGCGGGTCTTTAGTCAAAATGCTAAAGAGCAGACAGTCCATGCCATTATAAACATTTCTTTTGGTTAAGTTAGCTTAGAATCTTTGTTTATAAGGTTTAAAGAATTATCCAAAATGTTTTTTTTCATAGTTTTTTGTCATATAAAGTTCACTTTTCATTTCGAGTTTTAGGGATAAAGGTGTCATTTTTTATCCCTAAGAGAAAAAGTGACAAATTAGGGATAAAAGTAAGGAAAAACCTTGGGAAATACATTTAAAATAAATAGATTTATGATGTGTGTGATACCTTCGTAGCCCATTAGCATACTCCAAGGGAACTTCACAATATTGTCACGAGGGGGTTTTATCGTGACGAAACACAGTTTAAGTTAGGTGTAATGGTTTTATTATAATACTTATATTTACTACTTACATTTTACTTAAATACATTTTGTCTACAAATCTTCTTGATACGCTCAACTTCTTATACTTTGACTATCGTACTACTTGTTCACTATTAACTAAGCCTGGGCGTTAGATTCTCAGCTTACAACTAACTGCTAAACTCTTTTGGAGATGCTTTTATTACAAACCGTTTGCCATTGATAGGATATCGAGATGTGTTTTGTTTCCTGTATAAACATCATCGAAAACCCAATAATCGCGTCTCGTTTATAATAGTTCTGTATACAATTTATTACTTTTAATACAATTTGAACTATATACAGAAGTTCATTTCCTTAGATTATTTAGGGTTAATGTGCACTTGCTTATAAACGTAACTTGTGTCATTTACTTAGTAGGACATTATTTTCTATCCTGACAATATCACACTTCACCCTATTATATTAGCCCTAAAAAGTTTTTTTTTTAAATATCTCAGAAACGAAAGCTTCCACAAAGTTTTTGGTTATAACCGAGGTTATATCACAAATTATTGAGAAAAATGTGTTCTACTATATCCCGAAAACCGCAAATTGATACTAGGCTCTAGAAAAAAATTTAGCATTTTTTTCAATTTTTTAACTGTCACAAAACTGTCAAAGGTATCAATGGATTTTGACCAAACTTTCTTTAGTTCGTTACAGTGTCGATTTTAATGAAACAAAAGGATTCTCCCCATGATGCTTTTTATTTTATTAAAATAGGTAGATTAAAAAAATTAATTAAAGGAAATAAATGCTGAACGGCTGGCAAGGCAATCGTATAGTGTGTAAAAGAATGGTGAAATCAAAAATTATTATTTTCGTAACCACTAAACTGATTTCTATAACTCGAACATCGCTGTTCGCGGTTGAGATAGAGCCTTTGTACGAATTCAAAAAAAAGTTAAAATGTTTCTTGAAACATTAGAATTCACTTACCGCAGGCGAAAATAGAGCTTTTTTACTAATTTAAAAATGTTTTAAAAAAATTCCGGAGAATAAGAATGAACGAGCCTTTTTAAAGGGTTATGTATTTTTTGGTCAAAAGCCCTATCAATTGCTTCTAAAGTGAAGTTTGTCCCGTTACAATTGATAGTAGAGTTAAAAATTTATAAAAAAACATTTTTATCCACTTGTATCTTCTTGCAAAATAATGTTTGGTTGAAAAAAAAATTGCCGGTGTATTACAGCTCTGATTTTTGCCCTTAAAGCCGACAGGAAATTAAGGAATTTTTTATGCGCTGTTAATATAAAGCTCGATGTTGGCAAGCGGTAATGGCATGCGCGGTTTTTGCATGCGCGGTTATGGCACGTGCGGTTGTGTCATGGGCGATCGTGCGCGTTTGTTGTCACTCGCGATTTTTGTCATACGCGGTTTTTATCACGCGTGGACTCTACTTTCATTACGCGTATTTTGTTAGCGCGGTCAAAGCCGTAAACCAGTTTTAATAGCAAAATATTCATAATAAAAATTTATGGCCGATACCGATATCGGTATCGGTCTCAAAAAACCGTATCGGTCGATCCCTAGACAAAAATGTTAAAAACTTTAAATTTTGTAAAAAAAATAGAGTTAACTGTTTTGAGGTCTGTAATAAATTGTTATTAAAAAAAAAACTATTTTCTTACTAGAACTAAAAAATATGAGCTTCATATTTCGGAGGGGGGGAGGGCGACCGAGCCCTCTGGCTCTTCCTGGATGTTCCATTGCAAATACGGCCCTAATGGTTTTAGGTAATTACTGTGACTTACGTTTCCCAGAGGATCGGCTTTTGAAATCTTTTCCACCTATAGTGCAGCAGTAGTATGTTACTAAATAGTTCTTTAATTCGGAATTAGCACATTCTACCATTTTAGGGACTTTGGTCCTCAATATACTAATAATTTTGCGTCTCTAATCCACAGCTCAGGGTTGTTTGTTTTTTCATATTCTTTTATAATTATTTTTAACTCTTCATGACCTTTAATTTTTAGCCTTTTTACCAAGGCCATCTTTTGATTTGATAAATAACTATATAATAATAAACGTCTTATAATTTACTAATTGCTGCCTTAAAAACATTTTGAATATTTCTTTGAGATCTATAAACAAAGATTCTAACCTAACTTAACCAACAGAAATGTTTATGACAGGATTATCGGCTCTTTAGCATTTTGGCTAAAGACCCGCATTGTCGGCTCTTTAGACACTTTAAAAAAATAGGTATCATCTAGAAATATAATTACGTATTATTAGTGTAAAACAAAATATAGATTGGTGCGATTGGTGATTGATTGCAGTGATAACATAGATTATTTATTTTGAAACGTTGACAAATGTAGAATAAAATATTTTTTTGACAATAGCTCGATTTGCTTAGGTTGGCTGGCCCGCATCCGCCTATAAACTCGAAAATATTCCCGTCCAGGTGCATTTTAACCACGGATCACCCAACAGTAACTTGTCTTTTAACTACAAGTGGAATGCTTATTAAACCAACGGCTAATGTCGTTGGAAATTTCGCAGAAAAAAAAGCCTGGGAGTAGAATAAGAATAATATTACAATAAGCCTGCTGCCTTTCTTATTTCCCATAGTCAACAAATTTATGTAGGGAGGTAGCATCAAGGTATATTCTACCTCGATGGGAGGTAGGTATAAAAATATTTAACCCAGTATCATCTAGGTTGTCAAAAAATGATGCACCTATATGTTTGTTTGCTTTTAGGTATCGCACATCTGTAAATACAAACTTTGGCTTTTACTTTTAAGCCTTTACATTTTCTTTTTAAATTTAGCTTCTTGTTTATTAGGATCAACAAACTTATCAAATATATATAAAAATGTATTATTAGTTATTTTTTTAAAATTATTTATTATTAAAAAGTGGAGTAAAGGTTTCGCACCTATGATCATTCCATACCATACATAGACATTTGAGTTTTATTTATACAAAAAATTACAGCAATGAATGGTAACCCTTAAAAAAATCACTTTTTAATAAGTTATAGTTTCCATTTTTTTTGTCTTTACTGACAATAATGCGTTTGTTATTTTAACGTATTATTGTGTGTGATATTATTTTATTGTACGGGTAATTGGCACTTTTTTAAAACAAATACAAAAACAACAATTTAAAAATTTATCAGAGACTTATGGTCTATGATCTGCATGTGATATACAGAAAAATCACTCCGGTAGCATCAAATGGTAGTTTCTATCCGTGTGTGGCAATTCTTTAAATTTGAGAGAAATGAGAAATCTCCTTCGAGCTATACATTTTTGATTGATTGACGCAGGTAATTTTTATCAGTTTTGACACAGATGACATTATTTTCGATTAAAGTAATTCAACTATCCTTCAAAAATGCTGTTATCTTTTCCAGGTGATTTCCTAATACAGGGTGTCTCTAAAAGGTCTGTATAAAATCTTAGCACATATTCCTAAGGTCAAAATAAGTCGATTTAATGCAAATCACCTTAGTCCAAAATTGCTCCGTTTCAGAGATATAGGGTGGTGAATTTAAAAATTATTATTAGCGCATTACTTTAAAAATTGGTACTCTGGGGTTTTTTGGGATGCGAAACCTAAATATGGACATTCTTTCACTGTGGCCGTTAGAGGGCGCTTCACAATGCCCATCTTATGGTTTAAAATGACCCATCTTATGGTTTAAAATGACCATAACTTTTTTCTCAGTGTATTTTTTAACTTTCTTTGTTGACAAAATGATTTACTAAAATTTGATAAAATCTGCTAGGATGAGCCGTTTTCGAGATATTTCCTTTTTTAGTGTTCGATGCCGCAATGGAATATTGAAATTATTTTGGTTTAAAAGATTTTGCTGCTACTTTTAAGGATTAAATTTAGTCAGTAAATGAGTTATTAATTTTTTTTTGTCGTTTAATTATTTTCGGTAGGTATTCAGTCAATTACTGGGAAAATAGTTTCACTTGGTTTAATTAAAATAAAAAACACCCTGTATCTCTGAAACAGAGCAATTTCGGACTAAGTAAACTTGCTTTAAATCGACTTATTTGGACCTCAGAAATATGTGCTAAGATTTTGTACAGACCTTTTAGAGACACACTGTATAACTGGGCTAACATGCAAATTCTCTTACTTTTGACACTCATGACAGCATTTTTGATGGAACATGATTGTTTTTATTTCTCTTACTGACAATCAGTAGAATAACTCTCATCGAAAAAAATGCCAACTGTACAAAAATTGAGCGAAATTGCTGCATTAACCACCATCAGGTCAAGACCTAAAAAAATATGTATGTGGTGTAGAGGCTGGTAGTTAGTACAGACTAGTTGGAGGCTTCAATCATCCTAAACAAAAAATATTTTTGTTTGCATGCTCCATTAGAATCCCGTAAATAAACGCACAGGAAAATGCGCACAGAGAACAAACATATAAAGTTAAATATAATCACCGGCACAAAAAGTACTGTACAATTTGCCAGACTCAAACAATTTTGAGTTAATTGCAAAAAACTTGATTGAGAGTATTGTAATATATTGCATGGTGATGATAATAAAAATCGTACATTTTCAAAGCCAAAAATTACATTATTTATTTTCAGTGCTTTTCACAATTTATTTTATGGTTAAAAAAATGATTATTTTTAATGCACGCCTGTTTTTTTATTTTTTGCGTGCGGAAAAGTGACTATACCGCACTAGTGCGGAAAAGTATGTACAACTTATTAAGCGGTAGTCTATGATGAACCCTAGCAATATCTGACTTGTCCATGAAGTACAAATGATTAATTGTACCTAAGTAAAATTCGTAAAAGTGTGTTATGTGTTGCTCCACAAAAAAATTTTAAAGACAATTTTTTTTTTAAATGTATTCCTTTCCATTAACGCGTTTGTTATAGTTTGTCACAAAAAATTTAACGGACTCTTTATCATAAATTTTGTCTTAAAGGAGAACGCACTAAATACATTGTTTACCGGGATGCGTCAGATCAGCTGAATTTGACATATGTTGAAGGCCAAACCTTCCTGATATTTTTACCAAAAAAAATTGGGGGGGTCATAGGATTTGTTTTTGAGCTATACTTATTTAAATGCGCGCCACTAAAATATGGAAAAATATGACCTTTTGTAGTTTTTTTGTAATAACTTATCGCCAAATAAAAATAAAAAATGGATATTAGTCTTATTTTATTGACAAAAGAGTCCCTTTCGGAATTTTATCAGTTTTTGACATATCGTTTGCATTACATACCTACAAAGTGGCTCAAAATAATTAAAACAAAAACAAGAAAAAGACCTGAGATTTATTAAATATAAAGAAAGGAAACTAAAAATGCATTGTCAAAATTAGCTTCACTTGCTTCATGTGAGTCGTTTTAACTATTCTAGAGTGATGTTTGCATAATATTTTATGTGTCAGTCTTTGACATATCGTTCGCATCAAATACCTACAGAGTGGCTCAAAATAATTTAAAAAAAACAGGAAAAATACCTGAGATTTATTAAATATAAAGAAAAGAAAATAAAAATGCATTGTCAAAATTAACTTCACTTGCTTTCATCTGAGTCGTTTTAACTATTCTAGAGTGATGTTTGCATAATAGCTTATGTGATAAGCTTACAGGATATTTTTAATAAAAATTATTCAACGCATGACATGTTAACTAATTGTCTACGGAATAGTGTGTTTACCGGGATGCGTCAAATGTGTTGAATTTAAGTAGAGCCTAAACCGCCCTGATTCTTGACTCAAAAAAATTGGGGGGGTCATCGGTTGCGTCTTCGAGCTATATTTATTTAAATGCACGCCACTGGATTATGGAAAAATTTGGGTTTTTGTAGTTTTTTTTGCTACAACTTCTCGTCAAAGAGAAAAAAAACCAATATTAATTTTATTTTGTTTAAAAAAAGAGTGTTTTTAAGTATGTTCTCAATTTTTGACATATAGTTTTCGTCACATATCTACTGAGTGGCTCAAATTATGAATAATAGACATACATGAATAATAATCAACTTAAAGGGTATTCCAAACATTTTTTGAATTTGAATGACATGTATACTGATTGCCTATGAAATAGTGAGTTTACTGGGATGCGTCAGATGCGGTGAATTTGAGATACGTTAGAGCCTAAACCGTTTTATTTTCGAGTTATACTTATTTAAATGTTGGAATATAGGAAATGCCGAATGTGGAAACGTGGTTACGAAAAGAGGTCTACTCACCCCGTTCCGAGGGTTCTACCAAAATTTTTTTGCATCAGAAAGAAAGCCTTCGAAAAAACTTAATTAACTTTAAATATCAACTTTTAATCCGTATAAGGCGATAGAAGTTCTAGCAAAAATCCATAATAGTATAGCTCAATAACGAAACCGATGACCCCTCCCCCCCAATTTTTTGAAGCAAGTTTCAGAATCAGGCTCCAACATACTCAAATTCACCTCATCTGACGCATCCTGGTAAACACACTATTCCGCTAGACAGCACACCTATCATTTGTTTAATTTAAAAAATGTTTGATTCCCTCTGTGGGTGTACTACATAAACCATTATGTATGTAAATGTTACTTTATAACGACTTACATTGAAACTAATGAATTTATTTTGATTATTTATTTTAAATTTTATCTCTTTAGGTATATTTAACAAATCCTACTTATTATTTCTGTATTTCTATTATTCATATTTTGAGCCACTCTTTTGATATGTGACTATAAAAAAATTGTGAACATACTTAAAAATACTTTTTTTTTCAACAAAATAAAATTAATATTGGTTTTTATTTCTATTTGACGAGAAGTTATAGCAAAAAAAACTACAAAAAGTCACATTTTTCTATATTCCAGTGGCGCGGATTTAAATAATTATAGCTCGAAAACGAAACCGATGACCCCCAATTTCTTTGAGATAAGTATTTGGACGACTTGGGCCCTAGCATATCATAAATTCACCTCATTTAACGCCTCCCGGTAAACACACTATTCCGCAGACAATTAGTAAACATGTCATGCGTTGAATTAAATTTTTTTTTGAAATACCCTGTAAGCTTATTACATAACCTATTATGCAAACATCACTCTAAAATAGTTAAAACGACTCAGATGAAAGCAAGTGAAGTTAATTTTGACCATGCATTTTTAGTTTCTTTTCTATATATTTAATAAATCTCAGGTATTTTTCCTGTATTTTTTTAAAATTATTTTGAGCCACTCAAACTATATGTTAAAAATTGATAAAATTCCGAAAGGTAGTCTTTTCTCAATAAAATAAGACTACTATCAGTGTTTTATTTTTATTTGGCGATAAGTTATTACAAAAAAACTACAAAAGGTCATATTTTTCCATGTTTCTGTGGCGCGCATATAAATAAGTACAGCCCAAAAACGAATCCTATGACTCCCCAATTTTTTTTGGTAAAATTATCAGGAAGGTTTTGCCTTCAACATATCTCAAATTCAGCTCATCTGACGCATCCCGGTAAACAATGTAATTAGTGCCTCATCCTTTTTCAAATTTTATCTTGGTATGTTTAATTTTTTGTGACAAACCTATTTTAGTATTACAGAAACACTCATAATTATGTTTAACCCATGACGCGTCAAGACACGAAATTCAGACTGCATTTTTTTTTTAAAAAACTTGGTTTTATTTCTTTTTCTAACTTTTTTTGAAACAGCGGACCCATTGCCACACACGACACATATTCTAAATTTAAAATTATAAATTTAAAACAAAAAGTGCCAATTCCCAATAGCACCTAATAAACATCATTGAGTATAAAATGCCCTTTTATCACTAACATTCTCAAGTTAGTGCTTTAGCATTATCGTAGCCCTTTGTTAGAGTCTCTATAATAAATTTGATGGTGATTTTGTAGATGTTCTCGACGTTGGGTGTGTATCTGTCACCTAGGGTAGCTTCTACTGCTTCTAAAAAGGGTTGCTCGATTCTCTGAAAAACAAAGAAAATGGGTATTATTCTAGCTTCGTTCCATCAACCCGTTCGACAGTCATAAAACCGTCCGAAAAATCCTATTTGCGTTCTAGGTCGACGTTGTTATGTTATCAGACAGTCAGTTTTCCGTTCCATCAGGCCACTTAAACCGGCCTTCTCTGAAATACAAGGATTGAAGACAGGCGCATTAGAAATGATTGCTCTCTCTCTTTTCTTTGTGCTTATCATATGTTGTTTTCTTTTTTCAATAAAATAAGACTAATATCAGTTTTTTATTTTTATATGGCGATAAGTTATTACAAAAAAACTACAAAAGGTCCATATTTCACCAACCCAATTTTTTTTTGGTAAAAATATCGGGAAGGTTTGGCCTTTAACATATCTGAAATTCAGCTCATCTGACGTATTCCGGTAAACAATGTATTTAGTGCCTCCTCCTTTTTAATTTTAGTTCTTTAAAATGCAAATAAAATTACATTAATTAATAATAACCAAGTATAAACCACTACAGACTGCCTAATAAACTAAATATACCAAAAATTGAAACCAACTTGCATTAGCACATATTTTGTAAATTGATTTTTACAAAATATTTGTGAAATTACCTACATATTATAGAAAGTCTCAATATGCACAAAGTTTTGGATATAGATCGTGATAATCCTAAGAAGTTAAGAAAATCAAATTTTATAGCTTGTACTTCGGTAGGTATATATAGTTTATGACCTTTTGCTATTTAAGAACCCCCAGGGCCGCAAGCAAGAAAAAATTTCTGAGAAGGTCTAAAAAATTTCAATAAAAATTTGCATATGTATTGTGCAATTTTGATTACCCTTGATCCCCTCCCTAGGTACAGCCTTGAAACTCACTGTAATTCAAGAAAGTTAAACATAAACATAAATATTTTATTGCATTTTATTATTTGTTAAAATTGGTTGTGAAACTCAATTTATTTTTCCCTAAATGCCTAAATTTTAATGTTAATTACATAATTATTAATATTAAAATGTTATTCACGGATTATTTGCAATTTTCTCAGACAAATGTACATTTAATGTAATTTTATGGTATATGTTTATCTCTGGTGATGTAAACTAGGTGTGTTGTCATGAAGTGGATCAGAATTTACATACAATTTTTCCAGTGCAACATATGATATACACAAAGAAAAGAGTGAAATGCAAACATTTTTAATGCGCCTGTCGTCGATCCCAGTACTTCGCAGGAGTCCGAAACCGGTTTAAGTAGCCTGATGGAACGGAAAACTCATTGTCCGATAACAGTAGAACGTCGACCTGGAACGCAAATTAAATTTTTCGGACAGTTTTATGACTGTCTAATGTCCTAATGGAAAAAAAGTCCCTCTTCAAATCCGCGAAGGGGCGTAACCAATTTCCAAGTAGTATAGAAGCCGTTAACCATATCGAAATTTGTTTTGACAACTGTCAAAGCTGCAATGTAAAAAAAAAAATTGAAAATAGAAAAAAATTAGTTACGCCACTTCGTGGTATTGACGACGAGTTGTGTTCTGCCCATAGAAATAAAAAAATAAATAAAACGCTCGTCAAACCTGCGCAGCCTGGAGGAATCCGCTATTTTTTAGTTTAGTTTAGTTTATTTATTAAACGGATAGCACCATTTTACAATTTTGAATTACAAAATACTTAAAATAACCTAAAAAATTCACTAAATATATAAAAAACACTCAGGTAATTAAAAATAAACATTCACTGTTAAACATTTTACAAACATGAATTAAGACGATTTTTTATCACACTGATAGAGTTGTTAAAAATATCAACCTGTCCTGAAAGATTATTTGCCAACCGAAGAGATCTACTAATGGGGTTATGATATGCATAGTTTGTTCCATGATATTCAATATGAAACAGGTTACTAACCCGAGTATGGCGAGCAGCATTTAAGCCTACACAATCAAGCACAGTTGAACAGTCGATCTCACCTTTTATCAATTTACTTATAAAGCATAAATCAATTATTATCCTACGATTCTGGAGAGACTGTATATTTAAAGTTTTTTTTTTATGCAGCCATATTCATATTCGCCCCTAATGAGGTTCATTTTGTATGCACAAGTTCTTCAAAATTTATTATGTACCCTTTCTAGGCTTTCTATATAAGCATTATAATGAGGATTCCAAATGAATGAGGCGTACTCCAAGACAGATCTAACCAATGAGCAGTATAAAACTTTAAAAGTCGTATAATTAAAATCTCTAGATAATCTTGTAATAAACCCCAATTTTAAATCCCTTTGAAACGACACCTGAAATGTGAGCCCTAAACGTTAATTTGCTGTCAACCAATATTCCTAGATCTTTAATTTCATCTTTTCTTTCAATAACTTGGTTTCCTAAGGTATACAAATTAAGAACTGTGTTATTTTTCCAAGAAAATGAAATACAATAACATTTATTCACATTTAAATCTAAATCATTAATAGTACACCAATAATAAAAATTATCCAAATCAAGTTGTAGATTATATATGTCAAGATCCGAATAAATTATTTTATATAATTTAAAGTCTTCAGCAAAATTTAGTGCTTCAGCATGCTCTATAACTTGAATAACATCATGAATAAATAAAATAAACAGAAGCAGTGCAGTTAACTTATGTAGAAGCAACCGCAAGTTGACTCTATCAAAAGCATTGGAAAATTCAGTGTAGATGGAGTCAACCTGTAGCTGATTCTCAAAAGCCGAGATAATGAGTTTTTGATACACTCCCAAGTTAGTAACTGTTGATCTTTGAGATGTAAACCCGTGTTGTTGTAAAATTATTATTGATTTGCAGGCCCAAATAAATGCTTTGTAGTTAAAAAATCAAGTAGTTCAGGGATTTCTGACTGAGTACACACTGCACGGTAATTTTCAATGTTTTCCCCATTTCCATTTTTATAAATTGGTTTTAAATATCTATGTTTCCAAAAAATTGGGTATTTCCCAGGCCCTAACGATCTGTTAAATAAAATTTTCAAGGGTACCGCCAAAGTAAAGACACAGTTAATTAAAAAATGAGATGATATTCCATCTGGACCTGATGAAAATTTAACGGGTGATATAATTAATTCGATCCATATTATCAGAATATGACAAAACTAATGGGTTCACATCCACAGTTTTTTCGAAATTATAATGGGGAAGATTGGCGTTATTGTCACTTTTGTAAACCGTAGAGAAATGCTCTGAAAAAAGATCAACAGTTTCATGAAGACTACTACTATTTCTATCACCCAAAAACATTAATATTGGCAGTGAGTGAACTTTTCTTTGATCATTACAAAATTTCCAAAAAGATCTAGGATTATTATTTATATTTTGCTCAACTCTGCCAATATATGAATTATGACAGATTAAGCAAGGCCAACTTTGACAGGTACTATTTGGGCGGCATTGAAACAATTAAAGATATTTTACAGATCGTCACTGCTTATTTTTCACAGCGACCTCTAGGGGTAGTGGTTATACTACGTTTTTAAGCAGTGGCGGCTGCTACACGGAGGGCAACGGGGCAGTGCCCTCCCAAAACTAGACAACAAACAGTATTGTTAATTGATTTATTAAAACAAGTTAAATCTTCCCTCATGACATGATTGTCTGGTTCTTTTTATTATCTGTGGTTAACAACAAGCGATTAATTGCGTGAACTTTTTTAGCGTAAATAGTTACAAGCCGGCAGCACCGCGCGGGTCAAGGTTTCAATTTCACTCGTTCTTCAGCGGGGTATGGGTGGATATTCTCGAGCGGGGGCGGGACGAATGTGTGTTTTAGTTGAAGTCGGCCATCATCATCGTGCATAAACGTCCGTTGCCCTTCTACACGTTGCCGGTTATATCCTTAGTTAAGACGTATGAGTTTGTTTTGATTTGGGTTATGTCAATAGTAAAAAGCATTGCCGGTCGCGTGTCTTTGTTTTTGTTATCGTTTGTTTATAAAATGGAAATAAATACCGTCGATTACATAATTAACTGTGCAAATTTAAATACGTTGACATATGAACTTCGATTACAAATAAAATCTTTAGGGCCACATAGACCGGACCTAATAATCCTAAAACTTAACCAAAATTTTAGTGCAAGTTATCCTGCGTGGGTGGCAAAAGGAATGTGTGATACCTATCAAACACTTTAGTGGAAAGTTAAAAACACAAAGTAAGTGCTACTTATTTAAATAACCACATAGAATTTCCTATGCTAGGCTGATATTAGATGCCAATTGAATAGTGCCTATAGGCAAAACATTACCGAACATAATGAAAATGTGGCAAAAAATAGACATATACTTAGTAGGTTAATAGACTGTTTAAAATTCTGTGGGATTTTTGAGGTTGCTCTACGAAGCCATGATGAATCTAAAACTGGTGCCAATCCAAGCACTTTGTGCGTGTAAAAGAAGGGCGAATAAAAAACTACACCAAGTAGCTGCTTGTTTGTAAAATTCTAAAATAAAAATGTTCAGGTAAGTTTTTTTATCTCCTTTTCCATGCAATATAAATTTCTGCCCCCCTAATTTATAACGTCACCAGCCGCCACTGCTTGCAAAGTCACTACGTTCTGAAGCCTGGCGACGCAGTTTTGGTGAGCCAGTGACCCTATATGCTTAATCACCATAACGACCCCTAGGGCTAACCTGCTTGTACTTAAAATCTGTGCAAAAATGGCGGCCAACGTTCCGTCGCCCCTATTGGCGGTTGCGCAGTAGTCGAAGCGCAATCTATTTATTTTTCTATATCTATGGTCTGTTCGGCTTCCGATGTCCGACACAAAAAGGAGACCGTGTGCAACGATTATAAACATACAGGATTGCCTATTAGCTCGAATCTTTAAGCGGTAGGCGGCACCTTGCTTACGTCACTAGTGGACCTCAGCTCAGCGCGCTTCATTTAATACACATTGCAATCATGAGTTTTTCCCGCTTTTTTCTTGCTTATTTGCATACAAATTTTTTATTCGTGTTAGTAAATAAAATTAATAATTTCATTCATTCAAAACAAATGATTTGATAAATCAAGAGTTTGCTCTGAGAGCTGAATTTTCCTACCAGCCGATATGTTGGAGTTTCTTTTTTAAATAGATGAAAGTTTTAGAATAGAAGTAGGATTTTTTCTAAAAGTTTAATCAATTTAAATCATTAGATGTATAATGTATTGTTTTTGTTGCGGATATCATAAAATACACTTATATTCTGTGGTAACAAAAAGGTATTTATTTGATATTACAGATCTAAAATTGCAATATTTATTATATTATTATGTCAAAAACCAGTCAGTTTTTGGAGAAAACAGCCAAATAAGATGTGTTTTCAACTTCTTATGCTTATGCAAATGATTTACATTGTTTGTGTTATGAGTTGTTTTTATTCCACCCAGCGCCCGTTTTCACTCCTTCTCCTGTAACATGTTTCTGAAAACTTCTATAAAGATACTAAAAAAAAAATAAGAAAAAACTGAAACTAAACTTGGAGAAACTGTCTACAAAATAAACTTTTCAAAAATCAGTTTAATAAAAGAAGTACGTTTGCGGCATAATTACCAATTTTCTTCAATGTGATTAATTTAATGAGCAAGGAGTATCAAAAAATCCAAAAAAAAATTAAAAGTGTATATTAATATAATAATATAAAAGCAGTGGCGCACCCAGGAATAGGTCTTGGGGGGGGGCGAGGCCCCTTCGGGGGGTCAAAGCCTCATGATGTCGAATTTTAAGCTATTTTTTGTGTTTTATTTCATTAAATATGTGGAAAATATGCAAAAAATCCAAGGCTTGGGAGGTGCCCGGGCCCCAAGCCCCCCCCCCCCTGGGTGCGCCCATGATAAAAGTAGGGTAAATGCGGAAGAGTTGCCGCGGAGGGAGAGACACCGCTTTTCACGTATTTCAAAGATTACGCTATAACATAGGCAACCAAGTATGCCAACATTCAAAGTTCCTCATTTAGTGAACGGTTATAACATCGGACTTGTTTGTTTTTTAAAATATCGCTTGCAATCCTTGAATTTAAGGTAAAATTTTCTTAGCAATATTTTAAGTACTGTCCTAATAAGTGTGATTATTTGCAATGTGGTAGTTTTTTTTCACATTCGTGTGTTTTATTCAGCATTTTGGGGTTATGTTTACCGGTGCCATGCCGTATTTTGTTGCGTTTTAAATCTGTAACCTTGATAATCAGGTGCGGCTTCTCCCCCAACAAAAAGGACAGTTGCCGCATTTTCAAGAAGACCGAGAAAAAATTCAATGGAGTGACAGCGATGATGAACCTCTAGCCAAAAAGAAAAATGAAAACCAGGAACGCTGCGTGAATTGCTTCGCAGTTTACGCAACTACAACTAAAAAAGTGAATTGATTACAATCGTTGTTTGAGGCCATCAAACAACGTTACAATGTATTAAATGATTAAAATGGCTACATCTCACTTGCAAAATGTATGGGGGAGTTTGTAACATCTGTTCCAGACTCAAATTAAGGAAAAAAATTAAAATTAGAGGTTTTTTTGAGAAACGGTTATAGCGACGTGTCTCATATTTTCACGCGGCATCTCCCCCAGCAGTGTGGGAGAGATGCCGACTTTAATTTTAAAAAAAATTTTTTGCTATGTTCATGTTTTCTTACATATATTTTTTATTTTTGTATTTTAATAAAGTTTAACGCAGTAACTGTGCATTAATTTATTTTAAAGAAAAAAATCTCAAGACTTACAGATGTTACAGCTATTTTTTAAAAAGTGCGGCAACTTTCCCGCATTTACCCTAATATATATTTATATTTCTACACTGAAAGAGGGAACACAAAGCTTTTATTTCAAATTTCAATAATAAATTAATGTGCTTTGTTTATATAAATTCACTTAATTCACATTTCTAAAGGTTTATTTGCCTCCTAAATAGTCAACCACACCGTCAAATAAATGAAAAAACGCAAAAAAACGGAGATAAAAACGTCAAAAACACCTTCAAATCACACGAACTCTCAATACAAACAAAGCAACTGGTCCGCTGGTCACGTAAGCAGGCAGTGTTCGTCTCGCTTGAGCGACGCTAATATAGAGTTAAATAGAAATAAGCAATCCTGTGTGTTTAGGATTGGCCGTGTGTACTTTTTCATGAAAAACAATAGGGGCTAAAAGACATGCCTACCTACAGAGTTGTGCAGATTACTGGAAAAAAGTAGTGAAATATAACAACTAACTACTTCATCAAAAAAGTAGTTTAATTACTTGGTGGATAAACTTCTTTTTAAATAAAAGTAGTTAAATTAATAACTACTAGTCGTTAGTAGTTAAAAATTTAACTACTTTTTTGATTACAAGCCATATGTAGGTAGCGAATTTAAATGGCCAGTCAGCCCACAGCAGCATTTGACTTTTGTTTTTATTCTGCATAAAATAATCGCAAAAAGCATTTCACGAAGTAGTTAATTACATGGTTTTAACAACTTTTAGTAGCTTTTGGATAATCAAATTCCGCAAAAGTAGTTAAATTACTAAGAGTAGTTAATACCAAGTGGTTAACTACTTTTTGCGATTATTTTATATATAACTACTAGGAGAAAAAAAGTATTCAGAGTGCAACTACTTTTACGGAAAAAGTAGTTAACTACGAAGTTAACTACTGCCCAATTCTGCTTACGTAAACGCAACGTATGTTACGTTAATAGGTTACGGTGCGTATATATTAGAACGAGTTGAAAGCCAAGTTAAAGCAATATTCAAACTGTCTGCATCTATAACCAGTGGCAGCTCGTGATGAGGTCTTTGGGGCGCCGCCCTTTCTGTTACTATCCAGGGTGTCCCATTAAGGATAGCAGCCGGATTTATCTCAGAAACTACTACCGCTACGACTGCGGGAGAAACATTGTTATAACCAAAATATATTTGTTTCTGAAGCTCTCCGTTAGGGAGCAGTAATTAATATATTGATTAGAATAATTTCATTTTTGGACGAAACACTATGGTTAACATACACAAGTTATTCCATATCATTATTCCCTGAAAATTCTGCATAATTTAGACCCCCCACATGCACGTCCATGTTACTTGCATACCTTGAAGCAATTAAAATGTCACTTTCTATTAAAACAATAATTACTCCTGCCTGGTAACCAAATCTGTTCGGTATTTAAATCCGATCAATCCGATTGATCCAAATGCGTTTGGTAATTCCGAGGAGAGGTAAATCTGAATCGTTCGGTCAAGGCCAGCACAAAAATAGAGGCCACGACCCTGAAAAAATCAGCTGTTCTCCCCCTGATTTACACATTTTACATTGGGTCTTATGGGAGGTCAGACGTTTTTTAATGATATTTTCAAAATGGCACTACAGATTTCCGCAAAATTTCAGTGAAATATTCTCAGACACCATCCCGATATTCCACCAAAGTTTTGTAAGGAAGCACATGGGGTTATGTTTATGAATTTTTTTCTTTTAATCGTAAAAATCTGCCGTTTTGTTTTCTAAAAATGAAGAATTCGGAACTATTTAAACCAGAAAGTAGAAAAACCTATAGAATACAGGTACCTGATGAGAACTATGCTGAAGTTGTGGATAATTAACAGTATGTGTATCTATCTGTCCGTTCGGTAATTACAATTTGCTCCGACCAATCTGCGATCAGCTGATAAAAATCCGTCGGCTCGGCGATTTGATCGGATAAAAATTGATTAAATAACACATGGCCGCACCCTAGGGGGGCCTAGGGCTCCGCTTCTCCCCCAGGCCTAAGATTTCTTAAAATATTTTCCACATAGGGCAAGTGTACTTAAAATAGGTTACGTAAGCTTCAAACATTTGTACAAAAAAAGTTTTGACGTTATTGGTTTAAAACATTATGCTGTTGATGAAATAATCTTTTTTGTTTGTGATAGTTCTCTTGTAGTACTTTATGCACTTTAAAATAATTAATTATTTTGAAAATTCTAGACCACCAAATATTAATATTGAAAATACAAAAAAAAAAAAAATGCTTTAATAAAAACATTAAAAAAAATACGACATAAAGATAAAACTAAAATAAGATATAATTTGTTTAAACAAAGCATCTAGGAATCTTAACAATAATATGCTCTTTATTCTTAATATAGCATAAAGATAGGTATAACTAAAACAAATTTTTCTTGGTTAAATAATAGACACTTATTGGTATAAAATCTGACCTTATTTAAAATCGGCCGTATTGTGACAGATTTACATATAACAAGCAGCTGCTTTCTCTCAAAATTCGGCCTTTAGTATAACAATTTTGACCTGTCAGTTTTCTTTGTAAATCTGTCAGAATAAAGTCGATTCTAAAATAAAGTCAGGTTTAATTCCACTAAGTCCCTATTAATCTAATAATAACCAGTAAAATAATGCCAATAATGCTTATTATAAAAAGACAAATGAATAGACAATGGACGAATCTAGCGATACAGTGCAACGTTGCCATCTTTAGTTTGGTCAGGAGTGCCGGTATCTCATTTTACCTTACTATCCTATTTTAAGTACACTTCCTTTGCCTATTTTAGGAATAAAAAGAAAAATTATTGTGTGTGTTTAAGACCACACGGCAGAACTGCAAAACTTCAACAAGGCGAAATTAATAATATTGGTCCATAACATATTCTGCAAAGCGGACCGAACCGAACTCTTCTGTGTACTGGCCTTCATCTGCATCATCATATCGCTCGCTGAATGTTCAGTTCAATTCACTACCCACAAAAACTGTTAAACGCGCCTAAAGAAGTTTACACTTAAACAGTATTAGATACGACAATATGAGGTCTCGCCCCCCCTTGCCCCCAAAACATGTTCCTGGGTCCACCACTGAACAACCAGTTTGTTTAGTTTTAAAAAAAATGAACCACGATATAGTATGCATACTTAAATAACTTAAATTTAATCAACGATATTAATATAGACTGCAAAGCTCAACATTCTAACAGGAATTCAAAGAAAATGTCCAAAAGTTTAAATCCCTACACTGAAATTTATTTTACTTACATATTGATTTAACTAAATATAAACTTAAACCAAATACTTACATATAGTTTTGCTGTGCTTCCATGAAATATACTCTTAAGCCAAATACTTAAATTAATTGGCTTAAAATGTCTACTTGGTATCGGTAAATTAACAAAATATAAACACAGTAATAATTATAGTTTATTTAGGGTGCATGTCAGTAAATTCCAAAAAATCTTCTCTACAGCTATATCACAGTGTAGTAAGTTAGCGATATTTCTGCCAAAATGATATCTGATAGCGTGTTTTACGCTTTTAATACCCTACTTCACTTACTCAGCAAAGAAAAACAGAAAACGAGTAACCAGTTGGGCAAATTACTTGAAAAAAGTAGTGGAGTATTAACTACTTCATTAAAAAAGTACTTTAACTACTTTTTCAAAAAAATAATTGAATTACTAACTATAGTAGTTGGTAGTTAAAGATTTAACTATATTTTTTATTACAAGCGAGGTAGCGAATTTAAATGGTCAGTAAGACCACGGCAGCACTTGACTTTTATTTTTATTCTGTATAAAATAATTGCAAAAAGTACTTTAAAAAGTAGTCAAGTACATGTGTTTTACTTTACGGTGGCTAAAGAAATTTTCTTTCACACAGTGTATCACAAAATGTGATATATGTTATGAGTAACCTTCCAGGGGCGTCAGTAAATGTTGGTCAATTTCAAAAATTACCAAAAAAACATGTTTGAAAAATATTTTAAGGTCAGTAGGATAGGATAAATTAAAAATACAATTTTTTTTCTAAGTACCTTACTTTTAAAAAAATCCTAAATGTGACATAAACCCCACATTATAATACGGCATACATTTCCCAAAGAAGCGTCGTTTTTGAGAGAATTTTATAAAGCCTATAATAAACATCTATTTTTAAAATAATACAAATTTCATTCTCCACAATTTTTTGTTTAATTTTTGCTAAAAAAGTTAGTTTTGGGTAGTTTAGGAGAAGTTTAGGAGAGCGTTTTCAGACTTTTTGCCTTGACTACATTCTATATAACATTATATTAATCAACTTATACTTAAAAACGATTAAAGATTAAAATAAATAAAGACTAAACAAGTTCGAAATTTTGTTTGTTAATAAAAGCCTTTTCCTTAAGATAAACTTCAAGTAACCAGGTAACCTGGCAGAGTTGGGCAGTAGTTAACAGCAAAAAGTAGGTAACTACGATGTTAACTACTTTTTCCGTAAAAGTAGGTAACTGTACTCTGATTAATTGTTTTCTCCTAATAGTTATACTCAATTATTTTTATTCTGTACAAAATAATCGCAAGTAGTTCAAAAAGTAGTTAACTACTTGGTTATTACTACTTTTAGTAATTTAACCACTTTTGTGGAGTTTGATTACTTTTAAAAATATTTAACATCTAGTAGTTTAGAATTTAATTATTTTTAAAAATATTTAACTACTTGTAAAGTAGTAAAATTACCAAAAGTAGTTAAAACCGTGTCCTTAACTACTTTTTGAAGTACTTTTTGCAATTATTTTATGCAGAATAAAAACAAAAGTCAAATGCTGCCGTGATAATAAAACTGACCATTTAAATTCGCTACCTACATATGGCTTGTAATCAAAAAAGTAGTAAAATTTTTAACTACCAACTGCTATTAGTAAGTAATTTAACTACTTTTTGGAAAAAGTAGCTTAACTGCCAAGTAGTTCAGCCAGCCGACCTGAAATTGCGCGGAATGTAATACGAGGTCTAAATATGTCAAAATTCTTATGTTAACCGTCCGTGAGTTTGCGGCGTTCCACGGCAGCCGTTAACTACTTACATGTGACGTTCAAATGTTACCAGTGTCAAATATCGTTAATCGGCGGCCGTTTTGGCACGACCAAAAAACTATCTAATTACAAATACACATGTACCGAGCTAGGACTCGAACGAGGACTATCTGACGCAACGTGTAAAGCAAATGTTGCTACCACTGCGGTAACAAGTTTACACAATTAAAATATAAGTTGCTGCACTTGAGCCGGCGAACGACATCAAAGGCCGAATCGTACACCTGTTTTGCAGCGGGTTTCTGGCTGGTGGATCTTGGCCGCGTAGTAGTAAAATCCCCCGTATTTCTCGGTCGCGCTGATGATTTAAGACTAGCAACGACAGCCTACGTTGGCACGCGTTTGATTTCTATACCGGGGGGGCCAAAAAAAACCGGACTATTTTTTTTCATTATTACTTTTGAACTATACAATCGATTTTAATAAGACAAACTGCACTTGGCAGAGAAATAATCAGAGTTTTGACTGAATGTATTTTTTGTCCACTATCTCAAAATCCAAGATGGCGGGCGAAATTAAAATGTACCCTTCAAAAATGCTCGTTTATTCTCATGTTGCGAACATGTCTTAATTATTTTTTTAAATTGGTAAAAAAACTGTGTTCTTGCCACGCACAACAAGGTACAAATTAGCAAAATCGGTTCAGTGGTTCTAAAAAAAATATTTTTGTTTCAACCATTGTTTTGCATATTATACGATTGCCTTGCCAATCATGTCTGCATTTATTTCCTTATAAATTCATTACTACTGAACCGATTTTAATGAAATAAAAAACATCCTGGTAAGAATTGATTGCTTTTAAAAGATCATGATCAAAGTTTATCGCCATCTTAAAATTTAAGATGGCGGATAGAATCATACTTGATTCTTCATAATGGCGTGTTTATTCTTAGTTTCCAAAAATGTTTTAGTTTTTTTTTTAATTTGTAGAAAAGTACTACTTTTGTCCACACAACGAGGTACAAATTAGCAAAATCGGTGTGGTGGTTCTCAAAAAATCTATTCTTGTTTTAGCCATTGTTTTACAGATTATACGATTGCATTGCCAATCCTATCTGCATTCATTTCCTTATAAATTTGTTATTACTAAATCAATTTTAGTGAAATAAAAAAAATAATGTTGAGAATTGATCGCTCTTTAAAGATTCAAATCAAAATATGAGCATCTTTATAGGGTACAATTTTATTCCGTCCGCCATTTTGAATTTTAAAATGGCGGACAAAAAAAAATATTTATTCAAAACTCTGATTAATTCTCTGCCAAGTGCAGTTTGTAACATTAAAATGGTGTGGTTCAAAAGTTATAGTGAAAAAAAAATTGTCCGGTTTTTTTTGGCCCACCCGGTATATCCATTGATTTTTCTGTGGTAGGAAGTCAAAAGGGGATAACTCAGGCTTTGCTACATATGAGTTACCCCCTTATGACTTCCTGCCACAGTTTTTACAAGGACAGCAGCTTATATTTTAATTGTGTAAACTTTGCCGTTATGGACGACGACACACTATCTTGTAATGCTTTAAAAATATAATTTTCTGATCTTTACATGGTGACATTAGCTTTCATACAAGTTCAGTGCCAAAGGGTACCTAAATTCCAAATTTAAAATTATTAAGTCTCGACTACGGTCTACCATGTCTCAAAAGTTGTTGAAGCCTTTGATATATTATTATTAGACTGGAAAGTTTCAAAATTTTGGATGCAGAAGCTATTTTAAACTTATTCGCAGGAATTAGCACAAAACTGCCAAGGGACTTAAATTACGTAAGGCTCAGAGGTGGAGGGGGAGGTTTAGCGTTGCGTTACACTCAATTTTTTTAAAATGTGTTTTTTCTTAAAAATGCGTTACTCAGGGAGAAGGGGTTCGGGTGAATTTTTGCGTTACGTAATTTAAGAATGTTATACAGGGTGGCAACTTTAAATGAAATGCTGCTTCTAGCGGATTAATATTTGGTTTTTTGGAACTAGTTACAACATGTCAACTGATTTTTTAAACGCTGCTTTCTTCCTGAAGCCAACACTTTTTTGTCGGGCCCCCGGAAAGGGATCTACTTTTATATACTACTATGTCGGTTTGGAACGTTTTTCTACGTTGTTCGACGCCTGATCTCCACCTCCTTCGATCCTGACATCTTCTGTCAGATTTTTTTAAGTCATTGATCTTTGGTTTGACTGTTGCCATTCTGCGCCCTGTGCTAATAATCTAAGACCTGCTTTGGTAGTCATTTGTCATTTATCCATTGTACATTGCCGTACCATATCAGTTGTCTCTCAGTGATGTCATCCGTTATGCTTCCCACGATTCCCATTCTTCTTTTATGATCTCATTACTTATATGACCTGTTCCAGGTATTTTCATTGATCTTCTTATTGCATCCATTTCGACACTTTCCATTTTTGTTTTGTATTTTTCTGTTACGTGACAAGTCTCTATTTCATATAACAGCGTACTTTTCACCATTGTTTCATATATGTTAAATTTTACATTATTTTTTATCTCTGCTCTATACTGTTAAAACATCCAATTACCTTTTTTCCGTTTACTATTCTTTTTTCGAGTTCTTTACAGTCTGTCTTATCAAATGTGACACCCAAGTATACATACTCATTGCAACATGATATCTCTAATTTTTTTATTGCGGTACTTCATTCGAAAGATCATGGAAAAAGAAAAAATAAATAAACTGTTCGGTTTCCATAAAAAAACCTCTTTATTTTTCTTTTATTTTTGAATTTTACTTTTATTTTTTCCTATTTTTCATGGACTAAAATTTTGTCTTGAACATAAAATTATTAGTCTTAAATTTATATTAATCCTAAGTAAATGGGTCAACTATTAGTTATTATAAAATTTATCTAAAGCAAAATTGCATTAAAATGCGAGAATTAAACGCAAGAAATGTAATTTCTATTCTAAATTTAAGAATCATTTTATTTCTTATTTCTTTATATTTATATACTTTGGCACTACAAGCGTCCTCTATCGTGTTTTTCACATATCCATAAAATTTAAAATATAGTGATATGGTTTTCCTATAGAGGGTGAAGTGCTGTGCGCATGTGCGAAAAAACTGCAAGCGCAGGATTGAGTGACAGACAAAGTGTGCTGCGCGTCGCCATGTCTAGAAAACGACAACCTTAAAATTTAAATTTAAAAAATAGTGAAAATTCACTTTAAAATTCCGCAAATAATTAAAATTATCGTGCCATCATCCTGTTGGAACTTCAAGCCACATAGCTCTTATGGAAAGGTGTACACCTTGCACTTTGGAACTTCAAAACAGCGGTAAGTCCCTCTCCATGAGGCTATATCACCATTTTCTTTCTCTTTCAAATTTACCCTGCAATTTTTAAATTATTTACTTTCTCTAGTTAAATGAATTTTTTTGCGCCAATGTTTATTATAGTCCACTGTACAAAACCCAATCTGAGCCATCGGAGTGCTACATAAACATACGTCAGTAAAATGATAATGTGTTTTAATTTTGTTTCTAAAAATCCGTACCGTAAAGTGGGGTTACTTTGCACATCGCGCCGGGTAACTTTATGCCAGCGACGAAAAGTTTTTGTTTTTAAAATATCTGTCAAACGCAAAGCGCCTTCGCCAAATGATTTGGCGTGATTTGTAGCCCAATGACGGACGACGTGGTTTGCGCAGGTTCTTACATGGTTGGCTTACACCCGGTTCCCACCTACGACTTTCTCATGGGCACCCGCTTACGCGTCACATGATCTCAATATAAAATGTTATGACAGTCATGTGACGCGTGCGCGGCCATGCACGAGGAAGTCGTAGGTGGGAACCGGGTTTTAGTTGCTTTGCGTCAGCACGTCGGAATAGAAGAAACACGAAGGCCTGCATGTATTTTTGTTACAAAATTTTATCACGGATCACCTATTTGTTAGGTGATCCGTGATTTTATCTGCCCATAGGAAACTATTGCTATCTGAGAACTCTTTGTATATTAGTAAAGTGTTATCTTGGTACCATTTTTTTAAAAGTTTTAAATTTATTTAGGTAATAATTGAATTTTCGTGATTTCTTTTGAGGTTATATGGGACAACTTTACCCCTGGAGTATCACTATTATCAGCATTCCATGACTAGCGTACGTAGCGGCATAGATCCACTTAATATTTAGAAAAGCTACTTTATTTTTTTGCAGTTTAGTTTTTAAGTTTTTTGCTTAAAGAGAATGTAAGTTTGTCTTTAAAATAAAATTTACGAGCTCTGATAACCATTTTCGTCTTATTTGCGACCTTTTCTCCGATGTATTCTAAAATAAAGTAAGTTTCTTATAAATTGAACAATAAAAAACATAAATATTTGTAATTTTTTTTTGTACCACATATTTCCTAAACCACTGCCAAACCGTTGTTTTTTTTGTGGGGAGTAATGTTACCCCCATAAAATCTATGGGTTAAACAAAAAAAAATGTTTGCTGGGTTCTTTTGAGGCGTTTTTCAATTTTCTTTAGAACAACTGCAAAAAGCGGTGTAAAGTCACCCCGGTTTATGATATATTAAAAAAAATTATACTGTTGTTTTGCTCGATTGCAATGAAAAACTACGAGGTCTATCAAGAAGCAGATTTAATATTAAAAGTCGTCTAGAAAAAAAATGACCTACCCTTGAAGCCTTGACTTACCCAAAAATATTCAACCTTAAATTCAGGTATCCTCCGATGGCTGGCACCCACTTGGTGTAGATATTCGAAAAACGCGTCCAAATTATCTAAACCCTTGATGCCTTCATCCAGAGTATTCATCACCGTGTTTGCATGCTCCGTCAGCTCCAAACTACTTTGTCGGTCTTCTTGCGATTTTAGTTCTTTAAATTTTTCGAACAAATCTAGAAGTTCGGCGTGTTCTTCAAACAATCTGAAAAAAAAATTAAAATAAGGTAACCAACCAATACCACAGGATCAGCAGGGATGCGTTAAGCAACGGTATGGGCCATTTTATTGGAAATGAGCGCTAAACTTAATCTCGATAATGCAAAAAATACTATGATAAGAGGGGAGAGAAGATTGCTTGACACACCAGAAGATAAAGGAAAAAGTTGCAATATAAATAAACTACTGGATAATTGAAAAAAAATGCTCTGTAAGCAAAAATTTTATCAAATGTAAGTACTCTTCGAAAAAAAATTTAGATAAAGGTAAAATTTTTAAAAAATGAGATATTTTATGGGAGAAATAGCGTCACATAAATAAATTTTATAAAAACTAAGAACTTTTCGGAAAAAATCGCGCCGCAGTCGAAAATTTAAAAAAAATGAGGTATTTTTTCGATAAAACGGCGCCGCATCAAAAACTTGTTTAATACTGCTTAAAAATTTCGGAAAAAATCGCGCCCTGGAATCTTAAGGTTTTTTTTAAAAAAATGGGTCAGACGGCGAAAACTTTAGAAAAATTAGGTACTTGTTGGCAATAAGGGCGCCACAAAATTTTGTTTTTATAAAAATAAAAAATAGAGATATTAGGTAATTTTTGGTGTTAATAATAATAATTAATAAGTCGTGCAACAAAAGTACATTTGTCGTAAAAATTATTGAAAATACAACAAGAAAAGTTGATGGTAAAGTTGATTGTTTTAAGGTAAAATTGGTTAAGTAATACTTTTAACAAACCCTTTTTCTTTAACCAAAATCTAATGCCGACATAAAACTTGTGTATCATATTGGGTTAAAATCTGTGTTCTTGAGTTATCGTGTATTAAGATAGACAATTTATTTTATTATCCGATTTAGGTGTGTTTTAGGAACTAAATAACTCACATTTAATAAAATTAAAAAAATAAAATGTTCACGATTTACATTTAAGTCCACTTCTTGTATGGTGACAAGTCAAGTAGTACCTAATTCTCGCCCTAAAAAAATGTTTCAGATTGTCTGCCCCTTGACGAGTGCGACCGAATGCGCCTGTAGCAATTTATCAAGGTTACCTTTGACAACCCTGCAAGGCTTTCTACGGGACTCAGGCGTATCGCGGTCTCTGTTTAATAAATGCTATACTCCATCTGTTTTTTATCCTCTTATGGAAATTTATATCCCTAGATGTGAACTTGTTCACGCGGTGTAAACTAAATATAGGCAAACCGTTGAATTGCGGCTCAGAAGTAAACATATTTATTTTTTATGCCTGCTATTGAAGCTTATTAAAGTCTGCAAAAATTAAAATTAGATTTAATAAGCTAGAAAGAGATATTTATAACCTATTATAGACCAAGTTTAATGTTTAAACAAATAATGGATTTTATCAAGAGTAAGCCAAATTTTGCAGGTACATATTTATAAAAAGTTACGATTTGATATTTAATATTCGAGATGGCGGCCGAAGATTAGATAAAAAAGCTAAACGTGAATTATAGTACCCGTGGATAAAAAGACAAAAAAATTTTTCGTGGCTAAGCGGGCATAGAAAGGTTTTGTTTCTCTTGTATTTTTCCGTGGGCAGCTCGAAAGCTGTACGGGAGTCCAAGATCTAATAGACACCTATCAAGTGTTGACAGTTAACTCGTTCGTCCTTGAGGGACTCTTCAGAACACTGCATGGTAAATGTGACACTTTTGTAAAGCTACAGGGATGGTATATTAGATCTCATCTTACGATGTTGGTAACAGAAATAAAGTCTTTTTTTTTCGCATACAAGAAAAACAAAATCTTTCCATGCCCGCTTAGCCACGAAAATTTTTTTTATGCTAATTAAGTGTGGCTGACTTGAAAAATAGGCGGCGCCGGCGTTGAAAATATATAAACAACATTATTGTAACTGGTTATTCTATTTTTAGAAAGTATCACAAAAAACAAAGTTGCGTGTTAGTAGCGCCATATGCTTTGACGGTGAGATTAGAGGGTTAATTTTTATTCCAACGGTCCAACACCAAAATAAATTGAAACAATAAATTAGATGACCCATTCGATAGGAATTTTTTATACAAGATAAATTTGACCTCTTTATTCTCTTTTCCAATAAATAATGTTAAAAAATAGACAAAAACATAAATCTTTTTTTCACGGGTAGTATAATTTGCATTTGTTAATAGGGACTTATTGCAAAAAAGCCAGGCAATAATTATGCCGGGCACTATTCTGACAGTTTCGCATTAGAAGAACAGCTGTCTTCTTCTTACATCAAAATTAGGCCTTTGTGCATTATAAGAGCCGGAATTAATAGTGCCGCCACTATTAATGAAAAATAAAAGACTGGATTTATAAACTCGACTTTGGTATGTCAATTTTGAGAGATCAACTGTCAATTTTCAATGAAAATCTATCAGAAAGTCTCTATTATTAGGACTTATTGGAATAAAGCCATGCAATAATAGTGTCAGGCCGTATTTTGACAGTTTTGCATTGGAATATGACTGCTAATCTTTCAACATAAGGATTTTGTTTACTATACGAACCGAAATAAATACTGTCGACTTTAATTATAAATAAATAATCGACTTAGTTTTAAATTCAACTTAGGTATGTCAATTTTGAAAGATTAACTGTCAGCCTGCAATTTAAATATGTCAAGTACTGCCTGAAACTATTATTGCTTTATTCCAGTAAGTCCCTAATAAGTATCTACTGTTGGCTTATAACATCACGAATAGTCACAAAACGTTGCGAAGGCCGTAAAAATACAACGACCTGAGAGGCAACTTAATATCATGGTCCGGGGAGAGATTTCCTTTTCATGGATTGATTTTTTTGCTGGTTTCCCTTGCGTTTTAGTAGATGTCGCTAATTATAAAAGCATATGATTTCGCAGGAATTATATCTCTACTATCATTACCGTAATATGAGATTTATCGTCGTCTCTTTAGCTTTGCTAGAGTGTTACACTGATCTGCACGAAACGGTTAACTGTCAATACTTGATTACATTATGCCAGGTTTCCACCTATGCGTGCCCACCCTGATTCAAAAAACGCATCAGGTGACACTGCATTTAAAACCAGTGCAAATCCATGACCCGTCATGTGATGCATTTTTTGAATCAGAGTGAGCACGCATAGGTGGAAACTAGGCTTTAGATCTTGGACCACCGAGAGTGTACAGCTCTCAAACTGCATAATAGAAAAATTAATTTCTTTACACCCGGTTCCCACCTACGACTTTTTCGTGGGTGCTCGCTCACGCGTCACATGATATCATAATATATCATATATAAAATGTTATGACAGCCAAGTGACGCGTGCGCGGGCACGCACGAGAAGGTCGTAGGTGGGATCCGGGTTTTACCCGCTTAGACACGACGGGTATTTTGATTTTTTAATTTATGACTACTTAAATCTGCGTTTACTAGTACAGATTAAGGTCATTGCCTCTTCGTAGCGCGTGCCCCCCGTCTGGCCATGCATACAAACAACTACTGCCGTAGTTGTAGGAAGAAGGAAGAAACTGAGAGCATAAGGCATGTGCCATGTAAATGCCCTGGCATTGCCAGGGCAAGATATCAAGCTCTATGTCTTCTAAACTTCCAAGATTTAGAAGTATTGACTACTAAGAAACATAGAGCTAGGCGAACTCGTTAGATTTATAAACGCTGTGGCTGGTTACAGTAAACGGCTCGGTTAGGTCCATTTTCCTCGGTTTCTTGGTAATGTGTGGCTGGTTTAATTGATCATTCAAGCTCTCCCATCATATCCATACAAAAATGGTTAAGGATTCTTTTGTGAAATAACTTTCATGCACATGTGGTATAACAGTGGAGCGGAAGGTCTACGTTAGAAAACTTGACCTTGACAGCAAGTGCTCTGCCACCTTACCTAACCTAACCTAGTAAGGATTAGTTTAGTACGCGGTTTACCCCATCGTTATCTTAAGAGGCGTGAACATATCAAACAAATTACACAATTTCCAAGTTTTGACGTCAACATGGACAATTCACTATAAAGTAGGAACATTGGTATTTTATTTACCTGCACCTGTCCCAAGTGCTGATAAATACAACATTTTGCATCCAAGTTTGGTATCGCATGGTAAGTAAAATGTACGTACCACTCGTACCAGAAATATACTTACAAAGAACGTACTAAGTACGTACTGCATCTGATCCCATGGACGTTTCGAAGACGTCCCCAGTACGTAGATAACATACATACATATGTACGTGCGATGGAAACCATCACATCCTACGAGCACGGATCACCAACAAACAAACAGGTAGGGAACTTAGGTGGTGGGGGGTGCCACGCCCATCTTTCATCTTGGGGTCAAACAGTCCAGGGGCGCATTCTGTATTTCATTTTTACCTTCCTAGCCCGCACCGCAATGGCTAGAGAAGGTATTGTTTTCGACGAAATTTTTTTTTTCAGATAACGCCGAAAATGTGTTATTTGGGTGTATTTTGACCTATCCTATCAATATCGTCATAACGTCTGTCTGTGTGTGTGTGTGTTTTTTTTTCTGTCCGTAACACGATAGCTCCTAAACCGCTAAACCGATTTTCATAAAATTTTCAGGTAAAATAGTGTTGGATACTCTAACAAGCTGATTAGTTTTTGGTCAAAATCCATTGATGGTAATAACAGTTTTTTGACAATTATACAATTTAAAAAATGCTAACTTTTCAACGGAGCATCGCATCAATATGCGGTTTTTAGAATATAGTAGACTACATTTTGCTGAATAACTTGTGTTATAACCAAAAACTTCGTAGAGGCAATAAGTTTCCGAGATATTTACAAAAAAGTGTTTTCAAAACTGATTATCATAGCTGCACTAATAGGCTAGCTAGGAAGATCCATTTGTTTTTTAAAGATTTGTTAGGTGTTAAGCAACAGTGGTGTATAGAGGTGAATTTTATGTGATTTATATTTGTGATTTTATATTTGAAAAAGTATACATTGGGAACTGTTTGTGTCGTAAGCGACTGTAAATTCATGCGACGGTATACCTTTAATCATAGTTATTTTCGATTTCTGCAGGATCCTTTCAAGAGGGTACAGACTATTTTGTCTTTGATATTTGTGTTTACTTTTTCCTATACAGGGTATAGCTATAATTAAATGAAAATCTCTTAGGAGATTAATCTGTAAATGATTTAAGTACAAGAAGTTCTTAATTAGTAGTTCTACAACCTTTCATCTTGGTTTTTTTAGTATTTCCTTTATTACTTTGGCAGTATTTGTTATATATATCTTAAATTGAAAAATGCACCGCCGGCCGTAACATCCTAAAAAACAACATAAAAACTCTTCCTTGTTTGGAAAGTTTTTGTTCCTTGGCATTTTTTTGAATACCAAATTTTGTATTTTGGTGCATACCAGTGGCCGAACCAGGATTTCGAGGGATGAGGGGCCAAGAAGAAGCAAAAACCAAAACTTATATTCTCCTTGTTGTTTTAGCTCACACTACTACGATACTATAGTAGTGTGATCCTAATATTTTCGAGAAAAAAAAAGTTGCTCCGATTTAAAAAATTTTTATATATCTTTGCGTTTCAGATGATTTTGAAACTTTTCCTGTCTGTATGTCTGTCTGTAACGACCAAACCGCATAACTCAAAAACCGCCTGTCCGATTTAAATGAAATTTGGTACCTAGGCTGGGTCTTGGGCCGTGATGGTCCTATTTAAAAATGTACGAAATCCTCCGAACGCAAGCCAAATAAAAGGGTGGGGGTAGATTTCAAAAATTAGAGTTTATGTGAAAATATGGCGAGTGTGATATCAAACGAAAGGTAATTAAGTCTGGAGGTAAACAAAATGAATTTTAGTTTATTTAAAAAAAAGGGTGTGGATAGATGTCAAAAATTCGAGTTTAAGTGAAAATATTGCGTGTGTGATATCAAATGAAAGGTAATTGAGTCTGGAGTTAAACCAAAAACATTTAAGTTTTTAAAAAAAGGGTGGAGGTAGATTTTAAAAATTAGAGTTTATGTCAAAACATGGCTTGGGTGGTATCAAACGAAAGGTAATTGAGTCTGGAGTTGAATAAAATATATTTCAGTTTTTAGTTATGTTAGCTCACACGTACACTATAACTATAGTACCTAGTGTGAGCTTAGCTGCCCATAGATTGGCAAAGTATTTTTATTAAGTGTATTAAAATTGAAATAAAAATTGGCAGCGAAAAATTTTGGTACACTAAATAATTTTTATCAAAAAAATTAAAGTAAGTTATGTTATGGGTAAATTTTGTTCAAAATTGCGGTTAATGCAGTGAAATTTTTTCCCTCGAAATAAAAAAAAGATTAATGTCAGGAAGGGGAGGGGTGCCCGGGCTCCTCTGCCCCCCCCCCCCCCTGGATCGGCCACTGGTGCATACTGGTAATAAAGCGATTGCCCAGCCTATGTGAATATAATCTTTTGATCTTAAAAACAAGCACAGGTTCACCAATTAAAAATATTAACAAAAAAGAGTGCACCAATTCCAATAAGTGCTTGTCAACCACTTTTTTTTTATCCGATTTGTTTCTACATCTGTCTCCACGTGGCACACTTCGATATATTTGCATCATAGTTTGGTGAATTAGAGAAAGCCATATAATACGTCTTTTCAAGAATCATTGGGGTTTTAGCTGTAGCTTCTTGTACAGACCAATTTTCAAACTATAAGGTGACATGTTCTTTAAATACTTTAATAATTTTGCGGTTACGTGGACACAAAATATCTTGTAGGCATAGGTACAGCGTGTCCCATTTTCAATGGGATTAAATGGGAAACTCGGTTATTATTAAAGATATCGATTTTCTGATTGCAACTTGCTGTGCTCTTTTTTGGAGCCCTTAAAAATGATGTAATCAGATTTTTGCTATACCCCGTAGTTTCGCTAATACAGGGAGTTTTTGAAAAAATTGTATTTTTAATAATCCCTTGTATCTCGCTTATTTTGCGAGATATTTTTATTCTGTAAAAACCTTTTCCTGGCAACTTTTTTAGAAGAAAATAATGACGTTGTCAGCTTTTTAAAATATTGTTTAGTTTTTGAGATATGGTATTTATCATAAAAAAATTAAATACGAACCTGGATTTTTTTTATTACTATTTTGATTGGCTTCATGCTGGTATTATCATAAAATAATAAAAATTTTAAAAAAATTTGTTTTAAGGTAAAAAAAAAATATTTAATATTTAAAAAAAAATTAGTCCGAACCTGGATATTTCCAACATAAATATAAATTTAAAATTGCTAGTTAAACAATTTTTAGTTTAACTGTTTTGATACTTAGTATATTAAAATGGTTTTATATTAATTTACAGATTTATTTGAAACAAAGTCTACGAAAAATATAAAAAAAAACAAATTATAAAAAATAACTAATTTTTCTGATTTCCATTATGTGTAAGACATTGTTGGCATTTTTGAGTAATTTTTCTTAACGCATTTTGCATAAAAATATTTCTGTTATTTAAATATTGGGATTTTGTTGCTTGAATGAAGCAGTCAAACATATCACATTTTTCAAAATCTGGATATGGTCGATTTCTAGCCATTCACAAAAATGACAAGTAAAATGACAATGTTAATTCCACGCTTTTGTTTTGTAAATTTCACGACCTGCTGTGGTATCATCAAATAATTATATATATTATGTTTGTAACTTTTTACCGTTTTTTACTTTATTTATAAATCTTTTAATTATCATTTCCAAACAGATAAACTAAAAATCGGTCAACTAGTGTGTCTTGCAATTTTTAATTTATAATGACGTTGGAAATTTCCAGGTTCGGACTAGAATTTTTTTTTCAAATATTAAATAGTTTTTTTTAGCCCTAAATCAAAAAAAAAATTAAAGTTTTATCATTTGAAGGTAATAATAGCATGGAACCAATCAAAGTAGTAATAAAAAAAATCCAGGTCCGTATTTAATTTTTTTATGATAAATACCATATCTCAAAAACTAAACAATATTTTAAAAAATTGACACCGTCATTATTTTGCTCTAAAAAAGGTTTTTACAGAATAAAAATATCTTGCAAAATAAGCGAGATACAAGGAATTAATTAAAATGCAATTTTTTCAAAAACTCCCTGTATTAGCAAAACCACGAGGTATAGCAAAAATCTGATTACACCATTTTTAAGGGCTCCAAAAAAGAGCACGGTAAGGTGCAATCAGAAAATCGATATCTTTAATAATAACCGAGTTTCCCATTTAATCCCATCGAAAATGGGACACGCTGTACACGGTTTGCCCTATTCCAAATAGGTTATAGCATAAATACGTGTTCAAAGAATTGAAACAATGGCAAATTTAAATTTGCGGACGCGAATATTCAAGTGCGCAGGCGTGTCTCTTGTAGATAAACAGCTGCCGTGTGGGAGGAGGCCAACTTTGTTTCTTATTTACATTTTGCGGTGTTTTGCGTTTGTCGTGTAAAACTATGTTTTTTTCCTGTGCGGTTTGTAGAAAAATGTCCGGGAGAAGTAAGGGAGTGCTATTCCATAGGTAACTACTTCTATTTTCTTCATAATTTGTTAATAAAGTTAAGAGTGGTTTATAAATAAACCATTGAATTCTATACCCAACGGGTAGACCCGGCATGGGCCTAAATTGCCATTATATCAAGCTTTTATCGCAATTGACCACATATAGGTAAGAATTTAATGAGCAAGACAGAAATGGAAATAGAATTTCGGTTTGGTAAGTCCGGACACATGCAACATCGCAAAAATATTTCTATTTTCTGGCTTGTCTTGGAAAAAAAAGGTCAGTGGGGGCTAAAAAAAATTTGTAAAAAAAAGAGTAAAAAGAATTTGTTAGCATGCTAAGTAAAGTGGATGTATTAAAATTATTGTTCGTAATTAATTGTTCATCTTAGAACTTTACAAATGTTGTACCTTACAGGTAAACTATTTTCTTTCTTTGAACAAGTGTCTTCTTCAACTCTTCTCTTCTTGGGTGGACTACGGATGAAATTTCGGAACCAAAAATATCAATTCAGAATGGGACAATTGGGCGCCGTCAATTGGGCGCCGAATCAACTCGGCGCCGCCAACAGGGCGCCGCGCCTGGTCTAATGGGAGCCGGGCCAGCTCGGCGCCGGACTATTTTTTTTTTTCGATAAAATGTGCAGATAAAAAACCAATTAAATATGTTATTTATACAAAAATTTCAAAATCTATTCTCTCTAAGTCGAGTGTTGAAATTTGGTATGTGTAGTGTTCTGGTAACCTGGTAAAAATACCATTTACGTTTTTTATTTCAAGAATAGTGGATTCAAAATGGCGGATTCCTTTATTTTTAAACCGATTCGTCTCAAACTTGAAAGTTTGCAGTGCTTGAAAGCACTTAATTTCAAATGACGGTTGGAAAATGGCTGATTTTTTTATTTCTGCACCGATATGTATCAAATATAGAAATTGGCGCTGATTATGATTTTTTACTCAAACTCATAAATGGCCGATCAAAATTGGTGGACTTTGCTGATTATCATTTTTGACTTACACTTATATAAAAAATCAAAATGGCAAATCCAACATGACAGACTTTTTTATTTACTAACCGATTTGTCTTAAGCTTAAAATATTACATTTCTTTCTTTAAACTTGAGTCATATTTTGTATTAAGCTATAAATTTGAGTCAAAAATCACAATCAGCGGCTTTAAACACCGCCAAGTTTTAAATTTGATATATATCGATTCATAAATTAAAAAGTCTGCCTTTTGCAAGTGTGAGTCACAAATTGTATTAAGTGACCTTAAGCACTGCAAACTTTAAAGTTTGAGATATTTGAGACAAATCCGTTGAAAAATAAAGACATCCACCATTTTGGATCCGCCATTTTGAATTTTTTATGAGTTTGAGTCAAAAATTATAATCAGCGACTTAAAACACCGTCAAGTTCCATATTCGATACATATTGATGCATAAATAAGAAAGTCCGCCATTTTGGATCCGCCATTTTAAGTTTGAGGGTAAAACTGTATTAAGTGATCCCAAACACTTCAAACTTTCAAGTTTGAGACAAATCGGTTTAAAAATAAAGAAATCCGCCATTTTGGACCCGCCATTCTTGTAATCAAAAACTGAAATTTTATGTTCTCAGGTTACCAGAACTCTACACCCACCAAAATTTCAACACTCGACTTAATGGATTTAACTCTGACAAAACCAAATTTCAAGAATATTACGTAAATGATTTTTTAAAGATGTTTTTGCATAAATAATAATATATCTATTTTGTTTTTCATCTGCACATTTTATCAAGAAAAAATATATTAGTCCGGCGCCCAGTTGGCCCAGCATCCAGTAGGCCCGGCGCCCAGTTGGCCTGCCGACCAGTTGGCCCGGCGCCCATTTGGTGGCGCCGAGTTGGCGGCGCCCAGTTGTCCTAGACTGCAACACATTTCAGGACAAATTTTATTATCTTATAAGTGCGGGGAAGTGACACTTTCTGAATTAAAATGTGTGAGGGTAAAATCGCACGGTCGCAGAAAAAACTATCTATTGTGACGCTACTGAACTTACCTATGAAATGTTGTTTTTCATCGATTTTTTTCTTCTTTTGCTCAAAAATAATTTCGCACCATGATTGAACTCAAATAGTTACTTCTAAACTTGTCTTTAAACGTTTTTAAGCATTCTTTGTGTAATATTACCGCACGAAATTCAAAAAAATTCATTTCCGTAGTTAGACAACATTGTCTATCAGTTTTCCCTGTATAAAACGACAAGCAGGTTGAATCACTCAAAATTCGGCAGGTGGATTCAAATTAGCCAGCTGCTTTTCTGTCGCACTTATGCCGTCAGTGTTAAAGAGATAAAAGTACCCATATATTATCTAGGGTATTATTAGCATGCAAAATCAGCCTATCTTTCTCCGTTTCACATGTTCAATAATGTATATCTCTTTTTTTATTGTAAAAGAAATACCCGCCCATAGAAACCAAATTGGATAGGGTCAACAAAAAATGCCTTGTCTTTCCGTGTCTTATACAACTCAATGCATTAAACACTCTTCATGGTGTCCACAAGAAATTTGCACAATTATTTTTAGAAAAACTACAATTTTAATCCACAATTTGATGAATTTTCACCCAATCAACTAGTTTAAAAAAAAAAAAATAATAGACATAACCCTAAACTTTTGACAATTGTCGAATAATTTAGTGACGTACCTAAGTATGTTTCAAGTATCGCGTGTGAGAATGAATGGGTATGCCCCATATAACGTATTTGCCCTACTCATAGACCGTGAACAAAGAATTTGACTTTGGGGTCTTGTGCTTTGGTAAAGGGGAACCATCACTGAATGTAATTTGCATCAATCTTTGGCTGTTCTAAAAATTAGGCATATGAGAATTTTATCAATTGTTAATTTTTATCAAGCTTTTATTGCTTTAAAATTGAATTTTGTTTTTATTTTCAATAACTCCAAAATCAAACATTTTGGAATATTAAGAAAATTGTTGCAAAAAATGTTTTTAATTCAACGCCGAAAACCACATAGCTTCTGCTTAGATTCTCACTGTTTTTGCCTTAGAAAAGTTTAATGATATGTGTGTTAGCTAAATAAATTATAATCTTTAAAAAACAATCAATTCTAACCATGATTTTTTTATTTCACTAAGATCGGTTCAGTAATAATAACTTATAAAGAAATGAATGCAGACAGGATTGGCAATACAATCGTATAATCTGTATAACAATGGCTGAAACGAAAATAGATTTTTTGAGAACCACCAAACCGATTTTACTAATTTATATCTTGTTGTGCGGGGGAAAAGTAGTGATTTTCTATAAATTAAAAAAAAAACTAAAACATTTTCAGAAAATAAGACTAAACATGCCATTTTGAAGAATCAATTATGATTCTGTCCACCATCTTAAGTTTTAGATCGGTTTAGTAGTAATGAATTTATCAGGAAATAAATGCAGACATGATTGGCAAGGCAGTCGTATAATATTCAAAACAATGGTTGACACAACTATTTTTTTTTAACCAAAAAACCGATTTTGCTGGTTCATACCTTGTTGTGCGTGGCAAAAAAGCTACTTTTCTAATGATTTAAAAAAAATTATTAAAACATGTTCGCAACACAAGAATAAACGAGCATTTTTGAAGGGTACAATTTTATTTCGTCCACCATCTTGGATTTTGAAATGGCGGACAAAAAAATTTATTTATTCAATACTCCGATTAATTTTCTGCCAAGTGCAGTTTGTCCCATTAAAATCGATAGTATAGTTCAAAAGTTATAATGAAAAAATAATTGGCCGATTTTTTTGGCCCACCCGGTATGTGATATGTGTGTTAGCTAAATAAAAATCGAAAATAGGCCACCCAAGCATCTTTTTTCTATCTTTAAATTTGAGACTTGCAAAGGAGAAACAGTTTTGTTTCGTCTGTTCCAGAAATACCCAAAACATCCTAAGGTGGCCAATTTGAGTCTTTGACTCACTCTGTACAAAGTGTAAAATCCTATACGTTGAATGTTTCCATAAACCCTATTCTAAAAAGGGGATAGAATGGTCTTTATTTAGTTACAGCAAAATCCCTTTAATGTCTAGGCCCCAAATAAGAGCGCCGCCGGCGGCAGCGCCGCCGTGTTAAGGATTGAGCAGAAAGAGTGACTCCTAAAAGCGTTTTGTTGGCGCCTCTTAAATTTTTGAAATCCATGATACCTATTGTTATCCACGATAGGTACCCGCGCATGTTTTCCCTACTTTCGCGATAAGATATAAGATTTTTTACTTGTTCTTTTCTACTGTAATTGTGGTGCTCGGAATAAATACCCATTTGTATATTTAAATTATTTATTGCTATAATCGAAACGTATATGTAGCAGTGGCGAATCCAGGATTTCCGGAGAGGAGGGACCAAAGAGTTAGCATACATCAAAATATATATTTTTTTAGCTTGTAATTGGTTTGAGCTGTGAAATTTAGCATCGAAAGGAGATGAATTGCGCCGCAGGTGAAAATTTATTAAAAATGAATTAGGTTTTGTGAAAAAAGTAAAGTAAGTGAAGCTGCAGAAGTAAAAAATAAGTTTTATGTCTGGGAGGGGGCTGGGGGATTCTATAGACAGATCTATCAATTTGGCGGTCATATTCAAAGATGGCGGCCAAACGACCATGAGTTCGACCACGTAAACCAAACTTTTTTAATAATCTTATGGGTGCTTAATAATGCCCCGCTGTCAAAGTGAGCGCAAATATTAGGTCACACATGACAGGAGCCAGCGCTAACTAACTAAAAAAATGACATAAAATTGATAACATTTCGAGAAGGGGATCAGCTGGGATTTATATGAATATGGCTCTAAAGTCAGGAAATAGTCCATATTCAATATGTGCAATTAGTTTTTGGAACCATTTTTATGTAACCTATACTTCATTCAGGCACACTGTGTGCAAAAGCACTTTTCTGTACGAGCAACGGTTCCGGAGATATACGCCAAAAACGATTTTTTTTTAAATTTTAATAACCTGTATATCGAAAATGGTGCAATCAAGAGGATAAGTTAAAAAGTTTTATTTCATATTTTTGGACAAGTTCTCACTTCCTGAAGGCCTCCGTATTTATTATGAAATACCCTGTATATGTATTTTAGAAAAATGTTAGGCACGTCTATATTTAATTAAGAGATCCTTTCAGGCTAAGAAAATTATTACATTAAAATTAAAACATTTTTTGTAAATTGTACTTCCTTTGAGGGTTGCCTTTGATGAGCCTTCTTAAATAGCGAAAGTAGATCAACTGGCACCTTGTTTTGAACGTCTCTTTGATGTTTATAAATGTATTTTTAAAGAACTACTTAATTTTGAAATCCGTTAATTTAAAAAGATTTGCACTCGCGCGGGAGTGTTTCATTCTGAGAGTCATAGAGGTAGAACGCCCATTATTTTAAAACCAACAAAAAAAAACTTTCCTAACAAGCGTAAAAAATTGATTTTTCCGCACACAACAGCAGAACGTTTGGTTAGGTTTTGCACGGTGAAACGTCGAGTCATGTGTGTACTTAGGTAGAGACCGGTTCACGAATAATATCAAAACCTAAAAGTTTAGGGAAACAAATTAAAGCTAACTTGGCAACAGTGCATCTCTTTTTGAACAAAAATAGGTAAAAAGTAATGTCGGTCCATCTTTTCTCCTCTAGAGAAATCAATCCAGCATTACTTGTGAACCAATCTGTACGTTCGGTCACGGACGACGACTATAAATATTTATTTATCATATAAACTTTTGAGTCATGTTTGTCACTTTTTTTCCTAGTTTCTTTGCTTGTGACTTCGGACATCGACCATTTAAATAATTTAAGATGGCAGCCGCTTTTTCTATTAGTTTAAAAACTTCTATCGAATTAAAATTTTTTTGTTGCTCACATAGTTTATCTTTCCAAACGAACTACCATAGCGAAATTCCTAGGCCCTGTCTTGGCAGATACCCTAGGCGTATCACAGTGAAGTGAGTATATGAGAATCCGGGACAAAACTGGTATCTCCAAACCCGCTAAACGGAATTTAGTAAAACTTGGCAATACTGTTAATTAGTCCTTTACCTATAATTGGTGCTACTAGAAGTTGAATAGCCAGTACCTAAGGGGTTGAATGGGGGCGAAGTTTATTTAAACTCTTTTAAAAATATATGGGAATGCGGAACAAAAATCATATTTTAGCTAAACTTGGCAACAATGTTTATTGAGCCTTAAGCTACAATGCTGTTATATAATGAAAGGGATTGCTTATACCTAAAGGATTGAAAAGACGTGAGGTAATTTTAAAATTATTTAATGATTATATTCCCTGTATTGCTAGACGGATTTTAAATACGCTTGGCACAGCGGCGTAGCGTGCCTGACGGGGCGGGGGGGCCGACAGCTAAAAAGGGCGCCCTCAAAAATATTGGCGGGGGAGGGACGAACCCCCCCCCCACGCTACGCCACTGGCTTGGCATCAATGTTTATTGGTCATTTATCTACAATTGGTACTCTAATAAAAAGGGTTTAAAATAAGTTACGTAATTTTAAGGTCCTCTGGAGTGTAATTTACACCAAAATAATTTGTTTCCTTTATTAAAATCATAAGTTAGCAGTGGTGCAAACTTAAAGAAACACCGTATATAAAAAAAATCTAATAATGAAACATACTAATAATGAAACATAATAGTTGGGAACAAAGTTTATTTTTCAAGAATAATCAATGTTTCCTTTACTTAAATAATAAGTTAGCCATGGTGCAGACTTAATAAAACACCCTGTATATAAAGATTGCTATACTATATTTTAAAAAAATACTAATATAAAATAATGAGGCTGTTTCTAACCTATATAAAAATATCCTAGATCATAAAAAGGAAACGATGTGCGCATGCGACGGTATCAAAATATTTATTAGAGTTGCTTGCGGCCATCGAGGTCCGGCTTAAAAACAATTTGCAGCTTCATAAGTCGCAGACAGACGCAAATTAATTTGAAGTAACTTAAAATATATTTGTACAACCAAAAAAGCATAACTACGAGGAGACATTTGGAGTCTTTTAAAAATTCTATTAAAGTTAGTAAATTCATGAATTTTAAGCACATCAGCACAGTGTGCCTGAATGAAGTATAGGGGACATAAAAATGCTTCCAAAAACTAATTGCACATTTTGAATATGGACTCTTTCCTGACTTCAAAGCCATATTCATATAAATCCTAGCTGATCCTCTTCTCGAAATTTTATCAATTTTTTGCCTTTTTTCTAGTTAGTCTAGGCGCTGGCTCCTGTCACGTGTGAACTAATATGTGCGCTCAGTTTGACTGTGGGGCATTGTTAAGCACCCACAGAAGTATAAAAAAAGTTTGGTCAAGTGGTCGAACTCATGGTCGTTTGGCCGCCATCTTTGAAAATGGCCGACAAATTGATAGATTTGTTTGTTTAAGCATATCTCCCTACCCAGTATGCCGATTTTAATTTTTTAATGCTTGTTTTACTCCTTTTTTAAAGGGAAATAAATTTTGTCATTACACATTTTTTGATAATTTCAGTAGTTCTTGAGATATACCATGTTACTATTATTTCCGCTCGCAAAAGAATTAAAATAATACCCATGCTCATTTTATTGTAGCTACATTATTATTGATATTTGTTTTTTTTTGTTACATAGAAGGCTTTAAACTTTTCACAGAAGAGGATATTGGCTTTATGTTTTTAAAGTTCGATGGATGGTACCCCTAAAGACTGCCTTAAAGGGGGTGGTTTCTAAAACCGTTTAGAAGATTATAGAAAAAGTGAATTTGCAGCGAAACGATGCATCTTAGCGAAAAAAGTTTAGTATAATTTTTTATAGTACTTTTAATTTCGCTTCTTCTGATCATTGCATATCTTTTACAATTTTTAAGAAAAAAATCGATTTTGTAGCGTAAACATGAAATTTTTACAAAATTGTATATTTTACCTGACTTGTCCAGCTAACTATTAAAGGTAGGATGCTAAGTGATACATCAAAAAAAGCGGAATTAAAAGTGCTATAAAAAATTAATTTTATAATTTTTTGCTATAATGCATCGTTTCACTACAAATATATTTTTTCTATAATCTTCTAAACAGTTTTAGAAACCACCCTCTTTAAGGTAGTCTTTAGGGGTACCATCCATTGAACTCTAAAAACATAAAGTCAATATGCTCTTCTGTAAAAGGTTTAAAGCCTTCTGTGTAACAATAAAACGAGCATGGGTATTATTTTAATTCTTTTGCGAGCGGAAATACTAATAATCCTAGTATATCTAAAAAAAAACTACTTGATTTATCAAAAAATGTGTAATTACAAAATTTGTTTGCCTTTAAAAAGGGAATAAAACAGGCTTTAAAAAATTAAAATCGGACCACTGGTTAGAGATATACGCTTAACCAAAAAAATCTATTAAATTGACAGGAACTTTCAAAGATGGCGGCCAAACAACTATTAGTTGGACCACGTGACCAAACTTTTTTTATACAACTATGGGTACTTAACAATGCCCCGCAGTCAAACTAAGCGCACATAATAGGTCACACGTGAAAGGAGCCAGCGCCCAGACTAACTAGAAAAAAAGCAGAAAATTGATAAAATTTCGAAAAGAGGATCAGCTAAGATTGATAGGAGTATGGCTCTGAAGTCAGGAAAGAGTCCATATTCAAAATGTGCAATTAGTTTTTGGAACCATTTTTATGTAACCTATACTTCATTCAGGCACACTGTGTCAGATAAACAACTTTGGGGATATCAAAAACTTCCAATTCAAGAACATGATCATACAAGAAAATTACAGTACATACCTGGGCCTGTAGTGTCACTTCATACTAACTTAACTAACGCGTAGAGTTTATAGGAAAAATATGCAATAAACACATCCCGCGCAGAAATATCAAAATGGTGGGGGTCTAGGGAGCCAGCGACGTTCAACTATGTAAAAACCACTTATCATTAAAATTGTTAGACTCATATTTTTTACAAAAAAAAAAGTTTATTAAGTTGAAACTCGATTTTACTATTTTTGTCCACAGGACAATTCAATGTGATGTCGCGTAATGTCCTTGACCTCAACATTTGCTGGGTAACTAAAATAGAGTTGGGGGAGATTTTGCGACGAAAGGACACATACCAATATGCCTCTGCAATATTCATTTTACGTAAAATTGGCGTTACATACAAAAAATAGAGAGAAACTGCAAATAAAAAAGTTGTAATTTCTTTTTGGCTCTGGAATAATTCCACACATGTGCGGAAAAATTTCTGCACATGGATGAAACTTAATGTTTTCTGAGGATGCGAATCGTGTGAAATCTATCATTTTCATATTAGGTCGTAGGCAATAATTATTTTGTATCTAGAAATATTATAATGTCAGTTTATGATTGACTTGAATACTTGGAAATAAAATGGCTTTTCTTGAAAATTGATTGGGATAGCCAATTTTTTGTGTGCCTTTACCTTTTAAACAAGGAGACGGAACTCGGTGAAACTTTTTTCGTACCTCTTCTTAAATTCATGGTATTTATCAAAATATATATATTTCAAACAAATTTACAAGAACCTATATTTCTTAGACATGTATTTAATTATATTTTCGTACAACTTGAAGCCTTAAAACCCAATATTACTATAAAATAACCATATACCGATACTTTATTAACAGTTTGATCACAATTTAAGTAGTTTTCAAATAAGATGGAGGAAAGTTTATCTTTAAACAGTTCATTAAAAGTGCGTGTACAGCGTGTCCCATTTTCGATGGGATTAAATGGGAAACTCGGTTATTATTAAAGATATCGATTTCCTGATTGCACCTTACCGTGCTGTTTTTTTCGAGTCTTGCTGTAGTCAGATTTTTGCTATACCCCGTAGTTTTGCTATTACAGGGAGTTTTTAAAAAAATGCATTTATAATAATCCCTTATATCTCACTTATTTTGCCGGATATTTTTATTCTGTAAAAACTTTTTTATGGCAACTTGTTTAGAAGAAAATAATGACGTTGACAATTTTTTTAAATATTGTTTAGTTTTTGAGATTTTTGATGGTATTTATCATAAAAAAATTAAATACGGACCTGGATTTTTTTTAATTACTATTTTGATTGGTTTCATGCTATGATGAACGTCATTATTTTCTTCTTAAAAAGTTGCCACAAAAAGGTTTTTACAGAATAAAAATATCTTGCAAAATGAGCGAGAGATAAAAGATTATTAAAAATGCATTTTTTTCAAAAACTCCCTGTATTAGCGACACTACGAGGTATAGCAAAAATCTTACTACAGCAGCAGCCACCGAAAAACAGCAAACACGAATGAAAAATGAAAACTCGACAACAAACTGCCGATGCTGGCCCAAACGATCAGCAAACACACAAAGAGGAGTCGAACAAAGCTGGTTTTCGGCAAAGGGCTTGCAAGCGGCGCGCGCGCAACTTGAAACCACGAAAACAGGACGAATACGTGTTGCGGGAGCGGTGCACATACAGCGCGTTCGCGGAGCAGTTTGGTGTATACGTACTCTAACGTGCACTTGGTATAAAAAATGTTTTCAAATTATTGCAAATTTTTTTGGGCTAAGCAAAAATGCGATTTTGTCGTCCTACGGTAAATAGATTTCTGTGTGTGCACCGTGGGAGGCCAGCGTTAAACCTTTGGCTTTCTTTTTGATTACTATTGTCTCACTACCTTATTCATACAGCATATGAATAAAGTAGTTAGCAAAAGCACCGACCGAGGGTGGTCACAGACTCAAACGTTTGATTTGAAGCCCCGAAGCGTTCGGCAGCTCCTCTTTTTACCCAACTGCAGCACGGCGAAAGGTAGGGTAAGGTGTTTCGATTGTTGTATGTAAGTAAATATGTATGTTTGTGTCACGCTAAACGGCTGAACCGATTGTGACAAAAAAGTTGTCTTTGTATTGCTACTTATCCCGAAGGTGCTATAGGCTATATTTTTTTAAGCAAGAATCAACATCAGCGGTTTTCAGACTCCATTTTGTCACATGATGTAGGTTTTAAGGCATACAAATTATGTAAATTTGAGGCGACTTTATTGATATGCCTTTGATTACCCATTGCAAATGTCCTCTAATTTGCTGTAGTTACTTTACAGTCCTCCCTGCTCCCACCCATCTCCACTCCTGTCATTCCCCCCACCCTATTCAAAAACCATATTCACATAATTTTTTCAAATATAGAGCGATTTCAAACATTATTTCTGCATACAATTTCAGATTTTTTTTACAACACCATTTTACTAGTACCCCCCCCCCCGCCTCTCCCTCTGTCCTCCCCGCCATCCTTATTAGAAATAGTTATAGCTATAACTTTGACAAATATAAAGCGATTTCAAAAGTTCTTTCTGCACACGCTTGAAGACTTTTTTCAGACATCATTTTAATAGTTTCCCCATCCGTCTCCTCACCCCTCCCTCCTTATTAGTAATAGTTGTACAGTTGTCACAAATATTAGAGCGATTTCAAAAATTCTTTCTGCACACGCTTTAAAACTTTTTTTCCAACATCATTTTACTAGTTTCACCCTTCCTCTCCCTCTCTTCTCCCCACCCTCCTTATTAGTAATAGTTGTAGCTATACATTTCACAAATTTAGAGCAATTTTAAAACTTCTTTCGGCAAACGCACGAGATTTTTTTCGACACCATTTTACTAGTTCGCTCCTCCCTCTTTCCTCCCCCACCATCACTCAATGGAAGGTAACACTGTTTGCATCCGTAGAAAATCTACACGTACTTTTTGGGTAAAGCTAAATTAATTGTAAATGCATAGTGCTTTTTATAACGCTGAATAAGAATTAAAAAAAAATACAAATAAAAAAAACACCCAACTGCTAAAATTACTTGTAACTACTAGTCACAGTTGGGTACAAAATTACCCAATAACCTGATTCATGGAAATACAAAACTGTATAATTTCGTAAGTGCGCTTTGGGCATCAAAACTAAAAGTTGAAGCATGTCGTACATTATAGGTATACCTATCAATTTTGTACTGAACTGCGACTAGTACTTACAAGTAAATTTAGCCGTTGGGTGTTTTTTTTTATTTTTTTATTTTTTTTAATTTGGTTACAAGTGTAAGCTGAAACAGGAAGTATAGCATTAGTAATAACTTGATGCCAATGCAGCAGCATGATGATAGGCTTTTAACTCTTGCAAATTTGATAAGCCGAGTTTGCCAAACGAAGTTAGTTGTCGGTCCAAAGGGCACGGAGCACGATAGATCTAGATTGCAGCGAGCAAGCCAAACTTTTAAAATAGGAAAAAGTGCCTAGAAAACTAGATTACCGAGGAGATTGCTAGCACGAATATATGTTACAATGGCAAATATAATTATTATCTAGGTTTTAGAATTTTATGCAGGAAGCAGGACAGCTCCGGTTTCTCCATAGAAGTACGAGGATGGGATGAAAAGATTCCGGTCTAACATAGAACGCAACACCATAGTAACTAAATAATAATGTATTTTTCTACATAGTCCCCTTGTAAGGTAATACATTTGGCCCAACGATGTTCAACTGATTTGATGCCATCACTGAAGCCTGATTTATCCAACTCGTCAAAATAAGCGTTTGTAGCTGCAATGACTTCTAAATCTGTGGAAATTTTTTTTCCAGCAAGAAATTTGTTTAGGTTTGGAAACAAATAAAAGTCTGACGGGGCTAGGTCTGGCGAATAAGGTGGATGGTTTAACAGTTTAAAGCCTTACTGATTGATTTTAGCCATTACAAGAGCGGAGTTTTGGCAAGGTGCATTGTTGAAAACAAATAAAAGTCTGACGGGTCTAGGTCTGGCGAATAAGGTGGATGGTTTAACAGTTTAAAGCCTTACTGATTGATTTTATCCATTACAAGAGCGGAGTTTTGGCAAGGTGCATTGTTGAAAACAAATAAAAGTCTGACGGGTCTAGGTCTGGCGAATAAGGTGAAAGGTTTAACAGTTTAAAGCCTTACTGATTGATTTAAGCCATTACAAGAGCGGAGTTTTGGCAAGGTGCATTGTCCTGATGAAACAAAATTTTCTTTTTTGCCAAACCGGGCGTCTTTCACTTATATTCTGCTTAAGCTGGTCCAGTAAGTCGCTGTAGTACTCTGAATTTATAGTTCTTCCTTTTTCGAGATAATCTATGAGGAGTATCCCTGTAACGTCCCAAAAGACGGTTGCCATGACCTTTATAGCTAACGGTACTGCCTTTGCCTCCTTTGGAACTGGTTTGACCTTTGCCGTCCATTGTTTGGACTGTTCCTTAGTTTCAGGGGTATAATGATGAACCAATATTTTATCAACCGTAATAAATCTACGCAAAAAGTCCCCTGAATCACGTCTAAACAGTGCCGAATTCTCCTCTGAAATGGTTAGACGCACGAGCTTTTGATCTGGCGTGAGCAAACGCGGCACCCATCGGGCGGATAGCTTTCTTATACCCAAAACTTCACACCAAATATGGTGAACTTGCTCTTTTGATATGACCACAGCCTCAGCTACATCTTCCAGTCTTAATCTGCGATCTTTTAGAATTAGTTTGTGAATGATTTGCACCATTTCTTCAGAAGTTGCCGTTTTTGGCCTGCCAGTGCTAGTACGACCACGTTAAAAGTCCGATACCCAGGTTTTAACTGTGGTCTAGGAAGGAGCAGATTCCCCGAGTGTAGCATCTAGTTCAGCTTTTATTTCCGTCGGCGATAACCCTTTGATATGAAAATATTTTAACACGGCTCTATCTCGTTTTTTTCCATCTTTTAAAATTGACACACTATCACTTTAAACTTCGAGCGTATACTAATCACAAGCAAGGCTAAACAAACACGTTGGAACAGTAAAGCAAAACGGGCCTAACATAGGCTAGGCCGGAAACTTTTCATCCCATCTCGTACATCAGTATATGCAACATTCACGCCATACAAAATCTAAATGAATAATAAAATGACAAAAAAGGTTTTACAAGTAATCATCAGATCAGATCAGAGGTAAACGTAGCACAGAGAAGCTGCCTCATTGGGCTTCATTCAGCCTGAGCATAACCATAAAATGGAAGAAGATGAAAGGGAATAGTGATGTGGTTATCTGAAAAAAAAAAGATGAAAAATTATATGTACTGAAGAGAGACCAACTGTTAATCTGTAGCTTCGGCCAATGAAGCTTCGATTTTGAGGTGAATTTTAATAGTGAGAGGCGCACACATTTATTGGCCTCCATCCTCAGTTTTCTAGGGTTATAGTCTTGGAACCTGTGGATAATTGTATGAGCGACCAATTTGATAAAACATAGTTGTGCAGATGCAATAGTTTAAAAGATATAAGGCATTTTCTAAAAATAATTTTGCCCCTTTGCGTTCCTTAGGGGCAAAATATATAATTTGTTGTTGTCATTTATGACAATGGATAGGGATTCAAATATAGTGGAACAGCTGCCAAGCTCTTCGGGGCATCGGATCCAACGCTCAAGCTGGTGAGCACCCTCGATCGGTGCTTCTACCTAGTATTGCCGCGAGACGAGACGAGACAAGGCCATCACTCGTCTCGTCTCGTTATGCGAGATAAACTGGGTCTCTCGTCTCGACGATAGGACTCTTCTATCGCTCGAGAGAGCCTTTCTCTTGTCTCGTCTCTCGTCTCTCGTGTCTCGTAATTTATATCAGCAATAAAAAGCTTTTGAGACACCCTGTGTAAAAGGGTTCCCATTCTGGGATATACTCTGTATATGCATACATACAATAAATAAAAAAGTAAATACAATACATGTACTAAAATATCTCATTGAGGCCGATGAAATAAAAGCTCTGGAAAAGTGTTGCATCGCTTTATTTATTTAAAACTGTACCTAAAATCCCAAGTGTTCGTTGATAAAAGATTATTTTGTGGTTTGCTAATAATATAAATGGAATCTCTATGGAATTTTCAGATTCTCGAAACAAAAGATTTTCCTTGCGGAAATTTGTATTTCTCAAAACTAAAAAACTTAATCTTAATTTTTTGTAATTTTTCAGGAAAAAACATGTTTTTGAAAGAAATGACTATGTTTTTTTTTAAATAAACGCACAATACAAAACATTTTAAACTATTTTTAACTAACAGATTTTTCATCTGATTTATCCATATTTTTCAAAATAAAAACAAACTAATTTCCGCAAGAAAATTATTTGATTTTCAGAATTTTAGCTGTTTAAAGAATCGTCCAAAAACATTTTTTTTAAATCAACAGATTTCCAAATAATAAAAATTCACGCCAAAAGCTAGAAAATAAAATTAAAATTTCCCGCTTATGAATAATTTAATTACAACTTTGGATTTTCTGCATCTGATTTCAAGTAAATGAAAGGTAAGCCACAGTACATGTTGTCAAGGAAGGAATATATGACAATTTTGCAAAAAAAGACAGTACATAAATATCAGCTTAACTCTATAATAGGTCAATACGAATGGATGGTAAATCATAAAAATTTATAAAATCAACCTTTTTTGCTCGAGAGAACGAGAGAAACGAGAATCTCTCGTCGAGAGGGGGGTCTTTCTCTCGTCTCGTCTCGAGCTTTCATTCGAGAGAAAATATCTCTCTCGAGAGATCATCACTACTTCTACCAACTACCTTATTCATATGGCAGTACCTACAAAGTTTGCAATACAGCTTTTAATGATTTATCATCCCATTTTCACGCCACTGACTGCTTAATTCCTTAAATTTAGTAGTTTCCGGGGCGTAAAATTGTTTTTAAAAAGGGTCGTCTAATTTTCCGGGTCTTTTACCGTCGCGTCGGTCGTCATTCCGCAAGTTTACTAATATATACTAAAATTATTACCTGCTCTATCTAGTAGACGGACGGACGGAGTAATAAAAATTTAGTTTTCTTTTCTGGAACAGGATCGTCCATTAAACGGACGCACATTGAAGCCGTGTGTTAATCTAGGGGGATTTAATTAATTATTTTTTTTACAGAAATTTAAAAATATAATACTGCACCTTAATGGCCAAATACCTGAAAAATACTAATTTGTCATAAAAAACTTTAGAAAAAAGCTTTGGATCCAAGAAAAAGATAATCGAATTCCGATAAAAATATTTATAGATTTTTTGTTTTTGAGCTGACGATCTTTTTAAAAAGTTTGTGGTGCGGTGGTAAAGTCTAATAATTAGGGTAACGTATGCATAGTAAATTTTAAGTGTAAAAATTTAAATTGAGATATGTTTCTTATATTATATGGTTGTCGAATAATTATGAAAATAATGACCATGGTCTCTACTAAAGGATACTTCAAACAACTTTTGTCAATATACGGGAATTCTAACCATATTTCTCAGCACATTTGTTACAAAGTACTTTTCCACACATGTGCCGAAAAGCAATTTTATTTTATTTGTGCAAAACTAGAGACCAATTTTTACAAAAATTAGTATAGTTCAACAGAGTAGGAAAAATAGCGTACACAACTCGATAGAAATTAACTTTCTTACACTCGCGTGTTGTTTCACTCGGCTAGAGCCTCGTTGACCACATTTACGCTCGTGTGAAATTTGACACTTTCTTTTCATGTGTACGAGCAAGACAAAGCCCGTATTTGGATTCGGTGTATCGAGATGTAGATATTTCTTTTTTTGTTTGGAGTTATTGCTTTTCTGATACCTTTAACTTACTTACTGGGTGAGTTAATTTCCTCCTTTATCCCCCACCCCCTCCAAACACCCCCCCCCGAGAAGTACCAATGGTGTAACCTACCATCAGGCTACTGCATAAGTTATATTAAAATTTGCTACTACAGAAACTGTGAAAACTTCTAGAATGTTGTGCAATTTATTTAATAAATTTATTTAAAAAAAGCACACATTCTTTGTGAATTAACTTTTGCAAAGCATTGTATAACTAACTTCTACAGAATTGTATGTATTTTAACAACATACCAACCTAAACAATCAAATGTATTTTTTTGCACCATGCGGTTTCTTTCGCAATTCGGGACAATTTGTAGAGAAAAATTAAACAATTGTTTAAAAAAATTTCACCTATTTTTTTCAGTGCACGGGCGCTATAGTACTTTATTCAACTATTTTAACACCGGCGGGTGCTAAGGTAAAGTTAGGGCTCACTTTAACGTCCGGTTCTCCATAAAACACATAATAGACACTTATTGGAATAAAACCTGACCTTATTTTAAAATCGACTATATTGTGACAGATTTACATATGAAAAGCAGCTGCTTTCTTTCAAAATTCGGCCTTTGTGTATTTAGGAACCGGATTTATTAGTGTATTTATTTATTAAATGAAGGTTAGCGACTTTATTTTTAAATTTGGCTTTGGTTTGTCAATTTTGGAGGTCAGCTGTCAGTTTCCTTTGTAAATCTATCAGTATAAAGTCGACTCTAAATTAAAGTCAGGATTTATTCCAATAAGTCCCTAATGTCTCCAGTTACTATTAAGTATCTAGGCAAATTCTGCCAACACAAATCGATTCCTTCTTTACCTACACAACTTACGCTCGCCCTAGAAATTACATCTACCTGAGTGCTTTTATGGAACAAACATAATATTCTGTGAATTATATCAAATTTCAAACATAAAACGTTTTACAAAAGTACGACTAACAATAAGTATATTTTTGCATGACAAGAGTTAATATTGCAGTTTTCGTTAAAAAATAATATTTTTTAGGTATATTTAATTTAATTAGGTAAACATTCGGTAGATGGCGTAGACGTAGGATTACAAACAAAAATGGTCTGATTAACATCGCAAGGGTGTCACATTGATCGAGCAGTGTTCTGAGGAGTCCCATAAGGACGAAACAGTTAACTGTCAACACTTATTAGGTGTCCATTCAGTGTTGCCAGACTTTTCTGACGACTTTCTTTCAACTAAGTGTCAAAAGCCCTTCATATCCTTCAAAACAGTAACAGGTGGGTGCTCGACACCAAACAAAAAAAGCTTTACACCATGAAAAATTTTTTAAAATAAAAATCGAAGAAAATATCAAACAAACAAAAGATTTATAACTTAAATCATAAATTATAAAAACCAAAATTAAAAATAAAGTATTTAAATTTACCTAACCACGTTAACTTAACTTTGCCTCAAAATGGTAAAAATCCTTCGAATTCGGATAAAAACCTACGGAAACATATGAGAGAAACAAAAACTTCTTTTTACCCGATTAGCCATGAAAACTTGTTTGTATTTTAAATTCATGTACTAAAATTTAGGTTTATTCCAGCGTAACATTGTGGAATTCTAGTGAAAGATGAAATTTTGGTGGAATTATGTGGGATTATAACACCTATTTTTATTGGCTTACAATTTTGTCTCTCTGCTGGAACGTGCAGATTTTTACTATTCAATATTTACTTCTTGTTTAGTCTTATTTCCTTTTTTATATTAAAAAAATATTATTAGTCAAAGGCTTAGAGAGAATAATTTAGGCTTGCTCAAAATCACAATTTCTATGAGCTCAAAAATATAAAAATAAACCTAATATTATGTACTTGTCAAAGAAGATATATTTTTGCCTTCCGAAAAATAATCATCTCTTGCTTTTTGGCTTAAGTAAAATTAATAAAGTAGTTAAAAGCAGATGAGCTTTTCTTAATAAAGTTGTATTTAAGGGTTAACTTTCAACTTTCGAAAAAGATCAAAAAAATTAATTAGTATATGCTAACAATAGGATAAGTACTGCAAAGCCCTTTTTGAGAAAGTTAAATAAAGTCCAAAAGGTAAAATATTATTTGTGCAATCTTGAAGTATAATTTATAAGTAGTATTATAAGTGGTTTCCTAATTTCATTTGTTGTCATATCATGTCGCGTCGCGTCGCGTCGATCGGTTCGTTTTTTAATACTGGGACTTTTCCATTTATACAAGGATCAATCGACAAGCTTTTGCGTAGAATTTTTCTACATAACGACAACTATGCGAAAAGTGGGACTCGAACCCACCCACCCATCTTGCATAACACACCCATATTTTCCTGTCAGAGTTATTTCTCCTCTAACAGAAAAGGTTGGGTAGTGGCGAATTCCTACCGACTAAAACCCTTCGATTTTGCCTCCAAATCTAGGGGGGGGGGGGGGAAATAGTCAACAATATTTTAGCTCACACTACTACTATACTATAGTAGTGTGAGCTATAGTGATCCTAATTTTTTCGAGAAAAAAAAGTTTCTCTGATTTCAAAAATTTTTATATATCTTTGCGTTTCAGATGATTTTGAAACTTTTTTGTTGCGCCGTCTGTCTATCTGTCTGTCTGTCTGTCTGTCTGTCGACCAACGCGCATAACTCAAAAACCGCTTGTCCGATTTTAATGGAATTTGGTACCTTGGCTGGATCTTGCGTCGAGATGGTCCCATTTAAAAATGAACAAAATCCACCGAGCACAAGCCAAATAAGAGGGTGGGGGTAGATCTCAAAAATTAGAGTTTATGTGAAAATATGGCGTGTGTAAAATCTAACGAAAGGTAATTGAGTCTGGAGTTAAACAAAATTAATTTTAGTTTAAAAAAAGGGTGGGGGTAGATTTAAAAAAATAGAGATTAAGTGAAAATATGGCGTGTGTGATATCAAACGAAAGATAATTGGGTCTGGAGTTAAACAAAACATATTTTAGTTTTTTTAACAAAGGGTGGGGGTAGATTTCAAAAATTAGAGTTTAACTTAAAACATGGCTTGTGTGGTATCAAACGATAGGTAATTGAGTTTAGAGTTGAATAAACTATATTAAATTTTTTAGTTATATTAGCTCACCCGTACTCTACATCTATAGAACCCAGTGTGAGCTTAGGTGCCCATATATTGGCAGAGTATTAGCTCACACTACTACTATACTATAGTAGTGTGAGCTATGGTGATCCTAATTTTTTCGAGAAAAAAAAAGTTGCTACGATTTCAAAAATTTTTATATATCTTTGCGTTTCAAATGATTTTGAAACTTTTTTGTCTCGCCGTCTGTCTGTCTGTCTGTCTGTCTGTCTGTCTGTCTGTATGTCTGTCTGTGTGTCTGTATGTCTGTCTGTAACGACCAACGCGCATAACTCAAAAACGGCTTGTCCGATTTTAATGAAATTTGGTACCCAGGCTGGGTTTTGGGTCGAGATGGTCCCATTTGAAAATGAACAAAATCCACCGAACACAAGCCAAATAAAAGGGTGGGGGTAGATTTCAAAAATTAGAGTTTATGTAAAAATATAGCGTGTGTGATATCAAACGAAAGGTAATTGAGTCTGGAGTTAAATTAAATACATCTTAGTTTATTTAAATAAAAGGGTGGGGGTAAATTTCAAAAATTAGTGTTTAAGTGGAATTATGGCGTGTGTGATATCAAACGAAAGGTAATTGAGTCTGGAGTTAAACAAAATACATTTTAGTTTTTAGAAAAAGGGTAGGGGTAGATTTGAAAAATTAGAGTTTAAGTCAAAACATGGCTTGTGTGGTATCAAACGAAAGGTAATTGAGTCTGGAGTTCAATAAAATATACTTCAGTTTTTAGTTATATTAGCTTTCACGTAGATAAACTATAACTATAGTATCCAGTGTGAGCTTAGGTGCCTATAGATTGGCAGAGTATTTTTTTAGTAATATAATTGTTTTAGCTCACACATATACTATACTATAGTAGTGTGAGCTATGATGATCCTAATTTTTTCGAGAAAAAAAAAGTTGCTCCGATTTCAAAATTTTTTATATATATTTGCGTTTCAGATGATTTTGAAACGTTTTTGTTGCGCCGTCTGTCTGTCTGTCTGTCTGTCTGTCTGTATGTATGTCTGTCTGTCTGTCTGTAACGACCAACGCGCATAACTCAAAAACCGCTTGGCCGATTTCAATGAAATTTGGTACCTAGGCTGAGTCTTGGGTCGAGATGGTCCCATTTAAAAATGAACAAAATCCACCAAACACAAACCAAATAAAAGGGTAGGGATAGATTTCAAAAATTAGAGTGTATGTGAAAATATGGCGTGTGTAATATCAAACGAAAGGTAATTGAGTCTGAAGTTAAACAAAATACATTTTAATTTATTTAAAAAAAAGGGTGGGGGTATATTTCAAAAATTAGAGTTTAAGTGAAAATATGGCGTGTGTGATATCAAACGAAAGGTAATTAAGTCCGGAGTTCAACAAAATACATTTTAGTTTTTTTTAAGGGTGGGGTGGATTTCAAAAATTTGAGTTTAAGTCAAAACATGGCTTGTGTGGTATTAATCAAAAGGTAATTTAGTGTGGAGTTAAATAAAATATATTTCAGTTTTTAGTTATATTAGCTCACACGTACAGGGTGTCCCAAATTGGGCACTTTTAGGTTGCGGTTCATTCATTTTAAAATGCGGTTTTCACTATAAGTCTTCTCTTGAAATTTGAGCCTCGCAATGAGTGGTCAGTTTTTCTCTGTCTCCCCGAGAAGTACCTTAAACCCCCTAAAAGTGCCCAATTTGGGACACCCTATACACTACAACTGTATTACCTAGTGTGAGCTTAGGGGCCCATATATTGTCAGAGTATTTTCTAGAGGGGGTTTTTCTCCTGTATTCCTTTATTTTATTAAGAAAAAGGTGTATATTTTTTTTTATAGCGGGGGGGGAGGGGGGTTATTACCCCGTTACCCCCCTCGAATCCGCGCTTGCTGCCATATGGCCGCTCAGGATTATATTTCGAACTTCTATCATATGGCAACTGAGCAGGTCTCTTGTGAGTTTGGCATTCAGGCCTTTGATAAAGACTGTGTCTTAGCCCCTGTCTTTCTAACCAGTCGCTTTTATGATTTTCCCTTAGCCAGAGTTTAACCTGGGACCTTATACTATACTTTGGAACACCCAGGGCTGGCTTTGGTCCAATACTTTTCTGACAATCCTTGTTCTTGAATAATTCTGTGTTCTAGCACCCATAATAATTGTATTCTATTATGTTCGGTCAGTTCTAATAGTTTAGCAAGGCGTTCCCATACTAACTTTGAGATAACCTTCAGGCGCATAAGCGCCCTGTGGGCCGCCTGGAATCTGAGTATATAGATATGGTTTGACCGAAGTGGCACATTTTATTATTCTCTCTTGTGATTCTAGGATGGCTAAGAATTCCGTTTGAAATACTGACGGTTAATATACCAGAGAGAAGTGCAGATCTCTCTTAGGCCTTTCTCTGACCACTGCCTTCGTAAGTATGACCCGCTGCTTGTTTTGTCTCTTCTGTATAACTACTTCAAGTTTTGCTCCATATGGGACAAGCTCGTAATACGTCGTGATAGAGACTGCTGCTGCTAGCATACGTCCGAAGCATGACTACTGCACAAGTTGCTATACTCTATACATTCCCTGCCGACATTCCTTATAGGACCGAGATAAAGATCTATCTCTATCTATCTCAAAAACTGCGTATCCAATGGATTGAGACAAATCTTGTTACATGTGCCAACGTATTTTATAACTCTGGCATTAGTCCTACCTAGCCTATCAGATGAGCGAGCATTCATTTAGATTAAGATACCTTAGTTAAGTTCGATTATAGTTTTCAGGGAAAACATTAACACCAGTATTTAATAAAGGGTCTACAGAGCTAAGTGCTACAATCCTAGGTCTAAAACAAGATTCTTGTTGAAGGTTTAACTTATTTTTCCCGTGAATGCAATAGTTTTTAATATTTGTATTAATTTTTCATAAATACCTTGCGATATGGGTCATTTTTTTCGTTGTAACAAAGATATTATTTCCACACACAGGTTAGAAATAAATAAAAAGAATATAATATTTCGGTTTAAAAATGGTAGCCATATTTGAATCTATAAACGTCACTAAAAAATGTCGAGTAAAAACGGTTGAAGTCAGTGTCAGCTGTCCGCTTTATTTTACATGTAAATTTTTTAGTTAGAGATGATTAAACCGATGTTCAATTGCTTTCGTGGATGTGTAATTGAAAACGGAATTGAAGATATCTTGTGCTTTTTGAAATATTTAAATATTGATACGTATATAATATGGTAATGCATCTACAGATATAGTTTTAAGTTATTTGACCTGTGAGTATTAAAAAAATACACTTAAACCGGTCGGTATCAAGTTTATAGACTTGATACTTAAATCCGGTCTAAAATGCTAAGCTTTAAGGTCTTAGTAGATACTGCTGTAAAAATATACATATGGCGCAATAGTTAAAATTTTGGTTATGTTAAATAAAGGCAGGAAACCTGCTAAGCACTAAGCAAAAACAGCATAATAATTAGACGTGGATTTTTTTATGATGCTTGAGGTAACTTATGAAAATCAAATAAACATTATTGCCGGAGTAGCCGGATTCATAAATTTTATTAATATTAAGAAAATTAGTTAAGTACATCCGAATCAAGTTTTCACAAGCCATCGAAAATTCTTTTACTCCAAAGTTAGTTTGTTAATTAAATTAGTTGTTTTTTTTGTTATGATAAAACTTCCGTTTATTGCATAAGTTTCTGCATCTTTTCTGTAGTAAAATTTGCTTGTGACAATCAATGTTTTATTTATTTGACTTTATTTAAAATTATTTTTTATAATTTTATTTTTTTATTACTTCCAACGTACCAAGTAGGTAGAAATTACGACGAAGTACTGCATGCGCCTAACTGCGTCACATTGGACGTTTGCGAGACAAATTTTGCCACACGTGCCAACGTGTTTCATAACCGTAGTCCGAGCTAGCCCATTCGATAAGTGAGCATTCATTTATTTAGTCTTAAGTCACCTTAGTTAAGATCAATTATAGATTTCAGGAGAAACATTAAAAATAAACATATGGTGCAATAGTCAACATTTTGGTTATGTAAAATAAAGGAAGGCAACCTGCTAAGCAGAAACAGCAATAATTCATTCACATTCGATAAGTGAGCATTTATATATTTAGTCTTAAGTTACCTTAGTTAAGATCAATTATAGATTTCAGGAGAAACATTAAAAATATACATATGACGCAATAGTCAACATTTTGGTTATGTAAAATAAAGGAAGGAAACCTGCTAAGCAGAAACAGCAATAATTAGACGTGGATTTGTTGATGATGCATAATAGGGTAAATTATGAAAACCAACTAATCGTTAGGAATATTGCTGGATAAGCCGGATTCATAAACTTTATTAATATTCAGAAAATTAAGTACATCCGAATTAAGTTTTCACAAGCCACCGCAACTCTCTTTGGTCCAAAGTTAGTTTGTTAATTAAATTTGTTGTTTCTTTTGTTATGATAAAACTTCCGTTTATTGCATAAGTTTCTGCATCTTTTCTTAATGTCTTGTTTCATTAATTTCATAACTTTTTGTGATGCTTGAAAAATGTTTAAAAAATTTTCATCTTTAACAGTGGCTCCCAAACTTTTTCCTATAGCGCCCCCTTTTTAAAATCATGAATTGGTTACGCCCCCTTTCCCCGAATTTAGAAAGAAAAAATCTATTTTTAGTACAATAAAAGATAATTTTGGATTAGGATAACATTTGGATGATAACTTTGGATGAACTTAAAATGATTTGGAGTCATTTTAAATTAAAGAAAAATGTTTAATGTTCCCTGCCAAACAAACTCTGATAGTGTTTCTCCTCAAATCTCATACAGTGGTTTAGAAGATTTGAGTATTTGAGAAGTTTTGATTCATGATTTCGAAACATTTTATAAAGTCTCATAAACACTTCTATATTCAATAAAATAAATTTACAAATCTTACGAGACATTTTAGAACATTTTATGATGTCTTTCTCAAATCTCCTCGATCTTCTAAAAACTTAAAACAAGTTATGAGATTTAATAGGACCTTTTCGGCAGGGCTCCAGCGCCACCCTTATTGTTGATCTGCTCCCTTCAGGGGGGCGCGCCCCCCAGTTTGGGAACCACTGAACTATAATGATTTTACTACTCTTACTTCCACCTATCCCAGCGGTTTTTTTTGCTTTTGAAAATGTTTCATAAATAAACACCAAAAAAAGCATGAAATACGACATCGTGAGGCCTCGCCCCCCCCCCACCCCCCCAAGCCATACTCCTGGGTGCGCCACTTTATATTGTGACGCTATTTTTGTGACAGGGGAGGGGGTGAGCAAGATGTCACGTCAGAAAACTGGTGCTTCTAACAAGATTTCACGAAGGACTGGCCCGTGCGAAATTTTAAATAAATAAAATATGCCTGGCAGGCAAGGGTGAGAAAGGCAACGTCAATAGATGACGTCATCCGAGTCAATAAATGACCTTTTAAGGGACGTTATTTGAATGGAATAAAAATGTATGTATTTTCTATAGAAAAAACCTATAATAATGGTAAAAAGTAAATTGCCCAAAATTACTCTGATTAAAGTGTAATTTTTTTAAAACAGTGGGCAAAGGTGCAACGCACGCTACTAAATTAACCTTTAGGGCTTCCAAATACAAATAAACGTGAGCGGTCAATGATCACACAGTCAACTTCGTCAAAGTCTGCAAACACCAAATTGCTCCGCGTGTGCGCCGCTCGTGCGCGGTATGTGCGCCGCTCACACTCCGTCGCAAACACAGATTCGTCCTGTTTTCATGTTTTTAAATTGCGCGTGCGCCGCTTGGTAACCGTTTGCCGAAAACCAGCTTTCTTCGACTCCTCTTTATGTATTCGCAGATCCTTTGGGATGGCATCGGCAGTCTGTTGTCGAGTTTTCGTTTCATTGCGTGTTTTTCCGTGGATCGTGTATACGCACTTTTTAGATACCTAATGGAAATATTCCTCTGTTTGGAGCTGAACTTTCTTTTGAAGGATCTCCATTGCAGGTGGAAACTCCTAGACAAGCCCGTATTTCAGGGCGTGCCATAGGTATAGAGGTAGAGCCCCTGTTCAGGGCAAAAATTTAGTAGTGCTTAATTAATGTAGTTTGCCGATCGATATTATAGTTATAATTGATGCCTCCTCAGCTGAATGGATCGTCATTGACTGGTTGATTTTTCTTTAAATAAAACCAGGCAAATATTTTATTAAAATACTGAATACTAATTCATTGAGTAGAAAAAGTAAGTATTTAAATATTTACCTATCATTTAGTTACCTATTTAGACTGTGACAATATCTTCAGTTTTTCCAGCGTTCTTATGACACAAAATCGAACACCCACAAGTCCAATTTTTTACCGATCTCGACACCTTTCCATATTAAATTTAATTGGTAGTGTAACTCAAACAAAATATCAAAATTAATTGAGATACTTTAAAACTCTTAACAAATAAATAAAATAATTGACAAAGAGTTAGAGTTTCACAACCAACTAAGCGAAAAACTGTCTTTTAATTAAATTTTTATTTTCCGTTAATCAAAGATAGGCTTTTTTTGTTACTACTACTATGTCGGTTTAGAACGTTTTTTTACGTTGTCCGACGCCTATTCTCCACCTCCTTCGATCCTGACAATCATCTTCTGTCAGATTCTTTTGACTCATTGATCTTTGGATTGACTGTTGCCATTTTAGTTTAGGACGTCCTCTTTTTCTGCGCCCTACTGGTGGCCACTCTAGGACCTGTTTTGGTAATCTTTCGTCGTTCATCCGTTGTACATGGCCGTACCATATCAATTGCCTTTTAGTGATGTCATCCGTTATGCTTCCCTCGATTCCCATTCTTTCTTTTATCATTTTTTATGTGATCTAATCTAGATATTTTCATTGATCTTCTTATTGCATCCATTTCGACACTTTCCATTTTTGTTTTGTATTTTTCTGTTACGCGACAAATCTCTATTCCATACAACAGCGTGTTTATTACCATTGTTTCATATATGTTAAATTTTACATTCTTTCTTATATCTCTGCTCCATAAAATACTGTTAAGACATCCAATAACCTTTTTTGCTTTTACTATTCTTTTTTCCAATTCTTTACAGTCTGTTCCTGTCTTATCAAATGTGACACCCAAGTATACATATTCATTGCATGGAGATATTGTTTGTCCATTGTCTAGTTCTAACTCACTGGATTCGTTTCCAATACATAAGTACTGTGTCTTGTCCACGTTCACTGTTAGTCCCCACTTTTGGTATTCTTCCGTTAACTTTCTCATCATATACTCCATGTCTTCTTTATCATTAGCTACAATTAGTTGGTCGTCATCAAACTGTAGTGTGTATATAGTAAATCGGTCATTAAGTTGTTTTTAAAATATATATCGCAGTGGCTCTAAAAAACAACTTTTTTTGTTATACATGGTTAAAAATATTTTTTTATGCTCCACTTAATAATGCGTAAATCAAATAGGGCGGCCATAAGAAATGACAAAGTTAGCTATGGTTTCAAAAAAACTACAAGACCTAGGAAATCAATTGAACGTAGTCGCTGAGACAAAACTAATAAATTTTATATAATTTGTTACAACATATCGACGATATTTCAATTTTTAGAAAACCACAATTTTTACTTTTTTCCCGATATTCTGAAAACCCTTGTAGATATTTTTAATTTCTATATAGCATCTGATTGAACTTGGAATAGCGCAACTTTTTTCTCATTTAACGAAAACCGTATCTCGTACTGTTTCCGAAATCCCCATGTAGTTACTTTTTTCTGGGAGACGCTGTATAATAATATCAGACATATAAAAATACTAAAAAAGTTAAACAAAAAAACCAAAACAGACGAAAAAAAAAAACATACGCCGACGCATTCTCGAGATAAACTCTAGGTATTCACCGCTCGAAAACCACTGATCTATAACCTGAAACGTTTTAACTTTTGTTAAAAAAGTGTCGTAAGGGGAGGCTCAGTTGTTATCTATCGGCTCTGGGAGTGGCTTAAAGTCCCTAAAAGTGCCCAATCCTGTACAGGGTATTTCTGTGTAGTTATAGGGGTTATCCTATATAGGGACTTATTGCGATAAAGCTAGATAGTAATAGTGCCGGGCACTATTCAAACAGTTTTGTCTTGTTTCAAAATTAGGCATTTGTGTATTATATGAGCCGGAATTAATAGTGCGTCTTTATTAAAGAAAAATAAACGATTGGATTTATAAGTTCGACTTTGGTATGTAGACTGGGATGTTGTACCTCTCCAACTGTTTTTAAAATATATATCACAGTAGTTCTAAAAAATTGGAAACGTTAGGTACACGGCACGGGAATACAACTTAACGACCGGATTTACCATATACACACTACAGTTTGCTGGCGACCAAGCTCCTGTTCTTAAATTACGTATCGCACTAAGAGATAGAGAGAGCATTATGTTACTTTCACTGAGTTAAAGAGAGACAGCTGGTAGGTTTTGCTTTATGTAATTTAAGGATGGGCCCCAAGTAACTGTAGCTAATGATAAAGAAGAAATTGAGTATATGATGAGAAAGTTAACGGAAAAATACCAAAAGTGGGGGTTAACAGTGAACATGGACAAGGCACAGTACTCATGGATTGGAAACGAGTCAAATGAGAGACGAGGACTCGACGATGGACAAACAATATCTCCATGCAATGTGTATTTGTACTTGTGTGTCACATTTGATAAAACAGACTGTAAAGAACTGAAAAAAAAGAATAATAAAAGCAAAAAAGGTTATGGTATGTATTAATAGTATTTTATGGAGCAGAAAGATAAAAAAGAATGTAAAAAACATATATAAAACAATGGTGAGAAGCACGCTGTTTTATGGAATAGAGACTTGTCGCGCAAGAAAAAAATACAAAACGAAAATGGAAAATGTCGAAATTGATGCAATTAGAAGATCAATCAAAATATTTGGAACAAATCATATAAGAAATGAGACTATAAAAGGTAGAATGGGAATCGAGGGAAGCATAACGCATGACATTACTAAAAGACAAGACAACTTCGGTTTATTCTGAAAAACTGGTTTTCTTAATTGAATAATTTGCACACCTAAATAAATTTTTACCTATCTCCTAAAATAATCAATTTTTTAAGTAAAATTATTAAGGGCCTATAGACAAAACTCCTGGGTATATTCTGGTTCATGGTGTGATGTGGATATTCACATCGTTCAAGACCCAAGATGCCCAGGAGTACGCTAACTTTATTTAATATTTCTGTAAGTCATAGAATTTTATGTTAAAAAACGGTTTAATATGGACGATTATACCTAGATTGTTAAAACAGCTTTCTGTGAGAGCTAATTAATCTAGCCTATTGAACTTGAACTTCAAAACCATTATCAGAGAAGAGCCCGCTATTATATTTGTGTATAGTCTTGATAGGTAAAGGTATATGTCGTATCTCCATACATCTATTATGTTCAGTAATGAAGTTATTATTAACCCAACACCTCCGATTCCTCTCACTTCTCGGGATACCCCTTTTCACAAGACAAATATCGTTCGGTTAGCTTCCAGAATTCCGAGGCTGTGAAACACTATTCCACAGCTCTTAAATTAACAAGCCTGATCCTTCCTTGAATTGCAACACTGTCGAAGGCTGACATTTTTAATATATTTTTTTGTCCGCTATATATTTTTTTAGCAAACTACACCCCTCTATAATAAGCCTGATCTTACTTTGCAACATTTTTAAAGGCATCAATAATTAATGAGTTAAAATATACACAAATAATACATTAATTAACGAAACATTACTAACAAATCAGCAATAAATTTTAAAAAAATTGTTTAATATTAAAGCATTAAATTTAGGTTAGATATATTTTAAAAAGGCGTTTGTTTGTGGTTGTGTATTTGTTTCGGGTTTAATGTTATAAGAAACTTTTGTTTTAGAAAAAAGGGAGGGTTATTATATGTTACTGCTCTTTGTCTATGTGTGCGTTGTGCGGGCGTTTATGTCTGTGTGTATGTGTTCGAGGTTGTGTTGTGTGAAAGGTGGGGGTATGAGGAGATATCTTTGTGTGTAAAAAAGTTAGCATGGGATTACTGGAAGTATGTAGTTGTGTATGTGGAGTTGGGTCGTGTGGGTTGTTGGAAGATGAAGTGTTGTTAAAAGTGAAAGGGTTTGGATTGCGTATTCGCGGTGATTGTGATAAAAGCTTATGCATTGGAGTCTATATATTTATTTATTTTATTTTTTTTCGTTTGTGATTTTTATATTATTAAAAAAATCTAATCGTGTAAAATTCTTGGATCTGATATGATGGATGAGTTGAGAGTTCTTATTTGGTGTGAATGAATAATTCGAATGTTTTATTTTGAACTTGAACTTCAAAACCATTATTAGAGAAGAGCCCGCTATTATATTTGTGTATAGTCTTGATAGGTAAAGGTATATGTCGTATCTCCATACAACTATTATGTTCAGTAATGAAGTTATTAACCCAACATCTCCGATTCCTGTCACTTCTCGGGATACCCCTTTTCACAAGACAAATATCGTTCTGTTAGCTTCCAGAATTCTGAGGCTGTGAAACACTATTCCACAGCTCTTAAATTAACAAGCCTCATCCTTCCTTGAATTGCAACACTGTCGAAGGCTGACATTTTTAATATATTTTTTTGTCCGCTATATATTTTTTTAGCAAACCACACCCCCTCTATAATAAGCCTGATCCTACTTTGCAACATTTTCAAAGGCATCAATAATTAATGAGTTAAAATACGAGACACAAATAATACATTAATTAACAAAACATTATTAACAAATCAGCAACAAATTAAAAAAAAAAAGATTTAATATTAAAGAATTAAATTTAGGTTAGATAATATATGACAAAACGAATGTAAATACGCAAGTCGACGGATTTCGATATTTTAAAAAGGCGTCTTTTTGTGGTTTATATTTGTTTCTGGTTTGATGTTATAAGAAACTTTTGTTTTAGAAAAAGGGGAGGGTTATTATATGTTACTACTCTTTGTCTATGTGTGTGTTGTGCGGGCGTTTATGTCTGTGTGTATGTGTTCGAGGTTGTGTTGTGTCAAAGGTGAGGGTATGAAGAGATACCTTTATGTGTAAAGAACTTAGAGTGGGATTACTGGAAGTAAGTAGTTATGTGTGTGGAGTTGGGTCGTGTGGGTTGTTGGAAGAAGTGTTAAAAGTGAAAGGGTTTGGGTTGGAGTTAATGGTTTATTTAAATTCATTTGAATGTTTAGGCATAGGGGGTCCTTTGATCTTTCTTTTGTGATTTCAATATCTTCAAAAATATCTAATCGTGTAAAAATCTTGGATCTGATATGATGGAGAGTTCTTGTTTGGTGTGAATGAGTGATTCGAATGTTTTAGGTGATGCCTAAAGATCTATTTGTCGGAATTTCTGTATTTAGGCTTAAACATGTTCTTCAGATGTATGTAACACATTTTAAGGTGGCGTTACGGTGTATTGTGAATGCATCTATTGCTTTTAATGTAAGAATATTTTGCGTGTCGCTGACGGCACGGCGACGTGACGGTGCCAATACGTATAGTATGAATTGCGCCTTAAGGAGCCATATTGTCACGAGATGGTTTTAACGTGACGTTTAAGTAAGGTTTATGTTTTTATTAAAAATACTTATAATTACTACTTACATTAATTACATCTTATGCGTATCCTCTAAATCGCTCTACGTTAGACTATTGTACTTGTCTTCACTGTTAACTTGTACGTGTGGGACGTTACGTTCTCAGCTTACAATTAACTGCTGAACTCTTTTGGAGATGCTTTTATTAAAAACCGTTTGCCATTGATAGGATGTGTTTTGTTTTCTGTATAAACATCATCAATGACCGGTCAATCGCTTATTATTGCTTTTAATTCCGTATACAGTTTATTACATGTTTTAATACAAATTGAACTATATACAGAAGTTAATTTCCATATATTGTTTAGGGTTAATATGCCATTTAGTTAATAGGACATTATTTTCTATCCTGACAATGTGACGACTTGACCCAACTTAGTATTAGTTAATGATACTCTTTTACATCTAAAGTTCAATGGCCCCTTCACTCACCGATCGAGTACAAAACCCATCCCCAATCCCACATATCGACCCCTATTAGCAATGTAAACAGAACAGGTTATAAAACCTGACACTAAGGCACAAAACAACCGATGAGTAAAGGCAACCATAACGAAAGGTGGTAACTAGGCTTTCTGTGCTCAAACAGTGAAATTTTAAAAAAAATTATTTTGACGAAAAAAAGGAGTAAAGTTTGTTAGAGTTTGCTCTCATATGTTTCATCTTCGCTATACGCATGCGCGACAAGTTAAATTTTACTCAACTAATCGAGGTAGATAAATCGTTGTTCGCCGTGTGTTAATCGTGAACGTCATTTCGTTTTCCCGGTGTGCGCACTCATTCAACCAGCGCGGCGTTAATCGTGAACGGGCAAAAAGTAACGCCGTGCGCGTCCGGTGTGCACACTGCGTTAATCATGAACGTCCCCCGGTATTGCAAGATTAAGTTTTAGAAATATGAACGGCCGCCATTTTGAATCCGCTATTTTAGATATCTTGCAATAAAAAAATGCTAGAGAGATTGTTATAGAACATTATAAACCTACCAAGTATTTCCGAAAAATTTGGAAAGAAGTTATAAACAAATATACTGAGAAAATAATAAAACCGTTTAAACAATTGCCATTGCACCATTTCACAAAAATTATCGCGGTTAATGGTTCCCGCGGCAAATCAGACCTCGGCGAACCAGTTTGCGGCCAATTGGACGACGGTGAATACGCCGCGGCGAGTTGCCCCTAGACTGGTCTGAAACACTTTGATTTGTCGGCCGTTCGCCTTCAACGGATTTTCTTATCCTCCGGATTTTCTTTTTCTCCGGAGGGGGTTTAGAGTGGCTTACCTACTTTGATCAGGCATAGTCGTGCAAAGATAGAGTCCGACGGCTAATTTAATTTCGAGTCCCTTTGAGTGTATAGTGCCTCTGTATTCATCATTATTAACGCATAAATTGTTTTAGGTATAAAGTCTGCAAATATCCTTATACCTGTATAAGCGGCATTGGATTATTCTTTTACAAAGTGGGAATCTGGAAAATTGCATCCCATCAACGCAGGTAGAGGTGTACAGCGTGTCCCATTTTCGATGGGATTAAATGGAAACTCGGTTATTATTAAAGATATCGATTTTCTGATTGTACCTTACCGTGCTCTTTTTTGGAGCTCTTAAAAATGGTGTAATCAGATTTTTGCTATACCCCGTGGTTTCGCTAATACAGGGAGTTTTTGAAAAAATTGCATTTTAATTAATTCCTTGTATCTTGCTTATTTTGCAAGATATTTTTATTCTGTAAAAACCTTTATATGGCAACTTTTTTAGAGTAAAATAATGACGTTATCAATTCTTTAAAATATTGTTTAGTTTTTGAGATATGGTATTTATCATAAAAAAATTAAATACGGACCTGGATTTTTTTGATTACTACTTTGATTAGTTCCATGCTATTATTACCTTAAAATGATAAAACTTTAATATTTTTTTGATTTAAGGTTAAAAAAAACTATTTAATATTTGAAAAAAAAAATTATAGTCCGAACCTGGAAATTTCCAACGTAATTATAAATTAAAAATTGCAAGACACACTAGTTGAACGATTTTTAGTTTATCTGTTTTGAAATGATGATTAAAAGATTTATAAATAAAGTAAAAAACGTTAAAAAGTTACAAAAAGATAACCGAACAGCAGGTCGTGAAATTTACAAAACAAAAGCGTGGAATTGACATTGTAATTTGACACTTGTCATTTTCGTGAATGGCTTACAATTATTTAAAACTGGCTAGAAATCGACCATATCCAGATTTTGAAAAATGTGATATGTTTGACAGCAAAATGCCTTAAGAAAAATTACTCAAAAATGCCAACAATGTCTTACACATAATGGTAGTCAGAAAAATTAGTTATTTTTTATAATTTGTTTTTTTTTGTATTTTTCGTAGACTTTGTTTTAAATAAATCTGTAAATTAACGTAAAACCATTTTAATATGCTAAGTATCAAAACAGTTAAACTAAAAATTGTTTATCTAGTAATTTTTAATTTATATTTATGTTGGAAATATCCAGGTTTGGACTAATTTTTTTTTTTAAATATTAAATATTTTTTTTTTTACCTTAAAACAAAAATTTTTTAAATTTGTATTATTTTATGATAATACTAGCATGAAACTAATCAAAATAGTAATAAAAAAATCCAGGTCTGTATTTAATTTTTTTATGATAAATACCATATCTGCAAAACTAAACAATATTTTAAAAAGTTGACAACGTCATTATTTTCTTATAAAAAAGTTGCTATAAAAAGGTTTTTACAGAATAAAAATATCTCGCAAAATAAGCGAGATACAAGGGATTATTAAAAATACAATTTTTTCAAAAACTCCCTGTAAAAATCTGATTACGCCATTTTTAAGGGCTCAAAAAAAGAGCACGGTAAGGTGCAATCAGAAAATCAATATCTTTAATAATAACCGAGTTTCCCATTTAATCCCATCGAAAATGGGACACGATGTACATACAACATTCCAGGGCAAAACTTACGTAGGAAGATAAAATTCATTTTATTGTCACAGTGTTGTCTGATGACCCTGATTACACTGGTCTGCAAAAAAAAAAATTCTTGAGCCCTGGCATTATTTCCGCTGATTCTTTTGTAAGACGACGCCCTGAATCCAAATATAGCTTGCGTTTTCTTCTACTACCCACCAACCATTTTTGAGGAAGCAGCCCTTTTAGTTAGAATTTTTTACATATATTCCACATACTTCATAAAAAAACACAAAAATAAAGGCGTCGGCGTCGGGCCCCGCAAGATATATTCCTGGGTGCGCCACTGATAAATACGAACTTTTGTACCTTCACTTGGTGCTTGCTTTCCTTTTATACCCTGAGGTACAACCCTCTCGTTTCAAAAACCAGCAGTACTCCGCCAACATGCTTGCATTTCACTTCCCTGAAAACCTCTTTTCCAACTTAGCGATGTCTTGATGAAACCGTTCCCCGTATTCATCCGAGGCTGCTCCTAAATTTTCAGGAAAGAAGTCCAGATGCGAGTGAAGGAAGTGCACTTTAAGGGAAATGTCACATCCCATGGCCTTGTACGCTAAGAGCAATTGCTCGATCTGAGCGACATAATAATCACTTTTATGGTTACCCAAAAAATTCTTACACACGTTTTGGAATGCAAACCAAGCTCGTTTTTCTGTTTGATTCATTTGTACAATAAACGTCGAATCTTTAAAAAGTTGTCTAATCTGGGGCCCCACAAAAACACCCTTGATTTTAGCCTTAGTAAGACGAGGAAATTTAGTTTTCAAAAATATGAATGCGTCGCTTGTCTTGTCCAGTACATTTACAAACTGTTTGATCAATCCAAGTTTAATGTGCAAAGGCGGCGAGTAAATATTATCTTGCGGGACTAATAAGGATCGTTGGCGACTTTTTCTGACCGGGAGTAAATCTTTCTCGCAAAGGTCAGTTCTGTACAATGTAATGTTTCTCGGCTCGGCTGTCCCATTCACAAATATAGCAACAATATTTTATTTTTTTATTATAGTTTCTGCATGAGCGTATACAAGGAGGAGGGGGGCTTGGGGGCGAAAGTCCCCCCAAGAATCTAAAAATAGATTATGTAAAAACTATTTATTTTCCTACTTTTTAATATGTTAATAAATAAAAGTGGAAAATATTTCCAAGCCCCTCCAAGGCGATTTTTTGTATACGCCAGTGGTTTCTGTATATATATATACTTTTATATACTAATATGTTGCTTTATACTTTGCTATAACGTTTATTACCTTTACCGTTAAGCTGCTAGCAGCTAAAATTTTATAAAAATAATTAGAAAATGCATATAAAACGGTAAAATCGACCCAACAACTGGCTTACCACCTTGCTATAAATATTAATGTTTGAGAACACTAAATTCTCCAGTCTCTCAGAAAAAAAGATATTAAGACCAAAAAAAAATCCTTTCCACCCCACCAAACTACCGAAAAGCAGTAAAAATAGGTAGGGGGGTCTCCCCCAAAAATGGGGGTGATGGGGAAAAACGGAGTTCATATTTGGATTCAGGAGGTCATTTTACATAAGAATCGGCAAGAATGGTGTCAGGGCCGATTTTCATGCCGACTAGTGTTATTTGTGGGTTTTTACATAAAAGAACGCGAAAATGTATAATTTTTTAATTCTTATGTTTAGACACCGTCGCACAGTGGTTCAAGAACGCATAAAACAGACGCATTCATTTTCTTTGGTATTACCACTAAATCGATTTCAAAGACTTTTAGCTTGTTGGAAAGCTAAAGCTTTTATCTTCATGACTAAAATTGACATTTCGCTAAACTTAAAGATGGCAGGCGTTTTTCGAAAATGCCAATATCTCTGGAAAAAAATTACGCGCACCGCTATCATTTTTAATTTGGTTCTGTTAAAAAGCTTCATCCTTGTCGGGAATAAAAAGGTATTACTTGTTATTAAAATCGACTATATTGACCAACCTAAGAGTAATAAAAATATACTTAGAGAGACGAATAATAATAAAGTATTTTTAGTTAGCAAAATCATGGTTATCGTTATTCTGAGTCGGCGCAGTTATGCCACAGTGATTCAAAACCATGTTAAACTGACACATTCAATTTGCCTTGCCATTAAAGCCATTAAACCATATTCAAATATAATCCCAATTTGCAAATAAAATATTATTATTGTAATTATATTTTTCGGCATTGAAATGCACATTAGTTTTTAGCATACAGGGTGGTTTAAATAGCTAAAACTTAAGTAGAATTTTTAGATATTGATATGTAAATTGAAATTTTGAAAATTTAAGGCGCTCTAAAATCTGAATCTAATTCCGTTTAGCAATAATGTATTTTTACGGGCCACACAGTATATTTATTATATACCAAGGGATGAAAGTGGAACTTTTTTTCTCCGAGGCAAAGTTTGTAGCAAAATTTTTATCACAAGATTTATTATCTATATTCCGCAAACTCAAGGATAAAAAGTGTCACTTTTATCTCTTAAATAAGGGTGCAGTTGTTATCGAAAAAGTAACATTTCTTTCCAACGTGATTAACTTTGTGTAACAAACGGTTTAACATAAAATTGTATATTTTTAAAATTGGGACACCTACCTATATTAAAAGATACATCTTAAAAGGACGGGTGAGGACGGATAAGATTTTATAAGCAATAAAAGTATCAATATATAGGGTTTTAACGTTATAAGTTTTAAAGGCGAGCTAGGTGAAGCTCTAGAGATATATTAACTTGAGTCTCAAATTCCTATTAAATTGTCACTTATTTAAAAAAAAATTGTTTTATATTGTTAAATATCTTTAATAGTATTATTAATATTTTATTCTAGAAGTACTTACCAATAGCTAGTTTATCCATATTAAATTATCTTTTAAAAAAAACCTTCACCAATAAAAACAACAATGTACACAAGTTACTAATTTGTTCCATCCAGGACTGGAGACAAAAAAACCAAAAAATACAACAATTTAACGACCCGGCGATAGTGAGAAGTGGGGCAATGAAAAACAGTTAGAATAGGTCATGATCTTAGTATAATAGTAGCTAATTATTGACTTATTTAAAGTCATATAGGAGCCCCACTGCGTCATTTTTAGGGGGTTTTGAACCATTGTGCGTCGTAGAAAGAGCAGACTTTTTGGTTTGAATCCGACTGGATTTAAGAAACTCGGTAAAATACTTAACTATATAAGTGGATACACGGGTTCAATTTAAAGCAAAGAACTACGTAATATACAGGCCTATGGTATCCCGTGGGATAGTTGTGGAAGATTTTTATAAATTCCGCTAGACACAGTGTGCCTGAACGAAGTATAGGTTACATAAAAATGGTTCCAAAAACTAATTGCACATTTTGAATATAAACTCTTTCCTCACGTCAGAGCGATATTCATATAAATCCTATCTGATCCTCTTCTCGAAATTTTATCAATTTTATGCCATTTTTCTAGTTAGTCTAGAAGCTGGCTCCTGTCACGTGTGACCTAATATGTGCGCTCAGTTTGACTGCGGGGCATTGTTAAGCACCCATAGTTGTATAAAAAAGACTGGTCACGTGGTCGAACTCATGGTCGTTTGGCCGTCATCTTTGAAAATGACCGCCAAATTGATAGATTTTTTTGTTTAAGCGTATCTCCCTACTTAGTCATCCGATTTTAATTTTTTTAGGCTTGTTATACTCCTTTTTTAAAAGCAAATAAATTTTGTTATTACACATTTTTTATTAAATCAAGTAGTTTTGGAGATATACCAAGATTATTAATATTTCTGCTCGCAAAAGAATTAAAATAATACCCATGCTCATTTTATTGTAGCTACAATATTATTGACATTTGATTTTTTTGTTACATAGAAGGCTTTAAACCTTTCGCAGAAAAGGATATTGACTTTATGTTTTTAAAGTTCGATGGATGATATCTCTAAGGACTGCTTTAAAGAGGGTGGTTTCTAAAACTGTTCACAAGATTATACAAAAAGTGAATTTGCAGCGAAACGATGCATCCTAGCGAGAAACGATAAGAATAATTTTTTATAGTACTTTTAATTCCGCTTCTTCTGATCATTGTCACATCTTTTACAATTTTTAAGAAAAAAATCGATTTTGAAGCGAAAACATGGAATTTTTACAAAATTGCATATTTTAGCTAGCTTGTACAGCTAACTATCAAAGCTAGGTTGCTAAGTGATACATCAGAAGAAGCCAAATTAAAAGTCCTATAAAAAAGTCATCGTTTTTCGCTAGGATGCATCGTTCCGCTGCAAATTCACTTTTTCTATAATATCGTAAGTTTTTAACGGTACCATACCACGAACTTTAAAAACATATAGTCAATATCCTCTTCTGTGAAAGGTTTAAAGCCTTCTATGTAACAAGAAAAAAAACAAATGAGCATGGGTACTATTTTAACTCTTTTGCGAGCGAAAATACTAATAATCTTGGTATACCTCAAGAACTACGTAATTTATCAAATAATGTGTTCATTAAAATTAAAATAGGACCACTGGGTAGGAAAATACGCTTAAACAAAAAATCTTTAAATTTGGCGGTCATTTTCAAAGATGGCGGCCAAACGACCATGAGTTCGACCACGTGACCAAACTATTTTTATACTGCTATGGGTGCTTAACAAAGCGCCCCAGTCAAACTGAGCGCACATATTAGGTCACACGTGACAGGAGCCAGCGCCTAGACTAACGAGAAAAAAGGCAAAAAATTTCGAGAAAAGGATCAGCTAGGATTTATATGAATATGGCTCTGAAGTCAGGAAAGAGTCCATCTTCAAAATGTGCAAATAGTTTTTGGAACCATTTTATGTAACCTATACTTCATTCAGGTACACTGTGTAGATCGATTGGTAATAGATCACCGGGTGTTTCCCTCCAATTTGAGTAGGAGGGCCGGTGTGACGTCATAAATCCAAGATAGCGGCCATGTTTTTCGCAAACTTTCGCTTATAACTTTTGCAAAATTTGTTTTACAGAAAAGCTTTTAAAACGTTTTTGTTTGCATTAGAACAATAATTAAGATAGTAAAGAAATTAGCTGTGAGGTCCGCTGTGCTTCGCTTATTAAGTAACAACCTGTTTTTGTTACAGGTTTCCATGGACATGATTTTTAAAGTATGAAGCAGCTTTTGGCAAACAGTTCTATTGCAACGACGATTCAAGTAGAAACACATTCAGATGCAAATAGTGGTCTGTTAACTTTTACAGAACTTCTTTAAATAAATTATAAATGAAATAAAATAAATTTATTGTATTTTTAAATTTTAAACAAAATAGTATACAAGTTCTTACAGAAAAGCTTATAGTCTATTGCATAGCATTTAATAATGCACTTAGCAGTTCTGCTTTAAAGAATGAACAGAAGACATTTCTACCATGATTTTTTTTTAACCTATTAATATATTTTCTAAGTACATATTATGTGCTATAAAATGTAAATAAAAAACACTGTTTTCATATTTATTTTTGGCCAACACAGAAAAAGTAAAATGTCTTTTGACGCGTTGCTAAGGTTTCTACGTGGTGCGCGTGCGGTAAAGTAATTACTTTACGCACGTGAGTAGGTAAAAATATTTACCAAATGTGATTAAAGCATTATAATTAATTCAGCTATTAATACTTTAAATTAAAACTCCGCGCCTTCCCACAAATCATAAACATACTTTTTGTGTCACCTCTTGTTTAGTCAAGCAAAAAGGCAAAAGTTTGTAAGAATAGGGTAGAATTCTGAAAGGGAATAAAATTTCAAAAATTAAGGGTTTCGACAGACACAAAGTGATTTATCAACTTTTTTGTTTTTCCTTTGAAGACGGTTTCTCCTTTGTACGATTTTAAAATTGATAAGAAAATAAAAAGTTAAAGAATATTGTTTTACGTAATCAAATAAATTAACTATCTGATCGCAAAAACGACTAGGTGATCATGCAGATTTCTCTTGCGAAATGCCCGAGGCAGTGGCGGATCCAGGGAGGGGCCAGAGGGGCCCGGGCACCCCCCTGACATTAAACTCTTTTTTAGTTCAAAGGAACAAAGTCGACTACATTAACCGCAATTTTAAACAAAATTTACCCGCAACATAACTTTTTTAAATTTTTTTGATAAAAATAACTTGGTATTCCAAAAATTTTTGTCTCTCTGTCAGACTTAAAAACAACGAGGAAAAAATATATTCTGGTTGGTTTTTGCTTCCTCTTTGGCCCGTCCCCCCTTGAAATCCTGGATCCGCCACTGGCCCGAGGAACGTTCGATTCCTCCGTGGTAGCAGATGAGATTTTGCATGCAAATGCGAAAAGTTCAAAATCCACTATCTATGAACACCGCAAGACTATTTCCTTGCTTGCTATAGGTCAGGACAAGGAATTTCACACGATGAAAATCACATCAACAATCCTCCGACAATAGAGGGCCTGGCTGGTCATAATATTGGTTGTTTAAACATTAATGTAACATCGAACATAGTTGTTAATATGCATTACATAAACCATTGCGTTATGAGATACCGGCTGTAGGCTAGGTGTCCATGTTAATTAATAATTTTATCAATAAACCCCAAAATAAATTCTCCAAAGACTTGAATATTAACTAGAAATTTACACCCTGTATATATGTGTTTGTATTCGTGTTCAAACGAGCATGCGGTGGCCGAGTCGGCTGGCTGACGCAGCGCTTAACTGGACACAAATTCTCTTCACGGTAGATGTTATGTCGCGTTCTAATTACGAAATATAGAAAGAGGGGACGACATGTTCCTATATAGTTTTACAGTACATAGAATCTGGGGCTTACTTTCGTTAGTGCTCTTGTAAATCAATTGAGGCGATCGATGCCACCCGCACCTCGTGATGCCACCCGCGTCAACGGTTAACATTGGTTCTTAAAAGTGCTCATGTGCACCTTAAAAAAGTGCACTGAGTTAACTTGGCGTTATCGGTCGACGCCGACAATTTCGTACTTACGAGAATGGCCGAAGTTTCTAATTCTCATAGCATTAGCGGGCTAGAAGCAGTGGTTACGATGCCTATGACAACTGCAGAAGCAGAACGTTGTTTCTCTATCCTACAGAGAATTTAAATTTTCCTTAGAATCACAATGGGTGAGAATCAATCGCGGATCTGGGTCAAAATCTAATTTTTTGTCTAGGGGGGGGGGCTTAAATCTCCTGTTTTCAATTTAATTGTTAGGAAAAAGTACATATTTTGTTTTCTAAGGGGGGGGGGGGCTAATTACCCCGTTACCCCCTTCAAATCCGCGCTTGGTGAGAATAGATTAACTGCCCTCACAATCTATTGAAAAAAAAATGATTCAAGAAATTCCAAAATTCAATTAATTGGTTATTGAAGAATTAATTTCAAAGAAGGACAGATGCCTTCATTTTCAGTACAAAACGTGTTTGTGAAATATAAAATCTAGGTGTGATACATATTTACGATTTATTTATAAAAACAATAGTAATAGATAACTAATATTTCATTTGTTAATTATTGGCTCTAAATTATATGATATGGACTTTTTTTGTGTGTGCACCCCAAACTGGTTTTCAAGGCTAATATAATATCATGGCTTCTTTTGAAGAGTGCGAATAGGCTAGCCAGGAATGTGTCAGATCCGTCATGGATCCATTTATTTTATACCTATTCGGGTTATAAGAAAATATAAGATTGTCTGTGAAATATTTCCTGATGACCCAAGCCACTTACAAATGCTGAACTTTTATTGAATCAATGCTACACACGACCCCAAAAGGGCGAACTCAATTAATTTAGCCTAAGTTCGAGACTTTTGGAATGGATGGACGAGGTTTTCTGCTTCCGTTTTGCTTTAGTTCTATCGAGTCGTTTCTTGGACGACCTTTGGGGAGATGATTTATATTTGGAAACCTTAAGATTAGTATAGAGATTTTCGATCCTTTTGTTTGTTGATTTCATCGTTTATAAGGAAGTAGCTAGCTATAAAACATAAAGCGTGCGAGTAATATTATTTAACTTACAAACTTACCCAGTATTATAAATCAAATTAAAAAATAATATCTTTACAATGCGACCTTCTAAATTCAAGTTAACAATAGGGTATTTGATAAATTTTAGAAAATAGTTTAGAATGATACATAGATAGATCCCTAATTTGCTACGCAAAATTATTAAAATAATATATTTTATTATGACATTTAAAATCAAGTTTTCTAATTTCCGATTTGAATTTGCCGCTAAAACGCTCATTTCTAGCATGGCGTTGCAATGACGTCACAGCGCAGTAAACTCGCGGACAGATACACGGCATTCAAGTGTTTATTTGTTTTTGGTCTGTGTTTTTACTGTTTTTTATGTAAAAAATATCCTATAAGTGGTGTGTAGTGCCTCAGTTTTCGAATACTAGCATAAAACACCGGAAAAACTATTTATTCATGTGTCTACAGCAGTAAAAGAACGGAAAAAGTGGCTAGAACTTGCTCTAAGAGATACAAGGTCCTTATCTAACACATCTTCACTTTACATTTGTGAAGATCACTTTGATGTGAGTATAACTAAATTGTTTCTATTAATTTTTCTCACGTTGTCTATAATATATATAACTATTTCGTAAATGACGATGAGGTTATGTTTATTACAAGGGGTGAACAACTTGTTGTAAATTTTAACATAGGTGTCACTATAATGTGTACATTGTTGTTATTTTCTACATGGTATTATGGCTTGCTACAGGTTTTATTTATTATTATTGTTTTTATATGAATAGCTGATTGATCTCTTTGTACGTATTTTATTGAGCCACCCATCAGTTACTATTGTGACAAAATTGTTTGAACCTTTGTATAAAAAATAATTTTATATATATAAAAAAAAGAAGAAAAATAAACCATAATTATTACTTTATATAAATAAATAAAAAAATCAGTTACATATACATTTAAAGCGAAAAAAATATTTAGGAAAAAAAAAGAATATATTGTTAATAAAGTCCTTTTAAATGTTATTTATTGGGAAAAGAATAATAATTTTTAATTGTGATGTATTAATGTGCCGTATTTTATATTATCTTACTAATGAGTTGTAACCTTTTTAGTCTGATGAAGACAAAAACCATTGTCGAAACGTTACCGATGGATTAAAACGTATATTTACCAGAACAACAGTGTCCTTATTCCCACTAAATTTACGTGTAATTGTATACTTTTTGCCTACCTGTCCTGCAATTTTTGATTGTTTCTTAATGCTTAAAATAATAATGATTGGGTATTTAATTGAATCTATTGTAAGTGGCATATTAAACAAAAAAACCAAACATATAACCTTACCTCAAAATCTAAATGAGTAAAACTAGGCGAAGAATATCGTAAAAAAACTATCAGTTATTTACAAAACAACACATCGAATATCAACATTTTAACGTTTCTACATTCCGCAGAACAAAAATCACTGTTGTTGGCAAAGAAGCCTGCCACCATAAAGGAATTCAGCATTGACAAGTTGGAGCTATCGGCTTTGGAGAATCCGTTTTCCATTGAAAATGTTTTTTATACGCAAAACACAATATAGAATCTAATTTAGGACGATAATTCGCACTTTAAACCAAAGCAAACATTACCATCCATAAGAAAATAACACAGAAAATAGGTTCGTTCGAGACGTTTACTATTTTGTGACGTCACTCGCAGCTGATTGGTAGACCGCCTGTTTTAAATCACGTGGCTAATTGTTTTAATTCAATGAATTTATTTAATTAAAATAACTATGAATTTCGGAAAAAATTAAACAAAAAATTTGTTTTTAGCATTCCCAAGACCTAAAGAGATATCTAAAAATAAATATATATTTATTTTTTACTACTGTCAAACACCCTATCCTTCCAACTCAATAGGCAGCCTTAAATCCCATCGAAATTTACTTTGTGAAAACTCCTTTTCCGACCATAAGTATAAAAAACAATATGTCTCGCTTCGGTGGCGTATATAGGGGGGGGTCTCCCTCCTTAGCCAGTGGCGCGCCCATGAATATGTCTTGGAGGGCCCGAGACTTCTTGGGGGGCCCGAAGCCTCATGATGTCGAATTTTAAGCTACTTTTTGTGTTTTTGATGAAATATGTGGAAAATACGTAAAAAAATCTAAGGCTTGGGAAGGCCCGGGCCCCGAGGCCCCCCTGGGATATTTTTTTTCACATATTTCCAAAATACAAACATAAAATACAATAAAATACGGCCGTATGGGGTCTCGACTTCTCCCAAAACTGTATCGCCCCCCTAAAACTTTTTTTCTAAATACCACTGTCTCGCTTGCACTACTGCGCAGCCTTAAATAAAGGCGACGCGACGGAACGTTGACCGCCATTTTTTTATTGATTTAGAGTACGAGCCCCCACCCCTAGAGGTTTGTAAAGAAACCGGTTTTCGGGTTACTCGGGTTTTATGGCGGCCGTTTCGTCAGTGCTACGTCACAGTTAGCTAAGGAATCAGCAGTTGCATTGTATTTTATAGCGGGTTTGGACATTTGGCGGGATTTTTTTTACATTTTGGTTTTATTTTGACTTGAAATTGTTTTATGTAATTTTCTTAAAAGGTAGGCATTTTACAGAAAATATGTAAAAAAAAATTTTACCCACGTTTAGCTCTTAATTGGTATCCCTAAATTGGGGATATTTTTTAAGGTCAGGAAAAAATATCATGTTTTTTTAGGGTTTATTCAGTTAAAAAAAACTCAGCATTTTAGGAAAAAATGATAAAATACCTTTTTCAGATAAAACGAAATATCCTTCTAGGCAGTGTATTAGAAAGTGGTGTAAAAGCTATTATTGATACTCCAGGGGCGCATATTGAGGTTATTATTTTTAATTAGAACTTTTTTTATGTTTTAAATGTTTTATTCAGTTTTCCTAAAAGCTAAGCTTGTCAGAAAATCTTGTTTTACTCTATGCTGTTGAAAATAAATTTATCGTTAAAAAAAATATGTCTCTAGTGGGTTTTTGTTAATGGAAAACACTCAAGAAATATTCGTATATTTGGTGATTTTCTTTCAAATCAAAAAAAAATATTATCATTTATTTATTTTACCAATTTTTTTAAAAACCAAGCTTATCAGAAAAAACCTATGTCTCTATATTATAGACAATGAAATTTTTTTTCAAACGATGTTTAAAGTTATAACATTTAGGTATTCATTAATACACCAAAGGCGTCTAAAAATTGATTTGAAAAAAAAATCTCCAAACATGCGTATGATTCTTGAGTGTTTCCCGTTTGGTAGACTCCCACTTTCCCACTCCTATACTTGCCGGGCGCACTCATTGTCAGCTCTGTCTCCTTTTTCCCGCCTACAAATTTTCTAAAAAGTATTGATTTATCGTCAGCAAACAGTCCTCCGTATGTGCCCTATAACTTTTATTTTTACTGTACCGGGTGGGTCAAAAAAAACCGGACATTTTTTTTAAATTTTAACTTTGAACTATACCATCGACTACAATGGGACAAACTGCACTTCCCATAGAATTAATCAGAGTTTTGAATAAAGATATTTTTTTGTCCGCCATCTCAAAATCCAAGATGGCGGACAAAATTAAATTGTACCCTTCGAAGATGCTCGTTTATATAAATATGAAGCACTATTGGACTTTTTAGTATAATCAAGTGGGCCTTGAGGATTCTTTTAGTTCGTAATAAAATTGATTTCACTCAATTGTTATCTTGGCAATCAACTAGTATGGGAAGATTTCAACATTAAACTATCTAATTAGTTTAATGGTCTTAGGATATCCAATATATTAGACAGTATGAACTTTAATGAATACCCTGCACGTGAGATATTTATACTGATAAAGTGAAAAGTACAGCCGTATTCAGTAATTCTGTGCAACATTTTACTACTCCACTAACTGGTAAAGTTTATAGCGAATTCTTTTACATTTAAGCCGTGTTTCCATATTTCTAACCGTTTTTTAAATATTCCGCCTCGAAATTGGAAATTGTCGTTTTTAAACTGTCAATATTTCAAAAATGGTTAGATTTAGGTATAGGACATTATTGCATTTAAAATAAAAATGTTGGTATTGGCTACTGTCACATATATTTTTTTTATTGCGAATTTTTAAGATATAAATCGACGTGTCCAAGCGTTTTTCCCAACACGCCCTTTCATAGCAATTTTGTATATTCACTGGATCACATTTATCCAATTGCAATTTTGTATAGTTAAGATTGTCCCCTTTGTTTTTATAGCAAAAAGTATTATTCAGAAAAACAAGTCTAATGCTTTAATTTTAGGTTAATAGATTTAGTTTCATCAAACGAGAGAAAATGTCAAACTAAAGCTTTTTATACTTCGTTCCTAAGGATACAAAGAATGCTACAAACTTAGAAGACAACCCTCGTATAAGGGATTTCGAGTTATTCAACTCCATACCGTTTGCGTATTTAATTACAAAATTTAAATCGTCTTAAAAATAATAATTTAAACAATGTTTAAGTGATCATCAGTTGAATAGGTAGGTCTGGTCAATACGATTAATGTTTCATCACTAAAATTTTTCAAACTTCGACTTTTTTAGGTACATCCTTTCTTCTTACTTCCTCTTAACTTATCCATGAGCATTTCATTTTAATTTTTTATTTATAGATAAATCGTTCCAATTTAAAACTGGTCAGGTACTTTAAGTACAATACTTGAAATTGTACTTCAAGTACTTACAAGTACTTCAAGTACTGTACTTTAAGTACATCTACAGTCGGTAATTGTACTTGTTACTTGAAGTACTTTTAATAATGTACTTGGAAATGTACTTGATTTTGTCAAGTAAAGTACTTCAAGTAAATTTAAAGTACTTCAAGTACATTTAAAGTACTGCAAGTAAATTAAAAGTACTTTAAGGACAATAAAGTATTTTTAAAGTAGTAGATATAGGTGAGATATAACTTTAATGCGCCGAAGAGAAGTGGTAATCTCAGGGTTGCCACCTGTCCGGTATTTTATTAAACTTGATAGGTACGTCTTAATAAATCGCCCAAAAAATCTTAATAGGTACAGACTTATCCAAAGAATATTAACCATAGGCTTTATTATTTGCATGCACCTTTATGATTTCACGGATCGTAAAAGTAAAATTTAGTGTAAGGAACCACTATAGAACAGTCATGCCATGTATTGAGGGGTGTGAGTAGTACGGTAGTGCAGATATATTGCACGGAGATTGCACTTGCAGCTCGATTTTTGGGGGATTCACCTACTCACCGAGCAGCAGACGTAATTTCTACGTTTGATGAAGGTTGGTCTAAAGAACCTGAAAATTTTGTTAGCCCTTGACTAGATACCTCTCAAAAAATTCTTTCGATATTTAGGTTTGTTATGCTTTTTTATTTGGTTTTAATTAAACAAGTTTTTAAGCACTTTTGTGGGCTATTTTAAAAATAATACTTTCTATGAGTGATTTAGAAATTATTGACGGTAAGAACAGTGCCCAAAATTTTACTTGTAAAAGTACTAAGTACTTTTATTGTACTTCAAGTTCTTCTATTGTACTTCAAGGAAAAGACTTGGAGAAAATCAAGTACTTTTATAATGTACTTGATTATTAAATACGTTTAAAAAGAAAATGTACTTAGTAATTCAAGTACTTGTACAAATCTTGGTACTTGGTACCTGTACTTAAAGTACTTTCATAATGTACTTGTGACAGCTCTGGGCACTACTAGTGCTACAAATTTCATTTCGTAGTAAATGTTGTTGTAATAGTTTGCTATTAAGCTGTAAATAGAGTGGTAAAGGTTCGATAGCTCTAATGAACTCAGTTATCAAGCCTCTTAGGCAAATTAATTTCATATCAACGATGGAGAGAGTGTACGCTCTGTTTTAGCTGTGAATCTATATGCTTAGTAGCTTTGTTTCGGCAAAAACAAACAGGATCGCTACTAAACAGGTATCGAAAGATTATTATTGGCTAAAATACAAAGTAACAAAAAATATTTAAAACAAAAGTTTTAGAATTCTCACAAACACGAAGTAAACGTGGACAGGACACAGCACTTATGTATTGGAAACTAATCCAGTGAGTTAGAACTAGACAATGGACAAACAATATCTACATGCAATGAGTATGTATACTTGGGTGTCACATTTGATAAAACAGGAACAGACTATAAAGAACTGGAAAAGAGAATAGTAAAAGCAAAAAAGTTATTGGATATCTTAACAGTATTTTATGGAGCAGAGAGATAAAAAAGAATGTAATATTTAACATATATGAAACAATGGTGAAAAGCACGCTGTTGGAATAGACTAACAATTAAAAATACAAAACAAAAATGGAAACTGTCGAAATAGATGCAATAAGAAGATCAATTAGAATATCTAAAACAGATCATATAAGAAATAAGATCATAAAAGAAAGAATAGGAATCGAGAGAAGCCTAACGGAAGACATCACTAAAAAACCATTGATATGGTATGGCCATGTATAACGGATGAACGACGAAAGATTACCAAAGCAGGTCCTAGAATGGCAATCAATAAGGCGCAGAAAAAAAGGGCGTCCTAAACTAGAATGGCAATACAAAGACCAATGAGTCAAAAAAACCTGACAGAAGAGGATTGTCAGGGTCGACTGAGGTGGAGAATAGGCGTCGGACAATGTAGAAAAATCTTCTAAGCCGACATAGTAGTAGTGATCATAAACATTATCAGCACAAATCATAAACATTATTGTATTTTGTCTCCATTACTTTTCAATATTTATGTTGAAAAAGTATTCCAGCTTGTACTGGAAAATTAAACAAAAGGAATTAAAGTCAATGGAAAACCCATAAATATTATTACGTATGCTAACGATACAGTGATTTTAGCGAATTATTTGGCCCAGTATAAATTAGATTGTAGGGGAAAGGGGGGCCAAAATTTTGTGACGGTAAATACATTTTTTACAGGCGTTGCCCGTAAAATTAGCCCTTTACTGCGTATGATTTTTGTTTGAATTTAAGTCGTGCGGTTTGGGGCAAAACGGGGTTTTTTCATAAGGGTAAAATGGGGTACCTTGTTATACCTAGTAACCTATACCCCATTTTTCTCCAATTTTTATTTCATTTTTTTGTTACCATCACTGAAAGTTGTATTTTATGTTGTCTTTGCAAAAAATGGACACAAATGTCGTGTAGTAGAGTCGACAGCGATGACAAGGTAGCTGTAATTCTTTATAAATTTTGTAAATACCAAATTTAATTATTAAAAATGTATTTTTTATAACAACTTTTTATTCTTTAAATAAGTATTTTAATCTTGGTTAGTATCTAAATAAATAAAACTTTTCTTACAAAAATATCGATTCTAAATTACACAACCGCCCCTCCCGTTTCGCCCATTTTACATCGTATGCGGGTCATAATAGAACAAAGTCAACTTTTTACAAAAATGAAAGGAGTTCTTAATTGCTTAAACTGAAAACTAAAACATAAAGATAACATATCTAGCCAACTTGAATTCAAATGACGAACGCAATGGTGATCATTTAATAGGAGAAATAAGCCTATAAAATTAAATATCCCAGTTTGGCCCCCCTTTCTCTTAATTATAGGTATGTTGTATAAATCGGACTTTGGTAATCTTACCCCATAAAATGTTGTTGCGAAGGCATGTTCATACTGGTAAAACCTGCTTTGAAACCTCATACAGAAACTAGAACTTACCTTATTCATATGCGTCATAAAATGAATTTAAAGCTTTTCGGTTTTTTTAAAATATTTTGAGGTTCTTTGTTGACAAGCATAATAGGGTATTTGACAAATTTTAGAAAAGTATTTAGAATGATACATAGGTCTCTAATTTGTTACGCAAAATTATTAAAATAGTATATTTTATCATGACTACATTTAAAATTAAGTTTTCTAATTTCCGATTTGAATTTGCGGCTAAAACGCTCATTTCTAGCATGGCGTTGCAATGTCGTCACAGCGCAGGAAACTCGCGGACAGAGACACGGCATTCAAGTGTTTATTTGTTTGTTGTTTGTGTTTTTACTGTTTTTTATGTAAAAAAATATCCTATAAGGGGTGTGTAGTGCCTCAGTATTCGAATACTAGCATAACAACCTGAAAAACTATTTATTTATGTGCCTACAGCAGTAAAAGAACGAAAAAAGTGGCTAGAACTTGCTCAAAGAGACCCAAGGGCTTTATCTAACGGTCTAGGACAACTGGGCGCCGCCAACTCGGCGCCGCCAACTGGGCGCCGCCAACTCGGCGCCGCCAACTGGGCGCCGGGCCAACTGTGCGCCGGGCCAACTCGGCGCCGCCAACTGGGCGCCGGCCAACTCGGCGCCGGACTAAAAATAAAATAATTTATTTATATAAAAACATCTTAAAATCCTTTACTAACTAACTAACTATCTATCAAATCTTGTGAAGCGTTTTTAACACACTTCCCAGTATCCGATTTGGATGAAATTTGGTACACACGTAGTGGTCCCATGACAATACAACATTAAGAAAAAAATATCCTACCACCCCTACCCCCACCCCTTCTATAGAAAAATGTGTTTTTGATACACTTCCCGTTATCTGATTTGGATAAAATTTGGTATACACATAGTGGTCCGATAATAATACAACAATAAGAAAAAAATATCCTCCCACCCCTACCCCCACCCCCTTCCATAGAAAAATTTGTTTTTGACACACATCCCGTTATCCGATTTGGATGAAATTTGGTATACATATAGTGATCCGATGACAATACAACATTAAGAAAAAAAAATATCTTCCCACCTCTACCCCCACCCTCTTTAATAGAAAAATGAGTTTTTGACACACTTCCCATTATCCGATTTAGATGAAATTTGGTATTCACATAGTGGTCCAATGACAATACAACATTAAAAAAAATATATCCTCCCACCCCTACCCCCACCCCCTTCCATAGAAAATGCGTTTTTGACACCCTTCCCATTATCCGATTTGGATGAAATTTGGTATACATATAGTGGTCCGATGACAATATAATATTGAAAAAAAAATCCTACCACTCCTACCCCCACCCTCATCTATAGAAAAATGCGTTTTTGACACACTTCCCATTATCCGATTTGGATGAAATTTGGTATACATATAGTGATCCGATGACAATACAATATTATGAAAAAAATATCCTCCCACCTCTACCCCCACCCCCTTCCATAGGAAATGCGTTTTTGACACCCTTCCCATTATCCGATTTGAATGAAATTTGGTATACATATAGTGGTCCGATGACAATATAATATTGAAAAAAAATCCTACCACTCCTACCCCCACCCTCATCTATAGAAAAATGCGTTTTTGACACACTTCCCATTATCCGATTTGGATGAAATTTGGTATACATATAGTGATCCGATGACAATACAATATTATGAAAAAAATATCCTCCCACCTCTACCCCCACCTCCTTTCTTGAAAACTGAGTTTTTAACACACTTCCCATTATCCGATTTGGATGAAATTTGGTATTCACATAGTGGTCCGATGATAATACAACAATAAAAAAAAATATCCTCCCACCCCTACCCCCACCCACTTCCATAGAAAATGCGTTTTTGACACCCTTCCCATTATCCGATTTGGATGAAATTTGGTATACATATAGTAATCCGATGACAATACAATATTAAGAAAAAAATATCCTCCCACCTCTACCCCCACCTCCTTTCATAGAAAAATGAGTTTTTGACACACTTCCCATTATCCGATTTGGATGAAATTTGGTATTCACATAGTGGTCCGATAATAATACAACATTAAAAAAAATATATCCTCCCACCCCTACCCCCACCCCCTTCCATAGAAAATGCGTTTTTGACACCCTTCCCATTATCCGATTTGGATGAAATTTGGTATACATATAGTAGTCCGATGACAATACAACATTGAAAAAAAATCCTACCACTCCTACCCCCACCCTCATCTATAGAAAAATGCGTTTTTGATATACTTCCCATTATCCGATTTGGATGAAGTTTGGTATACATATAGTGATCCGATGACAATACAATATTAAGAAAAAATATCCTCCCACCTCTACCCCCACCCCCTTTCATAGAAAAATGAGTTTTTGATACACTTCCCATTATCCGATTTAGATGATTTTTTTAAAAAGAGTAAAAAATCATGTTCTGCGACGTTAAACACCACAAAGTTCTAAATTTATTATAAATCGATCCCTAAGCACTGCAATCTTTCAAGTTTGAGACAAGTCGGTTAGTAAATAAAAAATCTGCCATTTTTGATCCGCCATTTTGATTTTTTTAAGTTTGAGTAAAAAATTTTGTTAAATGACTTCAAGCAATGTAATATTTCAAGTTTGAGACAAATCGGTTAGTAAATAAAAAATCTGCCATTTTGGATCAGCCATTTTGATTTTTTTAAGTTTGAGTAAAAAATTTTGTTAAATGACCTCAAGCAATGTAATATTTCAAGTTTGAGACAAATCGGTTAGTAAATAAGAAAATCCGCCATTTTGGATCCGCCATTTTGATTTTTTTTTAAATTTGAGTAAAAAATTTTGTTAAATGACCTCAAGCAATGTAATATTTCAAGTTTGGGACAAATCGGTTAGTAAATAAGAAAAACCGCCATTTTGATTTTTTTAAGTTTGAGTAAAAAATTTTCGTAAATGACCTGAAGCATTTTGATTTTTCGATCCGCCATTGTTGTAATAAAAAACGTAAATTGTAGTATTACCAGGTTACCAAACACTAGAACTGCCAAGATTCAACAGTCGACTTAATGGATTTAACTTTATTTAACAAAAACAGATTTCAAATAAGTTAGTAAAAAAATTTCTTTTAAGTCACAAGCTTTCATAAAATGCACTAAAAATTAAAAAATTATTTTCTAACATTCTAATATTATCATAATAATAAAAGCGATGGCCGACTGGTGGAAATTTTGAGGATGTTAACACGATAATATATCCGTACCAATTAAATATTACTATTTGCAAGAATCAATCTAGCAGAAAAATGCAGAGGTAAATAAATAAAGAAGAGTTTATTCTGGATTATAATGAAATCGCTGATCGTAAGTTGTTTGGAAACTCATTTTTCTATTGGGGGAAGGAGAGGGTGGTAGGATATTTTTTCTTATTGTTGTATTATCATCGGACCACTATGTGTATACCAAATTTTATCCAAATCGGATAACGGGAAGTGTGTCAAAAACACATTTTTCTATAGAAGGGGTGGGAGTAGGGGTGGGAGGATATTTTTTTCTTAATGTTGTATTGTCATCAGACCACTATGTGAATACCAAGTTTCATCCAAATCGGATAATGGGAAGTGTGTCAAAAACTCATTTTTCTATGAAAGGGGGTGGGGGTAGAGGTGGGAGGATATTTTTTTATTATATATGTATACCAAATTTCATCCAAATCGGATAACGGGATGTGTGTCAAAAACAAATTTTTCTATGGAAGGGGGTGGGGGTAGGGGTGGGAGGATATTTTTTTCTTATTGTTGTATTATTATCGGACCACTATGTGTATACCAAATTTTATCCAAATCGGATAACGGGAAGTGTGTCAAAAACACATTTTTCTATAGAAGGGGTGGGGGTAGGGGTGGGAGGATATTTTTTTCTTATTGTTGTATTATCATCGGACCACTATGTGTATACCAAATTTTATCCAAATCGGATAACGGGAATTGTGTCAAAAACACATTTTTCTATAGAAGGGGTGGGGGTTGAGGTTGTTTGGATATTTTTTGTTAATGTTGTATTGTCATGGGACCACTACGTGTGTACCAAATTTCATCCAAATCGGATAATGGGAAGTGTGTCAAAAACGCTTCACAAGATTTGATAGATAGTTAGTTAGACAGAACATCTGAAGCTAAATAAAAGCTTGTAAAAAATTGCGTAGGATTTTTTAAAGAAGTTTTTATATAAATAATATATTTTATTTTTCATCTACACATTTTGTCAAAAAAAATTTTTTTAGTCCGCGCCGAGTTGGCCGGCGCCCAGTTGGCCCGGCGCCCAGTTGGCGGCGCCGAGTTGGCGGCGCCCAGTTGGCGGCGCCCAGTTGTCCCATTCCGTTTATCTAATACATCTTCACTTTACATTTGTGAAGATCACTTTGATGTGAGTATAACTAAATTGTTTCTATAAACAACAAGTGAAATTAAAGAAAGAAAAATAAGAAAAAAGTTCCCGCTTCGGCCGGGGATCGAACCGAATGTTTGCCTAGATAGCAAGAGACCCGGGTTCAATCCCCGGCCGAAGCGGGAACTTTTTTCTTATTTTTCTTTCTTTAATTTCACTTGTTGTTTATAGTTTTAGGTCCTTGCATTATTTGCAATTTGGTATTTGATAAATTGTTCCTATTAATTTTTCTCACGTTGTCTATAATATGAATAACTATTTCGTAAATGTAGCTGAAATTTTTGAGGTTATGTTTATTACAAGGGGTGAACAACTATAATAGGCAGAAAGTTGTACCAATTTTTCGACGGTGCTAGGCAGTTATTAGGCAGGACTAGGGAGTACCTCTAAATGCAGGATTAGGCAGTGCACATGCAGGCTAAATATAGGACTGAGCAGTGCCTATGCAAGACTAGGCAGTGCATAGGCAGGACTAGGCAGTACCTACGCAGGACTATGCAGTGTAACCTATGCAGTACTTCAAGTATTCCTGGTCGTTGTGTACTTTTTGCCTCCCTGTCCTGCAATTTTTGATTGTTTCTTAATGCTTAAAATAATAATGATTGGGTTTTTAATTGAATGTATTGTAAGTGGCATATTAAACAAAAAGGCAAAACATATAACCTAACCTCAAAATCCAAATGAGTAAAAGTAAGCGAAGAATATCATAAAAGGACTTTCAGTTATATACAAAACAAATCGAATACTTACATCAACATTTTAACGTTTCTAAATTCCGCAGAACAAAAATCACTGTTGTTGGCAAAGAAGCCTGCCACCATAAAGGAATGCAGCATTGGCAAGTTTGGAGCTATCGGCTTTGGAGAATCCGTTTTCCATTGAAAATATTTTTATGAGCAAAACACAAAGTAAAATCTAATTTAGGACGATAATTCGCACTTTAAACCAAAGCAAACATTACCATCCATAAGAAAATAACGCGTTTACTGTTTTGTGACGTCACTCGCAGCTGATGGGTAGACCGCCTGTTTTGAATCACGTGGCTAATTGTTTTAATTCAATGAATTTATTTAATTAAAAGAACTATGAATTTGAGAAAAAATTAAACAAAAAAGTTTGTTTTTAGCATTATCAAGACCTAAAGAGATATCTAAAAATAAATATATATTTATTTTTTACTACTGTCAAAGACCCTATTCCTACTGAAATGAATTTTAGACACTCTAGGGACCTAGACTTAATTGTGAAGTTATTAAAATGGGCTAAAAATGTTTTATTTATCGCAGAGCTTTTACCACAAAATTTTATATTTTGTTTAAATTTTTTTCACAATGGCGGATCCGTTGCCAAAATTATTGCAAAAAAACTAATTGTCTAAACAAGATTTAACAGAATCTTTTTATCACACAGCATTTTATTCTACTGGATTTTGTAAAGGGCGACAAGTTGACAGTGTGCTTATATCAATATTTTAGCAGATTTTAGCAAATAATTCAATGTTCGCGTTTCCGTGGTTATCGTTATCACTCAGCACCAGAGATATGAGAGGGTGCCACAGTATGAGAGTGCTCAGGACTCACAACACACACAAAACCCAGTAACGGAACAGTAAAAATAAGCTTTTGGATGTTTTTGTCAAACGATTAGACAGAAACATTGAAACCACTGTATATTGGAAACTTACACACACGGTACAGTACCTAAATTTTAATTATTCCGCTGCTACAAAACAAAGGAGTTATAAGAAGTTTGGTTCATTCATATTTGTAGCAATAATAAAGAGTTAACCACATAAAATAACAACATTAAAAAGGACTTCAAGAAATTAAAAATTAATTAGAAATTAATGAACTCAACGATCTCTAAAATTAAAAACAAACCGAATGAAGCAAATCTTCAAAATAATTAGGTTGGGTGTTATTAACATTCCATACGTTCAAGGGATTTTAGAAAACATAAGACCAAGCCAAGCACTATAATTTAAAAATAAAAAGTTTTTTCATCGGTAAATGCGATAAGAAGTTTTGCAACTAAAACAAAACCAGAATTCCCTCAAATAATAAGAAATGTATTTACCAAATCCCGTGTGAGCACGGACATACCAAACATATGGAAACTACTCCTTAAGGAAAACAGGCGTCTTAGGATTAAAAAGGGGGCGGACCGGCACACCTGACTGCACACCAAGTAGTATAAGTAGTAGCCTATAGACTAGATTGTTTAGTTTACACTTCAAAACGGTTAAAGATGCTTACTAACCAAACCGTCGTGTTTAAAATAAATGAAGACAATGAAAGTCCAAAATTTTGTTTCTAGTAAAAATATACTTGTTACAAAACAGGCAAATTACAAATAAACAAAAAATAACAAAGTTGGTTTAGCAATTTACTTATTCCTTCATTTATTTTTTAGTCATTTTTTTTTAATTACACTTAATTCAACCATGCTAAAAGGGCAGCTACATTTTCAGCAATTAGATTATAGCTTTTAATTCTGCTGCAGTTTGCTAAAAGGGCAGTTATTTAACGGTAACCAAATTTTTACTTCTTTTATAAACACATTTTAAATGCATGTCTGTGTCAATAAGGGCTCTATAGCGCAGTGGCGGCTGGTGACGTTATTAATTTGGGTGGGGGGGGGGGGGTTTGCTAAATTTAAATTGCGTGAAAAATTAAATAAAAAATCTTGCCAAAACGATTTTATTTTAGTATTTTCCAAACAGGCAGCTACTTGGTGTAGTATTTAGTTTATTTGTTTATAGATAAAGTTTATTCGCCTTTCTTTTTTATGGCCCCGTATAGCAACCTCAAAAATCCCACAGAATTTTAAACAGTCTATTACCCTACCAAGTATATGTCTATTTTTTGTCACATTTTCATTATGTTCGGTAATGTTTTCCCAATAGGCACTATTCAATTGGCACCTAATATCAGTCTTGCCTAGCATAGAAAATTCCATGTGGTTATTTAAATGAGTAACACTTACTTTGTGTCTTTTTAACTTTTCACTTTTTAACTTTTCACTGAAGTGCTTGATATCACACATTCCCTTTGTCAGTCACTTCGTGGATTGTTCATAACAAGACAAATAAAGCAAAAAAAATCATTTCTTTTTTCACAACTGCACAACCAGTTTTCAGCATCGTATAATTTTTTATTCAATTTTCTATTATAAGTTTTTTTGGAACACCCCTCGGCATTAGTTGCACTAAAATTTTGGTTAATTTTTAGGTCCCGTCTATGTAGCCCTAAAGATTTTATTTATAATCGGAGTTCATATGTCAACGTATTTAAATTTGCACAGTTATTTATGTAATCGACGGTATTTATTTCCATTTTATAAACAAACGATAACAAGAACAAACAATGACACGCGATCAAAACAAACTCATACTTTGTCTTTACTAAGGATAAAAACGGCTTCGTAGCAAGGGCAACGGACGTTTTTGCACCACGATGATGATGGCCGACTTCAACTAAAACAAGCGTTCCTCCCGCCCCCGCTCGAGAACATCCACCCATCTCGCTCAAAAACGGGTGAAATTGAAACCATGCCCCGCGCAGCGCTGCCGGCTAGTAATTATTTACGCTAAAAAAGTTCAGTTAATCGCTTACTGTGAACCACATATAATAAAAAGAACTAGGCAATCATGTCGTAAGGGAAGATTTAACTTTTTTTAAATAAATGAATTAAAAATACTGTTTGTTGTCTAGTTTTGGGAGGGCACTGCCCCGTTGTCCTCCCTGTAGCAGCCGCCAATGCTATAGCGTCAAATTAAAATTTCTGCGCCATGTTGGAGGTCATCTTGAATATATTAGCCCTTGTCATCATATCAAGAATGGGTGACTGAGGGAACCGGGCTACTCGGATTTAGCGGTGTTAAACTAGGCGGAAGTGACCATTTGCTCAAAAGTAATATAAAATGCTTTTAAATTTTTAGGAAACTTTATATGCGAATTCTATTTTTCTTGTTACGCTAATTAAATACGAAGTCCGGTGACGTAGCTTTTAAAAAACTTTTTATTTGAAAAGACTACAAAAAATACTTATAACTAAAATGACCAATACAACTTGTAAAAGTATAATGATACCTAATTAGACCATTTGGGTGCATATATAAACTTCAATGTACGGCGTCAGCAATATATTTGTTATTACAAACAAGATGAGATGTTATTATTCCAGGGATATTACTCCTCCACCCTTAGTTTCGTCAACGTCCTCGTTGATGAGTTTTTGGAGAACCCTTAAGGGAATATTTTTTGTCTTTGAGGTTTTTTGTTTTCGCCAAAAATAGAAAATAAAAATAAATATCAAGATTACTGCCAAACATAAAGTTAAGATAATGTAATTTTGGCTTTCAAAATTAAGTTCCTGTAGGACTAAAGGATCCAAAAGGTCTTCCTGCATTTTTTGCGGGTTTTCTAAATGTCTTATCTGCAAATTGATAGACAAGTTTGTTTCAGGAAGCTTTATTATATCTGGCAATGAAACAGAAATGTTATTTATTGATAATGAATATTTATTTTGATTAATTATTATGTCACACTGGCTGTTAATAAGATAACAGTTTTGAAGTGTGGTTTTCTGAAACTGGAAGCAATTTTCGTAAATTGTTTCGGAGTTTTTTGTACAGAAAAGTAGACCACTTTTATAAGTTAAAGTGTGAATTTGAAAATTATTTTTTACTGTGGCGAAAGGGCAATTTTTTGGTAAAAGGCAACTATGTGCAATGGGGTTGAAACAAATCCAATTTGAGTTAATTTCAGAGCATTGCTGATACCATAAATTGTTACAATAGTATTTACTGGGGCTAATTAATATTTTTGATTCATTATTAGGTATTGGATAAACCATCTTAAGACTACAAGAATATTTTTCAAAGATTGGTATTTTCACTACAATGATTGACATATCTTTTAACAGAATAAGGCCAGTTTTACATATAAGAGTTAATTCTGACAGGTGTTTTAGTGGCCATAGAGAATTTTTTGGATAATGAGCTGTCAAATATTGCCAAATTTCCCTAATTTCATTGACATTCAAAATTTCTAAATCTAAAGTTTGCAGATGCGCAAAAGATATCATTCTCAGCATTTTTTCCAAAAATTTGTTTAGTTTTGAGATTTGTAAAATTTGGTTTTGCATACTGAGTAATAACGTGATTTCATTATTCAATTTTAAAATTTCGAAGCGAATGCATTTTGCGTTTTTATTTATAATGTTTACATTTTCCTGGAATTTGTTTATAATATTCCCGGCAAATGAACTAAGGTCATTTATCTTGTGCATCGTGTTAATTTGATTTTGTTTCAGTATTTGTAAGTTCTGCGTTATTGTGTCTAGGTCGGTATTATCTAGGTTTCCTGTGACAAATTTAATACCGCTTCCCAGTAGGTTGAATAAACCACGTTTCTTTCTAAGTTCATTGTTTTCTAAAGAATTTAGTTTTTCATAAGTATTGTACGTATCGTTTAAGCATGATTCAAGGAATTGAAATTGTATTTTTAATAAAGTATTATTAACTTGATTGACTAAAGGGGATAAAAATAGGGAATTAGTAGTAAAAAGTTGGCTTAGAGACGTTTTAATTTTTGTCATATTAAAAGGTATGTACATAGTATGATGATGGCTTACAACTAAAGAAGGAGAGATTTCTTCGGTGTAGAATCCATTATTGTCCAATCTATTGACCTGAAGGGCCTGGTTGAGGTTCGTCAATGTCAGGAGGGACAGGATCAGGAACCTGGAATGATTTAGGTTTTTTCCTGAGTCTTTTTATTTTTCTGACATGTGTGTTAATTGGTTTAGTTTTTGAGATACCAGTTATAACATTTTTATTGACGTTAGTTACTTTGGTAGGGATAAATTGGGGGTTCATTTTATTTCGAAGGGTGTTTTTCTATAGATAGTTTGATTTTCTTAAATTTGAAGGGGTTTATTTTATTTTAAAGGGTGTTTTTTCTATAGATAGTTTGATTTTCTTAAATTTGAGGGGGTTTATTTTATTTTAAAGGGTGTTTTTTCTATAGATAGTTCGATTTTCTTAAATTTGAAGGGGTTTATTTTATTTTAAAGGGTGTTTTTTCTATAGATAGTTTGATTTTCTTAAATTTGAGGAGTCTTCTCTATGTTTTTATTTTGTTTTTGTGTATTGTATACATGTGTCTGATATGTCTCTTTAAAAACTTGATCGTTAAAAGATATTAATTCTTTTTTTCGCTATTGCTTATATTACTCAAAAAGAGTGAGTTCGTTATTTATGATTGGTTCGTTGACATAAAGGCTGTATAAAATTGAAAATTAAAAATGATCGGTAATAGAGTGTACTCTCTGATTAAGTATATATTACTGACGTCATAATATTTTGAGAAGTTTCTTCAAGATGTTTTTATTTTTCTTAAATATTCAAAATGTGTAGTCTCGAGAAAGTTGTTCATTGCAGAATATTTGACATAAATATTTTAAAAGGTTGTTATCAATTTTGTTATCTTGTTTTTTTTTTTTGAATTTTATTTTATTGTTTATTTTATTATCTTTTGTTTATTTTTTTTGTGTTCTTATAAGAAAAGTGGTTTTCAAAAATCATTATAGAATTTTTTGTGTATTTTGAAACAAATCTATTTAAGTTCAAAATTGACAGTTTATAAATTGAAAGATGTCTAAATGATACAAATGTTTTAAATGGTTTTTCATCTAGAAGGGGTCCTTTATAAGCAATTTTATAAGAATGCTTTTTATATGAGTTTTGAAGACATATTTTAAAGTTGTTTATGAAGATGGTAATCGATTCTCTTAGTTTGGGCCAGTAATATTTTTGTTTTATTTCATTGAAGATCTCTGTTTTGTTTTTATGATTAGGTCCATAGTATTTTAATATTAATTCTTTTTGTTTTTCTGCGTTTATCACGTCAATTAGGTATTTAGTCGAAAATATGACTTTTGCACATGGGTTAAAAATAGAGTTAACTACTTTCTGAAATTCTAGTTTAAGTTCATTGTTTGGAATGTAAATAGTAAATAGAGAGTCAGGTTTCACTATCTCTTTTAGAATTTTAAGAATGTGCTCTTGTTGTTGTTTTTCATTTATTGTCACAAAATTATGATTTCTATTAAATGGTTTAGAGAAAAAATGTTTATATTGTTTTCCATAATTAATAACCAGTCGATTGGTTGTATAATTAAGGGGCAGTTCGGATGTAGATAAATGTTTTCTTTGTGTCTCATTATTTGAGTGAATAGTGACGTCAGAGGCGTTGTCTCGGGCGTCATTTTGGAGGGGCACAAAATACTCTAAATTCATTTTTGGCGGTTTTAATATTTCATTGAGTACGGTTACATTAGCTTGGGGTTCTTTGTATTGCTCGTTAATTACGTGTTCCGTGAGATTAAAATCGGTTAAGTTGGTAACAGAGTTACGCACGGTGGGTGCATTGGCTTTATTTATTTCATGTATGTTAAAATTTATCTTCAAGAGGGCGTTAGCAACGACATTTACATTTTCTTTTTTGTAATTTGTATCTTTTTGAGTTTCTGGAATTAAGTACCGTTGAATGCAGTCGATTTTTATTAAATTTGGTTTAGTACCTTCCGGTGTTATGATGTAGTCTGATTTTAATTGTGCTTCAGGGTGAAAATATTGAATAGGTTGTTTCTTAAATCTTTCTTGTGGGATTACTTTTATTTGTTGGTGAAAGTTAATGTTAACGTTTGGACATGGATAGGGGATTTTACAAAATTCTTTAACTGTTACTGGACAGTTAGGAATGTATTGCTCTTTGAAGCTAAAAGAGGGTGTGAGTTCAATGCCTTTTTGGTAGTTTACTTGATAATTTTGGATTGGCTGCTTAACAGGGTTATTATAAGCAATAGAAAGAGGAATTTTTACATTTTTATTTAAAGTTAATATACTATTTTTTAAATCGAGCATACCCTTTAACTTTTCAAGGTCTTTTAAGCCTATTAATGCGTCAAAGTCTTTATGCCAGTTTACAACACGCATTTTAATATTTTCGTTTATTCCTAGTTCTTGTAATAAATTTATTTTTAAATTATTATTTTCTTTATATATGTTTCTGCAGCTGGTTACTTCAAAGGGTTCAAAAAATAGATTATTGGGGTACATTTTGACTACTCTTGGGGATATTATGGAGTCTGGGGATCCTGAATCAATAAGAATTGTTAATTGTTTTTGTGGTAAATAAAAATATATTAGTTCGTTTTGTCGGGCAACGTTATTTAAGTCGACGGGGGATCCAAGGCTGTTTCCTGAAAATTTTCGCTTGCGGCGTTTGTTTGTAAATTATGTTCGTAAGAGCAGTTTTCTTGTTGGCTAGTGGGTTCTTCGTTATAAAAATGAGGATCGTAAAAATAGTCAGGGTTTTCTTCACTATAATTATTGTAAGTTTGATTTTCACAGGTTTGTTCGTAGGTTTGTTCGTAGTTTTGTTCGTAAGTTTGTTCTGGGTATGTTTCTACATTTGTCAAAAATCCTGAGGGTTTAAAAATTCCTGAAGGTCGATTGTATGGGGGTCTTTGATAGTGTTGCCTTGACGGACCAATTGTTGATGTCGACATAGGGGTTGGCTTGTCTAAAATGGGTTTATTTTGTGGGGCGAAGGCGTTAGTTGGTCTTCCAAAATTTTGAAAATTTTGAGGTTGATTTTGAAAAGGTCTAGGTTGATTAAAATTAAAGTTAGGTTGTCTAAATTGAGAGTTAAAAGGTGGATTAAAATTAAATTGTCTGGTAAACTGAGGATTCGAAAAAGGTTGCATAAACGGGTTAAAACGTTGTTGGGGTGGTTTTGGTCTTATTTGATTAGTTTGGGGGTTGCGATTAAAATTTTGGTTTTGTCTAAAGTTATTGTTGGGTTTTAAAAATGAATTATTTCCTTTGTGCAAGTTCGAGTTATTACTTGTAAAATTGACTTGCGCTTCTACTATGTTATTACTCATGACGTCCTTGTAGGCTTCGTCTAAAGTTGCAGGAGTTTTAAGCATAAGAAGCGTTTTTAAAGAGTCTGGGGAGTTTGCGGTCAAAATTAAAACAGATACTTTTTCTACTTGAGATATAAGCAGTAACTTTTGTGCGTTATCTGCTACTTCACATTGAATTTTTCCAAAAATTCTTTGGCAAAAGGCCTTAAGTCTATCGATAAACTGCAAAATGTCTTCGTTTGCGTCAATTTTAATGTACTGAAGTTCTTGCATCAAAATTTCGTGATTAATTGGATCACCAAATTTTTGTCTTAAAGCTAACTTAATTTTTTCAAAAGTATTTAAATCTGGCCTTTCTAATAGAAAATTTTGAGCTTTGCCTACCAGTTTCGATTTTATGGCAGACAGGACCAATTTTTGTTGCTCAATAGAATTACCAAAATAAAGTTCATAAAATTCTTGTACAGAAATCAAAAAACTTTCTAAATGGGATTGACTGCCATCAAATGTGGGCAACAATGACGTGTAAAATTTAAGATTTTCCATTGTGTTAGAAAGTTCTTCGTTTTGTAAAGTGTTATCTAATTGGTTACTACTAACGCTACTTAAACTACTGTTAAAACTAGTGTTTAAATTTGCAAAATTTAAAGAATCAAAATTTTCTAAAAATCTATTTTCTAAATTATTTTCAGTATTTTCTTCTAAACTTTCTTCTATACTTTCTAATTGCTGTTGAGTGTCTAGTCTCGATGTCGACTGACCACTTAAATTTCTTAAACTACTTTGCAAACTACTTATTTGCTCAAAATTTAAATTTAAAGACGGTTTCTTCAAACTTGCTAGATAGTTTTCAATTTCAGTTTTAACGTTTTCTTTCTTATTTTCTGCTCCTAATCCTAGTTTTGTTTTGTTCTTTTCTAAAATATTCTTTAATCGCCTAGGCATCAAGAAAGTCAAAAAAACTTACATAACAATCGAGGATAAATCCATAAGGCTTGTTCTGTAGAGGTTACGCCACCAAAAGGAATCCTATAAATGGGGGTTGACTTTAGCTTTTCTGCCTATGACACCGGGCTCAGTAGGGATGTGTCGTTGGTTAGGCTTTTGGCTTCGGCGGGACTCATACAACACGGTAGACGTCACTAGCTTCAACTCCAGGCTTTATTCCACAACACTTCTTTACGTTCGACGTCGTAAAAGGTATTTTCTTTTAAGAAAAAGTTCACAATTCGTACGGGACGTAAAGTTCGGTTTGAATAGCGCACTAAGACTTAAAAGTCACTTTCGTACAACGGAAAACCGATAAAGGACGAAATCGCACTATCCTGTTCGCAGCGCCAATTAAATACGAAGTCCGGTGACGTAGCTTTTAAAAAACTTTTTATTTGAAAAGACTACAAAAAATACTTATAACTAAAATGACCAATACAACTTGTAAAAGTATAATGATACCTAATTAGACCATTTGGGTGCATATATAAACTTCAATGTACGGCGTCAGCAATATATTTGTTATTACAAACAAGATGAGATGTTATTATTCCAGGGATATTACTCGCTTTACCGGTATTCTCTTCTTAGAAGCACTCAAAAGTTAAACCTATTGTGCGTCGCCCATTTGCAGACTAATTCCTCTCGAAAGCATGTCCTACTCAATTTTAATCGAATTCAAGTTTGAGAATTTACCTGGCCTTTACAATTAATCCCTGGGCATATTAGGAGAAAAATTTAATAAAATAAAAGGGATATTGCAAGGAAATAGTAAAAAGATTTATTGAAAACAATATTGTGGGCAGTTACTTAAAAGGGTCGCTTCTAGACACCAGGGTTTCGTAATTATTTGAATAAATAAGTTCGAGCGTAACCATATGGGATGGAGATAAAATTAATTGTGATATATGAAAAGTCTGAAAAAGAGTCATGTAATCCGGGACAACTATTAAAGAAAGACAATCGCCCACTATGTTTAACTATGATTTGACGTGACTACAATGACCGATACAATCAGTCTTAGTAAATATTCTAGCCCAGAGTTACACAATAAAATATTCAAGAGACTTAATGAAAAGAAGTTGGTCAGTTCTGGTCTTTACAATTTATCCCTCGGCATTGTCATCGAAGAAATAACTGTTTTCTTCGATGGCATTGTATTAAAAGGAAAATTTAATGAAATGAAAATATTGCAAGGAAATGGTAAAAAGATTAAATAAAAACAAGTTTGTGGGCAGTTTCTTAAAAGGGTCGCTTGTAGACAGCAGTGTTTCGTGTGTATTTGGATACATAAGTTCGAGAATAACCACGGGATGGTGATTAAATTTATTGTGATATCTGAAAAATCTGAAAACGAGTCATGAAATCCGGATAATTATTAAAGAAAGACAATCGCCCACTAAGTGTAAACATTATTTGACGTCACTACAATGGCCGATACAATCAGTCTCAGTAAATACCCTATCCCAGTGTTATACAGTAAAAGGTAAGGAATATCGCAAGGAAATAGTCAAAAGACTTAATGAAAACAAGTTGGTGGGCAGTTTCTTAAAATGGAGGTTGGAATAGCTTGTAGAGACCGGTGCTTCGTAATTATTTGATTACATAAATTCGAGCATAACCAATTGGGGTGGAATGATATGAACGTGGGATGGAGATGAAATTAATTGTGATATCTGAAAAATCTGAAAAGGAGTCATGAAATCCGGATAATTATTAAAGAAAGACAATCGCCCACTAAGTGCAAACATGATTTTACATCACTACAATGGTAAAAGGTAAGGGATATCGCAAGGAAATAGTCAAAAGACTTCATGAAAACAAGTTGGTGGGCAGTTCCTTAAAATGGGGGCCAGAGTAGCTCGTAGCCACTGGTGTTTCGTAATTATTCGATTACATCAGTTCGAGCTTAACCATTTGGGATTGAAATTATATAAATAATGATATCTTAAAAGGAGTCATAAAATGCGAACATTTACTAAGGAAAAAACAACTGTTAAGTTGAAGCATCAGTCACAATTGCCCACAATTCGTAGGCATGATTTCACGTCACTATAGAGACAGAATAATCAGTCTCATTAAATACCCTAGCCCAGAGTAATGCAATAAAATAGTCAAAAGACCTAATAAACATAAGTTGGTGGCCAGTTCCTTAAAATGGGGGTCAGGGTAGCTCGTAGACACCGCTATTTCGTAACTATTCGATTACATCAGTTCGAGCATACCCATTTGGGATGGAGATGAAATGAATTTTATGAAATACGAACATTAACTAAGGAAAGAGCACCTGTCAAATTAAACTACATTACTACAGAGGCAGATATAATTAGTCTCAGTGAATATCCTAGCCCAGAGTTATACAATAAAATAGCCAAAAGACTTAATGAAAAGAAGTTAGTGGGTATTTTCTTAAAATGGGGGTCAGGGTAGCTCGTAGACACTGGTATTTCGTAATTATTCGATTACATAAGTTCGATCGTAACCATTTGGGATGCAGATAAAATAAATTGTTATGTTATGAAAGGTTTTCGTTCCGCTTTATTTATGTTTTTTTTTTGCTATTTGCTCAAAATTAATTATTTTTCTAATATTTGAACCTCTTTTAGGTGAAAAATATAATATAATGTTCGAATGTTATAAGATATTAATTGTAGAAGATTTTCTCCTCTTTATTTTACTATAAAAGGAAATTTTGTTGAAAAACTTTGGACTTATATTCAGCACCCCAAAAAATATAAAATAAGCCACTAAAAATAATTAATTACACCAGTACTTTCCAGTTTGGCCCTTTTTTGGTTTTTAGGTTATAGTACAGCTGATAATTAAAATAAAACCGTTTTTTACCTTCCTAGCCCGCGCAGCAATGGCTAGAGTAGGTACTATTTTCGGCGAAAAAAATGTTTTTTTCAGATAATGCCGAAAATGTGTTGTTTGGGTGTTTTTTGACATATCTTAGCAATGTCGCCGTGTTGATGTAACACGATAGCTCCTAAACCGCTGAACCGACTTTCATAAAATTTTCGGGTAAAATGATTTCGACACTCTAACACTGATGACAGTTTTTTGACAATAAAATTTTTAAAAACGGAGCATCACATGAATATGCGGTTTTCGAAATATAGTAGACTAAATTTTGCTCAATAATTTGAATTATTTGTGATATAACGAAAAACTTTATAGGAGCTTTAGTTTCTGAGATATTTCCAAAAAACTGTTTTTAAGGCTGATATATCATAGCTTAACTTAAAGTGCTAATAGGCTAGCTAGGAAGGTATATCACATCCGTCATTGATCCATTTATTTTTACCTATTTTTATTTTCATTAAACCAGGTTTTAAACCAACACAAATTAATTTATTTTGGAATGGGCATAAAAGAAAAATTTCGGTATCAGCAGGCTGCGAAATTTCCAGACAAAATAATTTTAAATTTTGCGTTGAAAATATGTTTAAATGATTATTTTGGGCCAATTTGAAACAATATTATTGATTCGAAATAAAGTGAGGCAAAAATTTTATACTCGTGAATGAAAGGTTTGTGTTGTTTATATATTATACAAATTTCCACACTTTGAAAGTTTTTTTAAAAGTTAACAACATTTATTAAGTCGAGTGTTGAAATTTGGTAGGTGTAGTGTTCTGGTAACCTGGTAAAAATACCATTTACGTTTTTTATTTCAAGAATGGCGGATCCAAAATGGTGGATTTCTTTATTTTTAAACCGATTTGTCTCAAACTTGAAAGTTTGCAGTGCTTGAGATCACTTAATACAGTTTTATACTCAAACTTAAAAAAATTAAAATGTTGGATCCAAAATGGTGGGTTTCTTTATTTTTCAACGGATTTGTCTCAAGTGTCTCAAATTTGAAAGTTTGCAGTGCTTAAGGTCACTTAATACAATTTGTGACTCACACTTGCAAATGGCAGACTTTTATAGCTTAATACAAAATATGACTCAAGTTTAAAGAAAGAAATGTAATATTTTAAGCTTAAGACAAATCGGTTAGTAAATAAAAAAATCTGTCATGTTGGATTCGCCATTGTAATTTTTTTATGAGTTTAAGTCAAAAATAATAATCAGCAAAGTCCACCATTTTGGATCCGCCATTTTAAATTATTTATGAGTTTGATATTTGATAGATATCGGTGCATAAATAAAAAAATCCGCCATTTTCCATCCGTCATTTGAAATTAAGTGCTTTCAAGCACTGCAAACTTTCACGTTTGAGACAATCGGTTTCAAAATAAAGAAATCCGCCATTTTGAGTTTGAGTCAAAAATCATATTCAGCGAGTTGTAACACTGCCAAGTTCTATATTTGATGAATATTGGTGCATAAATAGGAAAATCCGCCATTTTGGATCCGCCATAATAATACAACTTAATGGAAAGACAGAAGGTGAGATGGGTGAGAGCAGGGAGGACTACAAAGCAACTATAGCAAATTAGAGGACATTTGCAATGGGTGGTCAAAGGAATTTGTATGCCTTAAAGCCTACATCATGTGACAAAATGGCGTCTGGTGACTGCCATGTTCAGTATCAGTAGAAATTCAAGGACGCCTTTTTGTCAAAATCGGTTCAGCCGTTTAGTCTCTAGCGCGACACAAACACATAAATATTTACATACATACATATTTATTTATATTTTATGATATAAAATATATGTTTCACATACATTTTTTTTTTCAATTAGAGAAAGACGAGTAAACTTATAATGTTTTGTAGGAGGTTCAATAATAATCGTAAAAATTTAACAAGAGATTAATGTATGTAATTTTTGGCATCAGCCTCATTCTGACTATCCAGAAAAAATTCTGCAATTTTGACCATATAAACTATACAGGCTGATCAAAGTTAACGAAGATAGCTATTGAGTAAGGTATAACTAATTACATAGACGTATAGTCTTTGCAAAGTCAATTGAAATAGTGTAAAAAGTAACCGTCGACATATCCTTTCTAAATAGGGACATGAGCGGCGGTAGATATACTCATGAAAATTATTTCATTTATGTATGGCGTAAATTAAAGAAATAAAAATAGATAATAAAACTTTCTATTCCTACACCTACAGGAACGGCACTGATTTATTTTCTAACTCTGCATACTGCTGACTAAAGAGGTCCCGAAAGGCACACCCGAAAGCAATTGAAAGCGCATCTCAAAAAAATCTGCGAATCAGGTGCCGTCCATTCACCTGGGCTCGGTCAGTCGGAAAACAAATACTTTGTGATCGGACCGAGAAGAGCCGCGGCTGTTCGGTAGGGTTAAAATTATACCAGGAATATTTTATATGAATTTTGATAACTTTTGAAGGGCAGAATCATGAAAAATTCCATGAAATCGATAGAACCCAATTGACTTTGCAAAGACTATACACACGGGGGCGGCCGGCGGGTCACGCCATCCTAATATATCGGGTGGACCAAAAAACGGAAATGTTTTAGGTATGTTATAACTTTTGAAATATAACATCGATTTTGTTAGAGCAAGCTAGACTATGCAGAAAATAGATCAGGCTTTTAGGCAAATATATTTCTTTGTCCGCCTCTTAAAATCCAAAACGGCAGAAAGAATCGAACTTAATTCTTCAAAGAGGCTCCTTTATTTACATGTTCAAATACTTTCAAGATTTTTTTAAAATTTTTTGGAAAGCTTTGTTTCCGCCACGTATATTACATTGAGCTGTATACAGGGTATCCCAGATAAAAGTAACTACATGGTACAAAGTTGGGCTATTCCAAGCCCAATGCGATCGAGCAAAAGCTAAGTTGTGTACTTTGAAAAATTTAATATCTCCGCCGTCTTGTAATCAAATTTTATAAAATTTGGTAGTTTTGTTATTTTTTTTGGCCGCCATATTTGGTTTATTTATGCGTCATTAAATAGCAGAATAAAATGTTTTCAACCGTGTATGACAAGACTATCTTCGGGTGATGGAATGTGTGAATTTATAAAAAAAATGGTTTTTCACTTAGTTGGCTGTGAAACAAAGGTCGTATTTGTGTTTGTTACGTTCTACTATAACATATCATAGCATTCTTTTATACTTTTGAAATACCACGACTCTAAAAAGCAAAAGAAAGATCTTATGTTAGTAAAAATTTGCAAAAATAGTCAACTTTCAGTGGCATCATATTGTCGCATTCTTAATAGTTTGGACAAAATAAAATACTATTTTCTTCGTTAAACATTTATATATTTAACAAAAAATCCCGCAAAAAGTTACGGACAAATTTAGGGGTGCATCTAGAGGATGGATTAGAAGGGGCTTAGCTTTCCTCAAGCTTAAAAAATCTCCCCAAACGAAATGAGCATAATTCATGAGGCAAAAGTCCGTTAAAACTACCGCCTGTGTCGCTTATACTTTTAAAATTGATCAAAACTTTTTTTTTGGCCTGCGGCTTCTCTCTCTTCTATTATTTTTTTTTAATTCTCTTGTACATTTTTTTTGTTTTCAGCAAAAATTACCTTTTTTGGTGCCGTTTTGGCCAGGAAGTCCTTACTTTTCCAACAATTTTTCCTGCCGAGCAAGCCTTTTCGTTAAGTCTAAAGCATAATTTTGGGGCGCAATTTTTTTAGAATATACATAATTTTTCTTAAACTTTTGCTAGCCGCAATGCTTTTTAATTTTCCAGTACGTCTTTTTAATTTAGAAAAATTTTCTTTACGGTGCCTTTTTATTCGAATTTTCAATTTTTCAGTAGTTTTTTCAATTGCAATTATTTGTCTTCATCTTGAGGTGCAGTGGCCGCGGCCCGGGCCCCCCCCCAAAGCTAAGATTTTTTTAGATATTTTCCACATATGTCATGAGTACAAACATAAATTAGCATAAAATACGGCCTTATGAGGTCTCGGCTCCCCCCCCCCGAAACTGTCTTGGGCCCCTCCCCCCCCCCCCGAAACTTTTTTCTATATACTCCACTGTTAAGGTGTATTATAATCCTTCTCACACCTCGTTCTTTATAGGGTTGGTCAAATGCGATGTTTTTTGGGGGTTTTAGGTATTTTTAGCCGAGATAGATAAAAACAGTGGAGATCTACTGGGCTTGATTTTCGAGATGTCTTTAAATAAAAAAACCACTTCTTCAAAGTTATAAAGATGGCCTTATAACTACTACTTTTATTTATGAACAATTTACTTTGGTTGCTTTTTACCCTCCTCCGAAAATGCAGACTTTTCAAAATACCCTCGTAGCTGAAAAACGATGAATTTAACGTTCTAGAGGATCGAGTAATATTAATAAAAATATGCTTTTAGAGCATTTTATTATGCATTTAGAGCAATTGCACGCCAAGTCATCCAATTTACAAAAAAGTGATGCCCTGACATTTATTTTGTTTCTTTAATCATGCTTACTAAATGAAACAGCTTATGCTTAACCATTTTTGCACAATTTTAGATTTCTAAGTCTTAAAACGGGCAAAATGGGACTTTAAAGAAAAAAATTATGCTCATAGTAAACAGCACCTAAAAAAAATCAACCTATAATTTTGCAAACATGCATAAAAGTAGTTTTCAAAAAAATGTGACGTTTAGCAAAATCTTTTACACTGGCTTGATTAGAGCAATTTAGAGAATATCCAAAAAACGCAGAAATTCCCGAAGTTTTCATATTTTTTGGGGTATAAATGTAATGTTTTCTTAAATTTTTGATACAGTGTTGGAAAGCTATACTCTTCCTTGTCTAAAACATATTTACAAAGTAGACGTTACCTTGGAGTTCCACGAAGAAGTTAAAAATGTCTGGGAAATCCCTCAACTTCAGCATCAGAAATGAATGTCTATCGGGGTGCTGGTGATAATCAAGTATACTAAATCTTTCACGGTATCATATACTTTTAAAACAATAGTAAAAAGTCTGGGTCTGTGTTCCTTAAGGTCATTACCCATTTTTTTAATATGTTATTTTTAGTGATCTTAAATTGCATCACAAATTACATGCGCGGATCCACGGGAGGGGAAAAAGGGGAAATCCCCCCCCCCCCAATCTGAAACTTTACTTAGTTTTGACACACAGAATACCTCCTGGTCACTACACAAAATAGTTTTGTGAAATATTTATTATAATATTTCCCTCCCCAAATAAGTTTCTAGATCCGCCCCTGCAAATTAAGGTTTATCAGAAGGTAAAGTTCATTTATGTTCACTAAATAATGATCTATACCAGAAATGTCTAAACTCTCTTCATAAGGTCACTACACAAATTTTTAAGGGCACTATACAAAGTTTATTTGCTTTTTTAGTAGTTACCTACTGTCATATTTAAAAAATCGGAAAAGAAATTGAGCTCTATAATTTCAGAAACCAAACAATTTTTTTTTCAGACCTTGATGTAAATTTAGCATCTATAGTTAAATCATCCATAGTAGTGAAAGAATGGTGTCCAGTTGTTGTTCGTTTGAGATTTTAATGTAAAACAAATCGTTTTACAGTCCTTCCAACCGCATCACATAGACTTTTACCATGCGTTAGTTTAGTACTTAGTTTTTTTAATGCCCAGTGGCGTATGCAGAAATTTTCCAAGGGGGTTGGGAGAGGAGGCTTAAGTAAAGGCAAAGTCCTGGAAAACCATTTATTTCTTCTTTCAGGAAAATTCAATCTTTAGGAGAAGTTATTTAATGGCTTTGGAAAGATTAGGCCCCCAACCCACCTCCCTCCTGCGTATGCAACTGTTAATCCTGAACCATTTCATTTACCTAAGAAACAAACTAATTAATATCCGTGTCCCACCAAAAATTTATTCTCAAAACTAAAAAAAACATTTCCGACAGTGTACGAAGATGAAACTTCGACACGCAAAACAGTATGTGGCTATAAATAAGATCCCATGACGATGATTTTTATGTATAATTTTTTTCTTTTTGCGATTGAATAAAAAAATGTGATTTTTTACATGCTTTAACCAAATAGCTTAAAAGTTTATGTTAAAATGACAGACCCAGATTTTTTATTTTACTTTTATTTAGACGATATATTGTCAAGTAAAACAAGGTACAAGCGAAGGTTCAATAGACAGATAGACATGCCAATTTTTTTAGTCAAAAGTTGTGAATTCTGAAGTTTTTGCGGTTTTTCCAATTTTTAAAAATTTAGTTTGCTGAAACCAATAGACCTAGAAATTTTTCTTTTGCCTTGTATGATAGTCAAGCCACTGAGCTCTAATGTGCGTATAGACTTTTTTTTGATTGACCATATTCCGCACCGGTGTAAATAATTAAAAATCGAGAAAATCATAAAATTTACTATTTTTTTAAAACTATTTTTACTACGTCAGAAAAGTGAGGTTAATTTTTTTTCTGTATAGGATTATCCAACCAATATTAAAGATTTCTTCCGTCAAATATGTTTTTACATTAAATTTAATACAATAGAAATAAAAAAAATTAAAGCCACAACTGATTTTCTTCTTGTTATTACTTTTCAAGTGGCCTGTAAAATACGGGAGGCGACATAAAAAATTAAAATTCATTAATTTGGTATTCCTAAGGACACTAATACATGTTATCAAAATTTAGATTTTTTTCGTGACACAGCAGCTCCCCTCGTTGGATGATTGGGCGTGGAATTACTCTTTAGTAAAGCAGAGCTGTCTTGCATTCTGAGAGTACTTAGCGGGAGTTAAAGTAACATTAATTAAACAACTAATTAGTTTAATAATGAAGTAAGCTCTAGGACAGCAGGAATTGACAAGCTTTCTCCAAACATTTGTTAATCAAAAAACTACAATCTTGCCAACAGCCTTAATTAATTTTAATTATAGTTTTTTTATAGAGAAATAAGTTTAACATACTTTTTTGTTTTGTAAATTTAAAATATTTACAGAAGGGACTTGTATGATATGGTAGGTCGCCTTGTCTAGAGACCCTGCATTTATGACACATTTTAAAGAAAAAATGGAGACGTGACAAACTCTTCAAAATCAAATTTATCAAATCAAAGGATGAAAATATCGGTCATCCATACCTTACTCTCGTTGTCCTTGTTAGTTCATAAACGTCGGAAAATTAAAATAAACGATTTTTAACAAAACCTATACAGGGAGTGCGGACAAACGTGTTTGTTTATATGTTGCATGATGATTGGTGTCACACACCGCTAACAATTATTTTTGTGACACGCCATTGAACTTGGCAAGAAAATAACATAACCAAAAAATGTTAATTTCAGTAACTTTGATGGGCTTGTCCGGTCTTTCTTTTATAAGAATAGAGACCCTGTATGTATGACATGTTTTAAGAAATACCAAACTTATCAAAGTTCTCGCGCTCAACGCGGCAGAGACCATGGCTTCTCTCGTAAGGTAGAGCATAGTGGGGGTGAATGTAAGCCCAATGTGAGAAATTTCGTTCGCGCCATTTAGCCTTGAAATAAACAGTCTGTTGGATTACGTACTTACGCGTTTCACAGTGATGTGCCTGCAAGAAGCTTCAGTTTCGGTAAAGGATATTGCAACTACAAATAGTTGATGAGCACGAAGTTAGCGAAGCACCCATCGCAAATCGAATCGCGACTAGGTAAATAATTTGCCGTTAATTAGTCGTGAATAAGTTGTGGAAAAATTAATTTTGTCGCTCTTATTTTTGATCGTTTTTTTGGGTGCTTCGCTAACATCATATGAAGTTAGCGAAGCACCCTTGTCAAAAATGGCTTTAGACATGACCTATCGAAACTGAATATGGTGAATAATTTACCGCTAATTAGTCGTGAATTAGTTGTGGAAAAATTAATTTTGTCGCTCTTATTTTTGACCGGTTTTTTGGGTGCTTCGCTAACTTCAGATGTTGGCACCCATCGCAAATCGAATCGCGACTAGGTGGATAATTTGCCGTTAATTAGTCGTGAATTAGTTGTGGAAAATTAATTTTGTCGCTCTTTTTTTTGACCGTTTTTTAGGGTGCTTCGCTAACTTCATATGAAGTTAGCGAATCACCCTCGTAAAAATGGCTTAAGATATGACGTATCGAAATCGAATATGGTGGATAATTTGCCGCTAATTAGTCGTTAATTACTTGTGGAAAAATTAATTTTGTCGCTCTTATTTTTTACCGTTTTTTGGATGCTTCGCTAAATTCATATGAAGTTAGAGAGGCACCCTCGTCAAAAATGACTTTAGACATGACGTATCGAAATCGAATATGGTGGATAATTTGCCGCAAATTAGTCATTAATTAGTTGTGGAAAAATTAATTTTGTCGCTCTTATTTTTGACCGTTTTTTGAGAGCTTCGCTTAATTCATATAAAGTTAGAGAGGCATCCAAAAACACTTAAAACTAAACGCGACAAAATTAATTTTTCCACAATTAATTAACGACTAATTAGCCGCAAATCATCCACCATATTCGATTTCGATACGTCATGTCTAAAGCCATTTTTACGAGGGTGCTTCGCTAACTTCATATGAAGATAGCCAAGCACCCAAAAAAACGGTCAAAAATAAGAGCGACAAAATTAATTTTTCCACAACTAATTCACGACTAATTAGCGGCAAATTATCCATCATATTTGATTTCGAAACGTCATGTCTAAAGCCATTTTTACGAGGGTAATTCGCTAACTTCATATGAAGTTAGCGAAGCACCCAAAAAAAAGGTCAAAAATAAGAGCGACAAAATTAATTTCTCCACAACTAATTCACGACTAATTAACGGCAAATTATCCACCTAGTAGTGATTCGATTTGCGATGGGTGCCAAAATATGAAGTTAGCGAAGCATCCAAAAAAACGGTCATAAATAAGAGCGACAAAATTAATTTTTCCACAAGTTATTCACAACTAATTAGCGGCAAATTATCCACCATATTCGGCTTCGATAGGTCATGTCTAAAGCCATTTTTGTCAAGGGTGCTTCGCTAACTTCATATGAAGTTAGCGAAGCACCCAAAAAACGGGCAAAAATAAGAGCGACAAAATTAATTTTTCCACAACTAATTCACGACTAATTAACGGCAATTTATCCACCTAGTCACGATTCGATCTGCGATGGGTGCTTCGCTAACTTCATGCTCATAAATAGTTGTGTGATTGTATAGTGTGTTTTTTGATTAACAAAAAGTCTTCTTCCCAAAGTCTTAATGAAAATATAAATAGTATGATACCTATTTAGCAAGCAATAAATTAAATTTTACCGAAAACTAAAAAGGTAGAAAAATACAAATAAGCAACTCTAAAAAAATTTTATTCCCTTGCCTTAAATTTCACCGCACACCCCTGCTAAAATTGAGTTTCAAAACCAATTTTCTGCATACATACACGTTTTAAACCGAGCTAAACTAGTATTACTATCTATTTCCCTCTCCTGAGTCACTTGTTATTTCCGACAGGTATATTCAAATCACAATTAAGCTTAAGTGAAATCCGGCTACAGCTAAAAGTCAGTGGTGGCTCCTTTATATACATAAAAAGTAGGGAAATTATTTTGCGATTAATCTCATGCGGACAACGCGTTAAAAACCGTCGTTTATTATAATATGTTTTCCTTCCATAACCCCATTTAAAATCGTAAATCCTGTATATACATGGATTGAGTGGAGGTATAATATGAATGATAAAAAAGATTTATATTCTGATTTTCGTGGAATCGCTCCTGCTTGGTCTCAAACTAAGATGTTAAGAAAATTAGCTATTTGATGATGTAAGGTATAAATGACCAAAAATGTTCGATTTAGATTCTATTTAACGACATCGGAAAGTGTTGTTAAGAAGAGTTGTTTAGATCCACTAGCGTAGCGCCAGCGGTCCAATGTGGGGGGAGTTTAAATGTATGAATGCATGTATGTATCAAAAACTTTATACAAGGATTTTTGAACAAGTTTATTATAATCTTATAATATAATAATCCTTGTTAAAATATGTCATGTATTAAAAAACGAAAATTTAACTCAATGGGCAACTCAAATATTTTTAGTCTTTCTTTTTGATACAAAGTTTTCTGCAATTATTTCCGTTGGTGGTATGACTTTAGGGTAAATATTTAAAAGGGCCAACCCATTAATTCTCTCTTGGCCACAGCCAGACCGCTCATAGCTTTTGAGTCTAGTTAAAGTGGAAAAAGATCTCTTGCCCTCGCAAGTTGTTACAGGCAATGTGCAAATAATTTTTAGAATCGAATACACTTGGAGAAAAAATGTGTTATTGCACTTTTTTAAATAATTCTAGTGCAGTTCTTCATTGCCCTTTAATATTCTCTGCCATATTGTAACTTCAGCTAAAACTGTTTTTTGTGGGTCTTGTTCATATATATGATACAAGAACGACAGCTGTTCTAGAAAAAAACATTCTTGTTTTTTAAAAAAGGTTTTGCTAAAATCGAAAAACTACTGAAAATCTGCATTGCAAGTAATTAATGAACGAATCAAGATAAGGAATGAAAGCAGTTATTTTGTAATACTGTTCCACAGAATCGGATTTTATGTTGAGTCGAGTCTTTTGTCAGCCAACAATTCTTGGCATTTTTACATCGACGTCAAAACTTGCGGCTTTCTCGCTAGCACTTTTGAAAATTGCAGAAAAGACGTTATCTACATTGTGACGTTCAGATTCTAATTGAGCTTTCAGAATTCCAGCATGCTGATTGCAGCAAGTAAATTATTGGCTTGAACAGCGGTATCCCTATCTTTCCAAGTGGATATTGCCGCTAGTGCACTCCGGATACTATCTTGTAAGTGTAAGAAAGTATCAACTGATTCATATCGATCAATCCACCTAGTCGGGCAAAGATTTTTAGCTTCGTTTTCTTACTACCAGGCTGTAACTCATCAATATTATTTTTTAAAATATTTTGTCTTTTTGGAGTATTGAAGAAAACATATATCTGGCGAATATTTTCTAAGCAATGGCTGAGGATTGGCAGCTCACATGACTGCCACAGCTAGATTGAGAGAGTGAGCTGAGCAATGAACGTAAAGTGCTGAAGGAACTACTTTTTTTTTGTGTGCTTGGACATCATTTTGCTCCCCGCTCATTGCTGCAGCTCCGTCAGACCCTTGTCCTCTTAATTAGGAAATATCCAGTTTACAATCCTTAAAAAAAGTTATTATTGAGTCAGCTCTGCCCTTCCCAGATACATCAGTAATATTTACGTAATGTATAAACATTCAATAATTTCGAAAGTCTTTAAATCCAGGTATCTAGCACATATGGACATTTGTGCCTTATGAGACACTTCCGTAGTTTCATCCGCTATTATTAAGAAGAATTCATTTTGCCTTATTTTGTCAAGAAGTAAGTTTAAAATCAATGAGATGCATAAACTAATGATATCGTTTTGAATTTTAATTTGATCTCTTTGTCATCATCAATCCAACTAATTAAAAAGTAGGTTTATAACCATATGCGCCACCCAAACACCTGATCTGCCTGATCGCACGTCTGTCCTGCTTAGCAAAACCACCGTATTGAAAAAAAATCCAAAAATGCATTTTTATACTAATGTAAAAAATCTACTAAAAATATTTAAAAAGTTATTTACAAATTTCTTTTTTGCTGTAAGGCACTACATATTTACGAATTTTAAAAATATAATCGCGTTGTTTTAGTTTTAGAAAAAATCAAATACGGTGGTTTCTGCCACTTAGTTTTAGAACATTCATGTAGCGTAATTCTTTTTATTTGCCTCATAGGCCCTAAACCCCGTTAATGCTACGCCACTGTTAAGATCCAAAAGTTACGGCAGATGCTCAATTTTCAGCAAAATCAGTAAACAGCCAAAAAATTTGTCAGCCGGTTACAAAAATTTTCTTTAGACGATTTTTAGCTGATTTTTCTAAAATTTGAGAATCAGCCGTAGCTTTTAATTCTAAACAACTTTTCTTAATAACCTTTCTGATATCTCTAAAAACAAAGGTATTTTACTTTTAACACTTTTTATCAAATCAACCTACTAAACCACCCTGTATATTAATTGATTTGACTAATTTTCTTAATATGTTAGTTTAAGACCAAGCAGGAGCGATTCCCAGAAAATCAGAATCTAAATTAAAATTTTTTTGTCATTTGTACCTTACCTTCACTCAATCCGTGGACACACTGTATAACGAGCATAACAAATATCATGTCACTTTTATCTTTTGATGTCGTTAAAAAATAACATAAATTTTTCTTTACATAATAAACATACTTCGCGTCGCGGCGCCTCGAAACAATTTTTATTCCAATAAAATTCCCGAATTAAATCTTTATGTGCCAGGCGTGAGACAACAGCTTAATCTAACAACTCTTTAGAAAAAGCGATAAACCCGCCAGAAGAACACGGGAAAGGCGGAAATGAAAAAGCAATGAAATTCTTAAGACGGGAAAAGTAAAACCAAAAGGAAAAACTGTCCAAAAATAAAAACGTCAATGAAGTATGAATTGTATGGTTTTTTAGTTTATTTTGGGATAACTTTTATGACTTTTATTTGGGTCGATACATATACAGGCTGTCCTATAACTTATAGACGAGGTCATTTCTAATAAAAAAAGTTCATGGGTCAGAACACTTTCTTTGTCGAGATACAGAGCATCAAAGTTGGCGATTTTAATAACTTTTTTGATAATACCTTTTTAAAAGAACGCAGTAAAAATATGAAATTGGGTAAATTTGTGTATTAGAATAAGAGCAATAATTTGAAATAAACATAATCAATAAAATAATTGGATCCATGACGGACCTGATACCTTCCTAGCCCATTAGCACACTCCAAGTAAACTCTATACTATCAGCCTTGAAAATAGTTTTTTGTAAATATCTTAGGAACGAAAGCTTCTAGCTAGTGCTTCGCGGGCTAGGAAGGCAAAACTTATGCGGTATAAACTTTTATGAATGCTAAATTATTAAGGCCTTCCTAGGGCTCACAAAGGGCCAAATAAAGTCGGCCCTAACAGAGTTGATTCAGAAAGAGATACAAAAAGAATGGACCAAAACAGGAAACGCCAGACAGGCGAAGGAGTATGTGACAGGCTGCTCCGTAGAACACGAAGAGAGGTGAAATCCAGTGTGAAAGTCCTTACCGGACGCGACGTGCGAGCCATGTTGGACCGAGGACCAGACCTCGGCGCATTTCCTGTCATCATGTGAAACATACAAGGAGGCAAGAAAAGAGGTGTTCGAAGAGGAAGCTTTTGATACGAAGGACCTTCTGAATCTGAGGTGGCTCGGTATTCTGGCTTTTGTACAATAGAAGGGAAGATTCCTTAGCAAATGAAGGACACAGAAGGGGGATGCCCGGGGGTTGACGAAAAGGGCGCTTCATGTGCCTAGTAGCTAGAGCCTACCCTACACACTACTTCTAGCTTTGCCGAAGTTTATTTTAAACATCCTTTATATAGACACATAACAAATAAATATTGTTAAAAATAAGAAATTTAAAAATGTATAATTTCTCAGTTATAGTATAGGTGCGAACTAATTCTGTGATGAACAATTTATAAAGAAATAATTTGTAATTATATGCAGTTTAAAATTATGTGAGTTTTTATCTTTGTTTCACTGGTATTGTTATTTTTTTTAATAGGCCACAATTTTTCTCTGAAATCTGGGTCAATTAGAGACGCAAAACTTGGCTACCTTATATTTGTAGGATGCCTCAACGTATCAGCTATAAAATGCGTTATCATATCCTTGCATACCGAGATATATTTTTTTGAGATTCTAGCTTTTGTAAAAACCCCAAATTCACAAGGTTTTGCAATAAAAATGATATTGTTCCGCTAACTAGCGATTTTTACGTGTTTGCGACGACAAACCATCTAGAAGGACTTTACACTTACTGATGTTATTTTTGCGGCAAGAGTTTCCGCCCTCTGCATTCAGGGAAGTGTTTCTAAGAAGAAAACTCTAAGGGTGTAAATATTTGCGTCGATAACAATTGACCTATTTATTGCCAATTTTGCCCAAGCTTTTCGCCTTTTATTATCTCTCCGGGAGAAATATAAAATAAATTCTTAAGATTGCTGACAGCAAATTGTCCAGAATTCGTTGAAAAAAAAATAGAGGTTACATTGTTATCATGCAACTTACTTGTTTTGTGGAACTTAATAAGGATGTACTAAAAACAGTAGGATAATTGCCTTAGTATTCAAAAAATTCAAAAAATATTAGTTGTTCATATCATATCTTACTTTTGTTTACAAAAATCAGCTGGACCACCAGTGATATATAAGATCCAAAGACCGGTCTATTCTAGGGACCGTGCAACTTCATCAGTCAAGCTGTTTCAGTGTATAATCCACAATGAACCAAAGGCTTTTTATTTTATTTATAAACACTCTTATATAACACGTTTAAAGTAATTTCTTCCGTTTAAAATTTTCCAACAACTTACAAATATGATGTGATTCCATCCTAATAAATTTGTCTGAACTTTAAATCAAAATTGAAATTACTCAGTAAAAGTTTATCCTGAAATCCCGCAATCTATGTGCAATATTTCAATATAAGTTGCCTGGCAGCAAAGTTTTAGGAAACTTCGAGAATTTCAAAAGTTTGATTTTGGTATTTATTGTTTTGAATGAAATAATATGCATAGGGAAAACCGTTGCAAAACATTCAGCTCCTGGCATTAACAGACCCGGATTTCGGATTGTGGTTCGTGGGACGATGAAGAAAGTAGAGGCTTTTTACTCAACTACAGCACGGCGAAAGGAAGGGTAATGTTTTTTGATTGTTGTATGTATGTAAGTAAATATGTATGTTTGTGTCACGGTAGAGGCTAAACGACTGAACCGTTTTTGACAAAAAAAGTGTGATTGAATTGCTACTGATCCCGAAGATGCATGCCATAGGCTATATTTTTTTAAACAGGAATTAATATGGCGGTCTTCAAACGCCATTTTGTCACATGATGCAGGCTGTAAGGCATACAAATTATCTAAATTTCAAGCGATTTTATTGAAGTTCCTTTGATTACTTATTGCAAATGTCCTCTAATTTGCTGCCGTTACTTTGTCCTCCCTGCTCCCACCCACCTCCCCCCCTGTCATTCCCCCCACCCTTTTCAAAAACCATATTCACATAATTTTATCAAAACTTTTTTCCAACATCATTTTACTAGTTTCCCCTTCCCTCTCTTCTCTCCTCCCTCCCTATTAGTCATAGTTGTATCCATACCTTTTACAAATATAGAGCGATTTCAAAAATTCTTTCTACACATGCTTTAAGACTTTTTTCCAACATCATTTTACTAGTTTTCCCCTTCTTCTCCCTCTCTTCTCCCCATTCTCCTTATTAGTAATAGTGGTAGCTACCACCTATGACTTTCACAAATTTAGAGCGATTTCATAAATTCTTTTGGCACACGCTTTAAGATTTTTTTCGACACCATTTACGAGTTCCCTTCTCCCTCTCTCCTCTCCCACCTTCACTTAATGGAAGGTAAGACTGTTCGGGTCCGTAGAAAATCTACACGTACTTTTTGGGTACAGCTAATGAATTGTAAATGCATAGTGCTTTTTATAAGGCTGAATAAAAATTAAACCTAAAAGTTGGAAATAAAAAAAAATTCAATAAAAAAAACACAACTGCTTAATTTACTAGTAACTACTAGTCGCAGTTGGGCACAAAATTACCCAATAACCTGATTCATAAAAATACAAAACTGTATAATTTCGTAAGTACGCTTTGGGCATCAAAACTAAAAGTTGAAGCATGTCGTACATTATAGGTATACCTATCAATTTTGTACCCAACTGCGACTAGTAGCTACAAGTAAATTTAGCAGTTAAGTGTTTTTTTTATTTAATTTTTTTTTCTTATAGATCTTTTAATAATTTTATTTACACATCAAAAATCAGAGTTTATAGGCTTAAAACATAGTTTACGTGTTTTTTAAAGGTGAAATCTTTTATAATTTCTGTAAAATCTAATTTATTATTGTGTACATTTTAAATCCATGTTTTCTCTCGGGCCCCTCCCCAAGACATAATCCTGGGTGCGCCACTATTAGAGCGTTCCTGATCCACCGCTCCGATTGCCTCGCCGTAAATGCGGCCCTGAGCACAAAGTGTTTTATTAAAAACCCAAATAAAATTTAAAGTTGACACGACGCGACGACACTTTTACCGCGAAAAATTTCTTCAAAGTAACAGATACTTATTCCCGCGACGTGTCAGAATACCTTAGATCGACGCGAAGTGGCAATTCTTTAAGTGGAGAACCAATTTTTGTTTATTTCCACGGTAGTGTTCCCATTTCATAAAAGGAGCCACAAAAATAAGGATTAAAGGCCGCTTGACATGGCGCAATAAATTTGCAGTTGCATACAAGATTAGTGTCCCTGAATGAGACATATTTGTTTGTTTATACAAAAGATGTCATGTCAGGGACTCTAATCTTGCATGCAAGATGACACTTTGTCGTGCAAAGTTATTTTCTCTATGTTATTACATCATATTTTACGATAAAGTCACAAACTTTTGTGATGAAAATGAAAATTATAAGGTAGTTGTCGCTTACCCACATTTGCGACTTCAATTGAGCTCAACTTTGTTGGAGTAATTATTTATCACTACGACTTAAAGACTTAAACAATAGGAAATTTCATATCACTTAAACAAAAAAATTATTTGTTTAAATTTTAGACGATTGAAAAATCATCATGAGATTTATTCTATCAGAGCTACTCAAAAATTTGGTTGGTGTCACTCTTTTAATTTCGAAAAAAAAATTCTCTAAAGAAATTAAAACTGAAGTAACAACGTTGACTTGAAGCTTTTCATGTGAATATGTGTGTGAAAAATTTACCATCAAAATTTGCTGTTTTTTTTGTATTATTACTACTATACTATTATGTCGGTTTAGAACGTTTTTCTACATTGTCCAACGCCTATTCTTCACCTCCTTCGATCCTGACAATCATCTTCTGTCAGATTTTTTTGAATCATTGATCTTTGGATTGACTGTTGCCATTCTAGTTTAGGACGCCCTCTTTTTCTGCGCCCTATTGGTTGCCATTCTAGGACCTGCTTTGGCAATCTTTCGTCGTTCATTCGTTGTACATGGCCATACCATATCAGTTGCCTTTTAGTCATCCGTTATGCTTCCCTCGACTCCCATTCTTTCTTTTATGATCTCATTTCTTATGTGATCTGTTCTAGATATTCTCATAGATCTTCTTATTGCATCCATTTCGACACTTTCCATTTTTGTTTTGTATTTTTCTGTTACGCGACAAGTCTCTATTCCATACAACAGCGTGCTTTTCACCATTGTTTCATATATGTTAAATTTTACATTCTTTTTTATCTCTCTTCTCCATAAAATACTATTAAGACATCCAATAACCTTTTTTGCTTTTACTATTCTTTCTTCCACTTCTTTACAGTCTGTTCCTGTTATCAAATGTGACACCCAAGTCTACATACTCATCGCATGGAGATATTACTTGTCCATTGTCTAGTTCTAACTCACTGGATTCGTTTCCAATACATAAGTACTGTGTCTTGTCCACGTTCACTGCTAATCCCCACTTTTGGTATTCTTCCATTAACTTTCTCATCATATGCTCCATGTCTTCTTTATCATTAGCTACAATTACTTGGTCGTCAGCAAACTGTAGTGTGTATATGTAAATCGGTCGTTAAGTTGTATTCCCATGCCGTGCACTTTACGTTTCCAGTTTGTTAGAGCTACTGCGATATATATTTTAAAAAGAGTTGGAGAGATACAACATACCTTTCTTAAGCCTTTTGTTACCAGAAATTCTTTGAAAGTCAATTTCCAATTTTAATTTAAGATTTTGACCCTTTATATAGTTCTTTTATCGCTTTTATGTATGTATGATTGATATTAGTCTGCTCTAACACTGTCCATAATTTTTCTACTGGAACGGTATTATATGCTTTTTGTAGGTCTACAAAGGTAACATGAGTCTCTATATTTCTGGCGCTCCATTTCTCAATTACTTGTTTAAGAAAAAAAACATTGTCACTACAAGATCCGCCTGCACGAAACCCACTTTACTCTTCTTCTTCTTGTTCATAAAAATCATTCTCTATTAGATCTCTAAGAATCCTACCGTACAATCTACTTAAAGTACTGATTACTGAAATTCCTTTGTAATTTTTGCAATCCAGCTTGTTTCCTTTTTTATGTATTGAGGATATGAATGCAATTTTCCAATCATCAGGTACTGGATGTCCGTTTATGCATTTTTTTTGTTGTTTTTTTTTTATACTGGGACATTTTCATCCATACTAGGATCAATCGCCCAGTTTTTGCCAAAGTTTTTGCGTCGAAAAATAGCTTTTTTAGACATAACAACACAACCATGCGTTAAGTGAAACTCGAACTCACAAGCTCGCGAAACGCCGTGATCGAGGCAGTCCGCTCGAATATATGCTGCCAGCATTGCAGCGATATATCCGAAGCAGGACCACTACACAAGTGGACACGAACTCACTGCGTTTATGCATTGATTGATAATATATGTGAGATTTTTGAGTAGTTTCTCTGATCCATATTTGAGCATTTCAGCATATTATATTCCTCCAGGTCCGCTAGCTTTTCCGGATTTAAGCTTTTTAATACTATTCTTTATCATTTCTTTTTCGATGATTACTTCCTCTCCATGTACTTCAATGTCTCTCCTCGGAGAGGCTGCCAGATATTCGGGTCTCGTCTCCTGCAGCAGTCCCTTGTAATGTTCTGTCCATTGTTCTGGTTTGATGATCTGAATGTTTACTTTTTCTTTTGTTGGGTTTTTTACTGTAGAAATTAATTTCCATACTTCAGAACTCCTACGTGTGAATTTATATCGTGGCATTTGCGCTCGAACATTACATTTTTTTCTGTGCGTATCAAATTTCTTAGCTCTCTTCTGGTTTCCCTGTAGATTTCTAGGTCTCTTTGCTGTTTAGTACTGAGCCATTTCAAGTATGTGCGTTTTTTCTCTTTGACTATTTCCTGTATTTTCTCCGACCAACACATCTTCCTGTTATTTCCATTATCTTGGCATACAACAGCTTCGTTGCTTGCTTCCTTTGAGCTTTTTATTATGTTTGTATATATCTCTTCAAATGAGTGTTCTGTGTTTATTAATTTTTTATCTAATCGGTTCTGATACAATCTTTGAGTACTTTCGATTTAGTATGAGTATTATTACTAATTGGTTTCAAAATTAATAAAAAAAAGACAAGTGACATAAAGAATGTCCGAACCGAGAAATTTCTTCGATAGTGTGCGAAGTAAACAAAAATTCGCCTGCAAACTCTGTTAGGAATCACTTCCAAGTATTTTTGTAGAGGCAAAAGTTAGGCGTCAGGGCCAAATAAAGCTATGTACGAAAATTTAGCCTGTTAGTAATCACTTTAAAAATAGACCAGTGTACTGTGGACTATTTGCGTTATTTAGATTCCATTTAGTATTTTTGTAACTTGCCGTTTCTATAGCTTTACATAGGTCGCTTTTATTAAATTTGAAGGCAACTTTACTAAGAACTCAAATCAATCTGCAACAAAAAATAATATTTCTTATTGCCCCATTACGATTTTTTTTTATTACCCCCAAGATAGTCAAAACGAAATAAGAGACATTTCGATTCTGAACTACTTGTTTATGACAAGCAAAATTTAAAACAATACATAGAAAGCCTTACATTGAACAACAAACTTAAGTATTAAAACTGAAAATGAAGTGTTTCCTTCAGACAAAAAAAATATCTATAATGGTTTGCTTGTCAAAAATATGTTTAAATAAATTGGTAAAAATTTTTATTATTATGAACATATTAGAATGTTAGAAAATTATTTTTTAATTTTTAGTGCATTTTATAAAAGCTTGTGACTTAAAAAAAAAATTACCAATTTATTTTCTACTTTTAAGTCTCAGCTATCTACTCTATTAAATGAAAATATTTGTTCAATAACAGACAGAAGAGTTTATTCTAGATTATAATGAAATCGCTTTTTTTCTTAATATTGTATTGTCATCGGATCACTATATGTATACCAAATTTCATCCAAATCGGATAAAGGGAAGTGTGTCAAAAACAAATTTTTCTATGGAAGGGGGTGAGGGTAGGGGTGGGAGGATATTTTTTTCTTATTGTTGTATTGTCATGGGACCACTATGTGTGTACCAAATTTCATCCAAATCGGATAATGGGAAGTGTGTCAAAAACGCTTCACAAGATTTGATAGATAGATAGTTAGATAGATAGTTAGACAGAACATCTGAAGCTAAATAAAAGCTTGTAATAAAAAAAAGGGAACAAAAGTCGGTACGTTATGAGAAGTCCGATATCGGATTAAATCTCCAAAAAATGTTATCGCTTTTTGAACAGTAAGTCAGTTAAGTTAGAATGCCCTCGCTGTACTTGATCATACCAGACATCCCACTGGTTCACTGTATTCGGCATAATATGAGTGGGCTAAATCAGCGGTCTTAAAAAAAAATTATTTAACAATTACGCGTTATACTTGTACCACGATAAATATTTATATTTTATTTTATTTTTCACTTAAATTTTTGAAAAACTTTTTGCGTCAATAAGTTAAAGAATTTGTTAGGTACCTTTTCCGAGAATATAATTATTAATTATATTATTATAATTATTTTGCGGTCAGTACAGGTAAATCTGGAGCAGTCGTCAATGCTAATAATCATTATTTTCCAAGAAATAATTAACATTTGCTCCAGTTGGAGATGGTATGTTCTTATTATAAATTAGTAGGTATGCTTTTATTTTTATTTATTTATTTATTTATTTATTTAAAACCCTTTCTTAATTGTTTTGGACAATGCGTCTTACCATACGAGACTGGAAGAGAAATTTCCTACAAGCAGTTGGAAAAAAGAGGAAATAAGAGAGAGTGGTTGTCAAAGAAAAACATAAACCATGAAAATTTATTTTTTAAAAGTGATCTTTTAAGCAAGTGTAAAGAGCAGTCATTTAAAAAAAAATATGTTGTTGACGAATTAGCCCTTTAATATGGACATCAAGTTTTGAGATTACCACCCGACCATTACCATTACAACGCAATTGAATTGGTATGGGGTATTAGCAAAAATTACTATGACAAATATGCCTGTAAAAATATCGGTGAGCCTAGCGTTATAAAGTTGTAGGAGGAGGCACTTAGCAAATTGGGCAAAGAAGAATAGCCTTATAGCCCATAGCACTGACTTTTTTTTTCGTTACTTAGCCTTAAGTGTTCCTTTATTATGTCATATTATGATTATATTAAGAAACACTTTAAGCTATGGAACCGAAAAAAAAGTCGGTGAGATGGGCCCTTAGAGTAACTCTAAGAGAATAGCAAAAATGCATTGAAAAAATTATTTTTGAATCTTATGAGACAGAACAGGTTATAGACGAAGTAAGACCGTTAATTATTACGGATAATGATAATGATTCTGAAAGCATGGATGATATTTCAGACGCAGAGGAAGACTATTTTTAGTATGGATTTATAAGTAGGTGCGTTCTATCGCAAGACTACAATATCGGTTCTTTTTAAAACCAAAACTTTATAAAAAAGAATTCGTAAAACTAATTTGCCCAAATACTATAAAAGCTAAGAAATAATCTTTTCTTACCTAATTATTTTTTAATAACTTTAAATAAGTACTAAGTACTTTAAGTCTTTCCTAATTACCTATGCAAAAACAATAATTTTGTCTGCGCTTGTTATTTAACTCAACTCTTGTAAAACAGCACTACTTATTTTAGCCACTAGATGTAAAAACTAGTATTATTTAGAAATTATTTAGAAAATGTAATTCGTCATGTTCCAAAAATATAATATATTGTTTGAGAACCACCAACTTACCTGTCCAAGAGATTTTATTGCTTAGCGGAGTTCATACAGCGTACCGACTTTAGCAAAAAAATCTTTCCATTACCCCTGTTTCTTATTCCCCCATCCTCCCCTATGTCAAATAAATTGACTTGCGCAGAATTTAATAGAAGCTCGCTAAAACACAATTGCGTCTTCTACGTTCTATGTACGTCAAAATTCTTATGTGAACCGTCTGTGAGTTTGCGGCGTTCCACCACGGATCACCTAACAATGGGTGATCCGTGGTTTCACGGAAGCCGTTAACTACATGTGACGTTCAAATGTCAGTATCAAATAGCGTTAGTCGTCGGCCATTTTGGGCACGACCAAGAACTATCTATATCAATAATACCCGGTCGATTTTAGTCACCCTCCGCATGCTTCCTACGGTCGCGCCGTCATCCTGTGCAGACAATTTCCCGTTTACACACTGGAAAAAGTGTTTTGTAAAATTCCAGTAAAACACGTTGGCAACTTTGTAACCAACGTTTTTTACTGTAATCTTACAGAGCCATAATAAAACACTTGACCATCACATTACATGATAAGTAAAATTACATGATATATTTTGTAAATTTTTTATGGAAAATTAAAAATCACAAGAAAATTGCTTTTTTCCAAATTGAGTTGTGTAAAAACCGAATGTACATTGAAAAAAGTGTTTTGTAAAATTACACTTACCATCACATTACAGTATCAGTCAAATTACATGATATGTTTGGAAATGTTTTATGCAGAATGCAAATTTATAAAAAAATTGCTTTTCTCCAAGCCCAGTTGTGTAAAAACCCAATGTACTATGTAAAAATGGAAAACTAAATTTACAGTACTGAAAAAAACACATATACAGTATATGTTATGTATAAAATAACATAATATATTATGAATAATTACCAAAAATTTTTTAGTAAGACTCTGTAAAAATGGAAAAATACATCTACAGTACTGAAAAACACATTTACAGTATAATATGTTATGTAAATTTTTTTTCAATGCACGGTCGATTTTTGGTCGGGTGGCTGGTCCGCAATATCGTCGCAACGTCTGTCTGTGTGTGTGTATGTTTGTCCGTAATGCGATAGCTCCTCTGAGCCGACAATTTTAAGGTAAAATAGTGTACAATACAGTAAAGAGCTAATAGATTTTGCTAATGAAAGTTTTTTGACAGTTTAAAAATTGAAAACTTCTTAACGGAGCATCAATATGAGGTTGTTTAAATGTAGTAGAACACGTTTTTCTTAATAATTTATGTTATTACTAAAAACTTCGTAGGAGTTTAAGTTTCTGAGATATTTACAAAAACTGTTTTCAAGGCTGATATAGCATGGAGTTCACATCGAGTGTGCTAGAAAGGTATCAGATCCACCATGGATCCATTTATTTTTAAACAAATAGTTATATGTCCATTCTTAACCCCATATTTATTTGGATAAAATAAACTACATATTAAACTGAATTACTGCATTTCAGACGTCAAACACTCCCTATGTTGCAAATACCACAAAGTATATAGCATTGTGCAAATAACTACCTATGAAATGTTTAGTTTATAGTCAGTGGCGTATATACGGGGGAGCCCTGGCCCCCCCCCCCGAAGCTAAGAGTTTTTTAGATATTTTCCACATATTTCATGAATACAAACATAAAATAGCATAAAATACGACCTCATGAGGTCTCGGCCCCCCCCGAAACTGTCTCGCCCCCCCCCCCCCCGAAACTTTTTTCTATATACGCCACTGTTTATAGTCGAGAACATGAGGTTAGGTCAAAATCTATGCTACTACCGACGTGACACGCGACGTGACGAGCTTCCGAATTTTTCAGATTGCAAACATTTGAATTTACGACAAAATATATAGACTACATCTCATCAAAATCTCCTACAAAAGTTTTAACGTTATAGAAAAGACCCTGGGCTTCCGATCCTTACAGGTTGAAAACAAGGGACATCGTTAGTGTACATTTTCTCGCCTAACGAACTTTAATGAACTCCTGATTGAACATAATGAAACAGAGCAGCTAACAGCTACGTTTCAACCTTTCCCTGTTACTAACGAGCCAATAACTGCTTAAATTGCTGAATTACAAGTAAATTTCTTCAAGGAAATAGATACAGTAGTTCCTTCGGTAATAGTTATTTACCTAACAAGTGTGGAAAGTGATACTTTACCGCTCGTGACGGCAGTTGGCCGAACGACGCGGAGCGGAGTTCGGTCAAGCCGTCAAGGGTAGTAAAGATACTTTCCGCATGTGTTAGGTACAATATTTTACCTATGAGGGCCTTTTTTTTCTAAAAGTTAAATGTAATTTATAAATAAATATGTCAAATTAGACGAAATTGAAATGTAAACAAATTCAAGCTGTCTTATTGGTGCGTTGCAAAGGTTTCTAAGTGGTGCGCGTGCGGTAAAGTGTGCGCACAGTGTGCGGTAAAGTAATTACTTTACCGCACGCAAGCAGGTAATAGTTATTTACCTAACCAGTGCGGAAAGCGATACTTTTACGCAAGCGACGGCTGTTGCCGAAACGACGCTTTGCGGAGTTCGGGTACGCCGTCAAGGGCGGAAAAGGCACTTTCCGCAAGAGTTAGGTTCAAAATTTTTCCTAGTTGCATAAAAAGCTTGGTTTTACATTTCAATATATTTGGTATATTCTACATTAAAACAGCAAAAAACAACTTTGTTTTCATTTTTAATTTAATCGAGTTTATAAATGGGTCAATAAGTCTGATTAGGCCTAAAATTCAATTTGAAATTTAGCGTGCGTAAAAGTATTTTTCACGCACGGCGTGCGTAATAGTTAGTTAAACAACAAGGTTTGAAAACGACTCTTTGCACACGATCGAGACAGTTTGGTAGACCGAGCCGAAGGCGAGGTCTACAAGTCGAGGGAGTGTGCAAAGAGGTTTTCAAACGAGTTTTTTACAATATTTTTTATACGACTGCTAATAAAGAAAGAAAAATCAAATTTTAATTTAACTTGTTTTTATTTCCGACATTTTTACAACAAAACTTTAAAAATTCAACAATTTTTTGACGTATCTAATCAACAAAACATACGAGCAGTGACGGTTGCTACGGAACTAAGGCAACTTATATTGATGGGTGACAACAACAAAAATCACAATGACGGGAGACCTGTATGCAGAAATGACATAGGCGTGCGCAAAAATGACATAAGCATGTGCAAAACGTTTTGCACACAGCGTGCCCAAAATGCCATTTTCAGATCGTGTTCTCCGTGCACAAAACCCCCTTTTACAAGACAGTCGTATAAAAAAGTAATTACTTTTACGCACGCTAATTTATAATTAAAGTTTTATATAAATTGCAGTCACTCTATATATTACTTTTATGTCACTTGATATACTAGATGACACTGACAAGTTTATTTGATATTGTGCTGGAAATGAAGATTTTGAACTGCCAAGGTTAATATTTGTTATTTTTACTAAATAAAATTATAATTATATACTATTATAAAACTAAAAAATTTGGTTCGAATTTATACCGATTATAAAAATGTCGTTTTGTATTGTTATTATAATTCCTATTTGGTCCATAGTATCATTTTTTACAAAAAAACAGCGTGCGTAAAAAAAAATTTCACGCACGCCAATCCAGTTTTTTACGCACGGCATGCGGGAAGTTGAACTTTCCACATGAAAATTGGTGCGGAAAAACGTGTTTTACGCTCGCAAGTAGGAAAAAATATTTAAATTTGGCCACACTTTGCACCAAAGTTAATAACAACCGAGGTACAGGATGAAATATTTTCAATTTTTTAACTAATTTATGTGTGCATTAAATTTTGCGATTGGGGAATTTTGAGGCAAAAATTTAATTTTGTTGATAAAGATTAAAACAGAGGTAAGAGTACAAAAATCTAATTTTTTTATCCAAGGAACCTAAACAGTCTCTTTGTCCTTTGTACCATAATTTTTGATTCATAAATAATGTTGCATGAACTTCCCAAAAATGACCCCCAGAAATGGGTATGGGTAATGTTTATTCCTTTAGTAGCTTATGGATGGGTGGCATTTCTAAGGTTGTTATGATTTACTTATTTTGCATGATGCCACATCTATACTTAAAAAAACACACTCTATTGCCCCCTCCAATATCGAAAATTTTTGTTCCTCGTACAATAAACAGGATATATTAGTTTGTTGCTTTCAATAATCTACTTTATCGCTATCTATTGAAAAGTAATTATGGGTGGTGTTTAAATTTTAATTATTTTATTAATTTGTAAGTAATAATTTATTGGTTTTTGAGTTTGATGGAGTTCATAACCTTATTTCTAGCATTTTGCATGCGTTTTTGATATGGTAATTGTGGTAATTAGAAGGTAAAATTAAAATTATTTACGATATATTTAAAAAGGTTTGAGTTTTGAGTTTTTTCTATACGCCTCTTAATTGATATAGTAGCTGTTAGAGATACTATTTTTACCTTCCTAGCCTGCTCAGCAATGGCTAGAGAAGGTATTATTATCAACAAAAAAGTTTTTTTTTGAGATAACGCCGAAAACGTGTTATTTGGGTGTGTTTTGACCTAGCTTAGCAATATCTTCGTAATGTCTGCTCTGTGTGTGTGTATGTATATTTCTGTCTGTAACACGATAGCTTCTAAACCGCTAAAGCGATTTTCATAAAATTTTTAGGTAAATTAGTGCTAATAACAGTTTTTGACAATTAAAAAATTAAAAAAATTATAACTTTCTAACGGAAAATCGTATCAATAAGCGGTTTTCGAAATAAAGTAGATTAAATTTGGATCAATAAGTTGTATTCTAAACAAAACTTTGTACGAGCTTCAGTTTCCGAGATAATTACAAAAACTCTCTTTAAGGCTGATATATTATGGCTTCACCTAAAGTGTACTACTAGGCTAGCTAGGAAGGTATCAGGTCCGTCATTGATCCATTTATTTGTTGACAGATTGCTTTAACTACTAAAAGATGCACAGTGTGTCCAAAATTCGATGGTTTTACGGGGGTTTTGGGGACCCCTAATGAAGTTTAGGTTATAATCCAATTTTCCATTGCAAGGTTCAAATTTGAGGACAAGGAGCCCACTGAATACATAAACATTTTCATAACTTTCATGCAATGTTAAATAGTTAGATGTAAAATTTGATTGGATTTATTGGAAACCTAAAAAGAAAATGTTAGAGGAAACGTACTTATAGAAAACATTAAATATAACATTTGAATGTTAAAATAATATTAAATTTCATACGTTTACACAAAATTTCTCAGAAATGCGAATTAAATATTAAAATGCAAACATTGTACACACGTTTATACATATAAAAAAAAACAAATTTTTTTTTTTAAAAGTGTAAAAAATTTTACGTTTACAAAACATTTGGCCTTAGTTACTATAGTATGCACAAAACTGATTCATATCGATAAAAATACTTTTTTAAAAGTTGAATTTAATATTATCACACATATATATCACAAATGGCGTATCCACCATATATGTCACAAGGTTTTGTATTTAGTGGGTAAAGAACCAGAACCCGAAAAATATGTAAAGTTTAACGGCGTCTAACTACTACAGGTAACTTAAAGGCTGAAAAAATTATGTTTTTGTTCACTTGCTAGAACAGAAAAGCACTCAAAGAAGAAATGCCTGTGAAAAAAGTGCACAAGGAAAAAAGCGCATAAAGGACACCCCCAAAATTTCTAATAAATTGAAAAACACTTGATCAAATTATTGCAATAGTATAGTCTAAATTATACGCATTTGTAATGACGTCACCAGGTAAGAAAAAAACGTATGGCGTAGATATTTTTGTCAATCAATGTTTTTTGATTGACAGTGACGGATACTTCACATAACCAATTACCTACCTATTTAAACCATAGACACTACTTTGTTTAGCTCACACATATACTATACTATAGTAGTGTGAGCTATGGTGATCCTAATTTTTTCGAGAAAAAAAAAGTTGCTCCGATTTCAAAAATTTTTATATATCTTTGCGTTTCAGATGATTTTGAAACTTTTTTGTTGCGCCGTCTGTCTGTCTGTCTGTCTGTCTGTCTGTATGTCTGTCTGTCTGTCTGTCTGTCTGTCTGTCTGTCTGTCTGTATGTCTGTAACGACCAACGCGCATAACTCAAAAACCGCTTGGCCGATTTTAATGAAATTTGGTACCTAGGCTGGGTTTTGGGCCGAGATGGTCCCATTTAAAAATGAACAAAATCCACCGAGCACAAACCAAATAAAAGGGTGGGGGTTGATCTCAAAAATTAGAGTTTATGGAAAAATATGGCGTGTGTGACATCAAACGAAAGGTAATTGAGTCTGGAGTTCAACAAAATACATTTTAATTTATTTAAAAAAAAAGGGTGGGGGTATATTTCAAAAATTAGAGTTTAAGTGAAAAAATGGCGTGTGTGATATCAAACGAAAGGTAATTGAGTCCGGAGTTTAACAAAATACATTTTAGTTTTTGTTTTTTTAAGGGTGGGGGTAGATTTCAAAAATTTGAGTTTAAGTCAAAACATGGCTTGTGTGGTATCAAACAAAAGGTAATTTAGTCCGGAGTTGAATAAAATATATTTTAGTTTTTATTTATATTAGCTTACACGTACACTATAACTATAGTACCTAGTGTGAGCTTAGGGGCCCATATATTGGCAGAGTATTTTATAAAGTTTATTGTCACCGCGGTTTATAATATACCAAACAAAGATAAACAAAAATTACGTCATTACAAATGGGTATAATTTGAACTATACACGGTGTAGTTGCGAAAATGGTACATTTTCAAAGCCGTCAATAAAATTTACCTCCGATAGCTCAATTTTTTTCAGTGGTTTCCGATTTTTTTTTGCTTGCACGAAAAATTGCAACGTTTTGCAATATATATTTTTTTGTCCGCCATCCCAAAATCCAAGAAGACGGACGAAATTAAATTGTACCCTTCAAAGATGCTCGTTTATCCTTCTGTTGCGAACATGTTTTAATACTTTTTTAAATTGGTAAAAATGCCGCATTCTAGCCACGCATAACAAGGTATAAATTAGCAAAATCGGTTTAGTGGTTCTAAAAAAAAATATTTTAGTTTTAACTATTGTTTTGCATATTATACGAGTGCCTTGCCAATCATGTCTGCATTTATTTCTTTATAAATTTATTACTACTAAACCGATTTTAATGAAATAAAAAACATCCCAATGAGAATTGATTGCTTTTTAAGGATTATGATCAAAGTTTACCGTCATCTTAAGATTTAAGATGGCGGACTGAATTATACTTGATTTTCCGAAAATGCTTTAGTTTTTTTTAATTTATAGAAAAGAATTACTTTTCCCCCCTACAATGACGTACAAATTAGTAAAATCGGTGTGATGGTTCTTAAAAAATCTATTTTTATTTCAACCATTGTTTTACAAATTATACGATTGCATTGCTAATCCAGTCTGCATTCATTTCCTTATAAATTCGTTATTACTAAACCGATTTTACTGCCATTTCAAGCGATTTGGATTTTTCTTATAAAATACAAAAGTGCATTAAAATATATTTTTAATGCACTTAATGGTAAAACCAATATAAATCTTATCTACGTTTCAAGCCAAAAGATTCAGGAGAACAAAAACATGTTAACCTCTCGATGGGAAAGCGTCCTGCCCATTGCAGGGCTCCAATCATGCCACTTTTTTAGGCCTGTGTCCGAAAAAATGTTGGAAATTGGTCACACCCATCAAAACAATATAAGAAAGATATCTATAACAATACATTAATCATTAATTTATTGTTAAAATTAGTTTGTCGTTATTGTTCCCTTTAATTTAGTTGATGTTGTTATTTATACCAAAATAAATTATAAAAAAATATTCCATAATTCTTAAGGTTTTTTGTTCCGTCCACAACCGTCCCGTCCACAACCAATAAATATTATTTTTTCGTCACGAATTCTTATAGAAAATTTATTTCTCAATCAATTAGTGTGATTTACTAGTATTTTGTTATAAACTAAAAACTATATCTTTTTTCTTAAAGCAACCATTTCAGAAATTTTTGTTGTTTTTATGTTAACTAAAATGATACGGATTTTTCCTGTCCCGTCCACAACCGTCATTTATTGATATTATCTCTACTATAAAAACATGTTGCTTGCATTTATATTTTCCAAAATATTGTCTAATTAATGAAGAATATATTTGCTAATTTTGGTGTTAAAATATTACATAACAAATTGGCTACAGCTATGGCTCTTTTTTGGATGTCCTATTTTGTGATTTGTCCACATGCTTGAAATGGCCGTTTAGTGAAATTAAAAAGACGTGGTAAGAACTGATTGTTCTAATTGCCGATAGGATGGGCAATGCAACGGTATAATTTGTAAAACAATCCATAAAACAAAATCAGATTTTGTGAGAACCTCTACACTGATTTTATTAATTTGTACCTTGTTATGCGGAAGAAAAGTCGTGTTTTTCTACAAATTAAAAAAAAACTAAAACATTTTCAGAAAGTAAGAATAAACGTGCCTCTTTGAAGGGTCAAGTATGATTCTGTCCGGCATCTTAACTTTTAAGATGGCAGCAAATTTCGATTATAATCTTTAAAGAATGATTAATTCTTACTATGACGTCTTTTATCTCACTAAGATTGGTTGAGTAATAATGAGTTTATAAGGAAATGAATACAGTACAGTATTAAAACAATGGCTAAAACAAAAATAGATTTCTTGAGAATCACCAAATTTATTTTACTAACTTGTACCTCGTTGTACGGAACAAAAATAAGGCTTTCCTATAAATTTTTAAAAAAACTAACACATTGAAGAATCAAGTATGATTCTGTCCGCCATCTTAAATTTTAAAATGGCTGTAAATTTTGACCATAATCTTTAAAAAGCAATTAGTTCTCACCAGGATGCTTTTTATTTTATCAAAATCGGTTTAGTAGTAATGAATTTTTAGCTTTTTTACTGATTTCAAAAATTAATTAAAAAAAGTTCGCAACACAACAATAAACGAACATCTTTGAAGGGTACATTTTAATTTCATCCGCTATCTTGGATTTTAAGATGATTTACCCCATTCAAATCGATGGTGTATTTCAAAAGTTATAAAGAAAAAAAATTGTCCGAGTTTTTTTGGCCCACCCGGTACATATCACTTTTTTATTTTATGTGCCGATATAAATATCACCTACGACTTTAGAGTAATAAAAAATATCTTACTCCAGGCCTACGACCTACCAATAATGCTAGCCTAATGGCCTATTTATGCTCTTACGATAGTGATGAACCTACACGTGAATCATAAGAGGTTTTAAACAAGATATATTTATAGTTCCAAGTCCAAAAATATTGAAATAGTTCACAAATAATAAAAGATCTTTGGGTTTTAAATATTTTGATAATTTTACAAGTTTTTATGATTTTCAATAAAAAAATTTCAGATAATTTCAAAATTCTAACAAAATTTCAGATATTTTCAAAATTCTAAAAAAATTTCAGATTATCTCAAAATTCTAAAAAATTTTCAAAATTTACATGTCCCATAACTTAGGAGCCAAAGTGCAGCAGGTGAGAGAGGAGGTTATTTCTAATAAAAAGTTTATATAGCATGGGGGTCGATCAACACATCACCTGTTTTTGAGATATAGGATTTTTAAAGTTAAAGGAGGTGGGGAAAAAGGTTTTACAAAAAAAAAAAATTTTCTTACAGCCAAATGAATACTTAGATATAATTGTGATCCAAAAATGTATTATTTATATATATAGATATAGATAGATATAGGCTGTCAAAACAACTTTCACAAATGTATAAAAAACAAAAATCTTATCTTAAAAATTTTATGCTTGCTTACCTATTTTTTTTAAAAATAGCAATAATCTTTTATTAATAAGTATCCGTAAAGTCTTATTTTTATTAACAAAACTATCAAGAAAAACATGGCGTTTAATATGGTATGGTACTAAAAAGTTTGTTCCAAAAAAATAGTTTCTCCTGAAAAAAATATTTTTATCTTCACTTATTGCTTTCTATGAGAAATTATTGCCTAAAAGAATAAAACCCATTATAGAAAGACAACAAATTATTTCATCTCATCAATTTGGTTTTCGAGACAAGCATTCCACGATAGATCAAGTACAAAGAATTACTAATATAATAGAAAAAGCACTAGAAGAGGGAAAAGTTTGTTCTGCAGTTTTTCTAGATGTAGCACAAGCATTTGACAAAGTGTGGCATGAAGGCCTTACTTTTAAAGTAAAACGGTTTCTGCCAAAACAATATTCGGATATTCTGGAATCATACATATCTGATAGACATTTTAGAGTAAAACAGGAAGACTCATACTCAAATTTAAGAGAAATTCAAGCAGGCGGGCCCCAGGGTAGCCTACTAGGCCCTTATCTATACTTATTATTCACTTGCGATATCCCAAAGCCAGAAAATTGTCACTTAGCAACATTTGCAGATGATACTGGTTTATTGACGGTAGAAAAATCTATTGAAAAATGCATAGAAAAACTTCAGGATGCAGTCACCGAAGTTCACAGTTGGACCACAAAGTGGCGAATAAAATTAAATGAAACCAAAGCAATTCATGTTGATTTTACAAACAAAAATATAAATCACATATAAATAAGAATTAACAACATTCCCGTACCATATTCAAATCAGGCAAAATATCTCGGTATAACACTTGATGCCAAATTGCGCTGGAAAGCACATGTTAAAAAAAAAAAGAAGAACTTGAGATAAGGTATAGAAAAATGAACTGGCTAATTGGAAGGAAGTCCAATTTAACAATTCATAATAAGTTACTGCTTTATAGACAAATACTGAAACCAGTATGGACATATGGTATTCAACTATGGGGTTGTGCTAAAGAGAGTAACATTCTAGTTTTACAGAGATTTCAAAATAAAGTATTAAGAAACATTGTGAATGCACCTTGGTACGTTCGAAATAGTGACCTTCATCAAGATCTAAAAATCGAAACTGTAGCAGAGACTATAAAAAAGTACGCAAAAAGCAATGAAGATAGACTCCATCGGCATGTGAATGTGGAAGCAATTCAGCTTCTAGACAATACTATGCTAGTTCGAAGACTAAAAAGAGTGAAGCCGTTTGAGCCAGTAAACTAAGTGAATTAAATAAAACAAAATAATGCTATAAACACAACACAATTGTGAGTTACAGACTAAACAAAGCGGGGAGAACTGTTGAGTGAACCCTAAGTTTTAATCTGACTTTTCTAGTAAATTAAGTTAAAACAAAATTGCTAATTAGTCTTACTGACTAGATTGTAATACAATAAACACAGTGTGTTTGACAAATAAAAAAAAATAAAAAAAACTTATTGCTCTTGTTCTAATACACGACTTTTAAAAAAAACATTATCAAAAAAGTGTCAGAATCGCCAAATTTAATATACTATATACAAGGAAGTTGCCCTATGGCCCCTAAAGTACCCAACTCTATTTTTGTGAGCAAAATTAAGCATGATCAAGTAACTTGTAACTCTAGGTACCATTCTAAATCTAAAAACTAGCATTTATTTCATTGTGATTTTTCCATCCCAGACAGCATACTTCGTCCCAGGGACGTACATTTTATGTCAATTTTACGTCGTTACGTCCCGGGACCAATAAAGTACGTACTATGTACGTACAATTGTGTACGTTTATAGTACGTCTATTAGCTACGTACATTTACGTCGGTCCTTCTCGAGACCAATAAGGTACATACAATTTAAATACAAGTATGTACGTACATAGTACGTACACCAGCGACGTACATTTTACGTTCATTTTAGAGATGCGCTTCCGAAAATTGAACAACAAAATTTGGTAATAGATGGCGTACACAAACAAACTTAATCAAACCTGTGGAGACTTCGAGTCTCGAGGTAAAACTGGACGATCCACTCTAAAGTAGGAATGTTCAGGTAGCTGGAATATTTGGACAAAATTTGAAGTTTAAAAAATAACTTTATATTTTCTTTCGGAAGGCATATATAAAAAAAATAGTAATATTTTGAGCTCTTGAATTGATCCTGCAATTTTGGACTATAACCTAGAACTCACCCTGTATATACAGAGTTGTAGTTATGAGTTGAGTTGCATGTTGATACACATTATCTTGTTTCAGTAAACTTAAAAAAATATATATGTTGTAAAGTTTTAGCTAGTTTTGAAATTGAGCGTAAATTTTTCCGCCCTACCTTTCTGATCAGTTCAGCCGCATTACAATTTCAAATTTGCGTTACGTAAAGACACTTTCGCAAAGGGAAAACAATTTTGCAAATGTACTGCAGTGTCATTATTTATTTTTATTTAAAATTTTTATAAAAATGATCGGAAAACTGTTTACATTTTATTTTTAAAATAATGAAATATAAATATGAATACCAAAGTACAAAACCTAAAACAATTTTAGAGATCATTTTAAAAATACAGTGTTAAGTTTTATAAAAAAATGTTTCTTTTAACTACTACTATGTCGGTTTAGAACGTTTTTCTACGTTGTCCGACGCCTATTCTCCACCTCCTTCGATCCTGACGATCATCTTCTGTTAGATTTTATGGACTCATTGATCTTTGGATTGACTGTTGCCATTCTAGTTTAGGACGCCCTCTTTTTCTGCGCCCTATTGGTTGCCATTCTAGGACTTGCTTTGGTAATCTTTCGTCGTTCATCCGTTGTTCATGGCCGTACCATATCATTTGCCGTTTAGTGATGTCATCCGTTATGCTTCCCTTGATTCCCATTCTTTCTTTTATGATGTCATTTCTTATGTGATCTATTCTAGATATTCTCATTGATCTTCTTATTGCATCCATTTCGACACTTTCCATTTTTGTTTTGTATTTTTCTGTTACGCGACAAGTCTTTATTCCATACAACAGCGTGCTTTTCACCATTGTTTCATATATGTTAAATTTTACATTATTTTTTATCTCTCTGCTCCATAAAATACTGTTAAGACATCCAATAACCTTTTTTGCTTTTACTATTCTTTTTTCCAGTTCTTTACAATCTGTTCCTGTCTTATCAAATGTGACACAAAGTATACATACTCATTGCATGGAGATATTGTTTGTCCATTGTACCGTTCTAACTCACTGGATTCGTTTCCAATACATAAGTACTGTATCTTGTCCACGTTCACTGTTAACCCCCACTTTTGGTATTCTTTCGTTAACTTTCTCATCATATACTCCATGTCTTCTTTATCATTAGCTGCAATTACTTGGTCGTCAGCAAACTGTAGTGTGTATATGGTAAATCGGTCGTTAAGTTGTATTCCCATGCCGTGCACTTTACGCTTCCACTTTTTTAGAGCTACTGCGATATATATTTTAAAAAGGGTTAAGTCTTAAGCCTTTTGTTACCAGGAATTCTTTTGAAAGTCTATTTCCAATTTTAACTTTAGATTTTGACCCTTTGTATAGTCTTTTATCGCTTTTATGTATGTATGATTGCTATTAGTTTGCTCTAACACTGTCCATAATTTTTCTACTGGAACGGTATCATATGCTTTTTGTAGGTTCACAAAGGTAACATGAGTCTCTATATTTCTGGCGCTCCTTTTCTCAATTACTTGTTTAAGACAAAAACATTATCACTACAAGATCTGCCTGCACGAAACCCACTTTGCTCTTCTTCTTCTTGTTAATGAAAATCATTCTCTATTAGATCTCTAAGAATCCTACCGTTTTTTTTTAAATATCTGCTAAATCACTCTAGATATTTGTGTAAAATTTTACCTATTAAGGGGAATTTTCTTATGGACAGCGACTTTTTTAAATTTATATCAGTGCCGTCCGCACGCGACCTGGACTCAATTTTTTGATAAAAAAATGGTACGCCACTGCTTTTTTGTAAAATAAAAATTATTTTTCTTAGTTTATTATTCGGGTAAAAAAAATATTTTTTTTTTTGCATTTAGAAAAAAATATATATTTGTTTTTAGGACATTTTGTTACTCAAATCTGAGGCAAACAGTCGGCGAATTAAAATTGAGTGATTCATCACCAATCGACCGAGGCTAGTCTTAAACTTTCTTGATCAATTTTGAATTTTTATAGTTTCTTTAATAAATAAAAAAATAACAATATTTTTTAGTTCTTGAGAAACAAATATCATTAAAACGACAATTGAATTGCTGTGCTATTGGATAATCAATCATAACTCATACAATTTTTCTGTAAAGTTGATGTGGCAAAAGTTAGGCAAAAGTTTGTGAAAAACATATGGAAACATCGCAATCTTGGATTAATGACGTCCGGCGACTTAAAATTGAGCGATCCATTACCAATCGATCTGGGGTGGCCTAAAACTTCCTTACTAATTTTTTTTTGGGTAAAGGAAGTTACTCTTTGCAATTTTTAATTTTTAGCACACACATATACTATACTATAGTAGTGTGAGCTATGGTGATCCTAATTTTTTCGAGAAAAAAAAAGTTGCTCCGATTTCAAAAATTTTTATATATCTTTGCGTTTCAGATGATTTTGAAACTTTTTTGTTGCGCCGTCTGTCTGTCTGTCTGTCTGTCTGTCTGTCTGTCTGTCTGTCTGTCTGTATGTCTGTCTGTGTGTCTGTATGTCTGTCTGTAACGACCAACGCGCATAACTCAAAAACCGCTTGGCCGATTTTAATGAAATTTGGTACCTAGGCTGGGTCTTGGGTCGAGATGGTCCCATTTAAAAATGAACAAAATCCACCGAACACAAACCAAATAAAAGGGTGGGGGTATATTTCAAAAATTAGAGTTTATGTGAAAATATGGCGTGTGTGATATTAAATGAAAGGTAATTGAGTCTGCAGTTGAACAAAATACATTTTAATTTATTTTAAAAAAAAGGGTGGGGGTATATTTTAAAAATTAGAGTTTAAGTGAAAATATGGCGTGTGTGATATCAAACGAAAGGTAATTGAGTCCGGACTTTAACAAAATACATTTTAGTTTTTGTTTTTTTTAAGGGTGGGGGTAGATTTCAAAAATTTGAGTTTAAGTCAAAACATGGCTTGTGTGGTATCAAACACAAGGTAATTTAGTCTGGAGTTGAATAAAATATATTTTAGTTTTTAGTTATATTAGCTCACACGTACACTATAACTATAGTACCTAGTGTGAGCTTAGGGGCCCATATATTGGCAGAGTATTTTTTATATATTTGTTAGTTTTTCAGATATAAAGCTGATTTCTCTATTTATTGCAAAGAAAAAACATTTTAACAGTGTCTAACCGACAGTTTAGCCATTTTTACCATTTTACATTTTTAAGATTTTTCATATTAATTATAGGTTTTTTATTTTATAAACATATTAAATATTTTTAGTTTACTATAAAAAGTTAAACTTACCTTGCCGCAACCTCGATGCAAGGTTTACTATAAAAAATAAAATACCTATAAACTTAAAAAGATCACGTTTAGATGTAAGATTTTTTGTATAAAAGAAAAATCTGTGAATTAATAAAAGAAGTTAGCAACTTGTACTGTAGTAGTATACAGGGTTCGTCAGCGTTCGTTTGGGCATTGAAAAATATGTGAATTGAAGTAAGATCGCTATTTAAATAAATGTCTCTAAGAGAGATAAATAGTTTAGCGCTGTTGTCAAGTTAGGAATTCAATGGTTTTCTTTTCGCGATCTAATGACGTTACTCTTACCGGCTGAGTAGGCCAAAGACGGCGATGCATCTTAGGTTAGATTGTCATTTGCCTTTCGAGTTTTTTCTAGTGCGGTTAAAAATTTGGTGTTTTTCAAAAATGAATACACCGTATACTAAGGAAGAGAAAATTTCTATTGTATATGGTACACGGTAGGCCGTAATGCTCATGAAGTCATTGGGCGTTTAGTGCATGAGTTTCCTAATATTTCAAGTATTCAAGTATTTATTAAATAAAATCATTTTAAAACTTTTAACAAAACTAGTTATTAATTAGGTTTAAAATACATTTGATATTTTCATAGCACAAAGAAATAAATCTTGTGTGTGCTAATTTGTTTTTTTTTACTTTTGTAAGGCTTAAAAGTTATAATATACTAATCTTCAAATTTAACAATTTTAAGTTCTAGATTAAAATAAATAAAAAAGCTAAATGTTTTTTTAACACTTAAAAATTACAAGTATCTTTGAGATCTTAACTGCAGTTCTAAGTCTAGTTACAAATAAAATAAACAAAATAAATGAAAATGAAGTAATTAAAATCAATAATTATAAGGAATTTAGGCTCAATTTTTATAGCACAGAATATGTAAACAGAATGACAACTAAATAATTATCAGGAACTATTTGTACACAGGACCATTTTTAGACTAACTAAATGAAAACTTATTTTTGAATCATAATTGCTGTACCATAATAATATTAATATTGCAAATGTTTTAAACTTATAAAAAACTACTAAATAATGGGGACATTAAATGGTCTTGCTAAAATTTGAGCAACATTTAATTTCAATATTTCTTTTTTTAAGTGTGAAAGAAATAATTTCTGTTGTAGATTTTTTCAATGTGTAGGTAATTCATTATAGATAATCGACCGGTTCCTGTTCGTCAAACAATCTACAACATTTTTCATAATTTCAGAACACATGGGTGCATAAATGGTTGTAGACAATGTTATATCGAAGGCGACGTAACACCCCGTCCTGGTCCTCCTGAGATGGCAGAACGGGATGAAATGGTATGTGCTTACGGTGAGGCTCATGAACCGTGCTCGACTAGGAAAATATCCGAGGAGGTGGGCGTTGAAAATCGTACCTGCCAAAGAATTTTGAGAAGGTACGGTTACAAATCCTACAAGGTGAAGTGCTCGCAGGAGTTGCATGAAGGTGATTGTTTTTACCGTATGCAGTTTTGTAAAACTATGAGGGAAAAAATAGACAGGGATGAAAATTTCCTGCAAAATGTCCTTTTTAGCGACGAAAAAACTTTTTTCCTTCATAAAAGACACAATTCTCAAAATACAAGGTACTGGTCACAAGAAAACAAACACCTTGAGGCAACTGTGAGGACACAACACCCTGAAAAATTAAATGTGTGGACTGGGATTATTGGTGACCACATAATTGGACTATTAACCTTTTTTATCGATGGTAATTTGAACGCCCAAAAATATCTTGTTCTCCTTCAGCAACAGGTTATACCTAGGTTGCAGGAGCTCAACATAAATTTGGAAGCAATTGGTTTCAGCAAGATGGTGAACCTTCACACAATTCCCAGTTAGTGTCAAATTACCTTCGGGAAATATTTCAAGATCGGGTTATATCCACTTATGGAAATATCCCTTGGCCAGCGAGGTCTCCTGACTTAGCGCCCAATGACTTTTTTTTGTGGGGTAGATGGGAAGGTGTGATTTTTACCTTTCCGGATTTAAGGCCCTTAAATCTTGGTGAGTTAAGTGATAAAATCCGGAATGCAGCTAACTCAACTACCCCTCAAATTTTAGCAAACACCCGCCAAGAATTTTATGATCGGCTAGGTTATTGTGAGGCTCAAAATGGAGGACGATTTGAGCATCTAATAAATAAAAAGTAGAGCTTAAACTGTATTGAAACCTGCTTCGAAGGGTTTACTGGTGTTTCATTTTTGAAATGCCGGATTTTTGTTACCGGACTGGAAGAGTAATACTCGGAAGGTTATTAATTTAAGAAAAAAAAAGTTATAAAATTCTTGAAACCTCTTGATTCTGATTGCTGTAGCTTGAACTGTATGACTAATAATCAATACTGCAAATCCGTAATTAAGTGTACAAGTAGAACTTTCTAACATGCAGGCAGGTGGCACCACAAAAATACTTGAGCTAGGGTCACTGCATCACGAAGACGCATTGTCTTCTTAGGGTAGCGACACGTCAGGAGCGTAGCTTTTTTTGTGTTAAAAAAAAATAAAATGGATTATAAATGTTATGTATAAAGAACTGTCCATCACACCCGGTATGTATATTTAGACTGTCCAAAAGTTTTTTATGATTTTAATATTAATTAGGTTCGGTGGAACTAAAAATTAGTTGACATGTTTTATATAATAAAATATAGAAAACTATTATGTTGAATTTTGTATCATTTAATAAATTTCTTTATGCACTCCATGGAATAAAAGTGTACGTTTAATCCCTTTTTTCAGGGACTAATGTAGTATTTTTTATCCCGTGATTAAAAGTAACTTCTTTAAAACTATAAAGGCCAAATATAGGTGTTTTGGATCATTTTATTTTATTAGAATACAAAAAGCTATCAAGATACACGATAACGGTTCTTCTGTTGCTAAGTTTACTGTACTTTGCTGATGACTTGGTTGGTTTCAATAATTATTGTGTCTTTTGCCATAAAATATTGCCTACATATAAACGAAGCATTTAACTTTCTAGACTTCTCCAGGATGTAAATCAAATACCTCTTTGGTGAAATTTTCATTTTCGGTACTCTGAAGGCTGCTTTCTTCGGTGGCCTTTTTAATGTCCATCTCAAAGTAGGAATAGGCTTTACTCTTTGGTCCATGTTTGTTCCATCTTAAAGAAATTTAATTCGAACTTTTTCTTGACTAAACCTATTTAGTTTGTTATGAAATAAATATTATTTTTTCTACATTTTTTCTGTTTGTTAGCGTCTGACTGACTTTTGTTTAATATCATGCTATAGCAACGCGTTCATAGCCAACCAAATAAACGACAACTATCACTGCCCACTGTATTATTAAATACCGGGGGTTGTCTTGCTAAAACTAGAGTACCGGTTAGTGGCTTAATATTTATTTATTTTATGATTATTATTATTTTTAGTATACTGGGTGTCATAACTTAGGGGCTATAATGCAGCAGGTGATACAGGAGGTTATTTTCGAGAAAAAAGTCTATATAACATGGGGGCAACACACATCTCTTTTTAAGATATAGGATTTTTAAAGTTAGAAGAGTGGGGAGAAAAGGGTTTTACAAGGGTTTGACAAAAAAAGGAAAATCTGTCACAGACAGCTGAATACTCAGCTAATTGTGATTCAAAAATGTGGTATTCCTTTTTTTGATAAAATTACAAGTTGAGGAGATACCGGCTGTCAAAATCAACTCCAAAAAAAATAATAAATAAAAAAAAAAATATTTTTGCTTACTTATTCTTTTAAAAAATATCAATAATATTATATTATTATGTCCCGCTAGAGACTTGTTATTATCAACAAAAAATATATAAAAAAACTTGCATTTAATATGACATTTATAAAAGTTTATACCAAAAAAATAGTTTTCTGTAAAAAAAATTGACCTACTGATTTTTTCCAAAATAATTTTTATTTCATTTTATTGCTCTTGTTCCAGTACACGACTTTACCCAACTTTATATTTTTACTGAGTTTTTTTAAAAAGTTATCATCAAAAAACTTTAAAAAATTGCCAACTTTGATGCTCTGTATCTCGATAAAGAAAGATGAAGTTTTTTGTCAGACATGACCTCCTCTATCACCTGTTGGCCTATGGCCCCTAAGTTATGGGACACCCTGTATAAACCTTGGCATTAAAATCCCTTTTAGTTACTTAGCGAATTATAGCCGTCCTTTCCGTCGGGCTTGAAAATTCTCGCCGCGGGATTAAAAGTGAACAATGTAGTGTCCAGGTTTATAATATGCCTACAATTATTTTATTACGGTGTAAAAGGTTAAAAGTACAAAAGGTCAAAAATACAAAAGGTCGAAAACATTAGGGCACAAAAAGCCGAAAATACAAAAGATCGAAAGTACAAAAGCTCGAAAAACAAAAAGCCGAAACTACAAGAGGTCGAAAACACAAAAGCTCGAAAGTTCAAAATAATGAAAACACAAAAGCCCGAAAATACAAAAGGTCAAAAAACAAGAAATAGGTACTCTAAAAATTCCGAGGTTAATTTACAAAATTGTCCAAATATTGCGTGTGGGTACTCTAATTATTCCGAGGTAAGTTGAAGAGTCCTCCATGGCCGAGGCAGGCAGGTGGGCTGTCGCTACCCATGGAGACGCCAGGCTTCCCGGATGCAGTGACCCTACACTTGGGCGGCATTTAAGCGCGACTTTAATAATAGAGTAAGGTTATTGTGTAATTAAAAACTATTAAAAAATTGAATTTTTCTCGATTTATTGTTTCCCGATTAAAGCTAAAATAACGAAATAAATAATAATGACTATTTCTTCGTCTTTAAAAGTGGAAATCTTGCTGCGTTTACTCCTGTTTGAGTCACAGCGGCAAACGCTCCAGAATACGCGCGTCTTTGGTCCCTCACTGACTTCTTGCTTTCCATAAGTTCATTCTTTTTTATACGCGTTTTATAAAGCCTAAACGTTCGATGTCGAGCACTGTATATTGCGACTCAACCTACCTTGGCCAAGCCATCTTGCCATTATCCTATAGTAAGGGTGCTTATAGGGAGGTAGGGAGTTAGAGATATAGGAATTCCCTATATTTCTTCAACAGTTTTTGCGTAAAACGAATTTTGCAGAAGTGAAAAGCCAAAGTTTGTAAAAAAACGTAAAAAAGCCGTCATCTTAGATTTGTGACGTTACACCGGCATTCCTAGTCATATTGGACGCAAACAGCCGGTGATTTAAAATTATGTAATCTATTATAAATCCATTTAGCGTAGTTTAAAAAAATCTTCTACAGCTATCCCAGGGGATAGCATGAGTCATGCTACTGCGTTACAAAACAGCAGATAAAATATTAAAATGCGCGTACTAAAATATTATTGGTTATCCTGCATCGCAGTAAGCGACTCGCGTCTGACTGAATCCACCTACTCACCAGCCAATTTGCAGGGGCAATTTAGCGACCCTGTATGTAACAGATATTGGCGAATACCAATACCTTTAACATGCAGAGTCGTTAAATTGCCCCTGCAAATTGGTTGGTGAGTACGCTGCTTTACACAGGGCGAGTTCGTAAAGTAATCGATGAGCTCATCGATGACAACACTCAAGTTTTTTAATTAATCAGTGCAATTCGTTGAAATCCATCGGGTTTGTAAATGATCTGATGAATTCCCCCAAGTCACCAATCGATGGCATCAATGCTCACCGACTCTGGGGGTCGGTGAGCAATCTTCGATGAATGTCAGTTACGTCAAAATCAGCTGCTTTTTCTTTTTTTTATTCGGCTGATTGATTTTTTTATTTTTTTGTTGTTTTTTTTGTTAAATGCCCCACGGTGTGAGTAAGCAAAGTTGCGATGGACATCTTGAAAGATATAAATAGTGACTCAAAACTATAGGATGATGAAGATCTAAAGTTGGTATTACCAGACTGCGGCATTCGAGAATTAAAGGTTTCGTTGTGTAGACTCTTTTAGAAAAAAATAAAAATCGACAAAAGCAAGCAGAAATTACTTTACAAACTCGCCCACATACGCGCTCAAGACTAAGGTCACTGGCTCACGAAGTTCCTTGCTTTACTCAATACACCCTGTCCATAAATCGCTGTGGTGGTGCAGGTATGCTAAAGTACAACCAAGGCCCTATTTTTAGGCCCAAGTGTTGTGCCGTAAAGTTTTCAGTGTTTACCGCGCTATAGGGTAAAAATAAAAGCATTGCCGATGGACTTTTAAAAGGTGAAAAGAAAGGCGTTTTTAAAACTTATAAAACAAAAATGGGATGCTGACGTAGCTTGAGCGGCAAGTAGGTATCGAGTTTTCTTACTTTTGTTGAGTTTTCAGGGTTTTATGTTACCGAGACAAAAGCTTTGTTGTTTTATTATGTGGTTGTAAACACTGGCGCACCTCTGCAAGGGCAAAAGGTTATTATGGATCATTACATTTCCGAACATTGATAAAATCAACATGAAGTTACTATAGTTGATATTGTATTAAAGTGGCACCGCGTCATCAAAACCGTGATGGCCAGGAAGGGAGTAGAGGGGTACATACAGTGGCCCGCATTTCCTGTAATTTTTTTATTGATATTGATTCCCAAAACGAGGCACTGCACTAATTAGTCATTAGCTTACTATTTTACTTGCTTTTTATTTATATGTTCTTCTAAACGATTTTATTAGAAAGGAACATATTATACACTTATCTGGTTGTTACAAACATATTGATTTAGCCGGGCTTTGACGTTTTCTATTCCTTGTTGTTTTGACTGTTTTAATGTCAAACAAATTACGACCGAGCTTTTTACAAAACAAATTACCGTTTTTGCAACTAAATCATATTTGCGCACATTTTAATATAATTTTGGATTCTCTTTTATGTTTCGGATCTTTATTTATTAGGTAAGTACCTATTTTATCTCTCCTTTAAAAGGTCTCGGTACGACACACTGCATGTACAAAGTGAAACAATTGAGGAGCAGAAGTAACAAAGGGGCTAGGTGCCAAAACTGTTAAATGGAGATATTTAATAAATTGATGACGAAAATGAACGATCACTTAACGGAAGCCGTCTATTTGCCCGATTACTTACGAAATTAGTAGTCCTGTGACTTTCCATGTTTGATAGGATATAGTCGATGGCCCATAGAACCTTTCTATGTAAAAATCTCGTTTTTAGGAAAAGTGGCACTTAGCCCCTTTGTTACTTCTGCTTCTCAATTTTTTAAGGCTTCTTTACTTAGATTTTGCCGCAAAATTTGGTTTACCATAGCTATGACGCGGTGCCACTTATAAACATCCTCAACTATAGTTAATGGTTGTTAAGTTGAGTTGGGGAAAGTGAGTTTTTGGGGTAAATACTTTTTTTCGCACGTGTTGACTAAAAGGGCATGCCGAATTCAATAAAAAATCTGACAAACACTTTTTGAGCTATGATTAGATTAGATGGATTTGGGTACTTATAATCCATAAAAGCAACGAGTTTTGGAAAAAAAGTTGATTAATATATGTCGACTAAATTCCCTATTTTTCCTCCTTCTAAGAACAAATGCTAGATACCTTACTGGTTGTAAGCGGTCGTTTGAAAGTATAGCAGCAGAGCTGACTACCTTTTTTTGTTGGAAATAAAGATTTTTTATTTTGCTTTTTAAAACAAAAATAAACATCAAAAAAGATATTTAAAAAAACCGTTTGGGGTTTTTTAAGCATTCTTTCAAAATTTAGTTTTATAAGATGTTTCGTGTATTTCTAAAAGAGATAAAATATCTTCCATTTCCGATATCCAATTTACAAAAAAAACTTAAGAGTGGAAATCGAGTCTCTATATCAAGCCGGGGAGTTTTGATTTTGGAAGGAGGTTTGACTGTTTGACGTTTTAGCCGTTTTCGATTCTTTAGCGGATAAAATACTAGGTATATATTTTATTTTTATTAAAAGTGAGCCTTAAACTGTCAAAAATGAATTTACAGGACATTAGTAAATTTTACGAGAAAAAGCGTGAGATAAAGAAATAAATTTAGAAAAAAAAACTTTTTGAAAACAAGCTTTTATAAAATGGAGTAAAAAGCATAAAATAATTTTTTGAGTGTTCTGATATCATAATAATAAAAGCGATGGTCGTATTAAAGGAAATTTACCCGTTTTTGTTTTAGCCTTGTTAACTCGAAGTTTAGTAAAAATCCAAATTCAATATATGATAGGAGAGAAATGTAAGGGTAGACAATTTAACCTAACCCAACCCTACTCAACCCTACTCAAGCTACATTTTTTTTATGATATGGATGATCATTATTACGCCTGCTTCATTTTAGGCAGATCATCCGCGACCGGCAGTGTGTCGATTTATTTTGTCAGATTGAAAAAGAAGAGTCGGCCCATCATCGGTTGTGGACGATCCGCCAAATGCACATGGATATTATTATGATATCAGAACACTCAAAAAATTATTTTATGCTTTTTAGTCCATTTTAGAAAAGCTTGTTTTCAAAAAGTTTCTTTTTCTAAATTTATTTTTTTATTTTTAGATTTGTCTAAGTCTATGCATTTCAGCTAGCGCATCGATATTGCAGGGAGTCTTTCCTGTCAATTTTAAAATATCTAAGTCTTCGATGTCGAAATTCGACAAACAAAAATTTTACCCCCTCTCCGCCCTCCACGTTAGGGGGGAGGTAGGCGGTCAGTGATACCACATTATTGGATTGTCATCGGAACTATAACGGTATGCGAAATTTGAAGTCAATCGGATACGTGGAAGTCAGTTGAAAGTAATCAGAAAAATGTGACATTAAATCGTCCATTTTGAATCCGCCATATTAAATTTTGGTAACCTGATCAAAAATTCGTAATTCTCATCCTCAAAAACCCCCAGATACCAATTTTGGTTGAAATCGGACAAACTTTGGGTTTTACCCCCTCTCCATTCCCCACGTTAGGGGAAAGGTAGGTAACCAATAAAACCATATTATTGTATTGTCATCGGAACTAAGACGCTATGCGAAATTTGAAGTCAATCGGATGTCTGGAAGTTCTTCAAAAATAAGTTGCAAGATTTGATTACATATATACATACCCACATACATACATACAGGTAAAGTTAAATAAAAGCTTGTAATAAAAAAAAATCCGTACGAGTTGGAGATATGATGCTCTCAGCACCCGATTTTATGGTAAATTTTTATAAAGATATTACCTTAAATATGTAAGTATATATATTTTATTTCCTTTCTCATATCACACTTAATATTTTATTATTATTATTAATTTGAATTTTAATATTACCATCACATCTAGTTTTAAAGATAACTGATGTAATACATAATAAAACATTAGAATTTTTTTTATAAAATACTTATTTAGTGTGACAAAAGAAAATTTATGAATAAGGTAGTCAACAAAAGCACCGACCGGGAGTGTTTACAGACTCTAGCGTTTCATTTTACGCCCCAAAGGGCTCGGCAGATCTTAGAAAAATTTTTTAGCATTTTGAATTTTGAAAAATTTTGGAAAATTTTTAAAATATTTGAAATTTCAAAAATATTTTAGAATTTTTATTTATGGATAAAATTTAGAAAAAATTAAACTTTCCTTTTTTGTTGGGTAACGTTAGGATGACCAACTAACCTTACCTAACTGATTGGTGCATTTCCCTCTTTTTTACGCAAGGTGGAGTTGAACAACATACCTTATGGCGAATCTAGGTGTGTGCAGAGTGGGCCCCTGCCCACGACATCAGGCGCCACAGAGGCGCCAAAATCTGCCCGAAATCGTAGAGTGAGTCTAAGGTCTAATAAAGTAAAATTTAGGCAGAAGGCGCAAGGGGCGCGTGCTACGCCCAGTGAATGTTCCGTGAATATGCGGTATGGAAAACGTCTATGATGTGCCTATTGTTTTTTAAATGTATTAACCCATTGCTTTCAGCGATGCCAAATCTGACACTGTCAGGAGCGTAGCTTTTTATGTTAAAAAAAATTAAATGGGGACAAATGTTACGTAAAGAACTGTCCGTCACACCCGGTATATAAATTTGACTGTCCAAATAAAAAAACCGAAAAAAACTAAGTTTTTTATGATTTCAATATTTATTAGGACCCTGTGTTAGGACCCACATAGCGCAAGAAACCAAAAATATAGTTTACATTTTTTATATATATTCTAAATAAATTTTTTATGCTCTCTAGGGAATAAAAGTGTACGTTTAATCTCTTTTTTCATGGGCTAAGTTAGTATTTCTTGTCCCCAGTGATTAAAAGTAATTTCTTTAAAACCATAAAGGCAAAATATAGGTTTTTGGATTATTTTATTTTATCATAATACAAAAAACAAACAGGAATCAAGATATATACACGATAACGATTATTTTGTTGCTTCCAGCTTCCCGTAAGCTTCCTGTACTTTGCTGATGACTTGGTTCGTTTCGATTGTTATTGTGTCCTTCGGCATAGAATATTGCTTCCATATAAACGAAGCATTTAACTTTCTAGACTTCTTCAGAATGTAAACCAGAAAACGGTGAAATTTTCGAAATTCTGTTTATTGCATCATTTTCGGAACTAAAAGTTGCTTTCTTCGGTGGCCTTTTCCATGCCCATCTTAAATTGAGAATATGCTTTATTCTTTGGTCCCTTGTTTCTTCCATCTTCGCGAAATGTAATTCGAACTTTTTCTCGACTAAACTTATTTAGTTTGTTATGAAGTAAATATTATTTTTTCCACATTGTTTGTTAGCATCTGACTGACTTTTGTTTGATGTAATGCCATGACAACTATCACTGCCCACTGTTTTATTATATACGAGGGGGTTGACATGATAAAACTACAGTACGGTAAGTGGTTTAATACCTATTTATCTAGTTTATGATTATTATTATTTTTATAGTATATAAAAATAAACCTTGGCATTAAAGTCCCTTTTAGTCACTTAGAAAATTATAGCCCTCCTTCCGGTCGGGCATGAAAATTCCCGCCGTGGGATTAAAAGTAAATACTGTACGCCCAAGGTTTATAATATAACTACTATTATTTTTATTAGTGTTCAAAAAAAAGAGGTCAAGGTCTAAGAATTTTTATTTACCATCTCTAGGTATTTTTTTGGGTAGCAACACGACGGGTCGCAGAACTTTGTTCAAAAACATTTTCTTTGAACGGAAATTTTTATGAAAACAATTTCTTCTCATGAAAATTTGTTCAAAAACATTTTTTTAACGGAAATTTGTTCGAAAACCATTTCTTCGAACGGAAAATTGTTCCAAAAAATTGTCTTCCTTCGAAAATTTGTTCGAAAACATTTTTTTCAAATGGAAATTTGTCCGAAAACATTTTTTTCAAACAGAAATTTGTTCGAACACCATTTCTTTGAACGAAAATATGTTTTCGAACGGAAATTTGTTCGTAAGCAATAGTAGTTCAAAAACATTTTCTTCGAATAGAAAACATTTTCTTCGAAAGCAAGTTTTTCGAAAAAAGACGCTCTAGACCTGGATTTCCAAACCTAACACAATTCATATAGTTTGACTAAGACAAGGTCTTTCTAACATATTTTTTCAAAAAAACCCTTACTTCTTTCCCGGGATCGTAAACTGTCTGAAAATTTGTCTACTTTCCTCCTTGTGGAATGTCGAGTAACACCGATTTCAACCTTCCAAAATGAGGACCGAAAAGCTAATTTAGGGAAATCATTTTTTGAAAATAGGTTTCGGTTGGTTCGGTTAGGTTTCACACCCCTAGGAGCCCGGGAAAGCAGTCAGGGAAGATTTTGTTTCCAAAAATTGTTAGAAAAAGACCCCATTAGTCGAACTATATGAGTTGTGTTAAGTTTGGCAAGCCAGGTCAAATTTTTTTTTCGAAAAATTTGTTTTCAAAGAAATGTTTCTGAACAAATTTCCATTTTAAAATAATATTTTCGAACAAATTTTCATTCAAAGAAAATGATTTCTGTTTGAAGAAAACGTTTTCGAACAATTTTTCTTTTGAAGAAAATGTTTTCGAATAATCTTTTGTTCGAAGAAAATGTTTTCGAACAATTTTCGGTTTGAAGAAAATGATTTTCGAAGTTTGTGCTTTCGAACAATAATATTAAGATATTTATATGAAATGTACTATAAAATTATAAGTAATTAAAGCCTAACGTTACTAAAACTCGAAAATGTAAAAATCGGGATAAAAAGTGACTAAAAAAGAACCACAAAACCTAAAAACACCGAAAAAATAGAAAAAAAAACTTGAAAAATAAACTAAACAATGCAAAAAATAGCGTATAAACCTTGTTATTAAAGTTTTATTTTGTCCTTTGATATATTATATAGTATTAATAAACATTTAACATACAAATGTATTTCTGTCCTGTTTGTTTATTTATTGCGTATTATTTTTATACAAAAAACACAAATAATATTTAAAAGAAAATGATGTTTAACAATAAATATACCTACAATAAATATTCATAACCCAAAAACTCAAGGAACATATTTTTTATTTCTTAAGCTGTATAAAAACGAGTTCTTTTTAAGTTTTATTAAAACATTTTTTTTTCTCATACTGTATAAAAATGAGTATTTTTCACGAACGTCTATGGAATTTTGAGTACGGTTTTTACACTCGTGTCGCTACCCCTGGGAGACGCCAGGCTTCCAGGATGCAGTGGCCCTAAAGCTTGTTGCTTCCAAACCTGAAAGCAGCTAGCTGCTTGGATACTCTGCTCTGGATGCCAGTAACTTCTGTGTCATGTGAGCGGTCGTTTAGCAAACTAAAATTAATTAAAGATTTTAGGAAATCAACTACGGCATAGGAGAGACTAGTCACTCTCCTGTGACCTAGTTATTAAGCATAGAATATGAAACAGTCGAAAAAATTAAGTTTGATCAAGTTATAGGTAGATAAAATGGCTGCAGTAAAGTCACGAAACGTCAAATTTTAAGCAAGTTCGTGCAATATTTTATAGTATTTTCGTGCTATTCGTAGGATTTTTAAGACCTCGTACTAATTATGGTATTTTTTTCTGTTTTGTTTTTATTTATTTTTTTAAGTAATAAAATGCAACGTTCGAATTATTTTTTCATCTTTTATTTTTTTTTTCGAGGGGTTAGATTGGGTTGGTATGTTGTTCGTATGGGGAAGGGTAGATATTTTTTGAATTTAACCGTCCCACTAAACACAAAAACATTTTAATAATGTCAAAATAATGTATAATTTAAAAACATAACGGTAGGTTGAATGTTAGTTCTAACGTCATATTCATAGAGAAAAAGAAGCTTAATAACCCGTTTTCTGACGTTAGAAAAATAATCTTATGTTTTTATAACGATTTTTTAAAATGTTTTTTTAAACGTTAAAAAAATATTGTTTTTTAACAGTGAAAAAAAAATGTTTTTCTAACATTGAAAAATAAAAAAAATTTTAACAATGAAAAAATATATATTTTTCAAATACAGTAGAACCCCGATTATCCTTTCTGCACGGGACCGGACGAGGCACAGATAAGTGAAAAGCACGGATAATCTGAACATTCATTTATTACATGTTACATACATATTATGTATATATACTCAAAATATGACAGAAAAAAAAGATCCCATTTCAAACAAAGTTTATATGTATGTATTGCATAAAAAGATAACAGAACAAAAAATATAATTCTACATAAGGTTTTGGTCGAGTGATTTCCGGTAGCGCTATTTCGATAGAACTTCAAAAACACAATTTCGATTTGTTTGAAACTCGTAGACAATGATTGTGCAGAAATAAAATTTCGGACTTCCATTGTCTTTATTTATTTTAAAAACACGACGTTTCGGTTAGTAAGTATCTCTAACCGTTATCCAGTGTAAACTAAACAATCTAGTCTCTAGGCTACTACTACTACTTGGTGTGCAGTCAGGTGTGACGGCCCGCCCCCTTTTTAATCCTAACACGCCTGTTTTTCTTAAGGAGTGGTTTCCATATGTTTGGTATGTCCGTGCTTGGTTGACTGAAAACTTCTTTATTCTGCATTATAAACGCAGCTTCAATAAACTTTCGTTTTCGCCAATGCGACTCCTTATGTAAAACTTTAGCTTCTGACCACTGATCTTGTGATCATTTGACCATGCATGATCTGATAAACCGGATTTTTCAATATCCCCTAATTGGGTACTTTTTAGATGTTCATTTACTCTAACCCGAAGAGGGCCTTTCGTTTCACCTACATATGATTTACCACACTCACACGGGATTTGGTAAATACATTCCTTATTATTTAAGGGATTGTCTGGTTTTGTTTTAGTTACAAAACTTCTTATCGTATTTCCCGAAGAAAATACTGTTTTTATATTATAGTGTTTAGCTATTCGTCTTATGTTTTCTGAAATCCCTTGAACATATGGAATGTTAATAACACCTAACGGATTATTATTTTGGGAATTTAGTACATTTAGTTTGTTTTTAATATTAAATATCGTTGAGTTTATTAATTTCTCGGAATAACCATTCTGTTGTAAGTCCTTTTTAATGTTGTTAATTTCTGTGGTTAATTCTTCATTATTACTACAAATATTTACGGCTCTTAAATACAAACTTCTTATAACTCCTTGTTTTGTAGCAACAGAATGATTAGACTTAAAATTTAGGTACTGTCCCGTGTGTGTAGGTTTCCTATATACAATGGTTTGAATGCTTCTGTCTAATCGCTTGACAAGAACATCCAAAAAAGGTAAGGCCGAATCTTTTTCAATTTCTATGGTGCACTTGATTGTTGGTCGAATACCGTTTAAATGGTGTAGAAAATTCAGTAGTTCGTCATCATTTTCCGGCCATATAATAAATGTGTCATCCATGTATCGTAGCCATAGTTTTGGTTTGATTCTTGCTGTGTTGATCGCATGGTCCTCGAACCACTCCATGTAGATGTTTGCTACCTCTGGCGAAAGAGATGAACCCATTGGGAGTCCATCATTTTGCGCGTAAAACTTATCTTTCACTTGAAAGTAAGAGTTACGGAGTCAGAGCTCCAAAAGATCCATCACCCCCTCTACCGATAGCGTTGTTCACTCGTGAAGTGTATCATCAGTTTGTAATTTGTTTTTGATGATACTGACTGACTCATTTATTGGGACGTTGGTGTAGAGACTTTCTACTTCGTCATCATTTTCCGGTCATATAATAAATGTGTCATCCATGTATCGTAGCCATAGTTTTGGTTTGACTCTTGCTGTGTTGATCGCATGGTCCTCGAACCACTTCTAGAAAGACTTTCTTAACGTTATTAAGAAATATATTTTTGCTAATGCTTTGAAATTTTCGTTACGATGTCTTCTTAATGTCAAAAGTTGACTTAATTTTAACACAAATTTGTGTTAGAAAAAAAACTTTTTTTTTCAACATTTATTTAACGTTTTTTACGATTTTGTGCTTAGTGGGGTGGTGGCCCCGAATTTTGTCCTTGCCCACGACGTATTTTACCCCAGATCCGCCACTGCTGTAACCTGCTCTATTTGTAGGAAAAGTAACATCTATTAGGTATCATATCCCCCTAAGGTATTTTTGTATATTATGTGTTTTTCTAGGTACGGGTAGACCTCATAAGATGTCTATCAGGGGAAATGAATCGACCTCTGCCTTCCGTAGATTTCAGGTACTCTCTGACCCGGAGGGTTAGCACCTGTCTAGGGTCTCTTTCCCAGGGATACGGGAGAAGACCACACCGGTATAAAGGTGGAGAGGAAGGACCTCGGTACGGCGAACATAGCGTAGGTAGCAACCCTTCTTTGTGAGGAAAATAGAAAATAAAAAACACAGCGGCGTCTGACTCATAATGAGCAGCTGCAAACAGCGTCTGTTCCAGATCGGGCGGCTGAATATAAAGTCACCAACATTCCTGGCAAGCGTGGTGTTTTAATGCCAATACCCCCCAATGGGAAAACAAAAGGAATTGGTCCCCAGGTGGGAAGGAAACTCTCCGAATCCCACACCTCTATGGTCTGCCTCACGGAATCTTGGGGGGGGGGCAAAAATTCGCTTATGATAAAAAGCATTAAAAAAATGTGCTTTTCTCTAGATATTTTATCGAAAAGAGTTATTTTTGTATGAAGAATAACATAGTTAAATTTTTCGAAAAATACAATATTTAGTTTCTGCGCAATAATTCGAAACACCATCTAGATATTTTTAATATCGATACAGTCTCTGATTTGGATTGCAATAGCGCAACTTTTTTATTACTTAACCAAAATTGTCTCACTTACTCAAATAATTGTACGCATTGTTAATAAACTTGTTCGAAATTATTTGTATAAAATTTTTGATATATACATGTATACATTCAAAACCACCCACCCCATTGGATTTCTGGCTATACGGTACTGTTATCGTAATAGAGGGTGTAATTGCAAATATATTTTTTAGCTGTTGAGTTCCATGTAAACAAATTGGTATATCAAATTTAAAAGCAGATTGAATTAATTAACTTTTTAGGGGTAAATGCGTCAGCAATTTCGCAATAGACTTATTTGTTTCTCAGTTACCTGTGGAACATCAGGAAACTATTTATTTACTATTACCACAGTGTAGATATCTTATGATTTGTAAATTCCCTCCTCCCCCAATCCAAAAATATATTTGGTTTTAACACACACAATACAACTTCTGGCCAGGCTCTAGGACAATTTGCCGCCACCGACTCACCGTGGTCGATTCGCCGCCGGGGTAACTCGATGCCGACGCGATTCGCCATCGGGCTAAGTCACGGCCGACCTGATTAGCCGACGGGCTAACTTGCCGCCGCTCGCCGCCGTAATTTTTGTTTGCAATTTTGTTTATTAAACGGTTTATTTATGATTCTCGATGAGCTGGTGTATAGAGTTTCGGTGACAATGCAACTTAATATTTTTTAACACAAAAAATTTAAAACGGCGCCGACGATTCAAAATTTATTGGCAGATTTTTTATTTATAAACCGATTTGTCTCAAATTGACAACAATACGACGTTAAGGCTAGCAATACAATTTCTGATTTAAAGCTAAAAAAAAATCACTATTTAATTATTTATAACAACATGTAAAAATACAATTTAATTCTATGTTTTGCCTTCTGTAGGCAAAATTAATTAAAAATTTCCTAAAAGAACTAGGTAAAGACTGAAAAACCAAGACCAGTGAAAAACCGCCAAGAAAATATTGAATTAGGTCTGTGTACTGTGTACATCTTCTTTTTTTTTACACTTCAGAACAACGATGACATTTTATGGTTAGTTTGTGAACACACAAAAAAGTTTTTATAAAAAATAATTTTCAATAATTGGCATAAAATTAAATCTGCGGATTACCCAGCACTGGCAGCTCTTGAAATAATTGTCTGGTACCAAAAATATCATAAATTTACATTACATTTTGTCAAAAGGTTATATGCGGGGCAACACTGCAGTGGCGTATCCAGACCCTGATCTTCGGAAGGGTAATTTAGTCAAACAAAAAAATACTTGCTAAATAGGAGCACATATTATCTGTGTTGCTCTACAAATTTAGGCCATTTAGTTAATTTTAAACAAATATCATTAAGAGTGGTCCGCATTCGGTCATAATAAAGAAAGTTTAATGCGCCGCAGGCAAAAACTTTAATTTTTTTTGGAAAAATCCTTACGTTTTACCAATCTTGGAGGGTGGTAATCACCCCCAGTACCCCCCCTCCCCCCCTTATATACGCCGGTGCAACACTGTCTCTAAATAAGGAACTACCAAGTAGCCTGGTATTCAAACACAAGTAAGGTCAAACAATATCCCTTAGTAAGGGATAAAGTTCAAACCAGGTAACTGCGCAGGTTTCAAATAAAGGATAAGTGAAAATAGGGGCATGCAAAAGGTTTTGTATTTTGCTCCATTACCAAATAAGCGTCTATGCTTTTCATACAATTGGAATAATTACCTGTAAACGCTTAATGAGATTTTGGCCGCTGCATTACATCATTCTCTATGGCGCTATTCAAACGTGAATAATGAAATAAACCAAATTTCATAGCCAGTCTAACAAATTAGGGGATATATATGTCACTTCGTAACATACCGCGTAAACAAGACCGCATTTAGGGGGCCTAATTTCCATAACAGGATAAAAAACAGATAAAGTATAGCATGTATTAATAGGAGACCGCGATACGCCCGATTCCCGTCGAAAGCGTTTCAGCGTTGCCAAAAATAACCTTGATAAATACTACAGGCGCAAGTGGTCCGTTACCTACCAAGCTCGTAGGTAGTGAGTGGTCGCAGTCGTCAAGGTGCGGACAACCTGAAAGTTTAGGGCGAGAATTATTACATGACTTGTTTTTTAGTCCAATATACAAAAGGTGGACTATTAAGCGTAAAAATAAATAATTTTACTTTTATTAAATGTGAGTTTTAGGTCCTAAAACACTCAAATCGGCGAATAAAATAAATTGTCTGTTTAAATACATGATAAATCAACACCTCAAACGATATATATGATACAGAAGTCTTTTGTGTGGCATTAGATTTTGGTTAAAAAGAAAGCGTTATTATTATTTAAACAATTTTACCTTAAAACTATAATTTTATTTGTATTGATTTTTGTTTAAAAATGTTCTTTTTGTATTGAAAACAAAAAGTTTATTATTATTCTAGAAAGATTAAAAAATTCCTGAGGTGTATGTTTAACTTAAAAAGGTTTTTGCCACCTGCCGCGTATTTTTGCGGTTTCAAACTTTTTTCTGTATTTTTTCAGTTATACAAAAAAGTTTGTATCTATTGTCGTATTTAAAGTATTATTCCACCAATATTTTTTTTTCTCATACTTTTTATATTGGTCTAGGAAACGTACTCAATCAGGTCAGCGGACCTACTTTTGAGGCTTCATACCACCTCTGCCGGCCCCCTAGGATCTCGCCCCCCCTCCCACGTCCACTACCCACCCTGCGTCACTGTGGTCCACCATTGCCTTTTTTTATGGTTAAACTAAAAATGTATTACAAAAACTAAAATTAAATAATAGGTAGCTTACCTGTAGATTGGTAAGTTATCTTTCAAACAAAATTGACTTTAGTGAATGTGAATCAAAAATCAATAACCAGAATAACACTTTAAAATATTGCTTGTTTGTAAAAGTAAGTGAATCATTTATTTTTAGGAACAAGCAGAATTTTAATGTCTTATTCTGGTTGTGTATCAACCCGTTTAATAAAGGCTTTTACATTAAACTGACTAAATTAACTTTTCGCGATTTGAGTAGCGGCTTATTCTGATATTTTTTCTAAACCGGCAACGTTCGTTTCAAGCTTTTCTGCTTTCCCATGCAATCCTTATGTCCCATACAAAAATCCTAACCCTATAGATAGAAGGCGGGACAGGCGGTATAACTAAATGTTAAAATACAAGAAAAATCTTATTTTCAAAAAGTACTTACTATTTTACGCCTGTATCGAATAGTAATTACATTTAAAGTAAAATGTACAATAACAAAGTTATGTTTTCAGTTTCACAATCTATTTCTTTGTCAAAGAATGCTCTTAAATTATTTTAACCTTAGACAAGGGAAGAGAGAGGACGCGTAACATTGTATTACGGACCGTCGCAGAAAGTGTTCCCAAAAATCAAAGCGACGCCATGTTTTGGTGCCAAACATTAGGGACTTATTGGAATAAAACCTGACTTTATTTTAGAGTCGACATTATTTTGACACATTTACACAGAAAACTAACAGCTGACCTCTCAAAATTGACATTCCAAACCCAAATTTAATAATAAAGACGCTAACTTTCATTTAATAAATACCGACATTAATAAATCCGGTTTTTAAATACACAAAGGCCGAATTTTGAAGCAGAGCAGCTGCTTTTTATATGCAAAACTGTCACCATAGGGTCGATTTTTAAATAAGGTCAGGTTTTATTCCAATAAGTGTATTGAGTGTGTCACCAGGTTTAGTTTTTGTGATTTTGTGCTAATACGGACTTAAATACGCTGTTATTTTTTTGGCATCATATTTGGTGTTTTGTTCAGCTTTTGGTTGCAAGAGTCGAAGTGAGTAGAACCAAAGTTTAACAGATGGCCCAAGTAACATTATTAGCACTCAAGGTTTTATTAATTTGGTTCCGAGGTTATTTAGAGGGTGGTTTTATGGCTTTTAGGATCAATTTGGCTACATAAAGGTAATTTATATTGCTAATTACCTAAAGAGGTGTTATACAACCAAAAAGTGATTTATAAAGGGAGTATAATAAAACTGATATTCCTTCTGTTCCTTTTAGATACTTTTAGTTTCATTGATTTCTGATTTATAAAGATGGTCTTATAAAACCCTTTTACCTAAAGTTTTTAAAAAGAAATAAATATAAACTTTGGTCATTTAGTTTTTTTCATTACTTTAGGTCATAAGAAAAGTGTTTTATAATAGGGCTAGTTTTTTTGTAGTTACTAGTAGTTTAATATTAAATATGATTATATAGGCGGCCATATAGAACCTAGTTTCCTTAAGGTTTTTAAGAGTGGTAAACATAAACATTAGACTTTTGGATTTGCCATTACTTTTAGGCATTTGAAAAAGGTTTTATAGGAAGGCTTAAAGTTTCTATTTATAGTTATACCCATAGCTGCATATTAAATATTATTTCAATAGGTGGCCATATAAAACCTTGTTTCCTTAAGGGTTCTAACAGAATTAAATAAATACTTTCGTGTTTTAGTTTTTTTAGGTACTTCTGGTAAAAATAATAGATATACCTAGGTACAGATTGGTACCTACCTGTTGCAAGATTGATTATTTAAAGCACAATAATTAATAATTGTTGAGCTTCCGTCCTCCTGGGTAGGGCACCCAGGCCTAGATAAGGCCTGTTTAAACGGCCAATATCAGAGATTTCCCTCTAACCTGCAGGCACAACGGATATCATTGCACTGGCCTTCTTGATTGTGTGCAACTTGCACGATAAAAAACATTTAAAAGTGTTGAATTATACAACACTTTAAAAAACAAATACAAAAAATTTAAGTGAGGTTATGATGACTATGTTTACTTTTTCTTTTTTATTGGTTTTATAAGCGCACTCAAAAATCCTTGTTGCGATAGAGTAACAAATAAAACCAAGTGACCACTCTAAAACGATAATGGCGTATACATATAAAATTATTTTAAAAATATTGTAAACAGAAAATATTTATCTACTCGTTTTAGCAGTGTTTTTTAGCAATAATTTTACTTTAATTTTGTTTTATGTAAACCAAACAGACTTTTTTAATGGTGAATAGTGTAAATTATTTTTTTTATTTTAAGTATTTGTTATCTTGTTATCAAAAAACGATTAAAAAAGCATTTTTGAGCTGGCGCGCTTGTTTTGAGAGCTTTTCAGATACGATTTTATCAGAAAAATAAGTCTGGCAGGCAATTTGATGATCAACGAAACGACAAACTCCTTACAGGCATATTTTTATGTGATAAAATAATTTTGGGACTTTTATATAGCCATTGAGAATCTAAAATATCGCTAAAGCTTTTATAGGAAAAATTCTTTACTCTAAAGGTATTATGGTATTCAACAGAATCGCCAAGATACCAAATTACCAAATCTAGTTTTATAATAGGATAGAGGACGTTTCTGAGTTGCTTTTAGAACCTGGCATATTGGCTAAAAGGTTCTATACTGGTGGAACCGCTAGAGGGCGAAGCTAAAGTTTATTTCTTTTGGTTTTATAGTGAGTTTAAAACATAGGTTGCCACCACCAATTGGGGGTCCCATTTAGGAGGTCTAAGGGTATATAAGGGTAATGGGAACATGCTAGTGACCAAACATTAAAACTAATAGTTTTAAGGAAAGGCGCTGGCAACCTTTTAGCTTCTGCTATAAATAAAGAAATGATACTTGTGGGTGGAAAAGTTCAAAAGTAGACAAAAAGTTTCTAAGTTATAGTAATTTTTAAGTTTGAAGAGAGGGGGAAAACTGTATATTTGAAAAATTAAAAATTTGACGTCAAATAATTTTGTAATCCATTAGGATCAAAAATTATTTTATTGCTTTTCACCCAAAAATTTTAAGTTGAGGAGATACAGTGTGGACGAAAAACCTTTGCAAAAGGTATAAATTTGACAAATTTTTATAGGTTAATTTAAATTTAGAAAAAAAAGTTTAGGATATATTTTTATAGATATCGGCCCTTCATAAAAACAAAAAATATTTTTTTTTGTTTTAACATGATAAATTTTTTTTTTAATTTTCTGCTGTAAATTTTAAGAAAGCTATAACAAAAAATCCAAGAAAAAAAATGTTAAGTTTGATACCCTGTATCTAAAAAAGAGACGTTCGATGTCAAATGTAAGCGGAAAAAAGTAATTTTTTTGACCTTTTCTACCACACTTTAAAGTTTAGTGCATCAACTAAATGTCACCCTGTATATATAAATCCCTGCTTTATGAATTAAAAATAAACCAGGTAAGCATCTTCATAGTAATTACATTTACTGATTTGATAAACAAACACTATTTAATCATGTTTACAAATTAAAATTTCATAATCCTTTTTAAAAATGCATTTTTCCTAAAATTATGCAATTTTTTTACCAGTCCCAGGTGATACGCCACTGCTGGTGTCAAACTAGGCAAACTCAAGTTGGCCGGATTACGAGTCCTCTCTCTTCCCTTGTCTAAGATTTTAGCGAATTATTAGTTCCAGTCATTGAGTAAATAACCCATATAGAGGAGCCACCGGCGAGCTTTACCATATTGAGGGGCAGATGGCGCTGAAATAAATTCGTCTGGTACGCAATATTCAGGGACTGCTTGTACGATTTAGTTACATGTGCGAGTTCCGAGGCTCATGTCTATTATACAAATGCTATTAAATCATAGTAGTTGTCTCTGAATATTGCGTACCAGACGAATTTATTTTAGCGCCATCTGCTCCTCAATATGGTAAGGCGATCCTCTATATGGGTTATTTACTCAATGTTCCAGTACAAAAGAAATTTTGGCGCGTGTCATTTCTTACCCTACAATAACTACAATAACCCATTTTTGTGGTTTTCATAAATTTTTTCCAACTTCAATGTTTATGTTCAAATTATAACCATTTGTAATGACGTCATTTTTGTTTATCTTTGTTTAGTATATTATAAACAGCGGTGACAATAAACTTTAAAAAAAAAAGTAGTGTCTATGATTTAAATAGGTAGGTAATTGGTTATGTGAAGTATCCGTAACTGTCAATCAAAAAACATTGATTGGCAAAAATATCTACGCCATACGTTTTTTTCTCAGCTGGTGACTTCATTACAAATGCGTATAATTTAGACTATAGGACGAGAAGTAAATTTTAACCAATAATACCACTAGAGGTTAAATTATTTCCGGAAATTTTTTCGAGCTAATGAATATTTTGAAAATTATCCCGAGTCGAAGACGAGGGATAACTTTCTGAAAATATTCATTAGCAGGAAAAAATTTACGGATTTAATTTAACCTCGCGTGGTATTCGGTAAGAAAATTCCACACCAAATTGAATAAATTTAAAATTTATTTTTGACTCACAACAATGCCCATTTTTTCTTCGACAAGATACCAGAAAACATAGTTTTGATTGACTTAATTATTTAGTTACTATGGCAACTGATGTTTTGTCATTTTACCTACCTAAATTAAAAACTTAAAGCTGATTTATTATTTTTATGACAACAAGAATACTTTAAAATGTTTTCCTTATTTCATTTTCATATAATTACGTTCATGAACAAATTTAGATTCGTCGCCGTTTCAGCACCAATTAGATTGATTTCTACTTATTTTAGTTTCATGAAAATACCAGTTCAGAATGTAAAATATTTTATTCTATTATTTTAGTTACTAGAAGTGGTAGAAAATTATAATTTAATCAATTTTTACATAGTGTACAAAGGTACACAGATAAATTTAGTGTGCATTGCAGTTTGGTCAGCAATGGCTTTTCAGCCTTTAAGTAGTACTGTAGTTACACAGAAATATCATTCTACAAGAAAGAATATCATAATCTTTAATTTTTTAGTAATTTTGAGCTACTACATACAAGTGGTAGAAAATAAAAAATCTGTTAGTTTTTCATATAGGTTCATGAACACGTTCAGTTCGCTCGCAGTTTCGTCACCAATGGATTGTTGGCATATTTGATTTCTACTCATTCAACACAAAAATACATTTCTTCCATATAAAATATTATATCTTCCATTTTATAGTTACTTGTCGCTACTATATGTGGTACAAAATTCTAATTTTTACGATTTTTTATAAAGGTACATGAACAGATGTAGTTTGTGTCACAGTTTCGCCAGGAATTTTAGCCATATAAATTGATGATTTCTACTTGTTGTAGTTGCACAGAAATAACATTTTAAGACTAATCACCGTACATTATTCAATTTTGCATAAATTTTGTGTTACTACAAATGGTAGAAAATTGCTTTTTTTGCGTTTTTATCAATTTCTTAAACGGGGTTTATTAGTATATTATTCATAAACATGCAGCGCAAAAATGGTAAATAAAATCGTGTCGAATATCTACTACATAGATATTTTATTTATTCCATTCAAAGTCCAGCTTTTTCGTCTTTAACAAGAAAGGAGGTAGAAGGGAGGTGTCCGAAGAATACAGAAAAAATTTTAAATATGTAATTAAGATGTGTAAAAATTGAATAAATAAATTAAAACCCACTGTCAAAAACATTATCTTGTCATTAAGACGTCAAAAAATTTAAATTTAATTCGATGTTGGGTACCCACGAGGAAAAAATTTCCACTAAAATTCGTGCATTGCTATGGTGATTTGTCAAAAAAACACATTTTGATAGGTTAAAAAATGTTGGTGTGGAATTTTCCATAAAATATAGATCTCTTATACATTTTTGGTTAATAAGGTTGGTTTTTGAGAAAATAATATAACAAATTTGGAGAATTTTAAAAATAACTTTATGTTAATAACTATATGTACATACTCCTCTGGAATAGTATGAGCACGTCTTAGGTTCAGTTACTGGCCCAGACTGGCCCGGGCGATAGGGCCGGCGGTTACACCCGCCGAAACCTCGGCCACCCAGGCGGGTCCCTGGAGTCGCTGGCGGTCGGGCCACTTAGGGCCAGGGGCTACTTTGGTCATAGAATGTCATTATTTGGTAAGCCGGGGCCCTTCAGTGATCAAATTTAAGAAGATATTATCATAACAAAAACATTTCATGTAAAAAAGCCAAGTACGCGAAAATGGTATTCCGTGAAAAGAATTGAGATAAAATTAAAGTCAAGTTCTCCAATACAAATTTCAAAATGAAAGGTTTTTACTAGTTTGGAAATCCAGACATCCTGGATCTGTCAATCAATTTAAATCAAAGTCGAGTAAGAATAACTTGAGAAAACAATGAACCTCCTTTTTTCTGGTTACGGGGCCAATAGCCCTACTCTCCCGGCGAGGCCCCTACTTACCCAGTCCGACCCTGCTTAGTTAAGTTATACATAATTAGAGAGGACATTTTATTGTGAGAAAGGCTTAGGGGAGGACAACGTTAGAGATTTAACCCTCTTTATTCGACGGTTATTTTTCGTTTTTCATGTTACAAGACAATATAGCAGTAATATTATACATTTATGAAAATTATATGTTTATAGAATTAATAAGTTTTTTTTTGTAACAATCACGATGGCACTTTATTTACATATTCAGAAAATAGTATATATTTCCCCCTTGTTTTTGTTTTTTTTTTTAATTTTTATCTATTTTGCTTATTAATATTATTTTTAAAAAAAATTAAAAAATAAACTAGATAAAAATTAAAAAGAAAAAAAGGAACAAAAAACAAAAAAGGAGGAAAATATATACTATGCATTATAGTTAATAATGTTATTAATATGTAACTTAATTAAAATACACATGCAGAGAATGCTGTTTGATTTCCTTTACTAAGCTTTTTTTAAGATTCTTGATTTATGAGAAAAGTCTAGGAAAACGCCGTTTAGTTTGCAATTTTTTGAATTTAAAGCTCCTAACTTAATGAAGTAATACTTACTTCAAAAACATACAAACTCCTGTACTTTCCATCGCTCTGCTAATGCCTTTCCACGAGGCCTGCAAATTATACTTCTGCTTCGCGGTCAATGGCATCCTAGGATCACTTGGCCGCACAGGTGGAGGGTCGTCCAGCTTGGAGCTAGTGCTGGGCCCTGCTCTATTGGCCTGGCTAGCCGCCAGTTTACTCAGTTCGCAACCCATTTTTTAACCAATTACTATACAAAATTCAATCTTTTTAACAAATTAACCGACTAAAGCGACTCCTTTATACACAGTACTCATTTTAGTTTAAACTTTATTGGTTGATTTTTTACAAAAAGTTTTGTAAAGTATATTTAACACTTATGTTTGCAGTTTATTGTTAAATATTTGGCACATTTAAAAAAATGTTCTTGGTTTGGTTTTATTAGCTTAGGTAACTTCTTTTTACATTTTTGAAAATATTTTAGCATTAAGTGGAAAACCGACGGAAACCAAAATGCTAATAAATTATTTCACATTTTTTTCACCAAATTATTTTCGACACTTATTTTTATTTGAAGTTTTGATGTGTTAAGTGTACATAATTCATTAAAAAACAAGTTCGACTATGCTGGCTAAATTCAAAGGTAAAACAAATAATTAAAAATTAACACATTTCTGACCGTTCAATAATTATAAAACGTTTATGCTTATGCCATTAAGCTTTTCTTTTTGGAGAGTTTTTGTCGTATTATTCGCACAAATGATCGTAATTTATCTAGCATTGTTTTAAAATATGATGCTTATTAAATCTCTCTATTTAAATATAAACCAACGTAAATTTTGTCTTGTGATCGGAATTTAATAATTTATAAAATTAACCGACGGGTCACGTAGGCACTAACAATTAAAACGGAAATTTATTTTAAATTAAAAATCTTTTTCCAATTATGATATGTTGACGTCGCCGGTCCAAGCCGGGTTCTGGTTCTTGTGTGGTCAAGGAATGTTAAGCAGTTAGTTCTGAAACAAAAGAAAACAAAATTAATGGGCATCCCTTAAGGCAAAGGGGAATCAAAAGAATGATGCTCAACGAGTTATGGCGCCTATCAAAATTTGGCAGTGATAACAGGTGCGTATTTATACAGCGCACGAAATCATAATACACCATTTACATCATGCCTATGCCATTGCGGGGATGAGACAATTCGCCGCGGCCGATTCGCCGCGGGCCGATTTGCCGGGGTCCGATTTGCCACGGGGACAATTCGCTGTGAGGACAATTCGCCAGTTCATAAATGGAAAAGTCCGCCATTTTGAATACGGCATTTTAATTTTTATAAATTTAAGTTAAAAATAATAATCAGCGACCTTAAACACATCAAAATTCCGAGTTTGATGCATATTGGTTCATAAATGGGAAAATCCGTCATTTTGATTTTTATAAATTTAAGATAAAAATAATCATCAACGACCTGAAAATTTCGAGTTTGATGCAAATCAGTTTAAAAATAAGAAAGTGCGCCATTGTAAAACCGCCATTTTGATTTTTTAAATTTAAGTTAGAAATCATATTCAGCAAACTAAAACACCCCAAACTTTCGAATTTAATGCATACTGGTTCATAAATTGGAAAGTCCGCCATTTTGATTTTTATAAATTTAAGTTAAAAATATAATCAGCGACCTGAAAGATCTCAAAGTTCCGAGTTTGATGCAAATCGGTTTATAAATGGGAAAATCCGCCATATTGGATCCGCCATTTTATTTATTTTTTTAATAAAAGAAAATCTTGAATTGTATACTAACCACCAAATACCTAGTTGGAAAAGTTTGAAAAAAGTTATAATCAAACTAAATAAAACTGTTTAATCAATTGCCAAACGTAATATCATAAAACAAAAAATCTTGCGGCAAATTGTCCCCGCGGCGAATGGGCCGGCGGCAAACTATCCCGCAGCAAATCATACCGCTGCGAATCGGTTCGCAGAGAATCGGCCGCGGCGAATTGGCCCCTACCCGCCATTGCTGCTGGAGAGCCTGGAGAAGGCGCGGTCGGGCGAATGCCGGCCGCGGGCCCCCATAGACAAATAAAAAATCGTCTAAGATCATAAACAAACGGAATTAATAATAACCGGACATTATCAAAAACGTCATTCTTCAAAACAAGACAAGAGCAAAATAGAAGTTCTGTATAAGGTCTTTCATCGAAACCGGACAAAATCAAAAAGGACAAAATCATAAAAAAGGGCCGGGCCCACAGTATACTAATTATTTATAGTAAGGAAAGCACCCCGGTCTTGTTATACATACCCCCTGTATACATTAGTTCGGAATACAAAGTTCGAGAGGCGCTTATTACAGACCGTCACCCCTGGTATAAAAATATTATGTACAGACTCCTGTGCTGTCGCCATGGATATTAACCGCTACTCTCGGTATATGTTTTTGATTATGACTGACATTGGCAAAACAGATAATAATATGACGTAAATGTAATTCGGCATTTTTCATTTGCGGTTGCAGTTTTTCGTGATTTTTCGACTTTTTACCCTATTCTTAAAAGTGTTTTTTGCTAAATTGTGGCCTATCGGTAATTAAGAAATTTAAAAGAAAACAATTTTGTATTCGTGGGTGCGAAGACTATGTTAGCAAGCGCCATTCCCAAACGGAACCTAAAAAAAATACTTCGGCAAAAAACTAACTTTGACGAAAGACGAAATTCACAAATATATAGTGTGTGATGGACACGTTGAACCTGGACGGAGTTTTAAATGTTTAGTTTTAAATGTTAATATTTGGAAAAACATAGATTATTTCACTATACTTATATACAGGGTCCGGCAGAATGATCTCCCTCAATAAAAACGCCATTGTAAATGCTATTTATATTTCATTTTTTTCGGTACACAGCCGAAGCTGATTTCTGAAAGTTTCACTCGTGCAGTAACTCTAAAGCGATATTCCTGTAATTTCTTGGTGTATTGCTGCTTTCAATTCGTCAATGGTTCGGGAATAGTGTTCAGATATTCCCAAAGTATCTGGAACTAAAGCATGTCTACCAAGTGCGAAGTGAGTACGAAAAGTTCTTTGTGTCGTAATCACAGATTCGTTACCTACTTTTGCTTAATGTCTCGATAACGAAGGCACGATGGCAAGGTAATGGCAAGCCGCGAGCTACCAACCAACTACGCTAAGCTTCCCCTCTCTTCAGTGATTCAGGCACAGTGGCAGTGCAAAATGTGGAAGATCATTATGCCGGATCCTGTTTAATTAAATGAATAACCGGCAATATTCACTTTACTTTAAAAGGCTTACGTTACATTTTTTTATTTTTCATGAAAAAACAATTAAAAAAGTTTCCGTTTATAGAAACCTATATTTGCAACATTATTATGTATAAAGCACTGTAAAAGTATACATTATTAATTTAAGTTAATGTAGAATGTGTAAATATTTTCTATGCACTAATAAAAAGGAAATTACTGTAGAATATTCGTCAAAAAGCCTTTTTTTAACTAGAAAATTAGCCTCTCAAGGAAATTTATGTACCTAAATGAATGGGAAACAAACTTTTAAACCTTATAGATTGAATAAAAATTTAACTTTCCTTTTTTTATTGCTAGTAGTATTTAATTTAAACATTCTTTGATTAAGCTTCCTTATTGATTGGTGTTTATAGAGTCTTTTTAAGCAAATTGAGCTTTGACACAAAATAACTCATTCTTATCAGCGCGCATCGTTTAAATTTAAATCTATGTAATTGACGAGTAGAATGAGTTTTTTAGTGTCAAAATTTAATTTGATAAAAACTGTTCAAAACACTATATTAAAAGATGTAGCTTGATTGGAGAACGATTTCATTGATGGCTACGAGCATCCGGTATACAATAATTTGAAAAGCCATCCTGTAGCTTAGAGACAAAGTGCGCAAGCGTTATATTGTTTCAAATCCCCCTGTAAATGTTTAGTACGGAGCACAAAGTTGGAGAGGCGCTGATTCGTGCACGACACCCCGGTATACTGCGCCAGTTTAGTAATACAACTCCCACCGTGTGTCTGGTCTATCTCGGTCATTCGTCTGTGGTCGGGCCTAGGTTGTGACGTTCACCTAAAGAAGAGCGGTTCTGATATTGTTATACAATTGAAGCGTCCTTTACTGCAATTTCTTTACTGCCATGCCTAATGGAAACGCCGTATCTACATAGGAATTGCTATAGCACTTACCGTATTTTTTATCAAGCAAGGCCTATCCTTAAAAAGGTTAGGTGTTGTACTCTATGTTAGGATTCGGTTGGGTTCGGTACGGTTCGATTTTGGAACCGATATCGACCTCTTAAAAGAAGGATATGGAAGCTAATTCAAGGCAAAAAAACAGACATTTTATGTATTTTTGGATTCAAAAACAACAATATTATTTGCTTCCGATTTAAATTTACCGCCAAACTTCCATGATACCAATTTATATGAGAGGAAGAGGGACGTAACCAATATACATGAAAAGAAAGGAGAGAGTTACTCATGCTAGGCCGGCCCCTTTTTATGATTTTTTTCTTTTCAATTTTGTCCGGTTTTGACAAAAGACGTTATACTATCTTCGATTTTGCTCTTGTCTTGTTTTGATGAATGACGTTTTTGTATAATGTTTAGTAATAACATTTATGACGACGAATGAAGCTTCCCGGCCGCTTTGAAAATGTTACCAATTAAAAGCTGAATGGTGCAAATGAAGGAGGAACTAAATACATTGTTTACCGGGATGCGTCAGTTAAGTTGAATTTGAGATATGTTGAAGACAAACCTTGCTAATACTTTTTCCAAAAACAATTGGGGCGGTCATAGGTTTCATTTTCGCGCTCTTCACAGATAGTGAATTTTACACATTTAAAGCAAAATCTCATCTACTGCCCCGTACCGGCTGAGCGTTCCTCGGTCGGTTCGTATGAGAAGCTTGCGCAATAGAGCTTTTTTCGCATAGCTCGCGACGGCTAGAAGATCATTTGAGGAGCAGACTTTCTATATGCATTTTGTCAATTTTTGTAATTTTGGTAAATAAAAAAAAACTGCTATGCGTTTGACAAGAAATTAACCGAAAAATAATATACCTAAAAAATTGATAAAAAATCATTCAAGGATTATACCTATATACGTCTTCTGTGGGTCGCGAAAATTTATTCGAAAAATTTTCTTCGAATTTTTTTGTTCAAACGGAAAATTGTTCGAAAACATTTTCTTCGAAAGTCATTTTGTTCGAACGGAAATTTGTTCGAACGAAAATTTGTTCGAAAAAATTTTGTTCGAACGGAAATTTGTTCAAAAAAAATTGGTTTAAACGGAAATTTGTTCAAAAATGTTTTCTTCGAACGGAGATTCGTTCAAAAACATTTTGTTCATTAAAAACAGCAACTGTTTGACTAATCGACTCGACTATTTTTTCAAAAAAAAAAACTTTCCTGACTTCTTTCGCGGGATCCTAGCGGGTGTGAAACAAAACTGAACCGAACCGAACTGAACCGAATCGAAGTATCGGTTTAGTTTGGTTTGGTTTCACAACCTCTAGGATGCCTGTTTGGTTTCACACCCTCTAGGATCCCGCAAAAGAAGTCAGGAAAGTTTTTTTCTAAAAAAATATGTTAGAAAGAGACCCCTTAGTCAAACAGTTGCTGTCCTTTCGAAGAAATTTTCGTTCAAACAAAATATTTTCGAACCAATTTTCATTCAAACAAATTGTTTTCGAACAAATATCCGTTCGAACAAAATGTTTTTGAACCAATTTTCATTCTAACAAATTGTTTTCGAACAAATTTCCGTTCGAACAAAATGTTTTAGAACAAATTTCCGTTCGAGGAAAATGTTTTTGAACCAATTTACGTTCGAAGAAACTGTTTTCGAACAAATTTCCGTTCGAAGAAACTGTTTTCGAACAAATTTCTCTTCGAAGAAACTGTTTTCGAAGAAATTTCCATTTAAAGAAAACGTTTTCGAACTATTGCTTTCAAAAAAATGGTTTTCGAACAACGTGTTTTCGAACAAAGTTCCGCGAGACGTCTTCTGTGGCATAATATTGTTGCTCTATGTATCTGGTTTGCGATGGCATCTTTGGTTAAAATTTTGAAAAATGGACAAAATGCATATAGAAAATCTGGTCCTCATTTAAAGTTTGCTATTGGCCAAAGCATGTGATAGGACTGATCAAATCGTTCGATTACGAGAAAAGAGCCACTGCATGTACTTGGTTTATAATATGCCGACGTCTGGGTCGACAGCAAAATTTGTTTTATAACACATTTATTATGAAATACATTATTTGTTCATTTTGTTTGTACTTTTAATAAGAAAAGTTTTTTAATTCCAAATTTGCAATTCAAATGTTTGAACAAATCAAAAATGTTTGCAAAATAATACCCTTTGAGACGCGATCACGTTATTTAATACATCGGTTGGTTGTTTTAAGGAAAGACATGAATCAAAAATATTTCATGTAAAAAATAGTATAAGTTCATTCCATAATTTTTGAGATCACTTTTTGATAGTAATCAGCTGTTACCATAACAAATAGCATAGGCCAGCGAAAAAAAATCGTCAAAAGTTATCCCAAAAATAATGATATGGACTTACGCGAAAATCGGTCTAGGACAACTGGGCGCCGCCAACTGGGCGCCGGGCCAACCGGGCGCCGCCAACTGGGCGCCGGGCCAACTCGGCGCCGGAGAAAAAATTTTTTTGGATAAAATGTGTAGATGAAAAACAAAATATATTATTTATATAAAAACATCTTTAAAAATCCTTCACGCAATTTTTTTGAAATTTGTTTTTGTGAAGTAAAGTTAAATCCATTAAGTCGACTGTTGAATCTTGGTAGTTGTAGTGTTTGGTAACCTGGTAACACTACAATTTACGTTTTTTATTACAACAATGGCGGATCCAAAATGGCAGATTTCTTTATTTTTAAACCGATTTGTCTGAAACTTGAAAGTTTGCAGTGCCTGAGTTTACTGAATACAGTTTTACCCTCAAACTTAAAAAATTCAAAATGGCGAATCCAAAATGGCGGATTTTCTTTCTTGAAATATTACATTGCTTAAGATCATTTAACAAAATTTTTTACTTAAACTTAAAAAAATCAAAATGGAGGATCCAAAATCCATTTAACACAATTTTTTACTCAAACTTAAAAAAATCAAAATGGCGGATCCAAAATGGCGGATTTTCTTATTTACTAACCGATTTGTCTCAAACTTGAAATATTACATTGCTTTTCTTATTTACTAACCGATTTGTCTCAAACTTGAAATATTACATTGCTTGAGGTCATTTAACACAATTTGTACCTCAAACTTAAAAAAAATCAAAATGGCGGATCCAAAATGGCGGATTTTTATATTTACTAACCGATTTGTCTCAAACTTGAAATATAACATTGCTTGAGGTCATTTAACAAAATTTTTTACTCAAACTTAAAAAAATCAAAATGGCAGATCCAAAATGGTGGATTTTTTTATTTACTCACCGATTTGTCTCAAACTTGAAATATTACATTGCTTGAGGTCATTTAACACAATTTTTACCTCAAACTTAAAAAAATCAAAATGGCGGATCCAAAATGGCGGATTTTGATATTTACTAACCGATTTGTCTCAAACTTGAAATATTACATTGGTTGAGGTCATTTAACAAAAATTTTTACTCAAACTTAAAAGAAAATCAAAATGCAGGATCCAAAATGGCGGATTTTTCATTTACTAACCGATTTGTCTCAAACTTGAAATATTAAATTGCTTGAGGTCATTTAACAAAATTTTTTACTCAAACCTAAAAAAATCAAAATGGCGGATTTTCTTATTTACTAACCGATTTGCCTCAAACTTAAAATAGTACATCGCTTGAGGTCATTTAACAAAAATTTTTATCCGCCATTTTGGAGCCGCCATTTTGATTTTTTTAAGTTTGAGTAAAAAATTTTGTAAATGACCTCAAGCAATGTAATATTTCAAGTTTGAGACAAATCGGTTAGTAAATAAGAAAATCCGCCATTTTGGATTCGCCATTTTGAATTTGTTAAAAGTTAACGTCAAGAAAAATAATCAGCGACTTGAAACACCGCCAATTTCTATATTTGGTACACATCGGTTCATAAATAAGAAAGTCCATCATTTTGGATCGGCTAATGTGATTTTTTTAAGTTTGAGTTAAAAATTATGTTAAATGACCTCAAGCAATGTAATATTTCAAGTTTGAGACAAATCGGTTAGTAAATAAGAAAATTCGCCATTTTGGAACCGCCATTTTGATTTTTTTAAGTTTGATTAAAAAAATTTGTTAAATGACCTCGAGCAATGTAATATTTCAAGTTTGAGACAAATTGGTTGCTAAATAAGAAAATCCGCCATTTTAGAGTCGCCATTTTGATTTTTTTAAGTTTGAGGATAAAACTGTATTTAGTGATCTCAGGCACTGCAAACTTTCAAGTTTCAGACAAATCGGTTTAAAAATAAAGAAATCCGCCATTTTGGATCCGCCACTGTTGTAATAAAAAACGTAAATTGTAGTGTTACCAGGTTCCCAAACACTACAACTAACAAGATTCAACAGTCGACTTAATGGATTTAACTTTACTTAACAAAAACAAATTTCAAAAAAATTGCGTAAAGGATTTTTTAAAGATGTTTTTATATAAATAATATATTTTGTTTTTTATCTACACATTTTATCAAAAAAAAAATTTTTAGTCCGGAGGCGAGTTGCGGCGCCCAGTTGGCAGCGCCGAGTTGGCCCGGCGCCCAGTTGGCAGCGCCGAGTTGGCCCGGCGCCCAGTTGGCGGCGCCAAGTTGGCGGCGCCAAGTTGGCGGCGCCCAGTTGTCCCATTCCGCGCGAAAATTGTACTGCGTTAAAAGGATTGAGATAAAAGCAAACAAATTCTCCAATACAAATTTGAAAATGAAAGGTTTTTACTAGTTTGGAAATGTTTTTTAAACTTTGCTATTACAGTCAAACTTGTTTATGTTCAATTTGGCACTATGTCTAAGAGTCAATTTGCAGTCCTAACAGCCAACTTTAGTTTACTTTTATCTCAATTCTTTTTACGGAATACCATTTACTTGGTTATTAGTACATGAAACGTTTTTGTTATGATTTCACTCCTTTTTTAAAGGATTTAGATAATATCTAAATTTTAAACTAGTAAAATTTGCTCAATATTTTTTGAAACTTTTGCGATGCCTTATTTCGATAGCTTTTACCTTTTTTAATTTTCCTTTTAAAATAAATAAATTTCTATTTCTATCAATTTATCCATTAATTTAATCCTTGAATTGCAATTCTATCCCTGGTAGGCATGTGAATTTTAAAAACTTTTTATTTGTTATTTAAAGTATAATTATTTTTCGTATGATTTTAACAATTGTATAAAATCTTCTGTACTATGGTTACCTCGCTTTAAAAAGACCGAACGCTGTACATCAATAAAGCTTCCGACAAGCGAATAAAAGTAACCGACTGTCGCACATAAGGACAGAATAACAATTTACGGCACCAAAAATCTAAAATTTGATTTTATGTGAAAATATGGTCAGAAATGCTTATGAGGAGTACATTTAATACTTGCATGTTGCAAAAACACGCACAATTAATGTTGAATTTTAATTAAAGAAAACAATTGCAGACTTATTTATTGCTGTATTTAAAATTAGCAAAAATTTTCCCTTAACATTATTAAATATCAATATCTACGGTATCTGCAACTTCCTCATAATTCATATTATCATCAACGGTATCATCTTCATCATCCTTATCTTTACCATCTTCATTACCTTTTTTATCTGCACCATAGAAGTCTGGCAGCCTTAGCATACTTAACACCACTCTTTTTAATTATTTTTCTCGCGTTTTTCACCTATTGGTCACAATAGGGTCAGAGGATATTGGTGTTAATTCTACAGGTTTTCCTAGAGAAATATTGTCGAAATTTCTTATACTCTTTATGGCCCATCTCAATTACATCTTCTGAGAGTAGCCCTACTGGCAAAGGTATCGCAATTTTATTATATTAGCTCCATGCAACATTAGTTATGCACGCTCATTTTATACCATCCATAAAGGAAAATTGCTATTTCTGCTGTTTCAAAACCATACTTTAAAAAGTTTTCCTCGTTGATGTAGTGCCTATAACAAGTGATGGAAAGTATATTTGCAAATCTTTCGATTAATCCTTTATCGATACCGGATCTTTTGGAAACAAACTCAGGTTTTTTTAAATTTGCGTGCTGTATTTCCATCATTGCTACTGAGACCCATTTCATCATAAAACTGAGTTTTTGAAATAAAATTTCGGACTTCCATTGTCTTTATTTATTTTAAAACACGACGTTTCGGTTAGTAAGTATCTCTAACCGTTATCAAGTGTAAACTAAACAATCTAGTCTCTAGGCTACTACTTATACTACTTGGTGTGCAGTCAGGTGTGACGGCCCACCCCCTTTTTAATCGTAAGACGCCTGTTTTCCTTAAGGAGTGGTTTCCATATGTTTGGTATGTCCGTGCTTGGTTGACTGAAAACTTCTTTATTCTGCATTATAAACGCAGCTTCAATAAACTTTCAACTTTCGTTTTCGCCATGCGACTTATGTAAAACTTTAGCTTCTGACCACTGAATCCTGTGATCATTTGATCATGCATGATCTGCTAAACCGGATTTTTCAATATCCCCTAATTGGGTACTTTTTAGATGTTCATTTACTCTAACCTGAAGAGGGCGTTTCGTTTCACCTACATATGATTTACCACACTCACACGGGATTTGGTAAATACATTCCTTATTATTTGAGGAATTGTCTGTCATCTCTTTCGCCAGTGGTAGCAAACATCTACATGGAGTGGTTCGAGGACCATGCGATCAACACAGCAAGAGTCAAACCAAAACTATGGCTACGATACATGGATGACACATTTATTATATGGCCGGAAAATAATGACGAACTACAAAATTTTCTACACTATTTAAACGGTATTCGACCAACAATCAAGTGCACCATGGAAATTGAAAAAGATTCGGCCTTACCTTTTTTGGATGTTCTTGTCAAACGATTAGACAGAAACATTCAAACCACTGTATATAGGAAACCTACACACACGGGACAGTACCTAAATTTTAAGTCTAATCATTCTGTTACAACAAAACAAGGAGTTATAAGAAGTTTGTATTTAAGAGCCGTAAATATTTGTAGTAATAATGAAGAATTAACCACAGAAATTAACAACATAAAAAGGACTTACAACAAAATGGTTATTCCGAGAAATTAATAAACTCAACGATATTTAAAATTAAAAACAAACTAAATGTACCAAATTCTCAAAATAATAATCCGTTAGGTGTTATTAACATTCCATATGTTCAAGGGATTTTAGAAAACATAAGACGAATAGCTAAACACTATAATATAAAAACAGTATTTTCTTCGGGAAATACGATAAGAAGTTTTGTAACTAAAACAAAACCAAACAATCCCTCAAATAATAAGGAATGTATTTGCCAAATTCCGTGTGAGTATGGTAAATCATTTGTAGGTGAAACAAAACGCCCTCTTCAGGTTAGAGTAAATGAATATTTAAATTGTACCCAATTAGGGGTATTGGAAAATCCGGTTTAGCGGATCATGTATCATGTTCAAATGAGTCGCATTGGCGAAAACGAAAGTTTATTGAAGCTGCGTTTATAATGCAGAATAAAGAAGTTTTCAGTCAACCAAGCACGGACATACCAAACATATGGAAACCACTCCTTAAGGAAAACAGGCGACTTACGATTAAAAAGGGGGCGAGCCGTCACACCTGACTTCACACCAAGTAGTATAAGTAGTAGCCTAGAGACTAGATTGTTTAGTTTACACTTGATAACGGTTATAGATACTTACTAACCGAAACGTCGTGTTTTAAAATAAATAAAGACAATGGAAGTCCGAAATTTTATTTCTACACAATCATTGTCTACGAGTTTCAAACAAAAACTGAGTTGTTATTTGACTTTTTTTTTAGTGGTGCTGTTGGATAGTCACCTCTTGCTTGTCGCTGCTGTAGTTGTTGATACATATCGACTCATAAATTAGAAAGTACGTAATTTTTGATCAGCCATTTTAATGATTTAAGGAACCAAAAATTATTTTGACTGACCTTAAACAGTGCAAGTTTTTAAATATAAGGCAAATTGGTTTACAAGTAAACATGTGCGCCATTTTAAATCCGACATTTTTATTTTAAAATAAAAAAATTTCAGTTATATTGTTACCGAAACTCGATACATATACCAAGTTTCAAGTCTCTAGCTCATCAGAAAGTATCTGAAATAGCTGTCGCAAGATTTGAAACAGAAATGGGTATGGAAACAAGTATACGGAATCAGGTAAAATAAAGCCATTTAAAAAAAGAGGGGGAAAGAGCGTAAATTATACTTTTTTAAATTGGCTATAAGATAGTTATGTTAACCAGGTAGCAAAGAAATATCGGTGTACTCGGTGGAACTTTTTTTATAACTCTAGCTAACTTAAAAATGTTAATGTTTTTTTAGTCAAAAACACTTTTTCATGAAACCTTGTATCATAACAAGTCTACAAATAACTGGTTTGTTGACAACTATTGCAAAATAAAGTATCCATGTTGATACCGTCTAAATTTGAAGTCTGACAACAAATAACAAGTAAAAGTTTTTCTGTTTTTAAAAAAACCTAATTTAATAAGCAGCGTGTAAGCAAAGCCAACTTTGCGTTAATAATAATAATAAATTTGCGTGAGTTTGGAAAATAAAATTCTTATGTTGCCTTGTGGCCATATCTATAGGTAACATTTTTAAGATATGTGTGATTAGTTTGAACCAAATTGGTTTTACTATTATTGGCGCCCTAATGTAGCTATTTGTCCTTATGTGTATCGGCGGATTTGCGTGCGGCTTTAACTCAAATTTGAGAACAATTATAACTATGTAGTTTTTTGTTAATTACCATTTTCCACTTATTAAATATAATAATAGAAATTGGTAGGAAGAGAAAGAAGGGGGGGGGGGATTTAGAGTTTTTTTTTTAAAATGCCAGCTTTCTATCATTTCTGGAAGTGGCCAATAATAGTTTTACAAGAAACGTAGGTGTAAGAAAAATTTTAATTTTTCGTATGGTTTTATTCCAAAGCTCAGCTTTCTAGCGTTTCTGGAAAGCATTGTTACTTTTACATAACTTGACATTTATAGGCTAGGGAAGTAAATTAAAATTTTTGATTATTTCATTTGTTTCTATAGTTTTAGATAATTTTACGGGTATTTATGTGTAGGGGAGGAGAGTATTTTGGGATTTTTTTCAAGGGTTTGGTCATAATTTCTATCAGTCTGTCAAATTTCAGTTTTGTAGCATGCCTGCAAGTACAGTAGAATTTTGACGATATATACTAAGTAAGAGGCAATTTCGACGATTTTTAAAATTTTATAACTGCTTGACTACCTTATGGAAGTTCATAAAGGGAGTGTTAACACTATAAAGATCTACGACTCTGCAAAGTTTGACTTTGGTTCATTCCGAAGTAGAGTTTTAGATAGGTCCAAATCGTAGCTTTAATTATTAAATGTTTTATTTATACAATTCGATTGAATACCTCGTTCGAAAGGGCTTGAAACGGTTTAGTATTTTAATTAAAAAGTTTTTTATTAAATTAATAAGCCGAAAAAGAAATGCAAAAATTATTTACTGAAAAAAGCGTCCAAAGTTTTAATTATGAGTTTTATTTATTCAGTTCTATTTTGTATATCGTTCAAAAGATTTTTAAATGGTTTTAATTATCGCCTTTCATGGTGTTCGGATAGTCTACGAAGGTAGCGCATGCGCATCTCAAAAACTTAACTTAAATTACAATACGCCAGAGCAAGCAGTCGACGCCTTCAAAAATGTCATTTTGACAGTACCAACAAACGAGTGGAATTACAGCTTTGACAACTGGTTGAGCTCATGCAAAAGTACATTAATTTCCATGGTGAATACTTCGAGAAACATTAAAGTTTTTAAAAGTAATCTACTGTTTTATTCCTCATAAGATTGCAGCTAGTCATTCAGTATTTAGCCTTTGTGTATTATAGGAACCGGAATAAATACTCACTGTATTGTGTGGGCTATCTTTTCAATGTTTTTCTAGACATTATTGTTCGGAAGTAAGTATCTAAAACCATTGCCAAAAGGAAACTAGTTTTTCTCAGCTCAGTGGACCGTTGTAGAAAATTATTATTAAAAACTTTTTATAAAATAAGTTTTCAAAGCTGAAAACTTCAAGTTTTTAATAATTTATAACGATGCCCCGGCGAGTTACAAAACTCCGCCAATCCAATAAAAGTGCCTGTAATGCAACGAATAAATGAAAATAAAAAGTTTTAAAAAGTTTCTATATTTTTATTGTTTAAAAACAGGCTATGTTCTTTAAGTCAACTTGCTTTCAGTGGATGTATTTGTTTGAAAAATGAGTTTTTCATATTGGAGATATTTTGTTTGTGTGTACTTAGTTTTACACATTTAGCATAATTTTCCACTTAATCTATTTAATGTGTACGTATAATGAAGATTAAAATGTAATTCTTTAACTTCAACTCAAGACTATTTTTATTCTATGAAATAAGTTACCAAACTTAGCTCTGGTCCAAAATAGCAATGTTTAAAAGTACATAATAACGCGTAATCAAATAGCGTTGCTTTAAAGTAGCATATAACGAAATAGCGCTGATAATTATGACGTTGTATTCAAAAATCTCTGTTATAAAATAGCGCTAGTGTCAAAATAGCGTTTAAAAAAATAGTGCCAGTATCAAAACGGTCTGATTAACTCTTTAACCAAGCAGTGTTCTGAGGAGTTCCATAAGGACGAAACAGTTAAGTGTCAACACTTATTAGGTGGCCATTAGATCTTGGAGCCCCGTGAGGATAATCTTTTAAGGTACCCACGGAAAAATATGAAAGAAACAAAGACTTCTTTTTACCCAATTAGCCATGAAAACTTGTTTGATTTTTAATTTCTCAGGTACTAAAATTTACGTTTGTTAGTATTTATTTGGCTTAAAATTTCCGCTGATTGACGCTCACGTCTTGAAGTTGGGTAAAAACGCTAATCAGCTTTGATCCGACCTGAAAGATAAAAGTGCCGTTAAAGGTCTCGGATGGACTCTTTTCTTTGCAATTGATCTTTTCATTATTTATTTTTTATTTTATAACTCGCCTGTTCTTGTTCTAATTTCTCTCGTACGTCGGTAGATGGCACTTGCGAAAGTTTTCTCACTATAGACGTAGGATGAAAGAAAGAACGGTATCATTAACTTCGCAACTGACCAATCAGTCTTCCGAAGAGTACCATCAGGATGAAACAGTTAGCTGTCAACACTTATTAGGTGTCCATTAGATCACCATGAGGATAAGGTTTCGAGCTAAACACGAAAAAATATAAGAGAAACAAAAACTTCTTTTTCCCCGATTAGCCACGAAAACTTGTTTTATTTTTAAATTCACGGGTCCTAAAATTTACATTTGCTAAAATTGCGCGGGATCGAAATAACGTGTAAGATAGAAAATAGAGTCCGTATCAATTACCCAACAAAACAAGTATTCGATAATAGGTTACGACTTGAGGCGTTATAGCACTGTTTTAACGCTTGCAGGCTTTAAAGTAACTGACTACGTTTAAAAATGCGGGCGTTAAAGTACGTATTTTTTTTTCAGCAGACTAGAACAAAAGCTTTTTCCGTACAATTTTTTTACAGATTTTGTAGGCAGGTATTTTCAAAATATTTAAGATTTAAAGTAAAGAGACCGGAACGTGAATTATTTCCGAGCCTCTTCAGTCAAGTGAGGTATGAGTCTTGTTAACAGATTTTAAAATATGTTTAGGTACAGACAATTTGCCGCCGCTTACTCACTGCGGCTAAATTGCCTGCGGGCCAACTCGTCCTTCGCCGACTGAATTCGCCGCCGTCCGGCCGGACTTGCCGCCGCCGCCGTGACAACTGGCCACCGGCCGTTGTTTCAGTTTGAAATTTTGACAGATGTTTAGAGTTCCGGTAACAATGCAGTTTAATATTTTTTTATAGCAAAAAAATCGAAATGGAGAACCCAAAATGGCGGATTTTTACATTAATGAACCAATATGTATTAAATTTGGTACTGAATTATGTAAGGCCGCTGAATTTGGTACTCAAATTAAATTTGAACAAAATTAAAATGGTGGAAATATTTATTTATGGCCTACATGTATTTTTTTTTTGAATTTAATGATTTAACACATTTCGATTTAAAAATGAAAAAGTCCACCATTTTGGATTCGCCAATTTGATTTAATTAAAGGTTAAGTTAAGGTTAATTAAAAGGTTTAACTAAAAATCATATTTAGGCACTTGAAGTACTTCAAATGTACTTGAAGTACTTCAAATGTACTTGAAGTACTTCAAATGTACTTGAAGTACTTCAAATATACTTGAAGTACCTCAAATGTACTTGAAGTACTTCAAATATACTTGAAGTACTTTAAATGTAGTTGAAGTACTTCAAATATACTTAAAGTACTTCAAATGTACTTGAAGTACTTCAAATGCACTTAAAGTACTTTAAATATACTTGAAGTACTTATAATGTACTTAAAGTACTTAACTTGACAAAATCAAGTACATTTCCAAGTACATTGTTAAAAGTACTTCAAGTAACTAGTACAATTACCGGATTCTAGATGTTCTTTAAGTACTTGAAGTATAATTTCAAGTACTGTACTTGAAGTGTCTAACAACCCTGGTTGCTGTGATGATCAGTGTCAGTTTTTTATGGTCTAATTTATTATATGATCTGTTCTAGATATTCCAATTGATCTTCTTATTGCATCCATTTCGACAATTTCCATTTTTGTTTTGTATTTTTCTGTTACGCGGGAAGTCCCTATTCCCAATAACAGCGTGTTTTCCACCGTTGTTTCATATAAGCTAAATTTTATATTCTTCTTTATCTCTCTGCTTGGTAAAGTACTCTTAAGACATTCAATAACCTTTTCTGCTTTTACTATCCTTTTTTCCAGTTCTTTGAAGTCTGTTCTTGTCTTATCAAATGTGACGCCCAAGTATACAGTAATACTGATTGCATAGAGATACTGTTTGTCCATTATCTAGTTCTAACTCACTTGATTCGTTACCAACATATACTCCGTGTTCTCTTTACCATTAGTTAAAATTACTTGGTCGTCAGCAAACTGTAGTATGTATATGGTAAATCAGTCGTTAAGTTGTATTCTAATACCGTGTACTTTACGTTTCCCGTTTTTTAGAACTACTACAATATATATTTTTTAAAAAGTTGAAGAGTTACAACATCCCCGCCTTAAGTCTTTTGTTACCAGGTATTCTTTTGATAGTCGATTTCCAATTTAAATTTTAGATTTTGACCCTTTATATAGTTTTTTTTAATGCTTTTATGTATGTATGATTGATATTAGTTTGTTCTAACAATGCCCATAATTTTTCTACTGGAACAGTAGCTTAATAACTAAGCTTAAAAGTTCGGTTTGGTCCGGTTGACGATAACTTGAGCTGCTTCACAGTCCTTCCTTCTCTAATGGGGTTTAGAATCCAACGCTCGGCATGAGTCGATTTCCGATCACGTATGTTAGACAGCAAAATGCGTCTTGGTCTAGTAACGTAAATGCTGTTATAGTCTTGTAAGAATAATTATGCAAATATATGCACACGAAGATAAACTACCCGCCTCAGTATAACGAGAATTTTAGAGGTGTGAGAGTCGGGAGTTTACTTAAATTTAATTCGTCGCGATGCCGATGCTCTTAATTACGCTTCGCTGGGCTTAATTTTTATAATTAATTCACAAATTGGTTTAAAGATACATATTGCTAATACTTTTTCTAAGAAGAACTAATAAGTTATTAATAATATACGAACCGAACCGAACCGAACCGAACCGATCTCCGACACGTAAAATAAGGTGCTGCAAACCAAAGCGGACCATCCCACAAAACTTTATCATAACAAAAACATTTCATGTAAAAAAAAAGCCAAGTACGCGAAAATGGCATTCCTTAAAAAGAATTGAGATAAAAGTAAAGCCAAGTTCTCCAATACAAATTTCAAAATGAAAGGTTCTTATTAGTTTAGAAATGTTTTTTTTTAACTTTGCGAAAAAAATCCTATTTCTGCCACGCACAGACGAGGTATGAATTACTAAAATCAGTTGGATTGTTCCAAAAAAATTAATTTTGGTTTTAACCTTTGTTGTACAGATTATACGATTACCTTTTCAATTCTGTCTCCATTTATTTCCTAATAAATTAATTATTACTAAACCTAAAAGTATCAAGGCAAAAATTAATTGCTCTTTAAAGCCTCCTATCGAAATTTATCACCTTCTTAAAATCCAAGATGGCGGTCAGAATCAAACGTAACCTTTCAAAGAAGTTTGTTTATTCTTATGCTTCGAAAAACTATTCGTTTTTTTTTAATTTGTTATAAATCTCTTTCTCCGCCGCACAGAACAAGACTCAACAAATCATTAAAATTGGTTTAGCAGTTTTGGAAATACTAATTTTTATTTTAGCCATTGATAGAGCAAAGTACATGTTTCACAAACTTTACGATGGCCTAATTATGTCTTCGTTTCCTCAAAAATTTATTAAAACTAAACCGATTTCAAATAAATGAAAAGTATCATAGTGAGAATCGATTGCTCTTTGAGCATCACCATAGCAACTTTCGTCAATTTTAAATCAAGGAAGGCCGACTAAAGAATATTTGTCTCTTTATAAAGGATCGCTATTTTTATTTTGCGAGGAATTTTCACCCCTATTGATGTTAACCATGATGCTTTTTTGTTTATTAGAGCTGTTCATTAATAAGGAATTCATGAGCAAAGGAATGCAAGCAGAATTAAAAAGCAAACAAGGAATCCATCCCAAATTTTTAGGCTCATCGATTGTTTGCTAATTTCCGAAGAAAGTATGTTTTTACCATATAATAATATATTTTTTTGACTTCCTGTTAAACTTTGATAAAATATTATAATCCAAAAAACTATTTTGTCTGGGGGTAAGGCCATCAACGATGCAGTCACCTAAGGTACTTGATATAGGAGGGCAGCCAAATGCGTACAATAAAACGAAAAATTTATTAAAAAATTAATAACACCACTTGCAAAGTGCAATTCCCCTATTAAAATCGATGATATAGTTAAAAAGTTAAAATCAATAATGGTTATTTGTTTTTTGGAGCAACCGGTATATATATATATATATATATATATATATATATATTGGGCTATGCACAATAAGGTACTGGCTCGCGAACGACCTTTATTATTTATTTTATTTTTAAAATTAAAGGTAAGGTGGCTATTTAGAAAGATTTCAAATATCTTAAAGGAGTTATTGATAATCGATGTGGGACTATAATTCTCAATCTTATTGTCATCACCTTTCTTACAGACGGGAGTGATCTTAGAGGCTTTCCTGCTTTTAGGAAATATTGAAGAAGCGATTAACATATTAAACAGCTTACACAGAGGAACTTTAAGTATAGTAGCACAGTCATTAAGAAAAAATTACGGAATTTTGTCAGGACGCACAGTGTCTTTTCGTTAGATTTTCTTTAGACTTCGATGAGCATAATCCTAGGCATTCTAAAAGCAATCAAAGGTGGAGCGTAGGACAGGAGCCACATAAAGATTTGTATTTGTGTTAGATATGAAGGACTCCTGAAGGAAATGGTTCAACAATTTCTCCGGGATCCTTTATAGAATCGCCCGAGCGGTTAATCATTGCCGTAGCTAAAGGCGCACTACCTTTCTTAAAAGCTGCGGAATTTATTTTTAATTATTCCTGTATACTAGCAAAATAAGCTTTGTAACTCCTGCCAATATCTTCCTTAGTTTGATTTCATAAATTACGAAAATTTACTTCGTTTATAATTTTTCCACATTTTATGTTTCTTTTTCATATTAGGCGTGAAGCAATGTGGATAGCTGCTGTTTATTCTATTTGGTTTTTGGTACATGTGTACCAAATACACCATAAAGACGCTGGTAAAAGTTATCGCAAGCCTGATCAATATCAGAATCGTGACTCAAATCATCCCAATCACAAGTTCTGGTATAGGTTCTGAAAGTTTGCCTTTCTAAAATTGGAAAATATATTATGATCAATGACAGCGTTTTTTCTGGACTTGCAGCTTGAAGGGGTAATTATATATACAGAGAAGAGCAGGTTGAATGGGAGTTTCTATAACTAAATTATGTTGTGCCCTCTCTAGTAGCTTATTCTCAGAATTATAGATATAGTTGCATTGATGAAGGTCCATGGAATAATGAAAGTTTAAAAAGGTGTCAAAATTCCTGTGAGCCTAAGATTTCAAAGATTGTAACTGACATTTAAATTGGGGGGATATAGAACACTATTACAAATAAGATTAATAGCTGTACCACAGTAAACATGTATTTACAAACTGGGCAAGCGTATTTAATGCATCGTAGAAAATGGGTTCATAAGTCGCCTCTAAACGAGCATTATTTGCTTCATTCTTTCCAACGAAAAAAAAACTTAGTTTTCGAGTTGCAGCGACAAGTCGCAGCGTTAAATTACTTCGATGGATCCAAACAAAAAAATGTTAACCGGCCGCATAAAAAGGCTTAAAAAAACGTAAGTAAAAAAATTATCATGCAGTGCTATAAAACTGATAAATAAAAGCATTAACAAAGCGTCAAGTTGGACTGGATTTAATGGAGAAACATGTACAAAAAACGTGGGTTTTAAATGAGGTCACGGTAGAATAAACTATTCAGTTAAATTTTATCTATCTACATAGCTACAGTACAACTGTTACTTTTCTGAAATGGCTCAGATATAAAGTTGGTGACTTTAAATGAAACGCTGCCTCTAGCGAGTTAGTATTTTTTTTTGAAAGACAATTAAAACAAAATAGCCCAGTCTAGAGTCCCTGTATGTGACAGATATTCCAATATCTGTCACATACAGGGACTCTAGCCCAGTCATGTTAGGTGAAACCATCCTAGAACTTGGAAAAAAATATGGGAAAGCTGGATTTTGGTTAAATTATTTCTTAGCATTTGGTACAGATCCCCACAATCCGCCAGAATCCCCCTTGAGCTTCGCTAGATATAAAACCCCAACACCAGTATTTACTAAGACCTTAAGACTTAGCATTGTAGACCGGGTTTAAGTATCAAGTCTATAGTTGATACCGACCGGTTTAAGTGTATTTTTTTAATACTCACAGGTCAAATAACTGCAAAGATTTGGTTCACCCTAATGTGCAATATGATAGTAAGCATTTCTCAGTGAGTTTCATCTCATATAAATTCAAATTAACTTTAGAAATAAAGAAAAACCACATAAAAATTTTGTGACCAAATGTCATTTTTTGGAAACCTAGTCCGTGCAGTCGTAGGATTCCCGTTAAAAAGGCTCAAATTGTAGTACCACCCCTGAGGGGTGGTTTAAAGTTCGAAAAACAATAGAAATAATCCATGATTGAAAAAAAAACTTACATACAAAAATATTCAAAGCTAAATAATACATAAATAACTTAAAACTATATCTGTAGATGCATTACCATATTAAATACGTATCAATATTTAAATACTGTAATAAGCACAAGATATATTAGAATCCCTTTTCAATTACTCATTCACTAAAACAATCGACCATCGGTTTAATCGTCGCTAACTTGTCTAAAAAATTAACGTGTAAAATATAGCGGACAGCTGACACTGACTTACACCATTTTTATTCGACATTTCCTAGTGACATTTGGAGGTTTAAATATGGTTACCATTGTTAAACTAAAATATGTTATTATTTTTATTTATTTATAACCTTTGTGTAAAAATAATGTCTTTGTTACAACGAAAAAAGATGACCCATATCCCAAGGTATTTATGAACAATTTATATAAATACTAAAAACTATGGCATTCATGGGAAAAATAAGTTAAACCTTCAACCAAAATGTAGACTTTTAAACCTAGGATTGTAGCACTTAGCACTGTAGACCCTTTAGTAAGTACTGGTGTAAATGTCCTAAAAATCAGTTTTTCTCGAAAACTAAGATTTTTTTTTAAAAGTGAGAAAAGAAAAAATACGCAAAATCATCCGTTCTATAATGTAAAAGTAAGAAAAAAACCAAACCTAACATTGTACAGAATATATTTTTAAAAAATATTTTTTTTTTATTTAATTTTTTTCTTACCCTGTAGTTAACTTGTTTTAAAATGTTCAACCTTTATAATATTAAGCTTGATCCCTACTTGTACACACTATGTACTTAAATTTAGTTCTTCTTTCTGTAAAGTTATATAACTTGAAATAAGGATTAGGCCAATGGAACATGGAAATTTTTTTTATTATACAATTAAGTACTGTACGATAAAAAAAAAGCGTTTATAAAAAAAGTTTAACTTAGGTAGAAACAACTTTAAAATATGCGCAAATGTGCACACTTTTATATTATTTGAAATGCCAACACTGTTTCTAACCAGAAGTTGAATATTTGTTCATATTACGCTTTTTTTGTTGTTGGTTAACTTTAAAAAAGAAAAACTAAATTTTAGTAAATGCTGTTTCGTACAAGTGGGCAGAGGCGGCACGTGTTAAAAGGATATGTGGGGCAGTAAAATTTAAGAAAATTAAAAAAAAATAGTTTTTACCACACTTCTCATTTATTTAAATGCCTATAAAAAGTGCGCCACTGATGTAAGGGGGGCGTGTTATACATCATTAGAGAGGACTTTTCATCAGCCTCAATAATTGTTACTTAGTTATTTTTGGCCAAGTTAAAAGTTTGCAAATCATTGGGAAAATAAGAGAGCACTTTTGAGCGTGGTAAGGGGGGATACCCCCCACCCCCACTATAAAGAAAGTTACCTAAAAAAAGTCAGTTTTAAGTTATTACTAACCAAAAATAATTTTTTACTCACTTTCATTATTATTTACTGAATTATAAAAATGAATGTTCAACATTTTTGTTTGATTTTAGGATTTCTACAAACACATTTATTTTTATTTCAAGGCGGCTATTTAAAAAATATATGTCAAGCTTAATAAGTATTTAACTGTATATAATGGGCTTTTATTCAAAAATACTTTTTGAGAAAAAAAATAGTGTTAAGGATCAAAAATACCACAAAAAAATATTCAAAAAATATTTAAAAAAATTTTCCCGTTTTTCGTATGCTAATAGAATGTGCACCACTGTCGTCAGAGGGTACTAAAACACATCGTTGAAAAGGAAATTGTATCCTCTTAAAAAATGAGCTTTAGAAAATTTTTGGAAAAGTTGACTGTTTTCGAGTTATTAGCAAAAAAACTATCAAAAAGCACGTTTAAGGGGGGGGAACTATCCCCTACCAAGGTTGAGGTGAACCGAGTGCGTTGCTTCTATCATTAAACGCAGCATATCGCTTGAATTTTGGATGTAGGGCCTAAACTATATAAGAATTTTTAGTATAATATCTACCTGTCAATTGCTTTAAATGCTATTTATAAAAATCTAAGTAAGATTATTACATTAGTAGTTACTCTTATTTATTTATTTAATCCATAAAAATTCAACAGTTGCTTGCTCTATATTTTAGCATATTAAGCTCTATTACCTCAGTTAATAAACTACAGACTAGGCGTAGTAAATAAATAAAATACTTTATGAAAAATTGTAACAAAACAGTGTTGTGCATTTGCGGATTATCTACGAAAAAATTTGCTGCCTTTTTTAGTTATTTTTCAGCAGCTAGCGGAGAAAAGTAGGTCAAGCAGCGGATTCTATATAGGTACTTTGTGTCACAGCCTTTTTTTCCGAAAATAACAAATGAAAAGCTCTTTGATGTTTTACCTATAAAGAAAAACAACATGATGTTTGCGAATTAATACAATAAATATAAACATTTATTAAATGCGACACACAAACACAAAACGATCAATAACCACAATCTCGGGAATTAAATTTATAACAAACCACCCCCTGCTTTATATAATATCCATATTTACACATCATGCATGTGATATGTACTGTGTAATTTGTATACACTGCCGATTTTAGGGTAGTAAAGGGGGTAATTTTGGCCCTCAAGCCCGAAAAAATATTTAAGGTAAAAGGCTTGTTCCCACTAAACACAAAAGCATTGTAATAACGTCAAAATAATACTTAATTTAAAAACATACCGTTAGGTTGCATGTTAGTTCTAAGGTCGCAACTGAAAAAGAAACTTAATAACTCGTGTTCTGACGTTATGTTTTTATAACATTGAAAATAAAATGTTTTTCCACCATCAAAAAACGAACGTTTTTTTTTAATGTTTTTCGAACGTTAAAAAAATACTGATTTTTTAACAGTAAAAAGAAATGTTTTTCTAACATTGAAAAATAAAGATTTTTTTAACGATGACAAAATATATAATATTTTTTCAAATATCTACAAAGATAAGGTAACTTAAATAAAGTAAATAATATTCTTCTATTTGAGGTTTTCGTGAACTCGACACTCAGTAAAGGAAATTCGGATCCGTAGCATCTGAAAATAAAATTTAAAATTCTTTGTAAATAATAATTTTTTAGTAAGTGCCTCTTTGCAAGGCCATACGAATGCCTCGTTCGGATTTATATGAATACGCGCCTTGAGGCAAACAATATTCAAACTAATTGCTCGTTGGAAGTTCGCACCCTGACCGAATGGTGTCCCGTGTCGCGGGTCCATGCGTGTTGCTGTTAGCCGCGCCTCTAAAGCACGTACATATACGTATACGCGTTCGGCCTCGCAGCGCGGCATAAGAACTCTGCCTCAAAAGAATAACCGAACCGAACCGATCAAAGTGGGAACACAAGCATTCAGTTGAATATTGTTCATCTCAAGGCATTCGTTTGGTCCCGCTGCGAGGCTTGCGAATTATGCCTTAAATGAATACGCGGCTAAAGGTCCGACTGTTCCCTGTCTTATAACCTATGCGATATTACACACAAAATTTTTTTTTTACTTCAGTTTACTTTTCTTACCTTATTTTGTGGTGCTTCATTTAAATCACTGCATACATATTTGTTGTTCTTTAACATACCATCTTTCCCACACAACTGGAGTATATTCCGACCCAAATATGTACTCTCATTATTAATATTTGTGCTTTTAATTTGCGACGTTTGTTTTTACAAAAGGCAAATATTTTAACCAAAACAACAAAAAGCATTTCTCACTGACTCGTATCAACTCGCAGCGAAACGCAACTAAAATTGGCGATGGCCGTTCTGATAGTGAAACTATGGCAGCGCCCTCTATAGTTTAATTTTTTTTAATGTTTAAAAAATAAAACATTTATTGGCTTCATGTATCTTAAATTCAATGTTAGAAATGAGACATTATAAAAATAACCATATATTGATGGTATTAGTTTTAATGTTAATAAAATTATGGCTCTTTAAATGCTGATTTCTTAACATAATAAATATATTTTTGGTTATGCTTTTACATGAAATTTTAGTTCGGATTTTCTACATGTTTTTTTAATGTTAAAAGTTGACTTAATTTTAATACAAACTTGTGCTAAAAAATTTCAACATTTAGTTAACGATTTTGTGCGTAGTGGGTTGCTACTACAGATAAGATTGAGGTTGAAGAATATAATATTTTTGTTGAGTTGTTTTATCAAAATCCCGGAAATAAGTGCAAAGCAAACATAGCACAAAGAAAAGGAAAAAATCGCTTACGGAAAAAAGTGCACACGGAAAATAGCGCACACGGAAAATAGCTAAGGAAAAAATTTACTTAAACAATAGAGAATTATTGAAATAAATTCAGGCTATAATAGTGCCAGGCACAATTTTGACACCTTCACATTGTAATATGAACTGAACTATATGAACCGAAATAAATAGTGCCTTCTTTTATTAATTGAAAATAAACGACGAAAGTTTTAAATTTGACTTTGGTATGTCAATTTTGAAGGATTAACCATCAGTTTTCAATGTGAATGTGTCAAAATAGTGCCTGGCTGTATTTCAATAATTCTCTAATAATAACACTGGCACATGAAATAAAAAAAAAGTTTTATCAGACCTATATCTAACCATGTATATTTGTTTTGTCCGAAAACATACAAAACTTCGTGTAAATGACAAAAAAATTAATCAAAGAATTACAATATGACATGGTGAAGTTGCAAAATGGTACATTTTCAAAGCCAAGAATTAAAATTAGATTGAATAAGACTAACCCCAGTTTTTTGAAAAAAATCATAGACTAAGTATTTGACTGCTTTACAAAACTACTTTATAATGCGACATTGACATCATTCATCAATATTCCAAGAAAAGGTATACAGCAACTTTTTTTTTAATGTCATTCAAGGTCAAATAGTATTATTAAGAAATTTAATAATATATTAAATACACTTTTTCAAGAACTTTTAAAAGAGATATGAAGAGTCAGGGGAAAGAACGATGAAAGTCAATGGACTATGACTTCGAGAAAACTCAAATTTTTGTTTAGAAAGCCTTTGGTTCCATATTGAAAACTCCTTGCATAAATAAGTCACTCTCAGATAGTTATTTATAATCTTTAAATTGGCATAATGTTTAATTAGAACAAATTACGTGAAAAACTTCATTACTATTAGGAAAAACTTAGAGCGATGTCAAAAAATACTAGGAAAAAACGATGAGAGTCCAGTGACTTTCATCGATATTTTCCCTTATTTTGATTACTCTTTCCAAGAGTTATGTATTTTCAAGCCATGGTAACTCGTGACTGTCAGCATTTTTTCCTCCTTTTGGTATGGTATGGTAAAATATACGTATGAATCTACATTTTACACTGATTACTTTATTTTCAACCTAAAATGGACTCATCGTTTTTTCCCCTTACTCTTCATATGTATTTCTATCTCCAATTCAGTGAGTACTTTATTTTAATTTAAGGTTTCGATATCGCGCTTCGAGCTTCGAATAGTGGTCGAATACTATCGATAGCACTATCGATATTATCGATAGTTTGCGACTATCGAAAACTATCGATAGTTTTCAAGAACCATCGATAGTTTTTAAAATCGCTGGTTTTTAGTATTTTTCAAAATAATTTTCACGAGAATCCTTTCAAAACACTAAAAAAAGAACAAGTTTATTAGCAACCAAACAGCAATTCTGCCTTCGCCATCAGTTTTATCATGTCTCTGCTTTCTACTCGTGCTACCATCTATTGCTCCATGAACAAAATAGAGAAAAATCACCCGATGCAATTACGGGGAATCACAGGATCCAATTATTTAGTGTGCTTTTGCTTTATTTCCTGCCACCACAGAGGCGGGGCCACGTAGGTTAAACCGCGTACACACTATTTGCCTGTCCCGAAATTCCCTATTCAATTGTCACACCCCTGAGATGTAGCTAGTAGGTCGCTTTTGGTAAGGCCACTAATTTCGAAACAAGAGAAACTCTGTTTGTTTTTCGATAGTACTATCGATACTATCGATAGTATCTCTTGAGACTATCGAAAACTATCGATAGCGCTGACTATCGATAGTATCCGACCACTAGCTTCGAACAATGCGGGCTTTGCAAATGGTGCTAGCCGTGGTACTAGCACGGATTGTTAGGTGATCCGTGGTACATACTAGCGAATAAATCGCGCTCGTTGCCCGAAGCTCGAAGCTCGAGGTTGGCTAATAAGTACCCGCCTTTACGCTACGTTTGATCCAGCTCTGCATCTCAAAAAACATTTACCCGATTTTTGAGGCAAAAGTAAATAATAAAGCTGAACAGTACGGAAAGCTTAGGAAACTCCAAGAGATTTTGTAACTTAGTTCAAAATAATATTTATCTTTTGAGCAAATGACGATGGCTGTAGCTTAAAAGAGATCGTCTATTAAAAACATGCTAGAAAAACTTCACCTTATGAATGTAAATCAAAGATTGCACTACAATATGTTATTATTTAAATTAAAAAATAAGGTGTTGCCAAATTATGTACAAGAAGAATTGACTATACAATACGAGGGCTCATGCAATGTGAGAATTAATAATAATGGAACAACTGATACAATTTACAATAGAGGACTATAAAAAATATAGAAGTAATTAATGGATTTAAAATAAAATGCAAAAATTTGCTTTGGAAAAAACAATACAGTACAAGCTTATATTATTATAGGTTGGAATAGTGAAACGTTATCGTTATTTATTTTTTACTACATTAAATTATTGAATTATTATTATAGGTGAAATGTTTATAATTTTTATAATATAACACTTACCAGGGAAAAAATATTTTTTTGATATTTGATAAATACGCCCGTAAATTCTTAACACATTGCGTGGCAGGGTCAAACTTGATATTTTTATTGGAGCCAATTTTTTTTTTAATTTTTAGTTTCTTGTTTATTTTAGGGATGGACAAAAATGATGTTTTTTTGTGATTATATAAGTGACGCACGCAATGTGTTAATTCGTAAAAACTGCATTTTAAAGCACCCTGTATTATTAGAAAACGCTATCGAAATTATTTATGACAAATAAACAATTTTCATTTAATCTAAAAAGTAATTAAATTGCAGTTAAAATTTACTTGTTTATAGGTACTGAAACGAAGGCTTATAAACATTTTGATATTTTGGTTTAAAGAGGCGTGAAAAATCAAGTTGCATCAAAACGTTATTTATTTCCAATTTAAACAATTGACCACGCAATTGACTTAAAAAGAATTTGCAATATCACAAGTGGTTATGATATATCAATTTTTTATAGGGGTGTTTTTGTAGAATACTCTGGCTAGGCTAACACGATTCTATGCCGACCTTTTTACGTTCCAAGCCCGCGCAGCAATGACTAGAGAAGGTATTATTTTTGACAAAAACATTTTTTTCAGATAACGCCGAAAATGTATTATACAGGGTGTTTCCTAATTGAATGTCAATATTTATGGGGGTGATTTTTGGGCCCATTTTAAGAAAAAAACTTCATATGTCCTAAACGTCTTACCTTTTGAGATACAGGCTGGTAAAGTTTTCAAAAATAAATCATTTATTATTAATATCTACAATACCACTTCAGATATTTTAATGGAATTTGTCATACATGTACTATGAATCAAGAGGCATTTTCTTTTAATTTCCATCAGTGGCGTTCGTACGTAATTTGTAATTTTCGATTATCCGAAATCACTTTGGTCCACATTATTTCGGATAATCGGGACTGTACTGTATTTACCTTCTTTACTACTTTCTTTTCTAGTTTTTTTCTATTTCTGTTTTTGGCTTGGTCCAAAATAAAGTATTTAAATGTAAGACAGGATAAATAAGGGACATGCACATAAACCATATTAGGTTTATTTGTATGTCCCTAGAATATAAGATTTAGATTGTAAACTTAACTACTTGAATCAATAAATTTTAAAAAATGTGAAAAAGTATCACACTATAGATTTTTACTATTATTTGGCATGTCTTATAGGGCTCAGATGCAGAATAGCGCCCTACAAAATAGCACTGCTACAAAACAGCGCATCTAAAAAAATAGCGCTGCAATAAAATGGCGCTTACAAAATAGCACGCATCAAAATAGCGTTGCTACTAAATAGCGCGTCGTAAAATACCGACATCTAATAAAAACAGATAAAATTTAAAAAAGCGTCATTAAAGACAGCAACAGTTCGACTAAGAGGTCTCTTTTGAACATAAAAAATCTTCTCTGACTTCTTTCCTGGATCCTAGAGGGTGTGAAACCAAACCGCTTCGGTTCGGTTACACACCTTCAAACCAGTTTTGTTTTTTTTTAAAGAAATATGTTAGAAAAAGTTTACTAAATACATAAATAAATGAGACAATATTTTCTAGCTGCGCTTTTTTGAGTCAGCGCCATTTATGCGCGCTATTTTGTAGCAGCACTATTTTGTAACACGCTAACATGCGCGCGATTTTATAGCAACTCTATTTTGTTGGAGCTATTTTGATGTGCGTTATTTTGCAGTAGCGCTATTTTCTAGCAGCGCTTTTTTGTGGCACCGCCAATTTGTAGCAGCGCTATTTTGTAAGGAGCTATTCTGTAGCAGAGTCGTCTTATAGTGTAGTTCCAATAGCTAAATATAAGCGCCAAATTTGGCTAAATATCTCACGAACTATACACAAAAACTACAACAAAATAACCTTTTTACGGAAGACCAGTTTTGCGTACTCGGCTTTTTTTACATAAAATATTTTGGTTATCATTTCACTCCATTTTTAAAGAATTTAAAAAAATTTGTTATGATTTCACTCCATTTTTAAAGGATTTAAATAATAATTGAGTTTTAAAGTAGTAAAATATTGCGGAATATTGTTGAGTTTTTGAGGTGCCCTCTTCTGATAGCTTTTACTTCTTTTATTTTTCCTTTTGAATTGAATACATTTTTATTTTTATCAATTTGTGCTTGGGGAGAGGAAGGAATTATGTAGTTTTTTTAAAAGGATTTTCTATAATTTGTTTCATTTTACCAAATCCCAACTTTCAATCATTCTTGGAAGTGGGCGATAACAGGGGTGGATCTAGGAACTCTATTGGGGGGGGGTATCATAACAAAAATTGAATAAAGCTATTTTGCATGCATAACTACCAGGAGGTGTATTCTGTGTGAAAACTAACTATAGTTTGAGATTTGGGGGGGCAATTTCCCCTTTTTACCCTCCCGTAGATCCGCGCCTGGCAATAATAGTTTTACAAACCTTAACATGTATAGAAGAGGGAAGTAAATTAAAATATTGGGGTTTTTTAATTTTTTCTTATGGTTTTCTTAGAGTTCCTATCAGTCTGCTAAAGCTTAGTTGTTTAGCGGGTCTGGAAGTGGGCAAGGTTACTTTTACATAACTTTACATGTATAGCGAAAAGAAATAAATGAAAATTTTGGAGTTAAAATTTTCTTTTTATTGTTTTCTTATAGTTTTTATCAGTCTGCCAAAGCTCAGGTCTCTAGCGTTTTTGGAAGTGGACAATGTTAAGGGGATTAAATTCAAATTTTTGGGGTTTTTTGATTTTTTTAAAGGGTTGGATCATAATTTCTATCAGTCTACCAAATTTCAGCTTTGTAGCATGTCTGGAAGTGCAGTAGACTTTTGATGATCTATAGATGAGTGAGTAAGTAAGTGGCAAATTCGATGTTTTTTAAAATTCCTTAACTACTTTACCGCATTATGGAAGACCATTAAACTTGGAGGGTTTGTTAACTCTACCAACTGTCCAAAGTTTGAGTTTCGTACTCCATTCCGAAGCAGCAGCAGTTCGCGCGAACTTGGCGAGGCACTGCCGTGTAAGGTCACTATATCACGAAGTTCCCCCTTCTTTATGAAATAGTGACCTTACTGCCATGCCCCTAGATAGTTTCCACGCTTATTGATTTTTATTTTCGTCTCTAGAGACGAAAATATTATTTTCTTCAGAATGACTAAAAATAACTTGAAGTTCTAACAGAAGCCAATGTTTTATCAAACATTTGCCTCTCCAGAAAAGCAAATTCTCTAGAAACAAAAATAATAAAGAAATTCAGTTAATTATATTGTGACCGTAGGAAAATTAGCGTACTCGTTAGAAAGCGACTTCTTTCATACTGGTGTAAAATTTGTCACTTTCTTCACTTGATATGGAATATATTATTTTCTTTGCTGTTTTTAATAAGTTTGACGCCTGACATTTAGCACTACAGCAATCAGTCTTTGACTACAGTCAAACGCACAACATGTACAAGGAAGTCCAATTGGACAGTTTTGATAAGAAACGCCTATTTCTAGAGAAGCTAAAAAAACTAATCTACAAGTTACCAGCCCGATTTTCAAAAAAAAAATGGATGTCGGAAACCGCACGTCGATATCTTGAACTACCTACAAGGGTGGTTTTCAATTCAGCGCATTTTCGACCCACCCCCGTAACTTGTTTATTTATAAATATTTTTTGTTTCTGAAAAAACATTATTTTTTAAGAAAAATTCAACCGTCAAATTAAATTTTATCTGATAGTTTTAGTTTTTGTGATATTACAGAAAGTTGTATTTTTCTTATAGAATGATCCTCTTCCTATTCGATTTTTGCAATAAGCGTAAAATTTCCTTTAAAATGACGTATCACCCTCAATGTTCAATTTTTGTATTTTTTTAATTGTTTTTATATTTTAATTACCTTATTATTTTTTTTATTTTTCTAATTTGATAATTTTTGAATCTTTTAAACCCATTCAACAAATTAAAATACAGTCGAACCTCTCTAACTCGAACCTCTATAACTCGAACCCCTCTATAACTCGAACCTTTTAAACGGTCCCTGCACTTTTTACATGTATTTTAACCTATGTAACTCGAGTTTCTATAACTCGAACTCTCCATAACTCGAACTGTTTTGGTTGTCCCTTCAGGTTCGAGTTATAGAGGTTCGACTGTATATGGTAAAAACAAAAAAGATAAAGAGGTCATCCCATAAACAAAAAACAATTTTATGTGATCTCAAAAACCTACTGACAATTAAAATTTAGTTTGACTGTAGTCCTCTTATAAACAAGTTACAGGGGTCGGTCAAAAATGCGCCGAATTGAAAACCACCCTACACCTTGTAAGTAGTTTTTTACGAAATTCGGGCTCGTAACATGGTGATTAGTTTTTTTCTAGTTCCTCTAGAAATGAGCGTTTCCAATTTGGACCACCCTGTACAGGGAAATTCTTTTTAAAAAGTGAAAACTTTTCAGATCCACTCATTGATCCGGTTATTTTATTTTAACTTTTTGAATTTTGAAGATACATACTTATATTACAGGGAGAGATAAAAACTTGGTTGAATTGAACATTTCTCTAGAAAAAAGTTCAAAATGTCGTTTGTTAGACTATAGACAGACAGAAAATTAAATAAGATAAATAGAGACGAATATAGGCCAATGTTGCCACCACAGTTTAATAGCCACTTGCACCAAACATAATAGAAAGTAGCACTTTCAAAAGTGTTACTTTTATTTTTAGTGTGAATTCACTTGTACCAACAATTTAGAAGGCCACTAACGAAAGTGGCGTTGCCAAATTTAGTTTAGTAGAAATTGCTTTGGCCGAATGACCAAATGGTATTGACGTTTTTGACAGTCCATGGCTTGGCTTGCGTCGCGTATTGTTTTTTTTTAATTTGTATGTTGAAAGTTTAATTTTTTTAAAAATTTGTTTTGCAAATATGTCACAAAAACATAAACACTTTACTTATCGAGAATCGATTTTGTTAGACAGTTTGTGTTTTTGTTGTTTTATAGATTTTTTGTAACTAAAATTATTATTTATTATTACTTTAATTATAAAATAAAAACTTATTAAATATATTTTATATTTATTGTATTTTATGTATTCTCTGACATATAAAGTGATTCTTTGTACAGGGTGATTTTTTATTATTTCAGAATCCCTGTCACTGGGTTATTATATTGGGAGGTGAAAGTTCTAACAAAAACTGGTCAAGTTGGTAAATTATGGCACGGTTTTAATTACTAAAGACATATTATATAGTTTTGAAAGAAAAATGAAAAGACAAATTCCAGAATTTAAAAATATATGTATGGGGTATTCAACGACATGTTCAATTAAAATAAACTGACCTTATTAAAGCACCCTGTATATGATGATAAGATACAACAAACAAACTGTTGCAATACTTGAAGAGGTCATAATCTACCAAATCAGCCAGTTTTTGTTTGAACTTTTGACTCCCAATAATAACAGAGTTAGGTACCGGGATTATGCAATTATAAAAAATCACTGTATACACATACAATCCAAAGCCTTTCAAAAACGCTAAAGGATGCAACGTCTGATGATGCCACAGATTATGCTATTTTATTCTATAATATTCATTATAAAATATCTCAAAAACTCTTTGGCTGAGGGGGGGCAGGCCCCAGAGCACACCTCCAGTGGGTGCTCCTATGGGAACCTATGATTTTTTGTAAACAGCTAAAAAATAATTGTCCTAATAGTTCATTTATGAAAAATTTTCGTCTAAATCCACATAAACCACAAAAAAAACATGGAAGATAAAAAATCGAATAAAAAAAAAACAATCCAAATAACCTCATATTAGGCTTTAGTGTCTGTTTTAGGATGGGATATTCTACACTAACTAATAGAGCACTAAAATGGCGTTTTAAGTAACACTTTTCAATGGTGCAAGACTTTTAGTGGCCACTAACGCTAAAGTGGACCCTAAACGCTTGGTGCAAGTGGCTATGAAAGTACTGAGTGAGTTAAGGTAAGACAATAATAACTTTTTGGTTGCCTGGGGCACAGGGAAAATTGCTGCTGCTCATTTAAAAACAAAATATTTTTTGACATCCTTTTTTTGCTATAACTATAATTTGTTTTATGCACTTTAGAGATTAAAAGCTTATTTTTAATCCCTCTTTTAAGGTACTAAAAGATAATTTTCAAACCTTCGGAGAAAAAAAGCAACCGCAAAAATCTAGTAAGTAAGTACACAACACAGGAAACTTTGAGGAGACCTAAAAATATTTTAGCCTTGTAATTAAATGTGCCCAGTCTTAAGGTTTTCAATAGAAAGAGATACAAAAGGAATGGACCATAACAGGAAACGCCAGACAGATGAAGAAGTATGTGACAGGGTACAGTCCCGTACGGACTAGCTGCTCCGTAGAACACGAAGAGAGGTGGGAGCCGTAGTGGGAGTCCGGAACGGACACTGCGTCCTACAAGAACACCTGGCTGAGATGAAACTGAAAGAATCGACGTGCGAGCGATGTTGGGCCGAGGACAAGACCTCGGCGCATTTTCTCTCATCATATGAAGCATGTAAGGCAAGAAGAGAGGTGTTTGAAGAGGAAGCCTTTGAGACGGAGGACCTTATGAATTACATATTATTTTCCCGGCCCGATATTCTGGCCTTTGTACAGAAGACGGGCAGATTCCTTAGCGAAGGAAGGACGCAGCAGGTGGATACCCGGGGGTTGGCGAAAAGGGCGCTTCATGTGCCTAGACGCCAGTCCTAGAGCCTAGCCCACACTACTACTTCTACTTGCTTGAGCCCCAAACTTAAAACCTAGAGAAAAATACCACTACAGAATGGGTTGTGAAAAAAGGAGAGAATTGTAATAGAAAAAACTACTAGACAAATCGTCCCGTGGAATAATTTTTGTAGATATAACGGAGAAAATAGCGTGGTAGGCGAAAATTTCTGAAAAATTAAGAGTTTTTCGGCAAAAATGGCGCTACAGAAGAAAATGTTTGCGATATAAAAAAATCAATAAAAAATGGAAAACAATTGCGAAGCAGGCAAAAATGTTGTAAAATTCAAATACACTTTGAAAAAAATCGCCTTGCGAAAAATATTTTGCTCCGCAGACGAAAATTTGGGAAAAATTGAGTATTTTTTAAGGAAATTGGCGCTAAGTAGAAAATTTTTGTTAAAAAGGAAAAAAGGGGGTAATTGAAAATTTCAGAAAAACAAAATAACTTAAAGAAAAAAACGTTCCGCAAGCTAAACATTTTTGGGAAAAATGGTATCAAATGAAAAAGTTTTGTATAGTTGCAAAAGAGCCCAGTTGGAAATTTTTAGTGACTTCTATAAGTCGATTGTATAGCATAAACAATAAAAGGCAGTTAATATTATTTTTTTGAAGTGTATTTTCAGTAAAATCTCTTATATTTTTTATTTTGCAATTTTTTTACATTTATTGGCTAACTCTCCCGGACTACTACGGGGAGTGGAGAGCTAAGACATAGCATAAACCATAAAGGATGGTCAATATTATTTTTCTGAATTGCATTTTTGGTAAAACCTTTTTTTGTTTTTATTCTCAATTTTTTTAAATTGGTAGACTAATTCTTCTGGACTACTATGGGGAATGGGGAGGTAAGATATAGCATAAACAATAAAGGGCAGTCAATATAATTTTTCTAAATTGTATTTTCGGTTTACATTTATTGGCTAACTCTTCCGGACTACTACGGCGAGTGGAGAGTTAAGATATAGCATAAACCATTAAGGGTGGTCAATATTATTGTTCTGAATGGTATTTTCGGCGAAACCTCTTTTAGTTTTAATCCTGCAATTTTTTTACAATTATTGGCTTACTCTCCCGAACTACTACGGCGAGTGAAGAGTTAAGATATAGCATAAACCATAAAGGGTGGTCAATATTATTGTTCTGAATTGTATTTTCGGCGAAACCCCTTTTAGGTTTTATTTTGCAATTTTTTTACATCATAACATAGACAATAAAAGGCAGTCAATATTATTCTTTTAAATTGTATTTTCCGTGAAATCTCTTTTAGTTTTTATTTTGCAATTTTTTACATTTATTGGCTAACTCTCCCGGACTACTACGGGGAGTGAAGAGTTAAGATATAGCATAAACCATAACGGGTGGTCAATATTATTTTTCTGAATTGCATTTTTGGTGAAATCTCTTTTAGTTTTTATTTTGCATTTTTTGTACATTTATTGGCTAACTCTCCCGAACTACTACGGGGAGTGAAGAGTTAGGATATAGCATACCCATAAAGGGTGGTCAATATTATTTTTCTGAATTGTATTTTTAGTAAAATCTCTTTTAGTTTTCATTTTGCAATTGTTTTATATTTATTGGCTAATTCTCCCGGATTACTACGGGTAGTGGAGAGTTAGGATATAGCATAACCCATAAAGGGTGGTCAATATTATTTTTCTGAATTGCATTTTTAGTAAAATCTCTTTTAGTTTTCATTTTGCAATTTTTTTACATTTATTGGCTAATTCTCCCGGATTACTACGGGGAGTGGAGAGTTGGGATATAGCATAAACAATAAAAAGTAGTCAATAATATTTTTCTGAATTGTAGTTTTGGTGAAACCTCTTTTAGTTTTTATTCTGTTTTTACATTTGTCAGCTAATTCTCCTGGACTACTACGGGGAGTGGAGAGGTAATATACAGGGTGTCCCATAATTTAGGGGCCATAAGCTAACAGGTGGTAGAGGAGTTCATGTCTGATAAAAAAGTTCCTATAATTCATCGGTCAAAACTCTTTCTTTGTCGAGATACAGAGCTTAAAAATTGGCGATTTTTTAAACTTTTTTGATAATAACTATTTTAAAAAACGCAGTAAAAATATGAAATTGGGTATAGTCGTGTATTAAAACAAGAGCAATAAATTGAAATAAAAATAATTTTAAAAAAAATTAGTCGGTTAATTTTTTTTTAAAACTATTTTTTTGGTATTAACTTTTATGAATGCCATATTAAACGCAATTTTTTTTTAAATATTTTTTATTAATAAAAGCAAGTCTCTGGCGAGACACAATAATAAAATATAATTGATAATTTTTAAAAGAATAAGTAAGCAAAAATTTTTTTTTTAAATGAATATTTTTTATACATTTTTGGAGGTTAATTTGTATCTCCTCAACTTGGAATTTTATCAAGAAAAGGCATTCCACATTCTTGAATCACAATTAGCTGAGTGGTTGGCTGGCTAGGACAGATTTTCTTTTTCTTTTGGAAAACTCTTTTCTCCCCACTCCTCTAACTTTAAAAATCCTAAATCTTTAAAACAAATGCGTGTTGACCCCCATGTTATATAAACATTTTTCTCGGAAATAACCTCCTCTGTCACCTGCTGCACTATTGCCCCTAAGTTATGGGACACCCTGTGTAGCATAAACCATAAAGGGTGGTCAATATTATTTTTCTAAATTGCATTTTCGGTGAAATCTCTTTTAGTTTTAATTTTGCAATTTTTTTACATTTATTGGCTAACTCTCCCGCACTACTACTGGGAGTGGAAAATTAAGATATAGCATAAACAATAAAGGGCAGTCAATATTATTTTTCTAAATTGTATTTTCGGTAAAACCTCTTTTAGTTTTTATTTTGCAATTTTTTTACATTTATTGGCTAACTCTCCCGGACTACTACGGGAAGTGAAGAGTTAGGATATAGCATAAACCATAAAGGGTGGTCAATATTATTTTTCTGAATTGCATTTTTAGTGAAACCTCTTTTAGTTTTCATTTTGCAATTTTTTTACATTTATTGGCTAATGCTACCGGATTACTACGGGGAGTGGAGAGTTAGGATATAGCATAAACAATAAAGAGTAGTCAATATTATTTTTCTGATTTATAGTTTTGGTGAAACCTCTTTTAGTTTTTATTCTGAAATGACGTCATCATTTATTTACATTTATTGGCTAACTCTTCCGGACTACTACGAGGAGTGGAGAGTTAAGATATAGCATAAATCATAATTAGTGTTCAACAATATTTTTCTGAATTGCATTTTTGGTGAAATCTCTATTAGTTTTTTTTGCATTTTTTTACATTTATTGGCTTACTCTCTCAGACTACTACGGCGATTGTAGAGTTAAGATATAGCATAGAGAATACAGGGTAGTCATTTTTTTTTTCTGAATTGTGTTTTTGGTGAAACCTCATTTAGTTTTTATTCTGATTTTTTTTCTTGATTTGTCAGCTGATTCTCCCGGACTACTACGGGGAGTGGAGAGTTAAGATATAGCATAAACAATGAAGGGCAGTCAATATTATTTTTGTGAATTGTATTTTTGGTGAAACCTCTTTTTGTTTTTATTCTGATTTTACTTTTGTCAGTTAACTACTACGGGGAGTGGAGAGGTAAGATATAGCATAGGCAATAGAGGGCAGTCAATAATATTTTTCGGTAAAACCTCTTTTAGTTATTTCAAAGCACAGGTGAGTTGGCTTGGCTACGTAGATATTATATACATAATGTACAAAAAATCTGGAATCACTAGCTTGTAGGTCATAAGGCTTCGAAAAGAAAGATTTGTGACTGATTGCGAAGGGAGCCGGCTCTACCAACCGTTGTGAATTTTTGAAAAAAAAAAGTCAATTTCGATGATTTATAAGAAAACGATGACTTATTTATAAGAAAACGAGTATAATCAGCACCTGCTTCTAAAAGTTTGTAATCTTATATGATTTTTTAATTGATATTTTGAAAACATGACTTCCAAATAGTCCCTGGTAATGAATTAAAAAAAGGGCCTCGAGTCAATACGGTTAAGATATTATTTTTATTAAGTGTCCAAAATTTCATAATTGTACGTCTAATAAAAATACTTTAGAGCATAAATATAGGGCATACCTATGCAGTCTCACACGCGATGCTTAAAGCCAGGACCCCCATTTAATTCTTAATGTTCCTTTTTACGGTAGATAGGATTTCGGTCATTGCGTTGCGTCAGTTTTGATGGTTTTGGAACATACTCCGTTACGTCACTACTTTATATGACAATTGTCAAAAATTTCGGGTTATGTCTATTGTTTTTGTTCTAAAATTTATCAAATTGTAAATTAATATAATAATAGTTTTTCTAAATTAATTGTGCAGATTTATTGTTGAAATATTGGAAATTATAAAATCATAACAAAATACCGGAAAACGCAGAAGGCTTATACATGAACACAAATCAGGATTTATTCTTCAAACAAATATACAGAAATAAGGTCAAATTTGTACAACAAAAATCTCATTCTTGACACACTACACTAGTCGAGCAAGAGGCATATCTTCATCGCTGTCATCAGCATCACAATCAATAACATCGTCTTGCCAGTCTACTTCCTCAAAATCTTCAATAGTATCGGAAATAAAAATTGTTCTATAGTAAGTTGCTTATAAGGGCCTCTCCTTAAATTACGTAATGCTTAAGGGAGGGTTTTGGCCTTGCGTTACACTCCCCACATAGCACCAATCAAAACAACGTTAAAAACGAACATTTTTTTAAGTTTAATAGGTCGGTTTTTAACGTTATTTTTAAAACCACGTTAAAATCATACCGAAATAACATGGTTTTGAAAATAACGTTAAAATGCGACCTATTAAACTTAAAAAAGTGTGTGTTTTTAACGTTGTTTTGATTTGTGCTATGTGGGTCAATGTTATTTTAATGTGTTTTTTCTTTCCAACGGAAATATTTCCATTTACATCACTAATTGTGGACACCATAAAGAGTGTTTAATGGCATCTATAAACAACTATTAACTTTATTAACAAATTATAAAGAAAAGTACACGTACTACCTAAGAAATGGCACTCTCTTACTTCTCTTGGACATTTTTTCACAAACCGCACTTGTTTTACTTCAATTATTTCCAATTTTTCACAGAAAAAAACACAATTTTACACGAAAAGCGCAAAACACCGCAAAATGTAAATAAACAACTAATATGGCATCCACGCACACTGCAGCTATGTGTGTACGTGACAAAACACACGCATGAGTACTTAAAAATTGTCGTCTGCGAATTTAAATTTGCCATTGTTTCCAAAGCAAGCTATGAGTGTTTCACGAGGGGTGGCTCTGTATTTCCTTTTGGTGTACAGACAGGCTAGGTGAAATACCGGAAATACTAGGAAATACGTGAAAATACTTGGGAAATACTAGGAAATACCTTGGAAATTTGGGCAAATACTGGGAAATATACAGGGAATTATCGTAGGTATTTACTTTTGGTGTAGAAAAATTGACGATCGAGCAACCCCTCGGTGCTTCACTCTTCAATTTTTTGAACATGGATTTATGCCCTAACGTGTTTGGTCTAATAGTTGTGTTTTGATATATCGCTTCTAGCCTCTGCCCTAAAGAGGACTCGAGTCGAAAAGGCTAAACTTACGATTAAATTCCATAAAATTTTAGCTGCGGCTTTAGGGCTCTCAAAACTCTATAAAATTAATGAGCTTTTAATACTGCCAAAGACAAAAACATTATTTTATAGTAACTCCGCTTTCTTCATCCTCCATTTTTTAGCGTTGAGGGATTTTGAAGAGTCCCGTGAAAAACCATTAAAAAATATTTAATTCCGTAAAAATTATTTTTAGAAACTCAGTGGAACTTAAAGCTTGAAAAATAAAATAGCTTTTTAGATACCTACATAAAAAGGTCTTGCTTCCAAATTATATTTTATTAAAAATCAAATAAATTAAGTGTACCTATATTTTTATGTAAATAATATGCATTGTATAGGTATATTCCTAAACCGAATGAATTATTTATTCATATGTAAGAGCAAAATTATTTAAGAAAAGCCGGACCTGTCCCTCACCCCCTCCGATTTTCTTGATTTTTTGTGGGAATATTACCTACCTGGAGAGTAGACAAAAGCCAAAATATTGGCTTTCAAAAAAATGTATTGGCTAGGATATAGCCATTTTTCTGTTTTTCATAAATTTTTGACATGATTTTGGGTATTTTCTATAATTCAGAAGTTTTTTGCAGTAAAGAGGTGAAAATTGGTACATTGATGTGGAAGTGATCAGAGAACAAGAATGTGGTCAATAATTTGACCAAGGACAAATTTTGCACAAAAATGGTGGCCAGAACCCCTAAAATTTACAGAACCCGGGGGAAAACGTTGAAAAAAATTTTTTTCTTTAAATTTTTTAAATGCGTCTTACGGATAAAGAATTAGCGAATCTAATGAGCATTTATTCATATTTTTCGGATAATTCGTTTAGAAAATACATTGTTTCAAAATTGGAAGTTTTTTTTGTTCGCTGTAAAAATTGAGATTTTTGACCCAATAAGACAATCTTCGACTAATTTTGTGTGAGCGACACAGGTAGCTACTTAAAAAAAAAAGTAAAAAATGCAAACCCGTCGAACGCACTGGGTGATTTAGCTATATTAGGCCAGTCATTAAAGCGAAAAAAAGACCCCCAGCTTGCAAAAGGTGTTGCATCGCGATTTTGACATATGACATTGACATTGGACTCCTAAAAACAAATTAGAATTTTCGACCTTGTAGGGGCCGCCCCCCCACCGCCATCTTGGATTTAGTATGCACAAACAGGGTTTTCTTTAAATTACTTGGTTACTGTACGTTTAAGAAAAGAAAGTTTTGAATAAAAGTTGAAGACGTTAAAATTCCCTACAAAAACGCTTTTATACATTTTTTTGTCAGACGAATGGTTTTTGAGTTATCACGCTAAACATTTCGCCTCTACTTTGGATTTTGACGAATTTTTTTTTTAGTGGCCTTTAACTTCGAACTGCTTATTTTTAAAAAAATCTGTAATAATGTAAAATACAGACCAACTAATAGCCTATAAAATAATATATCACTGAGTTCATCTGGGTTGGACCCTTGCTGAGATACGAACCCTGAAGTGTTAGCAGTACACCCGTTTCCTATGTATTTCCATAGTATATGCAAAATAAACCGAAATTATTCAGTTTTATGTAATTTTCTAAAAAGGTAAGCATTTTACAAAAAGTATGTAACGAACTTTATTGTAGAAAATTAAATTATCTTTCAAACGATGTATCACCTAAGTGGGTCAAGATAGCACTTAATTTTCATGGTCTTTATTTTATGTTATAACAGATTTTCCCAAAAATAAGCAGTTTTCAAGTTAAAGGCCACTAAATAAAAAAACTGTTTAAAATCCAAAAAGGCGGAGAAATGTTTAGCGTCATAACTCGATAACCATTCGTCTGACAAAAAACTTTACAATAGTTTTTGCAAAAGAAATTTTATTGTGTTCAACTTTTGTGTCAAACTTTATTTTCTAAAATGTGCAGGGACCAAGTATTTTAAAAAAAAAGGTTTTTGTGCACACTAAATCCAAGACGGTGGGGGGGGGGGTTCGGTTCGGTTCGGTTCGGTTCGGTTCAGGGGGGGGGGAACCGCCCCACCCAAGTCGAAAACTTAAATTTTCTTTTAGAACTCCAATGTGAACAACATAATATGTCAAAATCGTGATTACCACTTTTTGCAAGCGGGGGTCTTATTTTCGCTTTAATGACTGGCCTAATATAGCTAAATCACCCAGCGCGTTTGACGGGTTTGAATTTTTTTACTTTTTTTTAGGTAGCTACATGTCTCGCTCACAAAAATAGATCTATAAGTCGAAGATCTGAGGGCACGGCAGTGCCTCGCCAAGTTCGCGCGCCGTAACCATCTTTTCTGGAAACATTTCAGCCGATATTTGACCTACCTAAAACTCTACTTCGGAATGAGCTACGAATCTCAAACTTTGCACACTCCCTGGAGTTAACAACCCCCTCAAGTTTCATGGAATTCCATAAAGTTGTAAAGTAGTTACGATATTTCAAAAAACGTCGAAATTGCCACTCACTCACTGACTCACTCATGTATAGATCATCAATATTCTACTGAACTTCCAGACATGCTACAAAGCTGAAATTTGGCAGACTGATAGAAATTATGACCAAACCCCTGGGAAAAATCAAAAAACCCCAAAATTTTAATTTGCTCCCCTCTCCTATACATTTAAAGTTATATAAATGTAGCATCGCCCACTTCCAGAAATGCTAGAGACTTGAGCTTTGGCAGATTGATAGGAACTATGATAAAACTATAGGAAAAAATCAAAAAACTTCAAAATTTTAATTTACTCCCCTCCCCTATAGCATTGCCCACTTCCAGAAATGCTAGAGAGTTGAGCTTTGGTAGACTGATAGGAGCTATGATAAAACTATAGGAAAAAATTAGAACACCCCAAAATTCTAATTTACTTCCCTCCCCTATAAATGTAAAGTTAAGTAAAAGTAACATTGCCTACTTCCAGACATGCTAGAGAGCTAAACTTTTTAAGACTGAAAGACAATATGATAAAACTATATGAAAAAATTTAAAAACACGACAATTTTAATTTATTTCCCTCTCCTATAAATGTAAATTTATATAAAACTAACATTGCCCACTTCCAGAAACGCTAGAGAGCTGAGCATTGGAATGCTAATAGAAATTATGATAAAACCATGGGAAAAATTTAAAAAGTGCAATATTTTCATTTACTCTCCTCCCTTATACATGTAAAGTTATGTAAAAGTAACATTGTGTACTTTCAGAAACGCTAGAGAGCTGCGCTTTGGAAGGCTAATAGAAACTACGATAAAACCATGGAAAAAAATTAAAAAACCTCAAAAATTTAAGTAAGGCATTGCAAAAGTTTTGAACAATATTCCGCATATTTTACTACTTTAAAAATTAAGTATTATCCAATTCCTTTAAAAAAGAAGTGAAATCATAACAAAAACATTTCATGTAAAAAAAAGCCAAGTACGCGAAAATGGCATTCCGTAAAAAGAATTGAGATAAAAGTAAAGCCAAGTTCTCCAATACAAATTTCAAAATGAAAGGTTCTTACTAGTTTGGAAATATTTTTCTAAACTTCGCTATTACGGCTGTAAATGACTCTTAGGCACAGTGCTAAATTGAACATAAAGAAGTTTGGCTGTAATAGCAAAGTTTAAAAAAATATTTCCAAACTAGTAAGAACCTTTCATTTTGAAATTTGTATTGGAGAACTTGGCTTTACTTTTATCTCAATTCTTTTTACGGAATGCCATTTTCGCGTACTTGGCCTTTTTTTACATGAAATGTTTTTGTTATGATTGTCTTATTCGGTCAAAAATCTCAATATTTACCGCCTACAAAAACAACTTCCAATTTTGAAACCATGTATTTTCTAAACGATTAATCCGAAAAATATGAGTACGGGCTCATTAGATTCGCTGATTCTTTTTCTGTAAGACGCATTCAAAAAATTTCAAGAAATTTTTTTTTTAACGTTTCCCCAAGAAATGGATATTTTTCTGTAAATTTTAGGGGTTTTGGCCACCATTTTTGTGGAAATTTGTCCTAGGTCAAATTATTGACCACATTCTTGTTCTCTGATCACTTCTACATCAATGTACCAATTTTCAACATTTTACTGCAAAAAACTTCTAAATTATAGAAAATACCCAAAATCATGTCAAAAATTTATGAAAAACAGAAAAATGGCTATATCCTAGCCAATAAATTTTTTTGAAAGCCAATATTTTGGCTTTTGTCTATTCTCCAGGTAGGAAGCTGATCTCATGAATAACTGAGAGTAGTAGTAGTGGTGGGGACACCATTTTTGGTCTAGCGAACCAAAGCCACAATGACACCACAATGCATCAAAAATCCCCCAGACCCCAACACCTGATATTTTTAGGTTTTTTAAAATTTTCTCAGAAAATAAGCTTTTGGAGAAAATTTTTTTCTTTTTAACAGTGTGTGTGTCAGTGATGTCATACTAATAACACACTCTCCAACGCCGTCCGTTTTTTGAGAAAATGTAAAAAAATTTAAAAACAACATGTTTCTCGCAGGTTTTACAAGATTAACTTAAAAACCAAATAAACTATTGCCCATAGTCGATTCCTATATTTTATGTGATTATATACAATAAAATTTCCTTTTAAACCGTGTATTAGGTATCAGTAATAAGATGTGATTTTAGATTAAAACTGCACAGGTGTCCGGAATTTAAATCAATTTTTACAAATCACCAAACAAATTATTTTTTCTACAGGTTTTTCAATTTTCTTAGAAGCTAACCTCAATTCCAAAAAATGTTTTTATACTTTATTGTAGAAAATAAAATTCTCTGTTTAGCGCTGTGTGAGCCAATGGGGTCGCTTCATTGATGACAAACTTTCCAGCGACCGACGCCGACGTCCGTAAATGAGGGTCATTTAAAAAACCTCAAAATTTTTAATCGCGCGCTGTCGTACTAACTTTTCTTGAAACATTTCAGCCCATTTTGACCTATCTAAAACTCTACTTCGGAATGAGTTACGAATCTTAAACTTTGCACAGTCGTAGACCTTCATAGAGTTAACAGCCCCTCCAAGTTTCATGGACTTCCACAAAGTAGTAAAGTAGTTACGAAATTTCAAAAAACGTCGAAATTGCCACTCAATCACTGACTCACTCACTCATGTATAGATTATCAAAATTCTACTGTACTTCCAGACATGCTACAAAGCTGAAATTTGGCACACTGATAGAAATTGTGACCAAACCCTTGGCAGACCAATAGGAAATATGATAAAACGATAGGAAAAAATTTAAAAACCCAAAAATTTTAATTTGCTTTCCTCCCCTATAAATGTAAAGTAATGTAAAAGTAACATTGTCTACTTCAAGAAACGCTAGAGAGCTGAGCGTTGGAAGGCCAGTGGGAACTATGATAAAACTATAAAAGAAAATTAAAAAACCCAAAATTTTAATTAACTTCCCTCCCCTATAAATGTAAAGTTATGTAAAAGTAACATCATCCACTTCCAGAAACGCCAGAGAGCTGAGCCTAGGAAGACTGATAGGAACTATTATAAAATTATAGGAAAAAATTTAAAAACACCAAAATTTTAATTTACTTTCCTTCTCTATAAAGGAAAAACGTTGCCTACAAACAGGAACACTAGAGAGCTGAGCTTTAGAAGGCTGATAGGAACTATGATAAAAAGGAAAATATAAAAAAACCTCAAAATTTTTAATAGGGCATTGCAAAAGTTTTGAACAATATTCCGCATATTTTACTACTTTAAAACTTAAATATTATCGAAATCCTTTAAAAGAGAAGTGAAATCATCAAAAAAGTGCGCGATAGTTGTATTCTGTAAAAAGAATTGAGATAAAAGTAAAGCCAAGTTCTCCATTTCAAACTTCAAAATAAAAGGTTCTGACTACTTTGGAAATGTTTTTCTAAACTTGGCTATAATGGATGCAAATGAGGCACAGTGCTAAATTGAACATAAACAAGTTTGGCTGGAATAGCAAAGTTTAAAAAAACATTTCCAAACTAGTAAGAACCTTTCATTTTGAAATTTGTATTGGAGAACTTGGCTTTACTATTATCTCAATTCTTTTTACGAAATACAACTTTCGCGCACTTGGCTTTTTTTACATGAAATGTTTTTGTTATGATAAATATTTTTGTCACATGTTTCACCCGATTTTCCAAAAAAACCAAACTCTTCATCAAAAAATGCCTTCTATACCTGATTGTAGAAAATAAAATTTCCTTTTAAACAATGTATAACCAGGTAAGAAAAAAATTTTTTTTTAAACTTAGGGACGTCCGTAAAATAAGTCAATTTTTAAAAATCACCAAACAAATTAATTTTGGTTCGATTTATTTAAGATTCTCATACTTTGAATCAGTGGCGGTAGTAAGCCATACCCCCTCCCCTCAACCATTCCATTTCGCACGATGTGCTACTATTATATCCTACAAAGCCCAAAATCAGGACCTCGGGTTAGATGCCGTTCAAGAAAAATACTCTGCCAATCTATGGGCACCTAAGCTCACACTTGGTACTATAGTAATTATAAAATAACCAAAAACTGAAATATATTTTATTCAATTCCAGACTCAATTACCTTTCGTTTTATACCACACAAGCCATGTTTTGACTTAAACTCTAATTTTTGACAGCTTTTTTTTTAAATCAACTAAAATTTATTTTCTTTAACTCCAGACTCAATTACCTTTCGTTTGATATCACACACGCCATATTTTCACATAAACTCTAATCTTTGAAATCTACCCCCACTCTTTTATTTGGTTTGTGTTTGGTAGATTTTGTTCATTTTTAAATGGGACCATCTCGACCCAAGACCCAGCCTAGGTACCAAATTTCATTAAAATCGGCCAGGCGGTTTTTGAGTTATGCGCGTTGGTCGTTACAGACAGACAGACAGACAGACAGACAGAAAAATTAGGATCACCATAGCTCACACTACTATAGTATAGTATATGTGTGAGCTAAAAATTTACATTTCGCTCATCTGGAAGAATACTGTCACAACTCAAGTAGAATTTTCAAGTACAATTTTCAGGAGAAGCAATTTCAAGTTGCAATTAATTTAATTTATCGATTTATTAAAGTTAATTGCTTTTTTGTATAGAAAAGGTTATGTATCATAAAACACAGGTTTTAGCTCACACATATACTATACTATAGTAGTGTGAGCTATGGTGATCCTAATTTTTTCGACAAAAAAAAAGTTGCTCCGATTTAAAAAAAATTTATATATCTTTGCGTTTCAGATGATTTTGAAACTTTTTTGTTGCGCCGTCTGTCTGTCTGTCTGTCTGTCTGTATGTCTGTCTGTCTGTCTGTCTGTCTGTCTGTCTGTCTGTCTGTCTGTCTGTCTGTCTGTAACGACCAACGCGCATAACTCAAAAACCGCTTGGCCGATTTTAATGAAATTTGGTACCTAGGCTGGGTCTTCGGTCGAGATGGTCCCGTTTAAAAATGAACAAAATCCACCGAACACAAACCAAATAAAAGGGTGGGGGTAGATTTCAAAAATTAGAGTTTATGAAAATATGGCGTGTGTGATATTAAACGAAGGGTAATTGAGTCTGCAGTTAAACAAAATACATTTTAATTTATTTAAAGAAAAAGGGTGGGGGTATATTTTAAAAATTAGAGTTTAAGTGAAAATATGGCGTGTGTGATATCAAACGAAAGGTAATTGAGTCCGGAGTTTAACAAAATACATTTTAGTTTTTGTTTTTTTTAAGGGTGGGTGTAGATTTCAAAAATTTGAGTTTAAGTCAAAACATGGCTTGTGTGGTATCAAACAAAAGGTAATTTAGTCTGGAGTTGAATAAATATATTTCAGTTTTTAGTTATATTAGCTCACACGTACACTATAACTATAGTACCTAGTGTGAGCTTAGGGGCCCATATATTGGCAGAGTATTTTAATAGTGTTTGTCTTATGCTGAATGAATTTTAACTTTTTGCTTTTATTAATGTCATAAAAAATTCTTTTAGTGACATAGATTTATCACTTTTCTACCAAATGTGGTGCAAATCTTGCGAGCTTAGGGGAGTGTTCTTAATCTTATCGATGAGCTAAACGATACAATAAACGGGTTCTTGAAAAGTTCTGACGCGATCTACATAGGTACTACTAGTTCTTCTATATTTTCGATGTAATCGATTGTTGGCGACAACAGCTATCGTCCCGTGGAGTCGATACCTGTTGATGGATGGGTTTATATCATAACCTCAAATTTCAAATTTTTAAAATTTCATAAATTTTTTTGAGAAATGTTGCCTATAAACAGCTTTCCGGTCAAACTGGCAATACATTTATTGAAGAATGATGATGATGATTCATACAGATCATCAGAATCGGACGAGGAACTTCTCTTAAGTGCACGAAAAAGTCATGGAAAAATCCTGGATTATATCGAGAAAACGGTGGAATATTATAGTTTAAGTGACTTTAAATCCCACTTTCGAATGACCCGAGACGCGGCTGAGGAATAAACGCATCGGGTTCTTCTCATTCTTGTTGGCCTCATCACTGATGGCTGTCATAATCATATATTCCATCGACTGATGGCATCGATGGCAACAATCAGATGGATTTCAGATTAGTTTAAAAACCCTCCCGTATTCACAATTTTCTTTTTTCGTCTGAGCAAGGCCCACAAAAAAATACAGGCCACGACCCTGAAAAAATCAGCTGTTCTCCGGAGGCTGACTTTTACATTGGGTCTTATGGAAGGTCAGACGTTTCTTTATGATATTTTCAAAATGGCCCTACAGATTTCCGCGTGAAAAGTGAAATATTCTCAGACACCATCCCGATATTCCACCAAACTTTTGTAAAGATGCAAGATGATTAAAAGGTTAAAATCTTCAAGATTTAGCATTTCCCATTTTGAATTTAAATTACCCGCCATGTACCGCATGCTAACTGTTGTATTTGACATGTATTTGACTTTATCATCTATGTTTGTCACATTCGCTTCTGCTTTAAATTTCATTTTAGTGTGAGCTAATGAAGCGGCTCTGAAAAATTAAGGATCACTATACATTTTTAAAAAAATTGTTCTGAAAGAATATAGTAAAAATAATCTCAAAATCGGCTTTATTTTTAAAAAAATCAAATATTCGTGAACCGTCATTCCAACTTTAATATTTTAAAGACAATCAGCTGTGTCGTAACGTGACCATCAAAAAAAAATCAACCCCGGATGTGACGTCAATAAAGTGGAGGATTCTGGCCCGTTCGTTTTGATATCCCTGGTCTGACTACAATTCAATTAATGATTGTACTTTCTTTGTAAATTTCAATTGTTCTTATAAATAATGAATTTTGAAGTCAGGGACATACCTAGTTAAATAAATTACATATTAAAATAAAATGTTGGTAAATACCTGCTGCTCTAAATTAATTATGCGTATGTCATCTACAAAGGTAAGATTTCTACTTTATGTGTTATGACAAGGGAGTTGCGGGAATCTAATTTTTCTTTTTACAACAATATTCTTTTATTATTTTTGAGTTCTCTTTCAATGAAAAACTACCCTATATTATTTAAGAATAAAATTTTTATACGCTAATTTTGTACTCACCCAAGGAAAAGTTTGACCATAAATCCCTTTAAAAATTTACCATACACATTAGTTTTATTTTTCAAACCAATTCGTTTTATTTCTGTCACTGTCTTCTGTCTACCAGAAGAAAAATTTACAAGTCAAAATTTCGAGTTTTGGCCTAGATTTTCCGAATGAAACGGAATGCGCTCGTTTTACCGATAAGTCGAACACTGAATTTTCAGGAGGAAAGCTGAATTTCCACCGCTAAAGTCTGAAAAGCCATGCGCCAAGTCCTTCAAGGGAAACTCGAGAATGGCGCACAGTGGATGTTAAACTGAAGACAAAAATAGAGATTCGTTTTGCAGAGACGCTTACTGTCCGGCCAGAGCTTCAATTAGCGCTGTCTTTCTCTATCCAGTGGCACGGTTTAATTTTTTTAGTTCATCAATATTTTTATATTTTACTCCTCCTAAGCCTTTTCTTGCTGGAAACTCCATACCTTATTTTTCTTAAAAATAAATATATTTTCAAAACTTTTATACTTATTATATTATACATATAGGTACCGATTTCATTAGGTAGGTGCATACGAATCTAGAAACCTGCAAAAATAACAATTGACAAAAATTGCAAAAATCCAAAACCATTCGTTATTAGTTTTAGGTAAACTGCGCAAGAATAAAACCTCCTAATATCAGATCTTGTAACCCAATGACTGGTTCAACTCTCTGTAATATGATTGGTGCCGGTCGGCTGAGCTTAAGTTGGTTTTTGCTCAACATGTGATTTTGTGCGCTGTTTATTGTAAAAATAAATTGCGCATTTTGTAATGGTAAGTACATTTATTACAGAGTTTTTAAAATTTTGTTTTCATGAAAATGAACAATAATTAGTGGGTATATGTATTTTTCATAATTAAACGCGTTGCCGTAAAATTAGCCTTTCATGATAGAGTAGCCTTTTCATGATAATGTATAATATGCTTGGGTCAAAATCGCAATTAACATTTCAGTGGCGTCCGTAAAGTAAATGCGTTTTTTAATTTTTTAAGGCAACAAATACAAATTAGAGTCGTTAAAATTAGATTTTATACCTTACTCTATTTAGTTATACATCATTCGACAGAAAACTTTATTCTCTAAAATAAAGTATAACACATAGATTTTCTTAAAATGCTTAGTTTTTGCGAAAACCACAAAAACGTATAATACATAAATATTTTTTTAAATATGATTTTCACTTACGGACGCCATTAGAGCGTCATATCTTTAATGTGGTGTACTTTTCCTTATAAATGTCTTCGTTTCGGAGAAAATTGGTTAAATTTGAAAATGTTGCTGTATTTATTTTGGATGAGATGTGCATGTTGGTGATACTTTAGTGTACCTACCTCTAGAAAGGTAGCACTTAGGTAGCTGGTAAATATCTTGTCTGATAGGTCTTTTAATGGGCTTTAAATTTTCTATTGATAAATTTTCCCAAAAAGTCAGTACTTTTGGAGTAAAATAATGATAAAGGAAAAAACAGTCGAAAATTTAAGATGGCGGCGTTTTTTTTCGGAGGACATAGTAAAAATGTTTAATGGAACATCAAACGCTATTGATTGTGCTTGGCTTTATGTTTTTAAAAACTTTTTAATTTTTATTTTTTTATCTTTAATCAGCCGCCATCTTCAAAATTCCAAAATGTTAAATTAGAGCCCCTTGGCTACTAAAATCAGCAATAAAATTTTCTATATACCCAAGGGGTCCGCCCCCCCCTCAAGCCTAACATGTTTTAGTCATTTGCTACATATTTCATGAATAAAAACAAAAAATAGCATGATATACGACATCATGAGGTCTAGCCCCCCCCCCAAGACAAATTTCTGGTTGCGCTACTGATATACCTCAATCCAGGTTAGGCCCTATGATATGGTCAATTATCTTTCTGACTACAAATATCCCATTTTAAGTAGAAATATAAATAAATGGATCCATGACGGATCTGATACCTTCCTAACCCATTAGCACACTCCAAGTAAACTCCATGCTATATCAACGGTAAAAACAGTTTTTTGTAAATATCTCCGAAACGAAAGCTCCTACCAAGTTTTTGGTTAGGACACAAAAAATTGATGCGATGCTCCGTTAAAAAGTTAGGATTTTTTAAACTTTTTAACTGTCAAAAAACATGTCATTATTATTAATGAATTTCCACCAAAATCTAATCAGCTCGTTACAGCATCGAATACTATTTTACCTAAAAATTTCATGAAAATCGGTTGGGCGGTTTAGGAGCTATCGCGTTACGGACAGAGTTACACACACACACACACACAGACGTCACGACGATACTGCTAGGGTAGGTCAAAATACATCCAAATAACACATTTTCGGCGTTATCTCAAAAAAAAAAAATTCGTCGAAAACAATACCTTCTCTAGCCATTGCTGTGCGGGCTAGGAATGTAAAATATTTCAATAAGCTTCTATACATGTTGGTAATGGATGGCTTAAAATAGTTACTTGACTACTGGACATTAGGCCTGTGCACCGGTGAAAATTGATCAACCCCAGAGGGATATTTTGTCGAAAATTTAGATTCTATGATGACATTATAGCACAAAAGGTTTACCGCGTCATATATTTTTTCCATGCTCTCTACTCCCCACGATAAAAACTCGAGATACTTAATTGACGTCCGATCGATGGTTACATTCTTCTCTTTCAACCTCCAACCTTCTCCACAACGGTTAGACGGATATAGAAATTGTCAAATATTAATGTTACCTGACCTGGTCAGGTTAGTTTTTAGTATAAAATCCTAACCAGTTCAGGTTAGTTGAAACGTAACCTGACCTGGTTAGGTATTAGAATAATAAAAAAGTTACCTAACCTGCAGGTTTGATTTTAGTGTAGTAACCTAACCAGTTAGGCGTAAAAATCCGATTCGTCAAAAGTTCAACGTCCCTTCAAAATTCCACGAGAGGGGGAAGTAAAACAAATTGAGATTTTTTCACTTAGTTAAGACCTTAACTAACTCTAGTTAAAATATTTTGAAAATATGAGACCCTCGCCCCCGCCATTTGCTGATCTGAACCAGGACAGGTTCCGTTAGGTTTTTACCTTCCAAGCCCGCGCAGCAATGGCTTTCGACGAATTTTTTTTTGAGATAACGCAGTAGATGTGTTATTTGGGTGTATTTTGACCTATTTCAGCAATATCGTCGTGATGTCTGTGTGTGTGTGTTTGTATTTCCATCTGTAACACGATAGCGCCTAAATCGCTAAATCGATTTTTATAAAATTTTCAGGTGTAATTGTGTTCCACACTTTAACGAGCTGATTAGATTTTGGTCAAAATCCATTAATGCTAATGACAGTTTTTTGACAATTAAAAATTTTTAAAAATGCTAACTTTTAAATGAAGCATCGCATTAATAAGCATTTTTTTCGGAATATAGTAGACTACATTTTGCTCAATAATTTGTGTTATAACAATAAACTTCGTAGGAGCTTTAGTTTCCGAGATATTTTGTCTCGTGGTATTTTGTCCACAAGCTATTTTGTCATGCGCTATTTTGTCTGCGGTAATTAATATTAGTTTCTATACTTTTTGTAAAAGTATAGTTTAAAAAAAATCAAAATTTTTTTTTGTTTTTTTTTATAAATTAGTTTTTGGAAAAACTACTTTTTAACAAAGTATTATGTTCAAAAATTATTAAGTTTTTTTTTAATTTTCCTTTATAAATTAGTTTTTTGAAAAACAACTTATTGAAAAAGCATTTTTTTTTGTGGGGACATTTCTTTTGCAAAATGTTGGTGGTCCAGACACCGATTAGGATATGTTTAACTAAACAAAAATTCTTGCAGCGAATTGTTCCCGCGGCGAATCGGCCGGCGGCAAATTGTCCCCGCAGCGACTTTTTGTTAATAAATATCGGGATAACTGCATACCCCCCCCCCCACTAGAAAAAATAACGGATCTTATAATTCCTAGCCCATTAGCACACTCCAAGTAAACTCCATGCTATATCAACCTTGAAAACAGTTAACTTAGAAACAAGAGCTCTTGTAATGTGCTCTACTACATTCCAAAACCCGCATATTGATACGATGCTTCGTTAAGAAGTAAGCATTTTTAAAAGTTTTTAACAATCAATAAACTGTCATTAGCAATAATGGATTTTAACCAAAATCTAATCAGCTCGTTACAGTTTTAAATACTATTGTTACAAATTTAAGTTATTTAAATTTTAGAGTTAGAATTTATTCAGGTTTAATGTAGTATTAGGTTGACTTATCTTATGGTTGTATTCTTAGTGTAGGTTTTAGTTGCGTTATCTATGACTCACACTCGTAATCGGACGCGGACCTTCTAGAAGAAACTAGCATACTCGTAAATCGAACAAGGATGGATAGTTCTCGAAAATACGCAGACCCTATATATAGGGCCGGACATCGCGCATCAAGTCAGTCAGATATAACGAACTGTAGTGGTCGCGAGATATTAACACGAAGTTAATAGGCCGATTATAGTAGTGAGTTTTAGTGAGTTTAAGTGCGCGTTTTATACATAATTGTCGAAAATAAATTGACATATCGTTTTTTTTTTGACAATTGCGAGTTTTATTTGCAGCAGTGAAACCGTAACAATTGGTGTCAGAATTGAGACTAAAAGGTCGAAATAGTGCAAAAACTATCGTTACATAGTACCACCGGCTAGGACAATTAAACAGAAGAACAGTAAGTGATTTTTCCAGAATATTCGGAGAAGTTCGATAATGTTCTATTCATAAACAAGAAAAGATATTCAAGAACCGACTTCGACATTACGTTTCTAGTTTAAAAATTGACAGTTAGGAAGAACTTCCAGAATATTCCATAACATTCTACGACGTTCTATTCAAGAACCAGACGAGATATCCAAAAAGCGACTTCGACGTTAGCTTAGTTATTTAAAAAGTAAGAATCAGAAAGAATTTCTAGAATATTCCATAACATTCTACGACGTTCTATTCGAGAACTAAAAGAGATATATACAAAAACCGACTTCGACATTAGCTTAGTTATTAAAAAGGCAAGAATAAGAAATGATTTCTAGAATATTCCATAACATTCTACGACGATCTATTCGAGAACCAAAAGAGATAATCAAAAAGCGATTTCTACATTTGCCTAGTAGCGGAAAGAGTGACATTTACCAGTATATTCTAGAACATTCCATTAGGTTCTATTTAAGAATATGAAGAGATATTGCAATACCGACTGCGACATTAGCTTTATAGCTAAAAAAATAAACGTTTAGAGCTGTTTGTCACAAAGTTGATGCTTACCAGGCAAGGATCAGCAAAGATGGAAGAACTAACTAAAATGATGCAAGCTCTAGCAGCTCAAATGGCTCAAACCAGAACGACATGAAACAGACCATTGAACAAAATCAGAACGATATGAGACAGACCATTGAACAAAACCAGAACGATATGAGACAGACATTAAATGGCATGCAACAAAACTTCGATCAGATAAAGAGCAACTCCGAACAACTGAGACAAGAGTTCAAGGCAGCAACCGAAGATCTTAAGGAAGAAATAAATCAGAGAATGCAGAATGTAGAAGAAAAGGTATAAAACAAATTCAGTGAAGCGGGTGTCTCAAGTCTAAACTCGAAACACTCACACAAAACAAGCTACAAGAGAAAATAGACACATAAAACAGAACAAACAATTTCAACAGATTTCAAATTCCATGATAGAATAAAAAATCTATCTGACACAAATTTTAACGAAGAATAGACCTTCCTATTGGGTCTTGGTTTGAAATACTACCTAAAATGTGAAGTTTCTGACAAAGAACTTGCACTTCTTTCAATTGAATTAGACATAGCAATCGAAAGATTCTTCAATGAAACACATACGAGAAGAAATTTACAATAATATTTACACATTCAAGAAACATACAAACACCCAACACGTAATAACCCACAAAGACAAAACTTTAAAAAACACTTACAACAAACTCTCCAAAAAAATAAAGGACAAAAATCTCATCATCACCAAAGCAGATAAAGGAAACTGTAGTCATCATGAATAAAGCAGATTATAAAACAAAAATCCAAAGCTTCCTTAATAACAATTATTTCCAGGAAATCCATAACAACCCACTCAACACGATTGTCAACAAAACTAAGGCAATAATGAAACTATTTAAAGATTTCATCTCTGAAAACTCCTTGAACAATAGACAATTAACTATCAGCAACCCCAAAACCCCCACATTATATGGCCTGCCAAAAATTCACAAACCGGAAATCCCTCTCAGACCAGTTTGTAGTTTCGTTAACACTCCAATATCATTACTGGCTAAATTCACCTATGAAGTACTCCCTGAACTCACACAATTCAAACCTAAATACGCACTTAAAAACAGCCATGAACTTATCTCCACGCTCAACAAATTTCATTTGAAAAATGACCACATAATTATATCCTTTGATTTTTTTATTTTTATTTGTCAAACCCACTGTGTTTATTGTATTACAATCTAGTCAGTAAGACTAATTAGCAATTTTGTTTTAACTTAATTTACTAGAAAAGTCAGATTTAAACTTAGGATTCACTCAACAGTTCTCCCCGCTTTGTTTAGTCTGTAACTCACAATTGTGTTGTGTTTATAGCATTATTTTGTTTTATATAATTCACTTAGTTTACTAGCTCAAACGGCTTGACTATTTTTAGTCTTCGAACTAGCATAGTATTGTCTAGAAGCTGAATTGCTTCCACATTCACATGCCGATGGAGTCTATCTTCATGGCTTTTTGCGTACTTTTTTATAGTCTCTGCTACAGTTTCGATTTTTAGATCTCGATGAAGGTCACTATTTCGAACGTACCAAGGTGCATTCACAATGTTTCTTAATACTTTATTTTGAAATCTCTGTAAAACTAGAATGTGACTTTCTTTAGCACAACCCAATGGTTGAATACCATATGTCCATACTGGTTTCAGTATTTGTCTATAAAGCAGTAACTTATTATGAATTGTTAAATTGGACTTCCTTCCAATTAGCCAGTTCATTTTTCTATACCTTATCTCAAGTTCTTCTTTTTTTTCTTAACATGTGCTTTCCAGCGCAATTTGGCATCAAGTGTTATACCGAGATATTTTGCCTGATTTGAATATGGTACGAAAATATTGTTAATTGTTATTTGTATGTGATTTATAGTTTTGTTTGTAAAATCAACATGAATTGATTTGGTTTCATTTCATTTTATTCGCCACTTTGTGGTCCAACTGTGAACTTCGGTGACTGCATCCTGAAGTTTTTCTATGCATTTTTCAATAGATTTTTCCGTCAATAAACCAGTAGGATCTGCAAATGTTGCTAAGTGACAATGTTCTGGCTTTGGGATATCGCAAGTGAATAATAAGTATAGATAAGGGCCTAGTACGTTACCCTGGGGCACGCCTGCTTGAATTTCTCTTAAATTTGAGTATGAGTCTTCATGTTTTACTCTAAAATGTCTATGAGATATGTATGATTCCAAAATATCCGAATATTGTTTTGGCAGAAACCGTTTTAGTTTAAAAGTAAGGCCTTCATGCCACACTTTGTCAAATGCTTGTGCTACATCAAGAAAAACTGCAGAACAAACTTTTCCCTCTTCTATGGCTTTTTCTATTATATTAGTAATTCTATGTACTTGATCTATCGTGGAATGCTTGTCTCGAAAACCAAATTGATGAAATGGAATAATTTCTTGTCTTTCTATGATGGGTTTTATTCTTTTAAGCAATAATTTCTCATAGAGCTTGGATATAATTGGCAGCAAAGATATTGGCCTGTAAGATGACACGTCATGGATTGGTTTTCCCGGTTTTGGGATCATGATAACTTCTGCAACTTTCCACAGTTTAGGTACATGCCTAAGCCTAAAGGACGCATTAATTAGGTTGCATAGTTTTACGATAGCTTTTCTGGGGAGTTGTTTTATGACTACCCCGTTAATAAGATCATACCCTGGGGCTTTTTTCGAATTAATATTTTTGATTTCTGTTAATATATCTTTTGGTGATGTAAGCTTAATATGGTCTTCGATTCGTGGGGCTGAAATGTTTTTTCTAAGCAATGACTTGCAAAAATATCTGCTTTTTCTTTGTTACTCCTTGCCCACTTGTTAGAATTTCGTATGGGTGGAATTTGGATAATTGGTCTTTTAAAATCTTTGGTTGCTTTCCAAAGGGAATAGTCGGTATTTTATCATCTGTAAGTTCATTAAGAAAATGGTTAATAGATTTATTTTTTATTACTAGAATTTCTCGCCTAATACGCTGCGTCATGTTGTTGAGATTTGTTTTGTCCCGAGGATCACGGCTTTGCTGCCACTTTCTTCTTAGTTTCCTTTTTTCCAATATAAGGTCTCTAATTTCCTTTGGATAGTTTTTTCCCTTAAAAATTCTCTTTGGTTTTGGACTGTTTTCCCAAGCTGCTTGTTGAATATTTGTAACAAAATATTCAACTTCTTTATCGATTTGTTCTGGCGTTTGCAATGGTACTGATAGGTTTATTTTTTCTGACAGACTTTGTTTAAAACTAATCCAGTCAGTCAGTTTATTAACTAGTGAGATATTTGATTCTTTCTTTATTATGTTTTTAGAGTTAGAATAATAGGTGAATGATCTGAGTGTAAATCAAAACTTTCTTCTATATCTACAAAACTTAAGGATATATTTTTTACTATAAAAAAATCAATTATATCTGGAATTTTTCCTGGATCTGTTGGATAGTATGTGGGCTTACCAGTTGATATTGGCTCACATTGATATTCACTAATAGCTTGCAAAAGTTTTTTTTCCTTTAGAATTCGTCAGTCTAGATCACCAGTAGGTATTTTTTGCATTAAAGTCACCTCCAATTATAAAACGGCTTCCTAATTTTCTGAGAAAATTAAGATATTGATTTTTCTTTAGTAAGTGCCTTGGTCGTATATAGACAGCACTTATGACTAATGTATATGTTTTGGTAGTTACACTTACTAATGTAGCTTGAATCTCTATGGTTTTATATCCCATCTCCTCATAGTGTGATATATTTTCTTTAATAATTACAGCACTTCCTCCATGTGCAATATTGACTTATCTTATGGTTGTATTCTTAGTCTAGGTTTTAGTTGCGTTATCTATGACTCACACTCGTAATCAGACGCGCACCTTCTAGAAGAAACTAGCATACTCGTAAATCGAACAAGGATGGATAGTTCTCGAAAATACGCAGACCCTATATATAGGGCAAGACATCGCGCATCGAGTCAGTCAGAGATAACAAACTGTAGTGGTCGCGAGATATTAACACGAAGTTAATAGACCGATTATAGTAGCGAGTTATTAGCAAGTTATTAGTAACTTTAAGTGCGTGTTTTGTACATAATTGTCAAAAATAAATTGAGATATCGTTTTTTTTTTTGACAATTGCGAGTTTTATTTGCAGCAGTGAACCCGTAACACTATTTTACCTGAAAATTTCATGAAAATCGGTTCAGCGGTTTAGGAGCTATCGTGTTACGGACAGACATAAACCCACACATACACACACACACAAACACAGTCACACACACAGACGTCACGACAATATTGCTAAGATCCTCCTAATACACCTAAATAACACATTTTCAACGTTATCTGAAAAAAATGTTTTTCGTCTTAAACAACAACTTTTCTAGCCATTGCTGCGTGGTCTAGGAAGGTAAAAATAATAACATAAATAATATTTCGTCGATCAGTACCCCCACTTCCTTGATTTTGGCCGAGATCCGCGCTTGATTGAGCCCCGGCGAATCGTCTCCTTCCCGAAGCTAGTGAAGCAATTATGCTAATTGGACATTGGGGATCCCCTGCAGCCGAGTGTTCATATTTTATGCGTCAGTTAGGTTGAGTGGTCAAATGTGTTTTGGTTAGTTAATTAGGCTGCAATTTGCAATTTCTAATGGTATTTTCGATATGTGGTAGCTTCGAAATTTGGATTTTGGCTATTTCGTAATTTCGATAATTTGATTTTTGATATTTTTATTATTCGACTTTTTTTAATTCAAAAATTTAATTTTCGATATTTTTATTGTTTTTGACATTTTGATTTTTTATTTTAAATTTATATATTAGCAATTCTGCTTATTCAAGACTTTGATTTCCGATAAAATGTATTTCGACATTGCGAACTAAACTAATACCAAAAATATTATTACAAAATTGTCGACTAAAATCTTTAGTAGAGAGAGCGGACTTTAGTTGATATATCACGGTCCATCTTGTACTTGTAGAAGATGGCCACTGGTTCTATTTGATTGATTAGTTATTCATTGTCAGAAAGAGAAACTATCCAATTTTAACCTTAAAGCCGTTTGCTGCCAGGGAAAACATCACATAATTTCTGATGAACTATCCAGAGCACCTATTGATTACTCCAGTGAATCAGACCTACTGGCAGAAGATAACACGTTCTCAGTAAAAGCAATTTTGATAGAACAAATTGAGAACATTAATAACTATTGTGATCCAATATGTTTTGATCCATCTTTGGAAGGACTACAGAAAATTACCATCAATGATACAGATTATCAAAACCTAGTAAAACAAATTGAAACAGGCTTTCCAAATCATATAAAAAAATTGGCTGAAAATCTAAAACCCTTTTGGAACGTTCGTAACGAACTAAGCATTGAAGATGACCTGATTTTAAAGGGATGCCAATTACTTATTCCAAAAGAAGCCCAGAAGAATGTATTAGAAAAATTGCACTCTGCTCATCAGGGAATTGTAAGAACTCTGCGAACAGCTAGAAATACTGTATACATTGCCAGCAATGTCTTCAGACATAAAGAATCTAATTTACTCTTGTCAAACATGCCAAACAAAACAACCTTCTATTTAAAAAGAAACAGTACTTTACGACCCACCCCCACCAAGACCATTTATCGATTTATCTTCAGATTTATTTACATGCTGTGGCAAACAACATATGGTTTATGTTGACCAATTTTTTGGCTGGTCAATAGTTTGTCATTATGGAAATAATGACCCTTCAAGTTCTAGAATAATCCAAGATCTAAAAAAGATTTTTGCGGATACTGGAGTACCGATAAAATTTAGATCTGATAATGGTCCACAGTACAATGCTGACGAATTCAAGAAATGCGCAGACTGGAACATTAAACACTGCCCATCAATACCCTACTATGCTTAAAGCAATGGTCATGCAGAAGCTGCAGTTCACGCTATGAAGAATTTATTATTTAAATGTATACAAAATTACAAATTAAATGAAAATAAATTCATTGCATGTCGTTTGGAATGGAGGAATACACCATCTGCAGACGGACTCTCTCCAGCATAGAAAATATACGGTCGTGAGATAAGATCATTAGTACCGACAAATGCCTTTGATATTAAGTGGAGAAATCTAGCCCACTTAAACGATTTTAAATCAGCACAACAAGAGAAACAAGCTATCACTTACAACCAGCATGCAAAACCACTGTCAGAATTCAAAATCCAACTTCAAAGTTATGGGATAGAATTGGAGTTGTTGTCGAAGTACCAAGTAGCAAACTTTTTAAAAGAAATCGAAGATTTTTACGACCGGTTTTGGGCTCCGAAAAGAAAAAAGAATAAAGATAGAGATAATAACTGTTACTTAACAAGGGAGATGATATATCATGGGATCATGGGCCTGTACTTGTAGAAGATGGCCACTGGTTCTTTTTGATTGATTAGTTGTTCATTGTCAGTTTGATGCGTTTGATATAAATTTTATTTGATTAAAAATAAATAGAAAGTTATTAACATAACAACGGTAATGGCACAATTTGCCGTGCGCGATATATCGCGACGCATCCGCTGAGTTCTCGCCCACTAGACGGTATATATATATATTTCAATGCACTAAAAATCATTGGCGAAATCGTGGTGTGTGCTACAAATCATTTAATCCTATTGGCGTTCAAAAGGCAGGCAAGCCGAATTCGCACGTTTTTTTACCGCCAAATCGCAGGTATTTGCGGCACCGTCCTGCCGCGATGGTTTTAAATATCGTCGCGGCACTTTTCAGCCAGAGGGGACACAGCATTGAATTGTATGACAGATTTGCGATTTTTGGTCGTTGCGATATCGCGTACGATTTATCGTGCGCAGCAAATCGTGCCGTTACTGTCCTCTGTGCAAGCGCCCTAAGGGAGTTTCCACACAGGACGCGATATTTCGCACCGCATCCGCTGAGTGCTTGCCCACTACACGGTATATTGTGCGAAACTTGTCATGGACAGCGCGCTCTGATTGACAACAATGCTCTAAAAATTTCGTTTGCGATATCGTGGTGTTTGCTACAAATAATTTAATCTTTTTGGTGTTCAAAAATCAGGAGACTCAAATTCGCGCGTTTTTTGACCGCCAAATCGCAGGTTTGTGCGCACCGTCCTGCCGCGACGGTGTTAATTATCGTCGCCGCATTGAATGGTATGACAAAGGAGCAGGCACACCTGAAATGGGATTTTAAAAAATCCACGATTTTAATAAAATTCTAGTTTGTTGTAGACCTCGATATCCTGATCAAAAGTTCTCATGGGCACAAAGCGATCCTATGACTGGTTTCCAAGATACAGTGGCGGGTATGGGACTCCCACAACATACGAATAAATTGAAATTCTTTTATAAAATTTAAACTTTAATACAAAAGAGTGATAAAAATAATTGGCTCTTATACTTGATAATCATGCTAGATGTCACGGGACAATTTTTATGTACATACAAAGGATACTCAAAAAGTACAATATTTCTATTTAATTCATACTTTTATTTAAATAAATGGATCCATTTATCCATCCACACTCCACGCTATATCAACCTTAAAAAGAGATTTTGTAAATATCTCAGAAATAGAAGATCCTACGACGTTTTTAGTAATACCATAAATTACTAAGAAAAACGTTCTGCTATATTCCGGAAACCGCATATTGAAGCGAGGCTCCGTGAAAAAGTTAACATATATTCAATTTGGCTTGTGTGGTATCAAACAAAAGGTAATTTAGTCTGGAGTTGAATAAAATATATTTCAGTTTTTAGTTATATTAGCTCACACGTACACTATAACTACAGTACCTAGTGTGAGCTTAGGGGCCCATATATTGGCAGAGTATTTGTTTTGTTATATATCGTCGTTGGTTTGATGAAAAGTGCTTTGTGTTCAAAATGAAATTTTACAGGAGACACAAAAAACTTCCTATGACTTCCATTATGAGCATGAGCATGTTTTCAACCAAATTCCACAAGGCAGGAAAGTTAGGTTTAGTTAAAATAAGCTTGCCTCCACAGTGGATGTATTTTGTCTCAGATTCTTTTGGTTTGGGGCATTCTACAGTAAGATGTTTCCCCGTGCATTTTACGCAACGTGGTTCTTTGTCGCAATATTTTTGCGTGTGTCCATAAGATTGACATCTTTTGCATTGAGGGACTAATTTTGAGGTTTTTAGTGCTTTTATTTCCACTTCAATCCCAAGGATACTGGAAATTTCAAAAATGTTGTTGATATCTTCATCGTAGCTAAATGTGAGCATAAACATGTTAAGAGGTTGTCTTGTTCTCAATTTCATTCATTTGTTGCTGGCTTCCAGTGCCCTAAAACCTTTTTTTTGTAGATCAGCTACAATTTTTTGCGGATCACATGAGAAGTGTAGCCTATTCGCTATTACTCTAATTGGCCTTATTTGTTTGTTTTCGTATGAGTGCCATTGATAATTTATTTCATTAAGCATTTTAGTAACCAGCCGATAGCTGTCTGCGTCTTGTACATTTATTTTAATATTTTCGTTATTTAAAACTTTTATTTTAACTCCTTATATGATATTTAACTTTTCATAAATTTCATTAAAATTATTTACGCCATTTACCATAATCGGTGGAGGTAATGGAGCTTTTTCAACCTTAGTAGGGGGTTCTTCATTTTGTGTTTTATTGGGTATCCAGTGCCCGAGCTTTTTTGTGGTGGTGAGAGTGAAGTATCCATTCGACGTTTTTTCCAACCTTTTCCTTTTTGTCTGATCCACTCAGTTTCTCTTGCTAGATCGTCCTCATCAGTAATGTAGTCCATGTCAGACTCTTCTTTTTTAGTGACTTTTGTCTCTAAATCTGCAAATTTTTTTTGCATACTTTCCAGTTGACTTCGGAGATAATCCACTTGTACACTAAGTGATTTTTTTACGTTTTGGGATTTTTTCCATTTGGTATATAAAACTTCTTCATTTTGTGTTCTAGCATGGCTATCATGAAATAATTCGGCTTTATCCATTTTTTCTTGATTTTGTTTGGGCTTTTCGCTATTTTTTAAAACAAGCTTCACAGGTGATGGTACACTTTTTTTTGCTTTTAAACATGATATATTATTTATAATAAACATTGTTTGTAGATATTTACACAGATTTTTCGCGCGCGCGGTTTATTATAAACAAAACAAACCTTGACTTGACCTCGTTAGCACTATTACGCAGGTACGATGCAATATAACCGTACCGAACTGCGATCGAACGAATACTGTGATATCACAAATTTATACACAATAGTTCCTAAATCCGAAACTGTACAATTAGTTAAAGAAATGCTAATATCTAATAATCTAATGTATCCCCAAATAATCAAAATGCTGCGATCACCTTACTAAACCATTGCCTAGAGCAAGATTTTTTCCTTTTCAAAGGAAAGCATTACAGACAGCTTGAAGGACGGGCCATGGGCCTATGCCTATCGGGATGGCTTGCAGATGTTTTCATGAATCACATCGAAAATACACATATCATACCGCAGAACAAAGAAATCTTGCTATGGAGAAGGTATATGGATGATTGCTTCTGCGTTATTAAAGGAGATACTACAAGTGCCACCAAAATCTCAAATAACATAAATCAAGTACATAACAATATCAAATTCACACTAGAAACTGAAGAAAACAATTCCTTAAACTTCCTAGACCTTACCATAACTAAAAACAACAACAATTCCATTTACAAAATATACAGAAAACCCACACAAACAGATCAGATCATACCAAAATTGTCACATCACCTCCAACAACACAAAATGGCGCCTTCAACAGTCTTATCCATCGCCTCTTATCCGTTTTTCTTCAAAAACAAGACTACGACAACGAAGTCAACATCATAAAGCAGATAGCACTCAACAATGGATATAACTACAAAATTATTGACAAAAAATTACTGACTTTTAACGCAAACTCTCCAACTCAAACCCCCAAATCATCGTAAGTCAAGACAAAAAATATTTCAGCATAACTTATGTCAACGTTTAACTCAATAAACAAATAACTAGATCTTTTAAAAATGAGAACAATGATCTTTACATTACCAGCTGCAACAAACACAACTTTAAAAGACCACTCACCAACACCAAAGACAAAACTGATAAACTCAAAAAAAGTGGAATCTATAAACTCGAATGTGACACTTGCAAGGCATCTTACATAGGAAGAACTACGCGGATCCTAGGAACCAGAATCAAGGAACATTTAAATCACCTGAAAAATCAGCTTTCGGACACCACATTGCATACAACAAACACAATTTCAACCCAGACACAAACTCCAAAATCATTCACCAAATGCCCACCAGAAATCTCACTCGACTCGACTTTACAGAAGACCTGGAAATTAATGAAGAACTAACTTTGAACCCCACCAATTGTTTTAACAAACAGGTAAACTTAAACAGAAATTTTCTGCCAATTCACAGAAGAATTATTCTGAAGGAGCCCCCAACCTTGACGACAGACGTAACAGACTTTTATCCATTTAAATAGATTTAAGTCTGGCTATACAATCCTCAACGCAAGAAAGGAATATCACCTAAGTTGACACCACCATGGGAAGGACCTTATTAAGTTGTTAAGAGAATTAAAACTACATCATTAACCTACCGAATCCAGAGAAGCCCGAAATCCAAGATGAAAGTTTTTCATCTGGACAGACTAAAATCTTACCTGGGAAATGTTGATCGAGATGATCAAACCTGAAGAGGAGGATAGTGTTACAAATTTAAGTTATTTAAATTTTAGAGTTAGACTTTATTTAGGTTTAGTGTAGTATTAGGTTGACTTATCTAATGGTTGTATTCTTAGTCTAGGTTTTAGTTGCATTATCTATGACTCACACTCGTAATCAGACGCGCACCTTCTAGAAGAAACTAGCATACTCGTGAATCGAACAAGGATGGATAGTTCTCGAAAATACGCAGACCCTATATATATAGGGCAAGACATCGCGCATCGAGTCAGTCAGAGATAACAAACTGTAGTGGTCGCGAGATATTAACACGAAGTTAATAGGCCGATTATAGTAGCGAGTTATTAGCAAGTTATTAGTAACTTTAAGTGCGTGTTTTGTACATAATTGTCATAAATAAATTGACATATCGTTTTTTTTGGACAATTGCGAGTTTTATTTGCAGCAGTGAACCCGTAACACTATTTTACCTGAAAATTTCATGAAAATCGGTTCAGCGGTTTAGGAGCTATCGTGTTACGGACAGACATAAACCCACACATACACACACACACAAACACAGTCACACACACAGACGTCACGACAATATTGCTAAGATCCTCCTAATACACCTAAATAACACATTTTCAACGTTATCTGAAAAAAATGTTTTTCGTCTTAAACAACAACTTTTCTAGCCATTGCTGCGTGGCTAGGAAGGTAAAAATAATAACATAAATAATATTTCGTCGATCAGTACCCCCACTTCCTTGATTTTGGCCGAGATCCGCGCTTGATTGAGCCCCGGCGAATCGTCTCCTTCCCGAAACTAGTGAAGCAATTATGCTAATTGGACATTGGGGATCCCCTGCAGCCGAGTGTTCATATTTTATGCGTCAGTTAGGTTGAGAGGTCGAATGTGTTTTGGTTAGTTAATTAGGCTGCAATTTGCAATTTCTAATGGTATTTTCGATATGTGGTAGCTTCGAAATTTGGATTTTGGCTATTTCGTAATTTCAATAATTTGATTTTTGATATTTTTATTATTCGACTTTTTTTAATTCAAAAATTTAATTTTCGATATTTTTATTGTTTTCGACATTTTGATTTTTTATTTTAAATTTATATATTAGCAATTCTGCTTATTCAAGACTTTGATTTCCGATAAAATGTGTTTCGACATTGTGAACTAAACTAATACCAAAAATATTATTACAAAATTGTCGACTAAAATCTTTAGTAGAGAGCGGACTTTGGTTGATATATCACGGTCCATCTTGTACTTGTAGAAGATGGCCACTGGTTCTATTTGATTGATTAGTTATTCATTGTCAGAAAGAGAAACTATCCAATTTTAACCTCTAAGCCGTTTGCTGCCAGGGAAAACATCACATAATTTCTGATGCACTATTCAGAGCACCTATTGATTACTCCAGTGAATCAGACCTACTGGCAGAAGATAACACGTTCTCAGTAAAAGCGATTTTGATAGAACAAATTGAGAACATTAATAACTATTGTGATCCAATATTTTCTGATCCATCTTTGGTAGGACTACAGGAAATTACCATCAATGATACAGATTATCAAAACCTAGTAAAACAAATTGAAACAGGCTTTCCAAATCATATAAAAAAATTTGCTGAAAATCTAAAACCCTTTTGGAACGTTCGTAACGAACTAAGCATTGAAGATGACCTGATTTTAAAGGGATGCCAATTACTTATTCCAAAAGAAGCCCAGAAGAATGTATTAGAAAAATTGCACTCTGCTCATCAGGGAATTGTAAGAACTCTGCGAACAGCTAGAAATACTGTATACATTGCCAGCAATGTCTTCAGACATAAAGAATCTAATTTACTCTTGTCAAACATGCCAAACAAAACAACCTTCTATTTAAAAAGAAACAATACTTTACGACCCACCCCCACCAAGACCATTTATCGATTTATCTTCAGATTTATTTACATGCTGTGGCAAACAACATATGGTTTATGTTGACCAATTTTTTGGCTGGTCAATAGTTTGTCATTATGGAAATAATGACCCTTCAAGTTCTAGAATAATCCAAGATCTAAAAAAGATTTTTGTGGATACTGGAGTACCGATAAAATTTAGATCTGATAATGGTCCACAGTACAATGCTGACGAATTCAAGAAATGCGCAGACTGGAACATTAAACACTGCCCATCAATACCCTACTATGCTTAAAGCAATGGTCATGCAGAAGCTGCAGTTCACGCTATGAAGAATTTATTATTTAAATGTATACAAAATTACAAATTAAATGAAAATAAATTCATTGCATGTCTTTTGGAATGGAGGAATACACCATCTGCAGACGGACTCTCTCCAGCATAGAAAATATACGTTCGTGAGATAAGATCATTAGTACCGACAAATGCCTTTGATATTAAGTGGAGAAAACTAGCCCACTTAAACGATTTTAAATCAGCACAATAAGAGAAACAAGCTATCACTTACAACCAGCATGCAAAACCACAGTCAGAATTCAAAATCCAACTTCAAAGTTATGGGATAGAATTGGAGTTGTTGTCGAAGTACCAAGTAGCAAACTTTTTAAAAGAAATCGAAGATTTTTACGACCGGTTTTGGGCTCCGAAAAGAACAAAGAATAAAGATAGAGATAATAACTGTTACTTAACAAGGGAGATGATATATCATGGGATCATGGGCCTGAACTTGTAGAAGATGGCCATTGGTTTTTTTTGATTGATTAGTTGTTCATTGTCAGTTTGATGCGTTTGATATAAATTTTATTTGATTAAAAATAAATAGAAAGTTATTAACATAACAACGGTAATGGCACAATTTGCTGTGCGCGATATATGGCGACGCATCCGCTGAGTTCTCGCCCACTAGACGGTATATATATATTTCAATGCACTAAAAATTATTGGCGAAATCGTGGTGTGTGCTACAAATCATTTAATCCTATTGGCGTTCAAAAGGCAGGTGAGCCGAATTCGCACGTTTTTTTACCGCCAAATCGCAGGTATTTGCGGCACCGTCCTGCCGCGATGGTTTTAAATATCGTCGCGGCACTTTTCAGTCAAAGGGGACACAGCATTGAATTGTATGACAAATTTGCGATTTTTGGTCGTTGCGATATCGCGTACGATTTATCGTGCGCAGCAAATCGTGCCGTTACTGTCCTTTGTGCAAGCGCCCTAAGGGAGTTTCCACACAGGACGCGATATTTCGCACCGCATCCGCTGAGTGCTTGCCCACTACACGGTATATTGTGCGAAACTTGTCATGGACTGCGCGCTCTGATTGACAACAATGCTCTAAAAATTTCGTTTCGTTTGCGATATCGTGGTGTTTGCTACAAATAATTTAATCCTTTTGGTGTTCAAAAATCAGGAGACCCAAATTCGCGCGTTTTTTAACCGCCAAATCGCAGGTTTGTGCGCACCGTCCTGCCGCGACGGTGTTAATTATCGTCGCCGCATTGAATGGTATGACAAAGGAGCAGGCACACTTGAAATGGGATTTTAAAAAATCCGCGATTTTAATAAAATTCTAGTTTGTTGTAGACCTCGATATCCTGATCAAAAGTTCTTATGGGCACAAAGCGATCCTATGACTGGTTTCCAAGATACAGTGACGGGTATGGGACTCCCCCAACATACGAATAAATTGAAATTCTTTTATAAAATTTAAACTTTAATACAAAAAAGTGATAAAAATAATTGACTCTTATACTTGATAATCATGCTAGATGTCACGGGACAATTTTTAAGTACATACAAAGGATACTCAAAAAGTACAATATTTCTATTTAATTCATACTTTTATTTAAATAAATGGATCCATTTATCCATCCACACTCCACGCTATATCAGCCTTGAAAAGAGATTTTGTAAATATCTCAGAAATAGAAGATCCTACGACGTTTTTATATAATACCATAAATTACTAAGAAAAACGTTCTGCTATATTCCGGAAACCGCATATTGAAGCGAGGCTCCGTTAAAAAGTTAACATATATTCAATTTTTAAACTGTCAAAAAATTAGCAATAATCGATTTTGACCAAAAGCTAATCAGCTCTTTACAGTAAACACTATTTTGCTGAAAATTTCATAAAAATCGGTTCAGCGATTTAGAAGCTATCGTGGGCCGGACCGACATACACACACACACGGACAGACGTCATGACGATATTGATAAAATAGGTCAACATACAACAAATAACACATTTTCTGTGTGGGCTAGAAAGGTAAAAAAAACGGATATCCATAAGAAAAATACTCTGCCAATATATGGGCCCCTAAGCTCACACTAGGTACTATAGTTATAGTGTACGTGTGAACTAATATAACTAAAAACTAAAATATATTTTATTCAACTCCAGACTAAATTACTTTTTGTTTGATACCACACAAGCCATGTTTTGACTTAAACTCAAAAAAACTACAATGTATTTTGTTAAATGCCAGACTCAATTACCTTTCGTTTGATATCACACACGCCATATTTTCACTTAAACTCTAATTTTTGAAATATACCCCCACCCTTTTTTTAAATAAATTAAAATGTATTTTGTTTAACTCCAGACTCAATTACCTTTCCTTTGATATCACACACGCCATATTTTCACTTAAACTCTAATTTTTGAAATCTACCCCCACCCTTTTATTTGGTTTGTGTTCGGTGGATTTTGTTCATTTAAATGGGACCATCTCGGCCCAAAACTCAGCCTAGGTACCAAATTTCATTAAAATCGGCCAAGCGGTTTTTGAGTTATGCGCGTTGGTCGTTACAGACAGACAGACAGACAGACAGACAGACAGACATACAGACAGACAGACAGACAGACAGACAGATAGACGGCGCAACAAAAAAATTTGAAATCATCTGAAACGCAAAGATATATAAAAATTTTTGAAATCGGAGCAACTTTATTTTCTCGAAAAAATTAGGATCACCATAGCTCACACTGTTGGTGCAAGCAATGAATTTCCTATTTTCATTTTCTTTTCCTTTTTTGCGCGTTTAAAATAATTTAAATTTTCGCGCTCTTACATATGCATATGGGTTTTCACGGCACCGCACACGTGGGAGGACAAGCAGCGCCGCGATGAGTGCAAAAACAACCACCGTCACAACAAGACACTAGAAAAATCACGTTCCCGAAAAAGTGAATTTTGAGGTGAACAACTGGACGTTTAAACGTTGACTGGAGCCGCAAGAGAGTCCGAGGTAGGTGCCTTTTCATATAAAATTCCATATGTATCGTACCTTTCCATTTACAATCGTCAATACCGACAATTATTTTTAAATGTGCTTGTAAAGCCAAACCGGCGACCTGTCGAAGGAAATTCCATTATTTTTCAGTCCTTGCATGCACATTTAATGGCCCTTCTCTCCAAATTAATAGTTTTCCAAACTACCTAGACTCCTGTGGTTCAGGAATTTCCTACAAAAATTCCAAATTTCTATATATTTTCAAAATTTATTTCCAATTTAATTTCAATTATTTCTACAATCAGTAATAAATCAAACAGACCATATTGGTGATATGTTCCTTCAAAGTTGATCGAAGTGTTTATTACCGTTCAAAAATAGCTATAGCCAATGCACATATTTCGTATAGTTTACTAGTTCATCAAAGTTGATCGCTTTGTTCATTACATTTTCAGTAGAAGTGGCGTCAATACGCCGAAAGTGAAAATTTAAGGCGGTTCCTCCATCTACATTCCTTTAATTATCGATTTTACAGGTGTCGCGTTAACGCGCAGGTGCAAGTGTCGCCGTCACCAGGGTCATCCCGCTCGTTGTTTCTTCGAATACCGATTTTCTTAAAAACTTTCAACAGGACCGCTAGTCGTATGCACAAAGTGTGCGACTTGGAATCGAGAGGTGCGGGGTTCAATCCTTGGTGAGACATAAAAGTTTTTTTTAAAGGATATGTTCAAATAATAACATACAGACAAACTTACAAACATTCCATTTCAAAATTTTCGAAAAAAGTTAATAAAATTAAAATAATAAAATTGTTTAATTTTTGCTAAAATTCGGGTTATATTTTAAGCTATATTTTAAGCATTTTTTTTGGGTAATTTTAAAAACAAATTAACTTTCAAAAACAAAAATGTCTACGCAAAAACAGAAAAAAATTTGCGACAAAATGCTTTTGAGCTTCAACCAAATGGCGGAAGCTCACGAGGTAGCTTTGAAAGCGAACTCGGATACAGCGTTTCACTTTTTGTTTAAATCCAGATATGAAGACGTCGAAGAATGTCATGCTCAATTTTATAATTTTCATAACCAAATTATTGGCTCTCTCGAAGAGTTTAAACTTTCATTTGACGAGCAGGATAAAACTAGAAAAGACTTTGACAACCTTTATTATGAATGTAAGGGTATTTACTACGACCTTTTTAGGGCCAAGCCTGTCAATTACGTAGGCAACCCTAACCAACAAAATATTGTTCAGAGGTCAAATACAAGATCATTTCCATAACCAAGGTTGCCAATTTTCGATGGTAATTATAAAAGCTGGCAACACTGGTTTGACTTATTTAAAGTCATGGTACATCAAAATTCTGATTTAAGTGATATAGAGAAATTTCAACAATTGCGGAGTTCTGTTCTGAATGAAGCCCTTTCTCTAGTAAAAACCATTCCCCTCGCAGATAGCAATTATCACATTGCGTATGAAACCTTAGTAAAGAGGTATCAAAATAAACGAATTATTGCTACTACCGCTTTGAATGCTATTAACTTTCTTTCAACTAAATCCAGTTCTGGGAAAGAATTACGTTCCATGTTGGATACATTTTCTGAGAATCTAGCCATCTTAAATGAGCTTGGTTTTCCTACAAAAGAATGGGACTTTCTTACTTTTAACATGATGCTCTCAAAACTTGAAGTCAAGATGAGGACTGATTTCGAACTTTACTATAGTAGAGAGAAAAACAATTCAGAAATTCCGTCCTACACTGATCTTTACACGTTTATAGAAAATCATTGCGTTGCGCTCGAATCTGTAGTGCAAATGCCCAGTTTTAGTAGGCAAAATCAAACCCCTAGACAACCTCAAACTACGCGTAATTCTCAACAGAACAGTTTTCAGAGAAACAGTTTTAATAATTTTAAGTCACCTTCTGCTTTCAATACAACTATTTCAAATCAAAGTTCAAATTCATGAAATCAACAAAATACTTTACAAAATAGCAATCAACGCAGCAACGCTCAACTACAAAATAATCAGAACAGAATTTTTAATCCAAAAATAAAATGTTACCTATGTTCTTCGAATCACGCATTATCGAAATGTATCGAATTTCAAAACAAAAGTCCACAGGAAAGGATGGGTTATGTTTGGCAGGTGAATCTATGTCAAAATTGCTTACATTTTGCTCACCAGACCGTGAATTGCCCCTCCTCCTACAACTGCTTTACGTGTGGAGCTAGGCACCACAGTTTTCTTCATGTTCCACAACCAGTAGCGCCCTCTGTGAGTGTTAATTCATATCCTCCAGAGAACGCTAATATTCCACTTTCCAATTCCAATAGCACCCCTATGTCAGGAAGCCATTCCACAAACTGTCATGCGACAATGATTTCCAAAAATTCCACTTTTCTACTTTCTACCGTTGTAGCTGACATGTTAGACTCAAGGGGACATTACCAACCAGTTCGTATCTTACTCGATGCTGCCTCAAAGGCAAACTTTATTTCAGAAAAATGTCTAAATCGTTTAGGTCTTTCGAAAAGCTTCTTTTCTACTTCTATTCAAGGCTTAAATCAAATGACATCTTCCAATACCAAAGGTAAGACGAAATGTCTTATCAAACCTCAAGGTCAAGCGGGACCTACCTTTGATTTTGAGGCTTTAGTACTTCCAAAACTTTGTACAGAGATTCCTTCTTGCGCTGTCGACTCGAGCAAGTGGAATCACATTCGCAATATCAAACTTTCTGATCAAAACTTCCATATACCAAGTTCCATTGATGTCCTAGTAGGTTGTGAACTTTTTCCGCATCTCTTACAAGAGGGAGTTATCCACGGAGAGCGTGGACAACCTAGTGCTTTTAATAGCATCTTTGGCTATGTGCTGATTGGTAAAGTTGAAACTTCAAAGCAACAAAATCCACAATCACTCATAAGCTGTTACACTTCCATCGAACCATCTCTGGATATCTGCCTAGAGCGCTTCTGGGAGATAGAGCAGGTTCCACATAAGGTTCATCACAGTCCTGAGGATATTATGTGCGAAAAGTTATTTTCACAATCAGTTTCACGCAACGAATCAGGTAGATTCGTCGTTCCATTACCTTTCATAAACTTAGAACCCCAGTTGGGTGACACCTATCCAATCGCTTTAAAACGTTTCAAGCTTCAGGAAGCTAGACTTCTCAAAGACTCAGCTAATTATCAAGCTTACAAAGATTTTATGCAAGATTATTTAGACACTGGTCACATGATACCTATTCCTACGCCTATATCTAAAGATGTCTTGGATAATTCCTACTTTATCCCTCATCACAGTGTCTGGAACACTGGGAAGATAAGATTGGTCTTTGATGGGTCTCAACGTAGTCCCAGAGGTGTCTCACTCAACGAGACGTTGTGCGCAGGTCCTAAACTGCAAAATGATGTCCGTGAAATTCTACTTAATTTTCGAATTCATGCTGTAGCCTTTGTTACTGACATAGTAAAAATGTTCCGACAGATATTAATTATTCCTGAGCACACGCGTTATCAAAATATTCTATGGAGATTTTCTGAGGATGATCCCGTCCAAACCTACTCCTTAAGAACAGTTGTTTATGGACTTAAGTCATCACCTTACTTAGCTATTCGTACTATACAAGAACTAGCTAAACTTGAGTCTGAAAGGTATCCTAATGCTTCCAAGGTGCTTCTTAAAGACATTTACGTCGACGACGTGCTCACTGGGCAGGATTCTGTGGCCTCTGCCAAAGAACTTCAGTCGGAGTTAATCTCCCTGTTGCGCCTAGGAGGGTTTGAACTTAAAAAATGGGCGAGCAACAGTCCGGAACTTCTCTCCTCATTCTCAGAATCATAAACACAAATGTCCATTCGTTTCGACAAATCCGAACCTAATTTTGTAAAAATATTGGGTCTCCAATGGAATCCTATCTCAGATTCGTTTACCTACTTGGTCGTACCAGAAGATAAACCATGCACCAAGCGAGGTATCTTATCTCAAATCATGAAAATTTTTGATCCCTTAGGTTTCTGTTCTCCCGTTTCTTTACTTGCTAAGCATCTCATGCAAGATCTGTGGAAGGAGAAGCTGGACTGGGATTCTCAGCCTCCTCCGCATATCGTAAATGTTTGGAATCAATTTCGAACCGAACTTCCAAATCTTTCAAATATTCATTTACCTAGACGCCTTTCCATTGATCAACCACGTAGCATTGAACTTCACGGCTTTTCAGACGCCTCTATGATAGGTTACGCGGCTACGGTCTATTTCAGAATGGAGTCAGTTTCCGGAGAAATCCATACCATTCTTGTAATGGTCAAATCTAAGGTCGCACCAGTAAAAACAGTCAGTCTTCCGCGACTGGAGCTTCTTGGTGCCACTTTACTTTGCGACCTAATTTCCTTTATTCAAAACACTTATTCAGATATTCTTAACTTCAACCAAATCTGTGCATGGTGTGATTCCCAAGTGGTTCTATGCTGGTTGGCGGCTTCACCTCACAGGTTTAAAACGTTTGTGGCAAACCATATCTGTCACATTCAAGAAACCATTTCTCCTACGGCCTGGAAATATATTCCGTCAGCGCTAAATCCAGCCGACTGTGCTTCGCGCGGTCTTATGCCTAATCAACTTGTCAAACATGACTTGTATTGGGAAGGTCCTTGTTTTAATAGGCTACCAAAAGAGAGCTGGCCTGATGATTTTCGCTGTCCAGACCCTCCGGAAAACGAGGTTATTCTGGAAGAACGAAAATCAGTATTTCAAACATGCACAGTTGAACCACACATGCTTGATACTTTTCTTTCTCGTTACTCTTCCCTAGAGAAAATTCAACGCATAATTTCCTATATTTTTCTCCTTACCGAAAAGAAATCTAAATATCCTAAAGTAGAACTTCAACATTCTCTTATTGTTCTCGTTCGGCATGTTCAACGTTCCATCTTTGCTGATCTCATTTCACGTTTGAATGACGCAAAGCTACTTCCTAAACAATTTCGTAAACTTTCACTTTTTCTAGATACACAAGGCTGCTTAAGAGTGGGGGGTCGATTACCACATTCTTCCGAACTCTCTTATTCAGCAAAACACCCTTTACTTTTACCACGTTCTCACCGTCTTACTCAACTTGTCATTGAGTACACTCACAAAAGGTACTGTCATCCCGGTCAAAAAACGTTGCATTACCTCTTGAGACAACAATTTTGGATCCTTTCCCCTCGCTATGCAATCGAGAGTATAACTTCTCATTGCATTTTATGCTATCGATTAAATCCTAAACCTTCCGTACAAATCATGGGCAACTTGTCTGCTCAACGCATCTCTCAAGTAAAGGCATTTTCACATGTTGCCATAGATTATTGTGGTCCCTTTCCAATTACAATGGGAAAGTACCGAGGTGCAAAGGTATCCAAAGGTTATATTCTTGTCTTAGTCTGCTCCGCAACAAAGGCAGTTCACCTAGAACTTACCTCCGATATTTCCACCCCTACCTTTCTTGCGGCTTTTAAGAGATTTGTGGCAAGAAGAGGAAGAATCTCTGATATTTACTCAGATTGTGGTAGCGCGTTCTTGGGAGCTGATCGTTTACTCAAACAGTACTCCCAGGAAGCATGTCATAGTCTAAAAATTACCTGGCATTTTTCAAGTCCTGGTAGTCCGCACCTAAACGGACTAGCCGAGGCAGGAGTTAAATCCACCAAGGCAAATTTAAAACGTGTAATAGGTGAGCAACGGTTAACCTATGAAGAGTTTTTTACCTTTTTGTGTCAGGTCGAATCCATACTAAACAGCCGGCCTCTGTATGCCCAAAGTATGGATCCGAATGACTTTCTTCCACTGACCCCTGGTCATTTTCTTACCCTGGAACCGTTGAATTCCGTACCAGAACCCGATTTTTCGGATTCCAAGTTGAACACCCTGTCCCGCTGGCAGCTGGTGCAAAGGCTCCAGTCCGATTTTTGGAAACGCTGGAACTTGGAGTACCTAAACACCTTGCAACAGCGTTCTAAATGGACAGAGGCTTCTAACAATATTAAACTAAATACTTTAGTCGTGGTAAAGAATGAACAAAAACCGCCATTGCAATGGGCTGTTGGGCGAATTGTCGACGTACACCCTGGCTCAGACGGTCATATTCGTGTTGTGACCGTTAAAACAGCTACAGGAACATATCGTCGACCAGTAGTGAAACTATGTCCTTTGCCTATGCCCGACGCATAAGGCAAAATTTTCTTTTTCTTTCTTAATTTTTTCTAAGTATTTTTTTCTTTTCTTTTAATTTTAATTTACATGCATAATTTAATGCATATTTGGGTTAATGTTAAATTGTATCGTTTAATTGCTAATAGGCGAATATTATTTAATTTTTTTTTCTTTCCTTTTCTTAACTAAGTAAAAACACACGTGTTTTGGCGGCCGGAAAATGTTGGTGCAAGCAATGAATTTCCTATTTTCATTTTCTTTTCCTTTTTTGCGCGTTTAAAATAATTTAAATTTTCGCGCTCTTACATATGCATATGGGTTTTCACGGCACCGCACACGTGGGAGGACAAGCAGCGCCGCGATGAGTGCAAAAACAACCACCGTCACAACAAGACACTAGAAAAATCACGTTCCCGAAAAAGTGAATTTTGAGGTGAACAACTGGACGTTTAAACGTTGACTGAAGCCGCAAGAGAGTCCGAGGTAGGTGCCTTTTCATATGTATCGTACCTTTCCATTTACAATCGTCAATACCGACAATTATTTTTAAATGTGCTTGAAAAGCCAAACCGGCGACCTGTCGAAGGAAATTCCATTATTTTTCAGTACTTGCATGCACACACACTACTATAGTATAGTATATGTGTGAGCTAATAGACTTCAAGGTAAGTCAAAGGGTATCTACTAAATTAAAAGGAGTTAATCGGCCTTCAGGGAATGTTTACTGAGTATTTTGCAAAATCATAGTGCAAAATCATAGTGAGCTGATTTTATGAAAACAATTATTACCATGGAGTTGCAGAAACCGCATAATTTAAACTTTAAAATAGTGTGTTCACTTAGAGTGTACGTGTGTGCTAATCGGCTAGGAAGGTATCAGATCCATCAGGATCCATTTATTTAAATAAAAGTATGAATTAAATAAAAATATTGTTCTTTTTCAGTATCCCCTGTACATCAAAATTGTCACGTGATATCTGGTTGTTAAATATAAGTTAATTATTTTTTTGTATTACAGTAAGTTTTACAAAAGAATTTCAACTTATTCGTATTTTGGCAGAGCTCCATAGGATTGTTTTGAGCCCATCAGAAGTTTTGATCAGGAGATCGAGATCTACAACATACTAAAATTTCATCAAAATCGTGGATTTACCGTCCTGTGAGCAAACGCCCTTAGGGAGCAAAGACATCGGTGTTTTGTATGCTATATTTTGATAAAATTTATCACACACCCTTCTTTCTACATTCTTTCTATTTGAACACGTTTCAAAACTAAATATACTTCGTTCCTAAATTCGAGTACAAGGTGACATTTTCCTGAGTAGCACGCATATGTTGTGGGGGAAATTTCCAGATGGTAAATGTAAAGCATGGCGTTTTTCCTATCCCTGAGGTTTACAGGAATAAAGAGTGAGTTTTTAAAAGTAAGACCGGTTTCTAAGAAAGGACTTGTATTACGTAGAGTTAAACTGAAAGATAATATTAAAAAATACTATGCCAATATATGGGCCCCTAAGCTCACACTAGGTACTATAGTTATAGTGTACGTGTGAGCTAATATAACTAAAAACTGAAATATATTTTATTTAACTCCAGACTAAATTACCTTTTGTTTGATACCACACAAGCCATGTTTTGACTTAAACTCAATTTTTTTAAATCTACCCCCACCCTTAAAAAAAACAAAAAACTAAAATGTATTTTGTTAAACTCCGGACTCAATTACCTTTCGTTTGATATCACACACGCCATATTTTCACTTAAACTCTAATTTTTAAAATATACCCCCACCCTTTTTTTTTAAATAAATTAAAATGTATTTTGTTTAACTGCAGACTCAATTACCTTTCGTTTGATATCACACACGCCCAGCCCAGGTACCAAATTTCATTAAAATCGGCCAAGCGGTTTTTGAGTTATGCGCGTTGGTCGTTACAGACATACAGACAGACAGACAGACAGACAGACAGACATACAGACAGACCGACAGACAGACAGACAGACAGACGGCGCAACAAAAAAGTTTCAAAATCATCTGAAACGCAAAGATATATAAAAAATTTTGAAATCGGAGCAACTTTTTTTTTCTCGAAAAAATTAGTATCACCATAGCTCACACTACTATAGTATAGTATATGTGTGAGCTAATACTATTTTAATAATACTGCATGGAAAGTTACTGAACACTTACACCAGTATTTACTAAAGGGTCTACAGTGCTAAGTGCTACAATCCTAGGTTTAACTTATTTTCCCGTGAATGCAATAGTTTTTAATATTTATATAAATTGTTCATAAATACCTTGGGATATGGGTCATCTTTTTTCGTTGTAACAAAGACATTGTTTCCACACAAAGGTTATAAATAAATAAAAATAATCAAATATTTTTGTTTAACAATGGAAGCCATATTTAAACTTCCAAATGTCACTAGGAAATTTCGAATAAAAACGGTGTAAACCAGTGTCAACTATCCGCTATATTTTACATGTTAATTTTTTAGACAAGTTAGCGACGATTAAACCGATGGTCGATTGTTTTATGACGTATTCCATTAGGAAAATAAGTGCAGCACAGTGGCGAAGTTAGCTCTCCAATTTTGAAGGGGCTTGAGCCCCAGAACCCAACTGCGCTAGCGGGGCAACAGCGCCGCAGGTGAAAATTTTTTTGGCCGCAATTACCATTTTGGGCGCATTCACCAATGTCAACATAATAAAACTATTAATTATAGGTATACATATACCTTGCGAAAATACATTGGGAAAAACATTCAAACATTATACCTATTTATAATGGCTACAGATTATAATCACTTAGATAAAAGTATGTTGCCAATTTTCATCAAATTTAGGATAAGTTTGAAATTGGCTGTTTTATAATGATCGAAAACTATTATAATCATTCGAATTTTGTTAGAATTGAAAAATATCGGGACGCCTTCAATCACAAATTTTTTTGGGGGGCTAATTAATAAATTGAGAGGGCTTAGGCCCCCCAAGCCCCCCCTTAACTTCGCCACTGGTGCAGCACTGGTGGTGCACTGACACTGGAACGGTGCTGTCAAAAATTTCCAATATTTAACCTAATCTGTGCAATCACCTCACATTTTTAGCTCACACATATTCTATACTATAGTAGTGTGAGCTATGGTAATCCTAATTTTTTCGAGAAAAAAAAAGTTGCTCCGATTTCAAAAATTTTTATATATCTTTGCGTTTCAGATGATTTTGAAACTTTTTTGTTGCGCCGTCTGTCTGTCTGTCTGTCTGTCTGTGTGTATGTCTGTCTGTAACGACCAACGCGCATAACTCAAAAACCGCTTGGCCGATTTTAATAAAATTTGGTACCTAGGCTGGGTCTTGGGTCAAGATGGTCCCATTTAAAAATGAACAAAATCCACCGAACACAAACCAAATAAAAGGGTGGGGGTAGATTTCAAAAATTAGAGTTTATGTGAAAATATGGCGTGTGTGATATCAAACGAAAGGTAATTGAGTCTGCAGTTAAACAAAATACATATTAACTTATTTTAAAAAAAGGGTGGGGGTATATTTTAAAAATTAGAGTTTTAAGTGAAAATATGGCGTGTGTGATATCAAACGAAAGGTAATTGAGTCCGGAGTTTAACAAAATACATTTTAGTTTTTGTTTTTTTTAAGGGTGGGGGTAGATTTCAAAAATTTGAGTTTGGGTCAAAACATGGCTTGTGTGGTATTAAACAAAAGGTAATTTAGTCTGGAGTTTAATAAAATATATTTCAGTTTTTAGTTATATTAGCTCACACGTACACTATAACTACAGTACCTAGTGTGAGCTTAGGGGCCCATATATTGGCAGAGTATTTGTTTTGTTATATATCGTCGTTGGTTTGATGAAAAGTGCTTTGTGTTCAAAATAAAATTTTACAGGAAACACAAAAAATTTCCTATGACTTCCATTATGAGCATGAGCATGTTTTCAACCAAATTCCACAAGGCAGGAAAGTTAGGTTTAGTTGAAATAAACTTGTGAAATATTATATATGTATACAAGGTGTTTCAAATCCTTATGTTCAAATTTTGGGAGCATTGTTCAAAAAAGTTTTTGAAGAAAATATTTTTGAACAAATTTCCATTCCACTAATGGGGTTTTGTCCCTCGTGCTGTTTTTGGACAGAATTGAGACTCTTTTGACCTTGTTTATGACGAATGCCTCAGTGCTCAACTCGAGGCGAAAGTGAATTGAATTAAAAAATATATTTATTTTTACTTATAAACATAGCTGCCAGAAAACCCCAACTGTCGGAAAATTAGTCAACCAAATCCATACAAATAAGTCGATTTGTTGTTAAATCTGTAAACTACATTTTCAATAAAGTTTTTGATTTTTGGGGTTTCCGTTCTTATTGTTTGCATTGCACAAAACTGTTCCTCTTCATCTTTATCGCTACTACTTAGCAGCGAAAAAAATAATGAAAAATCGCTCACTACCTGCACTCATTTTTACGTCCTACGACAACAATAAGCGTTTAAAATTAATGGCGGGAAAAAGTTTTCGGTGCGGCACGAGCCCGCAGAGTCGGTGTCAAAAAAGCCGCACTCAGTGCAAAACTGAATTCATAAGTTCCTCAATTGAATACGAAAACTGAAAAAGTGCATGTCAATGGAATACAAACACAGAGCCAGTTGTGCACTAGTGCTGCACTCATTTTCCCAATGGAATACGCCATTAGTGAATGAGTAATAAGCTTGTCTAACGAACTGTCACGATCAGCTGTTTTTCGATTCAAGATGGTTGCCACAGGACAAACAAAGTGTTTTCCCATAAGCCGCAATGTTAACAAAAACTTAATTTAAAAAAAAAAGTGAAACGATTTAATTTACAACAAAGATGCTGTTTTAAGTACTGACCCTTTGTACACATGGGAAAAATGCGTTTTTCTTAAAAAAAAATCAATTAAAGCCAGTAAATCTCAAATAAAAGGGACATGTTTTGTTCAAAAAGTCAGGTTATGTTTTTATTTACTTTTGTTTTTTTAAACTTTTTTTCAGTTCTTTACTCAGTTTGAATCATTATTATTAGTTTATGTGCTGTTATGAATTGTGGCAGCTGGGGAGATCCTGAAAATGTTAGTTTTGATGGAATGCCAAGTATTTTGACCTTAAAAAATCATCCTGATTTAAATGAACTAGGTATCAGCTCAAAAAAGGGAAAAGAAAGTGGATAAATGCTCTATTTAGGTACCTAACTTAACAGAGGAAAAATTGAAATATTCGAAGGTTTTTTGTCAGGTTTGTTTTGGATAAATATGTAACTGCGATTTTTGCAACATTTCCTATTGGGATCTTTTTTTGTGCTAGAGTGGACCTTTTGCAGAAGTGTAACATAGAGTTGTGTTAAACTACGAAATATTTCACTATGATTATTTTACTTAGGCAAGCAACTTTCAAAACTAGAATACAGCAATGACCCTGACTGAGTCCCTTCTGAATGGATTATTGTTTCAAAACCGTTGATAAATTTTAAAAATGATGGTTAAAAAAAGTGTCAAGACAAGAAAGAAAAGGAAAACGATATGAGGTTAAAGTGTGGGTAGTGAGCTGAACCAAATTTGTACATCATCCTACAGAATTCTTAAATAAACTTTTGGTAGTGTAGCATCCTGTATAGTGTCGAGTGCAGTCCTGTATCATCAAAGTTTCTTTTTCTTTAGTAAATATTTATTTTACAGACCTCAAAACAGTTAGTAGAATAAACTGGTAAATTTGACAATCTCCCTAACTCAAACCTCTTTTTATCTTAAATTATTTTGGTGCAAATTTTCCTTTATTTCCATGCTTTTTGACACCTGAAACTGGAATTTTTCTATAACTTGTACACCGTAAAATTTGTATAGCATCCGACTGGGCCTATTACAGCTTCAGTTTTGGTATGTTTGTTTACTTCGATTTTTTTTTTAATTCGGGCACGAATTTTATGTGAATTTTATCAAAGTTATTAAAATAACGCAGCCCACGAAAAAGAATGTAGTGGGCTGCGTTAAAATAATTAATGGCTAATGAGTAAATTACAAAGAAAATACCTATAAGATAAACAATGCCGCGAACGTGTAACTAGTGTTGTTCCTTGTCGGTCCAACTATAAAACTGAAACCTAATATGTTGCAAACGGGAAAGAAGTGGTAAAAGATAAGATCTTGGATAAGATTGATCAAGTAATAGACATCCTTAGTGACATTTTCGATAGAGAGAGTGAAAAATGTGTTCAGTTGTCATTTCTAATTGAACAATTAGGTCTCTTGAAAAGGTAACCTGAGAATCGAAGATATTGTGGATACACTTTAATATTGGCTTCATCTTTGTTTATCCAGTCATCCAGTGAATAGACGTCAATTTACAATTCTAAAGTAATATGTTTCCGCACCCTCGCAATATTAAAAAACTGATTTGTAAAATATTAACAGCTTTTAAAAGAACATGAGTTGGTAGTTAACTCACACTTTAATGAAATATATATTAAACTTTGTGCTGGGTAATTTTTCAAAAAATTATTGACGACCACTACATTCAGTTCATTGAGTGTGAAAACCATCTCACTTATTAACAAAATCACTTGTTTCTTTTTAATAAATTATTGTGAAATGTTTTATATTGAAAATTTTTCTTCATCTAACTCTAACAAGTGTTTTTGTGGAGAAAAACTATTGTTAAAGCTTGAAAAAATTAGTTTAAGGGCATGTAAAGTATTTTAAAATAATTTTATTAAAAAGCACAATGATTTAGTGTCTGCTAATAAATCTTTGAACAAGAACTCAGACAAAGATGATGACACTCAAAGAAAAATTAAAAAACTAAAAGCTTAGGTTTGATATGTCTAATTTTGAAAGACTTGTATAGATTTGAAGTTACTAACGATATTATGTACCTAATATATGTACCTGAAGATATGAGATTGCAAATTTTGTATAATTTTTTATTTTATAGATTCAGTTCTTTTATCCATAATAAACACATATATCAGCAAAATATTTTTTTCAATTTTTGCTTATGAAAGAACAAAATTTTTTTGTTAATTTATTTAAATTGTGTAAAAACATATAATATATTAAGCAATACAATAAGAATCCTGAGACTCCTAAGATCACGAGACCGCCGACTTGCTTATAACGCGCCATAGCCGGTCTTTATCGTTGGCTGCGACTTGATACTTAAACCCGTTCTAAAATGCTAAGTCTATAAGGTCTTAGTAAATACTGGTGTTAAACTTTATCTATATGTATTACGCCACTATTAAGAACTTGAGATAAGGTATAGAAAAATGAACTGGCTAATTGGAAGGAAGTCCAATTTAACAATTAATAATAAGTTACTGCTTTATAGACAAATACTGAAACCAATATGGACATATGGTATTCAACTATGGGGTTGTGCTAAAGAGAGTAACATTCTAGTTGTACAGAGATTTCAAAATAAAGTATTAAGAAACATTGTGAATGCAACTTGGTACGTTCGAAATAGTGATCATCGAGATCTAAAAATCGAAACTGTAGCAGAGACTATAAAAAAGTACGCAAAACGCCATGAAGATAGACTTCATCGGCATGTGAATGTGGAAGCAATTATGCTTGTAGACAATACTATGCTAGTTCGAAGACTAAAAAGAGTGAAGCCGTTTGAGCTAGTAAACTAAGTGAATTACACATAAAACAAAATAATGCTATAAACACAACACAATTGTGAGTTACAGACTAAACAAAGCGGGGAGAACTGTTGAGTGAACCCTAAGTTTAAATCTGACTTTTCTAGTAAATTAAGTTAACACAAAATTGCTAATTAGTCTTACTGACTAGATTGTAATAAAAAAAACACAGTGTGTTTGACAAATAAAAAAAAAACTATTAAGAAATTTTTTTGAATTACGGAAATGATTGTTTCACATTCACATTCACAATACAGATACTTACGCATGTAGGTATGACAACAAACATAATTACAAACATTTGTTTTACGGCCAACGAAGCCAAAATTTTATGTCTGGGCCCCTCTGGCCCCTCTGGGCCACCCCTGGATCCACCACTAAATATTTTTAACTTCGATACAGCATTCGATTCAGCTTTAAATAGCGCAACTTTTTTCTTATTTATCCAAAACGCTATCTCTTACCGTTTCCGAAATCACCATGTAGTTAGTGTTAACTGAAACACCCTGTATATAACGAATAAAAATTATATTATAAGTAACTCTAGTTAAAAAAATAAATGTAAATGTTACTTTTGCACATGTCCGAAGGGCTCACTTTTGTATGTATGTATCACATATTTTAAAGAAATGGAGAAGCGACAAACTTATCAAAGTCAAATTTATTTAAGTCGAAATATTGGTCCTCTATACTGTAGCCTTGTTTAGAGAGAGACGCACCTTTCGTCCGTGGTAATTCATAAGCGTCGGAAAATAAAAATAAACCATTTTTGATAGCATCTGCCGGGGGTGACGGACAAATGTCTTTGTTTGTATGATGCGTTATGATTGACAACATAAATTATTTTATTGAAACGCCAATGAACTTGGCAAGGAAATAACATAAACAAAAAATGTGAGTCTGAGTGACTTCGATCGTATTGTTGCGCAGGCCTATTGCGTGTCTATTAGGGAGTCATGGAAAAAAACCGGGTTTTTTTCCGGAAAAAAAACCGAAAAAAAAACAGAAAAATTGAAATTGTGTTAAAAATCAGTGTAGAGTACTCTGATAAGGAAGTTAGCCTCATAAAAATTTCTAATTTTTATTTAAATTATTATTAAGTAATTTTAATAAAAATTTTGATGAAAAACATTGTAGATTTAATTCAAGATGAAGAAGAGGGTATTGTGGAGGCAGATTCAGATGTCGATGCTTACTCAGACTCAGAAGCCGAAGACTCAGGATCGGACTCGGAGGAAGATCTTCCTCTTAATTTTTTTGCCAAATAATGTTTTTGTTTTTTGAAATGATAATTTAGTTTAATTTTTAATATTTTTTACATTTATTTTGTTTAAAAATTTGAAACTAACGTTATTTTTATATTATATGAAAATAAATGTTATTTGATTTTGACTATTGACCCACAAGAATGTATAATTTGGTTAATTTACGTTTATTTGAGCTATTTGTGCTTCTATAAATATAATTTGTGGTTTCTTAATTTTTCCATTTTTTCCAATTTTTCCAAGGTATGTGAAAAAAACCGTAAAAACCAAGGTTTTTTTCCAATTTTTCCGGTTTTTTCCCAAGCGTTAAATCACTAGTCTCTATTTCTTTAAAATATGTCATACATACAGGGTCTCTAGCCTATGACACTTAATTGTTAACTTGAAACGTCTTTATATTTTAATATTTATTTTTCTTCATATTGATATGAGTAAATTATTTATTTTGTGTTAATATTTAATTTGCCTAATTTTATTTTATACTGAATTATTTATAATTATAAATTTATAAACATCAATCTGTTGCTCGATATTTTATTTTGATTGGATAAGTGCCTCTTTTATTTAATCGCCCCGGCCGGCGCCGGAGTCCGGCCGGCCGCGGCATGGCATTGCGTTTTTAAGAATCAACAGGCTAACCTAATTGTAAAATGCTTTAGAAAAAATTAAATTTATCATTTTCAATCACAAAACTTATTTTAAAAATAGATCATAACAAAAACATTGCATGTAAAAAAAGCCAAGTACGCGAAAATGGCATTCCATAAAAATAATTGAGATAAAAGTAAAGCCAAGTTCTCCAATACAAACAAATGAAAGGTTACTTACTAGTTTGGAAATGTTTTTTTAAAACTTTCCTATTACAGTCAAACCTCTTCTTCAATTTAGCACTGTGTGTGTCTAAAAAGTCATTTGCAGCCGTAATAGCCAAATTCAGAAAAACATTTCCAAACCAGTAAGAACCTTCTATTTTGAAATTTGTATTGGAGAACTCAGCTTTACTTTTAGCTCAATTCTTTTTACGGAATACCATTTTTGTTATGATTTCACTGCTTTTTTAAAAGATTTGCATGGTTAATATATAAGTAGTAAAATATGCGGAATATTGTTTAATATTTTTGCAATGCCTTATTAAAAATTTTGAGGTTTTTAAATTTTTTCCCATGGTTTTACCATCAGCGTAAGGAAAACAAAAAAAAATAAACAGCACCACAACACGCTATTTCTTACAAACACAATGTTGTAGCAAAATTTAACATCATACTTTCACACCATAGCAACAAAGGCATTTTACAGGTAGGGGTAAGAAGGGCAATATGGAATACTTGATTTTATAGGCTTATTTCTCCTATTAAATGATCGCCATTGCGTTTGCCATTTGGAATTAGGAGATATGTTATGTGTATGTTTTAATTTTCAGTTTAAGCGAATTGGAAGTCCATCATAATTTTATTTTTAGTCTTGTAAAAAGTTGACTTGGCCCAATTTTGCCCCGTATACGGTGTAAAATGGGGTACCTATATGTGTTAAAACAAGCGGGGCGGTTGTGTAAGTTAGAATCAATATTTTTGTAAAACAAGTTTTATTTAAAAAAATACTAAGATAAAAATAAAAATTGTAAAAAAAATACCTTAATAATAATTAAATTTAGTATTTTCAAAATTTATGAAGGATTACAGCGACCTAGCCATCGCTGTCGACTCTACTACACGAATTTTGCACCAATTTTTTGCAAAAACAACATAAAATACAACTTTTAGTGATAATGCCAAAAAAAATATTTTTCAACCAAAATGGGGTATAGGTTACTAGGTATAACAGGTACCCTGTTTTGCCCCTATGAAAAAAACCCGTTTTGCCCCAAACCACCAGTTAAATTGAAACAAAAATTATACACAGTAAAATGCTAATTTGACGGGCAACGCGATTAATTATGAATAATACATAAACCCACTAATTGTTCAATGTAAACAAAATTTTGAAAAATGTACTTGCGCAAGCTTTTTTTACAATAAACAGTGCACAACATCACATGTTGAAGAGCAAAAACTAACTTAAGCTCATTCGACCGGCACCAATCATATTGCAGAAACTTGAAACAGTAATGGGGTTAAAACATCTGATATTAAGAGGTTTTATTCTTGCGCAGTTGACCTAAAACTGCGGTATCCCGTTTTACCCCCGTACCCCATTGCCCCCCTTTCCCCTAATCTTATCGATAAAGACTTCAAATCTATATCGTAAATTATTTTACACACTAGTGCGGCAAAGTAGAATTTTCTGCACTAAAAATTGAAAAATTACATTTTCGACACGTTTGTAGAAAAAATATACTTAAAAAAAAAAAATCTATGCAGCAAAAGGTCGATGGAAATCCAAGAAAATCCCACAGAAAAATTGCGTTTTTTTTTTCAAAGGGTTTAAAGAAGACAGAATAAAGCCTTTTTGCTTGGAATGGGAAATATCCAGGGATTTGTTGGATTCAAACGACATTTATTTTATTTGAGAAATTAAAGAGGGTCACTCCATCAGGCAATCAAAAATCTGCTTCAGCGCTCATAAAAACGAGTAGTTACACCTACAAATACATGGTTGAAAAAATCTGTTTTACCAGGGAGGAGCAAATAAAAAACTTACACCTATTTATTACTCCATTAGCACACTCGAAGTGAAAGTGTACATATCATAGAAATGGAAGCTTCTACGAAGTTTTTTGTAATAACATAAATTATTGTTAAAAACGAGTTCTACTACACTCCGAAAACCGCATATTGATGCAATGCTCCGTTATGAAGTTAGCATATTTATAATTTTTATCTGTCAAAGTTCGCGCAACTGCTGTACCATCTTTTCTTGAAACATTTCTAGCGGCGTAGTGTGAGGAGGGGTTCCTCGCCTCCCCCGCCTCAAGGATCCTGGCGCCCCATGGGCACTCTAAGCTTTATTAAGTAGTAAAATCTAAAAATTGGTACAACCGTAAAAAAATAATACCTTGAGCAACTTATTATTTAAATTTCAGGCAGTGTGGAAATTATACAATTTTGCCGGCGCGGCGTCCCCGTTTCTAAAATCGGAAGACCTTTTTGCTTGCTACGAGAAAAATAAAGTCTGCCGTTCAAAGCCCAAAGCATCATGCATCGCGGTAAGGAAGGCAAAACCAAACAAACTCAGTGCACCTGTAATTCTTAATATTGGATAAAAAAGTCCCGTAACACCTACCTAGGGCGCCAAGCACGAGGGGGCGCCCAAATGAAGAATTAAAAATAAATTAGCCGCAAAAATTTTCGCTTGTAATTTTTCTTGGTTCTTACCAACAAATTTTTTTTGTCGCCATTTTTTTTAAAAAAGACAATGTTTCTAAAATTTTTGTCTGCGGCGCCCTTTTTTGCGTTAAATCTACAAGTTTTCTACTGCGGTGCCATTTCTGTTCAGATACTCAATTTTTTTAGAATTTTCGCCTGCGGTCCAATTTATACAAAATTTTCAGTGGTTTTTTTTTTAGTTCAGCCGTTTTTTCCGCAAAGTATTATTATTTTTAATTTTCGTGGAGTAAGGGTTTAGGTAAGAGGGCGCCAAATTTATTGTTTGCCTACAAAAAAAGACCTAGCTACGGAACTAACTAACTGCGGCACTTAAATACCTTTGAAACTAACCAAAACTTTTGTATTTGATCCCATTTTTCCCGAAAATTTTGGCGCCTTATTTTGTTCAATAATTTTAGTTTTCTAAAATTTTTGTTTTTAATTTGTTTTCGTTCTTATTAAAAATTCTCTTCTTTTGCACCATTTTTTCCAAAAAATACATGATTTTTCAAAAATTTTCGCAATTTTTTTGCACCTGTATCTACCAAAATATTTCTTTGGTTTGATTTTTTCCAAAAAGTACTAGGTGTAAAGTGTTTTTGTTTTTTTTTTTCAAAAAACGAAATATTAACCCGCCATATTAATAATAATAAAACAAAAGTAGGAAGCTATTTTAATTTGATACTTATTTCTACGAAAAAAAAATTGGCGCCCTAATCATCTGCCCCCTCCGCCCTTTGAACCACGCTGAACATTTCAGCCCATATTTGACCTATCTAAAACTCTACTTCGGTAGGAGCTACAAATTTCAAACTTTGCACAGTCGTAGATCTTCATAGAGTTAACAACCCGTCCAAGTTTCATGGTCTTTCATAAAGTAGTAAAGTGGTTAAGAAATTTCAAAAAACGTCGAATTTGCCACTCACTCTATCACTCATGTATAGATCATCAAAATTCTACTGTACTTCCAGACATGCTACTGAAATGTGGTAGACTGATAGAAATTATGACCAAACCCCTGGGAAAAATAAAAAACCCCAAAATTCTAATTTACTCTCCTCCCCTATACATGTAAAGTGATGTAAAAGTAACAGTGCCCCTTTCCAGAAACGCTAGAGAGCTTATGTAGCACTCCGATGGCTCAGATTGGGTTTTGGTAGATACAGTGGACTAGAATTAACATTGGCGCAAAAAATTCATTTAACTAGAGAAAGTAACTAATTTAAAAATTGTAGGTTAAATTTGAAAGAGAAATAAAATTGTGATATAGCCTCATGGAGAGGGACTTACCGCTGTTTTGAAGTTCCAAGGTGCAAGGTGTACACCTTTCCATAAGAGCTATGTGACTTGAAGTTCCAACAGGATGATGGCACGATAATTTTAATTATTTGCGGTATTTTAAAGTGAATTTTCACTATTTTTTAAATTTAAATTTTAAGGTTGTCGTTTTCTAGACATGGCGACGCGCAGCACACTTTTTCTGTTTCTCAATCCTGCGCTTGCAGTTTTTTCGCACATGCGCACAGCACTTCACCCTCTATAGGAAACCATATCACTATATTTTAAATTTTATGGATATGTGAAAAACACGATAGAGGACACTTGTAGTGCCAAAGTATATAAAAATAAAGAAATAAGAAATAAAATGATAATTCTTAAATTTAGAATAGAAATTACATTTTTTGCGTTTAATTCTCGCATTTTAATGCAATTTTGCTTTAGGTAAATTTTATAATAACTAATAGTTGACCCATTTACTTAGGATTAATATAAATTTAAGACTAATAATTTTATGTTCAAGACAAAATTTTAGTCCATGAAAAATAGGAAAAATAAAAGTAAAATTCAAAAATAAAAGAAAAATAAAGAGGTTTTTTATGGAAACCGAACATATTGCCGGCCGAAAATGCTATGCATTTTCTAAAGTATCAAGTGGCAAAGGACATAGCTTTGAGATTGGTCTCTTTAACACCGAGTCCCTTGTCTTGACATTAGCAACTCGATTTACACCGTCTTTACCCGGAAAAATTTCAATTATTCTACCGAGCTGGTATTGTAGCGGGGGTATAAAATCATTCTTGATTATTACCAAACGACCAACTTCTGGAGTACAAGTGGGGTCCAGCCACTTGCTCCTTTGTTGAAGTGTATGCAAATATTCTTGCTGCCAGCGTCTCCAGAAATCCTGATGGATTCTTTGAAGTAGCTGCCAACGAGTTAATCTATTAATTTTGACATCTGTTCAAGTCAACGTCAGGAAGAGCTGTCAACGGTTCCAATGATAAAAAATGACCTGGTGTCAAAACAGAAATGTCATTTGGATCCGAGGAAATTTCAGTTAGCGGTCGAGAGTTCATAATAGCTTCAATCTGACAGGTGACTGTATATAACTCTTCATATGTTAAAATTTGGGAACCAATGGTTCGAAATAAATGTTTTTTGACAGTTTTAATCCCTGACTCCCAAAGACCTCCAAAATTGGGACTGTGACTTGGAATAAAATGCCATTTAATTGGACGAGAAGAATCAATCTGTAACAACTATCTATTTGCCGAAACTAGGTTAGTTCCATTATCAGAATACATATCAGTTACGTAATTTCTACGAGCCATAAACCTACGCATTGCTGCGATAAAAGCATCGGCTGTCAAATCACTGACTATTTCGATATGTACCACTTTCGTACTCATAAAAACGAATAAGCAAATATATGATTTTAAAGTACGTGGGGCACCGCGGGTTCGGTTCATTAAAATAGGAATGGGGCCACCTAAATCTACTCCCGTATGCAAAAATGCTCTAAGTTGAGAAACTCGTAGAAACGGAAGTGAACCCATTGGGGGTTGTACCGATTTAGGGGATACTTTAAAACAGGGGATGCATTTTACTAAAACTTGACGAATTTTGCGTTTTGCCGCAATTATCCAATTATTTTGGCTTAGTAAAAAATGTACTGTTCTTAATCCAGCATGTAAAAATTTTAAATGAAAATGTTCGATAATTAAATAAGTAATTCTACTTTCGCGGGCTAATAAAATTGGAAATTTTTTGTCATAAGAGAGAGAAGAATTGTGCAATCTTCCACCGACGCGTAATAAATTTTGGTCATCTAAAAATAAATTTAATTTTTGCATCGGTTTAGATAATTTTATATTATTTTTAAGAGAATTTATTTCTTCCGAAAAATAGATCGATTGTTCGTTTTTTATTAATAAATAAAGTGCGGTTTGAATTTCTTGAAACGTTAAAAACGTTTCAAAAATTATACTTTTATTTAGAAATTTTTTATTTATAAAACGTAAAATATACGCTAAAATTCTACAAAGTTTAGTAAGAGAGGAGTTTTTATTAATAAGCGAAGTTAAAAAATTTAAGTTTAGGGTTTGCGTAGTAATTAAAGTTAAGTTTTTATTAGCTTTTTCTTCATTTAAAGTTTCAGAAGTGTCTTTTATTTCCAAGGTTATAGGCCAGTAGTCATAATGTAATTTTAAAAATTGGGGACCTTGAAAAATTAAACTATGATTTATAAGTTCACTAGGATAGAGACCTCTTGAAGCTACATCAGCGGGATTCTGAGAAGTGGAAATATAATGCCAATTTTTAGGAGATACCATGTACATAGGTTTTCCACCTAGACGGATGTCCATTTTTAATCCACGATAAAGAGAATCACTCCATGCGAATATTTGGTGAATTTTAAGTCTGTTTTCAAAACTATGAAGAATAAATTGAATTAAATCAGCTAATATATTACAAGCGGCTAACTCGAGTCGTGCAATACTTGTAAATTTTATAGGGGCGGGCGACTTTAGTTTTTGAGCATAAAAAATAAATAAAAATTTTATTTTTATAAATTACGCGTAAATAAACGTACGCTTTATTTGAAGCGTCTAAAAAACCGATTAATTCGTATTGAGCGTTTCCAGAAAAAATATTGATAAAGCGGGATAAGCGAAACTCTTTTAAAAGTGGTAATTCTAACCTATAGCGTTCCCAGAGGCTACTTATCGCTATGGGAGCATCTTCGTCCCAGTCCAATCCAGATTTCCAAAATTCCTGGATTAGGCATTTAATTAAAATAGTAACTGGCGACAACCAACCAAGGGGATCATAAATTTTAAAAATTTCTGAAAGGATATTGCGTTTCGTGCAACTACGATTTAGAGGCTCTACTGAGTATGAAAAATAGTCTGAACAGGGTTGCCATCTAAGTCCTAAAATTTTTGTAGTTTCTTCTATATCAAGAGAAAGAGCTTTAGGGTTAATATCGGATTCTGGCAAGTGCTCTAAAACAGTTTTATTGTTGCTAGCCCATTTATGTAATTTAAATCCTGCGGATTTTAATAAAAGTGATAACTCCTTTTGGAGAGATATAGCTTCTTCAACGGAGCTACAACCTGTGACAAAATCGTCAACAAAATTATCTGTCATAAGAACTTTAGCGGCGCGGGGAAAATTATGCTTTTCGTCCTCAGCTAGCTGCTGTAAGACTCTTAAAGCTAAAAAAGGAGCGGGGATAGTACCATATGTAACGGTTTTTAAATTATATTCTTTTATAGGTTCGGTAGGACTAAACCTCCATAAGATTTTTTGATAATTTTGATGATGCGGGGCTATTAAAATGCCGCGAAACATTTTAGAAATATCGCAACAAAGAGCGACTTCATTTAATCTAAAATTTAATAAAATAGAACAAATGTCCTTTTGTAATTTGGGACCGGCGTAAAGCGTGTCATTTACGGAAATTCTTCCAGTATTTGTTTGGGATACTGCGCTTGCGTTAAAAACTACTCTGAGTTTTGTGGTTAAACTTTCAGGTCTTTCAATATGGTGGTGGGGGATATAGTAACTATTTTCCGTAAACTGTTCCTCCGGGTTAGAAATTAATTCCATGTGACCTAAGTCTAAGTATTCTTGCATAAAGTCCGAATATTTTTGATAGGTTTCCGGTGTTTTAATTAAGCGGTTTTCGAGAGATAAAAATCTTTTTAATGCAAGTTGGCGACTATTTGGAAAACTTGGTTCACTATTTTCGCAAAAGGGTAAAGTCACGACGTAACGCCCTGTATTATCACGAAAGGTAGTATTTTTAAATATTTTTTACATGCTTCGTCAGCCGGGGAAAGAATAGGTTTAATTTCCGGTATATTTTCAGTTTCCAAAAATTTCGATAGTGAATCATTAAGTTGATTATTTGAAATTTGGCATAAAAGGGATACCGAAGCGAGGGGCAAGTTTGTGTTACCAATTTGTCCCATTAAAATGTACCCAAAAATTGAGTTTAATGCGATAGGCTCATTTATATTACCTACAATACGACCATCTCTAAGAATATAAGGGAAAATATCGGCTCCAAGTAAAACGTCGATTGCTCCCAGTCTATAGAAATAAGGGTCCGCGAGATTTATATTTTTATAATTCCCATTTGACTAATATTTATGTCATATAAGGGAAGCGAAGAACAAATTTGAGGTAAAATAACTGCACTCTGTACTGATAAGGTCAGTTCAGATTGATTGCAAGGGCGAATGATCATATCATTAGATCCTAATTTTGATTGCATACTGGTGTCACCAATTCCAAAGACTTCAGTTTCAATATTAAAGCGGGGTAGGCCTAGTTTGTTGGCACATTTTAAAGATACAAAAGACAGATGCGATGCGGAATCTAAAACTCCACGAAAAGTTTGATAATTACCTCTTATATCTTTTATTTGAAAAAGAGCGGTAGAAAGCAAAGTACTAGAATTACTGTAACTTTGAGTAGAGTAGCAAGCACCTTGATTTTGAGTTTGCGATGAGGATGAGTTACTAATTTCATTTCTTTCCTGCCGAAACGCGTTAATTTGTTGGCTATTTACAGGCAAATCTGCATTATTATTTTCCTGCCGTTGAGACGAGGATTCGTTTACATGGCGCAAGTCAAAATGAACTGAACTATGATGCCTTTTTTGCAAAATCGACAATTAAAAGTGCTTTTGTGCACTGGAAGGTTTTATGACAATTAGAGGTACAGTTTACGCACCATCGTTTTGCTTTTAATAAATTAAATCTTTGTTGAGGCGTTTTATTTAAATAATCAGGACAAAAAGTCAAATTATGAGTATTCGAATTGCATAAGGAACAATTATTTTGAGAGTTCTGCTCTGCCGTAAAAAATGCACGAGGCGTTTGGCGGGTATTATAGTTATTTTGCGGTTTTTGAGTTATATGGGAAGGTCTTGTAAATTTGGGCTTCATAGAAAATTGCGTACTGGATGTACTGGCGGCGTTAACTACAAAAAGCGAGCTACAATGTTGATCCAAAAAATTATAGATTGATTTATATGAAGGTATTTCGGTAGGCTTACCATGAAAAACTTCAAATCGCGTTTGAATCGAACTATCAATAGATTTCAACAACTTTTGGGCTAAGACAAAGTCCCAAAAATCTGGTTGCAAACCAACAGTTTTTAAAGCTTCAATATTTTTTGTGAATATATCAAGCAAGTTTCTTAGAGCTACGGAGTCATCAGAGTTTACTTTAGGGCAATTTTCGATAGCATTCCAATAATTTTGGGCTAAAATGCGATCATTTTTATACCTTTTTACAAGATTATTGAAAACAATAGGATAGTTTGCATCCGAAACTGGTAATTGCGTAACTAATTCCTTTGGAGGACCATCTAAATAAGTAACTAAAAGCGAGTATTTTTGTATATTTGGAATTTGCGGATTATCATAAATCATTGTTTTAAAAAGATCATAAAAGGTAGGGAAATCATTGACATTGCCAGTGAATTTTTCAATGTCAATTTTCGGTAAACTTGGAAAATAATCAGAGGTTTGTGAACCTCCTGGAGAGTAGGGGTTAATAGTAAGTCGGCGACTTCCACCTTGCGAAGGCGGCGCAGTATTTTCTGCTTGAAATAACTTATCATAGATTTCTTTGACTTGAGCAACATTTGTTTGAAATGAATGAAGATGCTCGATACAAGTCTTAACTTGATCCTGATCCTGGTAAATTTCATTTAATAAAGCGGTGTGCTTTTTAAGGTATTCCTCTTGGACGTTGTCAAGCTCTTCGTAACGAATCTTAAAGTTAAGATGTTTGGTTGCATCAGTTTTAGCCAATTTAGCTACCGTTAAAATTTCATTTAAATTTGAATCTTCGATGTCACGAAAGACTTTAATTTTCTTTACCTTTTCAGACATTATTTTGTAATAAATTAGGCAAAGTAAACAAAATCAAAATTTGTAGATTAAATATTTTAAAAAAATTTAAATCGATTTAAAATAACCGTAGCCTCTTACATATAGGCATGCAAACTACAGCGAAAAGAAAAACAAATAAACATGTAGGTATTTATTTGCGCGTTATAAATTAGGAAATAAAAAACTTATATTCCGAAATTACCTACACACAGATATATCTTTCAAAAATACAAAGATAAACTTTTTGCATTTACATACACATAGCGACCCAAGACTCCAATCTCGAATATATGTCCTTGCGTTTTTTATAAAATTTGCGAGATGTAGGTATAGGTCTCCTAATACAAATTCATAGGTACCTATTTTATTTACCTATATTATAATTTTAATTTATTAATGGCGTCTCTTTCTTACTTTCACACTACTAGCGTTTGCTCTCACTCTAGCGAAAATGAATTTTTTGAAATTTCAAAAAGAAAATCAAAATGGAAATCAAAATCCGGCAATCGAAGTGATCAAAATATGTAGCACTCCGATGGCTCAGATTGGGTTTTGGTAGATACAGTGGACTAGAATTAACAATGGCGCAAAAAATTCATTTAACTAGAGAAAGTAACTAATTTAAAAATTGTAGGTTAAATTTGAAAGAGAAATAAAATTGTGATATAGCCTCATGGAGAGGGACTTTGAAGTTCCAAAGTGCAAGGTGTACACCTTTCCATAAGAGCTATGTGACTTGAAGTTCCAACAGGATGATGGCACGATAATTTTAATTATTTGCGGTATTTTAAAGTGAATTTTCACTATTTTTTAAATTTAAATTTTAAGGTTGTCGTTTTCTAGACATGGCGACGCGCAGCTCACTTTTTCTGTCTCTCAATCCTGCGCTTGCAGTTTTTTCGCACATGCGCACAGCACTTCACCCTCTATAGGAAACCATATCACTATATTTTAAATTTTATAGATATGTGAAAAACACGATAGAGGACGCTTGTAGTGCCAAAGTATATAAAAATAAAGAAATAAGAAATAAAATGATAATTCTTAAATTTAGAATAGAAATTACATTTTTTGCGTTTAATTCTCGCATTTTAATGCAATTTTGCTTTAGGTAAATTTTATAATAACTAATAGTTGACCTATTTACTTAGGATTAATATAAATTTAAGACTAATAATTTTATGTTCAAGACAAAATTTTTCTCCATGAAAAATAGGAAAAATAAAAGTAAAATTCAAAAATAAAAGAAAAATAAAGAGGTTTTTTATGGAAACCGAACAGCCTATATAGGAAAAAAATTAAAAACTTCAAAATTTTAATTTACTCTTCTCCCCTATTATACGCGTAAAGTTATGTAAAAGTAACATTGTCCACTTCCAGAAACGCTAGAGAGCTGAGCTTTGGAAGGTTGATAGGAACTATGATAAAACCATGGGAAAAATTTAAAAACCTCAACATTTTAAATAAGGCATTGCAAAAGTTTTGAACAATATTCCGCATATTTTACTACTTTAAAAATTAAATATTATCCAAATTCCTTAAAAAAAGAAGTGAAATCATAACAAAAACATTTCATGTTAAAAAAGCCAAGTACGCGAAAATTATATAAGATAAGAATTGAGATAAAAGTAAAGCCAAGTTCTCCAATACAAATTTTAAAATGAAAGGTTCTCACTAGTTTTGAAATGTTTTTCTAAACTTGGCTATTACGGCTGCAAATGACGCTTAGGTACAGTGCTAAATTGAACATTTCCAAATTAGTAAGAACCTTTCATTTTGAAATTTATATTGGAGAACTTGGCTTTACTTTTATCTGGATTCTTTTTACGGAACATCATTTTCGCCTACTTGGCTTTTTTTTACATGAAATGTTTTTGTTATGATCTTTAAATCCTTGGCCAATTCAAGTCAATAAAGTCTCGGGTAAAGCAACCCCATTAACAAGCAGCGGTAAGTCTGCTGCAGTTTTTGCCGGTAGATAAAGAACGGTTTTTATTGTCCATAGCTTCCTCTTATCAGGTCATAAAATCTATATAGTAAGAGTCTTTCCAGATTGAGGCACATACTTTGAGTTAGAGAACCTCGCACCCAAGTATAGGTGTGCGCCGATACCAGTCCATTTTTCAAAAATATTGATATGTTTTACATCCATGTAAATGCATCATAAAAACCTGAGTTAGAATGTGGTTTACACACAGGGCGTATCAAAAAAGCACAAAAATACATGTAAAAATTAAATATTTAGCAATAAAACGCCCAAACACAATTTGTGTTTTAGACATAGGCAATGCCCGTAACCTAACGGAATATTAATCCAGCTATTTAAATTTTTTTATTCATTGGCGTACTAATATTGATTAATAAAATATATTTGTAAACTTTTGATTAAAATTAAAATATTGATAGTAATAACTAAATGCAATCAGCGCCGTAGCTAGGACAAATCCAGCGTAGGCAAACAAACAAAAAAAACAAATTTGGCGCCTTCACCCCTCAAAAATTAATAGAAAAATTTAAGTAAATTTCAATAAAAAAAAACCACTGGAAAATTGAAAAAATTGCGTAACTTGTAGACCAAAATTTTGGAAAAAATCGTGCTACAGAAAAAAACTAGAAACAAAAAACTTTTTGACTTTTCGAAAAAAATTGGCGTCGAAGAAGAAATTTTTTACAATATAAGAAAAACCTCTGGAAAATTAGAAAGAGTTCCACAGGCAATTTTAGAGAAATAAGGTACCTTCAAACGGGGTGGATCGGGACAGCGGGGTCAATCGGGACAAAACCTGTTTTTTACTATTTAAATGGCCCCTGTATCTCAAGGTCAATGCTTTTAGGTTCAATAATATTCAAAACTTATAGGCGATATTTTATTGAGCGCGTTTCTGCAAGTTGCCAGCCAGTTCGCTTTAGCTTTTTGAATGGAGCAGCACGCAAAAAACCAACAACATTTTCACGGTTTTTTTAAGTGTTATGAATAAACCTCGTTTTCTGGCTTATTTTTAAAGTTTTTTTTTTCGGTTTTTTTTTAAATAATTTTATTAACCTTCTCTGTCCCGATTGACTCCATTACAGGAGCTAATCGAGCCAAAACACTTAAAAAAAATTGGGTGTCCCGATTGACCCCATATGCGGAATCAATCGAGACACCCACTAAAAAAAATATATAAAATCATGTGTGACATGTCATTTTAAAGCCTCAACGTTAAGCTATCATTTGGCGATGGTTTGAAGTCTATAGCTTTTTTATAAAAAAAGTTATTTTGAAAAATATCTGAAAATCGTCCCGATCCACCCCGTTTGACGGTACTTTCCGGAAAAATATCCAACTGCAATATACAAATAATAAATATACAATCAATTAAAACTACAAAGTGACAATCTCCAGTGACCAGTATCCGCGAAATTATGAAGGGTTTACATCACAGAAATGGAATTTTCTCTCTGGATCGCCAAGCTCATCCTTTAAATAAAGAAGACTTTAAGCTTCTGGACTTAACTCTTAAACTCAATTCATCCAAAAACTTTTTGGCCTCTCCACCTTAGGATCATGAGTATTATAAAACGAAAATTTTAATTAGGTATATATCGTGGATATTTTATAATTTCTAAAGCCCAAGTGGTAAAATTAACATATCAAACGAACTTACCTAAGTGAAGTTCGATATTAATTATATGATACTTTCCCCGAGAATCAAGAACTGGTAGTACACATTTTGTCTACTAGGTGGCGCAACTTACAACCAACCAAAGGTTTTTTCTACCCCCTTCACCAGATATTAGACACTCAACCTACGTCATCAATGTATGCGCCATTATTATCATTTCTTTAAAGTATCTGGCAATTAATGTGCATTTTTTGGTTTGGGATTTTTACTTTTTTAAGGGAGGGCGCCTTGATTCTCGGGGAAAGTATCATATAATTAATATCGAACTTCACTTAGGTAAGTTCGTTTGATATGTTAATTATATTTTAACTTTCCCCTTCGAATCAAGAACTGGTAGATGTTTAAAGGGCATATTAGTTGCCAGGATTCTAAAATATCGAATAAAACAAGGAAATGGTGTTAAACGAACTGTATTTTGGCAACAACTGTAAATAGTTACCATATTATCTGACTTATTTATTACAATTCCTATTTTAAAGGTCTTAAGTAATACTTAAACATTGTAGATGAATTTTCTGTCCACCCTGCTTGTCTCTTTATTGCCTCCAAACTTATACTATTTTTGTAAGCATTAGAAACAGAAGCGTGCCTTGTACTGTGTGCAGAAAATTCATCTGTGTCTATCCCACTATTCTTAAGAGTAATTTTTATCCACCTGCTTAATGTTTGAGATGTAACTGCTCTAATTGGTTTTTGGTAGGATAAAAACAGTAATTTACAATTTCCTCGAATTTGAGCTGTCTTTTCCAAATAAGATTTTAATGTCTTAACTAAGCATCTCTCAGGCTTGTTATGTTTTTTAAAATGAAAAAATGGTTGAAACTTGTTTTTATTTGTTGTTTTTATTCTGTCTGGAATTTTTATTTCTATTAAATTTTCTTCTATCTTAATGTTTTCTATTTTAATAAGGGATAATGTTTGTACCCTATGACAAGTTCCTAAAGCCAAAAGCGTCAGAAGTTTCATTGTCAGATCCTTCATTGTTAAAGATTGTAATGGATAAAGTTTTTCTAAATATTGATACACAATTTCTGTGTCCCCAGTATCATGATATTTGGGTTTTAAAGGTCGTAAGTTTAAAACACCTTTAAAGAATCTTTTAATTTTATAATCGCTAGTTAAGGAAGGATCCAAAATAAAACTTAACGCAGCTCTAATGTTATTTAGGGTGCCAAACTTTTTCCCCTTCTCAAAATGCTTAGTTAAAAAATCTAATATTTGATAAACTGAGGGATTATAGAGATCAACATTTTCTCATTTGCAGTACTGAAACCAATATTTAAGACCAGAGTTGTATTGTTTCATTGTACTGGATGTTATTGATGCTATCATAACAACTGCTGTCTGTTCTGAAACACCTCTTTTCTTGAATGCCTCCAAGACAATGTTCCTACCGCCAGGGAAAGGTGACGATGGAGCGGATGTAGACTTCTGTCGAAAGAAGAAAGAAGATCTTTGTTTGGTGAAAATATCAGTAAGTCAGAGCATAGCATTTCTATAAAATGGGGGTACCATGCTTGAGATTTCCAGTAGGGAACTACTAAAATACCGCGGGCTCTATCAGCCTTGATTTTTCTGAGAACACGTGGTATTAAACTAAATGGGGGAAAAGCATAAAAATACTGAGAAGACCAAGATATAGTAAAAGCATCTACAAATGAAGCTGCTGGATCTCGAAACCAAGAAACAAACTTTTTGCATTTATTGTTCAAACGAGTAGCAAATAAATCTATATCAGGAACTCCAAAAATGTTAGTTATTTTTTGGAAATATTCATCTCCAAGAGACCATTCTGTTTCTGTTTCTAGGTTTCTTGATAACCAGTCAGCCTCTTTGTTTTCGTTTGAACTTATGTAGGATGCAAATATCCAAATATTTCTGTCTTCACACCATTTCCATATATCTTTAGCTACTCCATTTAGATTTTCATGTTGTACTCCCCCCATTTTATTTATATAAGCTACAGCAGTAGTATTATCAATTCTAAGTAAAATCTCTGTATTTTTACAACCTGCAGCAAAACACTTTAGGCCAATAAAAGCTGCTGTTAACTCTAAATAATTTATGTGTTACTATGCTCTTCGCTATTCCAAACGCCTTTAGAACTCTGACCACCACAATATATACCCCAACCCAACAGGGTAGCATCAGAAAAAATTTCTAATTTGAACTGAAAAGAAGGTAGTCTACAAAAGGGGTTTTTTAGTCTTTGTAACCACCAATCAATTTCTTTTTTAATTTCGTCAGAACTACACATCCTTTTATTATAATCTGCACTATTCCTTATTAAAGCTAGATATTTTTTTCTTTCAAAAGACTTTGTATAAGCCCAACCATAAGGAATAGCAGGACAAATTGAAACTAGTAATCCACAGAGTTTTGCAAAATTCCTTATTGTAAACGAAGTTTTTCTACGATATTTCTGTAAAAATTTCTGAATTCTGTCAGATTTCTCTGTAGGTAAGCTTAATCCCATTTTTATTGAGTGAAAATTAAACCCAAGGAATTTGCAAACCTGGTCCGGGATCAAAAAACTTTTTTCAAAATTAATGATAAACCCTAAGTTTGTTAACATATCACAAGTAGTGTACACATCTTTGAGACATTGAATGTATGATCCTGATGTAATCCAGAAATCATCTAAATAATTTACTAGGGTAATACCTTGTTCTCTAAGATGTGACAATACTGGTTTCATCAACTTTGTAAAAACCCAAGGAGCGGAACAAAGGCCAAATGGGAGGCAGCAATATTCAAATATTTGACCCTTAAAACAAAATCTTAAATATTTTCTATATCCTTTTTCAATTGGTAATAAATAGTAGGCTTCTTTTAAATCTATTGTGGCCATAAAAGAATTTTCTCCCATTAAATTGCAAGCTAGACGCCTGTCCTCCATTTTAAAGTGTTGAGTTTCCACAAATGAGTTGAATTTTTTAAGATTAAGAATTAACCTGAATGATCCATCTGACTTTGGTCTCAAAAAGATGTTAGAAATAAATTGATCTTTAGTTGGAGAACACTCTTCAATAGCCCCAATACATAAAAGATGTGTTATTTGTTTAGAAATTTCCTGACTTTCTTCCATAGACCAGTTTCGCTCCTGTGAAATATACATTTGTGTGGGTTTTGCCCGAAAGGGGATCTTATAACCTTGAAGCCAGGACAAAACCAAACTGTCACCACAAATTGATTTCCACTTATGATTAAACCACTTTAGTCTCCCTGCAAAGTTACTCACTTCTATTTCCTGTATGTTCTGTGTGTCTGCTTTATACGGTCCCCCCTCTGTTTCTGATTCGACCCCTGTTGACGACTGGGTTGAAAGAATTTTTGTTTTCGTGGCCCACTCCACTGTTCCGTTGTTAGAGGTCTTTGATTGATCTGCCGCTTCTTCTGGGGTGGGCCCCTTTTGTTTAAAAACTGTGTTTTTTCCACTAACGAACTACTGTCTCTCTCAAGACTCTTTATTTCATCTAACTTGTCTTTTAACTTTTCTCCAAAGAGCCACTGTCCTGACTCTGATTTCAACAAAAAATTTTTTTTAATTCTTTTTAAAACCGTATTTGGTAATATTAAGTTTCCTTTGTTGGGACTTAATATTTAAAATATTTAGAAGCATTTTTGCTGCATCACTGATGTTTTCTATAAGTTTTATTTTTGGAAGATCCTCATTCAATAAAAGCTTGGTTAAAATATATCCAAGTGCTGCAAGTACAATGCCAATTTCATTTTGAACGTCCCTGATTTTTTCATCTTGACGTTTAGTATTTGCGTCAATATTGGCCTCAACCTCCACATTTATTTTTGGGGCTCCCAAAAAATAGTCTGGAGGCAACTGGTATTTTTCTTTAATTTCTTGGTTAACCTCTTTTTTAAGCCCTTGCTTAAAAATTCTTTCCCACTGTATTTTTATTGTTTTGTGAAGATTGACAATATTTTTGGATTCCTCCTCTTCTTCTCCTAAAATTTTTAGAATTTCTGGATCTAGGCCAGAAGATTCTGCCAACTTAGCTGAAACAAAAAAAAAATAAAAATAATGCAATTTCTTGCAAAATGACCTACATCTGACAATTATTGATTTTTGCTTCATTGTCCAACCTTGACCCATTTGTACCACAAATAAAAGGTTTTACCTCTGCAGTAAATTTGCCATACAAATAGATCATATCCATCTCACTTTTCTCTGAAAGAAAGAGATAGTGTTTACTCTGTTTCAGAAATTATTGATTTTCCTACAGAGTACGGAGTCGTGGCCAATCACAGCCCTTAGAATAGATGCCAATAGTACCTATTCTGACCCTTATGTACACAAGATGACATTTCAGTCAAACATTATGCCCATCTCACTTTCCCTTTAAGAAATGAGATGGTGTTTACTCTCTTGCCAAAAGTATTGATTTCTAGACTAGAATGGTATAGGATTTTCACCCTTATGAACATGAGAACATGTTTTAAGCATAAAAAATGGCTACTCACGTTGATCAACGTTTCCTTGGACAATTGGAAAATTTTCCTTGTCAGACACATCTTCATAGAGATGTCTCATGTCATAATTGTCATCGTTATTCTCGTCATCACTATCAGATGACGACGATGACGAAGATGAAGAATTATAAAAGGGTTGAATCGCCGGTGGTGGAGATTTAGTAGCCCTACTGGTACTAGGCTGTGGCTCAGGAGGCAAGGGAGGATTCCCAGGCGGCGGGGGAGGAGGGGGAATACGCCCCAAAATCTGCACTCCAGTCTGGACTACCTTGTTGTTATCCTTTTTTGCAGCCATTTTATATTTCTCCACCACCCTAAGGCGAGCCCTCAAAACTTCAATAGATTTCTTTAAATCTTCCTCTTCCTCCGATTCTACGAGATCAGGAACATCATCCCGCTTTCTCTTACTTCCACCCATAGTCCACAATGTTCAATAAAGTCACAAATTTCACAAAATCACTAATTTACACTTCGGTTGGTCGCAAGTTACTTTCGCTAGAAGCGCAACAACGTGAATGATAATAATGGCGCATACATTGATGACGTAGGTTGAGTGTCTAATATCTGGTGAAGGGGGTAGAAAAAACCTTTGGTTGGTTGTAAGTTGCGCCACCTAGTAGACAAAATGTGTACTACCAGTTCTTGATTCGAAGGGGAAAGTTAAAATATAATTTCAATGTTCCTATAAATGTTTGTCTTTATTCCACATACCATGTTGAAAATATATAAGTATTGTTAGCTCCCGCTAAATTTCGCGGTTGTTTATATATATTTTTAAAAACACACAACTGTATGAAGGACAAAGCGCATTCCGTGTATTTGGACATGCGCACCAACAACCAGGGAGATCCTTGTCAATCGCCTAGAGAAAAAGGCGTGTTAATTTCGTTCTCCAACTATTTCAAATATCTACACCTGAAAGTGCTCGATTTTTGTGTACTGAAACATAGAACTAGAAACTTCAACCCTTCGGCTACGTGGTGACATCATTAGATCCATCAGGGGCCCCTTGGAAGTGGAGAATTTGGCTGCAAAAGTGGTGAGTGCATTTGTCTGATTACCGTTGTGTGCCACCAATATTTTTCCTATGGACGTTTTGATTATTTCGTAATTTCATATCAATATTTATGTTTGTTCGCGCTATCATTAATTAAAATATTTACAGTCCACTGCATTTAGCGTTTTTCTATCCGTGGACTAACATAAAGTGCTCCTTCGACCGAATTATTTTAAATAATAGATCCATACGACGGTATTAATAATTATTTACCTAATCTGTGGCCAAGCCAAACAACGGCCTTGAATTTTCGCACGCATCGTATTTGAAACGAGAAAGTCGTCCGTGCGGTTCACGTGCCTTTCGCGTGCTCGATTCAGTAAACAAAGCGAAGGAACCACAAAACAAAACAAACAAAAACATTTCTCATTTATATGTTAGGGTGTTTCATATCATTTCGATATTTAAAACAATTTTTATCAATTGCGATAAATTAGTGCATATTTTCGACAATTCGTCATTTTTCTATTTCAGAAACATTAATTTAGCGTTAATTGTATATTTACCGACAATTTCGTCATTTCAAAGGTAAAATCATGTATGTCAAAAAAGCCGTACAAAAACGCAAGGGTTTTTTATCTGCGATCACCGAGTGTTATGTGTTGTCAAAGACCGCGGAAAAGGATGAAAGAGCGAGAAACGAGTTTCAAGTGAGGTATTCCGATTTGGATGAAACCTTCGATAAATGCATGCTGGCGCATAATGACGTCATTATGTTGATAGACGACACGGACGACGAGGAGTTTAAAACGCAGGATGCGATCCTTTCAGAAGCTCGTAAATATTTTTATGCGTGTAAGGGGGTTTACTCTAAAATATTTCCGGTTGAGGCCCCATCTTTTTCGGGATCATATGTTCGACAAAACGAATCTGAAACTCCAAAACTCAAAGAGTTAGGTATTCCCATATTCCGAGGTGATAAAAAATTATGGCCAAGCTTTTTCGATCTTTTTAATAACATTATAGATCAAAATCAAAGTCTAAGTAACGTTCGAAAACTTCAATATTTATTTTCATATCTCGAGGATGAGCCTTTAAAATTGATATCAGGGATTAGCTTATCTGATCAAAATTATAAAATTGCTTATGACAAATTAGTCAATAGATATCAAAACAAGCGAGACCTCGCAAATGATGCTTTAAGCTCAATTATGAACTCCACCTTAAAAAACGAGTCAGCTAAGGAATTGCGTAATTTAATTGACACCTTTTCTGAATCCCTAGAAATTTTAAAATCACTTAGCTTTGACGTTGACAGTTGGGACTTTATTATTTTTTTCATTTTATTAGAAAAATTGGATATTCCAACGCGTTCAAATTTCGAAATGAGTCACGCCAATACTAATACCGAAATTCCCACTTTTCAGTCACTTTTTCAATTTCTAGAAAAAAGATGTAAAGTTTTGGAATCACTTCCTCAATCAACAGCACCCAAAAAGGTGCCTATATATCAAAAATCAAATTCTATGCAAAATCAGTCTGGGCAAAAGCCTACCTATCAAAATTCAAATTCTATGCGAACTCAGTTTGGGCAAAAGCCTACCTATAAATCATCCAATTCGCCTTGTATAGGACTGGCTGGCACCTCAACTAATTCAAGTACGGGAATAAAATGTTTCCGGTGTAATCAAGGTCACGTGCTTTCGAGATGTCAAACATTTCTTGATCTCTCACCTATCGATCGCCTATCTTTCGTCAAACAGAAAAAATTATGTCTAGCGTGTTTTCATCCCTTGCATGATGTAGATACGTGCAAATCAAAATATTCATGCAGGACTTGCAATAGTAAAAGGCACCACACTTTAACTCATATCTTAGAAACTAATCAAGAGTCTGGAAGCCAAGATACTAGTCCTGTCATTCACACACCACCTGTCAATAATCTTCATGTGTCATTAAATGCCTCAGTACCTTCAGGTACCTTTCTTTTATGCACCGCCATAATAGATGTTATGGACGGTTGCGGAAATTTTCAACCTGTAAGGGCACTGCTTGATTCTGGATCACAGACATGTCCACATTAAGCCACAAGGACAAGTCACTCCTTTACTTAATTTCGAAGCAATTGTGGTTCCACAACTATGTTCCAATATGCCTACATTCTCTTTGAACGATAATCAGTGGAAACACTTGCAAAACCTTAAACTTGCCGACCCATCTTATTTCAAATCTAGACCTGTGGACCTGGTTATTGGTTGCGAGCTATTCGCACAGATATTCAAGGAGGGCAGGGTTCTTGGACAGGTAGGGCAGCCTTCAGCCCTTGAAACTATCTTTGGCTGGGTCGTCATGGGAAAGGTTGACGAAGTAGGTAGTCTTACGGAACGAACCAGTTGTTTTTTAACGAGTCATTCACCTCCTTTAGAGGTCATTCTCCCTAGGTTTTGGGAAATCGAACATTTGCCTAAAAAACAAATCTTATCAAAGGAGGAAAAACAGGCAGAATCAATTTTTACTGCTAGTGTAGTACGGCAACCGAGCGGTAGATTCATGGTAGATCTTCCGTTTAAAGACAAAATAAACCCTGACCTAGGAAATACTTATCCGCAAGCTTATCGTAGATTTTTACTTCTAGAAAATAGATTAATCAAAAATCCTGACCTGTACACTGCCTATTCAAGTTTCATGCAAGACTATATCGATTCTAATCATATGAGTTTAATTTTATCTAGTCAACCAAAGGTCGACGTATCGTGTTTTTTAGCACATCATTGCGTACTAAAGCCGGAAAGCTTAAGTACAAAATTAAGGGTAGTCTGGGATTGTTTGGCAGTCACCCCAAAAAATATTAGTCTCAATGACACATTGTTATCTGGACCGAAACTTTAAAAGGATATTGCTTCTTTACTCCTTACGTTTCGTCTTAATCCTATTGCCTACATTGCTGACATCAAACAGATGTTCCGTCAAGTCCTTATCAATCCTTATCACCGTCCTTATCATAGGATATTGTGGAGGTTTTCTCCACAGGACCCACTTTCAGTGTGGGAACTTTCTACTGTCACTTTTGGCATGACATGCTCACCTTTTCTAGCCATGCGTACCTTAAATGAGCTAGCAGAGAGAGAAAAGGAACGTTTTCCTATGGCTAGTACTGTTCTAAAAACGTCAATCTATATCGACGATATCTTGGGAACTAGCCCTTCGCTTTCTGAAGCTCTCTCCCTTCAAACAGAACTCAATGATTTGTTGAAGTCGGGAGGATTTGAACTTAAAAAATGGGCAAGCAATTGTCCTGAGTTATTGGCAACATTGCCAGAGTCCGATCGTCAAATGCCTCTCTCTTTCGACAAGGAGGAACCCCACTTTATCAAAGTTTTAGGACTTCAATGGCATACAAAAAACGACATTTTTTCTTATCAATGCCGAATGAAGGACAAACCCCCAACCAAACGTTCTATTTTATCTATCATAGGGACAATCTTCGATCCCTTAGGTTTTCTTTGTCCCTTGTTGCTACAAGCAAAATTTATTTTGCAACAGTTGTGGATATCGAAAATAGGCTGGGACGAAGAACCAGATTCTTCTATCATCGACTCTTGGAACAAACTTTGTTCTGAATTCCCGCTTCTTTCCAATTTTCAGTTACCCCGACAAATCAAACTGTCAAAAACCAATACCTGTCAAATCATCGGCTTCTGTGACGCTTCAATTCGAGGCTACGCAGGCGTCGTATATTTTCGTGTAGAAGAGGAAAACAATATATCTGTTTCTCTCATATCTGCAAAATCTAGGGTCGCGCCTATAAAGTCACAAACTTTGGCTAGGCTAGAACTCCTAGGCGCATTTCTTTTAAGCGAATTAATTGACTTCGTTTTATCTAGCTATGAAGGAAGGATAACTTTTACAAATATCGTTGCTTTCTGCGATTCGCAAGTCATGTTGCACTGGCTTTCATCCCCTCCTAATCGCTGGCAAACCTTTGTTGGAGATCGAGTCAGTAGAATCCAAGAAATCATTCCCTCAAACTCATGGCGCTGCATTCCTTCTGCTTTGGATGCAGCCGATATTGCGTCACGAGGGGCCACCCCTTCACAGCTCATGTCACATGACATGTGGGGGAACGCACCGTCGTTTTTGTGGTCTCCCGAAAACGAATGGCCCGATTTTCATAAACCAAAAATGCCGATTGATTTCGGAGATATTAATCTGGAGGAAAAGCCAAAAGTCTGTTGCAATGCGATAATTGATGTCAACTTCTTAGATCAGCTTCTTATCAAATATTCCTCTATATCAAAAATTCAACGTATCATTTGTTATGTCCTTCGAATAGTTAACCTTTTTCAAAACCATTCCTATCAAAAACCCACTAAGCCGCCGGACCAAAAAGTTATTTTTGAGAATATTGTTTTTCCTACCACCGGTGAGATGCAAAGTGCGTTACACCTTCTTATCAAACGCGTGCAGGGTTCTTGTTTTTCTGAGCTTTCTTCCGCGTTATCTAAGGATAAACCAATACCGGGGCCTTTGCGAAAACTTTCACCTTTTCTTGATGAGAATAATATCATTAGAGTCGGTGGCAGATTACAAAAATCTGACCTTTTGTCTTATTCTGCAAAACACCCCGTCTTACTTTCGAGTGACCATCGTTTAACTACTCTTCTTATCGAGTCCGCTCATCGACAATATCTTCATCCTGGGTTTAAAACATTACATAATCTGCTTTTACAGCAATTTTGGATATTATCTGCCAGACGGGCAATTCAAAGAACCATATCCAAGTGCTTGCAATGTTTTAGAATCAACCCTAAACCCTATAGACCGTCCATAATGAGTTCACTTCCCGCTCATCGAATCAATCAACTAAAACCTTTTTCGAGTGTAGCTATCGACTTTTGTGGACCTTTCTTTGTGATTCCTCATCGTTACCGTGGTTGTAAAGCTTTCAAATCGTATGTCTGTGTGTTTGTCTGTACGGCCACACATTGCGTGCATTTGGAATTAACCATGGAACTGTCCACCGAAGGGTTCGTAGGTGCATTCCATCGATTCATTTCCAGACGCGGAAGCGTGGCGCACTGCTGGTCAGATCAAGGCAGTAATTTTATAGGGTTTCGTAACCAATTACTGGATTACGCAAGAAGTGCTGCCACCAGACTTTCTATTCGTTGGCATCTGGGACCTCCTCTCAGTCCACATTTCAATGGCCTGGCAGAAGCTGGCGTCAAAAGTTTTAAAACTCACTTTGTACGAGTTGTCGGCGACCAGAAGTTGTCTATCATGGAGATGTCCACCCTTGCCTGTCGCATAGAAGCCGTACTTAATAGTCGCCCTTTATCTCTTGCCTCTTCAGACCCACACGATCTTCAACCTCTTACCCCTGGGCATTTTTTGACACTTGAACCCCTTAATTCAGAAATTCCGGAGTCAGATTTGTCCGAGGTTCCCCTAAATCGGCTCTCGAGATGGCAACTAATCCAAAAACTACATAATGATTTTTGGAAACGGTATTCTATAGAGTATTTGCATACACTGCAACAGCGACACAAGTGGGCTGATTTGTCCCCAAATATCAAATTAAATGATTTGGTTATCATAACAAGTGATCACATTCAAACGCCTTTGAAATGGCCGGTCGGTCGGGTCATCGAACTGCATCCCGGCGGGGACGGTCAGGTGCGTGTTGCGACGGTACAAACGGTTACCGGTGTTTATAAGCGGCCAGTTGTAAAACTGTGCCTCTTGCCAAATTAAAAGTAATTTTAATTTTCTACCTTTTACCGGGTATTACAATAGGTTTTTTATTTTTAATTTTTTTTTAATTTTTTGTTTGTTTGTTTTGCCTTTTTTCGGGATTTCATTATATCTAAATAAACTTACGATACTTATCTGTTTTCATTCATTTATATTTATCGGTCGATTCTTTTTCTTATATCTATATCTGTCCGGTTGAGATTCTAAATTTGTGTGTTTTGGAGGGCAGTTATGTTAGCTCCCGCTAAATTTCGCGGTTGTTTATATATATTTTTAAAAACACACAACTGTATGAAGGACAAAGCGCATTCCGCGTATTTGGACATGCGCACCAACAACCAGGGAGATCCTTGTCAATCGCCTAGAGAAAAAGGCGTGTTAATTTCGTTCTCCAACTATTTCAAATATCTACACCTGAAAGTGCTCGATTTTTGTGTACTGAAACATAGAACTAGAAACTTCAACCCTTCAGCTACGTGGTGACATCATTAGATCCATCAGGGGCCCCTTGGAAGTGGAGAATTTGGCTGCAAAAGTGGTGAGTGCATTTGTCTGATTACCGTTGTGTGCCACCAATATTTTTCCTATGGACGTTTTGATTATTTCGTAATTTCATATCAATATTTATGTTTGTTCGCGCTATCATTAATTAAAATATTTACAGTCCACTGCATTTAGCGTTTTTCTATCCGTGGACTAACAAGTATAAGTCTTGTTATTTAATTAGGTGACCAAACAGTATATAAACATATAACAAAAGAAATGGCATTTCGCATTTCAATGAATTATATACGAAGTAACTGAAACGGCCACGGTTATACATTACGTATATGAGACACTGAATGGGTTTAAAACATTACATTGCAACCTTTCTCTCTCTAGTTCTACCCACCTTTGGTATTCGGTGAACTTAGGACTTCAAAGAAATTATGGTAATTTGTGATTTGTCAGTGGATGTCAGTATTTTGACCTTCCTAGCCCGCGTAGCAATGGCTAGAGAATTTATCATTTTCGACAAAAAATTTTTTTTGACATAACGCCAAAAATGTGTTATTTGGATGTATCGTCGTGATGTCTGTGTGTGTTTATTATTTCTGTCCGTAACACGATAGCTCCTAAACCGCTGAACCGATTTTCATAAAATTTTCAGGTAAAATAGTGCTCAATAGTCTAACGAGCTGATTAAATTTTGGTTAAAATCCATTAATGCTAATGAAAGTTTTTTGACAATTAAAAACTTTAAAAAATGCTTAGTTATATATACATAGAGATCATTGCCATGACTAGAAGGTGCGCACGAAAGAACGGCATGGCAAAAATTCATCGTGCCTCCTATACGTAGTAGAATATCCAAATAATTTAGCACACTTCAGAAGAAAGCACGCCTAAAATCTCTTCCCGTTTTTTTATTGCAGGCTGCGATACTCATGCACTCACGCATATGACTTGTATTGAGATGAAACGTTTGTTAATTCTCCAAATCTTTTGTCTGTTGGGATGTGGCGAGTAGTATCTGCGAAAGAACGGAATGGTAAAAATACGGCATGTCCCATTGATGAATGTTGAAATAAATATCGGCCCTGTAAAGATAACTGATAACACCTTTAAAACAAACAAAATAAGGGTCATACATTTTATCCTACACTTCGACCCCAACAATGCTACAAAAAATGTAGACAAAATCGACCTACGTGTCCGATTTTCAAAATTTTCTAAAAGGCCTATTACCTTTTTGTGGGACACCCTGTATTCAGATTTAAACAGTGGCGGATCCAGGATTCCCGGCAGCGAAAACTAGAAAATGTTTTTCTTTGATGTTTTTAATGTGAGCTTTAAAGTCTAATAATACATGTGAATTAATTTGGCCGCAAGCGAAAATTTTTGGAAGAAAGAAGTGGCGCTTTATGTAAATATTTTGAAAAGCCCAATTTACGATTGCAGGAAAATAAAAATCATACCTGTATAGTTTAAATTTAGCTGCCGAATGCATTTTCCGAGTTGCGAAAAAGTATCACAGACAATAAACAGGAAAATCCACTATATAGTATTGCATTTGTGTACCGGGGTTGTTGTTTATGTAAACGGAGACATAAAGAAACTGAATAAAAATGCTAAAATGCTCAAGGAAACATTATGCATAATATTCTATCGCAGAAGAAAAAATACTGCATTTCGAAGTATTTTATGTAAGGATGTTTTTGAGCACACGTAAACAATCAAACGAATTCGCGATAGGGGCAGTATTTTCATCTTCAAAACGCTGTGCGAAACGCATAGCATGCGAATACTTCGGAACTCGCCTAGCACATCTTAGCATCAATGCATTTTATTCACGATCGCCTTCTCTTTCTACTTATGTTTAAATTATTTTTCTCTCTCAATGTAAAAGGAGGATAGAATTAATAATTATAATTTGCATCTGAAGAAAAGAGGAAGGCGTTCAGGTTATGGTCGATAAACGCCAGTCTCTTGTTTTCGGGAAGCATTTTTGAAGGGTTAAAATGCAGTGATGCCAAGTGGCGGATCCAGGATTTCTGGGGGGGAGAGGCCAAAGTGACAGCAAACATCAAAATATGTTTTATAAGCGGTTTTTGATAGATCTGGGGTGTGAAATTTAATATATAAAGGAGTTTTATAGCGCCGCAGGCGAATTAAAAAAAAAATTAAACAGAATTTGTGACAAAATTTAAATAAGTGATGCTGCTAAACTAAAAAATAGGTTATACGTATGGAAGGGGGGGGGGGTGCCTGGGCCCCTCTGCCCCCCCCCTGGATCCGCCACTGGTGATGCCAATATTTGTTTATGACTTTTATATGCTAGGCAACTATTCGCGACGGACCATTCGGTTATTTGTTCTCTTCGTTTAAATGCAAGTATCAAACAGAGAGCGTTAACCAAGAAACGGTAAAATATCATGTGTTTTCATTGTTCTGTTAGCCAAAGATAACCTACCTCCAGAGCACGGTTATTATTGGTTAATAAAACAATGAAAATGCATGATTTTTTTACGTTTCTTGGTTAAACGTTCTCTGTTAGATTCTCGCATTTAAACGAAGAGAACGAATAACCGCCGGACGGTCCATCGCTAATAATCATAACATATTGACTCGTTTGGTTCGGTTCGGTTCGTCTGCAAAGCGGACCGAACCGTGTTCTTCTGTGCTAATAATTGCCTTATAATGCGCGCGCTATGCGTTTTGTACAGCGTTTAAATATGATAATACGTGCTGTAAATAAAACGTCAATTTCGAAGTTGTGTAATTAATCAAAAAAGGACGTTTCGACACAAATGCTTTTATTCAAATGTCATGCTTACCCTTTATGTAACTAATATGTACATAAAGGATTTTTTAAAATTTAAAATTTGCTTTAATTGTGATTAACTTTGTGGTTATCTTAGCAATTTCGTCGTGACGTCTGTCCGTGTGTGTGTGTGTGTGCGTGTTTGTCCGTAACATGCATAATATATTGACCGTCCGAACCGAGCTCTTCTGTGGTAACATGATAGCATAACATATTGCTGCTAAGCGGACCGAACCGAACTCTTCTGTGTATGATGATGCCACGCACGTGATCAATTTTATCTTGGTATACGCCTACTTGCGGTGGGCCAGTGTCATGCGGAAGAAATTACACATAATAATTTATAGCGGTATAAAACACTACGCCTATGGATCTCCGAAACAGCTACAGGCGGGGCCAGTGGATCCTCCTCAGCCGTGACGTGGGTGGCTTTAACTCTCGCCGCGTGGACTCTAGCTCCTAGACCGCTGAACCGATTTTCACGAAATTTTTAGGTAAAGTATTGTACGTTAGATTTTGATACAAATTCGTTAAAGGTAATGAGAATCTCATCAATATGCGGTTTTAGGAGAATAGTAGAGCACGTTTGCTCAATAATTTGTGATATATCTAAACACTTTAAAGGAGCTTTCGTTTTCTGGATATTTACAAAAACTATTTTCAAGGGTGATATAGCGTTGAGTTCACTTGGAGTGTACAAATGGACTAGGAAGGTATTAGATCAGAAATAAAGTTTCGGACTTCCATTGTCTTTATTTATTTTAAACACGACGTTTTGGTTAGTAAGTATCTCTAACCGTTTTCAAGTGTAAACTAAAACAATCCAGTCTACAGGCTGCTACTTACTCTTTTGTGTGCAGTCACGTGTGAAGGCCCGCCCCCGTTTTTTCATCCTAAGATGCTTGCACGGTAAAAAATTTTGTCCTTAACGAAAACACGCTCTTTTCTTCAATAAATTGTTTTACTCTAAAACAATTTGTTTTGAATTAAACTATTTCTTTTTAGTTAAACGCGGTGTTTAATCTTGAAATGATACTTTATTTTTCTTCTTTAATTGTTTTGATTCAGTATACTTCATTTTCTAACAAAGCATATAAGTAATATTTTGCTTTCAGAGAAAACGGTGCCTTAGATTAATTCAGTTCCAATTTATAATAAAACAATTTCTGTTTCTCATTAAAATAAAAGGCCAGACATTTTTTGTGCCATACAAGAAAATATTCTCTTGGTGAATAGGAAAGCACAAATTATTTTACTTCAAAGCAATTTGCTTGGATCTGAGACAATTTTTTTTACCGTGTGTATTCCTTAAGGAGTGGTTCCCATTGTGTTTGTATGGCCGTGCTTGGTTTACTGAAAACTTCTTTAATCTGCATTATAAACGCAGCTTTAAAAACGTCATGTTTAAAATTAATAAAAACAGTGGAAGTCCGAAATTTTATTTCTACTCAATCATTGTCTACGAGTTAAAAACAAAGCGGTATCAAAACCATTATGAATTCATTTATTTTAAAAGGTAACAGAGATTTTTTTGGGTATATTCATCCTACGTTTTTGGAAAACCCCCTCGGACACGTCGAATTTGTTTGCGAAAAGGACATTTTTTTGCTTTCAACTCTATATTTTGAATAGGAAAACTGGGTCGACTGAAACCTTGGTTTAAAGGTCTATTGATTAGTTTTTGAGATATTTGCCTTCAAACTTTCGAATTTAACATGGACTAATAAAATTAAAATTTAATCAGAATTTTATATTTTCTGATTTAATTTTTATTTTATAGCAGTCCATCTTAAATTTAAACATTTGAGAACAAGTACTCAATAGATTTTCGAAATGTGTAGACAGTTGTAAAGATATTCCAGACACCTTCAACACAACATATCACCAGCCCACTTTCTCTATTTAATATGTAAAAGTAAAGTTTAATCCTCGAAGGGGATGCGTGCTACAAAAATTTTAAGATATAAAAAAATTGCCACTTTTGCAAAGAAAATTTGCAGGTTCGAGACTTTTTCCAGAGATGTAAATACGGCCTATAGCCAAAAATGCCTCTGTTACACCTTTAAAAAAACACCCTGTATATGAAGAAATTTTGATTAATTTATTAATTTTCTCATATTTTTAAAAGTCCATTGCTTAACATGAAAATACCTAGTAGACAAATATAAGTGTTTATATTTTGTTGCATAACAATCAGAAACTAGATCTTCCTATTTATTTCAAGCATTTCAAGATCAATCTATCACAATCCTAGAATATCAAGAGCTGAGCGAAATTTCGCAAAGTTTTTGCAAATTTATACAGCTAGAATAATGGCTTTGTATTAGGTAAATTTGTTTGTTTGGAATTCGTTCGATTTGATAGATAGTGGTTTTGTTAATATAGAATTTAAACTTGAATTTATCGTCACCAAAGCTTTCATCGATTAAGGTAACAAAATCATTTACTGGGAACTTAAGCCAAGGCCCACTAAAATATACGAACTCGATATTAGCCTAAGAGTATATATTTTCCACATATTTCATGAATAAACACAAAAAATAGCATGAAATACGACATCATAAGGCCTCGCCCCCCCCCCCCCCAAGACATATTCCTGGGTGCGCTACTGTCTATACTGTAAATTCTGTAAATTCCTCAAATAAACTAAAAGAAGAGTTTTACGCCTATTTAATATACTATGTATTTGAGATAGATTCACCTACTTATTTTATGGAGATTTATGTAAGAAATACAATTTTGGATAAATGTGAAAAAAGCAGAAACTAAAAATTGTCTTTATTATTATATATTTATTTATTGCTCGACATTACAAAAACCCCTGTAAATCTTTTTAACTCCTATACAGCATTTGTATTATTTTAACCAAAATTGTAATAATTACATAGTTTTCGAAATCGAAATTTATCTGGGACACCCTGTATAATATCTCGGTGTTGAAAATTCATGGATAACGAAGTTAAAAATAGTGCCAATTGAAATGGAGATGAAAAGTGACAATCAGGGATAAAAAGTGACAGATCGGGCTTAAAAAAAAGTACGAAAAGTAGCGCATAAAGCATTTTTTTCTTGGCGAACATCTAATGGCAGATCATTCAAAAAATCTTGTAATGTATTTGTCAGAAAATTGTAATAGGTTAATCCGGTGAGAGTGTCTTGGAAGAAAAGACATTTATCCTGAATCTTTCTTGAAATGCCGCTTCTCTTTGAAAATGCTTATTTTCTTGTATCCATCGATAATGCAAGTTCCTATTGTACCATCCATTATTGCAAATACGGCTTTCATCGGACCATACAATTTATTTGCAAATATCAATATCACCACAAATATCACGCCTCCTGCGTCTTAGTAACCAAACTAAATTTAACAGATGTATTACGCATCATAGGTTTTTATAGCCAATTGTTTTTTTTTGCTATTCAAGCCACCTATGATAAAACGGTGCCAAAAACTTAAATGCCATTTTTTTAGCATTAAAATACAAATAAATATGGACATGTGATACATCGTTAAAATCACAATAAAAAGTTCTTTTAAAAAATGTAATAAAAAATACAGGTCCGTTTCTAAAAACTAGACGTGGTAAATTTTCTTAAAAAAAAAACCATATTGAAGAACGTCAAAAATGCAAAAAAAATCCTTTACGATTTTTTTGTAAAAACTATACCTTTTGAGGTATTTAATTAAAAAGATTTGGGCAATTTTTCGAAAAATCCCCATAGCTCATGATAAAATAGTTTTTTTTTAAATGTGAAACCAGATTTTTAATGTCCTCCAAAACCTGCTCATTTTATCTAATTTGAACAATTCTTCTTATAGTTAACTAGATAGCAATAGTGACCCATGGCAATTAAGACACCCTGTATAGTTAAATATTTTAGATTTCTTACTTATTAAAAATATACCTAATTTTATCAGCACAGTGAGCGATAAAGTTATAAATACAGTACAATCCCGATTATCCGAATCGCGATTTTCTGAAATTCGGTTTATCCGAAACAAACTATTTAAAAACAAAAATCCCGATTAACCGAAAAAATTCGCATTATACGAAACGCATCTGGGATTCGCCTATACTGCTAGGTGGTTCCCCTCGGGGTTTCACGGCAATACGACTGTCTAAAATGCGAATTGTTAGCCGACAGTGTTACAAGTATGTATTAACGTCTGTTATCAGCGCAAGAAAAGTAGATTTATTCTCAAATATCGGATTAAGCGAAACTTGGATTATCCGAAATCACTTTGGTCCACATTATTTCGGATAATCGAGACTGTACTGTAACTGATATAGGTTACCTTAAATTTTAGTGTTTTTCTACAATATACATAGATAGTTTTATAGTTTTAAATTGTCTTTTTCAAGTTTTTTATGCTAATTTTTTCTATAAAAATAAAGGGGATATTCTGCAGCTATACAAAATTGCAATTAGTTAAATATGCGAATATACAAAATTGCTATATAGTTAAACATTTTAGACTTCTTATTAAGAATATTCCTAATTTTATATAATTTTACTTTACCGCACACTATGCGGTAAAGTAACAGTACTGCACAGTGTGCGGTAAAGTAAAATTATGCATAAATGACATAGTTTACCTTAAATTTTAGTGTTTGCCTACATAATACATAGATATTTTTATAGTTTTAAAATGCCTTTTTGAAGTTTTATATTCTCATAGGTAAAATAATGTACCTAACTCTTGCGTAAAGTCGCCCTTGACGTCTTGACCGAACACCGCTGCGCTTCGTTCGATCAACTGCCGTCGCGTGCGGTAAAGTACCACTTTCCGCACTTGTTAGGTAAAAAACTATTTTGAGCTCATTAGCTGGCATAATTTTTGTACGAAATTAACATAAAAACTAGCAGTCGTGAGGAAAAAAGCGGGACAAGGGCGGCATATTTCGCGTATTGCTCCAGGCGGTCAATAGTGTAGCGATGGCCCTGATTGCAGTTATGAAAATGTATAATTTTTTTTCAATAATGTCAACGTGAAGTTCTGTAAAGTGGTCAAATAGCCTCTGGTTCTTTTTAAATTGAGGTTAGTCTTATTAGTTTGTAAATAATTAATTTTTTTACTTTGAAATATACCATTTTTATCTTCAGCATGTAGTATTAGAATATTAATCAAGTTTTTCGCAATTTATTTAAAATTTTTGAGGTCTAGATACGGGCAAAAAGGACAACATATTTAGATTGCGCACCGAAAAACATATAAAGTTTCGTTCCATCATCGCGTGCGACAGTCATAAAACGGTACGTAAAATCGTTTTTGCGTTCCAGGTCGACGTTGTACTGTTATCGGACAGTCAGTTTTCCATTTCATCAATCCACTTAAACTAGTTTCGGACTCCTCTGAAATACAAGGATTGAAGAGATACGCATTAGAAATGATTGCTCTCTCTTTCCTTTTTCTGTGTTTATCATAGTGTTAGAAATTTAAGTTATTTAAATTTTATAGTTAGAATTTATTTAGGTTTAGTGTAGTATTAGGTTGACTTATCTTATGGTTGTATTCTTAGTCTAGGTTGTGCAAGGGCGGATCCAGATGTGCTTCTCGGGGGGGGCACTTTAGGTGACATTCTCTGTTGGTAAAAAACGGTATATACTTTATTGAATTAGTCAGTGGTTGTAATTTCGATGATAAAAACAATAGAGACTTTCATGCGCCGCAGGCAAAAATTTTGAATTTTTATTAGGAAAAACATTACTTTTTACTCATTTTTTGTATATTCAAAAAATTCTCGGGGGTGGGCAGGTGCCTAGTGCCCCCCCCTGGATCCGCCACTGAGGTTGTGGTTGCGTTATCTATGACTCACACTCGTACTCGGACGCAGACCTTCTAGCAAAAACTGGTAAATTCGTGAATCGAATAAGGATGGATAGTTCCGGAAAGTTCGACGACCCTATATATAGGACCGGACGTCGCGCATCGAGTCAGTCAAAGATAACGAACGGTAGTGATCGCGAGATATTAACACGAAGTTAATAGGCCGATTAAGGTAGTGAATTATTAGCAAGTTATTAGTAAGTTTAAGTGCGTGTTTTTGTACATAATTGTCGAAATAAATTGACATATCGTTTTTGAAACTTGCGAGTTTTAATAATTGTTGGGAACCCGTAACAATTGGTGTCAGAAGTGGGATTAAAAGAAAGAAATAGTGCAAAGACTATCCTTACATAATACCACCGGCTAGGACAATTGAAAAGAAGAACAGTAAGTGATTTTGCCAGAATATTCAGAACTGAATAGTGCAAAGACTAACCTTAAATAGTACCACCGGCTAGGACAATTGGACAGAAGACCAGTAAGTGATTTTTCCAGAATATTCGAAGAAGTTCGATATTGTTCTATTCAAAAACCAAAAGAGATATTTGAGAACCGATTTCGACCATAACCTTACAACCCAAAAATTGATAATTAGAGAGATTTTCTAGAATATTCCCTCACTTTCTACGACGTTCTATTCAAGAACCCGAAGAGATATACAAAAACCGACTTCAACATTAGCTTACTTATTTCAAAATTTAGGATCAGAAAGAATTTCTGGAAGATTCTATATCATTCTACGACGTTCTATTAGAGAACCAGATATATAAAAACCGACTTTTGCTTAGTTATTTAAAAAGTAAGAATCAGAAAGGATTTCTAGAATATTCCATAACATTCTACGACGTTCTATTCGAATCCAGAAGAGATATATAAAAACCGACTTCGACGTTAGCTTAGTTATTTCAATAGTAGGAATCAGAAAAAATTTCTAGAATATTCCATAACATTCTACGACGTTCTATTCGAGAACCACAAGAGATATACAAAAAGCGACTTCGAGATTAGCTGAGTTATGTAAAAAGCAAGAATCAGAAAGAATTTTTAGAATATTCCATAACATTCTACGACGATCTATTCGAGAACCAAAAGAGATAATCAAAAAGCGACTTTTACATTTGCCTAGTAGCAGAAAGAGTGACTTTAGCAGTATATTCAAGCAACATTTGAAAGACTAATGGAAGTTGTTCTACGAGGCCTTACTTGGAAAACCTGCCTAGCCTACTTGGATGATGTTATAGTAATGGGGAAATCATTTCAAGATCATCTAAACAATTTACGAGAAGTATTTTTAAGAATCAGAAATGCCAATTAAACCCAAATAAATGTTTCCTATGCCAGGAAAAAGTTGAGTTCCTGGGCCACGTTGTTTCCCGATAAGGCATCCATACTGATGATAAGAAGTTTCAAGCAATAAAAGAATGGCCTCAACCTCATGACAAACATGAATTAAGAAGCTTTTTGGATCTGTGTACATACTACAGACGATTTGTAGAAGGATTCGCCAAAATAGCGTCTCCATTACATAGACTTACAGAAGATAAAGCTTCTTACAGATGGAATACCGAATGTGACCAGCATTTAGAAGACTAAAAGCAGCATTATGTTCTAGTCCGATTCTCGCATATCCTATTCCAAAAGGTAAATTCATATTAGATACTGATGCGAGCAACGATGGCATAGGAGCAGTACTCTCCCAAGTACAAGATGGAGACGAACGGGTCATCGAATTTTTCAGCAAAAAGCTATCCAAACCAGAAATAAATTATTGTGTTACGAGAAAGGAGCTTCTAGCCACCATTAAATCCGTAGATCACTTTCACAAATATCTCTATGGACAAGAGTTTCTGATTAGAACGGATCATGCTGCGTTACAGTGGCTCATGAAAATGAAACAACCTGAGGGGCAAGTCGCGAGATGGATAGAAAAGCTACAACAATACCATTATCAAATTAAACACCGAGCGGAAAGGGTGCATAATAATGCAGATGCATTGTCCAGAAGACCTTGCCCTGAAGATTGTAAACATTGCAGGAGAATTGACCAGAAAGAAGGAATTACCTTCGTGCGTCAGATAAAGTTAGAACCAGATGAAGAATGGATGTCGGCTTCGAGTAGAACCACACAACTTGTCGACAAAGATGTAGGACCTATCTTGCGATTGAAAGAAGAGAACAAGCCACGACCATCATGGCAAGAAATCGCAAACCAAGGGATGATATTCAAATCACTGTGGGCACAATGGGATTCACTGATAGTAGAAGAAAACATACTTAAACGTGCCTGAGAAAGTGCCGATGGCCCTAATGTGATTAATCAAGTAGTAGTTTCTTGGAGCATGGTAGACCATATAATGGACGAATGCCATGGTGGAAAATCAGGCTCGCATCTAGGCATAAATAAAACCATGGACAAAATTCGAAATCGATTTTATTGGGTCAATTACTTTCAAGATGTGAAAAACTGGTGCCGCCGATGTTCGACTTGCGTAGCCAGCCACTGTCCCAAAACAAGGTCCAGAGGTCAAATGGCCGGACCATTTCCAGAAACTAAAAAGGGCAACAAATACATCCTTGTTGTCATGGATTACTTTCGCAAATGGCCAGAAGTTATTGCTTTGCCTAACCAAGAGGCCGCTACAGTTGCAGAAGTTCTGGTAAATGATGTTTTTAGCAGATTTGACACTCCTTTGGACCTACATTCAGATCAAGGAAGAAACTTTGAATCAAAGCTTTTTCAGAATCTCTGTGACCTTTTAGGAATACATAAAACCAGAACTACTGCTCTACATCCGCAGTCAGATGACATAGTCGAAAGATTTAATAAAACGATAGAAGAACATATTTGCAAATTTGTTGATGAGCATCAAACAGATTGGGACCAATATATTCCATTATTTTTGATGGCCTACAGAACCGCCATTCACAATACGACAGGAGCTACTCCATCTAGTATCCTGTTTGGTAGAGAACTGCGGTTACCGTGTGATATCATCTTTGGTTCACCTAAAGAAGTTAATGACTATGTCGAACGTTTAAGACAAAAGCTGCAAGATATCCATAAGGTGGTTAGAGAACGAATAGAAATAGCCAATGACCGCATAAAGGCGAGATATGACCTGAAAGCAAACTCTTCAGGGTTCAAAGAGAATGATCAAGTCTGGCTATACAATCCTCAGCGCAAGAAAGGAAGATTAGACCTTATAAAGTTGTTAAGAGAATTAATGACGTAGTCTACCGAATTCAGAGAAGCCCGAAATCCAAGATGAAAGTTGTTCATCTGGACAGACTAAAACCTTACCTGGGAAATGTTGATCAAGACGATCAAACCCGAAGAGGAGGATAGTGTTAAAAATTTAAGGTATTTAAATTTTATAGTTAGAATTTATTTAGTTTAGTGTAGTATTAGGTTGACTCATATTATGGTTGTATTCTTAGTCTAGGTTTTAGTTGCGTTATCTATGACTCACACTCGTACTCAAACGCAGACCTTCTAGCAAAAACTGGTACATTCGTGAATCGAACAAGGATGGATAGTCAGTCAAAGATAACGAACGGTAGTGATCGCGAGATATTAACACGAAGTTAATAGGCCGATTAAAGTAGTGAATTATTAGCAAGTTATTAGTAAGTTTAAGTGCGTGTTTTTGTAGATAATTTTCAAAATAAATTGCGTTTAAGTGCGAGTTTTATTAATTGTTGAGAACCCGTAACAACATGTTGCACTGGAAAAATTGTATGTAAAACACACACATTTCTAGTTTACATCACCTGAGATAAAAATATACCATAAAATTACATTAAATTTACATTTGTCTGAGAAAATTTAAAAAACAGTGAATAACCCAAAAAATTAAAAATTTAAATATACAAAATAAATATTTTTTAATCAAAAATAAACATCTGCAGCATCTGTTAATTATTTTGCAGGAGCCTCTTAATTTTTATTACTACGGGACTGCAGATCGTGTAGGTATACCACATAAAAAAAAGCTATACTGACCATAGGGTATCCTGCTTAGAAAAAGAAAAACTAGTTTAGCAGGTGATTGGATAGGAATAGAAACATAACGGTTTACCCTGATCGCAGCAAATCCCGGTGGCCTGTGAACTAAAAGTTAAAAGAAGAAGAATAACCCGGGTGTAAATTTTTACACCAGATTTGGCGGAAGAACAAACGACTTCGCTTTAATGCATCGACATTAAGGTCATTCGAGACTTATTGCAATAGTGCCAGGCACTAATTGTGCCGGGCACTATATTGACAGTTTCACATTATAAGAACAGCTGTCTTCTTTCAAAATAAGGCCTTTGTGTATTTTAAGAGCCGGAATTAATAGTGCCGCCACTATTAATCGAAAATAAACAACTGTCAATATAGTGTCCGTCACTATTATTGCCTGGCCTTATTGAAATAAGTCCCTATTAACTATATATACATACCAAAGTACAAGCTACAAAATGTGATCTTCCTAACTTAGAAGTATCACGATCTCTATTTCCTAAACATGAATAAAATTACAAAAACTTTGTGAATATTAAGGCTTTCTATAATATGTAGGTAATTTCACAAATATTTTGTAAAAATCAAATTACAAAATACAAATAAATAAATAAATAAATATATATATCTCACATAAAACTTAGTGATATTAGAAAAAATTAATATTTCTTCACAAGTTTCGCACAAAAATATGTGCTAATGCAAGTTCGTTTTAATTTTTGGTATATTTAGTTTATTAGGCAGTCTGTAGTGGTTTATAGTTTGTGAATATAAATTAAATTAATGCAATTATTTCATCTGCATTTTAAATAACTAAAATTAAAAATATATTATGATTATCCTATGTAATTGTGTAATCCTCTCTGTGTGCAACTTTATTTTCGTGCTCTCGGATTCATACGTTTCCTTCGATCTATATCTTTAGGCGAGACAACCAAACCTACCCTTTCTTTTAGTCACGTGACTTTGAATTTAACTATCTCGCATATGATCACGTCTGAAGTAAATCGATCACAACGCACACAGCATTCAGTTTTTGGACAGTTATTTGGTCGTTCCATCTAACCAAAACCGTTTTAAAGCAGTCCTCGTACTGCATAGCGCGCTTTGGTGTTTTTCGGACGGTTTTATGACTGTCGAACGGCCTGAATGAACACTGCTATATTTTTTTCGGGCTCTGGGGTGAGAGGGGATATTACTCCTTGGCCCTGCAGGTTGTCAGGACCATGCCTAGGAAACTCAATGAAATTTGACAGGTCGTTAGGTTAAAGTTCTCACTAAGCTGAAAAGAGGCGCTGCGGTCGCGCGCTTGTTCCTTATTCTATTTTTTTTTTAATTATCTGTGGTTTGGATTTTCCGTCCCCCTTTTATTCAGGTAGAAAAACCTCTTCCACCGCATTTTATTTCGGGTTCATTTTAAATCTATCTTTTTGGCTTATGTAGGTAATCTTGGCTGCTGTGACGCATTAAAATTAAATTTTGTTAAATTTGTAACTTTTGCAATTTTTAAATATAAAACAATGAGAATTTCTAGTTGCTGTTCTGGGTGAAGTGTCTAAAGTTCAGACGAGTATAAGATCCATAGTTTTCCGAGAAATTTTAAGGTAAGTTTTGTTATTTTCCCATTTGAGGTTAGATTGACATTTGATAAAATTTGTATTGGTAGTGTCTTTTTATCTTCTGATTGCTTACTTTACGGAACTCTGAATACAGGTTTCCAATGCCTGGTAGGTGCCTTATTTGCACATCAATTAAGCACAAACTTAGTGTTAATTTCATGTCTATCTCTTTCTTTTGATATTAAGTAAAAGGGAGACACATACAAAATTAACACTAAATTTGTGCCTAATTGATGGGTAAACAAGGAATTACCCATCAGCGTAATGTACTTTGAATAAATTTATTCCTTAATTTTAAATCTTTATCTTACCATAATCTAGTACCTATGATTAAAGTGGTTATAAGTTGATTTTTTTTTATTGTTTTCATCTTTTGGATGATATGTGCGACCACTGATAAGCTATGTATATACTAAGGTCACTCATCGTCAAGCAAGCTTTACAGGTAGCGAAGCCTAACTCTGATTTTCTATTTTTTGGTTATAATTTTTGACATGTTTTCCTCGTTTTCGCATTGGCGGCTTGTTGTGATTTTAAAAATGTGGTTTTAACACAGTCTAAAGATCTATTTATTAATGATACAGTTTCAAGATAGTTTGCAGCATAACTTTTTAATTCTAATTGCATAAATATATATAATTTAGGTACCTTCATACTATGTAAAACAACATCTTCAAAATAAAACAGAACCGCCAATGCGAAACCGAGGAAAACATGTCAAAAATAATAACCAAGAAATAGAAAGCCTGACGTTAGCTTCGCTACCTGTAAAGCTTGCTTGACGATGAGTGACCTTAGTATATACTGCTTTGAAACATACCCTACACAACTTACAACCAAGGCGAGTAGACATTTAAGAATGATTCTCTTTACGAACGACTGTTTCATTATTTATTTAATCATCACTCACCAGAAATGTTAAAAGCAAATTTAAATATAGTAGATAGTGTTTGGTTTTTCATTATATTTTATTTTACCAATCAATTAGACTATGTATTATTTCATCTATAGTTTTTATAATAATAAAAAGTCATTTAAAAAATGTTTTATTTATTGCACTTTATATATCATTTTCAATCTGTTTATATCTTATAAAGACATTGTATGTATGTATTGTAAAATATTGACTGATTAAAAATTTCAAAAAAACTTTAAAATTAAAGAAAATGTATTATAAAAGGCGATTCAAATTTCCCGCCTCAACTTTTAGTTCGTCACTAAGCTCAGTAGTGGGCGCCACAGAGTTAATGATCTGTCAAACAGCCGGAGTTGCCTATCTAATAAAAACTGACTGAACCGAAGCGAAAATCCTTTATCTATGGCCAGGACGTGTTTCAGACAAGGATGATTCGTATCGTTGTGACACAGCCTTCGTAAACTAACGAGCCACGAACCAGAAGAAACGGCAACACAGCGTGGAGGCCAGTCATTTTCGTCCACGTGCGTCGCCCACCACGCTAGTTACTGGCCGTTTCCGCGCAGATAATGTTTTTTTTAACTTTTAGTATATTTCAAATCGCGTTACCAAATAAAACAACTGTTCTGGTTTTAGTGAGATGTGTGGTGAACTTAAAATTATATTACCTACTTAATAAAAGCTGTGTAAAAAAGACCTTTTGTACACCGGTAATAAGTGAGGTTAGATGTTTGTTTTTGTTTGGAATTTTTGGTCTGTTTTTTCTTTTTAAATTTTAAATATACCGCGAAAGTGTTGGGCACCCGTTTGCAAAAGTAACGATGCATCTATGATTAATGAAGAGGGTCACAAAACAACCTTTGGCAAAGAAAATGACCTAAAAAATAAAGTGCTTGGCTTCAGGCCATACAGAGAGAAGATTATGTTGTGACTGCATCTTCAGTGGTTTGTTGGAAACATTTTGACATAAGTGATGTTGTTAGAACCGAGATAATTAGGGATAAAGAGGGAGTACAAAAGGAGGTGCCACTAACATTCCCTAAGTTAAACAATGGGGCAATACCTCGGCTACTTGAATCTCAACGCGAGTATATGTCAAACCCCAAACCTCCAGTAAGAGAAAATCCTGACGACAGGCGAAAAAAAATTGAAGAAAGGGAGGGTATGGAAATATATATAAATATATATTGCGTGGAAATATATATAAATATATATTGCGTTTATAGACTTCGAAAAAGCTTTCGATAGCATTGAGCACTGGGCAGTAAAAGATCTTTAATTAATAGCCGAATAGATCACAGATATACAGACTTAATAGACAATATATATAGTGAAGCAACAACAATAATCAAAATCCACAGAGGAACCAAGCCAATCCTAATAAGAAGAGGTGTCAGCGTGACACAATATTCCCTAAATTATTTAACCAGGCCCTAGAAGATGTTTTTAAAAGCTTAGATTGGGAAGAAATAGGCATCAAAGTAAACGGACAATTCTGAACCACCAAGATATGCTGATAATATCAATCAATGTAAAAGAAAATAGAACAAGAAGAAGAATGTATAGGACCTGGGACAAATTATTAAACTGAAAAAAGAAAAGCAAACAGCTGAAATCAAGAGACGAGTAAGATTGGCCTGGGCAGCATTCGGTAAATTAAGCAACATATTAAGAAATAAAAAATATCCTCAGTACCTCAAAACGGAAGTGTATAACCAATGTATCCTTCCTGTACTTACCTATGAATCCCAGACCTGGACACTTACAAAATCAAACATGGATAAGGCAAGAAAAGCCCAAAGATCAATGGAAAGACAAATGTTACATGTAAAGCTAACAGATAGAAAAAAGAATGAATTGATAAGAAATAAAACAAAAGTAAGGGATGTCAGAGCAGAAGTAGCAAAATTAAAATGGAAATTTGCCGGTCATATTATCAGACAGAAAGACGATTGATGGAACAAATGTATTGTAAACTGGAGAACTTGGCCAAAGATGGATTGACGAAGGCTAAGTAGAATAGATAGAAAAAAAGGTAAGTTCATTTAAATTTTAAATTAACATGTTACCACTTAAACTAGATTCATAGTTCTGTAAAGTAAGCAGTCAGACATAAGAAACTATCCCACAAACATCCTGTTGTTCAAACTTGACAGTAATAACTTAGCAGTAAGAAAGGAACCATTTTTATTTCTTACTGCTCACTTCATACAGCTTACTTCACGGTACTATGAATCGAACTTTAGGGTTGTTCTCACAAATTGTTTAAAAGTAATTTCTCTTCTGTTTATTCTAGGTTTTGTTACATATTTTTTAACATGATTAATGGCCACTGATATTTATTTCCAAATGTTCTGTTTGTTTTAAAAATTAAATGTAACACGCCTAAACACAGTTTATTAGTTTTTACAAAAAAAAAATACAAAATTGCCAAACTACAATCAAAACAAATAGCAGATGTTTATATCTCCCATGTATATATCGGCCCACCAGCCGGCCAATTTGCGATGTTGCCTTTTCTGGTTCGTGGCTCGTTAGTTTACGAAGGCTGCGGTTGTGATCGACGATGAAGAAAGTAAAAACCACATTTCAATCTCGTAGGTACTGTTATGAATTTAGGCTCAAAACATTTATTACATTAATGACCTAGCTCGATAATAGGCAAGCTTAATCATTGGAACTGATGGGACGGCCATCCAATTTTCTCCGTAACGAGACGGCTGTTGTAAATAATTATTAATTGCATGCTATTAGTTGATTGGTTATTGGGGGAGGAAAAATAATATTTTTTGTTGCTTTGTCGCTCCTGATAAAAATCTGGGGAAAATTTTTTGAATATTTATGAAACAAAACTTGGAGTGCAAGAAATTATCAACGAGCTATGTTCAGAGTTGGATGGGACAAGCGGGCAACCGGGCAAATGCCCGGTGGGCTGGTACAATTTAGGGCCGGTTGGGCTGTAGGCACGATGTACATATTTCTAATTATTAATATTTATTTTTGTATATTTGACAAACGAACTAATTAAAACATTAAACATTTAAATTTAAAAAATCTGTATGTAGTAACTCCAGGCTTGCGTACAGGTACTTTTATATTAAAATAAGTATAATGTATCAAGGGGATAATGTGATAATGGCACTAACTTATTAATATCCTTTTACAATACCAATATCCAGAAGAAAAAGTCGGGAGATTAAAAAAATCTAATAAAAATATTGTCCAATTTTTTTTCTTATTTGTGTTGCTGTTGTGAAATCTCTTTTAACACACTTTGTTGACTATTTTGGTGGGGATTGATCCCCCTGATCTCCCCCTTCGGTAGGGCCTTGCCAATATCTCATATCTTAGTTGCGAAAGATCATCTTTAGTGCTAAACTACATAAAAAATCTAAGAAATCGATTAACCGATTGAACGGTATTATGTCCAATTCAAATTAAGGAGATCATAGATAAAATTGCAGCATCAAGTTCATTAATTAAAAAGTCGTTACCATATGAAAAATTAGCATACCTGCTCTACCCCCGGTTGTTAAAAGGGCGTAAGTGACGAAAGTGTGGTTCGGAAAAAAACGACTTCAAAGTTTTAGTTGTTCATAAGGCAGTACTACAGTTACTGCTATTTGACCTGAGACCAAAAACCTAAATTCGAAAAAAATTACTTGCAGCCTTTTACCTAACGGGGACAGTGCTGTTGTATGTTGAAATTTTGTACGTTTATTTTTTTTTTTTTGAGTTTTTTTTTGTGAAAAAATTAGATATTAATTATGTTAATAGGTACTTAGTGTTTAATATAGGCATACAGAATATAAAACTTTACAAAAATATCTAGAGCAGGATCACAGATATTAATAAAAAAGGAGATTTTCTGAAAGTCTTTCAACACCTTGTATCTGACAAGTTAGGATGTGTAGGACATACATACATATGTTTATATGAAGTTTTTTTTCTCAAAATGCAAATTACATCCTTTAAAATTAGCATGTTATTTAATAACAAAATCTCCATAATATCAAAAACAAAAATAACACAATATGGCTTCGTTTTCTTTGCCGTAAAATTTTTGTGCCGAAGCGAGGGCCGAATAAAAAAAAATGCCAGGGCCGGTTTGTTTGAGCCTATCCAACCCTGCCTATGTTTAGCTTCGCCATTCTAGTCAAAAGCAGTGGCGGCTGCTACAGGGAGGGCAACGGGGCAGTGCCCTCCCAAAACTAGACAACAAACAGTATTTTTAATTGATTTATTTAAAAAAAAGTTAAATCTTCCCTTACGACATGATTGTCGTACAAGCCGGCAGCGCCGCGCGGGGCAAAGTTTCAATTTCACCCTTTTTTCAGCGGTGTTGGTGCAAGAATTATTTGCCAGCTTTTGGCTACTTTTATATTTTAATATTATTTTTCATTTCAAATTTCGCGGGGTATATGCATATGACTTATCCCCGCACCGAGACACGCGCGAGTCTGCGCGAGGAGTCGCAATCGGGGAAACTGACAAGAAGCACAAGAAAACGCCGTGAGTGCTACAATTTTCCCGTTTTTCCTATCTTCCAAGCGACCAAAACGATTGCAACTAGATGAAAACTAAGGTAGGTGCACTTTAGATATTTTATATGCATCGTTTTTACTGATTTCCTTTACATAAACTTTACAATTACGTTTTTCAATTTCTTATCTCAAAATATTGGGTATTTCTCGAATGAGTGGTGTAAGTGGTGAACTAGCCAACCTAAACTCAACCCAACTTACGTTTGCACCCTCATTGGATGGTCCTTCGAGCCGGATCCTTTCAATTTACATTTTCAGCAGTTATCCTGTAACTTTTCAAACTTACAAATTTCCAAAAATTTCCAAAGTTTTTAAAAAAAGGTAATTTTCAAAATCAAAATGTCAAAACCAAAAAAGACATTATTGCTAGACAAGCGTGCTATTTGTGTAAATCAAATGACCGAATCGAATGAGGTCGCGAAACAGGCGAAAGCAGACTCTTCGTTCCAGTTCCTCTTCAAATCTAGGTACGAGGATAATAACGAATGTCATCAAAAGTTTTACGAGTCTCATAACCAAATCATCAGATCCCTCGAGGAGTTGGGACTCGATTTTAATGAGCAGGACAACATAAGAAAAAGATTCGATTTACTTTTTTGTGAATGTCGTGGCATTTATTATGATATTTTTCGAGCCACCAATACTAATTTCGTTTCACTAAATACTTCTGCCAATAGCCCTAGGTCAAATTCTAGACCTTTTCCTTTACCCAAGTTGGCTAGTTTCGATGGCAACTATAAGAATTGGCAACATTGGTTTGACCTCTATAAGGTCATGATTCATGATAGCGACTTGAGCGATATAGAAAAGTTTCAGCACTTACGTAGTTCAGTGACTAACGAAGCACTTAGTCTGGTAAAAACAATTCCGTTATCTGACAGCAATAATCATATTGCATCTGAGGCTCTAGTCAAGAGATATCAAAATAAGCGTCTCATAGCTACGACTGCTTTAAATGCTATGAATTCCGTTTCGGTGAAAACCAGTTCTGTGAAAGAGCTCCGTTTTATGTTAGACACCTTTTCCGAGAACTTAGCCATTTTGACCGAACTCGGTTTTCCTACGACAGAGTGGAACTTTCTTACATTTAATCAATTGCTTTCCAAGTTGGACGTTAAGCTACGCACAGAGTTTGAGCTATATTATAGCAGAGAGAAAAGCCAAGTCGACATTCCTTCTTACACTGATTTGTACAACTTTATCGAAAATCATTGTATAGCCTTGGAGTCTGTCCAACATATGAAGTCATTTAGTAAGCCCCCCTCTAGTTCAAATCATGCTAAGCCCCTGAATAATAATCAGCGGAACTTTAGTCACAATAATTATCCTAAAAATACATCAACTTCATCTTTCAATACTACACTTTCAAATAATCCAATTCAACCAAATAAACCGTTCAATTCAAATGTCAAATGTCATTTGTGCCAGTCCAATCATGTCCTAGCCAGATGTCCCGATTTCCTAAATAAAAATTCAGAAGAAAGACTTTCCTATGTAAGACAAATTAACTTATGTGAAAATTGCATGCATTTTTCTCATCAAACAAGGAATTGTTCTTCTTCTTATAGCTGCAGAGGGTGTGGCCTTAAACACCACAGTTTACTGTGCCCCCACCCCCGTCAGAACAATACACGTGCTCAGCAGGGTACAAATACTAGTACTCAGGAAAATCCACACTTTCTTTCTGTTTCACAAGGTACTTCCTCAACAAATTGTCACGCCACAACTATTTCCAATCAATCTAGTACTTTTCTACTTTCAACAGTGGTAGCTGACATTTTGGATTCTAGAGGAAATTACCAACCCGTGCGGATTTTGCTAGATTCAGCATCTGAAGCCAATTTCATTTCGGAAAAATGCCTTAATAGACTAGGTCTCCCCAGACAACAATTTTCAATTGCCATTCAAGGTCTAAATCAAAAGGCATCTTCGATTACCAAAGGCAAAACTAATTGCATTATTCGACCGCAGGGAAGAATAGATCCTACCTTTGAGGTTTTAGTCTTGCCTCAATTATGCTCCAATATGTTTCTATAGATTCCAGTCAATGGGATCATATTCGGAACATTAAACTTTCAGACCAAACTTTCAACATACCTAGCCCCATAGATATTTTACTCGGTTGTGAATTATTTTCTCAGATTTTAAGAAATGGAGTCATCCATGGTCAAAAAGGGCAAGCTAGCGCTTTTAACAGTGTTTTCGGTTACGTCTTGATTGGTAAGGTAGACGCTTCGATTCAATCCAAGCCAAGTACAGCCATTAGCTGTTATACATCTTTAGAACCGCCCTTAGAAGTGTGTTTAGAGAAATTTTGGGAAATAGAACAAGTCCCACATAAAGTTCACCGCAGCCCTGAAGATATTCTATGTGAAAAAATCTTTTCGGACACAGTATCTCGTAATGAATCAGGCAGATTCACAGTTTCATTACCTTTCGTTACCTCAGAGCCTACTTTAGGTGATACTTATCCTATTGCTGTAAAAAGGTTTAAATCGCTCGAATTCCGACTTCTTAAAGACCCTGTGCATTATGAAGCATACAAAGACTTCATGAAGAAATACATATTATCAAATCACATGATTCCAGTCCCTACACCTAGTTCCAAAGAAATCTTAGACTGTTCATATTTCATTCCCCACCATAGTGTTTTCAATAGGGGAAAAATTCGCTGCGTTTTTGATGCTTCACAAAAGGGTCCTAGGGGTTTATCTTTAAATGATACATTGTGCGCAGGTGCTAAACTTCAATCTGATGTCCGCGAAATACTTCTGAAATTCCGATATCATGCTGTAGTGTTTACTGCAGATGTTAAAATGTTTCGACAAATTCTTGTCACACCTGAGCACACACGATATCAGAATATCTTATGGAGATTCTCTGAAACCGATCCCATTCAAACCTACTCTCTCAGAACTGTTGTATATGGTCTTAAATCATCACCCTACTTGGCTATACGTACTCTACAGGAATTGGCTAGATTAGAGTCTAAAAACTTTCCTAATGCTTCTAGAGTTCTGTTAAAAGACGTCTACGTCGATGACATTTTAAGCGGCCACAATTCCGTAGTTTCGGCCATAGAGCTACAGCAAGAACTCATTTCATTATTACGTCGTGGTGGTTTCGAGCTCAAAAAATGGGCAAGTAACAAACCAGAACTTATTTCATCATTTCCAGAGACTGATACACAAATGTCCATTTCTTTCGACAAAGCAGAGCCCAATTTTGTCAAGGTGCTTGGTCTCCAATGGAATCCAGTGACAGATTCATTTACATGTCTTGTTATACCTGACGATAAGCCTTGCACTAAACGTGGAATCCTTTCTCAAATAATGAAAATATTTGCAGCATCTGATGCAAGATTTATGGAAGGAAAAGATAGAGTGGGACTCTCTTCCGCCCCTTCATATCATAAATACTTGGAATCAGTTTCGCATGGAGCTTCCCGAACTTTCTAATCTTCGTTTACCTAGACGTCTTACAATAGACAAACCTACTCGCATAGAATTACACGGATTTTCCGATGCTTCAATGGTTAGTTATGCAGCCACAGTCTACCTTCGCATTAAAGCATCTTCTGGCGAGCTGTTTACTTTTCTTGTTATGGCAAAATCTAAAGATGCACCACTTAAAACGGTTAGTCTCCCAAGACTGGAACTCTTGGGCGCTACCCTACTGTGTGATCTTATCTCTTTTATTCAAGCAAGTTACGCTGAAACTTTGGTGTTTAATGAAATTTGGGCGTGGTCTGACTCACAAGTGGTCTTGCGCTGGTTATCTGATTCTCCCCATAGATGGGTTACATTCGTCGCTAATCGTGTTTGCAAAATCCAAGAAACTTTACCCCCTCATGTATGGCACTATGTTCGGTCTGCTGAAAACCCAGCGGATTGTGCTTCTCGTGGACTCACCCCTAACCAACTTGTTCACCATGACATGTGGTGGAAAGGTCCACCCTTTCTAAGCCTTCCACGAGAGGAATGGTCTAATGGCTTTCATTGTCCAGATCTTTGCGACAGTGATGATTTGGAAGAACGCAAGACATTTCTAACGGTCAAGTCAGACCCACATGAGATCGATGTTCTCTTGAATAAACATTCTTCTCTCACGAAAATACAACGAATCATTTCCTACACGCTTAGACCAATTTCAAAAATCTATTACTCAGGTCATTTGGTAACGGAAAAGGAACTGCAGAATTCTATGATTGTTCTTGTCCGCCATGTCCAACGTACAGTATTTTCAGATCTTCTTTCAAAAATTAAAACAAACAAGTTGCTTCCAAAACCCTTTCGTAAACTTTCATTATTCCTGGACGAACAAGACTGTCTCCGAGTAGGCGGTCGCATTAAGCATGCTTCTGAACTTTCTTATTCTGCTAAGCATCCGTTGGTCTTGCCACGTTCACATCGGCTTACTACAATAATTATCGAATATACACATTCAAAATACTTTCATCCAGGTCTCAAAACCCTACACTATCTGCTAAGGCAGCAATTTTGGGTGCCCTCTGCTCGATACGCTATTGAAAAGGTAGTTTCTCATTGTATCTTATGCTTCAGATTTCATCCAAAACCAGCTGTGCAATTTATGGGAGATTTACCTCCTCAAAGGATTTCCCAGTTAAAACCATTTTCCCATGTTGCCGTGGACTATTGCGGACCGTTTGATATCTTAATGTCAAGACACCGAGGTGCCAAACTCTATAAAGGCTATATTCTTGTTTGCGTTTGTGCTGCAACCAAAGTAGTGCACTTAGAATTAACTTCCGATCTTTCAACAGATACGTTTCTTGCGGCCTTTAAAAGGTTTGTCTCCAGACGTGGAAGGATATCACACGTTTACTCTGATAACGGTACCGCCTTTGTCGGTGCAGATAGGTTACTTCAAACCTACTCAAAGGAAGCATGTGAAAGCTTAAGCATTTCGTGGCATTTTTCTAGCCCTGGAAGTCCTCACTTAAACGGTTTAGCCGAGGCTGGAGTAAAATCCACCAAGGCTCACCTCAAACGTGTTGTAGGCGAGCAGCGCCTTACATATGAGGAATTTACTACCTTCTTTTTTCAAGTTGAGGCTTTACTCAATAGTAGACCTCTCTATGCTCAAAGTCTAGATCCAAATGACCTCATTCCGCTGACACCAGGTCATTTTCTAACATTGGAGCCTTTAAATTCTATACCAGAACCTGATTTTTCCGACCTCAAGCTTAACACTTTGTCTCGCTGGCAGCTTGTCCAAAGACTTCAAGCTGACTTTTGGAAAAAGTGGCGTTTAGAATATTTAAACACACTTCAACAACGTGTTAAGTGGACTGAGAAATGCAATGACATAAAAGTCAACACTTTAGTCGTTATTAAGAATGAGCAAAAACCACCTATGCAGTGGTCAACGTGTCGGACGTGTTGTAGCGCTACATCCTGTTGCTGATGGGCTTACTCGCGTCATGACAGTAAAAACCGCCACTGGTACTTATCGAAGACCGGTGGTCAAGTTATGTGTCCTGCCCCTGCCGGAGGTAGAACACAAGTAATTGTTTCGAAATTTTGCTCAAAATTTTTCATTTTTTTTTCTTTTCTTTATATATATTTTTTTTTCTTTTTACAATTTACTAGAATTAAGGTAAATTTTCGTGCATACTTGCACGATTTGGGTATTTAGATATAGTTTTTTTTTCGTATCCTTACTAAAAACACACGTGTTTTGGTGGCCGGAAAATGTTGGTGCAAGAATTATTTGCCAGCTTTTGGCTACTTTTATATTTTAATATTATTTTTCATTTCAAATTTCGCGGGGTATATGCATATGACTTATCCCCGCATCGAGACACGCGCGAATCTGCGCGAGGAGTCGCAATCGGGGAAACTGACAAGAAGCACAAGAAAACGCCGTGAGTGCTACAATTTTCCCGTTTTTCCTATCTTTCAAGCGACCAAAACGACTGCAACTAGATGAAAACTAAGGTAGGTGCACTTTAGATATTTTATATGCATCGTTTTTACTGATTTTCTTTACATAAACTTTACAATTACGTCAATTTCTTATCTCAAAATATTGGGTATTTCTCGAATGATGAGAGTGGTGTAAGTGGTGAACCAGCCAACCTAAACTCAACCCAACTTACGTTTGCACCCTCAAGCGGTGTATGGGTGGCTGTTCACGCGCGGAGGCGGGAGGAATGTTTGATTTTGTTCACGTCGGCCATCATCATCGTGCGGAAACGTTCGTTGCCCTTTCTAGTGTTGCCGGTTCTATCTTTAGTGAAGACGTATGAATTTGATTTGATTTGGGGTTTGTCAGTAGTACAAAGCTTTGCCGGTCGCGTGTCATTGTTTGTTTTCGTTATCATTTGTTTATAAAATGGAAGTAAATACCGTCGATTACATAATTAACTGTGAAAATTTACATACGTTGACATATGAATTTCGATTACAAATAAAATCTTTAGGGCCCCATGGACCGGTCCTAAAATTTAACCAAAATTTTAGTGTAAGTAATGCCGAGGGATGTTCCATAAAAACTTATAATAGAAAACTTAATAAAAAATTATACGATGCTGAAAACTGGTTGTGCGGTTGTGAAAAATATAAATGCTTTTTTTTGCTTTATTTGTTTTGTTATGAACAATCCACGAAGTGATCCTGCGTGCAAAGGGAATGTGTGATATCAAGCACTGTAGTGAAAGGTTAAAAAGAGATATAGAATTTTCTGCTAGGCAAGACTGATATTAGGTGCCAATTGAATAGTGCCTATAGGCAAAACATTACCGAACATAATGAAATGAAAAATAGACTGTTTAAAATTCTGTGGGATTTTTGAGGTTGCTCTACGGGGCCATAAAAAAGAAACGCGAATGGACTTTATCTATAAACAAATGAACTAAAAACTACACCATGTAGCTGCTTGTTTGGAAAATACTAAAATAAAATTGTTTTGGTTTTTATCTCATTTTTCATATAATTTAAATTTATGCCCCCCCCCCCCCCAATTTATAGCGCCACTCTTCCAAAGTTCTCACTGAAAAAACTTAAGCGTTAATATTAACTATAAAATGTTTTGAAAAAAAAAGCCGAAACATGGGTACTTTATTATGTAATTTCAAATTTTTTTAAAGGTGTTGCTATATTTTTGGGTACTGCCTATTATTATGCTTATGTAATTTATTTCTGTTTAAATTGGTTTTCGGGAAATCTTTTATTTAAACTAAGACTGAATTTGCTAAATTATTTTGAAATGGGCATATACAAGAAGGTCCAAAATAGATTATGCTAAAAATAATGTCTAATTTTTTAATATTAGTATTATATAAAAGGGAAAACAATGTCCCAATCCCTCCAAAGCGTTTTTTTGGATGGGCAATTCCCTCATTGTTTTTGTTTTAGTTTAAGCCAAAATTGATTTCGCATGTTTGTAGATCAAAAGCACCACTCAGACGTGAACAGGTAGTGAAATCAAAAAAATTAACATACGAAATAATAGGTTAGCAGAAGCGATTTTTTTCTGATGAGTTACCATTGTATTAAAAGAAGATTGCCTCTAGAATATGATACAGTGGCGGTTAATAAACAAATAAATCAGTGGCGTAGCCAGAAATTGGTAATGGAAGGGATTTTGGCATGTCATCTGAAAATACATGTACAAAAATATAAAAAATAAAATATCGAGTTATTTAAAACTACAACGGAACCTTCGAACTAAAACTAATAAAAATTTTCTTCGTTTTTTAAAGCTAAGCTATCTAAATCTTCAGAAACTGTATTATCATTATGAATGTACATAAGAGCCAATCCATTCAATCTTTCTTCACTAGTCGTGTTTCTTAAATAGTGTTTCAAATATTTGAGAAAAAACCTTTCGCTATAGCAATTTGTTACTGGTATAGTAGCCATAGTTTTTGGCAATTCGTGTACTATTGGGAAGAGATTTAGATTGCAACATTCTAAAACTTCTATATAACTTTTGGGTACTTATATGTTCTACATTTCTAAAAATTTGTGATAACTACTAGTACGACCAGAATCAACTGAGGGACAAAAGAAATGGCTCAATTCTATCAATCTCCCTCTATTTACAGCACTTTTGTCTTACTGGGTGGTCTTCATTTTTAGCAAATTTACCATCAAAATTTTAATATTACAAAAGAACACGGTACTCGTCTGGTACGTTTAACGAAATCGACTCCAGCCCGTTCATAATCCACACCTTTTTCTTGTTACCGCTAGCTCAATTAGACTCCGGCCCGTTCCCTTTTGCGCCTCATTTTCGCACCAATTGGATCCATTCCATAAAATTCAATGGGATCCTTTATTGGTTGCGGATTGGGCTCCGGAGTCAGTAAAAGTTGAAACGACATGTCTTTATGATCCACGAATTTGAGCTTCGTCCTCTCAATTGTTTGGTCCAAAAATGGAAGTAGTTCCTGCGATAATATTCTTCAGCCGTTGCAGCAGGATTTTTGCCTCTTTGGGTTTGTCTTCCCACCACTTTAGGCATTGATATTGTTGACCCAAGCTGTTCAAATACAGTCGAACCTCTCTAACTCGAACCTCTATAACTCGAACCCCTCTATAACTCGAACCTTTAAGCGGTCCCTGCACTTTTTACATGTATTTGAACCTATGTAACTCGAGTTTCTATAAGTCGAACTCTCCATAACTCGAACTGTTTTGGTTGTCCCTTCAGGTTCGAGTTATAGAGGTTCGACAGTATTGGTTCTGCTCTTTCATATATAGGCCAAAAATTGTAATCGTCAACCAGTTAATGTAATATTTTATATTGAATTTTAAAACTTCTTTTCTTGCACCGAAAGTTGTGAGAAAAATATTTCTACGGGGTAGACATACAGCGCCACCTTCCTTTTTGTCATTCAATTAGTTGCTCTACATAATGGACTTCTTAAAGAAGTACATTATACCAATGAGCATATGACCCATATGGGTCATATACTTATTGATTATACACAAATGTACGTAAACTGAACAAAGGGCTTGTGAATTCACAAATATTTTGTACTTTAGGTATATTGTCACACAGATCATAATTAAACTATCCCAAAGTGATACATTTATCTAAATAAAACAGATGCACTTCGTATTACATTAATTATTGGGATCCATATAAATTAAAGGCGTGCATCTATTATTATAAAATACCAAGTTATTGGCAATAATAATAATTGTGGTACCTAAGTATCGTAGTATTGCTGAATTTGCAATAATTTAATATAAAAGGCGATGTAACACACCATACAGTACCCGGGGTCCAGTCCTAACTAAGCGTTCGTAACCAGTTTCTGGACGTCCTGCTGAGCTTCGTAACCAGTTTCTGGACGTCGTCTCATTTGCCCCTTAACTAAGCGTTCGTAACCAGTTTCTGGACGTCCGCTGAGCTTCGTAACCAGTTTCTGGACGTCGTCTCTTTTTTTAACCCTGAACCTGTGGTCCTGTGTACTGCGTCCCCCTAATCCTACCCGGCATAATTCACAGTAAGGCCCTAATGGCCGTATTTATGGTTCTCCATATTTTTTTTGGGTAGGTTAGCGTAGGCTATAATTTCGGTCGATTTATCCGCTGTATAATTATAAACGAAATATATGTATTAAAACCCAGTTTCCGATAATTTTCTACGCCCCCAAACTAAAGACCTCTAGGTCCATTTTTCTCTGTGACATATTTGGTGGAGGCGCCGTGTTTGATCCCTTCTTACTATCTCCATATAGTAAGGAATATTTTTTTTGACCCATTTTTCTCCGTAGTCCCTAAGGACTCGTGACACCAAATAGGCAAATAAATTTTAAACAAGAAATAATATGAACAGATATCCCATAACAATAGCAATTCGCCTTTGTTGATGGTTTGATAGTACTCGGTCCGTCGGGGGAACTACTAGTTGTATCCCGTTGCCGATCCCACGGGGTCCGGCCGGAATATAATAACTTGGATTAAATTTTATGATAGTACGTTCAGCTTTAGATGGTTTGATGCTATCGGTCCGTCGGGAGAATCGTTAGTTATATCCCGTTGCCCGATCCAATAGGGTCCGGCTGGAATATAATGACTTTGGGATAAAGTGCTCCATTTCATAAACTTAGCATTCAAAACACTTCAACTACACAATTAAAAATTAAAAAGGTAAATAATACAAAATACTTGGGTGTTGAGATTGATAGGTTTCTGAAATGGAACTTACATATAAATCAACTGGTAAACAAAATAAGATCAATTATATATAAGTTTAAAATGCTAAAGAACATACTTAATTTCAAACAAATAAAAGTTGTATATTACGCTCTAGTTGACTCACTTCTTCAGTATGGAATTTCTGGATGGGGGGATATACCAGTGCTACCTAAAAAAGCTAGAAGTACAATAAAAAATATTCTTAAGAATAATGCTGGGCAAGGATCGGATGTACCCTACAAATGATTTGTATTCGGAAAGCCAAATTATGGATAATCGACAAATTTATATTAAAAAAATTCTTATTTATCAACACAAAAACAAACACAAACTAATAACCATACAACATAAATATCCAACAAGATATAAAATTAGCAAAAAGTACAAAACAAATAAATCGAAACTAAAAATTGGTCAACGGTCATATACATACATTGCACCAAGAATCTACTCCCTATTGCCAGAAAATATAAAAACTCTAAATAAAATAACTTCTTTCAAAAAACATGTCAAAATATGGATAATGAAAAATTCAAGAAACGAATTTTCACAATTTTTTAAATAAAACTAAACTCATTTACTACTTTTTTCATAATGTTCATTTATCCTTCTCTCAATTGTCTACTTGTTACTATTAAGTTTTTTTAGTAATGAATTATGTAAAGTCAGGTCTAAAAACTGAGTAATTAGAATTTAGGTTTTTATTTTTTAGTTTTTCAAATGTGATGATACAAATTAAGAAAAAAAACATACATAGAACTTAAAAACTGTAATCAAAGAAATTAAATGATACGACCTCCACGAACAAGTCGCACTTAGCAACTTCAGTGGCAGTATTATTTATTTTCCAAGATTCTTGTAGACAGAAAATAATTAATGACTGTAGCACATTTATATAAAAATACTTATTTTGGGAAATAAATATTTATTTATTATTTATTATTATTATTAATTATTCCTATTATTTTTTGGATTTTGGTTAATATAATAATATGAACAGATATCCCCTAATAATAGCAATTCGCCTTTGTTGATGGTTTGATAGTGCTCGGTTCGTCGGGGGAACTACTAGTTGTTTTCCGTTGCCGATCCCACGGGGTCCGGCCGGAATATAATAACTTCGATTAAATTTCATGATAGTAGGTTCACCTTTAGATGGTTTGATGCTATCGGTCCGTCGGGAGAATCGTTAGTTATATCCCGTTGCCCGATCCAATGGGGTCCGGCTGGAATATAATGACCTGGGGATAAACTATTCCTATTATTTTTTGAATTTTTGTTTTTCTTAGTAAAAAGGGGATTATTGACAGGGCATCGAAATAAAAAATCTGAATGCCCCTATAGTCGTTCGACTTATTTTTTCAAGGAAAATTTTATTAGAATTATAATCTTACGTGTAATATTCTGTATGCCATTTCGGCCTAAGAAATATTTCAAGCCCCATGGATATTTTTTCCCACACGTCTTATTGGTACTTTAGTACTAAGCCCTTTAGTTACATTACTTGGGGAATATATTTACTCAAAAATAACATAACACCCACTCAACATTTGAGAGTTGAGATACACTCTCAAGAAAACTTGGATGGCTTGCTCAACAAAATAGTACCCTGCACGCTCTCCCTCCAGGACGAAAAAGAAAAGTAATACCCTCCGCTCAAACAACGAAGGACAAGAACGTACGAAAACACTTCGTATCTGCGGTTGAGACTGGATTGAGTAGGTTTTAACCAAAAGGTACGAGTGTTTTGTACCAACGCGGGACCACAGTAGCTATGCCATCAAGAACCACACACCAGGAGAGAGGTTTCCCGTCTACTACAATGGCGAAATTAAAAGATGAGTATTTTTGTTCTATTACTATGGGTTTTTTAGGTTAAGGTTGTACATTGAATCTTTTCCTGGGTTGGGGTGTTTTTTTGGAGGCACAATAATTTACTTAAACGCTTTCGACTTTCGAACGTAAATAAATGTCGGTTCTATAAATCTAAGAACGGCAGTAATAATAGCTATAAAAATAAGGGGGGCAAAAATCTAAAACTTGTCGTGCCTTTCTATTGTACCAAGCACAATAAATATATAAAATATATGGTTGAGTTTTGTTAAAGAATTTAGGTACTCTAAATAAGAGGTTTTTAAACAAATCAGGGTATTATAAAGAAAACACAGGGGATAACTTGTTGATATTTTTTTAATAATATAAGAATATTAGCGGCCGCCGGGGCCTACACAGTAAAAAGATCTCACACCACGTTCGGTTCGGTTCGGTTCGTTCCCCGGATTAATTTTCAGCCAACGTGGGAAGCCCCGGGCGGCATCTGTGGGGGCCACTCCTCCCTCGCCCATACGGTTACAACAGTAGTGCCCTGAAATAGAGAAAAAAATATATAAAAGCTTAAATTAAAAGAGAAAATATAAAAAGGGAAGTAATGGGAAAATAATCGTATTAATATATTTTCGGGCAAAAAATAAGTAGTAAAAATAACTTTTACTAACCTCTGGCACGGCGGTTACCGCCTGCACGACCTTCACAACCTCTCTGCTGAAGGATTTTGAGGTCCGGGCAGGGACTGTAAAAAAGGAAGAGAAAAAAAATATAGATATATATATATATATATATATATATATATATCTATATATTATCTATATATTATCCATATATATATATAAATACATGGATATATTGACTTTTAATCAAAATTAAAAAAAAAAAGACTATTGCAAATATAGAGACGAAACGATAAATAATAAATATTAGTACTTACAATAAGGGGTAGTCAGCGGCTTTTTTTTTTCTTAGTTATATGAATTTTAAATAGACAAAATACTTTTTTACAACTCGACCCGACGTGTGGAGACGAAATAAACTATTTTACCTATGTATAGTGTGTAAACGAAACCTTTTTTGCAAACTCATAGATTTTAGATATTAAGTTACTATAAGTTCGACGATCATCAAACTGCCGTATAATTTTTTTAATTTTAACACAATAAGCAACAGGGACCAGGCATCATGATGGAGAGGAGATCACCACCCTACCGGAATCCCTAAGATATTTGCGCAAATAAATCTAACATCCATAGACAGAGGATCCGGAACTGGAGGTTTCTTCGCCATGCAAGATGTCCATTGTTCAGGTTTTCATGTGGAATTAGCAGAAATACTATGTATATAGGGTAACTTTAAAAGATAGGATGAGAAGGTTTTTTCTTTGTAACTGTGAGTTAGCGCTAGAGGGCCAACGCTTTTCGAGCGGGGGCCGTGTCACACAGATCATAATTAAACTATCCCAAAGTGATACATTTATCTAAATAAAACAGATGCACTTCGTATTACTTTAATTTTTGGGATCCATATAAATTAAAGGCGTGGTGCATCTATTATTATAAAATACCAAGTTATTGGCAATAATAATAATTATGGTACCTAAGTATCGAAAACCATCGTCACTAGTAATATTGCTGAATTTGCAATAATTTAATGTAAAAGGCGATGTAACACACCAGACAAGTGACCAGTACCCGGGGTCCACTCCTAACTAAGCGTTCGTAACCAGTTTCTGGACGTCCTGCTGAACTTCGTAACCAGTTTCTGGACGTCGTCTCATTTGCCCCTTAACTAAGCGTTCGTAACCAGTTTCTGGACGTCCGCTGAGCTTCGTAACCAGTTTCTGGACGTCGTTCCTTTTTTTAACCCTGAACCTGTGGTCCTGTGTACTGCGTCCCCCGAGTCCTACCCGGCATAATTCACAGTAAGGCCCTAATGGCCGTATTTATGGTTCTCCATATTTTTTTTGGGTAGGTTAGCGTAGGCTATAATTTCTGTCGATTTATCCGCTGTATAATTATAAACGAAATATATGTATTAAACTTCCCCAGTTTCCGATAATTTTCTACGCCCCCAAACTAAAGACCTCTAGGTCCATTTTTCTCTGTGACAATATAGCCTGACTTTCATCACTATTATATGTTGGTGCACTGTGTATGCAAAAAACAATAGTTTTACGCAATAAAGGATAAGGACAAGGACGACACGCGCAAGCTATTTTTGGCTTTAAAGAATTCATGGGTGATAAAATAGAAATATTGATTTTAAACTAACTGAAATAGGGTAAAAATTGGTTATTCAAATTTTTCAGTTGAAAAATACTTTTATATTAATTTATATAATTGAAAATTTATATTTTTCTATTGGTATTAGTACTCTTGTTGGCCAATGGGCTACGCCACTGAATAAATGTTGATCATTCTTTTAAGTAAGAGCCCCAATAAGGATGTAAGAGAGCTGTGTGCTATTTACAGAGATTTTGTTTAATCAACCAGAGCAAACCCCCGGTATTATAGGCCCCCACATCTTATATGTAGGAATCAGTGTTGCCAGGTCAAATTTTGCACCATCCCCAGATTATATTTCAAAAATCCCTAGAAAATTCGTAGATCTACGTTAATTCGTATACCGCAAGCGCCAAGCATTGCACCCTGCTTCTGCAAATAAAATAAGACAAAACCAAAATTTACAAATATTTTATTTTCGCCAATAAAAATGCAAAGAATACTACATTAGTTTACAAATACAATACAAAAATGCAATAAAATGTTTTTTTAGCTAAATTATTATAGGCAGTTATGTCTTTTTAGGTATACATTTAAATGTTAGTTTGCTAATCAAGATTTTTTTCAGTGTTTTGGTATGTAGGATGCCAAAGTTTCTATTAAAAGCTTGTTTCTTATTTTGGTTTTGTTTAAGTTAATGGTTGAAAAAATTCTTTCAACATAAAAGACACTTATTTAATTTTTGACAATTTTCTCCAAAATTCTTAAACATTAAGATTGTTTAATTCATTTCATTTTATCAAAATGCATTAAAGTAATATAAAATTTAGGTATTTATCCAATTAAATCGTTTTTCTTAAATTTTCCCTAGATTTTGCAACAAAATCCCTTTATCCCTGCCATACATCCAAAATCCCTAGATTCGGGATCAATCCCTAGACCCGGCAACACTGGTAGGAATATCTTTCTTCTTTTGGATGCAGTGGCGAATCCAGGAATATGCCCTGGGGGAGACGAGACCCCATAATGCCGTATTTTATACTAAAACAACAATTTTTCGTGGCTAAGCGGGCATAGAAAGATTTTTTTTCTCCGGTATTTTTCCGTGGCAGCTCGAAGGCTGTACACCAACGGGAGTTCAAGATCTAATGGGCACTTATTAAGTGTTGGCAGTTATCTGTTTCGTCCTTAAGGGACCCTTCAGAACACTGCATGGTCAATGTGACACTTTTGTTAAGCTATAGAGACGGTATATGAATCTCATCTTACGATATTGGTAAGAGAAATGAATAAATAATGCGTGCGATACCATATGCTAGCACATAAGTGAAATAAAGACAATAGTCCGAAATTTTGTCTCTACTCAATTATTGTCTACAAGTTGCAAGCAAAGAAGTGTTAACTGTTGAAGAAATTGACACATTATAATGAAAGCGTGCTTTTAGAACCCGCATAAAATCCACAACACAACTTTAGAATCAGGTAGGTATTCGTGGGTGGGAACTCACGAATACCTACCTGATTCTATAATAGGACACAAAATGCACACAAACACAACTTTAGGATTTGAAAAGTTGCCTTGTTAGCGGGAATTTTACGTTGGCAAACAAATACTGCATACGAACGAACTGATGCAATGAAAAAAAAGTAAATACATAATACAAATTAAAGAATGTAGACCTATGTTAATATTTTTATTACCGCCTTCTAGAATTTTCTCTTTTTATTTAATAAAACAAATTATTCAATTAATATTAAATATTATTGTTTACACTTGTTGCACTCTACCTTGATAAGACATACAGTTTACTAAACAAATAAAAGGTATCAAGTATCCCTGACATTGTTGTATGGTGGTTCCGTTTCGGCTTTCTTTGGTATTTTATACAGGATCTGGTTTAGTACAATCATTTATCAAGGCCTTCGAATAGTAGAATTCAGTCGAATCAATCATCAACACACGTATAAAGGAACAGAGTTTTTTTGTTAACGCTAATCTCAGAAACAACTTAACCGGTTGCAATGAAATTTGACATTCGTTTTCTATGAGTTCTTCTTACAGATCACCATTCTGTCTGGTTAAGGCAATTTTTTTTACTCTATGGTGCACAATGGGCCATCCTGTTCCAAAAAAATGGGTAAAAATTGGTTATTCAAATTGTTTTTAATTGAAAAATACTTTTATATTCACTTGAATGTGGGTAACATAAAAGATTCATCAGCATATTTCATTTTTGACATTTTTGTCCAAAATTGTTAAACATTAAGATTGTTTAATTCATTTCATTTATCAAAATTCATTAAAGTAATATAAAATACATCCTGTTCCAAAAAATGATATTCGCGGCTACGCTTTTCAGGATTTTGTGATAAAAAATGTCTAAACAGCAATTTGTTTGTTTACCTCTATTTAGTATAACAGTTGCGTTTCTTAGCGATTTTCATCAAGTATAAAACTAACTGCTAAACTGCCCTGTCAAGACACGACATCGACAAAACCATCGGCAGATGGGTAGATGGCATGCTTCGTGGAAGACAGGTACAAGCCACTTTAAGCGGAGACACAATGGAGGTCTCAGTGGCCAAAGGATGCCCACAGGGAGGAGTATTATTACCCCTACTGTGGGATTTGGTTGTAGATGAACTCCTAAATGAACTCAGCAATAAAAGCATTTTCACCCAGGGGTATGCTGATGACATTGTCATCCTTATAGTGGGGAAAAATCAACAATTAATATCAGGGCAAATGCAAGAAGCCCTAAAAATCGTTGAAGATTGGTGCAATCGGGTAAAACTCAATGTCAATCCTGGGAAAACGGCACTTATATCTTGTACAATTTGCCCAGGAAGTCACGTATCTATAGTAGAGCGGCGTAGGGCATTTCGACTGCACTTAAATGATGATGGTTGCCAAGGTATATTTTTTGAAACTTGGGTTACTCCTGACTACGAAAATATATCTTGGCCTCCCCCCCTCTCGGTCATACCCCCTCCACACCCTTTCAACCCCTTAAAATTAATTCTTCAATATCTTAGCAACCAGCAGAGATACAACAAAAATTTTTTCACCGTTGTTTGTCTAGTGATCTCTAGATTATATGATGTACTTACGCTCTATTGCATATCTCGAAAACTAAACAAGATATAAACACAAGTATGTATTTATAAAAAAATTTTTGTCCATGTTTTCCAGACCAGACTAGATACAAACAAAAATGTCTTAATAAATATTTTTCCACCATTTTCGTTCTTTTTAGAAAGGTACATATCTGTGGGGTTTTGTTAACCCCACGCGCAGTAGCACTCTTTGATTCAGGCCATTACGCCAAAACTGGGCATATTTCTGATATGATAGTCATTAGCAAACTCGGGCCTAACCTAAATCTGAGGTGTTTTTTCGTGCCTCCTGATAATAAAAATCTATCTTGGCCACCCCCCTCTAGTCATTCCCCCTCACCACCCCTTAAATATTTGAAATTAAATCTTCTATATCTCGGCAACGGAAGATGAGAGAACATTTTTTTTTACTGTTGTATGTCGTTTGACCAGTAGGTTATGCATTGCATTTACATTGTTTGCATATCTTAAAAACCAAACAAGATAAAACTAAAGTAAATATAAAAAAACTTTTAATAAATTTTCTTCGACGATTTCGCTCTTTCCAAAAATAGATATAGATATGGGATTTTTCCATCGCAACTACCACACCGCCGCGCCGTTTGATTGGTGCCAATACACAAAATTATATACGTATATAAGCAGATAAGTAAAATCCATCTTCGACAGGGTGATTTCCGTGACCATAAAATATTTTTTACAACATAAATATAGCAGCCTTAAAATATTTAAACTATTAGCCCCTGACTTTATCCCCCTACTCTCCAGACCGAGGGGTTCGGTTCGGCTCGGTATTTCCTTTTGGTGTAGAGGTTAGGGGAATCCAACAAACATTTAAAGTTGTAACGACGAAAACCCAACTAGAAAGAATTTCTTAAAAGTAATCGCAACATACTCCCGCTACGTCTCAGTATACCATACAGCGACGTGTTAATTCCCTAAGTGGGGAACCAATTTCTGGTTATAACTACTTGGCCTAGTGTTTAAAGTCACTGTAGTAGCAACTACACTACTACGTCGTAGCCAGGTATCTACTACGTCGTATAGGCTGTTTTTTTCCGTAATGGCATAAAAGTAGCGATGTAGTTGCAAATAATATAATCGTTTCTTTTTGGTAGAATTGTTACACAATATGGTGGACACAACAGTAAACAAACTCGCTAAGTTTTTTTGTTTGGTTATGGCTATAATATGTACTATGTTATTCAAAAGTGTAAGAATTTACGAGCAGAGGATCATAATTCGAGTGCGACGCAAAGTTTTTTGTATAACATGCATTATATATATTGCAAAAACCGGTGCGCCCGTAAAATTGAGCCGTTTTCTGATAGCTGATTGGATTTTTGTGTTGTGATTCTGGAGGTTATGTTTTCATAATTGACAGTTCACTCCAACAAATGGTGTTCAAGAAGAGCCTTTTTGGTAAGCTTTAACTAATTTCTTTATAAAATAGTATAGCTCTTTAATATAAGCTTATAAAACGACAATAAAAATATTAAATTTTCTTTCTTACAAAAAAACATGGCGTCCCAAACTATATTCCCTGATAGTCAAAAGGGTTACTTGAAAGTGAGCCTAAGTTACGGCAATGTGTCACGTACGACTTTTATGTCGGCATTCCCTTTTACTTCTAGATAACACACTCGAATTTCTACTCCTTCGTTGCGGCAACGTATTATTAACTAGCTTTCGCCACTAGAAAACGTCTACAGAGTGATAGGAACCACGCGATAAGTAAAACTACTACCCTCAAGTTATTGGGGTGTCGCCACTTGTCATTTGTTTTTTCTGTCAACAACAGCACCACTGCTTATAGGTTTTGTATAAGGGTGAATTTGTGGTAGGTTTTAAAACAAAAACAAGATAAATTCAATTCTATTATAACAATAAATGAAGTGCCAATAAAAAGGGTTTTTCAAAAATGTATGTTGCAGTCGAGAGCATGATCCCTATTCTAGAATTTCTAGGAAGTGTTGGTCAAGGAACTAAAAGAACGTAGTTACATCAATGAAATCAACTTATTGTTACTTTTTTTAGTTACGTATTGCTCTCACAATTCGTATGTAGTATTTTTTGTTTTTGAATATTTTCGGATTCTCAATATTCAGTAATTTTTATTACTATAAGCCCTATAAGTAAATAAAACAATCTTTGAGACTTGTTAGATCGCTTAGAAATCCGCATGTAACCACGATATATCTAACTTGTTTTTTTATTAGCCGCAACCAGGTAAACGGAAGAAATGTGTCGAAAAGATTTCTTTCTTTGCGATCTGGGCATATTGCGAGTCTTTCCTGGACCTTAAACTGAAACGTTCTACACATCACACTTCGAAAATAGTACAGATTTAAGTCTAATGAGTTTTAAACACAGCACAAATTTAAGTTTATTCACTTCACACCAAGCTTTAACAACAGCACAAATTTGAAGAAAACGAAAAACACAAATTGACCCAAAGTCCAGCTCAACAAATAAAATTAAGTTCGTTCCATCAAAGCGTGCGACGGTTATAGAACGGTACAAAAAATCCTGTTTGCGTTCCAGGTCGACGTCGAACTGTTATGGGACAGTCAGTTTTCCGTTCCATCAAGCAACCTAAACTGGTTTCGGTATCCTCTGAAAGACAAGAATTGCAGACAGGCGCATTCGAAGGCGCGGAAAAATTGTATGTAAAACACACACATTTCTAGTTTACATCACCTGAGATAAAAATATACCATAAAATTACATTAAATTTACATTTGTCTAAGAAAATTCAAAAAAACAGTAAATAACCCAAAAAATTAAAATTTCTGTCAAAATAAATTGTAAATATACAAATATTTTTTAAATTTCCAAAAAAAAAATTGTGCAACATCTTGATTGTTGATTTTTTTGCAAGAGCCTCTTAATTTTTATTACTACGGGACTGCGGAATGCTGTAGGTATACCACATGGAAAAAAACTATACTGAATAGGGTAGCCTGCTTAGAAAAAGAAAAACTAGTTTAGAGGGTGATAGAGGTGTTGATTTTCGTTACTTTTGAGTACTCGTTACTAATCATAACTAGACTTCTAAGTAATCATTTTATATATTCGTTACTATCGTTACTTCGATTACTTTAACAGTATTCAATTCAATCATTCAATTAGTGCAAAATTCTCGGTCATTAATTCGAAGATCATTTACTTGTAGGTATATTTTTGTTTAATATTATGGAAATATTCAATTGAAATTTTCAAAATGTGGGTTCAAATAAAAAAAATGAAGGTAGGAATTACGTAAGAACTGTCTTGTGTACAATTCTGTTTTAAAAATCTAATGCCTTACATAAATCTAAAAATAAATAAAAATAGAGACAAATACTAAAATAATCGAAGGAATCAAAGTAATCATTTAATTTTCGGATCGGTATTCGTTACTCCGTTATTTCTGGCAGGTGATTGGATAGGAATAGAAACATAAGGGTTTACCCTGATCGCAGCAAATCCCGGTGACCTGTGAACTAAAAGTTAAAAGAAGAGGGGTAACACCGGATATGAAACTTTACACCAGATTTGGCGGAAGAACAAACAACTTCGCTTTAAAGCATCGACATTAAGGTCATTATAACTATATACCTAACAAAGTACAAGTTACAAAATGTGATTTTCCTAACTTCTTAGAAGTATCACGATCTCTATTTCCTAAAAATTAATAAAATCACAAAAACCTTGTGAATATTATGGCTTTCTATAATATGTAATTTCACAAATATTTTGTAAAAATTAAATTACAAATAAATAAATTTATAAATTTAACATAAAACTTGTGATATTAAACAAAATTAATATTTTTTCAGAAGTTTCGCCCAAAAATATGTGCTAATGCAAGTTCGTTTTAATTTTTGGTATATTTAGTTTATTAGGCAGTTTGTAGTGGTTTATAGTTTGTAAATATAAATTTAATTTAATTATTTTATCTGCATTTTAAAAAACTAAAATTAAAAATTTATTATGAGAATCCTATGTAATTGTGTAATCCTTTCTGTGTGCAACTTTTATTTCGTGCTCTCGAATTCATACGTTGCCTTCGATGTATCTTCACCTCCCCTTCTGTATCTTCATGCGAGGCGACGAAACCCACCCTTTCTTTTAGTCACGTGACTTTGAATTTAACCATCTCGCATATGATCACATGCCTGAAGTAAGTCGATCTCTCATTCGAACAGGATTCGTTTTTTGGACAGTTATTTGGTCGTTCCATTAAACCAAAACAGTTTTAAAACAGTCCTCGTACTGCATGCGCGCGCTTTAGGATTTTTCGGACCGTTCTAGGACCGTCGAAGGGCCTGATGGAACCCTGCTAGGTGTGAAACCCGACACATCAGGGGGTGGTGGCACAAGGGGGTGGTGCCACAGCACAAGCCACGAACGACCGTACTAAGACAGTACAAGAATAGAATACCAACAAGTAGCGTAAAAGATTAAGGATGGAGATTAAGCATGGACCAGGAAATTCTTAAAATCCGTGTGCGGTACTCGATATTTTGGATCAATATTTTGCATTTTGATTGTTTTGCAAAATGGTCAAGCAGACCAACAATGAGGTCAAAAAAATGGACTGCTCAAGGTAGTTAAAAAAATATTTGCAAAACTATTCCTAATATTCCCATATTATAGAAGGAGCCACTAAAAGTAGGGTTAAGAATGTGTGCGACCAAGATGCGACTTCAAAAAGTCTACGTTTTCAAAGTAGAAACAGGAAGTAGAGTTTACTTTAAAAGATCGACATTAAAAAAAAGTCAAAGTAGTTGTGGCTTTAAAGTTGATGCAAAAAGTTATTTTGTCTACATTGTTACATCAGATGTTACTATGATGACACAAACTTTTGTGGTAAAAATTAAAGTTATAATGTAGTTGTCGGATACACTTATTTGGGACTTCAATGAAGCTTAACTTTCTAGTGGTAATTAAGTAGGATATAAAAGTCAGGGCGACTACGAAATAACGACTAAAAAGAAAGTAAAACTTTAGCAACGTCATATTGTGGTAAAGAAGACTATCAGAATCGACTATCATGAACAGAAGTAGGTCAGAGGGTCGTTTTTACGAAACATCTACTATTTCCTGATACTAAATAGTAGTCAGAACTAAAAAGTAACAAATTTTGGTTGGGATCACCACATTTCTACTATAAGAAAGTAGCAAAACCTTTAGAACATGTGGCCGCTACTTGTTAGTTGGGAAATACCAGGAAATACTTGAATTTGTGAACCGACCCCCTACTATTACCATGATAAAAAAAATAAGCTAGGTATTTAACAAGAATGGTTTGACAAATTTTATTACAGGTGTTTATAGTCCAAGCAAGGGCTCTACTAAGGAATCCAGTTGTGGCATATACATACTACTCCAAATCTAAATGTAACTGTAGATATATATATTCCTTATTTTGTTACGGTATCAAAATTAATTAAAACTTAATTTTAATACAGATACCCATCGGGGTATGGAACTTGTCAAGTTCTAACTCATGGCAACTTTCATTTGAAGCACACATTACGAAATAAAAATAATAAGTACATATTAATTACGCTTTAGTTGGTTTTCATCGCAGACCAATGTGCGGTTTTTGTAAAGAAGACTGATTTAGGAAAATACCGAACCTGAGTTTTCTCTGTATGTAAAAAAATCCGCTCATTGTTTAAATGGGTAATCGGGAGTATTGGAATATTATGTATATGGGTTGTTCCCGCTCCCTTAAGCATATAAAGGTATATATTTTAAAAATACAAATCAAGACTGGGCACAATCAATAGCTATTGGGATCCCATTATACATGGTAAAAGTACCGACCCCCTTCTCTTTTAATTTTTGACTATTTTGTATGAATTTTAATCACATTACATTTCTTTTACGTCATTTTGACAATGTCCCTAAAGGGAAGGCGGTCGGGGTTTTTATTATGTTTAATGGGACCCCAATAGCTATTGATTGCCCCCATTCTTGATTTTTATTTAAAAAATGTTAATCTCTAATCTACCGCTATCTTGAATATCTTATAATGCTTAAAGGTCAGAGCGGCAGCAGCCGGATTCCTCAAGTAGATCCCTTGCTTGGACTATCAACAACAGCAAAAAAACTTGTCTATTAAATAGACCTACCTAGCTTATTAATTTTTTTGATCATGGATAATGGTGGGGTGGGTCTGAAGGGGAGGCACAGAACGTGAAAAGTGAAAGGGTAATAGTTTAAGTATTTTTAGTCTGCTATATATTTATGTCTTATAAGATATTTTATGCTCACGGAAATTACCCTGTCGAAGTTGAATTTTACTTACCTACTAATATACATATATGGCGTTTTAGCACCAATCAAACGGCGATGTTAGTAGTTTCGTAGTTTTAACTTATACCTACATATCTTTTTGGAAAGAGCGAAAACAGCAAAAAACCAATTATTTAAAGTTTTTTTTTATATCTACTTTAGTTTGCAAAATATGGGCAAATAAAATGTTCAAAAAATAAAAAAATTGAAAAACCAGTTGTTTTATTTTATATCTTGTTTAGTTTTTGAGACATGCAAATACACTGCACAATCTACCTGTCAACAGACATACAACAGTGAAAAAAAAATTGTTCTATCTCTTGCCGTTGCCGAGATATGGTAGATTTAAATTCAAATATTTAAGGGGGTAAGGGGGGGAATGACTAGAGGGGTAGGCGGCCAAAATAGATTTTTATTATTAGGAGGCACCCTAAATTGCGACAAAATACCTCAAATGTAGACTAGGCTCGATTTTGCCATATATCTTAATGACTATTCTATGCGAAACATGCCCAGTTTTGGCGTAATAGCCTTAATCAAACAGTCCTATTGCGAGTGGGGTTCACAAAACCCCATACATATATACCTTTTTAAAAAGAGCGAAAACGGTGAAAAAATATTTGTACAAATATTTTTTTCGTATGTGGTTTGGATTAGAAGATATGGAGAAAAAAAATTTTTTTGTAATACATATTTTTTTTAATATCTTGTTTAGTTTTCGAGATATGTAATAGAGTGTTATTACATCATATAATCTAAAGATTACTACACAAACGACGGTGAAAAAATTTTTGTTGTATCTCTACTGGTTGCTGAGATATTGAAGAATTAATTTTATGGGGTTGAAAGGGGGTGGAGGGGGCATGACCGAGAGGAGGGGAGGCCAAGATATATTTTCGTAGTCAGGAGATATCCAAGTTTCAAAAAATATAGCTTGGCAACCATCATCACCTTGGTGGTCACTTTTTTTATGCCCTACGCCGCACTACTACTAGGAGTTATACTAGATGCTAAACTAACCTGGAATTCACAAATTGCCTACGCCGCCGTTAATAAGAGCAAAATGGCGCTAATGGCCATTAGAAGAGCTGTAGGGAAAACTTGGGGACTGAAACCACATATAACTAACTGGTTATACACAGTGGTAATAAAACCCAAACTAACCTACGACGCCACAGTATGGTGGCCAAAAGTTGAACAAAACAAAGCCAAACTGGAGCTATCTAAACTATAAAGGCTTGCATGGCTCTGCATAACCGGAGCAATGGGCACCACCCCAACTGCTGCTATGGAGACCATTCTAAACCTCCCCCCTCTTGACATAGTCATAAAAGCGGAGGCAAGAATGGGAGCATATAGATTATTATGCAATGGCAACTAGTTCCCGGGAAGTGAATCTGGTCACACCAGAATAACGAGCATCATTACCAACCTGGTGATCGAAATGCGGAGCGACATCATGACTCCGCTAATCAATGTGAATTACATGCCGTTTAAAACCCAGCTAGACTGGGAAAACAAAACGGAAAACACACTTGGAAAGTGAAAGGAAAGTTGATTTGGTACACCGACGGATCCAAAATGGATAGTGGGTCAGGAGCAGGAGTATATGGCTTAGCCCCTAGATTAAACTGGTTTACATCTTTGGGAAAATACGCCACAGTATTCCAAACAGAAATACATGCTATAGAGGTCTGTCTGCGGGAAAATCTGAAAAGAGGATATCTCAACAAGGATATCAATATCTTCACAGATAGCCAAGCAGCAATTAAAGCTCTAGCGAGTCAATAAACTAACTCTAAGTTAGTCTGGAACTGTCTGCAATCCTTATTAATCCTGGCAAAACACAACAAGGTTACTCTTGCGTGGGTGCCAGGGCACACGGGGATTCCAGGCAATAAAAAGGCAGATTCACTTGCTAGAAAAGGATCTGAAAAACCATTCATAGGGCCAGAACCTGCGTTTGGAATTTCAAAAATCTCGGTACATGGCTACATCAAACGATCGATAAGTGAGGAACATCGAAACCACTGGCATTCATTACCAAGGCTAAACCACAGTAAGAAAATGGTGTCATCACCATTACCCTCACTCACCTGTGAACTACTAAAACTCAATAGAAAACAAATCAGGCAGGTATCGGGACTGTTGGGATATGTAGACTTTGTGACAAGGACGACGAAACAGCCTCTCACATAATATTTGAGTGCCCAGCACTGACCTTCTGCAGAACAAAAATCCTCCTGGAAGAAAACCCTTCCAGAGAGGCAGCCTGTCAGAGAAACGTAGTATAGGGACTGCTGCTCTTAGCGACGTCGTCAAGCCTCCTAAACTAGGGAAAACCGCCTAGCAGTAGATACAATAAGCTAAATAGCTGCAGTGTCGGGGACTCCCAAAACCTATTCTTGCTGGCGGAACTAATCAATCAATCAATCATAAATATTATTATGTTTAAGGTAATTTATGAATTGGTAAAATCTTATGGTGCGTTCATATGTATAGGGTGTCCCAAATACGATGTTTTAGGGGTTTCGGAAAAAACTTACCCTCTCTTTGCGACACTCAAATTTTAGGAGTAGCTTAAAGGTCAAAGCCGCATCTTGATATAGCAACCTGTTTTTAAGCTACGAGGTGTTTTGGAGAAGTCTGCATTTTGGGAGGGGGTCTATAACTTTTTTATTTATGAAAATTTTGGTTTCCTGTAAAAAGCTTTATTATAAATATTTTCTTGAAGAATTGACAGATGTTAACGATTTTCATATATCTTTTTTAGTTTAGATAGATATTGCATAGTTATAATTTTTCCTATGAAATGAACCTCTTTTTATTCGATTTTTAAAATCAGCGTAAAATTTCCTTTAGAATTACGTGTCACAATATTGATTTTTTTTAATTTTTTTATTGTTTCTATATCTTTGTTTTTTTCGAAGACATACTTTTTTATTTTTAATTTTTTTTTACCTGTTTATTTTAAAATATTTTCAACCCAGTCATCAATTAAATTATTAAATAAAAACAAAAAATATTTTAAAAAATAAAAACAATATAAATAAGTTTTAAATAATATATTAAGTGTGATACGTCATTTTAAAGGAAATTTTACGCTCATTTGAAAAATTGAATAAAAAGCGGGTAATGCCATAATACAAATAATAACTTTATGCTTGGTATATCTCAGAAACTAAAATAGATAGATAAAAATCTGTCAATTCTTCAAGAAAAGATCTATAAGAAAGCTATGGGGTTTTCAGCTTTAGGCTTCTCTTGAAATTTCAGCGTTCCAAAGGGGGTCAGTTTTTGTGCTGTGCACTATAAATTACAGGCTGCTGTTAAAAGCAGCTCTTGTTGCAGCGGTAGCGGCAGTAGCAATATACAACGTAAAAGCTTTAAGCTTTATCACGTATATTAACCACTTTATATAAATGTTATAAGCAGTGTTCGATTATCCCGTTCGACAGTCATAAAACTGTCCGAAAAATCCCAATGCTAGCGCAATGCAGTACGAGGACTGTTTTAAAACGGTTTTGGTTTGATGAAACGACAAAATAACTGTCCAAAAAACGAATGCTGTTGTTATAGTGATCGATTTACTTCAGTCATGTGATCTTATGCAAGAGTGTTAAATTCAAAGACAAAAAGAAAGAATAGGTTTTGTCGTCTCGCGTAAAGATAGATCGAAGGCAACGTATGAATTCGAGAGCACAAAATTAAAGTTTCACACAGAAAGGATTACACAATTAAATAGGATTATCATAATACATTTTTAATTTTAGTTCTTTAAAATCAGTGGCGCACCCAGGAATATGTCTTAGGAGGGAGGGACCGATGCCTCCTGGAGGGGCGAAGCCTTATGATGTCGAACTTTAAGGTATTTTTTGTGTTTTTTCATGAATCATGTGGAAAATATGTAAAAAACTCTAATGCTTGGGGGGGCCAGGGCCCCGATCCCCCTCCACTGGGTGCGCCCATGTGAAAATGCAGATAAAATTACATAATACATTAATTTAATTGATATTCACAAACTATAAACCACTACAAACTGCCTAATATACTCAATACACCAAAAATTAAAACGAACTTGCATTAGCTCATATTTTTGGGCAAAACTTGTGAAAAAATATAAATTTTTTCTAATATCACAACTTTTATGTGAAATTTAAATAGTTATTTACTTGTATTTTGTAATTGACAAAATATTTGCGAAATTACCTACATATTATAAAAAGCCTTAATATTCACAAAGTTTTTGTGATTTTATTCATTTTTAAGAAATAGAGATCGCGATACTTCTAAGAAGTTAGGAAAATCACATTTTGTAGCTTGTACTTTGGTAGGTATATATAGTTAATGACCTTAATGTCGATGCCTTGAAGCGAAGTCGTTTGTTGTTCCGCCAAATCTGGTGTAAAATTTCACATCCGGTGTTACCCCTCTTCTTTTGTCACCGGGATTTGCTGCGATCAGGGTAAACCCTTATGTTTCTATTCCTATCCAATAACTTGCTAAACTAGCATTCCCGGTATTTGGTCACGTGTTAAAATTGGTTGTGAGACTCAATTTATTTTGACAAAAATTTTAATTTTTTGGTTTATTCACTGTTTTTTTTTAATTTTCCATTATATATATAAACAGAGACAAAGAAAAGAGAGAGATAGAGCAATCATTTCTAATGCGCCTGTCTTCAATCCTTGTATTTCAGAGGAGTCAGAAGTCGGTTTAAGTGGCGATATAAACGTCGATTTTTCGGGCAGTTTTATGACTGTCAAACGGCTTGATGGAACACTGCTATACTTAATAGCAGAAATAAGTTTCCTTATTAATTCATATGATAAGAGTGACTCAATCCAAATCCATTAAAAAATTAAAAGGATAATACATTTTACTGCCACTTCAAAACAGCTAGAGTCAGCCCTGAATCTGGTATTATTTACTTGGCATACCTAACAATTTCATTCATGGTGCACTTCTGACAGAACGGATGTTCACAAGAGGGCGGGTGTACGCGGTGAGACAATTCCCAAAAGAACAACTCAGTGCTTTGGTGGGTGAACTTAGAATTTCAGCTTTTTTCGTAGATTTCTTAGAGAGATGGACATTTATAATAATCGAAGCTAATTTTAAGTCGTAAACCGAAAACACCATTGTATAAATTCTAAACTGCGCATGCGATCTCAGTTAATTTCCGCATCTCTATTGGTCCTGACCAGACACATGGGAATAATGTACTCAGAAACAAAATTTTGGACTTCCATTGTCTTTATTTATTTTAAGCACGACGTTTCGGTTAGTAAGTATCTCTAACCGTTTTCAAATGAAAACTGTTTTCACTTGAAAACGGCATAAAAGAGTTGTTTTATTTTTGTCGGGCACCTTATTTTATTGGTTTTGGTGATGATTTTTTTATAGGTAGGTACACTATTTGTATAAAACTCGTATACAATGATTGCGTAGAAACAAAATTTCGTACGTCCATTGTCTTTATTTATTTTAAACACGACAATTTTAACTTGCAGTTGCGCGAACTTGGCGATGCACTGCCGTGCCCTCAGATACTTTACCGCACGCGACGGTAGTTGGCCGGTCAAGCCGTCAAGGCTGGTGAAGACACTTTCCGCATGTGTACATTTTACCTATGAGTACCTTTTTTTTTCAAAAAATTAAATGTAATTAATTTATAAATAAACATGTCAAATTAGATGGAATTGAAAAGTAAACCAATATTAAAGCTGTCTTTCCACATAGCACAATCACGTGTTTAACACGTAAAAAACGCGTGAGGAAACAAAAATGTTGATTTTAAAAGCTGCTAAAAAAAACGTTTATTTTATATATAAAAACAATTATAAAAAATGACGTTGCTAGAAACGGCGTTGTATAGTTCATAACATTATTTTTGAGACAACTTTTTAGAACTTTTTTTCGTTGGCCTATGCTATTTGTTATGGTAAACAGATGATAACTGTCAAAAAGTTATCTCAAAAATTATGAAATGGAGTATAATAACGCCATTATCAAATCAAAACAGCAATGGTTTAACGTTATTTTTAAGTAAATTCTAAGTAGATTTAGCTTCGCGTCTTCTCTACACGAATTTTAAAACGCGACTCGCATGACTTTTCCACCAAATATTTTTGAGATTTTACTAGAAGCAACTATTGGCGATATTTTTCACTTCGACGAAATCTATCCGGGAGTGATTTGGCCTCTAAACTTCAAAAATCAGTTAATGAACTCTGATCCTTTACGATCACGACGCATCAGTTATTAACCTGATAAAGACACATTAATATTCTGTGAAAGTGTTTAGTGTTAAAAAATATTATTTAGGTTTTAAAGAAAACATAATACATGTATAGAGATTTTGTCTTGCCTTAAGCGCCATCTTTTAAAAATGTCTGGACTTTTTAGAAATTTCTTTCGCGTAACTATTAAGATAAAAAAAAGTTATTAAAAAAAATTATTGTGTGTGCTTAAGACCACACGGCAGAAGTGTAAACTTCAACAAGGCGAAATTAATAATACTGGCCCATAACATAAACTGCAAAGCGGACCGAACCGAACTCTTCTGTGTACTGGCCTTCATCTGCATCATAATATTGCTCGCTGAATGTTTCTCACAGTTAGTCGACTAGAGCCGATTTCACCCGAATGAGCGTTACATAGCCGAGCCTGACGGCTCAGTTCAATTCACTACCCACAAAAACTGCTAAACGCGCCTAAAGAAGTTTTCACTTCAAAAACGTGACAAAAAAGACGCAGATGGTGGCGTAGAACATGTTGTGGAGGACTTTTCAAATGTGAATTTCGCACAAAATAACGAGGGTAAAAAAGACGTTATATACACAGCACCAGAAACTTCAGCACAAATTACATTTTTATACCTTGATTAATCCTTGTTTTTAGATAGATTTAACAAAACAACAAATATTACATGGTATGAGGTTATTTTCTAGTAAAAAATAACTTTATTATTTTTGTTCACGTTAATTTAACGTTGATGTAATATTTGTGGTATGTAGGTTATTGTCGTGTTGCTAAAGTTTCTACGCGTGTGGTAAAGTAATTATTTAACCGCACGCGAGTAGGTCATAGTTATTTACCTAACTAGTGCGGAAAGTGATACTTTTACGCACGCGACGGCAGTTGGCCGAACGACGCTTTGCGGAGTTCGGGCACGCCGTCAAGGGCGAAAAAGGCACTTTCCGCAAGAGTTAGGTACAAAATTTTTCCTAGTTGCATAAAAAGCTTGGTTTTACATTTTAATATATTTGGTATTTTTTACATTAAAACAGCAAAAAACAAATTCTGTTTTCATTTTTAATTTAATTGAGTTTATAAATGGGTCAATAAGTCTAATTAGGCCTCATTTTTAAAGTAATTGAGTTTATAAATGGGTCAATAAGTCTAATTAGGCCTAAAATTCACGGCGTGCGGAAAGTTCAACTTTCCGCACGCAAATGCGTGCGTAAAAGTGCACTTTTACGCACGCAAGTAGGAAAAATAATAAACAGGACTATATGTTGGTTTTATTACAAGTTCTTTTTAGTACTATGCTCTAAATTTGTCAGTTAGGCTGGATCCACATGCATCCGTGATACGCATCCGTTGTGTGCCACGTGATCAATATTAACCAATGACATTTTAGGCGGATTTTTTCCCCTTAAATATCATTGGTCGATATTGATCACGTGGTACACAACGGACGCGTATCACGGATGCATGTGGATCCAGGCTTAGTCAAAATAAAAGTTATAATTTTCAGTTTTGATTTTTTTTAAATGCACTTCTTGATAATTTTTTAAATATAATTTTAAACTTTAGTAATAAAATAGTCTAAACCTAGTATTGAGAAAACACACGTAGAAAAATAAAACATTTTAGTAAAATACTTAAAAGTTATTGAAGAAAATTAAAAATTATTGTGTGTGCTTAAGACCACACGGGAGAAGTGTAAACTTCAACAAGGCGAAATTAATAATATTGGCCCATAACATATTCTGCAAAGCGGACCGAACCGAACTCTTCTGTGTACTGACCTTCCTCTGCATCATCATATCGCTCGCTGAATGTTTCTCACAGTTAGTCGACTCGAGCCGATTTCACCCGAATAAGCGTTACATAGCCGAGCCCGATGGCTCAGTTCAATTTACTACCCACAAAAACTGCTAAACGCGCCTAAAGAAGTTTACACTTCAAAAATTGGGTTCCATATTCGGACCAGTTCCTCTAATATTCTACTTTTCGTAAAATTATCTACGGTTTGCGTGAGCTGTGGTTTTAAGTGGTGCTTCCCATAATAAAGAAAAAAACCAAAGGCGGTTGAAGTAGGCACATTATCCTTATCCAATAGAAGCTCCCGAAGAGACGTCCGACGGTATCGTGAAACAATGCACCTTTTTTCTTTGTGAAAAAATTTGAATTTCTTTCTTTATTGAATAAAATTTGCATAGCCACCGCGAAAAAGTTTCATAAAGAAAAAAAAAAAAGATAAACCAGGAAACCAGTGCGTGTGTGACAAAAATTTTAGTAGGTTACTTTAGCAAGGAACAATATTATTTTTGCCATGTTTTTGTGAAAATTTTTTGGTGAAAAAACGTGTTAAATGTTAATAAAGGGTAGATAAGTTAAAGGTTATAAAATTACTTGCACGGTAGGTACTTTTTTGAGGATTAAAAAACAATATACAATATTTTAAGATTTAATTGCTCTATATTTAAAGCGTCAGTACCAAGTGTGGATTGAGGGGGGGGTAGAGTGGTAATTACCCCCTCCCTAGAAAAAAATATATGCACTTTTAGTTAATAAATTAAAGGGCGTCGACAATTACCCCCCCCCCCTCCCCCCGATAGTGATGCGAAAAAACCACACCTCGAGTTAAGATTCGGAAAAACGTGATTTAGGGCCGGTTTATCAATGGAGGGTTACCCCTCGAGTTAGAGATAGCCCTGGGTTAAAGTTGTCAAAAGTGTTTATTCATCCAAGGTTAAATGCAAACTCGAGGGTTAACCCTAGGCTAACTTGACCCGCGCTCGAACGGCAGGGTAGCGTATTTAGCTCTGGGTTAAAGTCAAAATTTCCAATTATTTTGAAGTGTTTTTTTTTATTTTGGTTGATTTTTCTCAAAAGCATAACATTTAACTTGTGTACTTCAATTTTTGTGTTAAATAGGATGCTCCGAAATTTTTAAAACACCAGCGGTGATACTTTTTATGGTGTGAGGCTGAGATGATGGAATTCCCCACAGACATGGAGACTTTTGCAATGGGAGCAGTCTACCAAGCAAACCAAAAATAAATATTCTTTTTTCTATGAGCAAGATCATGTTTAATAGAAAAGCACCCAATAAATATCCCACCTGCCAACAGAGCTATACCTAATATGTGTAGGTACCCAGCCACAATATAGACCCACTGGTGGTCGCAGCGGAAGGGCTGCAAGGCACACTCGCATATGAATCGTCATCAATATGTGTACCAGTTTTATTATAATTACTAATTTATGTATATAATTTTAAAACTTTTAATATGTATTTAAAAATGCAAAATAAAATGTGAATGTATATTTCAAACACAGTTTTTTACATTTTTGTTTGGCGGTCCCTGAAAAATGACTTTTAATTTCTTTTGTTATACAACAGTATTTTAGGAATCAAAAATAATATATATGTATATGTAATATAATTATATATGTATTGTATGTAACATCAAAATAAAATACTTAAATTATTGCAACATGCTAGAGCACTTTTATAATTAAAAAAATATGTTACAGAATAAATATTATATCACATCAAGGTTTTTAAACACTTTCTGGTCACTCAGGAAGCCTCTGCTTGCTCTGCACAGGGGGGTGTTTGTAAATCAGTCATTCCGGGATAACAGGTTGATGTGTCAGAAACTAGTACCATTATTTCTTGTTGATGTGCCTTATTGATATTTCTTTATTAAAATGTAGAAGTCTGTTGGTTTCCTTGTAAAGACATGACTTGTAACAAAAATAAAATAGGTGTAGTAGTTTAAAAATAAACTTAAAAAATGCAGAATTATGATCCAATACCAAAGATAATCTCTTGAATTATCTAGCTTTAATAGGTAGATGGGTACCTATAGATGCATCTTTATTTTAGACTATAATTAGTAGTTAAGTACAAGAGAAACAATTTACAAAATTGGAACTACATGCTAATTTTTATGTAGCTAAATTGTTTTCATCATACATATAGTAGATACTTACTGGCTAGAGTACAATAACTGAAGAAACTGAAGTTTTTTCCAAATATTATTTTTAACAAAACACCCGACACCAACAATACAAAAAAACATATGATTATAACCACAAAATGTCAAAAATTCCACAGACTATTAAATAAGAAGGGAAAACTTGGATGATCGATTGTTACCAGCATTGCCAACCTGCGAGCTTCGGAGCTCTGGGTTAAAATCGCGTGGATAAACACTTTTCTCTTTAACGTGAGGGTTACCCCAAGGTTAGAGTTGGCCCTGGGCTAGCCAACACGACGAGATACCCTTCCATTGATAAACCGGCCCTTAGCGAATTTTAGGATGAGGAATCCCATAAGACCAAAATGGCCAAACTTCGAAAATTCATATTTTAAAACCGGGCCATTGAAATACAAAAAAACCATGTCATTTAATGAATTTTAGGGTATGGAATCCCATAAGACCAAAATGGTCAAAAACATACAGTTACTTTGAAAATTCATATTTCAAAAAATATACAGTTTATCAACAAAAGTACGGAGCTGCAGTATGGTGGAGCCAGAGAGATGCGCAAAAACCACACCCTGGGTAAAAATTCGAAAAAACGTCATTTAGCGAATTTTATGGTAGGAAATCCCATAAGACCAAAATGGCTATACTTTGAAAATTTATATTTTAAAACCTATACAGTTTATCAACAAAAGCACCGAGTTGCCGTATGGTGGGCCATAGAGATGCAAAAAACCACAACCTGAGTTAAGATTCAAAAAAACGGTTTTTCCAAATAGATCACATTTGTGTAATATTTGACTTTATTACGTCTGCTGCAAGGCGAGTAGGTGGATCCCCAAAATTCGACCTGTAAGTGCAATATACCTGCACTGCCGTACCACCGACAACCCTCAATAGACGGCATGACTGCTGTAGTAGTTTCTCACACTGAATTTGAATTTCACGTTCCCCGAAATAATGAAGGTGCCTGCAAATAATTAAGCCCATAGGCATTATTCTTTGGATAAGTCTGTAGGTACCTAATATTACGTTTTTTGGGCGATCAATTAAGACGTACCTATTAAGGTTGCTAAAATACTGGACTTTCCTCCCAAGTTGATAAAAAACCGAACAGGTGGTAACCTTGAGGTTACCACTTTTCTTCAGCGCATTAAAGTTATATCTCACCTATATCTACATTGTACTTCAAGAATATTTCATTGTACTTGAAGTGCTTTGAATGCACTTGAAGTACTTTGAATGTACTTGAAGTACTTTAGTTGACAAAATCAAATACATTTCCAAGTACATAGTTAAAAGTAGTTCAAGTACCAAGTTCAATTACCGGATTGTAGATGTACATCAAGTACAGTACTTGAAGTACTTGTAAGTACTTAAAGTACTTGTAAGTACTTGAAGTACAATTTCAAGTATCTACTGTACTTCAAGTACCTGACAGCTCTGCGGGTAAGTCCGTTTGTTTTTTTAGGCATTTCGGATTTCCAATATCGTAAAAAGGTGTGCTCCATTAATAGACCAGGCAAAAATTTAGGATTTCCAAACAATCGTCCTTCTTTACCAAATTATGTACACATATACAGTACCCTTCCACGGTTCCAAGAATATACTTCGTTAAGTTTTTTGTTAACTTTTCTGTGGCGCAGAGGCCATTTACTGATGTACGAGATTCGTACAAACATAAGTTTCTTATTTATTACATTTCTCCACAACCGGGACCACCCTGTACATCCTGAATATAGTTTTTAAAAGCTGTTAAAATTTCTAATAAAATGATGTATTACAGCATGACAATTTTTTTTTAAATTATGGAAAAATATGAGCAAGTATTTAGTTTTTCTAAAAAATTTTCCATTTTATTAATAAATTCTTTTTTTGTTTTTTAACTCTTAAAAGCAGAAAACAAAAAACAAATAATACGGTTTACCAAAAAAAGTTTTTGGGATCTCTCTACTACTAAAAAATTATAAAAAAAAATTAAATATGGTACAGGGGAAATATGATAAGCTTTTATGGTGACAAAAACAGAGCAAAATCGCATTTTCTTGAAGATATTGTATTGACTCGGATTAATAAAAAAATACTCTGCCAATATATGGGCCCGTAAGCTCACACTAGGTACTATAGTTATAGTGTACGTGTGAGCTAATATAACTAAAAACTAAAATATATTTTATTCAACTCCAGACTAAATTACCTTTTGTTTGATACCACACAAGCCATGTTTTGACTTAAACTCAAATTTTTGAAATCTACCCCCACCCTTAAAAAAAAACAAAAACTAAAATGTATTTTGTTAAAGTCCGGACTCAATTACCTTTCGTTTGATATCACACACGCCATATTTTCACTTAAACTCTAATTTTTAAAATATACCCCCACCCTTTTTTTTTCAATAAATTAAAATGTATTTTGTTTAACTGTAGACTCAATTACCTTTCGTTTAATATCACACACGCCATATTTTCACATAAACTCTAATTTTTGAAATTTACCCCCACCCTTTTATTTGGTTTGTGTTTGGTGGATTTTGTTCATTTTTAAATGGGACCATCTCGACCCAAGACCCAGCCTAGGTACCAAATTTCATTAAAATCGGCCAAGCGGTTTTTGAGTTATGCGCGTTGGTCGTTACAGACAGACATACAGACACACAGACAGACAGACAGACAGACAGACAGACAGACAGACATACAGACAGACAGACAGACAGACAGACGGCGCAACAAAAAAGTTTCAAAATCATCTGAAACGCAAAGATATATAAAAATTTTTGAAATCGGAGCAACTTTTTTTTTCTCGAAAAAAATTGGATCACCATAGCTCACACTACTATTATAGTATAGTATATGTGTGAGCTAAAATTAAAAACCGTTTTAATTATTTAAATGAATTAACCAAAATTTATAGCAGGTTTACGGCGCTTTCATAAAAAAAACTTTAAAAAATTCTAGATACAAGGATAAGCCACACAAATAATAAGAAATCTTAAAAATGCCTATTTGATTTTATTTAAATTTTGTCAGTTTTTACCTCATAACATTGCCATTTCTACTGGGGATTTTATCTGGTAATATTTTTATTGTTTCTTATAAATGTCTAACTAAAAAATTGTTAGATTTGTCTATCTGCGCGATGGCGCTCTATATGCAATTATTTATTTTAGAGGGCCATGTTTTTTTAAAAAGAGTACATTTTACCGTTTTCAACTTTACAAAAATAACAATCAAGTTTCCGATCGGGTTACATTTATAAAATTTGGTACAATTATCAATAGAAGTATTATGGTTGCAAGCAAACTTATATAATTACCTGAAATTTTGCACATATGTCAAAATATCGCCATTTTTTCTTGTAAAGGTGCCACAATCGACTTTTTTAAAAATACTTAATGCAATATGGCCAAACGCTCGCTGAACTTAACGAAATAAGAACAAAGTTAATCTTCTTTCATTTTTTGGTTATGCTCGGACTGAATCAAGCTTGTAAAAGCAAAAACGCTTGAGTCTTCCAATTACCTTTATCCTCGCCTTTATCTTTGAGGATTTGCACATCTATAAAAATATTTAAAAAAAGAAAAAGTCTTTTTTTACCCAAATTTAGATTTATTATTCAAAAACACAGCTATTTAAGAATTTATTTGCAGTAGTGGCATAAAACTCTTAAAAACATAATTATTTAAATAAATGCCGCTAATGCGCTGCGGAACGAAGTACCGCAAAATAATACGTTTTGGAATAATGTCAGTTTCAATACGTATTGAAGGCTGTATTGACCGAGGGGTGGCTCGGTATTTCCTTTTGGTGTACAGGTTACCGGAAATACCAGGAAATACTTGGAAAGTACTGGGAAATATACTAGGAAAGACCGGGAAGTGCTTGGGAAATACTAGGAAATACCATTGAAAATTGAGGAAATACTGGGAAATACCAGAAAATACCGTAGGTATTTTCCTTTGGTGTACAAAAATCGGCGATCGAGCCACTGCTCGGTATTGACCGTTTAGTCTATTGATAGAAATTTATATTGAAGTGTATTGATAGAAACAATATTGATGCTCATATTGACGTTTATGAGGTATATTGATGAACGTTGATCAATATTTGCATCAGTTTTGTTCCAGATTCCGAGCACAACCATCAGTCAAAATTACTCATCTTATTGATAGAGTTAGGTATATTGAATCTACATGGAAGCGGACTGATGAGACTTCAATTTCAATACGTATTGAAGCTTGATTTAGCCCGATCATAACCAAAAAATGCAAGAAAATGTACTTTGTTCTTATTTCTTTAAGTTCAGCGAGCGTTTGGCCATATTGCATTAAGTATTTTAAAAAAAATCGATTTTAGCACCATTACAAGAAAAAATGGCGATATTTTGACATATGTGCAAAATTTCAGGTAATTATATAAGTTTGCTTGTCAACCACAATACTTCTTTTGTTAATTGTACCAAATTTTATAAATGTAACCCGATCGGGAACTTGATTGTTATTTTTGAAACGTTGAAGACGGTAAAAAGTACTCTTTTTAAAAAAACATGGCCTGCAAAAATAAGTAATTTCATATAGAGCGCCATCGCCCAGATAGACATGTCTAACATTTTTTTATTTAGAAATTTATAAGAAACAACAAAAATATTAGCAGATAAAATTCTCAGTAGAAATGGCTATGTTATGAGGTAAAAACTGACAAAATTTTAATAAAATCAAAAGACACCAAATAGGCATTTTTAAGATTTTTGATTATTTGTGTGGCTTATCCTTGTAACTAGAATTTTTTTTTTAATTGTGAAAGCGCCGTAAACCTGCTATATATTTTTGCATAACTCATTTAAATAATTTAAAAGGTTTTTAAAAAAATTTGATTAATCCGAGTCAATACAATATCTTCAAGAAAATGCGATTTTGCTCTGTTTTTGTCACCATAAAAACTTATCGTATTGCCCCTGTAGCATATTTAATTTTTGTTAAATGATTTTTTGTAGTAGAGAGATTCCAAAAACTTTTTCTGGTAAACCGAATTATTTGCTTTTTGTTTTCTGCTTTTGAGAATTAAAAAACAAAAAAATAATTTTTTAATAAAATCGCAAATTTTAGAAAAACTAAATACTTGCTCATATTTTTTCTTAATTTCAAAAAAAATTGTCATGCTGTAATACATCATTTTATTATAAATTTTAATAGCTTTAAAAAAATATATTCAGGATATACAGGTTGGTCCCAGTTGTGAAGAAATTTAATAAATAAGAAACTTATGTTTGTACGAATCTCGTACATCAGTAAATTGCGTCTGCGCCACAGAAAAGCTAACAAAAAACTTAACGAAGTATGTTCTTGAAACCGTGGCAGGGTACTGTATATGTGTACAAAATTTGGTAAAGAAAGACGATTGTTTGAAAATCCTAAATTTTTGCCTGGTCTATAAACTCTAAATAAAAAAAAAATGCTAATCGAGTTTTTAAAAAAGCATCCGAAACTGAGGGCTGGGACATTTTCCTCGGATATATAAAACTGGCCTACATATATGGGAAACGATAACCGGAAGATTAAAAGCCATACCAGGAGGATCCAACACAACGATCGTTATAAAACAAAAACGAAAATAAAAAAACTTTTAAATAAAAAAAACTGCTAAATTTACTTGTAAGTCCTATCGCCGTTGAGTACAAAATTGATAGGTATACCTATAATGTACGACATGCTTCAACTTTTAATTTTGATGCACAAAGCGCACTTACGAAACTATATAGTTTTGTATTTTCATGAATCAGGTTATTGAGTAGTTTTGTACCCAACTGCGACTAGGAGTTAAAAGTAAATTTAGCAGTTGGGTGATTTTTTATTTAATTTTTTTTTCAACTATTACGTTTAATTCTTTTCAGCAGGGAACTAGTAAAATAGTGTTGGTAAAAAAATCTGAAAGCGTTTGCAGAAAGAATTTTTGAAATCGCTCTATATTTGTGAAAGATATAGCTACAACTATTACTAATAAGGAGGGGGGAATCTAGTAAAATGATGTTGGAAAAAATTTTTCAAGCGTGTGCAGAAAGAACTTTTAATCGCTTTATATTTGTGAAAGTTATAGCTATAACTATTAATAATAAGGATGGCGGGGAGGAGAGACGGAGTGGCGGGGGAGGGGGGAACTAGTAAAATAGTGTTGGTAAAAAAATCTGAAAGCGTTTGCAGAAAGAATTTTTGAAATCGCTCTACATTTGATAAAATTATGCGAATATGGTTTTTGAATAGGGTGGGGGGAATAACAGGAGTGGTGATGGGGGAAGAGCAGGTAGCAGGGAGGACTACAAAGTAACTACAGCGAATTAGAGGACATTTGCAATGGGTAATCAAAGAAATTTGAATAAAATCGTCTGAAATTTGGATAATTTGTATGCCTTAAAGCCTACATCATGTAACAAAATGGCGTCTGAAGACCGCCATGTTAATATCTGTATAAAAAAATATAGCCTATAGCACCTTCAGGATCAATAGCAATTCAACGACACCTTTTTTGTCAAAATCGGTTCAGCCGTTTAGCCGCTAGCGTGACACAAACATACTTACATACATACAACAATCAAAAAACATTACCCTTTTTTTCGCCTTGCTGCAGTTGGGTAAAAAAGAATACAGGAATTCTCTATTAAACAACGATCCAAACAAATATTGACATATAAACAGAATGTGTCAAACAAAATGTTTTGCTTTGTGCGCAAGTTTCTCTCATCTTCCTTGCGATTACAGCGCCATTTTCCTATCTCATAGCACAATAACGTTCACCGGCGAATTTTGAACGGACGGGAACTCTCCTCGGGCGTTCAAGAATACAGACAGACGATCTCTGTCCAGCGGCGTAGCGTGGGGGGGGGGGCGCGGGGGGTTCGTCCCCCCCCCGCCCCGAGGGTAGTGGCGCCCCATAGGTGGCCGAAGCGCCCTCAGCTTTATTAAGTCGGGCCGGTAATGGCCAATTGAGTGAGTGCCAAAGGAAAGTAACGACATGAAGACCTTTTTTTGTTGGTCGCAAGATTCGTGAGAGGCGTCCTTGTGACTTATCGGCCGCCCCCTCACACCACATGATGACCTTTTTTTTTTTTTTTTTTTTTTTTGGTCGCAAGATTTGTGAGAGGTTGTTTTTGCCACAAGATTTTTCATCAGTTTTCAGAGGCGCCCTTTTTAGCTGTCGCCCCCCCCCCCCCCCCCGCCCTTTCGGGCACGCTACGCCGCTGTCTCTGTCTCAAACGACGTGAGCATTTGCACAACATTTTTCACGAACATAATAGGGACCTATTGCAATAAAGCCAGGCACAAATTGTGCCGGGCACTATATTGACAGTTTCACATTATAAGAACAGCTATTAATAGTGACGCCACAATTAATGGAAAATAAACGACTGGATTTCTAAATTCGACTTTGGTATGTCAATTTTGAAAGATCAACTGCCAGTTTTTAATGCGAAACTGTTGACAGTGTTGAGAGATTTGAAGGTTTTTCTTCAATATGAGGCTTTTGAACAGAAATTTTGACTATTGAAGGTTTAAAGGTTTTTATCCGAATTTGAAGGATTTTGACTATTTTGAGGCAAAGTTATATATTTTGCAAAAACTCCAATAATTTTATCAAACCTAACTTATGTAGGTAAATTTAAATACTATTTTTAATTTACGTTTTTTTATTTATGGTTTAAGTTATAAATCTTTTATTTGTTTAGTTTTTCCATTTTTATTAAAATAAATGGATCTATGACGAATCTGATACCTTCCTAGCTAGCCTAGTTTTTTGTAAATATCTCAGAAACTAAAGCTCTTACGAAGTTTTTGGTTAAATTTATGAGCAAAATGTAGCCTACTATATTCCGAATAAAGTATATTGATACGATGCTCCGTTAAAAAGTTAGCATTTTTTTAAGTGTTTAATTGTCAAAACACTGTCATTAGCATTAATGGATTTTGACCAACATCTAATCAGCTCGTAAGAGTGTCGAACACTATTTTACGTGAAAATTTTGTGAAAATCGGTTCAGCGGTATAGGAGCTATCGTGTTACGGACAGAAATAATATACACACACACACACACACACACAGACAGACATGACGAGTATATTACTAGGTTAGGTCAAAATACACCCAAATAACACATTTTCGGCGTTATCTCAAAAAAAATTTTTTCGTCAAAAATAATACCTTCTTTAGCCATTGCTACGCGGGCTTGGAAGGTAAAAATTGTATATATATGGTATAAAGTTTTTTGTTTTGGTGTCGACCACCCACCCCTTACTGTTTTGAAGGATATGAACGGTTTTTGTCACTTAGTTAGGAAAGTCATCAGAAAAGTGTGGCAACACTGCCTCTACCTTAAAAAGTGAATGCATTACTTGCTTTGAGTTATGACGTCTTTGGCAGATGTTACGAAAACCGCAAAATACTTTTTATTCAGATTAAATTTCTATCAAGCTGAATTATTAAACAGGTATATGGCAATTTTGTTCACGGAAAAGCTATGCTCATAACGAAATTATGATATTTATTTTGCAAAAAAAATAATTTATACCGCAATATTCTGGGGCTGCCCTAATTGAAATTGGTAGTTAGTCTTGCGTTAAAAAATACCTAAAAGCTATTAAACTACAAATCTCTTTTGGGTCAGGACAGAATTTAAAATATTTTTACTAGATTTTTTTTTTAATTGCACACAATGTTTTTTGATTAATACATGGAAGTAAAAAAAAAGATATCTCTATGCAATGAATATGTATACTTGGGTGTCACATTTGATAAGACAGGAACAGACTGTAAACTGGAAAAAAGAATAGTAACAGCAAAAAAGTTTATTGGATGTCTTAACAGTATCACTATATTAAGTTTTAAAAGTCTGCCGAGTGCCGAATATAAACAAATAGATAGGTAGGTAATCCGATTACTTTCCACGCAGAAACGCAGCTGTGTCGTGGCGTGACCATCAAAAAAAATCAGCCCCCGATGTGACGTCACACAGTAGTGGAGGAGCGTGGCCCGTCCGTTTCGATAGCCCTGAATATACTTGAAGCACCCCAAGATAAATATTTCGCTACAGAAATCGTATATTTTTCTTGAATTCTTGACACTATCACGCGACACTGGACCTTTCGGTTTCAAAGGTACCTTAATGTCCTCATAAATCAAATGCGTGAAAGTGACACATTTATGCAGTTCCTTCCTGCACTGTGCAAAACGGAAAACGATGCCACGTCCGTCGCGTCGTAGTAAGTCGAAAAGTTATGAAATACGATGTACAGATTTTCTAATATATACCTTGCAACACGCAGTTACACTTTTGTGACTCTGACATTATATAAACATATTTCCTAATCAGAAATATTTGAAAAATTAAATACAGTCGAACCTCTCTAACTCGAACCTCTATAACTCGAACCCCTCTATAACTCGAACCTTTTCAGCGGTCCCTGCACTTTTTACATGTATTTTAACCTATGTAACTCGAGTTTCTATAACTCGAACACTCCATAACTCGAACTGTTTTGGTTGTCCCTTCAGGTTCGAGTTATAGAGGTTCGACTGTATGTCATGTTGGTATAAAATTAAAGGCAAAACTGTCATTTTCTTAAATGATGATAAAAGGATGCTGGACAAAACCGCGAATATTTTACCGCGCAGGCATTTACCGCGAAAATGCTTACAGCGCTAGGACTTTACCGCGCACTAAGCCACATCCGCGCGGAAACAACCCTCCCCATACCCTCCTGACCTTTTTGCCGGGATCCTAGAAAGTTGTAAAATCTAACCGTTGTCAATTGATCGCCAACGTATCCTAACCGTGTCAGTGAAGACCCCTACTCTTCATTGACACGGTGAGGTTACTGTGGCCATCAATTGACAACGGTTAGCTTTTACAGTCTCTAGGATCCCGGGAAAGAGGTCAACAGTGTATGTTTTTAAAAAAATGTTAGGATGAGACCCTGTTACGGCTTGCGCGGTTTTGCATTTGCGCTGTTAAACCTTGCGCGGTCCAGATCTTGCGCTAAAATGCCCTAGTTCGTGACTAGCGCGGTACAGGCCAGCGGGGCCAGCATTTTCGCGGTAGAGTCCGGCGCGTTAAATAGTGTTGCCGCCGAGACGAGAGATTCTCGCCTCACGTCTCGACTCGCCCTCTCTCGACGAGACGAGAGAAATATTTTCTCTTGAATGAAAGTTCGAGATGAGACGAGAGAAAGACCCTCTCTCGTCGAGAGACTCATTTTCTCGAGCAAAAAAGGTTGGTTTTTATAAATTTTTGATTTACCATCTATTCGTATTGACCTATTATAGAGTTAAGCTGATATTTATGTACTGTTTTTGTTTAAATAAAAAACAAAAATAGTCATATATTCCTTCCTTGACAACTTTTATGCTGTGATAAATTCATTATTTATGTTACTAATGCGTTATATCTGAAAATGCTGTGAATATTTTTAAAACAAGAAGGAAACAAAAATGTAGTGCGTTTCGATTAAAAAAAGATCCCTCCTATCAAAATTTGACATCTACCAAACGGGTTAGATATTTTGGCCAGCAAATTCTTTAAAGAAAATTAAGGCATAAAACGTATTACTCATCTATTAGTATCTATTCGAAAACCTCTTGGGTTGGTTGGTAAAAATGTACGGAAAAACCCTGTAGATAAAACTCTTATATCAGCACTTCCAAGAAAAGCCTTGTTGCTAAAAGGTTGAAAATTATATTTACTGGAAAAACAAATTTTGCTCTTGCTTGGAAGTTAAATATAATTGTTTAATAATAAAATTAAGTATAATGTAAAACCGAATACCGTAACTTACGACCTGCAAATAAATAGTTCTATATAAGCGTATAGCGAAATAAAATTTTGCTAAACGTGTTTAAGTCCAGAATGGTATTTTGTGATTATTATTTGGCATAATGCTCAAAAAATAAAACAAATTGTCATCCTAACTAAAGGTGACACAGCTATACGGATAAATTTTAATGAATTGTTTACATCACATTAATCTTAAGCAAAAAAAAACAAACATTATTTCGATAGTCCCCTACAGAGGACAACATATAATTTTTTACGCGGCAGAGATATAAAATTCATTTTAGCACCCATTTTTAGGAGCAGTACAAAACTGTTTAAAGGTTTTCATTTTTTCTGGCAGTACAAATATTTTTTCGTATAAACAATGTGAAACATTCATATTTTATAGTAAATTTATTTTAATCTGGCCCTAAGATTAACTCCGAATAACCAGCCATCGTTGATTTCACCGAGATCAAAGACCGCCAGCCGGCTTATTTATCTCCTTGTTGGGTAACCTGTGGTAAAAATATCCCAACATTTTTATTTACAATTTAATATCTCAATTGCTTTGCTACATCGTCGTCATTCACCTTAAAAAAACACTTTTACTCCAGGTGTCTCGAAAACTTTTTATAGCTGATACAAATCACGAGAGACGAGACGAGGGAAAGGCTCTTTCAAGTGAGAGAAGAGACCTATCGTCGAGCCGAGAGACCCATTTTCTCTCGCATAACGAGACGAGAAGAGAGAAGGCCTTCTCTCGTCTCCTCTCGTCTCGCGGCAACATTAGCGCTAAATGCCTGCGTGGTAAAATTTTAATCGCTGCGGTTACATTTTGGGGTTTTTTTGTACTTTTTTGGTATCCCGTTCCATTTAGAACATGTTCCATTTCAATCGCAATGATTTTTGGAAAAATAAAAAATTGCATCGTCAGAAACAGGCTTTACATTTGACCACAAACTTAAGTATCTTCCCCTATTCAGCAAACATCTCTCTCTCTCTCTCTCTGTCTCGATTTCAATGGTCTTGCGCACCAAACGACATATAACCACGGATCACCTTAGGTGATCCGTGATATAACCCGAGAATAGCAAAGCTCTTCTTGGATATAATCGCACCGTCGGTCGCGTCGGTCGGAGTCGACAAAAACCGGTACCAAAAAGGCTATTTCGAAGGTCGGTGAAGTTATCGATCCTAAATTTGGCACGACCAAAAACTATCTATTATGTTACGTCTTTCAACAAATCTTTTTGGATTTGGATGTACGCTCTATGCAAAGTCAATTGACGAACCTCCTAATACGGGCAATGAACTTGTAAATACAAGTTCATTGAATACGGGGTTCTATCGATTTTATGAAATTTTACTTGATTCTGCCCTTCAAAAATTATCCAAATTCATATAAAATCATCCTGGTATAATTTCAACCCTACCGACACAGAACAGCCGCGGCTCTTTTCGGTCCGACCACAAAGTATTTGTTTTCCGACCGACCGAGCCCAGGTGGATGGACGGCACCTGATTGGCAGATTTTTTTAAGATGGGCTTTTAGTTGCTTTTGGGTGTGCCTTTCGGGACCTCTTTTGTCGGCAGTATGCAGAGTTAGAAAATAAATCAGTGTCGTTCCTGTAGGTGTAGGAATAGAAAGTTTTATTATCTATTTTTATCTCTTTAGTTTACGCCATAATTAAATGAAATAACTTTCATGAGTATATCTACTGCCGCCCATGTCACTTTCTATAAAGGATACACCGATAGTCCGCTTTTATCTTTGTTCAATTGACTTTGCAATCACTATACCTTAAGGGACTAGAGTGAAAGCCAAAATTAATAAAATATTTTGAAGTATTTAATCTTAAGCTTTCAAATTACAAAAAAGTGCAGGACTCTCAATGTTCATCTTTTTAATCTGTAATAGTAAAAGTAGGTACTATTTGACATGAAACTTTAAATCATTAAATAAGTCCATAATGTGCCATAGTTGAATCTTTATTCATCCCTTAAACAAAACGAGTCATCTTATCAATTTTATTCACTTCCAAGCTCTTTATTGCGCAGCTAAAATGTTAAATGGTTAAGACTTCTTATCTTAACCTTAATCAGATCCAGTGGCGGCTGGTGACGTTATAAATTTGGGGCAGAAATTTATATTGCATGGAAAAGGCGATAAAAACTAACCTAAACAATTTTATTTTAGCATTTTTTCAACAAGCAGCTACTTGGTGTATTTTTTAGTTTATTTGTTTATAGATAAAGTCTATTCGCCCTTCTTTTACATGCATAAAGTGCTCGGATAAGTACCAGTTTCAGACTAATCATGGCCCTGTAGAGCAACCTCAAAATCCCACAGAATTTTGAACAGTCTATTAACCTACTAAGTCTATGTCTATGGCATAGATATGTGGTTATTTAAATAAGTAGCACTTACTTTGTGTCTAACTTTTCACTAAATTGCTTGATATCACACATTCCGTTTGCCACCCACGCAGGATCACTTCGTGGATCTTTCATAATAAGACAAATTAAGCAAAAAAAAAGCACTGGACATGTCGTAAGAAGAGATTTAACTTTTTTTAAATAAATCAATTAAAAATACTGGTTGTTGTCTAATTTTGGGCGAGCAGTACCACGTTGCTCTCCCTGTAGCAGCCACCACTGATCAGATCTGTTTCTTAATAAAATGCACTCATTTTTGCTTCATTTTTTCCAATAAAGCAATTCTTAAAATCATGAGCCGCAACATCTATTTTAGAATCAAGCAACATTAATGTCCCTTTGACACATAGAAAGCTTTCGCTTTCAGCTTTAGTCAAATCCGAAAAAACTTTTTGCTTTAAAACTTGGAGTTTTTGATTCATTTGTTGACTCAGCTTATCTAGACAATTATTTTTTAAAATTGTGGAGTCTTTTTGGTTACATTCTTCACCCAAGTTTTTAAGTACACTTTTAAAAATTTTAAAATTTTCGTTTGCAGTTGACAACATTTCATCAGATTTGCAATGCTCCATTCCGGAGAGATCCATATTTTGCGTAACCTGATCAAGTCCGTACAGACATTCCTTTATATCAACATTGGTTAGATTTACTTCGAATCTCGCCATGTTTTTTAATTGTTCTAATTCTAGGTTTTCTTTATCTAAAGAACTTTGTGCCGCATCAACCACATAGTCGATTTTGTTTTTGCTAGCTGCTATTTTTATCATCAGTTGGGAAATGGTTTTTGAAAATTCGTCTTCAGCGATAGGGCTGCATCCCTAAAATAATAAAAAAATCACCTATTTAAAAATCCATTTTTACCTTCATAGCCCGCGTAGCAATGGCTACAGAAGGTATTATTTTCGAGGAAATTTTTTTTTGGGATAGTGTTGAAAATGTGTTATTTGTATATTGCTATCATAACAACATCGTCGTGATGTCTGTCTGTGTGTGTATATTATTTTTGTCCGTAACACGATAGCTCCTAAACCGCTGAACCGATTTTCATAAAATTTTCAGGCAAAATAGCGTTCGACACTATAACAAGCTGATTAGATTTTAGTTAAAATGCATTAATGCTAATCACAGTTTTTTGACAATTAAATTTTTTTAAAAATGCAAAATTTTTAACGGAGTATGGCATCAATATGCGGTATTCGAAATATGGTAGACTACATTTTGCTTAATAATTTGTGTTATAACAAAAAACTTCGCAAGTGCTTTAGTTTCTGAGATATTTTCAAAAAACTGTTTATCATGGCTTCACTTGTGGTAAAAGGCTAGCTAGGAAGGTACCAGATCCGTCATGGATCCATTTATTTTAATAGTCCTTCTGAATAATAAATAATTAAAGGAATATTTAAAAAAAAAAGAATATAAATTTACTCACAAAAAGCGTCAATAGGTTTAATACCAAAACCACCGAAAGCACTAAATAACTGACCATTTTGTGTTTTCTTTATGGCTAGAAACAATATTATTGCAAAAAAAATATATTTTTAAATGGTGGAAATAAGAACACTATTCTTATCAGAAAAATATACTTTTTGACGATATTTTCCACAGATCTTCAAACCAAAGTATACATTGTTAGGTCTGAGGAAAAACCTGACAGAAAAATTAAAACTTTCTATTTCTAATATATCTGCGTATACCTGCAATAACGTGAAAAATGTACCAAATGTTTTTAAATAAATTAAATAAACAACAAATTTAAACAATAGAAATGAGATAAATTTATTGTGACAAAATAAGCATGTACATTATCATTTGTTTAGCAAATACGTATTTTTTTAAAAAAGTTACTTAAATTATTTTGGAAGTTGTATCTATAGGTAACAGTAGCAGATCCAGGGGGGGGCAAAGGGGCTTGGGCACCACGCTTCTTAAGATGAAACTTATAATCTTTAGTTCTAGGAAGAAAAATACTAATGCACAAACCGCAATTTTTTACAAAATTTACATTTTTTAAAACTTTTTCACAAAAATACTTTAATGAGTAAACATTTTTGCCTGTGGCGCATTTTATTTGTACGTAGTGTCAAAATTCAGAGCTTAGATCAACGCTTGTCATAAAAAATTTGAGCGGTCAATCGGTAATTATCGTTCCAAATTGGTAACAACCAAATGCGTTTAAGTGGTCATGGTTATCTTTGGTTCAACTATATGACGTCATCGATAGCCTGAAAAACGTCATTGGTTTGAACCGATAATTATGCAGGTCCGGGGCTGTTTTCAAATCTTGGTTATCCCCACTCCTCCTAAGTATTTTGAGGTTATGCTGGCTATTTATTATTTTCTCAAGTATTTTTTTTTATAGACGAGATATTCGAGTGTTTAAAGGAAGATCAACATCATAAGATCTCAATAAACTACTTTGGATCAGACTTTCTACTAGAAATCGACAGTTTAGAGCTAGCAAATACCCTTCTGAATGGTAAGTTGGGTCCAGTGGGATAGTGGATAAAGTTACGACAGTCACAATAATTTGCAATAGGGTCAATGTGCCAGTGAATGAACAGTTAAGAGATATTTTGTTTTAAAAAATTCATGTTTCAAGTAAATATTATTATTTGTTTATCATTGGTCGAAAATCAGGGCTAGCAAGCGGTTGTGTACCTAAGAAAGTAAGCGAAGATGCAATAAATCATTTATAAATATTTTATTCTTATAATAAAACTCTGGCAAACGCAATTTCCTAGTGAATGAACATCAAAGTCTAGTAAATGAAAGGCGATTATCCAGTGAATGAACAATGAATTATTTCTTAGCAATAAATTAATAAAATTGATTTTATAGGTTTTTTCAAGGTTTTAAGTGATTAATTACCTAAACAAATGTCGGAGGACTCGGTTGGTGTGTTTAGAAAATCTATTTCTGTAAGAAAATACCTATAAATTCTTGTAAAATTTTATTTATTAAAAGTAAAAAATTAAACATTAAAGAAGTAAATCTTACTCACAAAAAATATAATTAGACAAACGAAAACTGTAAAATCTTTATTTCAAGATATGAAAGTAATAAGCAAAAAAAATAATATAAGTATATACTAAGAACGGATATATTTTTATCATTAATTATTTATTTTGCCTGACTTCTTACAACAGTATCCCCACTTGTATTTTCCTTTATACTATTTGGTTGGTCTATTGCGGTAGAAGTTTTTAGCATTAGTTTGTTAAACTTTGAGTTCTAATCTACCGTTTTATTTAAACAATGGAACTCCCTACTATTTGTACTGTGTTGTCCTTCGATACTTGTTTCTTTCTCTCAGTCGGTTTCGAATTTTGAGGAATCTCATTAATAAAAGTTCCGTTCTTTATAGTTGCAATGCTAATTATATTTATTCAGAGTAGCCCCGCTTGACGGTACCTAGGTAGCTACTATGAAAAATGGAGCAGACGTGTTCATTAATTAGAAGTTAAAAAGAATATATCCAAAAAATTAACACTGTAATTTATCATTATGTTCAACTATTGGACATGTTCATTATGCATGTAATGCAACATGTCATGTTGGTATAAAATTAAAAGTAAAACTGTCATTGTCTCTAGATAAAAAGAAGCTGACGGTAGGAAAAAACGCACAGATTAACAACTCATTTTCCAGATTTTTTTAGCTCACACATATACTATACTATAGTAGTGTGAGCTATGGTGATCCTAATTTTTTCGATAAAAAAAAAAGTTGCTCCGATTTCAAAAATTTTTATATATCTTTGCGTTTCAGATGATTTTGAAACTTTTTTGTTGCGCCGTCTGTCTGTCTGTCTGTCTGTCTGTCTGTCTGTCTGTCTGTCTGTCTGTCTGTCTGTCTGTCTGTCTGTCTGTCTATATGTCTGTATGTCTGTATGTCTGTATGTCTGTATGTCTGTCTGTCTGTCTGTATGTATGTCTGTAACGACCAACGCGCATAACTCAAAAACCGCTTGGCCGATTTTAATGAAATTTGGTACCTAGGCTGGGTCTTGGGTCGAGATGGTCCCATTTAAAAATGAACAAAATCCACCGAACACAAACCAAATAAAAGGGTGGGGTAGCTTTCAAAAATTAGAGTTTATGTGAAAATATGGCGTGTGTGATATCAAACGAAAGGTAATTGAGTATGCAGTTAAACAAAATACATTTTAATTTATTTAAAAAAAAGGGTGGGGGTATATTCTAAAAATTAGAGTTTAAGTGAAAATATGGCGTGTGTGATATCAAACGAAAGGTAATTGAGTCCGGAGTTTAACAAAATACGTTTTAGTTTTTTGTTTTTTTTAAAGGTAGGGGTAGATTTCAAAAATTTGAGTTAAGTCAAAACATGGCTTGTGTGGTATCAAACAAAAGGTAATTTAGTCTGAAGTCACACGTACACTATAACTCTAGTACCTAGTGTGAGCTTAGGGGCCCATATATTGGCAGAGTATTTTATTGCTGTCAGTATGCATATGATAAATAAAGGGTTTGGAAATGTCACAAAAGTGAAACTGCCTATGGCAAGGGCTAAACCTACATCGGTTACGTATTAGCTAGAGTCCCTGTATGTTGACATATTTGTATAATCCAAATATGTCAACATACAGGGACTCTACTATTAGCTTGATAATTTATTTTTCAAGAATTATTTGCAAATTTTTGCCTCCCTGCTTTGATTAGCACTACATATCACTGGTTTACAAACATCTATTTCCTTCCGCAACATTATGATTTTTTGTTTTTGCAATTGTTTTAAGCTCAATAGCTTTTTATTCTAGGAAAATTAATTTTCTGGAAAAATATACCGACATTATTTTTGCTTACTTTCAGATAAGAAAAACATAATACACCAAAACAAATCCCGAAAATCCTACATAACAGATGATATTTACGGAGGTCTTAAAACTGTGTAAAGTGGTGATAAAACCTACAAAACTCGAATTTCCAAGATTTCTACAAAATGCAAACAAAGAATATAAATTTAGAAAGGGCACCGCAGATAAGCACTGAAAATGTGGAGGATTTATTGAGAAATATTCCCGAGGTAGGTAAACAACGTGAATATTGTACCGAAGAGAATTGTATGATAAATAAGGCCTAAAGGGCCCAGTGCCCATATTTCAAAACAAAGGCTTCTTTATCAAATACCATATTGCAAATAATGCAAGGACCTAAAAACTATAAACAACAAGTGAAATTAAAGAAAGAAAAATAAGAAAAAAGTTTTTTGCTTCGGCCGGGGATCGAACCCAGGATCTCTTGCTATCACTGAACTACCGAAGCCATACTTAAATTTTCGGAAAACTTCCATCTATGCAGGCTGCGGTGTCTCAATACAAGAACGAGAAATTCTCAGGGTATTAACTCGACCAAGTTATCCAACTGATCTCTTTAATTCTTCTTTCCCACTGTCAAAGGTATGATTCTACGTTCTTGTATTGAGACACCGCAGCCTGCATAGATGGAAGTTTTCCGAAAATTTATGTATGGCTTCGGTAGTTCAGTGGTTAGAATCTAGGCGGGTTCGATCCCCGGCCGAAGCAGAAAACTATTTTCTTATTTTTCTTTCTTTAATTTCACTTGTTGTTTAAAGGCTTCTTTCTTAAAACCCGGCAACATCAAGCCGCTTCTAACTAATTGTTTAAATTCACAGACCATTACAATACTGCGACATCTAAATACCGATTACAAAATCAGTTGTAATCCAAAACAAAATATTTACAGTATTGGACAAAATTATAGCAACAAATCATAAAATTTTTACATATGCACATAGACTTTGGCTTTCGACGACTAAGAGCACATGATTTTTAAATCAAATGAGATAAGAACTCGTTTATATTAGCTCACACATATACTATACTATAGTAGTGTGAGCTATGGTGATCCCAATTTTTTCGAGAAAAAAAAAGTTGCTCCGATTTCAAAAATTTTTATATATCTTTGCGTTTCAGATGATTTTGAAACTTTTTTGTTGCGCCGTCTGTCTGTCTGTCTGTCTGTCTGTCTGTCTGTCTGTCTGTATGTCTCTCTGTCTGTCTGTAACGACCAACGCGCATAACTCAAAAACCGCTTGGCCGATTTTAATGAAATTTGGTACCTAGGCTGGGCCTTGGGTCGAGATGGTCCCATTTAAAAATGAACAAAATCCACCGAACACAAACCAAATAAAAGGGTGGGGGTAGATTTCAAAAATTAGAGTTTATGTGGAAATATGGCGTGTGTGATATCAAACGAAAGGTAATTGAGTCTGCAGTTAAACAAAACACATTTTAATTTATTTAAACAAAAGGGTGGGGGTATATTTTAAAAATTAGAGTTTAAGTGAAAATATGGCGTGTGTGATACCAAACGAAAGGTAATTGAGTCCGGAGTTTAACAAAATACATTTTAGTTTTTGTTTTTTTAAGGGTGGGGGTAGATTTCAAAAATTTGAGTTTAAGTCAAAACATGGCTTGTGTGGTATCAAACAAAAGGTAATTTAGTCTGGAGTTGAATAAAATATATTTCAGTTTTTAGTTATATTAGCTCACACGTACACTATAACTATAGTAGCTAGTGTGAGCTTAGGGGCCCATATATTGGCAGAGTATTTTCTCTGGTTTGGAAAATAATATTTTCCTATTAAACTATTAAACCATGATTTAATAAATTTGAAACGGGAACGCCCGTCTTAACACACATCGATTTCAACAATTGTTGGATAATATTCTTGGCCGTCCAGTGTTGCTCAGCAGCAGAACAGATCCTCAAACTTTTAAATTCTTTGTAGTTCTTGATACTGTAGATTGATGTTATAATTAATTCTTGGCTGTTTCGGTTTGCTTGATATTCTATTTTTATATTTTCATAAATCGATTTTTAATCTCGATTGTAACTGCTTTTCCACGACTCATATTTAAAAAATGTATTCATGACCATGCCACCAATGAGTTTTTAACGATACCCTAATTCTGAAACGTCGTAACCCAATTCAACAAAATTTTACAGGAATAAGAAAATTACACAGCGTAAGCATTATGCGACTTGCTAGAAATCGCAGAAATGACTGTTTTGTATTTTTTTTGGTTCCGAAGATTTAGCAGCATATAGCTATGCATAATTGATGACGCAAAAATATGAATTTTAATTTTTTTGTGGGTTACGACGTATCAGAATTAGGGTATCGATAAATAAATAAAACTGAATATCCAAGGCTTTGAAAACATGAGGAGAAAAATATTTCTTGTTATATTTTTGTCCAGCAGATAGTGTAGTCAATTTAATAAAATATTAATCTTTTTGAAACCAGAGAAAATATAAACGCGTTCTAATCTCATACGATTTAGAAAACATGTGTTCTTTTGGCAAGTCGAAGATCAATCTGTAGTACATGTAATGTGCAAACGTATTTAATTCACTGTTTGGTGTAAACATAGGATTTGATGCTATAATTTTGTCCAATCCTGTATATATGTACCGGGTGGGCCATAAAAACCGGACAATTTTTTTTATTATAATTTTTGAATTATACAATCGATTTTAATGGGACAAACTGCACATGGCAGAGAATTAATCAGAGTTTTGACCGAATGTATTTTTTGTCCACCATCTCAAAATCCAAGATGGCGGACGAAATTAAAATGTACCCTTCAAAGATGCTCGTTTATTCTCATGTTGCGAACATGTCTTAATTAGTTTTTTAAATTAGCAAAAAAGCTGCATTCTTGCCACGCACAACAAGGTACGAATTAGCAAAATCGGTTCAGTGGTTCTAAAAAAATATTTTTGTTTCAACCATTGTTTTGCATATTATACGATTGCCTTGTCAATCACAATAGAAATAAAAAACATTCTGGTGAGAACTGGTTTTTAAAGATTATGATCAAAGTTTATCGCTATTTTAAAATTTAAGATGGCGGACAGAATTAAACTTGATTCTTTAAAATGGCGTTTATTCTTAGTTTCCGCAAATGTTTTAGCTTTTTTTTAATTTGTAGAAAAGCACTACTTTTCCCCCACATGACATAAATCGGTGTAATGGTTCTCAAAAAATTTATTTTTGTTTCAGCCATTGTTTTACAGATTATACGATTGCTTTGCTTTGCCTGTCTGCATTCATTTCCCTATAAATTCGTTATTACTAAACCAATTTGAGTGAAATAAAAAAAATCATGTTGAGAATTGATTGCTCTTTAAAGACTATAATCGAAATTTGCCGCCATCTTACAATTGAAGATGTCAGACAGAAGCATACTTGATTCTTCAAAATGGCGTGCTTATTCTTATTTTCAGAAAATGTTTTAGTTTTTTTTTTAATTTATAGAAAAACATTACTTTTCTCCCGCATAAAGAAATAAAAATTAATTAAGTGCTTTTCTATAAATTAAAAAAAAAACTAAAACATATTTTGAAAATAAGAATAAACGTGCCTCTTTGAAGGGTCAAGTATGATTATTTACGACATCCTAATTTCTAAGATGGCGGCAAATTTCGAATATAAACTTTAAAGAACAATCAATTCTCATCATGATTTTTTTTATTTCACTAAAATCGGTTCAGTAATAATGAGTTTATAAAGAAATAAATTCAGACAGGGTTGGCAATGCAATCGTATAATCTGTAAAACAATGGCTGAAACAAAAATAGATTTTTGGAGAACCACCAAACCAATTTTACTAATTTATACCTTGTGCAGAGGAAAGGTAGTGCTTTTCTATAAATTAAAAAAACTAAAACATTTTCAAAAAATAAGACCACACACGAAATTTTGAATAATTAATTATGATTCTGTCCACCATCTTAAATTTTAAAATGTTAATAAATTTTGATCATGATCTTTAAAAAGCAGTTAATTCTCACCAGGATATTTTTTATTTCATCAAAATCGGTTCAGTAGTAGTGAATTTATAAGGAAATAAATGCAGACATGATTGGCAAGGCAAAAATATTTTTTTTTCGAACCATCGAACCGATTTTGCTGACTCATACCTTGTTGTGCATTGCAAAAACGCTGCTTTTTTAGTGATTTAAAAAAAATATTAAAACATGTTTGCAACACAGGAATAAACTAGCATCTTTGAAGGGTACAATATTATTTCGTCCGCCATCTTGGATTTTGAAATAGCGGACAAAAAATTTTATTTATGGAAAACTATGATTTATTCTCTGCCAAGTGCAGTTTGTCCCATTCAAAAAAAAATTGTTCGGTTTTTTTTGGCCCACCCGGTATATATGGACTGTATTTTTCTATAAAGTGTTGGGCAAAATCGCATGTCTTTAATAATCGAAGTATTCGTATCGTAATTAAAACATAATTATCATTTGAATGATCACTCGAATCGCTACTTTGATTATACAAAAAAAATCGTCGCAAATAAATCGCATATTTTTATTCAGATATTTTGTCAGGGCTATCAAAATGGACGGGCCACGATCCTCCACTTTGTTGACGTCACATCGGGGGCTGATTTTTTTTATGGTTACGTCACGACACAGCTGATTGTCTGAATAATGAAGTTGGAATGACGGTTCATGAATATTTGATTTTTTAAAAATAAAGCCGGTTTTGAGATTGTTTTAACTATATTACTAAAATTACGGACTTCCATTGTCTTTATTTATTTTAAAACACGACGTTTTGGTTAGTAAGTATCTCTAACCGTTATCAAGTAAAATCTTTTTTATGTATAGTAATCTTTAATTTTTCAGAGCCGCCTCATTAGCTCACACAAAAATTAAATTTAATGAAGAAGCAAATGTGTTCGTTTCTACGTAGAAATTAATCGGATTACCTACATCTATTTGTTTATATTCGGCACTCGGCAGACTTTTAAAACTTAATATAGTTATGTATTTACATGTGTTTACAAAAATTACATCAAAAAATTATATTTTTGTAGTGTACTTTTGTTTTAAAAAGATTCACGCTGGTATTTTTGGATTGTATATGAACTTTATTGTAAAAAGTCATTGAAAAATCTAAAAAGTTTTACAATACAAACCAAGGCTAAAAAAAACACAGGCCACGATACTAAAAAATCAGCTGTATTCGGGGGGGGGGGTGACTTTTACATTGGGTCTTATGGGAGCTCAGGCGTTTTTTTATGATATTTTCAAAATGGCCCTACAGATTCCCGCGAAATTTCAGTAAAATATTCTTAGACACCATCCCAATTTTCCACCAAATTTTTGTAAAGATGATTAAAAGGTTAAAATCTTCCTTATTTTGAATTCAAATTACCCGTCATGTACCGCATGCCAACTGTTATATTTGACATGTATTTGATTTTGTCATCTGTCTTTGTCACATTCGCTTCTGCTTTAAATTTAATTTTAGTGTAAGTTTATGAAGCGGTTCTGAAAAATTAAGGATAACTATACATTTAAAAAAAAATTGTTCTGCAAAAATATAGTAAAAACAATCTCAAAACCACCTTTATCTTAAAAAAATGAAATATTCATAAACCGCCATTCCAACTTCAATATTTTAAAGACAATCAGCTGCGTCGTGACGTGACAATAAAAAAAAACCAGCCCTCGATGTAACGTCAACAAAGTGGAGGATCGTGGCCCGTCCGTTTTGATAGCCCTGTACAAACAAGTGCCATGACAAACACAGATGACAAAGGCAAATACATGTCAAATATAACAGTTGGCATGTGGTACATGGCGGGTAATTTAAATTTAAAATAAAGAATGCTAAATCTTAGCGCCGGTACACATCTGCGTTTTTCTGCAGCGCGGTGCCGCAGCGTTACCGCAATTGCGGTCCGAGCACCGGTACACACACGCGTTTTTCTTCCGCGCGGTACCGCTGCAACATCGCGCCGAAGAAAAACGCGTGTGTGTACCGGCGCCACGTACCGCAATTGCGGTAACGCTGCTGCACCGCGCGGTAGAAAAACGCGTGTGTGTATACCGCCGCTTAAAGATTTTAACCTTTTAATCAACTTGCATCCTTAAAAAAATTTGACGGTATATCGGGATGGTGTCTGAAATCATAAAAAAACGTGTGACCTCCCATAAGACCCAATGTAAAAGTTAGCCCCCCGAGAACAGCTGATTTTTTCAGGGCCGTGGCCTGTACTTTTTTGTTGGCCTTGGTTTTGTACGCAAATGATAGAATTTGAATTGCATTCGAATTAAGGACACCCTGTTCATTAATATAAAAAAGTACATATGTTTTAGAAAACATTGCTTATGCTTCAACGAGCCAGTTTTGAAGAACCTCAATATATTCAACTCATCACAACCAGTAGTTCTGTAGAAAGAACAGGTCCTCCCCTTCCACCAAGATCGCACATCATTGCTTATGGAACTTTGGACCAACTGAGAAATAATACAGGTAGGTTCACCTTTTTTTACCTGTGCCTTACCTTCAGTGAATGTGGCGATCATTCTGATTTTTTTAAACGATTTTATTTAGCTTAACTCCTGTTTTGGTATTTTTTTATTAAAAACATTTTCAAAACGGCGAGCATCAATCGATATGTATTAAATTTATAAATCGAGATGGCAGGTCCAAAGTGGAGGATAATTCTATTTATGCACCGACTTTTCTCCAAACTTAGTATAGTTTTTGCAAAGTCAGTTGAACATCGGCATATCCTTTGTGTGTGTGACATGGGTGGCGGTAGATATACTCATGAACATTATTTCATTTAATTATGGCGTAAACTAAAGAAATGAAAATAGATAATAAAACTTTCTATTCCTACACCTACAGAAACGACACTGATTTATTGTCTAACTCTGCATACTGCCGACTAAAGGGGTCCCGAAAAGAACACCCGAAAGCAATTAAAAGCGCATCTCAAAAAAATCTGCCAATCAGGTGCCCTCTATCCAGCTGTGCTGGGTCGGTCAGAAAACAAACACTTTGTGCTCGGACCGCAAAGAGCCACGCCTTTTCTCTGTCGGTAGGGTTGAAATTATACCAGGAAGATTTTATATGAATTTGGATAACTTTTGAAGGGCATATTGAAGCAAAATTTCATGAAATCGATAGAACCCCGTGTTAGGAGCATTTCAGGTGACTTTGCAAAAACTATACTTGCGGTTGTTTAATGTTATAATACTCACCGTGCACCAAAGATTCAATGAAAGCAGTGGCGGATCTAGAGGGGCCCGGGCACGCCCCCCCTTCCTGACATCAAACTTTTTTTAGTTCAACGAAAGAAAATGACAATGCATTAACCGCAAGTTTGAACAAAATTAAACCACTTTTTTAATTTTTTTAATAAAAATACCTTTGGCCTCTCCCCCCTTGAAATCCTGGATTCTTCTGATCCTTTATGATGCGTGCCAAACGTCAAACTAGAAAATAAAAATTGGTTAAAAAGTTTATGATTAAGCGGATTTATTTAAATTATTAGGTACTAGAAACTTAATGTATAATAGGGACATATTGCATGTCTCATTTTTTACTTATACTTTATTTGAGGCATGCGCAGTTACCTGGTTTCAACTTTATCCCTTACTAAAAGATAATGTTTGACCTTACTTGTATTCAAATAACGCAGGCTACTAGTTCCTTTATTTAGAGACAATAGACACTTATTGGAATAAAACCTGACCTTATTTTAAAATCGACCGTATTGTGACAGATTTGCATATAAAAATCAGCTGGTTTCTTTCAAAATTCAGCCTGTGTGTATTTAAAAACTGGATTTATTAGTGTCGGTATTTATTAAATGAAAGTTAGCGTCTTTATTATTAAATTTGGCTTTGGTATGTCAATTTTGTAGAGGGCAGCTGTTAGTTTTCTGTGTAAATGTGTCAAAATAAAGTCGACTCTAAAATAAAGTCAGGTTTTATTCCAATAAGTCCCTAATGTACCGCGCATATAACGTTTTGACAAAATTCAATGTAAATTTATAATACTTTTGATAGCAGACAGTTATTTCATGAGATACCAATTCGCGATAATCCGCAGATTTAATTTTATGTCATTTATTGAAAATTATGTTTGATAAAAACTGGTAGATATGTACTAACCATAAGTCATTAATGTTCGTCGAAGTGTGTAAAAAAAAGAAATAAACAGACCTATCCTATAATTAACTGACGGTTTTTCACGGGTATTGGTTTTTCAGTTTTTCCCTAGTTGGAGCTTTTTAATTCATTTTGCTTACAGAACACAAAACAGGCTTTTGACAGATAAATAAAGGATAGCAAAAATAACGAAAATAAAAGTTGTGTCTGTAAAGGGTAAAAATTGGACTACTAAATATCACGTGACATCTGTCGTTTAATGTCACAGTGATAAAGAATAAAGTAAACTGCACACATAAGATTATTCGTATCATAAAACGGAACAAAATTATTTGTTGTGTTTTTTTGCAATTTCTGTGAATAAAAGACAAAGTTTGATGATAATAAACTGTTTATATTAAAAATTATATCTATACAGGGTGCCCCACAAGTCATGGATCAAACGTAGTGAGTTTATGGGGTTGAGGCAGAGATATTAGAACATTGAAGAGATTGGATTTCACAACCAACCGTTTGCGTTTGACATATCGAAAACAATAGTTGTGCACTTGGTGTTCTGTGGGTCATGGCCTGCCGGCAGCCCAAACCAAGCTGTTTTATACTTTGATTTTATCATGACGGGCTCGTGCAAAATGGCGAAAGACGGTTTGTTTTTGTGTTGTATTACTGATATTTCTCCAATTTATCCAAATTCGATTAAGAAAACTCGCAAAAACTTTCAAAAAAATAAACAAAAACAGCGGTTGACAAGAATTTGACATTTCGTATTTGTTCTCTGGGTTTTTTTGGTTGGGACGCGGCCATTTTGGATTTGTTGGTTTTACTTTGGTCAAATTCAATCCGCTAATGTTCTATTATCCGTGGGTTGAGGTGATAAGAATAATGATATTGTAATCCGGCTTTTAATAGCTTACAAGTTATTTACTGTTATTTATGACAGGCGAGGATCTACAGGGAGGGGAAAGGTGGAATTTCCCCTCCCATATTTAAAATTATAAAATTATATTCACTTTTGACACACATTATACCCCCCCCCCTAAGGAAATTCCCAGATCCGCTCTTGTTCATGTTAATTTTTTGATATGATATTACTTTTTAAAATTATTTGTCACCGTTTTATGGAATTTTATTTTATAGGCGTACACTAAATTTTTTGCGCAACCAAAATAATTTTAAGAATTAATTCATATTGGAAGCATACAACATTTATAAGTGTACACTAAAACAAATATTAAATAAATACTTTTAGTTGTTTCACAGTTTCAATCAAATACCTTAAAAATGTAAACTTTATGTAATGTCTCAATAACTAAAACTGACAGATAAAAATTATTGTGCCAGTTGGATTCTTTGTTAAAAAAAAACTATGAAAAATCACTTTACATCAATATGGAATTTTCATAAATAAAAAAGTAATATGCTCGTCCCAAAATGCAGACTTCTCATAATAGTATCTTCAAAACTGCTTGCAATAAGATTCACCTTCAATCATCTTTTGAAAATTGAGGTTTGCAAGTGGGAGTAGGTTTTTTCTATATCTCGTAGAAATACCTTAAACCACCAAAAACTTGGGACACCCTGTACATATTTTAGCTCACTGTAGCCTATTTTTTATACTGATTTTAAATAATAATAATTTGTTTAGGCTCCAGCGAACGGACACTCAGTTTTTTCTTAGGAGAGCTGGGTCGTAGGTTTTTTATCACTGAGTTGAAGTACCTATATATTTAAATGTTTTTGGACGCCATGAGAAACACAAATCAAATACCTTAAATGGTGAATTATTATTAAAAGACACATTATTACTAATTAATAAAGAAGACCTTACTGATTCTGTGCGATGAAAGTAAAACACTTTTTTAGAGTAGAAAACAACAATAGATTTATTAAAAATCTCTTCATGGAATTTTATAACAAAAAAAAGTAAAGGAAATAAGACCTCTTGAAGTAGGTAATTCATACCTACTAAAAACTGATACCTAATTAATTAAAAAAAAAAAGAAAAGGTTATAAAAAAAATACCTGATTATTTATGTAAAGGATTATTACCCTTTGGCAATCACACTACACATTTACCTGGATGTTATGGCCATAATATACCAGGGAGGTTATAGTTTTGAGCAAGTTGCCGCCAAATGTACATCATGGTAAAATTAAAATTTTCGAATAAAAGTTATTTTATTTATCTTTAAGAATTTATGTTTATGTTTTATTATTTTACTAGGTTCAGAGTACCCATTAATTTATTTTAATTAAATTAATATTTTTATAATGGACGTTATACGATGAATTTTCACAAAAATAAAAGGAAAGATCTTGCCTGATATTCATGGAAATGGAAACCTTGACGGCCTGAGACTATGGAAACCATGGGCTGCCTGAGACAATGGAAACTATGGAGTGCCGAGACCATGGAAATGATAGACTGCCCATGACAAGTGTTTTGGTCAGGCATGAAAATGCAGATTCCAGATGGACTTTTCATATCCAAAAACAGGATGGAAATTGCAGCTGGATAATCACGCGGTCTTCCCAAGGGCCCTGTTTGTAACAAAAAAACTAGCATAAGCATTTTGTTCACATCGTGGAAATAGCAAAAAAAATTACTTACCTCAATAAGGGAAACTCTCCACACATTCACAGACCTTGTACAGCAAATCAGTAGTTGGGGGCTCACTAAGAACGTGGTTTTAGTGGAGGATTTTCTCAAAACCTCCAATGGAGAAAAAATTGAGGGTCAGTCCACGTCATTCAACGTGACTCTGGACCGGACGCTAAAAGGCAAATCGCAATCTCACCAGAGAACAGGATATTCTCCGACCAAAATATCAAGTGGGGCTATTCACAGTTGATGTACACGGCCAGTGCAAGCAAAACGATGAGCGTTTTTTTACGAGCTAACCATGCTTATATTTACGTAGCGTTTTATTGTTCCATAAAATAAAAATGCTACATCACACTACTACTATACTATAGTAATGTGAGCTATTGTTTTTTTTTATTTTTTTTTATTTGTCAAACACACTGTGTTTCTGGTATTACAATCTAGTCAGTAAGACTAATTAGCAATTTTGTTTTAACTTAATTTACTAGAAAAGTCAGATTTAAACTTAGGGTTCACTCAACAGTTCTCCCCGCTTTGTTTAGTGTGTAACTCACAATTGTGTTGTGTTTATAGCATTATTTTGTTTTATGTGTAATTCACTTAGTTTACTAGCTCAAACGGCTTCCCTCTTTTTAGTATTCGAACTAGCATAGCATTGTCTAGAAGCTGAATTGCTTCCACATTCACATGTCGATGGAGTCTATCTTCATGGCTTTTTGCGTACTTTTTTATAGTCTCTGCTACAGTTTCGATTTTTAGATCTCGAAGGTCACTATTTCGAACGTACCAAGGTGCATTCACAATGTTTCTTAATACTTTATTTTGAAATCTCTGTAGAACTAGAATGTTACTCTCTTTAGCACAACCCCATAGTTGAATACCATATGTCCATACTGGTTTCAGTATTTGTCTATAAAGCAGCAACTTATTATGAATTGTTAAATTGGACTTCCTTCCAATTAGCCAGTTCATTTTTCTATACCTTATCTCAAGTTCTTCTTTTTTTTTTCTTAACATGTGCTTTCCAGCGCAATTTGGCATCAAGTGTCATACCTAGATATTTTGCCTGATTTGAATATGGTACGGGAATGTTGTTAATTGTAATTTGTATGTGATTTATATTTTTGTTTGTAAAATCAACATGAATTGATTTGGTTTCATTTAATTTTATTCGCCACTTTGTGGTCCAACTGTGAACTTAGGTGACTGCATCCTGAAGTTTTTCTATGCATTTTTCAATAGATTTTTCAACCGTCAATAAACCAGTATCATCGGCAAATGTTGCTAAGTGGCAATTTTCTGGCTTTGGGATATCACAAGTGAATAATAAGTATAGATATGGGCCTAGTACGCTACCCTGGGGCACGCCTGCTTGAATTTCTCTTAAATTTGAGTATGAGTCTTCCTGTTTTACTCTAAAATGTCTATCAGATATGTATGATTCCAAAATATCCGAATATTGTTTTGGCAGAAACCGTTTTAGTTTAAAATTAAGGCCTTCATGCCACACTTTGTCAAATGCTTGTGCTACATCTAGAAAAACTGCAGAACAAACTTTTCCCTCTTCTAGTGCTTTTTCTATTATATTAGTAATTCTGTGTACTTGGTCTATCGTGGAATGCTTGTCTCGAAAACCAAATTGATGAGACGGAATGTGAGCTATGATGATCCCAATTTTTCGAGAAAACAAAAATTGCTCCGATTTAAAAAAAAAAATTATATATCTTTGCGTTTCTGATGATTTTGAAACTTTTTTGTCGCGCGTAAGTCTGTCTGTCTGTCTGTCTGCCTGTCTGTCTGTATGTCTGTCTGTAACGACCAACGCGCATAACTCAAAAACCGCTTGCCCGATTTTAATGAAATTTGTTACCTAGGCTGGGTCTTGGGCCGAGATGGTCCCATTTAAAAATGAACAAAATCCACCGAACACAAGCCAAATAAAAGGATTGGAGTAAATTTTAAAAATCAGAGTTTATGTAAAAATATGGCGTGTGTGATATCAAACGAAAGGTCTGAGGTTAAACAAAATACATTTTAGTTTAAAAAAAGGGTGGGGGTAGATTAAAAAAATTATAGTTTAAGTCAAAACATGGCTTGTGTGGTATCAAACGAAATGTAATTGAGTCTGGAGTTGAATAAAATATATTTAAGTTTTTAGTTATATTAGCTCATACCAACTCTATAGTACCTAGTGTGAGCTTAGGTGCCCATATAATGGCAGATTATTTTGAGTTTTATTGCTTTTAATTGTAGCGGACGTAGGCGGACAATTTTTTTATAAGCCATAATTAACATAAGCCATAACATAGCTTGGCAAGACTCGGCAGGAAACTAAAACGCTTTGACAAGGTAAAAATTAGGCAAATATAAATTCCCAAACAGGGCATTTTAAAATATTTCGTAAACGTACAATGTAAACAACAAAGGATTAAAATTAAGTTTTAAAATATGGGACATACCTTTTCCATTTTCGATAATTAGTTTTTCCAATATAAGCCAAACGAAAATACAATAACAACACCTCAAAACAAAGATCAAGAACAAAGGCTTGTGATTTCAAAATTCAGTAAGTTTCGACTGACCTCACGACACGATGCAAGTAGAGGGGGAAGTTTCATGGGGGCGGGGGCTAGATAGATAGATTATTAGAACTAGAACAAAAAATGGTTAGAAGGTAGTTTTGAGTCTCTTGGTAATTTTTACTTTTAACCGGTTTTATGTACAGAGACTCCTTCGTCCTGAGTACAAAAGGTCCCTAATGACAAAAGCCTGACTTATAACAGAGTACATTAAAACCTGTATAATAAAAAAAAAATTGTGTTTCCGAGCCCACCCAAAAAATACTTCAAATGCACAGTAGCAAAAAAATTTAGCTTGTAAATAAATAAATCATATTATATTCTATTCGCTTAGAGGCCTTCAGGCACAATGATTTTTATATATATAACTGGATAGGCCTTTTACATATATGCAGTGAGGCAAAAATATTGATATTTTTTGTAGAGAGAGCACGCTGCTCAGGAGGTGCTGCATTTCCTTTTTTACTTTTACTCTCCGATGATATTATGTGGTTTTGAAAGTTCACGGACGTTTAATTTTTAATTTATAACTGGATTTTTATTGCGATTAGGTACTAATAATTTTTTAAAATAATCAAAGCTACTTACTTCAAGAAAGAAACTGGCTTTTCAACTACTATAACTACCTATAAAATTAGTTTTTACAAGCAACACATCGTGTTCCCATTTTTTATTCTTGTTCACCAAAAAAAAATGTCAAAAATATACTGACAACATTGACAAACACTTTAATGACAAATCACAAATGACAATCTCCTTGGAGTATTTAGTTCACAGAATACCACCAGTGATTGGAACTAGAGAGAGAAAGGTTGGAATGCTTAGCATTCGCTCACTCTAAAAATACTCTGCCAATATATGGGCCCCTAAGCTCACACTAGGTACTATAGTTATAGTGTACGTGTGAGCTAATATAACTAAAAACTGAAATATATTTTATTCAACTCCACACTAAATTACCTTTTGTTTGATACCACACAAGCCATGTTTTGACTTAAACTCAAATTTTTAAAATCCACCCCCACCCTTAAAAAAAACAAAAACTAAAATGTATTTTCTTAAACTCCGGACTCAATTACCTTTCGTTTGATATCACACACGCCATATTTTTACTTAAACTCTAATTTTTGAAATATACCCCCACCCTTTTTTTAAATAAATTAAAATGTATTTGTTTAACTCCAGACTCAATTACCTTTCATTTGATATCACACACGCCATATTTTCACATAAACTCTAATTTTTGAAATCTATCCCCACCCTTTTATTTGGTTTGTGTTCGGTGGATTTTGTTCATTTTTAAATGGGACCATCTCGACCCAAGACCCAGTCTAGGTACCAAATTTCATTGAAATCGGCCAAGCGGTTTTTGAGTTATGCGCGTTGGTCGTTACAGACAGACATACAGACAGACATACAGACAGACAGACAGACAGACAGACATACAGACAGACAGACAGACAGACAGACAGACGGCGCAACAAAAAAGTTTCAAAATCATCTGAAACGCAAAGATATATAAAAAATTTTGAAATCGGAGCAACTTTTTTTTTCTCGAAAAAATTAGGATCACCATAGCTCACACTACTATAGTATAGTATATGTGTGAGCTAAAACTCTTTGAATTTTTGCTTCAGTGTCCCATATACGTAATGTATAATGGTGGCTGTTCCAGTTACTTCGTATTAATTCATTGTTGATGCACTTTTCGTGGTAGTGGAAAGTTGACTCCAGTGGTTGAAAGCCTTTACCTTTGGAAACACAATTCTACTTATTGGACATATGTCAAACTTATGCCAAATACAATATGGCGGCTCAAACGTAAAACGCAGAAGAATTGTGGGAAAGGATCAGGCACACCTCTTATGGGATTTCTGTAATCCGTCAAACTTCATGAAATTTTGGTATGTTGTCAATCGAACCTTTCTTAGCAAAAATTCTCATGGGCCCAACTCAGATGAATGACCAGTTTTTAGACGGGTTTTCCAAACATATACGCAATTTCAGTATTACAAATATTTACAATTTATTTATTTTTAGCTCACACATATACTATACTATAGTAGTGTGAGCTATGGTGATCCTAATTTTTTCGAGAAAAAAAAAGTTGCTCCGATTTTAAAAAATTTTATATATCTTTGCGTTTCAGATGATTTTAAAACTTTTTTGTTGCGCCGTCTGTCTGTCTGTCTGTCTGTCTGTCTGTATGTCTGTCTGTCTGTCTGTCTGTCTGTCTGTCTGTATGTCTGTCTGTAACGACCAACGCGCATAACTCAAAAACCGCTTGGCCGATTTTAATGAAATTTGGTACGTAGGCTGGGTTTTGGGCCGAGATGGTCCCATTTAAAAATGAACAAAATCCACCGAGCACAAACCAAATAAAAGGGTGGGGGGTAGATTTCAAAATTAGAGTTTATGGGAAAATATGGCGTGTGTGACATCAAACGAAAGGTAATTGAGTCTGGAGTTCAACAAAATACATTTTAATCTATTTAAAAAAAAGGGTGGGGGTATATTTTAAAAATTAGAGTTTAAGTGAAAATATGGCGTGTGTGATATCAAACGAAAGGTAATTGAGTCCGGAGTTTAACAAAATACATTTTAGTTTTTGTTTTTTTAAGGGTGGGGGTAGATTTCAAAAATTTGAGTTTAAGTCAAAACATGGCTTGTGTGGTATCAAACAAAAGGTAATTTAGTCCGGAGTTGAATAAAATATATTTTAGTTTTTAGTTATATTAGCTCACACGTACACTATAACTATAGTACCTAGTGTGAGCTTAGGGGCCCATATATTGGCAGAGTATTTTTAATCTGTCCCTTTAAAACATTATCTACAGGGTGTTAAAGTAAATAATAGTCGAATGTTTTAATGAAAAACAACTTTTATTTTGTTGTGGACTAAACCTTGCTCATAAAAAATTCTGATGGGCCCAACTTAAATGAATGACCAGTTTTTCAAATACCGGGTGTTGAAAGACCCATAATAGCTCCTTAGACGCGTTTTCCAAACATATACGCAATGGTAATATTACATACATTTACGATTTATTTATTATTTTTAATGTGTACCTTTAAAACATAATCTACAGGGTGTTTAAGTAAATATTAATCGAAAGTGTTAATAAGAAACAAGCGCTAGTGTGTTTTGGATTGAACCTTTCTTATCAAAAGTTCTGATGGGCCCAACTTAAATGAATGACCAGTTTTTAAAGTACAAGGTGTTGAGAAAGTGATAATGTCTACGAGGCATTATAGCTTTTTAGACGAGTTATCGAAACACTTACGCAATATAAAGATTACATATATTTACGATTTATTTATTATTTTTATTCTGTACCTTTAAAACATTATCTACAAGGTGATAGAGGATTTTCTTTTAAAAAAATCTCTTAAAGTCCATTTTTCTTTACAATTAATCCTTTTCGCTGTTTTTACTGCACAAAACAGCCCTGTGTTAATAGTAGGATGCTTAATAGATGCTTTTTAATAGTATTTAAAAAATGATTTGCCGAAACACCCTGTATTAAATAATTAATAAGTGTAGTAGTCCAAAGGTGGTAGACGCGTTTTACTCATTGGGCGTCGACCGGTGAGATACCACCATGCCAGAACTGAGTAGCGCTAAGTGGTATCACCACGTTCCGCTACTGCGCTGGCAGTCCGGTTCCAACAATGAGTAACAATAGCATGATGGCGCTTCCAGGATCAAAATATTCCGGAGGTAAAATACCCGACCACTCGGATCTCCGGGCGTCGGGTGATCCTGGGGGTCCTTCATGCAAAGATATTAAAAGAAGACCAAAAACTCAACTCAGAATTGATTTTAGCAATATAAGAGGATTAAGTACCAACATGAATTCAGTTCACCAACATCTTGAAGAACAAAGACCTGACATCCTTGTTCTCACTGAAACTAAAATCAGTTCTGCAACACCTATTGTGAACTATCTTTATCCCGGCTATGACCTACACCACCGATTTCGACATATTTTGGGATCTGTGTGTACATTAAAAATGACCTTTCATGTCATCGAGAGGAGAAGCTAGAACCAGCGAACCTCGATATCATATAGCTGAAATTCACCTCAAAGTCATCGACCAAGTTTATTTGCTGCTTCTACCGACCGCCAAGTAACACCGAGTATCAAAACTTTTTTGCGACATTATCCGAAAACTGTGATAGTATACAGTCTAACTATCCACATGCGGAAATTGTTTTTTTAGGCGATTTCAACGTCCACAATATACCCTGGCTGAAACACCACAACAAAACAGATAATGAAGGCAGGGAAGCAGAATCTTTTGTCATAAGTTGTGGTCTAACGCAGCTTGTCGATGAACCTACCCGTATCTCAGAATGGGGTGAATTTGCAGCGCTTTTAGACTTGTTCCTAACTACAAATCCTGACTTGTACACAATTCAAGTAGATCCCCCACTTGGTTCATCCGATCATAAACTTATAAGAACAAAGTGCGAAATGTTCATACCGCCAAGCCAACAATCACTTCCTCGTAAAATGTGGCACTATAAATCGGCAAAATGGAATGACCTTAAACAGTTTTACCTGGATTTTCCATGGCAAGAGGTTTGCTTTAAAACAGCTGATCCCACTATTTGCTGTAATGAAATAACAAAAGTAATCTTATCTGGAATGGATGCATATATCCCACATACAATAAAACGCAGAGCTAATGCAAAACCTTGGTTCAACAGCCAGTATCAAACGGCTGTACAGAAAAAAAACACAGAGCATATAACCTTTGGAAACGACAACAAACCGCTCAAAACCACACAGAATTTATAGAAGCCAGAAATAGTTGCAAAATTACTATTGACGCCGCTAAAGAAACATACAATCAAAGAATAAAAAACAGGTTGCTGAATTGTCCAAGTAGTTCTAGGTCCTTTTGGTCTCTTGCAAAAGCCTTACAGATAAAAATACTCACTTAGCCACAACATCAGAGGAAAAAGCCAATATGCTGGCCAAAATCTTTTCCTCCAACTCAAACCTAACAGTGCCAAATGGAAAAACTCCACCGTTCATTGAAAGGGTTTCCCACAGTATGCCAGAGATACCCTTTTGTCACAGAGAAATACGAAAATCCCTTAAAAAGTTGGATACAAACAAAGCAATGGGTCCAGATGGCACTCAAAAATTGTGCTAGCGAACTCACCCCAACTTTCGCAAAATTATTCAATTTATCTTATAGGCAAGGAGTATATCCATCATCATGGAAGTCTGCCGCAGTACAACCCATTCCAAAGAAAGGAAAAAAGACAGATCCGTTAAACTATAGACCAATTGCTCTACTTCCGGTGATATCAAAAGTAATGGAAAGAGTTGTGAACAATCACCTAACCAAGTACTTGGAAAAGTACAAAATTATCAACGACAAGCAATACGGATTTCGAAAATATAGGTCAACTGGCGATTTACTTACATACGTCACTCACTTATGGCAAAAAGCGATTGAGTTGCGAGGTGAAACAAGAACAATTGCCTTAGATATATCTAAAGCATTCGATAAAGTCTGGCATGAAAATCTGCTCAACAAGCTCAAAGCAACGGGATTGTCGCCGAGACTTTGCACTTGGTTTGAAAGTTACCTTAAGGATAGATCCATTTATGTTGCACTGGATGGCCGGAACTCCAACTCTTACCAAATAAATGCTGGTGTGCCACAGAGAGCAATCCTTTCGCCAACACTTTTTCTGATTTACATAAATGACCACATAGATAAAACAGTAAATCCACTTTATTGCTTTGCAGATGATGGCAATGTAGTACCCTCAGTCATACCACCCACATGTCTCTCCGCACGTGAATTCCATTACCTTAGACTAACTGAAATATCACAGATAAATAACGACTTGGAGATAATAGAGGACTGGGGCGACAAAAACCTTGTACAGTTCAACGCGCAGAAAACCCAAGCAGCCCTGTTTTCAAAAAAGACCAGCACCGGTGAGCCAAACATCATGCTATCTGGAAGTGCTGTGGCATTGCAGAGCCAGTTGAACATCTTAGGAGTCACTGCAGAGACCAACATGTCTTGGCACAGTCACGTGGCAGATATAGCTAAAAGGGCGTCCCAAAAGCTTGGCGTGCTATTTCGTACAAGACATCTGTATACACCAAGCCAACTGCTGACACTCTACAAAGCCCAGATTCGACCAACTATGGAGTACTGCTCACATATATGGAGTGCGGCACCCAAACATACCTTAATGCTTTTGAACACCGTGCAAAAACGAGCTATCAAGCTGATCAATGACCCCGCACTTACCCGTAGCTTGGATAGTCTCGAACATCGAAGAACTGTGGGCGATCTATCTCTCTTCTACAGGTATTATCACGGAAAATGCTCTGAAGAATTGGCACGTATAATCCCCCCGGGAGTAGCACCTACTAGGCGAACACGTCAAGCAGACGGTAACCATCAATTTATTGTCAAAATAGAGGCACCAAGAACCTCATTATATCAGAATTCATATCTCTGGAGAACAGCATCGCTGTGGAATAAACTCCCTGCGACAGTTTTCCCTGCAGGTTACAACCTAAACCGTTTCAAAACCAACACACACCAACATTTCCGCGCACTTGCCGCTTCTCGAGCGTGATAGGGATCTCCTTGCGAGAGCGCATACCCGTAAAAAAAAACTTAAGAATCATTAAAGACCTAATAAATACTCTATATTTATTAGTAACATTGCGTATATTTTTAGAAAACCCGTCTAAAGAGCTATTATGCTTCTTGAACATTATCACTTTTGACACTCTGTATTTTAAAAACTGGAAATTAATTTAAATTGGGCCCATGGGAACTTCTGATAAGCAATGTTTAATCTATAACATACTAAAGCTTGTTTCTCATTAAAACATTCGACTAATATTTACTTAAACACCCTGTGGATAATGTTTGAAAGGTACAGATTAAAAATAATAAGTAAATCGTAAATATTTGTAATAGTAACATTGCGTATATGTTTGGAAAACCCGTCTAAAGAGCTATTTTGCTACTTGGACATTATCACATTCAACACCCTGTATTTCAAAAACTGGTCATTAATTTGAGTTGTGCCCATGAGAACTTTTGATAAGAAAGGTTCAGTCTACAACATACTAAAACTTCATGAAGTTTGACGGATTATAGAAATCCCATAAGAGGTGTGCCTGATCCTTTACAACTTTTTATTTCTTAACCGATTCTTAAAAAAATTAATTTCGTTTTATTTGAATTATAGTCGAGGGGTCATCAGCTTTCAACAGTACTGTACAAATTTCACAACAGGACCCGACAGTACCACGACAGGACCCAACAGTGCTCGACAGTACACGACAGTACCCAACAGTACTCAACAGTACTCGACAGTACATGACAGTACCCAACAGTACTCAACAGTACACGACAGGACCCAACAGTACTCGACAGTACACGACAGTACTCAACAGGACCCAACAGTACACGACAGTACTCAACAGGACCCAACAGTACTCGACAGTACACGACAGGACCCAACAGTACACGACAGTACTCAACAGTACTCGACAGGACCCAACAGTACTCGACAGTACACGACAGTACCCAACAGTACTCAACAGGACCCAACAGTACACGACAGGACCCAAGTCCTGTTGGACGCTGTACAAAATTTTAGGGTGCCGATGACCCCTCGATTATAGTGCAATTTTATAAAAACTTTTATAAAAACTTTTATTTTTGATGTTTCTGTCGTCTTTGTTTGAAATACTTATTGCTGATTTTACAAAAAAATCACAGAGTACAAAAAAGATGTGCATTGTAGTGTATTGTAAGTTGAATCCATAGGTGTCTCACCATAAGTTAAAAAGTTTTTGAGTTATGCTCAAAAAACTACGAAATTGGTCTTAGGGTCCCCAGACACTAAAATTTCACTTTTACATAAAAGTTTCAAATGTAGAAAAAATGCTTTAAAAATTAAAAGGCTCTCCCATTCTCAATAATGCGAGCCACGTTTTTATTTTTTGTAGTGTATATCCTGTCAAATATAACCGTTTACATATGGTCGACCCACGATTTTGCACCAATGTTTTCCTGAGAATTTTTTATTCCTTACGACAACCTCTAGAAGGTAATATAAAGCTCTACAAAAAACTATGAAACCTTTTTTCTCCTAAAATTACAGTTTTCGTCAAAAATCAAAAAAATTGGTTCTTAAATGACAAAGTTATCAATTTTTCAAAAATTGATATTTTTTTAATTTTTAAGGCGCCATATTGTATTTGGCATGAGTTTGACAGATGTCCAATAAGTCGAATTATGTTCCAAAAAGCAAGAACTTTTGGCATCTCACGTCAAATTTGCATTTACACGCAAAAAAATAACGGAGGTGATCAAGCGACTAGGTATATTGTAATATATGATATAATGAAGTTTTTAGGTTTTGTCGAAAGCTGTAATTTTAAGAGAAATTTAAATACCCTTTCCACTAATGTGCCTTTTAGGTTCCTCGAGGTTGCCCTAGTACCAATTGTCGGGAAAACATTGGGGCAAAATCTTAGGTCGGATTTATTTAAACCGTTATATTTTACAGAATATGGAATACAAAAAATAAAAAATTAGCTTATGTTATTTAGAATGATAAAGCCTTATAATTTTGAAGGCATTTTTCCACTTTTGAAACTTTCACGGAAAAATAAAGTATCCTTAGGTTTATCTATAAAACGCAAAAAACACGAGACATGATGTTGAGGAATATATTTCTTTTGAGACACAAAACCCTTAAAAATGCAAATGATTAATAGTTTTTATCAAAGTGCACTATAATCCAAATAAAATAAAATTAGTTTGAAAAAATCGGTTAAGAAATAAAAAAGTTGTAAATTTTCCAAAATTTTCGCCATTTTGTATTTGCTATGAGTTTGACAGATGAAGTGAAATTGTGGTTCATTCACTGTGTCGTTATTCTTGAAATCTCCCCGAGCGAATACTCCTCGAAATTCGAGCAAAAGTGGGCGTTTCTCCATCAATCCTATTCTTGGATCTCTGACCCAAAAAACTTGTGACATTTTGACGACATCACACCCGGGTAGATCTTGATAGGTGCCGACGTGGTGACTTTTGTCAAAAACTGTGAGATAACCTAAAAATTTTGTTTTGTTGACGTGTGCGTTTTGTTATTTTTTTAAGTTTTCCTCCCTGTTTGTTTCGTAAATGTTGAGGTATATTTTTTGACCTTCTTTTCAGGCCTTGCCTTGATAAACTCCACCATCAAATCTTTTTGGGCTAAATTTATGGGAATGTGACAATTTGCCGCGGGTACAATTTTTGTTTAATTTTTATTTTAATATTTTGTGTGCAGTAAATAAATATTTTTTTAAAATCTTTTAGTATTTTTTAAATATATTAGTTTTTAAAAATACTGCTTTTTAAAAAAAAATAAAAACAATTTTTGTTTAGTTTTTTTCTTATTATTTTTTGAAAATAATAGTTTTTAAAAAAGTATTATTAAAAAAATTATTTTTGTAATTTTTTTTTGTTTTTTCTAGTAAATTAGTTTTTTGCAAAAGCATTTTTTTTCGAAAAAACAATCTATTTTTGTCGCAAAATGCTGGTGGTCCACCCACCGGTTAGAATAAGTTTGCGATCAACTGACCGCGGTTAGGTTTAAGAAAAAATAATTTTTATTTAAATAAAAATTAAACAAAAATTGTTGCGGCAAATCGGCCGCGTCGAATTGTCTCCTACCCAAATTTATACAACTCATTTTTCACAATGTCCACAAACAAAAAATCACAAAAAATCAAGGAAAGAAAAATTGGGTTTATTTCCCTTTAATCACATCAAAGATTATAGATTATAATATATATTATTAAGATGGGCCACTCAAAATTATATTATTATTATATACAGTGTGTCGAACGTACATAAGTTCGGGTAAGCAGTCCAAAGATGGCGCTACAAACATTTTCAAAAATCGCGCACGGGTGATATATTTAATTTTATTTAAATATACTAAGTGATTCAAAAATATATTTAATATAACTTAAAGATTATTTATATTCCATTATCTTTGGATTAAAATAATTTTTAATATTTTAGGAAATCATTTTGGTGAAATGAATCCAAAATGTCTCAACTACTACTTGTATTGAAAAGTCTTTATATTTTATATTTTAGATAATCATTTCAACGAAATACATAAAAAAACAACCCAATAACTACACATTTATTTTTTATTTAGCTATGTTCAGTATTCCAGCAGTCAGGATTTTTTTTACTGTAATATATTTTTTATAATAAATCAATGTTAATTTAGGCACATGCTAGTCATTTTGTGCTAGGTTTACATTTAAAGAGTTTACTGGCGGAAAGTACTGGCAGCCACTAAACTAGCCAGTCCGTCAAGTCTTGGAAAGTACTTGCGGGACAGTAGCAAGTGCACTTTCTTGTAAAAATGTAAACGTAGCTTAAGGAATGTTTAACAAAAGTATCTGACTGTCGGTATCTCAATCACAGTTTTTTTTATTTAGTTCAATAATTTCAGCTTAATTTAAATATTTTATGAACTAGATATCTAGATATAAATCATAACAAAAAGATTTCATGTAAAAAAAGCCAAGTACGCGAAAGTAGTATTTCGTAAAAAGAATTGAGATAAAAGTAAAGCCAAGTTCTCCAATACAAATTTCAAAATGAAAGGTTCTTACTACTTTGGAATTGTTTTTTAAACTGTGCTATTCCAGCCAAACTTCTTTACGTTCAATTTAGCACTGTGCCTAAGAGCCATTTGCAGCCGTAATATCCAAGTTTAGAAAAAAAAATTCAAACTAGTAAGAACCTTTTATTTTGAAATTTGTATTGGAGAACTTTTTACGGAATACCACTTTCGCGTACTTGGCTTTTTTTTTCATGATATGTTTTTGTTATGACTTCACTCCTTTTTTAAAGGATTTGGATAATATTTAAGTTTTAAAGCAGTAAAATATGCGGAATATTGTTCAAAACTTTAGCAATACCTTTATATTTTCCTATGGTTTTATCATAGTTCCTATCAGCCTTCTAAAGCTCAGCTCTCTAGTGTTCCTGGAAGTAGGCAATGTTATTTTTACATAACATTACATTTATAGGGGAGGAAAGTAAATTAAAATTTGGGTTTTTTAATTTTCTTTTATAGTTTTATCATAGTTCCTATCGGCCTTCTAAAGCTCAGCTCTCTAATGTTTCTGGAAGTGGAGAATGTTACTTTTACATAACTTTACATTTATAGAGGAGGGAAGTTAATTAAAATTTGGGGTTTTTTAATTTTCTTTTATAGTTTTATCATAGTTCCTATCGGCCTTCCAAAGCTCAGCTCTCTAGCGTTTCTGGAAGTGGGCAATGTTACTTTTACATAACTTTACATGTATGGGGGAGGGGAGTGAATTAGATCTTTGAGGTTTTTTGATTTTTTACAATCCAAGGGTTTGGTCACAATTTATATCAGTCTGCCAAATTTCAGCTTTGTAACATGTCTGAAAGTACAGAAAAATTTACATGATTTATACATGAGTGAGTGAGTGAGTGGCAATTTCAACGTATTTTTGAAATTTCGTAACTACTTTACTACTTTATGGAACTCCATAAAACTTGGAGGGATTGTTAACTCTATAAAGATCTATGATTGTGCAAAGTTTGAGTTTCGTAGCTCATTCCGAAGTAGAGTTTTAGATAGGTCAAATATGGGCTGAAATGTTTCAAAAAAAGATGTACAGCAGTTTCCGCGCGAGCTTTTGTATAAGTCGATAGAAGTTTTCATGTCCAACGGCATTCTCCCATTTTTGGCGGAGCTGAAAGTAATTAAAATGTTTTTCATAATAAATCTTTCTATAAAACAAGCTTATTTCACTGTATACATACTAAAGGCAATGCTTATATAAATATATATTTTTACTTACCTGAAAATATCTTGGGAATAAAGAGTTTATATTAAAAGGACAATTGAGTACGCAACACGTTGAAGCCATTTTCAAATAAAGATCTTATTTAAAATACGCAATAAATTTAAAAAAGAAACATTTATGAATGACAGAAAAAAATTGACAAATAAAAAAAATTGATAAATTTGAAAAGTTTGACGGTATAAAAAAATTATACCGGGAGGAATCAACAGCGCGGGTATTTTTTCTGAAAAAAAACTGTAAAAATTATGGAATTAGTGCCATCTCGGGAATGCTTACCGAACTATCAGTGCGCAGGCCGTGAATCACATAACTCTATTTGTCTGTCAAATTTTTTTGCTTTTTTATTGATCAAAATTGACATGTGTTTTTCATGTCATTTTTCACCTATTCCCCAAACCCGTGAGAAACGAGGGAGTGCTCACTCGGGGAGATTTCAAGAATACTCGTCCATAGGTTTGCGCAACCTCCAAAAAATATAGGTAAAATAATAAAAGAACTATTAATTATATATTTTTTAATTACCACCAGAAGTATGTACATTTATACGCTACCGCACCTCTCCGATCGCGCGCGCCATGCCAGCCGCCCTTAGTTACGCGACCGCTTTTGTCGTGGTTTGCATCTTGAATGCAACCCAAGCTTTATCTTGCGGTTTGCATCTTGAATGCAACCCAATTTGCCTATGACAAAGCGCGCGAGATTTTGTTTCTATGCGTGGATTTCAAAGCCGTCCCGTAAAGCTCAGTGAGGTTGCAGGTCGACTGCAAACCGATTGTTTATTTTGCATGCTATTTTCTTATTTTAATTTGTCGTGTAGTCCTTTTAAGTAAATCCCGCTAGGTTTGTATTGAATGTTAATTTTGTAATTTATTCCTTTATTATTAAAGCTTGATCCGTATATTTGTGTGTTAAAAAATTACGATTCTCCTTTGCAACCTCCAGATTTTTATTCTACGCCACTGCACTGGAGTCATTTAGGCCTCTCAGCGAATGACTATTAGATTAAATTGCCTTTGCAACGCTAGTTTTATTTCCACAAAACTAAAATGTTTTAAATATGGCTTGTTTGATGTCAATAATTGAGTTTAAAAATGTATATTCCAGCCCTTTTTATTTAAAACGACATAAACTAATTAGATACGCGCTCTAGCTATTTAAAATGTTGTTTTTTTCAGATGGCATATAGAACGAAATCGCATTTTAAAAATCATTTGGGCGTTGTTTGAGGAATTTCAAACATTTTATTAGTTTACAGCAGAGTGCAAATTTAAAAAAAAAAATGCCAGTAGCTCATTCTGAAAATGTATACCGAACCACGACAATTCCCGATCTATTCCTCGGCATACCATCAACCTGTCTTACGTGCGCCAGGTGCTATTTAAATGGAATACCCATTAGCCAACCCATGGTAATTCCAAGTATTACGTAAAGAAATTTGTAATGATTCGATTTAGATTTTTTTGTTGATAAAAAATAATTTTGGGTGAAATGTCTTGTTGCTAAGGACACTTATCGTAAAGGCAAGCTTTATAGAAAGCGAAGCCTGACATTGATTTTCTATTTTTTGGTTATTATTTTTGACATGTTTTCCTCGGTTTTATTTGTTTTGGTTTAGTTGGGTTCGGTTCGATTGGGTTTGGTTTGGTTTGTTTGGGTTGGGTTGGGTTGGGTTGGGTTGGGTTTGGTTTGGTTTAGTTCGGTTCGGTTCGGTTCGGTTCGGTTCGGTTCGGTTCGGTTCGGTTCGGTTCGGTTCGGTTCGGTTCGGTTCGGTTCGGTTCGGTTCGGTTCGGTTCGGTTCGGTTCGGTTCGGTTCGGTTCGGTTCGGTTCGGTTCGGTTCGGTTCGGTTCGGTTCGGTTCGGTTCGGTTCGGTTCGGTTCGGTTCGGTTCGGTTCGGTTCGGTTCGGTTCGGTTCGGTTCGGTTCGGTTCGGTTCGGTTCGGTTCGGTTCGGTTCGGTTCGGTTCGGTTCGGTTCGGTTCGGTTCGGTTCGGTTCGGTTCGGTTCGGTTCGGTTGGGTTCGGTTCGGTTCGGTTCGGTTCGGTCCGGTTCGGTTCGGTTCGGTTCGGCTTGGTTGGTTTGGCCTGGTTAGTTGGTTGGTTATGTTATTTAATAAGTTTGGTTAGGTGGTCGAGTGTGTTTTGGTTAGTCAAAAATGTTGGAACCTCAAAATGGTTAAGGAAGGATTAAAATCAAACAATTTATTTAAATTTTATATTTGGTGTTTTCGATATGTGGTGGTTTTAAAATTTGGATTTTTGATATTTTAATTATTTTAAGTTTTTTATTTCGACATTTTGATTTTCGATATCTCGATTGCTCAAGAATTTGATATTCAATTTTATAATAATTATTATTATTCGACCTTTTGATTGATGTGGTATTTCAATATTGTGAACGTGACTTATTTTTTAATCATGTCCAATATCATCAACCCCTTTGAAAATCTAGGAAATTATTTCTGGCGTAATCTGAAAAATAATTATAATAATAATACGCTCGCTGCTCTTTTAATTGGTAATATTTTCAATTTCCGACCCCGAGGAGAAATTAAATGTTTAAATTTTCTCGTTGCAGGCACAATTTTTTCCTTTTTTTTTCAATACTACTTTTAGACCTCAAATCACATTACGAATATCTGACACTCAGGTCATAATCTAAAAATTATTTAACAGAGTACAGCGTGTCCCATTTTCGATGATATTAAATGGAAAACTCTGGTATTAACAAAGATAGCGATCTGCGGATATGACCTTACCGCTTTCCGTGCTCTTAAAAATGGTACTACCCTGTATTTTTTATTACACGGGGCCTTTTTGGAAAGATCGTAAATTCAACAAACGTTTATACAGCGTGGGAAAACAGAAAAGCTTAAAACCAACGCTGCCAGATTAGCGAAAATATCAGTATAAGCCGTTACACGGTTCGCGAAAGGTCAACTTGGTCAGTTTTATTAAGGTCACTGTATAATAATGAAGTTCCTTCTGAACTTCGTTATATAGTGACCTTAAGTTTTATCATAAAGTCAGATACTTTGTGGTTCTATCTAAGTGCATTCATTAAACGGGCTGACACACACCCAGAATAATACCTTGAAATTCTGATTGTTCCTTAAATTAAATAATTCACTCACTTTTACATACAAGCAGAATTTTAAAGTGTTATTATGGTTATTGATTTTCGTATCACAATCACTAAAGTCAATTTTGTTTAAAAGACAAGGAAACTTATTACAGCTTACCAATATATAGGCAACATAACCATAATTTAATTTGAGGTTTTTTTTTATTGAATTTTTAGTCTAATCATACCAAAGATAATGGTGGCCCACAGTGACGTATCGTGGGTAAGGGTGGGTGAGGGTAAGACCTTAGCTCATTAAATACTTTTACTAGAAAAATATTAAAATTATAAGTAGTAATGTCATGAAAAGCAAATGAATCGGAGGCAAAATTTTCAGAAAATATTTAAGAAATATTACTTGAAAAGCTCGCAGGCGAATATTTTAAGAAACAAAGCAAACTTTCCTGATAACTGAAAACCTACAAGAAAAAGATTGAAATCGAAAAAATACGCCGCAGGTAGCAAAAATTTTTTCACGTTAGGAGTTTTTTATCTTTCTAGAACAATGCTGCTCTTTTTCTCAAAGAGCCACATGTGCCACAGGCAAAAATGTGTTAAATTCAAAACGAACATTTTTAAACAAAAATCGATACAAACGTAACATAATAGTTTTAAGGTAAAATTGGTTAAATAATACTTTTAACAATTTTTTTAATCCAAAATCTAATGCCGAAAAAAAACTTGTGTACCATATTGGGGTAAAAACGTGTGAGGTGAACAATGAACTTCTTTTTTAAATTGGTTTTAGGACCTAAATACCTCGCATTTCATAAAATTTAAAAAAAACAAATTTTCACATTTTTAATATTACACCTTTCACATGGTGCGAGTAATAATTGTCACCCCAAACAAATGTTTCAGCTGGAACGCCTTCTACGGGAATCGGGCGTATCGCGGTCTCGTTGTACTACTCTATCTGTTTAACTTCCTCTTATGTGGACTTGTTCACGCGGTATATCTTGCTTATTTTACCAGATATTTAAGTTCTGTAACAGGTTTGTAGCAACTAATTTTGTGGAAAAAAATTCATTTGTCAAATTTTTTACAGAATGTGTAGTTTTTAAAATAAAAAAGTTAAATACGGACCTCGAAAATTATTCCATAATAAAAATTTCTTAAAATTAGTGATGAATGCCAAAATAACAAAACTTCAAAAATTTAGTTTTCTGATAAGGGATATCAAAAACAAAGTGTTATTCCAAAAAAATTCCCTCAAAAATGTTTTTAGAGAAATAAAAAAAAGATATTTGAATTCTATAAATACATTTTAGAGGGGGTTTTTAAAAAATACATATTTCATACAAAATTTTACAATAACATTTTGTTTTTGACATCCCTTAGGAAACGTTCTTAAATTACGTAACGCAAAAATTCAGGATGTTGTAGTAACTCTCTTCTCAAGATATATATATATATATATATATATATATATATATATATATATATATATATATATATATATATATATATATATATATATATATATATATATATATATATATATATATATATATATATATATATATATATATATTATATATATATATATATATATATATATATATATATATTATATATATATATATATATATATATATATATATATATATATTATATATATATATATATATATATATATATTATATTATAGTTTTGTTCAGTGATGCTGGGGGATGGGGACCAAAATGGTTAAAACTTACCCATAAATTGACAAAGTATTTGGCTCTTCCTTGTCCTTTTGAGAACCATCTAGTCTGTTTTTTTCTAAATTAGTTTTTAGTTTATTGCTGGTGCCTAATAAAGTAACTCATAATGAGTGCTGTACTCCTCATTATCAGTTACCTTAAATACCTTAGTGGTTATTGTTGAAGATAAAGCGGATCACTACAACTTTCATTAAAGGCTACATGGTTAGGGTATACTCACCGCACACCATACCATACCATGATGCTAGTCTTTTGTTCGTGTCTACGGCGCATGTTTTGTTTCACCAAGTGACTTTTTGATATTTTTTGGACGATATTTTGGCGGTTTTTTTTTTTCGTTTTCCCGCAAAAGACTTAAATTAATATTTCCTAGGTTCTAGATAAAGTTTTTAAAGTTTTCTTCAAGTTTTTCCTACTTTTCTAAGCGAAAAACTGGATTTATCCTCAAGCGGTGTGACCGGTAAGTGAAAGCGAACAAATTGTTTACTTATCGTGTGTTACGTCTTTTTAAGATAAAAAGGTTTTCGGTTGAAACAAGAATTTTAACACCAGTTTTTTTGGATATACTAAAGACAATTTGTACAGGGTGTCACAAATTACATGTTTTTGGGAGGTTTCAGGTATTTCTAGGGTCTAGGCACGAGGCGACGATCCGGAACGACTTCAAAGTTACAAAAAAATTACAACAAAAATTGACAACAGGGAACTCGTCGCGACATTACAAAACGGTATTTCGTAAAATCCCAGCAGATCCTTTATTTGAGTTATTGTCATATAAGCTAGGAAGGTTTCTGACCCGTAATAACCAAGTCACGCTAAAGACCTTAAATGATAAATGACAGTTTTTAGAAACCTGTCATTCATCGTGTAACTTACTTAATTTTGATTTTGACTTGTAATCTGTGACAACAGCAGGGGCGGATCCAGGGGGGGGAGGCAGACGGGACCCGGGCACCCCTCCCCCTTCTGACACTAAACTATTTTTAGCTCGAGGGAACATATTCCACTGCATTAACCGCAATTTTTTCACAAAATTTGCCCGCAACATAACCTTTTCTAATTTTTTTGAGAAAAATTACTTAGTATTCCAAAAATTTTCGCCTGCGGCGCATTTCCTTGGCTCCTCCGCCCCTCGAAATCCTGGATCCGCCACTGGACAACAGAATACAATTCAGTTTTTTTGGGGAACTAAAATGAAGGCAAAACCTTCATTAAAACCGAGTCACAAAGAAAATTGTTTTAGAATGGCCAAAAAACTAAATTTTGTTTCAAAACAATATCATGGGGAAGTTTTTGAGTGCAATGCCTGCTGTATGATACTGAAAAACGGTGACATTTTACTTACCAGGGATATCCTTAAAGAAAAATGCCCTTTAATAGTAGGGGAGAGTGGGGCAAGATGACGATGTTAAGGATTAAAGCTTCCTAAAAAATACCCAAACTCGGTTTTGACTAAAAAACTTCATTTAATTGTTAGATAGATATTTTTGGTTCACAAACAAATTTAAAAAAAGACACAAAAATTTAAACCTTATAAATCTACACCACAAAAAAACTTAAAAAATGCATTTTTGTCATACTGCCCCACTAGCGGGGTGAGTTGACGAGCCTATTGGGGCAAGAACGTCCCCTTCTTTTCATATGAATGAACCCTCGCACCTTCCACATTTAATCCAGTCCGCTACTGGAGGTTCAATCCATCGTTCCAGGTACCCTGAACAAAAATATTTTCGTTGTTTTTTTTTTCTTTCTGGTAGGTTTTGGTTAAAATCATTAAAAACTTTTTTAAGACTTTGCCATGAGTTTTATTTTAATTTCCTTGTTCAATTTTTTTAACTTTTTTTTTCAAGCTCTTCTTTATTCGTCATCTTGTTTTTTAGTAAAAAATAAAAACAAAAAACGACCAAAGAAGAAAATATAATAAATAATTTCCTAGTTACTAACAAATATTATTCTTCCCTTAGATTTTTTCGCAAAATCTTATTTTTCGGCATAAAATTTTATAAGCGACTACTCGAATTATAGGTTATGAGCCACTGTACTATTATTATTCTTACGTGCTCCAGCTATCTTTAACCCATAAAACTTTGGCTTTACAGAGTTCTAATAGCACAGTCATAAACACGTTGCCATTTATAAATTTTGTGTTAAATTGAGTTCGTTAACTTGCCCCGTTCGTCATCTTGCATGCCCTGCTCTTCCCTACTACTTTTTCTTTCGTTTTTTAATTCAATGAATAAAGTAGTACAAAATTGCCTTGCATCAAAAACCCCGGACACTGCTAGCGTAGAAAGTGACTTAAAAGAGTTTAAAAAAATGTTTTTGGCTACAGGGGTATCCCAAACGTTAAAAATTCATGTGCTAATTGACCATTTACAAGAAACTTTCAAATATGTATATTTATTGGGTATCTGGTCCGACTAGAGACCCTGTATGTATGACATATTTTTAAAATATGTGATACATACAGGGTCTCTAGTCCAAACAAGCAGGGGAGGTTCATTCACCTAGAGCAGTAGCGTGTCGTGGATAAAAGGGCGGAGGGGTGGGGGGGCGAAGACCTCAGAAGCGCAAATATAGGTATGGGAGTGAAATAAATTACAAACCTTTTTTTAAAATAATAACACTATTAATTCTATTTTTTTCTCAAAGGACGCCAGGGGCGCCAAGCGCAGAGGGGCGGGGGGGACGTTCGCCCCCCCTCTCCCCCTATACGACACGCCACTGACCTAGAGTTCAGTAAATAGTGGAGCATATACAAAGTGACAACCAGTGATCTTGATGACGGGTAAAAATGCAATATGTGTTGATCCGGCCTGAAAGACAAAGAGCTGTCGTAGGTCACGGTCTATAGTTTGTTTTCTTCTATTTGCATTAGATCTTTTCATTGATCGAAAAAATATGAGAGAAACAAAAACTACTTTTTGCCCGATTAGCCACGAAACTTGTTTGATTTTCAAATTCACGGGTGCGAAATTCCACGTTTGTTAGTATTATTTGGCTTAAAAATTCCGTTGATTGACGCTCACTGTCTTGATGACGGGTAAAAATGCAATATGTGTTAATCCGGCCTGAAAGACAAAGAGCTGTCGTAGGTCACGGTCTATAGTTTGTTTTCTTTTATTTGCATTCGATCTTTTCATTGATCGATATTGTATAGCAGTTTTAGCCTGCTTTTGTTTTTTGTTTCTCTCGTATCTCGGTAGATGACGCATCTTGCGATAGTTTTCTCACTATGTACATTTGATTAGAGACAAAACCGTCTAATTAACTTCGCAAGATTTGTCACATTGACCAGCAGTGTTCTGAGGAGTCCCATAAGGACGAAACAGTTAACTGTCAACACTTATTAGGTGTCCATTAGATCTTGGACCACCGTGAGGTTAAGCTTTCAGGCTACCCACGGAAAAATATGAGAGAAACAAAAACTCCTTTTTGCCCGATTAGCCACGAAACTTGTTTGACCAGCGACAATCCTCAATTTTTTCGTCGCCGCGGGGGCATGCGGGGCCAGTACTCGGGGTTCCCGGGTAAGAAGGGCCTCTAAAAAATGGGCAGAATTTTATTTATTGATTTGTTCTTAAATTGTTCATTACTTAACTAAAAAGTACTTGGAGGGCATTTCTGGAAAAGGAGCCAACAGCCATTTGTCTACAAAGAACCAACCGGTTGGATCTGTTTAAATAAAAGTCACGAAACCGTTTTGTCGGCTTGTCGTTTGGTTCGATAGTGCTTGTGTCGCCTGGATCTTTTACCAGCATCTAAATATATTTGATTGTAGGCGCTTGGCACTTATAATGCAAAATTTAGGTTTTGGCGCTTGGTTCCGTTTCCAGTAATGCTCTCCACTTGTTTTCTTGACATAAATCTGCCATTAAAGCAAAAATGCAAATATTTTGATGAAATATTCCATAAAGATATTGATGCCAGTGAATTGGAGTTAGAATGTCTTTATTTGGTAAAATATCTGAAGGATGAGAGTCCCAAAAAGAAGATAATACATATTTTAGAATTATACCAACTTCTAAATACAGACGAAATTATCGATACCTTTCCAAATGTTAGTTTGTCAATGATGATCACAAACTATAGTGGCGAAAACCGTTTTTTAACGCTTGGTTTAATTAAAAATGACAACGTTTTTTCACTGATAAGCATCTATCGATAGAGCCTGGCGTCCCTAAAGAAATTGACTTTGAAGAAGGGATTAATGAATTTGCCCAAAAAAAATCAGCGAATGTAAATACCATTTTTGTTTATCTAGTTTTTAGTATTAAGATTAAATTTTTTCTCTATACAGACTAAATATATTTTTTAGTGTTGTTGTTTTTTTATATCAACCTTTTTTTAAACTAAGGTTAACAATTTTTATATTTTAAAGAAAATGGCGAGAGGGCCCCTAAGATCAGAAGTGCCAACATGGTGAAAGACGGCCCTCCGCCAATGCAGCGTTTTTCCTGTGTATGATCGCCGGTGAATGCTAAAACCCAAGTTCTGTTTCACTCCATAAACAAAAGAGTTTACAAAGTAATTTACAAAATGTTGATTGTTATAAGGGAAGCGTTGAAGGGAGCGCCAGGCCAAATAGGTAAGTAAATTTTGGGTCCACTGAACTGTTAAATGAGTTTCGTAATTTAGGGCGAAACCATGCTTTCGTTTTTAATTTTAGAAGTGTTAAGGTTACTGTTTGAGGGAGTGGCGTACAAAAAATTTGTTCATAGAATTTATTATACAGTGCGGACGTCAACCCCTTCCCCTTTTCGTTAAATGTAGCAAAACTGACATTTATAAAAATAAAGTCATCATATTCTCCATCTCCTTGTCGAAGGCTGGATATCATCAAGGCAATTCTAATTTTATTAGCAGCTGCTCTGAATAATTCGGTTGAGGTTACTATTACCAGTCTCTCAAGTTTTTAATCCAGGATGTTCTTCTCCTTCCTTGACATCTCTTTCCTTTTATTTTTCCTTTCATTATGTTTTGTAGTAGCGCATATTTGGCTCCAAAATATTCAAGTTTTCTTCTTTTTAAAACGTTATCACTTCTTTATCCTTCTGAATTCTTCGACGCAATTCCACATTCGTAACTCTGTCACTCCATGATATTTTTAATAGACGCCGATAACACCATCTTTCTAATACCTCAAGTCTATCCATTTCAGATTTTCAGTCCAAGCCTCTGATCCATAGACTTCAAAACACGTGGCATCCTAGCATTCTTAGCCTAAGCTTTAAATTTATGTCCTGGCTACAGAGAAATGTTTTAATCTTGACAAATGCTGATCTAGCTATTTCTATTCGCAGTCTTATCTCTGGTGCTTGGTTCAACGTTTCAGTTATCCAGGTACCCAAATATTTATACTTTTTTGCCCTCTGTATTTGTGTATTATTAATTACAAGATTTCCTTGAGCATTTTCGTTTTTTGTTATAATCATAAATTTTGTTTTCTTAAGATTAATTTTTAGACCATAGGTATTACATTTATCGTTCAATTTTTGCATAAGGGTTTGAAAGTCTCCAAGGTCGTCTGTTTTAATAATAGTATCATCGGCGAATCGTAAGTTGTTTAAAACCTGTCCATTGATAGTTACTCCTTCTTCTCCGTTATTCAGGGCTTCTCGAAAAATTGACTCGCTGTATATGTTAAACAGAAGTGGAGAAAGCACACAGCAAAACGAACGCCTCGCAAAATGCTTACTTTCTCTGAAAGTTGTTCCTCAACTCTAACGTTGGTCTTTTGTCTCCAGTAAAGATTTCTATGATTCCAGTATCTCGGCTATCAATGTTCAGATTCTGAAGTATTTCAACAAGTTTGTGATGTTTAACATTATCAAATGCTTTTTCAAAGTCAATAAAGCGCACATACAGGTCTTGATTCATGTCCAGGCATCTTTGTGCCAGCACGGGTGTGGCTCATGAGGGAAATTGTTCGATGATCAGAACATTCTTTGGCATTTGGTTTTTTAGGAATCGTTATAAAGGTAGACACTAACCAATCTTCTGGTATACTTTTTGTTAGGTAAATGATATTAAATAAGTCAACCAAAACCATAATGACATCATCCTCTATAAGCTTAAGGAGTTCAACCGGTAATTCATCAGGACCATCTGCCTTACCTCCCTTCGTTTATTTGATAGCATATAAGATTTGGTGAAGGTAAAATTGGTGAACCTGTATCATCGTGATCAGTGGACGTAATCATAATATTATTTTAAAAAACTTTTAAGAACTCCAGATCTCTTTTAGTTTAGAAGTTATCTATAAAAAAAGCCAAAAAAAATCAAAAAAGTCAAATCTCTAACCTTTCAAGAATAAAACTGTTTTATAAGAAGCAACTATATTCTTCTAAGGTCATCCGAGTTCACTTCAAATAATATTGTTCAATGTTCAGTCCTTTACATTCCCAACCCACGCAAATTTATAGCAATGCAAAATATATTTAGTTTTATTTATAAACAATGATTTTATATAACAATACAAACTATTCACTGCTATTTAAAGGGTTCCAACAAAAAAATATTACCAGAATCACGATAGCCTCAGCAGGAACCGAATCCTAAATAAATATTCTAACCTCATCAGCCTTAAATTTAATGTAACTGAACATATCAGAATTAGATCGACTCAGGTTTCAGCAGGTAGGCATTAGACCACTTGCCGAAAAACGCAAAAGTTACCGCAGGGTCATTCCTAAATGGCTATAAAGCACGCGATCGGTGCAATAAATATTAACTGCGAATTTTACCTTCTGGAAAAAGACCTGGAAGTGCTTAACTGGCATGGAATTATATTCCAACCAGTATTACAGTCATCAGAACAATGCTTGCGTATGGCGCAATAGTCTTGTTCGAGAAGGTACATCAAAGAAGTTCTTCCTCAAGGGCCAAACTAACCAGATTACAACGACAGACCAGTCTTGCCATATATGGTGCAACGAGCTCAGCCCATCGACTGCACTTGAATGCTCAATAAACTTACCTCCGATTCACATTTTCTTAGAGGCGGAGGGCCAACCACCAGCATCGTAGGGCAAACATAGTGATATCAACAGACCTAATTAGGGAACAGGAGTTGGACGCAACTCTAGGAATGATATCCGGCCCCATGCTCAACAAGGAAGGACTGGTTAAAGAACAGGACCAATTTTTCAAATAACGATAGCTTCTGGTATATCGACGGATCCAAAATGCCATTAGGCGTTGGATCTAGAGTTGTTAGTATCCAAGAAAAAGTCAAGATTAAACATAGTCTCGGCTAATTGGCTAGACTGGTTAAAGACCAGGACCAATTTTTCAAATAACGATAGCTTCTGGTATATCGACGGATCCAAAATGCCATTAGGTGTTGGATCTGGCTTTGTTAGTATCCAAGAAAAAGTCAAGATTAAACATAGTCTAGCCGAGACTATGTTTAATCTTGGCTACTATATTTCAGGCCAAATTCCTGGCCATTAAACTGACTACGAATAAAACAACATGACACTAAAAATCTTCTCCGACAGTCAAGCAGCCTTGAGATTCCTATACGGTATCATCAAGAACCCTGAGAAGATGCAGAAAATGTGTCATTAGTATGGATACCAGGGCATTCTGGGCACGAGGGAAATGAGGCCGCAGACCAAGCAGCGAGGGAAGCGACATCTGCCGAATTTTTTGGCCCCCAACCAGCCCTGGAGATATCTTACAATGCTGCTAAATCAACCATATTAAAGTATATAAAATAAATATAAATATGGATGGAGAATAGCTTCCAACAATACTGGATAAATACGCCAGAATTGGCTCACTCTAAAGAATTCATTAAAGGACCTTGTAGAAGGAGACCCTGGAACATCATTGGATTTACCAGACAGGAGATACGTATAGTGACTGGTCTTTTTACGGGTCACTGTCGAGTAAGAGTACCCATGCACAGAATGGGACTAACAGAAGAGACTGAATGTAGACTCTGTTTGGAGGATGGTTAAACAGTCAGACATGTCCTGTACTAATGTCCGGCTATTACACTGTAAAAAAATTGTCTTAGATCAAAGCAAATTGCGTTGAAATAAAATATTTTGTGCTTTCCTATTCACCAAGAGAATATTTTCCTGATTTAGAATAAAAAATGTCTTGCCTTTTATTTTAACGTGAAACAGAAATTGTTTTATTATAAATTGGAATTGAATTAATCTAAGGCACCGTTTTCTCTGGAAGCAAAATATTACTTATATGAAGACAATTTGCTTTGTTACAAAATGGAGTATACTGAAACAAAACAATTGAAGATTAAAAATAAAGTCTCATTTCAAGATTAAACGCTGCGTTGAACTAAAGAAAAATATTTTAGTTCAAAACAAATTGTTTTAAAGTAAAACAATTTATTCAAGAAAAAAACGTGTTTTCACTTTTGGTAAACCTCAGATTGATTCAGATGATCTAAACAGTGTCTCACTCAAACTGATAGCCGGCCTTTTTGGAGGACTAGGCATACAGTGGTGAGAAACCATTCAAAAGTGAGCCGCAATAGACCCACTGGTGGTCGCAGTGGAAGGGCTGCAAGGCCCACACATATATTAATCATGATCGTCATCCCCCTTTTAAACCATACATGGCTACGCTATAATTTTTTTTAAAAAGTTGAACGCTTTGTGGAGACGTTTGACCGGGTAATTTTCACCCAGGGAATCATTGCCTAGCTCGAAGCTTCTTAAAAGACACATAAGACATAAAAGACATTACCAACAGTCATTAGCTAGGAAACAAGGAAAATTATAGCATGTATCAGATTACTTTAGTTTGATAAAACGCACGCAAAGAGGCGCTATAAAGTGTACTAGAGAGCTCAAGCTTAATAGGCATGTAAGGATGCTACAATTTCCGTATCGATATTCTGTCTGCCATACATTTTGGGACCGGGAGGTTATAAATGAACTGATTTAGCTATATATGGCAGACGCTGTATGTATAACCAGGGCTATCAAAATGGACGGGCCACGATCCTCCACTTTGTTGCCGTCACATCCGGGGCTGATTTTTTTTTGATGGTCACGTTACGACACAGCTGATTGTCTTTAAAATATTGCAGTTAGAATGACGGTTCATGGATATTTGATTTTTTTTAAAAATAAAGCCGTTTTTTAGATTGTTTTTACTTTATTCTGGCAGAACAATTTTTTTTAAATGTATAGTAAGCCCTAATTTTTGCTAAATCTTGAAGATTTTAACCTTTTAATCATGTTGCTTCCTTACAAACCTTTGGTGGAATATCGAGATGGTGTCTGAGAATATTTCACTGAAATTTTGCGGAAATCTGTAGTGCCATTTTGAAAATATCATAAAAAAACGTCTGACCTCCCATAAGACCCAATGTAAAATTCAGCCCCGGGAGAACAGCTGATTTTTTCAGGGTCGTGGCCTCTATTTTTGTGTTGGCCTTGGTATAACATATTTAAAAGATATAGAGCCGCGACAAACTTTTTGAAGTCAAATTTATTTGTGTCAAAATCAAAGGATAAAAATATCGGTTCGGTTTATATATACTCTAGCATCATTTAGAGAGAGACACGCCTTCCGTTCGTGTTAATTCATAAGCGTTGGAAAATAACGAAACAACCCATATATCCACGGTCCGTAAAGGAACCGGTTATCTGGTAACTCTGTGTCATGGCAGCCGTGACGTCAGGGCTACGTCACAGTTTGCCTAAGAATCAGCAGTCAAACGGTGTTTATAGCGTAATTTCGTCTTTTGCGAGGAAATTTTCTACATTTTGGGTCTTGTCGTCTTGTTCCGTGCTTGCTATAAATGTATTAAAGACTAACTAAAAGAAATTTAAATCCAGAGTTCCGTTTAAGTAAGCTATAATAAATAGGTTCGCGTGTGAAGTAAGCAATAAGAAATGGTTGATTTCTTAGTTCCTTCTGCTTACTTTTTACTGTTACTAAACCGAACAGTTAATTTTTCCTTGCAGCTTATGTCTTACTGCTTACTTTACGGAACCATAAATCCAGCTTAAAACTTATTTTTAATGAAACTTATTATTATTATATCTGTCAACAGACTGTACACTCTATGAAAAAATAGATGAAGATCTTAAGTTATTCTTACAGTTGTGAGATATTTTTTTGTCCCATTTCCTTTTTTGAAAGAACTTAAAAACTCCAAAAAGCGATGCTCTATTTTTTTTTGATTAAGGTACCTTAAAGAGCATCAAATTTTAATAATAAAAAAGTTAGCAATGGTTAACTTGGAACACCCTGTATACCGCTCAAGCAGGATGGAAGGAATATTAGCCTTGCGTTACAGTCAATGTATTTTTATTATGATTTTTCTTGCGTAAAGAAATCCTGAATCTTTGCTTTATATAATTTATGGATGCTCCCTTACTGCTACATTTTTAGTTATTTTAATTTCTTTTCCTTTTGATAAAATTTCTCAAAAAAAATTATAATTTTAGTTACTTCCTACGCACCAAAAAATCAATAATATGTGCCTAGTTTGCTTTATTGTTCGGCGAAAAAGTTTAATTAAATTGAACAAGAGAGTCGATTTAACTTAGGAAAAGTGTTTATAATCGTGTCCTGAATCTGATATTGATAAAACTATTGGAATTTTTATCATACATTTTTAAATTATTTCATTTTTTAATAAATTTTGGTATCTTTTAAATGGATCTATCTTTATTTCTCTCATAATATAACCTATTTGTCTCTCTCAATTGATCGTGGAGCAGGCAGCCGCGTCATAGGCTGCCGAGTTCTTATTGTCTGGTTTATTTACAGACCATGCCATATACCGGGGTGAGGGACAATTTTTTTATTATCAAAAAACAAAGCCTATCAGTGCACACAACCAGAAAGAGAAAATTTTTATAAAATTTTTTTTTTGTTTTCACTCTTAGCAAAGCCCTTCAAATTTTTGCCTTTTGGACATCCTTTGCAGGGATTTTTTATTACTCACAATTCGATGCTTTGAAATCAATTGAAAATATCATGGGTTTATTTTATGATGTTTTTAAAAGCATCTAATTCTACAAAAATAATGGATGGATTTGTTTTTGTTTGGTTGTTACTTCAGCACGTACCACCCTAAATTCCAGATATGTCCAAGTTTTCTCACATAAAAAAAAGTATTTAAAATAGGTTGTTTTTGAAAACCTGCAAAAATATGGGATCGAATTTTGGCTGTCCAGTTTTCGCTGGGACTGTTCGTTTTTTCTTAAATCACCTTTGGATTTTAATCCGATCTATAGCACCTATATTTTGCATATACGAACATAGAGGGCGACATTCTTAGAATGTCTTTATTAAAACGTAACCTTAATCTTTACCTAACCTAAATTCAAAGTCGTCAGTGCGATACATATAGTTTTATAGCTACCGTGAATTTTTTAAGTTAACAAACCAGCCGAAAAATGGAATTAAACCGAGGCTTAAATTTAAATGTTTTACAACTTTCGAAGGAAATTATCTCAAGAAGAATGCTTTGCCGAGTTGATTTCTGTTTTCGGTAATGAAGTCGACAGTTTCTCGTTGGTATGGAGAATTCAAGCATGGACGGATTAGCCTTAGCGACGATCCAAGGCCAGCTGCACCAAAATCGGCTCTCAACCACGAAACCATCGATGCTGTGCGCATGCTCATTACGAAAGATCGACATGTGACATAATGCGAGAATAAGGCTTCATCAAGGATTTCAAAGACTTCAATTCAAAAGAAAAGACAACCCTCATAAAATGGTTAAATATTTTGCTTAAATTCACATTTTATTGATTTTATGATTTCTAAAATTTTAAACAAGCATACTTACATCTATGTATCTATCAAAATAGACAAAACTCTTTTTTAAAAAGTAACTTTTTGAATACCATTTTCTTCAATACTTTATTTTCTTTGTATTTTATTCAAAAAGCAAGTTTAATAACAACTTAGCAATAAAAAAAATTTTAAATAAAAAAACCCAACTGCTAAATCTACTTGTACCTACTAGTCGCAGTTTTATTCCTATAAAGTATGATATGCTTAACCTTTTAGTTTTGATGCCCAAAGCGCACGAAATTATACAGTTTTGTATTTTCATGAATCAGGTTATTCGGGTAATTTTGTACCCAACTGCGACTATTAGTTACAAGTAGATTTAGCAATTGGGTGTTATGAATTTTTTTTATTACCAACTTTTAGGTTTAATTCTTATTCAGCCTTATAAAAAAACTATGCATTTACCAGTCATTTAGCGATACCAAAAAAGTACGTATAGATTTTCTAGAGACGCGAACAGGAACAGGAAGGAGGGAACTAGTAAAATGTTGTTGCAAGAAATCTTAAAGCGTGTGAAGAGACAATTTTTGAAATCGCTCTATATTTGTGCAAATTATAGCACAGCTATTACTAATAAGGAGGGTGGGGAGGAAGGTGGGAGAGGGAAGGGGAAACTAGTAAAATAGTGTTGGAAAAAAAGTCTTAAAGCGTGTGTAGAAAGAATTTTTGAAATCGCCCTACATTTCATAAAATTATGCGAATATGGTTTTTAAGAGGGTGGGTGAGAGCAAGGTATTACAAAGTAATAACAGCAAATTAGAGGACAATTGCAATGGGTTATCAAAGGCATTTCAATAAAATCGTCTGAAATTTGCGTAATTTGTATGCGTTAAAGCCGACATCACGTGACAAAATGGCGTCTGACGACCGCCATATTGACCTGTGTTTAAAAAAAATATAGCCTATAGCACCTTCGGGCACAGTAGCAATTTAACGACAGTTTTTTGTCAAAATCGGTTCAGCCGTTTAGCCTCTAGCTCGACACAAACATACATATTTACATACATACATGCTTTCGCCGTGCTGCAGTTGGGTAAAAAAATGTAAATTGATGCTTTTAAATAGAGTTAAAAGCTCTTGGCTTTTAAAATAATGGCTTTTTACAAAAGCAAACTCAACAATTAATTCTTAAAAAATAAGGGATGGCGTTTTTCGGTTTTTATGCTTAGTTAAGCACATATCGCCCCAAATTGCAAATAAGGGATGGATGAGTTAACCGAACCCCTATTTTAACACAAAATTATTCAAAATGGGTTGTTAAATAAAAACTTGCAAAAATATGCATGGGAAACAGAGAGTATAATACTGGATGATTATAAATTCAATTCCCATTCAAATTTGCTGTGTAAAAGAGGGTCAAAAATGTGGCTTACGCTACCGTAATCACTAACAGTTTTGTGATTTCCAGGAGTCTGTGCAAATATTAAAAATAATTTTCAAATTTTGGGAGACATTTCAGTATTTAAAACACAACTAAGCAATCTTAATGTCTTTAAGCAAAAGTATCGAACGCACCCAATCTGGTGATACGTGCCTAATCCCTTCTTGTAAAGTTTAACAGAGGCTATCGCACCCTTCAAGAGCAAGTTTCACACTTCAAATATTAGCAGTGTTCCATCAGGCCGTTCGAGAGTCATAAAACCGTCCGAAAAATCCCAAAGCGCGCGCATTGCAGTACGAGGACTGTCCTAAAACGGTTTTGGTTAGATGGAAGGACCAAATAACTGTCCAAAAACCGAATGCTGTTCGATTCACTTCCGGCATGTGATCATATGCGAGGGAGTTAAATTCAAAGTCACGTGACTAAAAGAAAGCGTAGGTAAGGTGTCTCGCGTAAAGATAGATTGAAGGCAACGTATAAATTCGAGAGCACGAAATTAAAGTTGCACACAGAAGGGATTACACAATTACATAGGATTATTATAATATATTTTTAATTTTAGTTCTTTAAAATGCAAAATTTAATTTATATTTACAAACTATAAACCACTACAGACTGCCTAATAAACTAATCATACCAAAACACTTGCATTAGCACATATTTTTTATCGAAACTTGTGAAAAAATATTTATTTTTTCTAATATCTAAATTTTTATGTGAAATTTATATATTTATTTGTATTTTGTAATTTGATTTTTACAAAATATTTGTGAAATTACCTACATATTATAGAAAGCCTTAATATTCACAAAGTTTTTGTAATTTTATTCATTTTTCGGAAATAAAGACCGTGATACTTCTAAGAAGTTAGGAAAATCACATTTTGTAGCTTGTACTTTGGTAGGTAGACCTTTCAAACAAGATATCACTCAATAGGATTTTTGTTTAAAGCAAGAAACTTGAGAATTATAATGAAGACTGAAAAAATTTGGCTTGACAGGCTATAGCTTTGGACAGACTGGACGTAGACAATTAGGCGCTGACTCGTGACGTAACTAAAAAACTGCGCCCCGACATAAATTGTAATTTTCATTTGCATCTCTTTTTAAAGCACAGCTAATTTTTTTATTGCTGTCGAACTCATAGAGCTGCACAATGGGCTCCCGGACCTAATATTTGACCAAAATTAGAAAAATAGGTTTTGTAACAATATTTTCTTTTAAAATTTAAAAAAATTATTATCAATCAAAATACGGATCCAAAATGGCGAAGTTTCCTATTTATGAACCAATAAGTATGAAATTTAGAACTTTGGAGTGTTAATAGTCGCTAAATATTATTTTTGACTTTAATGAAAAAAAAACTCATTTACCAAGAGGTATCAAATTTAGAACTTTGGCGTGTCTAAAGTCGCTGATTATAATAATGAACTCAAACTTAATAATAAACAATCCACCTGTTAAAGTTAACAACATCTGTAATTTATGGTTTTTGAGTTTTTTTATTTTGTATTTTTTATGGTTTATGGAACATTTCAAGTTTTTTTATTTTTACTTTTTATTTTTTGAATATTCTTTACATTATTTGTATTTTCTGTTAATCTATTACTTTTTATTTTAATTTCTTTAAGTTAGCCTAAAGTGTTTTAAAAATAATAAACAAGCACTTTTGTTAAGACTGGCTATATATAACTTTTTCTCGAAGAAATCCCTTTTTAGTAAATTAATAATATCTTTTATATGAGTAACTTGTGGCAGTAGATTTTAAAATATAATTTTTGAAAGATATGTTCTCTTTAAGAGAATAAAAATTTCAAGAAAACGGTTTATGACTGAAGCAAAATTTTTGTCCAACATTTATAAGAAATCTATATTTTTAAAGAATTTCAGAAATCCCAAGCAAAAACCATTACCATACCTCTACACATCAAAATTAAAATCAAAATGTACAGGGATAAAATCTACTTACCTCCCTCTACAAGATTTATTTTATGAGAATTTTATACAACATAACATATTGGCGCAAAATGGCTTTAAATCTGTATCAAATCGCCATGCAAATATGGTATTTTAACGCGTTCCGTTGAAAGGAAACATGACACTTCTGAAAGCTGCGTCAATCAAATAATAGTTTTTTCAAGGCCTACTGGACTATCTACTCTTTTTTAGTAAAGATGTTCAGAGGTTTCAGTATGTATTTAATTTAACCCTTTTTGGTGAAAAATCAGGTCCGCGAGCCCACTGTGTGCTGATGGAAGAACGTCGATTGACATTGATTGTCAAAATGACGTCTTATAAATACTTCTATTTGCAAACTAATCCCAAGACTGTTTTAGATTGGGTGCGCCCGTCCCACTAATTTGAGTTAAAAAGGGAGAGTAAGTAGCTGAATGACAAAGTGTGAGTTTAGTAAATCAAACGAGTAGACCACTGTTTGTTTATTGATATCATGATTGTTTAAGAGTATTAGGCGGCTTTACTAATACATTAATTTAAAAAGAGATGGTAAATAATCGGATAATAATGTGTAAGTTCAGTCAATGACACGATTAGATTAGATGGTGATACGTTCGAGAATCCTTTTTTGTGTCGGGGTGCCGTGCTACGTCACAGTCAGCGCCTTATTGACAAATATGTCAAAATGTTAGTTTTTTAACGACCTTTACAACGAGGTATCACTTGATAGGAGTTTCAATTTGAAAATTTTAAGTTGACCGCCCCTATGCCGCCCCATAATGTAGAGGCGTCACATCCGTCCTTTCAAAAAATAGATATCTTAATGTTATTGATCACTGCCAAATATGGTTTAGTTATCTTCAATAGTTCAGAAGATATTTGACTGGACTCGGACTTTTGGGGCACCCTGTATAGTTAATGACTTTAATGTCGATGCCTGAAAGCGAAGTTGTTTGTTCTTCCGCCAAATCTGGTGTAAAATTTTACATCCGGTGTTATCCCTTTTCTTTTAACTTTTAGTTTACGGGTCACCGGGATTTGCTGCGATCATGATGACCTTAATGTCGATGCCTTAAAGCGAAGTTGTTTGTTCTTCCGCCATATCTCTCTTCTTTTAACTTTTAGTTCACAGGTCACCGGGATTTGCTGCGATCAGGGTGACCCTTATGTTTCTATTCCTATCTAAGCAGGCTACCCTATGGTCAGTATAGCTTTTTTCCATGTGGTATACCTGCACGTCCCCAGTTCCGTAGTAATAAAAATTAAGAGGCTCTTGCAAAAAAATCAACTGATGCTACAGATGTTGAACAATTTTTTTTTTGGAAATTTAAAAAATATTTGTATATTTACGTGGCTTACCCGGCATTTTGTCGTGTGTTAAAATTGATTGTGAAACTCAATTTATTTTGAAAAAAATTTTAACTTTTTGGGTTATTCACTGTTTTTTTGAATTTTATCAGACAAATGTAAATTTAATGTAATTTTATGGTATATTTTTATCTCAGGTGATGTAAACTAGAAATGTGTGTGTTTTACATACAATTTTTCCAGTGCAACATATGATAAACGCAGACAATGAAAAGAGAGACAGCAATCATTTCTAATGCACCTGTCTTCAATCCTTGTATTTCAGAGGAGTCCGAAACCAATTTAAGTGGCTTGATGGAACGGAAAACTGACTGTCCGATAACAGTACAACGTCGACCTGGAACGTAAAAAGGATTTTTCGTACCGTTTTATGACTGTAGCACGCGATGATGGAACGACACTATTATGACCTTTTCGTATTCGGCAAATTTGAATGAGGGAAATATACAGGGTGACAAGTTAAAAACTATCCACCCCATGTGTTTCGAGAATCGATAGAGATATTTGCCTAATTCCGAAAACGGTTCGAGGGATTGGAGGTGGAACGTTATTTATGTATTCAATGCCTTTTAGTTATTTTTTATATATTTTGTCAAGTCCGTGATTTAATGTATTTTTGAAATTTGGTTTTAGGGGCTAGGCTTGATCACGGTTGGTTTTACTAAGATAAAGACTTATGAGTAATTCCACGCCAAATCATCCAATGGCGGTAGCTGCCATGTCACGAAAAAAATCCAAAGTTTGATAACATGTATTAGTGTCCTTAGGAATACCAAATTAACAAATTTTAATTTTTAATGTCGCCTCCCGTATTTTACAGGCCACTTTGAAAGTAAAAAAAAGAAGAAAATCAGTTGTGGCCTTATTTTTTTTATTTCTATTGTATTAAATCTTATGTAAAAACAAATTTGACGGAAGAAGTCTTTAATATTGGTTGGATAATCCTACACATAAAAAAAAATTAACCTCACTTTTTTGACATGGCAAAAATAGTTTTAAAAAAATAGTAAATTTTATGATTTTCTCGATTTTTAATTATTTACACCGGTGCGGAATATGTCCATCAAAAAAAAGTCTATACGCACATTAAAGCTCAGTGGCTTGACTATCATACAAGGTAAAAGAAAAATTTCTAGTTCTATTGCTTTCATAAAACTAAATTTTTTAAAATTGGAAAAACCGCAAAAACTCAGAATTGGCAACTTTTGACTAAAAAAATTGTCATGTCTATCTGTCTATTAAAACTTCGCTTGTGCGTTGTTTTACTTGATAATGTATCGTCTAAATAAAAGTAAAATAAAAAATCTGGGTCTGTCATTTTAACATCAACTTTTAAGTTATTTGGTTAATGCATGTAAAAAATCAAATTTTTTATTGTGTCGCAAAAGGAAAAAAATATGTATAAAAATCATCGTTAGGGGATCTTATATATAGTCACATACTGTTTTGCGTGAGATCCTAGTTTGTGGGTTCAAGTCTCCAGCGGCGTAGCGTGCCTGAAGGGGCGGGGGGGGGCCGACTGCTAAAAAGGCGCCACTCAGAAATCTTGCAAAAAAAACCAAAAAAAAAAAAAAGGTCATGTATCTTGCGACCAAAAAAAAAGTCAGCATTTGCCGTTGCCGGTCCTGCAACTAAGCTTAGGGCGCTTCGGCCACCCATGGGGCACCAATACCTTCGGGGCGGGGGGGGCGACGAACCCCGAACTCAACTTCTTTTCCGATTTTTTAAATATGACAGTAGGTAACTACTAAAAAAGTAAATAAACTTTAAAAAAATTTGTGTAGTGACCTTACGAAGAGGGTTTAGATCATAATTTATTGAACAGTGCTCATATAAATAAACTTTACCTTTTGATAAACTTTAATTTGCAGGGGCGGATCTAGAAACTTTATTTTGGGGGAAAATATCATAATAATATATTCTATATTCTATAATGTATTCTATGTGTCAAAACTGAGTAAACTTTCAGATTTGGGGGGGGGGCATCCCCCCCCCGTAGATGCACGCCTGTAATTTGTTATGCAATTTAATATCACTAAAAATATTAAAATAACATAAAAATGTGTAGTGACCTTAAGGATTGCAGACCCAGATTTTTTATTCTTGTTTTTAAAAGTATATGAGACAGTAAAAAATTTACCCTACTTGATTGTCACCAGCACCCCGATAGACAGGGTCATTTTTAATGCTGAAGTTGAGGGATTTCCCAGACATTCTTAACTTCTTCGTGGAACTCCAAGGTAACGTCTACTTTTTGAATATGTTTTATACAAGGAAGATATAGTCCTTGAGTATAGCTTTCCAACGCTGTATGAAAAATTTAAGAAAACATTACATTTATACCCCAAAAAAATATGAAATCTTCGAAAATTTCTGCGCTTTTTGTATATTCTCTGAATTGCTCTAATTAAGCCAGTATAAAAGATTTTGCTAAACATCACATTTTATTGAAAACTACTTTTATGCATGTTTTCAAAATTATAGGTTAATTTTTTTTGGTGCTGTTTACTATGAGCATAATTTCTTAATAGTCCCATTTTGCCCGTTTTTAGACTTTTCAAATGCGTGTACAACAGACTAATTGGATTAAAAAATCTAAAATTGTGCAAAAGTGGTTAAGCATAAGCTGTTTCATTTAGTAAGCATGATTAAAGAAAAAAATTAAGTGTCACGGCCACACTTTTGTTGTAAATTGGATGACTTGGCGTGGAATTGCTCTTACTATTTTTCTTTATTAATATGCAAATATCTCAAAAACTGACTTAGTGTATTTTGCTTGTATACCGACGGTATGTTCCAATTTAAACAGATTTCTAGCTTGGAAGACTAGGCTTGTTGCTTTCTTAACTCAGTGGCGTACGCAGAAATTGATCCCGCGGGGGGGAGGGGGGCTTGAGTACAGATTGACAAAGTTTAATCTTCCTTGGGGGGGACTTGAACCCCTAAGCCCTTCTTGCGTACGACGCCACTGCGTAACTATATTTAATGACATCTTTATGAAGGTATCTTTAAAACAGATCTGATATCTCGGGTTACTATACATATAAATTGCGTGAGAAAAACAGATAAAAACAAAAACAGATAAAAACATCAATAAACAATAAAATTATTGCAAATATTCCTACATCTTCAGCGACGTGTCCAAATCTGGGTTGCGAAAGTGTAACACTTTGCTCTGTTATTATTATACATGTTGAAATGAAATTTGACTTATTGTTTTAGCATGGTTTTGTGAGAACCAAGCAATAAAATAGATCTCTTTTTTTTTTAATTTTGAATTTTAAAACTATGTAGATAGATTCAATTGTAGGTATTTCTCATCTTAAAAAAGTTTTATGTATAAATTATTCAATTTTTAAGTTGCTCTCCTTCTAAAACAAAAAAGACTCACGATAGTATTTAAACAAGAAAATCGCTTTTCCATCATATTTTTTGTAGGTAGGTAACGTTTTTTACGAAGAATGCTTTTGCTTTGCCAAACAAATTTAAAAGACTAGATTTCCTACATTAAAAATGATGTGGGAAAGTGCTCTATTCCGCACCTTCATAGAAAAAATATACGGACTGTTATTAATTTCTTATTAAATAATAAATGTATTTATTTATACGATCTTACATTAATTATACATTCCGTTAAATACATAATGTTTATGTGCAACATATGCTTGAAGAAGAAGAACTGGAGTCTATTGACCTTTTATGGAATCACAGTTTTTTCAGCTCATCATACCATTACCAATATGGCACCTGCTACAATCAAATTATTGATACCTAATAAATATTATGGCAAGTGAATATTTTAGTGCAGGCGCTGTAGGTAGTTGAGTATGCAAAATATGAGGACCGCAGTTTGACAATGAATTCTAACTGGCAATAGGTCACAGATTAACGATCTGGATGTTGCGAAGCCAGTTTTTGGTCCAATTTTTTCTAAATCCCCCTCTTCTTATAGTCGTGTTCAAATTTCAGAAAATTTAACTAAGTTGACGCCCTAAAGCCACAAAGACACAAAATATGTAAAATCTAACCTAAAAATTAAATTATATTAGTTTTTTAAATATTACCTGCAAACACCCCCAAAAACCACCCAGACCTCCCAAAACCTGAAATTATTAGGTTTTCCTTAAATTTTCTCAAAAACTAAGCTTCTTAGGGAAAAATATGAAATTACCTTTGTTGTAGACAATAAAATTTCCTTTTTAACTATATACAAGTCAGTGGGGTACGACCAATGACAAACTCTCCAGTGGCGTCCGTTTATTGAGGTAAAGAACTTGTTTATTACAGGTTTTACTCGATTTTCTTAACAACAAAGCTCTCGATCAAAAATTGTGCACCACAGTAGATTGTAGGCAATGAAATTTCCCTTTAAATGATGTATAATAAGGTACGATTAGTTTTATTTGTAAGAATTTGGGGGCATCCATAAATTAAATCAATTTTTAAAAATTAATATACCAAATTTTTAAAACATTTTTTTCAAAAACTAAGCTTTTTGGGAATAAAATTATTGTAAACTTTATTGTAGAAAATAAAATTCCCTTTTTAAAAGTGTATAAGTCAGTGTAATCAGACTAATACCAAATTCTCCAACTACGTTCGCGTTTTAAGAAAATGCAAAACAATTTAAAAAACGACATATTTGTCACATGCTTTCCCCGGTTATCTTAAAAACCAAGCCCTCTCAAAAATTGTGTTCTACAGTCGATCATAGACAATCAAATTTCCTTTTAAACCACGAAGCAAGATTCAGGTTAAAACTGCACAGGCGTTCGTAAATAAAATCAATTTTTACAAATCACCAAATTAATTTTCTTACAGGTTTTATCCAATTTTCTCAAAAACTAAGCTCAACTAAAAAAAAGTGTTTTATACTTTATTGTAGAAAATAAAATTTCCTTTTGAACAATGTATAACAAGTATTGGGGACGTTCGTAAATTAAATCAAGTAAAATGCACAGTGTTAGTTACATAAAAACTGACTAAGTTGACCTTTCGTGAACGGAGTAGCGGCGTATACTGATATTTTCGCTAACCTGACAACGTTGGTTTTACTTTTTTCTGTTCTCCCATGCAATCCTTATGACCCATACAAAAACCCTACTTCTAGATAGAAGGCAGGCTACGCTGTATAATATAATATTATTCGCAAAAGAAGTGACGTGATGAAAAACTCCATACGAAATAAAATAAGACAGAAAATAGATAATTGAGATACACGAAAAATGTATTAATAATAAAGAAACTCAATTAACAGTTCGTTAATAGTTATAATGTTGTTTACGCATTTTAACAAATGTATAGAGGTTTTTCATTAAATAACAGATTTGAGAAAACTCACTAAACTAAAACGAACCCAACTGAAGGTACTAACAATTAAAAACGTCGTTTCCATCAGCGTTTCTAAAACGCAACTTTGCCCCAATCATTTTAATTTGGATAAGCAAAAGTTTTAAACAACACCTCAACTTGTTAAAAGTTTCATTACTACATGGAGTTAGAAATAATCAAAAATAAGATAATTAGCACAGAAATAATGACTGGATTATCAAATTGTAACTACCTACCAGGCGCGGATCTACGGGATGGAAAAAAGGGGAAATTTCCCCCTAAATCGAAAACTATATTTAGTTTTGCGCAGTGTGCGGTAAAGTAATTATTTTACCACACGCGGTGCTGTAATAGTAGTTTACCTAACTAGTGCGGAAAGTGCCTCTTTTCCGCACGCGATTGCAGATGGCCAAACGACGCGATAGCGGAGTTTGGCCAGCAATGAAGTGCGGAAAAGACACTTTACGCACGAGTTAGGTACATTATTTTTTCTATAAGCGTGAGGAAAAAACTAAAAATTAATCAGAAAATTCTTTATATTCAAAACATTTTAATCAAATCAATTATTATTATTAACATTAATATTAAAGGTGCAGTTTGTAGCGTGCTGTAAGTTGATAGCAGAGGCAAGTGTTTTCTCAAATGAAGTGGCAGATTTAAAACTTGGGTTTTGGTTCTCCACTGCGTTCTCCAAGTTTTCGGAAACATCTGTTGCAACTGTGGTCATGCATTTGGGGCTGGATTGAGGCACTTTGGAAGGTTGTATGGTAGAAGAAAGTTGCTGACTAGTTGAAGGACCAGGGTGGCTGAACTTCAAAATTTTATTCGAAATATTTTTTTGGAATCCAGTTGAACTGTCAAGATACCCTTCTGCGACACTTGAAGATTTCCATCCACCGAGTCGTTTGATATTGGTTATTCCTTCGCCTGAATCTGCCAACATTGTTGCGGCAGAACGTCGGAAGCTGTGGCCCGTGTATAATTCTGGATTTGAAAGCTTCAGATAGCATGCGATATCTGATGGCATTTTACCGAATGTATTAATTCCAATGCATTGTACCGTACATGCTCCTTTTTTGTAGTTTACGAAGAACCGTCTATGTGGGGTCTCTGGTTTCCTTAAGTTGACATATTTTCGGATCAATTGGAGAAGTTTTCCATTCTCGGCTTCTTCTGAAATAGCAAAACTTCTAAATGTATGGTTTTTTGAGTCAGGAATTTTTATAATGATCATATTTCCTTTTTCTTCAATGTCATCTAGGCACATTTTTGCTAGTTCTTCGCGGCGACATGCGCCCGCCAAACCAAAAATCGTGGCAACTTTCATATGCAAATAAACTAGGTCAGGAGCTTCGCTTAAAAACTTGAAAATTTCTTCTTTTGTGAAGATTTTTGCCTTCTTGGGTCTGAATCCAACGTTTTGTTTTTTTCAAGTAGGCCGTAACTTTAAAAAAATTGCTTAAGTCAACGTTTTTTCTGAGTTTTATTACACTTTTGAGCATAGAATACCTCGACCAAAGGGTATTCGGTTTGCACGTTTTGGAAATTTCGGAGAAATATGCCAAAAAAACAGCTTCTTGAAGGGATTTAATGCCTTTAGCGTGGCACCATCTCTCAAACAAACTATATTCCTTCTCATACCTGTGACGAGATTTTGAAGGAAGCAGGTCCAAATTAGCGATTCTAGCGGCTTCTAGAACTGACTGGGGTAGATCTTCGTCCGAAGAAGCCATTGAAAATCTGATTTTTTTGTTTGAAAAATTCAAAAGACGCTTGTATCTGCAAAATTGGCTTTGTTTTGACAGTTTGTTTGTACTTTGTTGCTATGGTGATTTAAGATGCCAAATCTAAAACCACTAGTGTTCATTGTTGTTTGACATTGACAATGACGATATTTATACCGGGGAGGTTAAAAACTTATAATTTGAACCTATTTTACTGAAAACTTTATTTTATCGAAAATATTGAAAATATAGCAGAATTTTAGTCAATTTGAATATTTTTAGGATATTTCGTGTGGTAGGAAAGATACAAATGTATTTTGAACGGTCTAAATGTTATAGAACACCTCAAAATCGTAACAAATTTACTTTTCCGCACTAGTGCGGAAAAAATATTTTTCCGCACTAGTGCAGAAAAGTGGCACTTTCCACACTAAAATGCGTGCGGAAAAGTGGACTTTTCCGCACGCTTATAGAAAAAGTAATTATTTTACCGCACGCGAGTGGGTAAATGATTATAATTGCAAAATAAGGTTTTATTACATTTTTTATGTAATGTTACTCTTATAAAAATATATATTAAAAATATAGTAAGCTAAAGCTATTTTACAATAAATTTTACTTAAAAACTACAGCAGCAATCAATAGGGACTTATTGGAATAAAACCTGACTTTATTTTAGAGTCGACTTTATTTTGACACATTTACACAAAAAACTAACAGCTGACCTCTCAAAATTGACATACCAAAGCCAAATTTAATAATAAAGACGCTAACTTTCATTTAATAAATACCGACACTAATAAATCCGGTTTTTAAATACACAAAGGCCGAATTTTGAAGCAAAACAGCTGCTTTTTATATGCAAATCTGTCACCATAGGGTCGAAGTTTAAGTAAGGTCAGGTTTTATTCCAATAAGTGTCTAATATGCGGTTTTAAACTGATAGTATCGTAAACAAAAAAGAGAGTGGCCACAAATGGGTCAAAATAGCCACAAATACTGAAAAACGATGTATGAGAGTTTTGATTATTTTTTGTAAATAAATATTGTTATAATAAGTTGTTAGTTATAAAATATCTGTAAAATTATGAAGAGCTAGTAAACTAATTTTTGGTGCTTATCGGGACCACAACCAAGCAAATGCTTTTGAGGAATAATAGGTAGTGTAGATACCAAAGCCGGTTTCAAGCGAATAGCTAGTAATTACCTCTGGTTATCCCTTGGTTGACATTTAAAATCAGCTATTTAGGCTCTTAGCCTATTACCACAGAAACACCGCTTGAATAGCTTTTTTTATAACCGGTTATTGTTTGTTGTTGCTTTTTGCGATTTCTTAAAGAAGTTGGTTTTAGTGCGCTATTTGAGTTCTTCTCGACCAACTCTGAAATACTGGCGTATTTAATTTGAAATGGAAAAAAACAAGTATTAACGTTACTTAAAAATTAAGGATCAATCAACGATTCCTCTTTTCCACACTGCAGAACAGTGGTTAGGAGTACAATGATACTGTTTTTTTTAATGCTATTTCGTGTATTAAAATCTACATTGGAAAAATTAGAGGAAGCCATTGGAAGAGTTGATGAAACCAAAATCTAGGCAAGACAATATAGACAAATCACTTTGTTCTATTGAAACTACAAATTATAATTTTTGTATTTTACATGGCCACTCAAGAAACATTATTTGCAATCGGAAAACGATTTTTTTTCTGAATGCTGTAGTTAACTTTACTGTTAAAGAAATAGTATATTAGATTTCCATAAACTGATAAAGAATTGAAGGAAATTGCAAATAACTTTAAAAAATATCCAGGTAAAAACGGCATCAAAGTCATCTATATCTAATCTAATATCTTTTCCCTCGTAATTGAGGCACACACGATAAATTTCACTCATTCCAAATTTGTTTTGCAAAAATCCACGCAAAATTTTTCCGAAAAAGAAACAAAAGAAATGATTGTAAGGTTAGAAAACCCAATTACCTTTCTCGAAAGTGTGGTAATTACCGGTAATAAACGATGACGTGGCTCATTCGTGACATCACTCTTCAAGGATTGGTATTTACCAAGGCCGCTTGAACGCCAGTGGTAAATACTAGTAATTACTAGTTATTCGCTTGAAAACGGTTCAAATTATACAAAAATATAGGAGTATAATACATTTTAATACCCCCCCATCACAACCTCTTAAACATTAGTATATAATTCAATGCCACCCTGTAGATTGACACCTTGGAATACTATTTCTTTTTACATTTGTGCGTGTATCAAAACCTATATGATAAAAAACAATAAACGGATTCAATGGTTAAAATATACAATATAATCATTATATGAAACACAGTATCGTATATAATTTGTTAATAATTTTATACTGTACCTATTATATAGATGCTAACAGTATTTGCAGTGTTAACTGCCAATTGTTTCTCGCAATAATAGAACATTAATAACTGCACATCAAAAGCGGTTCAATACGCTATTAATTTTTGAAAAGAGATAAACCATCACTATAGATGAGGTCATAAGATACAATCATATCACCTATTAAAAAAAATATTTAAAAAAAAGAGTATAATCTTTTACACTTTCTCGATAATATTTGACTACCTAACGGCGACGTACAGTGGTTCAAAACCTCATAAAACTGCCGCATTCATTTTCTTTGGGTATAAATTCGTTACTACCGGACCGATTTCAAAGACTTTTGGCTTGTTCGAAAGCTAAAGCTTTATGCTATACGAACCCATTACCGCACCGCTGTCATTTTTAGTTTGGATCTGTTAAAAAGCTTTATCCCTGTTGTTAATAAAAAGGTACAAATTGGTCTTGAATTAAAAAAGATAGAATGAAATGAACAAGGTGACTTTTAGCTACAAAAATCATTATAATCGACAATATTCACCAATCATAATAAAGTGTCTTTTGTTAGCAAAATCATGGTGATCGTTACTGTGATTCGGCACAGTTTAGCGACCTGTCATGTGATTAAAAACCGTGCAAAACGGACGCATCAAATATTTTTTGCCATTAAAGCCATTAAACCCTATTCAAATATAAAAATCCGAATTGTAAATAAAATAATATTATTATAATTATAATTTTCTTTTATAAATTTGACGGTATTATTAATGCACATGTGTTCCTAGCATACAGGATGACTGAAATAGCTAAAACTTAAATATAGTTTTTTAGATATAGACATGTAAATATTAAAGCCTTTGACAATTTAAGGCGCTCTAAAATCTGAACAGTCAGACTTAAAACAGCCTTTTTTTTTACTTAAAATTGATATCTAATTTCGTTTGAAAGTTATTAGTCAGGATGCATTTTTACGGCCACACTGTATATTATATACCCAGGGATAAAAGTGGCATTTTTCCCCCGAGATTGTAGCACAAGCGTAGCAAGGACTACAATCCTCTGGGGGATAATAACTTTTATCAATAGGTTTATTATCTATTTTCCGCAATTTTAAGGATAAAAAGTAACACTTTGATTCCTTAAATAAGGGATAAAAGTGCATTTTTATCGAAAAAGTAACATTTCTTTTCAAAACAGGCTAATATGTTATTAACTTTGTATTATAAACAGTTTAACATAAAATTATCTATTTTTAATATTGGAACGCCTATTTAAAAGGACGGGTGAGATATTAGGGAGTTATTGCAATGAAGCCAGGCACTAACTGTACCGGGCATTATTCAGACAGTTTTTCATTGAAAACTGACAGTTGATCTTTCAAAACTGACATTTGATCTTTTAAAATTGACATACCACAGTCGAATTTATAAATCCAGTCGTTTATTTTCCATTAATAGTGGCGGCACTATTAATTCTGGGTCATATAATACACAAAGGTCTGATTTTGAAAGAAGACAGCTCTTTCTATAATGCGAAACTGTCAGAATAGTGCCCGGCACAATTAGTGCCTGGCTTTATTGCAATAAGTCTCTATTACACTGGTCGGCATGAAAATCGGCCCTGACACCATTCTTACCGATTCTTATGTAAAATGACCTCCTGAATCCAAATATGAACTTTTTTCCCATCACCCCCCATTTAGGGGAGGGGGGGGGGGGTTTGCATAAATGGTAAATGGACATTATCGATTTTACCGTTGTATGTGCATTTTCTAATTATTTTTATAAAATTTTAGCTGCCAGCAGCTTAACGGTAAAGGTAATAAACGTTATAGCAAAGTATAAAGCAACATATTAGTATATAAAAGTATACAAAAAATCGCCTTGGAGGGGCTTGAAAATTTTTTCCACTTTTATTTATTGACAAATTAAAAAGTGGGAAAATAAATAGTTTTAACATAAACTATTTTTAGATTCTTGGGGGGGGGCTTTCGCCCCCAAGCCCCTCCCCCCTTGTATACGCTCATGCGGAAACTATAGTAAAAAAAATAAAATATTTTTGCTTTATTTTGAATGGGACAGCCGAGCACGGGACAAACATTACATTGTACGGAACTGGCCTTTGCGAGAAAGATTTACTCCCGGTCAGGAAAATGTCGCCAACGACCCTTATTAGTCCTGCAAGATAATATTTACTTGCCGCCTTTGCACATTAAACTTGGATTAATCAAACAGTTTCTAAAAGCACTGGACAAAACAGGCGACGCATTCATATTTTTGAAAACTAAATTTCCTCGTCTTAGTGATGCTAAAATCAAGGAAGGTGTTTTTGTGTGGCCCCAGAATAGACAACTTTTTCAAGATTCGACGTCTATTGAACACCTGAATCAAAAAGAAAAACGAGCTTGGTTTGCATTCCAAAATGTGTGTATGAACTTTTTGGGTAACCATAAAAGTGATGATTATGTCGCTCAGGTCGAGGAATTGCTCTTAGCGTACAAGGCCATGGGATGTAACATGTCCCTTAAAGTGCACTTCCTTCTCTCGCATCTGGACTTCTTTCCTGAAAATTTAGGAGCAGTCTCGGATGAATACGGGGAACGGTTTCATCAAGACATCGCTAAGTTGGAAAAGAGGTTTTCAGGGAAGTGAAATGCAAGCATGATGGCGGATTACTAGCTGGTTTTTGAAACGAGAGGGTTGTACCTTAGGGTATAAAAGGAAAGCAAGCACCAAGTGAAGGTAAGAAAGTTCCTATTTATCAGTGGCGCACCCAGGAATATGTCTTGGGGGCCCGACGCCTCTATAGCCTTATGATGTCGAATTTCAAGCTATTTTTTGGGTTTTTTTTATGAAACATGTGGAATATATGTAAAAAAATCTAAGGCTTGGGAGGGCCGGGCCCTAAGGCCCCCTCGTCTGGGTGCGCCCATGTATTTATTATTGTTTGAAACTAAAATAACTCTCTTTATACTTAAAAATTTTAATTTATGTCGATAATATTATAATTATTATCGAAAAATGATAAAAATAGGTAAAAGGGCTGCTCCCTCAAAAACGGTGGGTGGTAGAAGAAAACGCAAGCTATATTTGGATTCAGGGCGTCGTCTTACATAAGAATCAGCGGAAATAATGCCAGGGCTCAAGAATGGTTTTTTTGCAGACCAGTGTTATTAGCAATAAAAGCAGTAATATATAGGGTTTTAACGTTATTAATTTTAAAGGTGAGGTAGGTGAAGCTCTAATACTACTTTATGGGAATCCATGAAACTTGAAGGGTTTTTAACTCTATGAAGATCTACGACTGTGCAAAGTTTGAGTTTCGTAGCTCATTCCGAAGTAGAGTTTGAAGTGTTTCAAGAAAAGATGGTACAGCAGTTTGCGCAAACTTGTCGGGGCACTGCCGTGCCCCCAGATTTGAAAATTTTCTGGTAGTACGTTTATTCATATTAAAACTACTAGATACGCATGTGACGCCACTGAATAAAATGTTGAATCTAGAATCGTATTTACCATCAAATATTCATACACCAATTTTAACAACAATTGTTGTTTTAAAGTTATATAGAAAAAACTCGTCTTTAAAGTGTCCTATCCAAAGGGGCTCACTGAGGAAGTATTTCTGGACCCATATCAATAGGAACTTTTTGCCTTATTTTAACGCAAGGATTACGCCTCCGAAAGGATGCAGTTACTTTCGAATCATCAATTAATTTTGTTTTTTTACGCCTCTTTGATGGTTGCGACCGAGGCAAGCGCCCCGCTTGCCACAACCTCACTACGGCATTGGCTAAGGCCGATAGGAAGAAATCAAGTTGACACTTCACAAGAGAGTTCATGGAAAAAACATAATGAAGTTATTGGAAAGAAAATACCAACTCTATAATATTGTGATTGTGGTTATAGTATTTTAACCCCACATCATCAAAGACTACAAAAAGTATACTTATAGCAACTTATGACTTTGATCAGCCAACTGTAAATTTTTCTTGGTCTGATGAATTTTAGCCGATTTTTACCTTAGTTCTCCTTCCGTTTCTTTTTTAAAATTATTATCTCATTTCTTTAATCTATTTTAGAGTACCGGTTGCTGTAATACCTAACTGGTCGTCTGCAAAAAAGAGTTCATAGACTAAAGTCGGTTACTGCATATGCTTTTAAGCTGATTATAAGAATTGTTGAGTATGACCTCTGCGTATCAGAATCAGTTGATTGCAGTTTGTATCTTAAAATTGATCATTTGTATCTTAAAATTGATAATATAATTACTAGGTATAGGTATGTACGTTTTAAAAAATACTCCAAAAGTTTTATCTACCAAATTGCTTCTAAAATCATCTTACCTTAATTGCAAGGTATAGCAATATTAGATAGTTTAAGTTGTCTTAAGTATTCGTACGTTGACGTCTGGTGTTCCGCTCTATTCCCTCAGGATTTTAGTTTAGAGAATAAAACCTGACCTTATTTTAAAATCGACCGTACTGTGACAGATTTACATATAAAAAGCAGCTGCTTTGTTTCAAAATTCGGCCTTTGTGTATTTAAGAATCGGATTTATTAGTGTCTGTATTGATTAAATGAAAGTTAGCGACTTCATTTTTAAATTTGACTTTGGTATGTCAATTTTGAAAGGTCAGCTGTCAGTTTTCTTTGTAAATCTGTCAGAATAAAGTTGACTCTAAAATAAAGTCAGGTTTTATTTTAATAAGTCTCGATTGTTGCAACTGTACATCTTTATCAAAATTTCAAACTACATATATATGTGTGCGAAAAATGTAAGTGCAACAAAAACCTTTATAAAACATTTTTTTCTTGCTACAAGCGCTTAAAAGGGGTTCTAAATTCACTCCCTTTAAAAAACGCGCGACTATTTCTTACTGCCGTCAGTTCCTCACGTGACGTTCAATTTAACTTTCTTGCATATGATCACATGACTGAAATAAATCGATCAAAATGCCACCCAAAATGAATACTTGGAAAAATATTAGGACCAGTTCTTTGGTCGGTCCAGCTGTTTAACAGTTCTGTGATTGTCTCAAGCGCGCATTACGATTTTATAACTGTTTTATAACCAGTTATTTGACAAGGGAACTAACCTAATCAACTCAAAAGACTGTCGCTACTACTTGCTTACCTAGGACTCAGCTTACACAGTAGTTGCCTAGATATGTAGGTACTCTATAAAATGTTCTAATTAGTTTAATTTTTTCCATCTTTTCCCCTGCTTATTGCTGAGATTGTACGGTATGAAAAACAATGGCGAAACGCGTGTGTAAAACCGCGCACTTTTTAGTCTTAATTCATACTCAGATTGTTTTGTTTACTTGACTCCTTTTACTGTATGATACTCATTCATATTAGTGCGTAGTTATAGAAAAAATTATTATTATTATTAACCACCAAGTGTCCGTTAAAGTTAACATATTCTAAAACTCAAAACAAGCAGTGATTTCTTAGTATCGTGGTTTCGTCTTTCGCTGATTTTTAACAGATTCAATTCAGTGCTAAATGAGTAAAAAGTGTTTGCAAAAATAGAATTTACGGTCCCAATATTCTTTTAAAAATCAATTGATTTGTTTTTGAGATTGTCGCACTTAAATAAAGTAAAACAGTGTTTTAAAACTAAAAACCCTTTAATTTGGGCTCCTAACTCAAGTAACATTATTTCTTGTTTTATAAAGGTTGCGGTAACCTATAATGATATAAAAATTCCAAGGTTTTTTAGTTTGCAACTGTAGATACATACAACTCTATAAAACCCTTAAGTGTCAAATTTTATAAAGGATTTTATTTCATGACTTCTTTTTAATGTCTGTAAAATCCAATATAAATATTAATTTATGGTTTTATAATGGTCACTAAAACGTCGTGCCAATCTTGAAATGAAACTTTTCAAATTCGTTTTTATTAATAAAAAGAGTAAAACAGAATACATATATTTTACCAAAATGTAAAACATTTTTAATCCAGAAGAAAAATGTTTAGTGACATTGAGTTTTCACTGCATAAAATTTAATTATTCTTGCTCAAAACACACCAGCCTGGAAAATTACGAGCGTAATTTTTAGTAGAACGGAGTAGAAAATAAAGTTAGTTATTAGTTTGTCTGCAAACAAGTACCCCGTACTTTAGAATGCATAGAAAAAATATTGATTTGCGGTCAACGGAAAAAAAAATCAACTTAGATTCTTGTAAATGAGAACTGTAAATAAATATATATTGATTATAGTTTACTATTGAATAAATTTATTGTGATTTTTTAATCAAAATTGTGTTATCGTTTGAAAAATGGCTTCTTTAAATGTTTTTTTTACCTTCCTAACCTGCGCAGCAATGGCTGGTATTGTTTCCAACGAAAAATTTTTTTTTGAGATAACTCCGAAAATGTGTTGCTTGGGTTGTTTTGACCTATTCTAGCAATATCGTCATGATGTCTGTCTGTGTGTGTGTGTATTTTTTTCTGTCCGTAACACAAAATAGCTGTTAAACCGCTGAACCAATTTTCAGATAAAATAGTGTTCGACACTCTAACGAGCCGATTATATTTTGGTCAAAATCCATTACTGCTAATGATGGTTTTTGACAATTAAAAATTTTTAAAAATGCTAACTTTTTAACGGAACATCGCATCAATATGCGCTTTTCGGAATATCGTAAACCACATTTTCCTCAATAATTCGTATCATAACCAAAAACTTCGTAGCAGCTTTAGTTTCCGAGTTATATACAAAAAACTGCCTTTAAGTGTTGTAGTGTGCGAATAGACTAGCTAGGAAGTTATCAGATGCTAACCTTATTAAATCATGCCAACCTTTACCATAAAACTGAAAGTTTTTTATAGCATATGTCATAAAACTTTTTTTAAGTCAATTGTTTTATGAAAAAGGCACTGACGAGGTTTTTCTCCTTATAAAACTTTTTAATTTTTGATTCTAATCATGAACTAAAGAACGACTCAAAAGGTATTAATTACTACTTTCTAAAACATTTATTCAAATGAAGTAAAGGCTTTATAAAAATGGCAAATATTTGGTGATTATTATAAGAAGTTAATTATAAAAGTGTGTTTATAAAAATTCATGGGCGATAATCGTTATAAAGATATACAACCGTTATAAACCCTTAAAAAGAAAACGTCAAAATTATAAAACTTCCTTACAACCTAAAATTTTACGTGATAATTCATTACCTATTGATTAAGGATGATCACTTTTACCTCTGAGGTTGCCCGTGAAACTTTTTCGTTAAGACTTTTTACCTCGCATAGCCAAGGATATACGAGGGGTTTCTTTTTAGTTTTGCATATACAGCTGGAATAAAACAGTTGTCAAAGCAGTAATTCCACTCGTTTGTTGGTACTGTCAAATTGCATTATTAAAGGCGTCGACTGCTTCCTCTGGCGACTGAAATATTTGTCCACTCAGTCCATTCTTGATTTTCGGGAAAGTATAGAAATCGTTGGGACTGTATGAAGGATGGTCCAACAGTTCAAGGTTGTTGTTGTCGGATGAATTCTGTTGGGTGTTCTTCATCTTGGACCACCCAAACAGACGACTTACGTTTATTTTTAGGTTCATATAAGTAAATCCACGATTCATCATCACCAGTGACAATGCTGTACACGTTTTTCGAGTTTCCTGTCTCAAGGCGGTCTAGTGACACCAATTGACCCTAGCTTCTTTTTGTCTTTCGGTTAACAGATGCAGTATCCAGCGGGAAACTAATTTTCTTACCCTTAATTCATGCAAAATTTTTTCACTTGAGTTTTTTGAAATCCCCAATAAAGTCTAAATCTCACGATATCTCACATGTCGATCTTCCGCGATGAGCATGCGCACAGCATCGATGTTTTCATGGGTGACAGCCGTTTTTGGTGCACCTGGCCTTGGATCGTCGCTAAGGCTAATCCGTCCACGCTTGAATTCTCCATACCAACGAGAAACTGTCGACTGAACATGGTCCTTCATTACTTACATTAAAAAATTATAGCACGAAAATGTTCTCGGTTTAATTCCATTTTAAGACTGATTCGTTAACTTAAAAAATTCACTGTATCTATAAAAGTATGCCATAGAAAATATATGTAAAATATAAAAACAGCCCTCGTACATGAACTTTTTGGCATGGCTATTTTTTTACATTAAAAATTTGTTTTGTGGGTATTACACTTACTTTGTTTATCCGCGTCTATTAAAGCGCGTTTATACAATGCGGACCTAAATAGACCCACCCCCCTTTTAACTTTTCAACAAAAAGAGATATCGATTTCTGGTAAAAAGTTTTTCTAATGGGACTTTTTTGGAGGATATTTGAGCTAAGTGAAAGTTATATCAAACAAACAAATTTGACATAATATCAAAATTTTTCAATTGGAATCACGCGGTCGACTAAGAAAAGTCAATTTTTTATCAAGCAAAAAAAATTATTTAAATTGATTTATTTTATCATAAATTGAATTTTTATGCTTCTAAGTTATGTCAGAACCCAAAAAAAATTTAAATTTGAAAACGTGCTAATGAATATGATACATTCCTAGTAAATTTATTTTTAGGTTCTGACATAACATAGAAGTATAAAAATTTAATTTATGATAAAATAAATCAACTTAAAATATTTTTTTTGCTTGATAAAAAATTTACTTTTTTAGTCGACCGCGAAGAAAAATAAACATATCTCCTAGGAAACTAAACCGTTTTTAAAAATTTTAAATATGTTGTATAGAGAATCAAAATACCTTTCGAAAGAGGTATTGCATGCCCCTCCTACCAATTTAAAAATTTTGATGTTATGTCAAATTTGACATTAGGTTAGTTTGAACTAACTTAACTTAACTTAAAAAAATGTTTTTTACCAGAAATCGATATCTTTTTTTGTTTAAAAGTTAGAAGGGGGGGGTCTATTTAGGTCCGCACTGTATAAGGACGGTTTGAAAATCTTGTCGATTTTTTTTTTATAACGGCGGTACGTCAATAACATTTTATCATTTAAAGTAATGTAAATATGTCATGACATTCAGCCGTCAAAAGAAAAAAACAAACTATAAACACTTTTAAAACCGTTTTAAGCACTAAAATTAAATTATATTTAAACCGCTTTTACGCACGTATAAACGTACTAAATGTTTTTACAGAGATAATTTTCAAACAATGTACGTATTACGTATTAGAGAGAACTTGATTCCATAACAATCAGAATTTCTGTGTGAACGCTTCACAAAATACCGAAATTACAGAACTAGCAACGCTTGTTATTGCGTAAAATGAAACGAGGACCATTGCAGCTTGATGCCGAAAGTACATTTTAATTGATACAAGAAATAATTAGTAATAGTACAAGTTTTTTTTCCAAATATTTTTGTTCGTCGGTGGATTTGCGATGCCGACAGTTGGTTGACAGCTGACATATGTTATCAATATGACATGTTTTCTGATGGCATCAAATGAAGCCATCATTTGAAGTAAAAACCCGATGGCATCATGTCACGTACGTCTTAAAGATCGGTACTGCTAAAGCGTATTAAAGTCATTTATGGAAAATGACTGCTACAATCGTTCCGCCATGGAACTTTTTAATTCAAGACCTACGTTTGGGTTCATTTGAATCCATTATGTCGGCACGCTTGTAGCCGTCTTTTTTTGAGGCTCTTTGCCAGTACTGATATATTTAAGACGTACGTGCATCACGCTCAAAAGTGACAAGAGAAGAAAGAGACAAAACCCAAATTTTTTTAGATTTTTTACGATCCTTTTTCACCTTTAGCTTTTCGAAGAAAAACACGTCCGACGAAGAAGAAATTCTCTGAGCTCTGAGCATAAGTCCTAAAAATAAAAGAAAATTTAGGTACCTACCTATCTTGAACTTGGAGCAAGACTTAGAAGACCCCAAATGAGATGGGTGGATAATTTCAAGAAACATGCGGGAACTAGATGGATGAACACTGCGACAGACAGCGAAGAGTGGATGATATTAAGGAAGGTTATGTCCAAAGATGGATCGAAGAAGGATAAAGAGATCTGATAAATTTTTAGGACTAACAAAATAAGGGCCATTATTCCTTTTCCATTTTTACTTGCCAGACGTATTGCCCATACTTAGACAATAACCAGACTAGTTTTTAGCTAAACTTTAGTATACCTTTTACTAGTAAAACTATTTTTTTAAATTATTATGCGCGTTCATTCACATCTTTTGACGCATTTTTCGCCTCAACCTATCGGAATTTGCTTAGAATTGCTCAGTGAACAATTCCGTTAATATTTTTTGGCTAAGAAAATAAGATCCAAAAAGACCAGAATTTTAGCGGACTTTAAAAACTGGTAAAGAAAATCGTTTAAAAAATCAAATACCCAAATGTAGGAAAAATAAGCGGATGTTTAAAATAGCTGGCGAGTGTAGGTACCTATAATAGATATGTTGTTATTTTATATATGTATACTTAAACATTTACTTTAAAATAAGAACATAATATTGAACACACTTTTTTAATTAATTATAACCAATTTTCCTCGACCTTTATACCTAATCAAATAATTAGTCCATACATATCTACTGAAATTTCACAATAATAATTGGCATTAATTATTGTTTGTGGTCTTCAGATAACGACTAGGTAATATTAAATATACAGGGTGTTCCCAAATCTTATGCATAACAAATAAAGAGGGGTGATTCTTTTATTTATTTTAGGAATACGTAGGTACGAGTATAGCTTTGCAAAGATTCCGTTACCGATCAACCGAGTTTTAAACCTTTCAACATTTAAACTTTTTTATAGCGGCTGGTTTTAGGTCTTTAATATTAATATTTGCTAATTAGCAGTAGTATACGAGCTACTAGGCACTTACAATAAAGCCAGGCAGTAATTGTGCCGGTATTCTTTCAAAATTAGGCCTTGGTGGATTATAAGAACCGAAATCAATAGTGCCGCGTTTATTAATGGAAAATAAACGACTTGATTTATAAATTCGAATGTCAATTTTGAAAGATCAACTGTCAGTTTTTAAGGGAAAACTGTCAGAATAGTGCCCGCAATAAGTCACTACTATTACTCCCCTGTTAAGGATTTGCACACAAACTTATTTTTCATTTCTCGTTTTTATTTTTGCTCGATAACAAAGCTTGAATAAAGGTATGATTATTTATGAACTGCATGGACGTAAAACAAAATATTAAAATCAATTAAATAACAGTCAAAGAATTAATAGATCTTAAAAATACGCCCCTGTCGGAATAAGACCCACGATAACAGAATCATGTGCGCCTCGACTAAACTGCAGGCAAATGCCATCAAGAGGGGAGGATGCCTCCGATTCTATTGGTCCAAAACAAAGCTTGAGCGTGGCTGCCAGTACCGAAGTGCGAAGTGACAATTACTCAAACAGGACCGTAGCGAAAAATTTCAAAATAAACAATATTGACGTGGACAAACGCTGTAAAACCGATCAAGTTGGCATAAGTAAGAACAACGGCAGGGTATCGAGCAATACAAATGGGCAAGGTGGGGGCAACAGAGTGACAGTAAGACAGGTCAAGCAAGATGAAAGGAGAAGGAAAGCGAACGTGCCTCCTACCAAAGCGTTGACCGAAAGAGATGTTAGATGTGCTATATTTTTGAGATGTAAGGGGGTTTTTATACCTTTGGTCTTTTATAAAACGACAATAATTTGCTATCTAAAAATAATTTTCTATATGTCTATATGAGATGGAGAAATTTATTTTCTGTTTAATTGAATAATGTCACTATCCTTTCTTTTTCTTAACTACATAATAATATGTAGGTATATTTAAAAAATATTTAACATAAACTTTTTTTAGTTTCAGGGGAAGGCAATGTTGGGGCCCCTTACAAGCCTGTTCCTCCACCGAAGCCTGTAGCCCAGACCCCTCCACCCTACAGAATGCCACCCTATCCTCTCTTTAGTGAGCCATCAAGTATTCCTGGTAAGAAAATCTCTATACCTCAGAGCTGCGTATTAAGGGGGTGGTTTGCGTTAAAAGTAATATAACGGAACACTATGCTACACCCTAAGATAAATGGGCCTCATAGACCCTTTCTGTCAGCCTCTGATCTTGAGTTCTTATGTTATTTTTTTACAGGAACGGCTCTGGAACAACCAATAGCAAGTTCCAGTCCAGTTGTACATTCCCAAGGAAGTCAGTTGCAGGTGCATTCAAATAAGTTTCCAGTAAGTAAATACTTAGATAAAAAACAAATGGATCTATGACGGATCTGATACCTTCCTAGCTAGCCTATTAGCACACTTCAAGTGAAGCCATGATATACCAGCATTGAAAACAGTTTTTGTTAATATCTCATAAACTAAAGCTCTAACGAAGTTTTTGGTTATAACGCAAATTATTGTTTGGTTGGGGGGGGGGGTTCGACGAAGACCCCGCCCCCCCCGCTACGCCACTGCTATCGTGTTACGGACAGAACGCAGCCAACGATAAAGACCGGCCATGGCGCGTTATAAGCAAGTAGGCGGTCACGTGATCTTTGGAGTCCCAGGATTCTTATTGTATTGCCTAATATATTATATGTTTTTACACAATTTAAATAAATTAACAAAAAATGTTTGTTCTTTTATAGGCAAAAATTGAAAAAAATATTTTGCTGATATATGTGTTTATTATGGATAAAAGAACTGAATCTATAAAATAAAAAATTATACAAAATTTGCACTCTATATCTCTATATCTTCAGGTACATATATTAGGTACATAATATCGTTAGTAACTTCAAATCTATACAAGTCTTTCAAAATTGGACATATCAAACCTAAGCTTTTAGTTTTTTAATTTTTCTTTGACTGTCATCACCTTTGAGTTCTTATTCAAAGATTTATTCGCAGACACTAAATCATTGTGCTTTTTAATAAAATTATTTAAAAAAAACTTTACATGCCCTTAAACTAATTTTTTCAAGCTTTGACAATAATTTTTCTCCACAAAAACACTCGCTAGAGTTATCTGAAGAAAAATTTTCAATATAAAACATTTCACAATAATTTATTAAAAAGAAACAAGTGATTTTGTGAATAAGTGAGATGGTTTTCCCATTCAATGAACTGAATGTAGTGGTCGTCAATAATTTTTTGAAAAATTACCCAGCACAAAATTTAATATCTATTTCAATAAAGTGTAAGTTAACTACCAACTCATGTTCTTTTAAAAGCTGTATCTTACTTTTTAAATATTTCACACTACCAGAGAGATTACTATCTGTTAACAATATTTTACAAATCAGTTTTTTAATATTGCGAGGGTACGGAAGACATATTACCTTAGAATTGTAAATTGACCTGTATGCACTGGATAACTGGATAAACAAAGATGAAGCCAACATTAAAGTGTATCCACCATATCTTCGATTCTCAGGTTACCTTTTCAAGAGACCTTGAACACATTTCTCACTATCGAAAATGTCACTAAGGATGTCTATTACTTGATCAATCTTATCCAAGATCTTATCTTTTACCACTTCTTTCCCGTTTGCAACATATTAGGTTTCAGTTTTATAGTTGGACCGACAAGGAACAACACTAATTACACGTTCGCGGCATTCTTTATCTTATAGGTATTTTCTTTATAATTTACTCATTAGCCATTAATTATTTTAACGCAGCACGCTACAGTCTTTTTCGTGGGCTGCGTTATTTTAATAACTTTGATAAAATTCACATAAAATTCGTGCACGAATTAAAAAAAATCGACGTAAACAAACATACCAAAACTCAACACACACATGTTTTATAATGACAGCGGGCCGTGAGGCGTTTTTTTGTGGGATATTTCCGCGCCCGGGCCGGTCTTTCTCGTGGGCTGCGCGGACAGAAATAATATACACACACACAAACACACACACACACAGACAGACATCACGACGATATTGCTAAGATAGGTCAAATAACAGATTTTGGGCGTTATTTCAATAAACTCTAGGAAGGTGAAAATATTAAAAGTGAGATCATTTTATTTGGACAATCTTAATACTCATTTTATGTACAAGATACACAAAATGGTTTAACTACCAAAGTTTCATAATTTTTCAACTTCTTTTAGAACTGTTAATTATAAATGTCAGTTGATATATTCTGACATTCAGTTTCGTAAATTAGGTGGGGCACCCTCTCAACTGTCTGGCCAAAATAAAATGAGGCGCAAAGGAGATGGGTCAACTTAATCTATTATCCTCTGTTTACAGCACTTTGGTCTACTCGGTGGTCTTAATTTTTAGCAAATTTAGGATGAACAAAATTTTAATATTTCAAGATAAAACGGTACTCGTCTGGCACGTTTAACGAAATCGACTCCAGACCGTTCATAATTCACACCCTTTTATTGGGTTTCTATTGTTACCGCTGGCTCCTCAAATCCAGCCAGTTCACAATTCACACCTTTTTATTGGGCTTATCGCTTGGGTCAAACAGGATGACTAGGCACGTTTTAAACCAACAAAAAGAAACAGTGGCGTAGCATTTACTCTTTTTAAAATTTTTAATAATACTGTGTGGAGTAAAAAAAAACTTTGTTATTTTTGTTCACGTGAATTTAACGTTGATGTGATTTTTGTGCTATGTGGGTGTCTACCAAAAAAACTAGAATGTTTGAGAGAGAAAGTAATTCTATAAACGTCCAAAACGTTGAATGCTAAGTTTATATCTTTTTACCAAACCGTAAATGGTGCTAATAATGAAATATCGTTTTTGATTGTTGATTTTGACAACTGATTTTTCTATTTCTCATATTTTCAAAAAGGCCAAAAAATAAACTTTAGTATGTGAAACATTTTTGTGTCTTACATATTGGCGGAGTTAGATTGAAGTCATAATATTGCTTACTAAGCTTAATAATCAAAAACTATTTGACTAATATAGGGAAGCGCGAATTTGGGCGTAAATCTAGAGGGGGGTAACGGTCGACCCCTATAGGGGGTAATTATCCTTTAAACCCTTTATTTACTACCTGAAAGTGCATATATTTTTTTCTAGGAGGGTAAAAACCACGTTACCCTCCCCCAAATCCGCACATGCTTCCAGGTAACGTCGGCGTCACATCGGTCGAATAACTTATTAACGGAGCTATAAGCGTGTGAAGATATAATGAGACACGTAGTACGATTCATCCTAGATCGTTTTAAGGAGTGACAAGAGCTTGGGGGAGAAGAGTGGGAAGATTATGTGGCAAAAAAACTAATAGTTTAATTTTTTTGCAGATAGAAAGAGAAGTTATCCTTACGACTCCGGATAAGAACTCGAAAATCCCCATCTTAAACGACTATTTAAAGAGATCAAAGCAAGTCTCCATCGCTCCAGACGCCCCGCCCAAGCAAATGGCCGCCTGGACTAGTCAAGGTCAACAAGGACATATTCAGGGCCTTCAAATTCTGCCAGATCAGGTAAGAACGATATTTGACGGCACTTACCGATGGCCAAGCTAGTTTGAATGCAAGATCCACACAGTAGAGATCTACGATTTTAGAGGAGCAGCAACAAGACGTAACTGCTCCAGTCATGTCACGGTGACAAATAGCAGTGAGTTTTTGGAGCAGTTTGAAGCCTAGTTTTTACCTATGCATGCCCACCCTGATTCAAAAAACGCATCACCTGACTGGACATAGATTTGCTTGCACGGGTTTTAAATGCAGCGTCACCTTACACCCGGTTTCCACCTATGCGTGCCCACCCTGATTCAAAAAACGCATCAGGTGACGCTGCATTTCAAACTAGTGCAAATCCATGTCCCGTCACGTGATGCGTTTTTTGAATCAGAGTGGGCACGCATAGGTGGAAACTAAGCTTTTTTTGAATCAGGGTAGGCACGCATAGGTGGAATCCGGGTGTAACCAATACCAATGAATACACTGTATTCATGGCCAATACACGTAAATGCTACAACTATAGCAGTCTAGAAAATTGTTCCTTCTCTGTTGGCGTGGGCCGGCAAAGTATTCGCGATCGCGCCGAATGCCACGCGAGGGATTGGACGGGGCACAGTGCCAGACTGTGACAAAATGTCACTGCTATTTCGTTTGGACTGGAGCAGACCGTGACTGCGACAGACGAGTCACAGTGACAAAGTCACAGTTCGTGAAATCGCAACACACCTCTACCACACAGTAGCTGCGTTCGGTATTTGCATCTCAGACGAGACGGATTTTTGGTCACGTGATTACAGATTAGTCTGAGCAAATTGGAATTAACGAACGATCCGGATCAAATCGATCAAATATTTATAAATGGTTATAACCTTAAATATAACCAAAAATTTTATGTACATATTGCAACTCACGCCCAGCTATAATTTTGACAAAATTTTCCTATGATGTCGGAAATTTATATAATTTTTTGTCTTCAACATCAAATAATTCGATTTCAATATTTTTACATAAAAAAATTATTTTTGTAAACAAAACAAATACACAACTACGTCACAATCTCGGATTAATCTGTTTCGTCGATCAAAATATACGGAGCAACCAGATTTACGTCCGACTAGTCTGAGCAGAATTACGGAACGATTCAGATCTACCTCATCAGATCTAGATGGAATTAACGAACGATTTCGATCAAAAAGATTAATCCGACGTAAATACCGAACGCAGCTAGTACAACCAGCGTGGTCGACTTTTGATGGGATTTATTTTATTTTATCTTACCATACGATAACAGGCGAACAAAAGTTTATTTTAAATAAGGTACTAGTAAAAAACTCTGCCAATATATGGGCGCCTAAGCTCACACTAGATACTATAGTTATAGTGTACGTGCTTATATAACTAAAAACTGAAATATATTTTATTCAATTCCAGACTAAATTACCTTTCGTTTAATAGCACACAAGCCATGTTTTGACAAACTCAAGTTTTTGAAATCTACCCCCACCCTTAAAAAAAACAAAAACTAAAATGTATTTTGTTTAACTCCGGACTCAATTACTTTTCGTTTGATACCACACACGCCATATTTTCACGTAAACTCTAGTTTTAGAAATCTACACCCAGCCTTTAAAAAAAAAACTGAAATATACTTTGTTTAACTCCAGACTCAATTACCTTTCGTTTGATATCACACACGCCATATTTTCATTTAAACTCTAATTTTTGAAATTTACCCCCACCCTTTTATTTGGCTTGTGTTTGGTGGATTTTGTTCATATTTAAATGGGACCATCTCGACCCAAGACCCAGCCTAAGTACGAAATTTCATTAAATTCGGCTAAGCGGTTTTTGAGTTATGCGCGTTGGTCGTTACAGACAGACATACAGACATACAGACATACAGACATACAGACATACAGACATACAGACACACACACACACACACACACACACACACACACACACACACACCTATACCCGTTCATATATTTATTGTGGCATCTGTGCATTATCCAGACTTGTGGCCTTATGGAGACCAAGCCAAGAGTGAGAAAGATGAAGAGATGTAAAAATTTTTGCACTGACTTAGACTTCAATACACTCCTCCATTCAAAAGTTACAGTTAGTTAAAGATTTGTGCAACAACGTGACTTGTGGCATCGATGCCACAGTAAATACAATTTACCAGGTGTGTAACGAAGATGCCACAGTAAATACAATTTATCTGGTGTGTAACGATGTTCCTCTTTTTTCATGCCAAAATTCAATTTAATGTAGGTATACGTCAGCAGACGTGTGGGAAAACGAAACAAACAATACTTTTGGGCAACTTAGAAATAAACATTTACAAACAATTAACCGCAATATTGTATATTTTTTAGATTTTTGGTAAAGTCATCATGTGTAAAGTCAAAAAAATAGTTGTGAAATAAAATTATCTTCAGTGTCGTATTCTAAAATATTTGCAGAATTTTCCTGAATATTTCCTGCATTTCCTGAAATTCTTCAACCTTTTCCAGTGCATTTCAAGGCTTCCATACTTTTCCTAAACTTTTCAAGTTTTTCGGACTTTTTTCAAACATTTCCCGAGTTTTCACTTATTTTCCTGAATATTTCCAGACGTTTTCTGAACTTTTCCACAGTTTTACAGAACATTTCGCGGTTTTTAAATACTTTTTCTATAAATTTCCAGTGTTTTTTAGAACATTTTCCGAGTATTCCAGACTTATCTTGAACATTCCAAGATCTTTTCTTAACATGTCCAGATTTTTTCCAGAACATTTTGAGAGTTTTCCATATTTTTCCTGAACATTTCCAGAACATTTTCAGATATTTCCTGAACAAATCCATACTTTTTAGGACAATTTCAAACTTTTCCAGAATTTTCCACGCTTTCCCTAAATGTTTTCGGATGTTTCCTAAGCAATTTCAGAACATTTCCAGAGTTCTTTAAAGATTTTTTAAAACAGGGTTTTCCGAGCTTTCTTGAACATCCGCAGCCTTTCCTGAATTTTTTCAGAGATTCCCTGAACATTTACAGAAATTCCCAGACTTGTCATGGACAATTTCAGACTTTTATTGAATTTTCCAGATTTTTCCTAAATTTTTCTCTAGTTTTTCAGAAAATTTCCCGCATTTTCCATATTTTCTCTGAACTTAGAGTATTCCATAATTTTCTAGACTTTTCATATCTTTTCCAGACCTTTCGAGAATTCTTTCGATTTCTTGCAGGGTATTTCCAGACATTTCCATACTTTTCCAAAACTCTCCACAAGCGCTTTCCGGACTTTTCTGAAAAGTTTTACAAACTTTCCTGAACATTTTCAAATGTTTCCTGAACATTTCCAGAGGTGTTCAGAATATTTGCCGAAATTTTCAGAATATTTGCCGAAATTTTCAAGTTTTTTCCTGAAAATTTAAAGAATATTTCCCAAGTTTTCCTTACTTATTCTAAATATTTCTGGGTTTTCCAGAACATTTTATGAGTTTTCTAGACATTCTTAGATTTCTCTAAATTTCACCAAAGTTTTCCTGAATATATCCCAGGTTTTCAGGCTTTTGATCTAAACATTTACGGACTTTTCCTAAAATGTTAAATTTTTTTCCCGACCATTTCTAGACTTTTTTTCTAGACTTTTCCAAAATATTTCCTGCGTTTTCTCGACTTTTCTTAAACCTTTCTAGATCTTTTCTGATCTTTTCCAGAATTTTCTTGAATATTTTCAGAGTTTTTCATAACTTTTCTGGAGTTTTCTTTAACATTCCCAGAGTTTTTCATACTTTTTCTGAACATTTGCAGACGTTTCCTGATCAATGCCAAAGTTCTCAAGAACATCTCCCGAGTCTACCACAAATTTTGAAGATTTTTCCAAAACACTTCCCAAGTTTTCAATACTTTTCCGATATATATTTTCAGGGTTTTTCGGAACATTTCCCGCATTTTTTAGACTATTCCTGAACTTTTCCAGAGCTTTTCAAAACATTTTTCGAGTATTCTAGATATTTTCAAGATTTTTCCTAAAAATTTCGAAAGTTTTCCAAAACGTTTTCCATGTTTTCCACACTTTTTCAAAATATTTTTAAGGTGTTCCAGAAATTTTCCTAAATTTTCTAGCTCTTTTTCTAAACATTCCTAGAGTTTCCCTGAACTTTTTCAGAGTTTTTTTTACATTTTCAGAGTTTTCTAGAACATTTCCAAGTTTTTCAGACTTCCTAAATATTTCCAGAGTTTTCCAAAAATTTCCCGCGTTTTCCAGAGCCTCCGAACTTTTTCGTTCGTTTTCCAGAAATTTTATATTTTTTTCTGAACATTTCCAGACTTTCTAAACTTTTCTAGATTTTTCCTGAACAATCCCCGAGTTTTTCAGGCTTTTCCTAAAGATTTACAGACTTTTGCTAAAATTTTCCAAATTTTTCCTTACCTTTTCCTGAGTTCTTGAACATTTTCAGAGTTTTCCACCCAATTTTAGAGTTTTCCATAATTTTTCTAGAGTTTTGCTTTTCTTGAACATTTCCAGAGTTTTTCATACTTTTTCTGAACATTTCCAGACGTTTTCTAATATATAAGATTTCCCGAGTTTTCCAAAAAATTTGCAAGACTTATCCTGAACATTTCCAGAGTTTTATAAAACATTTCCCAAGTTTTCCACAATTTTCAAGATTTTTCCTGAACATTTCCAGAGTTTTTCAGATCATTTAACATGTTTTCCATACATTTCGTAAATAGTTCCAAGGTTTCCCAGAATATTTTCTGAGTTTTCCACAGTTTTTCTGAACATTTTCTGATTTTTCCAGAACATTTTTCGAGATTTCCAGACTTTTCCCGAGAAGGCTTTTCCTAAACATTTACAGACTAAAATCTTCCAAACTTTTCCAAAACATTTCTAGACTTTTCTTGAACAATTCCAAAGTTTTTCAAGAATATTTCCTGGGTTTTTCAAAACATCCTGTATTTCCAGACTTTTCCTGAACATTTCTAGACTTTTCCTAAACTATTCCAGAGTTTTCCAGAATATTTCCCGAGTTTTCCAAACTTTTTCTGAGCATTTCTCGACTTTTCCTGTACTTTTTCAGTCTTCAAGAACATTTCCAGAGTCTTCCAGAACATTTCCTGAGTTTTCCAGACTTTTCCTGAACATTTCCAGACTTTTCCTAATCTTGACCAGATTTCCAAACTTTTCGTGAACATTTTCATAGTTTTCCAGAATATTTCCTAAGTTTTCCTGAAATTTTTTAGTTTTTTTATGAATATTTTTAGTTTTTCATAACATTTTCCGAGTTTTCCTTACGTTTCCTGAGCCTTTCCATACTCTCTTACATTTTTAGACATTTCCAAATTTTTTAAAATTTTTCGCATAAATTTCCAGAGACTTCAAAACATTTCTCAAGTTTTCCAGACTTTTCTAAACTTTTACAAACTCTTTTTAATATTTCCAGAATTTGCCAGGTATACCCTGAACATTTCCGGACTTTTTCTTAAATGTTCCAGATTTTCTTGAATTTTTTCAAAATATTTCCCGAATTTTCCATACATTTCCTGACTATTTCCGGACTTTCCCTAAACATTTACAGACTTTTTCTAAATTGTTTCAAATTGTTCCTGAACATTTCCAGACTTTTCCTGAATATTTCCAGAGTTTTCCAGAACATCGCGAGTTTCCCATACTTTTTCTAAATATTTTCAGATTTTTCCTGAACTTTTCCAGAGTTTCCCTCAACATTGCTGTACTATTCCTGAACATTTCCCGAGTTTTCAGTCTTTTCCTTAACATTTCCAGACTTTTACTAAAATGTTCCAGACTGTTCATGAACTTTTCCAGAGTTTTGCAGAACACTTTCATACTTTCCCTGAGCATTGCCAAAGTTTTCCATACATTTTCACGAATTTAAAGTAAAAAGAATAAAAGAGAGATTTTATTCTTAAATAAAAGCACTGTTTTAATGATAAAACTAATATTTTGGTCTTAATGATAAAAGTAATATTTTGTTAAATGAGCACTTCATCCAAAACCTATTCACATTTAAAAATATTGATCTGAACTTAAAAGTGTATACTTCAGAGGGCGACACCATACAATGATGCCACAAGTCGGGTTGATGCACGTGTGCCTCATCATGATTTGTGGCATCTTGTACACAAAGTCTAAAATTTTTATTAACTCGAAAAATAAACATCAATTGAAATCAGCCGTTAAAGGACGTGACATGTTGGCGGGAAATTTAAAAATTGCTTGTTTATCTCCTTTTTTTTAATGATAAAGGCAATTTTGCTGTGACATCAGGGTGTATGAGGTCACAACTAGAATGGAGGCCACAGCATAGGATGATGCATACACATGAGGTCACAGTAAATACAGAACATACACACACACACACACACACACAGAGACATCACGACGATATTGCTAAGATAGGTCAAAATACACACAAATAACACATTTTCGGCGTTATCTCAATTTTTTTTTCGTCGAAAATAATATTTTCTCTAGCCATTGCTTCGCGGGCTAGGAAGGTAAAAATTGCCTAAAAATGTGTTTTTTTACAAAACTAAAAAAAACCTATGAAGAAACATGTTTTTTTTCCGTGATATTCAAAAATTACCTCAATATTAAGGGCTGCCAATGGAGTGCTAATACTGATTTGACCCAGTTGATCGACACATTTTATAAAAGGCAATTTAATTTTCTATTTAGGCTAAAACTCACCAGGGGTTTTAATGTCACTTGAAGAATTTAATTTTCTTTAATAAAGTTATAAGTGCTTAGGTTTCGAGAAAATTAGGTAAAAGTTATTAAATTTTCGTGTTATTTTGCATAATACATGCAGTGTGGAAATACTTAGAAAATAAGTGTATCCTGGAACACTTGGCTTTGAGGACTATATAGACTTCAAAGTCTCAGTGATGTTGGGGTTAATATTAGCCCTAAGAGCCACACAAGATGTCAGGAGCAGGAGTATACTGCAGAAACAGAAGCGAGATTAAATTTTGGGTAAGTATGCCACTGCGTTTACTTCTGCCTGGAAAACAGGCAGAAGTAACGCCACTCTGATATAGGGTTATAAAAACGTAGAAATGTCTATGTCAGGAAAAGAGATCTACATATGCTCAGAGAGTAGAGCTGCACTGTCTGCCATCAAATCGGCCGGCACAACAAGGTTGGTCTCCTTTGGATTCCAGGACATAAGGGTACTCTTGGAAAAGAAAAGGCTGACGAAAGAGCTAGAATGGATCCATCAGCTAATCCAATAGGGCCGGAACCCACGACGGGTATCGCAGAGTATCTTCCCATGACCAACCCCAAAACGTGAATTGAAGTGCCAAAATGTTCCAAGATAATTCGTGAAAATTTTATTTTAAAAATCGTGAGAAATCGAGATTTTAAAAAGTCCTAAAAAGAGATCAAAATAGAGAAGGAATAAATAAAAGTTTATAAAAAGCAAAAATAAATTTATTTTTATATATATTACACAAAACCAAACACATTTATTTAAATTATTTTTCTCAATAAAGTCATTTATTATTATTATTTATTTCAAAAAGCTGAAATCTGTAGAGATAATACTGTTTCATACCTAACATGGTTAGTCAGGGTATATAATACCTATGTCAAAATCATAGCATGTATCCCTTCTCTTCAAGCGTTTTGTATGCAAAATTCCTTCGAATTATCAACTTTCAAAAAGATTTTTATTAAAATTTGACGTAAAATACAAAAATCGTGAGAAACGCTAGAAAGATACTTTCTAAAATCGGGTAATCTCACGATTAATCGAATGCCCCGCACTCATCGCGATAAGACAGTGGCATTTGGTAGGTTGTGTGCTTAGCCCCAGTGATATTAAAAAGTTTCAATCATATACGTAATATTCCAATACTCCCTGTTACCTATTTACACTATGGTTGGCGATTGATGCAAACATTCAGAAATAAAGGTACGAAAAATGTACAGATACCAAATTTACATAGATAGAGTTTTTGTCAACTGTAGGCCGATGATTTGACGTAACGAATACAAGAATAAAATAATATTCATGCGTAAAAGTATAACCAATCAGGACATTTTTTCTTAAGGACCACAAAAAGGATAGACTTATACTCATTGATATTTTGCATTCTGCATCGTAAGGTACCGTAGTTATTGCAATAATACGTACTATATGGAAATAATATGCATATGTCTTTGTAAGCAACCATTCAGGTCTTTTTTGCTCTTTAAGCAAAAAAGACCTCAAGACCCTCATGTTTGCATCATGAATGGGCAGTTACCGTGGGTATTGGAATATTATGTATATGGTTTCAATCCAGAAAAATCGGCGCCTATGCTAAGGCGGTGGGCTTTTACACGGTTAGAAAAATTGAGGAGCAACTGAACAAAATGCATTAAATCCAAAATATGTTTTTTTGAGAAAAACTTTAAAAAATAGCAAACTAAGTTAGAGATGTTGATGTTGTCCTATAGCTATTCTGAATGGATTTAATGCGCTTTGATTGAATTGGGTTGTTTCTATTATAGATTGACCAAAAAAGCAAAACATTTTTATATTTAACCCGAAAATCACGAAAAGTGGATTTAATGCATTTTGGCCAATTGCTCCTCAATTGTCTTAGATCAAAGCAAATTGCTCTGAAGTAAAATAATTTCTGCTTTCCTATTCACCAAGAGAATATTTTCTTGATATATGTAGCACAAAAAATGTCTTGGCTCTTTATTTTAATGTGAAACAGAAATTGTTTTATTATAAATTGGAACTAAATTAATCTAAGGCACGGTTTTCTCTGGAAGCAAAATATTACTTATATGAAGACAATTTGCTTTGTTACAAAATGAAGTATACTGAAACAAAAAAATTAAAGAAGAAAAATAAAGTCTCATTTCTTGACTAAACGCTGCGTTAAACTAAAAAGAAATATTTTCATTCAAAACAAAAATTTATTCAAGAAAAGTACGTGTTTTCATTCTAGACAAAGTTTTTTACCGTGTAGGGCTGAAACACTAAATAGTGGGTTACAACGGGCTCAGCAAGGTGGCCTACGTGCATGGGATTTTTTCTGCCCACAAAACTCCATACACTCTAAGGTTCGTATCTCATCAAAGGGACTACCCAGGCATCTCAGCAGTAATACTACATTTTGTAGATAATTTATCAGTATTAATTCTGTGTTATTAATAATCCAATAAACAAATTCCAAAATAGCGGTTCGAAATGTTTGGCCTTTTAACTCTAAAACTATTGACTTCCAAAAAAAACACATGAATGCATTTTGAAGAAAATTCTAGTGTTTTTCACTTTTTTTAGGGCTTGTTTTCTGGTTCACGCAATACACTGCGATTGAGTGTACAAAATGTTGGTTTTTCAGACAAACTCCAGGTCCCCAAGGCAGTGGCGGCTCGCACATTGACCTCTTTTTCCAGACTAAATATAATAAACTAAGAATCTAAGACAGGACAAACAATTAAAAATCGGAGCCCCGCCGAGTCGCGTCGACAAAACCGAACAAGCGGTTGGTCACCTTATTACCTATTAACCGTGACCATTCCCCGCGGCGCCGGCGGATTCTGTACTCTCTTTCTATATTTTGCAATTAGCAGGCAACAAAACATATTGAGAGAATGTGGGTCCAGCATGCAGACAAGCATGTTAAAGCGATTTTTGTTTTTCATTCGCCTGTGTCTACTCGATATGCTTTCGCAAGGCAAAGACTCAGATGTTAGAGTGAACGGCTCGGTTAAGTCGCCTGGGTTTCTTGGTAATCTGTGTGTCGCCGTATTGTTTACATTCGTTTCTGATTCGGTTTTTACTTTAATTATTTTGCATAATGTTCCCTGTGTACGATGCAGTGTGTGTTTTACTGGAAAACCCGAACGACGATGACAAAAAATACTTTTTGAACTCTGAAAAGCCGGTCCCCTATATTGAATGTAAATAAACCACCCAAGGTTAAAAACCAAGTGTGCATTCCACATTTTAAAAAAGAATAGACGAATTGCCTCACATACAAGTAGTAAAATTTAAAGTAAATTGCAATTGCATCATCGTGAACCTAGTACCTACCTGATTTCGCTGATTTTACTGTATTTAGGTAAGATCTTTAGAATAGATATTTAGATTTACATTTTTTATTAGAATATTATTATATTTTTATTTTAGCTCACACATATACTATACTATAGTAGTGTGAGCTATGGTGATCCTAATTTTTTGGAGAAAAAAAAAATTGCTCCGATTTCAAAAATTTTTATATATCTTTGCGTTTCAGATGATTTTGAAACTTTTTTGTCGCGCCGTCTGTCTGTCTGTCTGTATGTCTGTCTGTCTGTAACGACCAACGCGCATAACTCAAAAATCGCTTGCCTGATTTGAATGAAATTTGGCACCTAGGCTGGGTCTTGGGTCGAGATGGTCCCATTTAAAAATGAACAAAATCCACCGAACGCAAGCCCCATAAAAGGGTGGGGGTAGATTTCAAAAATTAGAGTTTATGTGAAAATATGACGTGTGTGATATCAAATGAAAGGTAATTGAGTCTGGAGTTAAACAAAATACATTTTAGGTGATTTAAAAAAAAGGGTGGGGGTAGATTTCAAAAATTAGAGTTTAAGTGAAAATATGGCGTGTGTGATATCAAACGATAGGTAATTGAATCTGGAGTTAAACAAAATACATTTTAGTTGTTTTTTAATTGTGGGGGTAGATTTCGAAAATTAGAGTTTAAGTCAAAACATAGCTTGTGTGGTATCAAACCAAAGGTAATTGAGTCTGGAGTTGAATAAAACATTTTCACATTTTAGTTATATTAGCTTACACGTACACTATAACTATAGTACCTAGTGTGAGCTTAGGTGCCCATAAATTGGCAGAGTATTTTATATGTGTGTATTAAAAATGGGGGTAGGGAAATCCTGCGTCACATATTGCGAAAGTCACGAGCCGCCATTGTGCCACGGTATGTTGTTTGGCAAATCACAAATAAGTTTGGCAAATCGCATACCGTGGGATTGCAGATCTTCTAGCTATCTACTCAAGTGTTAAATTGTAAATGGCAATTACACGTTATCTATACCTTATTAAATTGACAAGTTTTGAAAATAAATCGATAATATCCTGTTAAAATGCCATTTGATAAACCAAAAACTTGCTTGGCTATCCTAGGTGATATGATGACCATGTAAATCAGAATGAATCATTGCGCACTGATTGGGCTCATTAACATGCCGTTCTTGCTTCTTGTTTAACTTAATGAAGATATTCTTTAAAAATATATTTCTCTTCTTTATTTGTAATATCCGATCGTTGTGTTTCCACGTATCACAGAAAATAGTTTGTAATGCAAACATCGGAGTTCTTAGGGATAAAAGCGTCACTTTTTATCCCTGGAATAAACAGTGACGAAACAGGGATAAAAATTAAAAAATCAGGTTAAAAAAGTTGCAGATCAGGGATCAAAAGTAAAAATCACGAGAAAAACTTTGTAATAAATATGTAATTTTTTCCCTCGATAAATTGTAGTTCTCCCTCTGGTTAGGCTATAAACTTTTATTTTGATCTATCTTAGCAATATCGTCGTAATATCTGTCTGTGTGTGTGTATATGAATAGAGTAGAAGAATAGAACAGTGCTTTATTGTCAAAAACAAAAATTCAGTGGACAAAGCAGGCTAAGTCTAACTTATCTATATTCTTTCAATTAATAATAATAAAAAAAAAAATATATATATATATATATATATTAAAAGTTACACATCACAGGCATTCAGATGATAGTTATATAAAATAATAATAAACTAATAGTTAGACACAACTACAACAGGCTACAAATTTTCTTTAAATATTAGAAAATAACAATAAAAACAAAGTCAAATAAATAAAAACATATTAACATCTAAATTTGTCAAACTAGAATAGAATAAACCAGTGCTTTATTGTCAAGAACAAAAATTCCGTGGACAAAGCAGGCTAAGTCTTACTTATCTATAATCTTCAAAATAATAATAATAAAAAAATATATATATATTAAAATATATATATTAAAAGTTACACATCACAGGCATTTAGATGATAGTTGTATAAAATAATAATAAAATAATAGTTACACACAACTACAACAGGCTACAAATTTTCTTTCAATATTAGAAAATAACAATAAAAACAAAGTCAAATAACTAAAAACAGATTAACATCTAAATTTGTCAAACTCAATAAAACTAATACAATAAATAAAACCATACATTATTGTAACCCATCTTCAAAAAATTCTGCTAGGTTGTAAAAGGATCTTTCTATTAGAATTCGTTTTAATTTTCTTCTAAACAGCTTAATGGAGCCAGCACATCTAACATGTATTGGTAAGTGATTAAAAATTTTTCTTCCCTCGTAAAATATAGATTTTTGTGCTAAAGCACTTTTTGGGATAGGAAGAGAAATATTGTTTTTTTGTCTTGTTACTCGGTTTGTCTCTACCATAGGCCTGTTATTAAACTTTTTATACACAAGGCTTGACGTTTCAAGAATGTAGATAGAAGTAAGAGTCAGTATTTCAAGGCTCTTAAAATAAGGTCTGCAGGATTCCCTTTGGTGCACATTAACAATAAAACGGACTGCTTTTTTTGTAAAATAAAAAGAAGCTTAAGCAAATATTTACTTGCTGATCCCCAAAATGGGATCCCATATCTAAGATGAGACTCGAATAATAATATGTATGTCCGTAGCACGATAGCTCCTAAACTGCTGAACCGATTTTTATGAAATTTTCAGGTAAAAATAGTGTTCGACACTAAGGAGCTCATTAGATTTTGGTCGAGTAGCCTTAGTGGCTCGGTGCGTTCACGCATTGAACACGAGTGAGTTAAGGAATCTCGCTTGCTACAGTGGCGAGTTCGATCCCCGTCCAGTGCCGGTTGGGTGCGGCAGACATTTATATGATTCCTGGGGAGTGTAAAATGTAATATTGTCCTACCCCTTCATTCACGCCGGTAACCAGGCCGGATGAGGTCGGATATCTCGTGAAGGCGGAGTTTGTTATACACTCCTTCAGTCGGTAGGCCATTCTAAGGGACAAAAGGACCGGATAAAACAAATACCCGGTCTGGGGTTCCAAAGGTGGCCGATGACCCGTGCAATTAGGCGTTCCGAAATGGCGGCCTTAGGTCGGCGAAAGAGTCACGGTTATCAAATGAGAAAAAAAATAGATTTTGGTCAAAATCCATTAATGCTAATGACAGTTTTTTGACAGTTTTAAAATTGAAAATATGCTAACTTTTTAATGGAGCATCGTATCAATATGCGGTTTTCGGAATATAGTAGAACACGTTTTTCTCAATTATTTGATGTTATATATAACCAAAAGCTTTAGTTACTGAGATATTTACAAAAACTGTTTTTAAGGCTGATATAGCGCGTGGAGTGTGCTAATGGGCTAGGAAGGTGTCAGATACATCATGGATCCATATATTTTTACCTTCCTAGCCCGCGTAGCAATGTCTAGAGAAGGTATTAGTTTCGACGAAAAAAAAACTTTTTTTTGAGATAACGCCAAAATGCGTTATTTGGGTGTATTTTGACCTATCTTAGTACCTATATATCGTCGTCATGTCAGTCTGTGTGTGTGTGTATATTATTTTTGTCCGTAACACGATAGCTCCTAAAACTTATAAAATTTTCAGGTAAAATAGTGTTCGACACTCTAACGAGCTGATTAGATTTTGGTCAAAATCCATTAATACTAATGACAGTGTTCCAACTTTTTAACAGATCATCGTATCAATATAGTAGATTGCATTTTGTCCAATAATTTGTGCAAAAACTTCGTAGGAGTTTTAGTTTCTGAAGTATTTATAAAAAACAGTTTTTAAGGCTGATATATCATGGCTTCACTTGAAGTGTGCTTATAGGGCAGCTAGGAAGGTATCAGATCCTTCATGATTTATTTAATTTTATGCTTTGTTTTTTAATACTCTTTCTGTTTAATATTTGTTTATAACCCATTTCTTCGCCAACTCATTTTTAATGATGATTGTACTAGCACTACAAATTCATTAAAAAATATGTGTTTTTTAAGTAAATTCTTGCAGTTAGTGCAGTTAAATTTTAATTATTACTTAACTTTTTACTTTTAACGAAGACGTAAAATGTCTTCCTTCCTATATAACGTGTTTATTAACTTTCAAAAAAGACTTTCCTGGTATAGATTGCTCGGGTAAAGTGAAATAAATGTTTTGAACAAAATTCCGCAATTCGGTCGCTTTTCTTCAAAAATGTAAGAAAGTGAAAAAATGCTCATTGTTTTTAAAAGCAAAGCCAAAAGACCAAAAATTTTGTTTGACGTAATTGTAATATGTAATTGCTAAAAAATATTTAACACAACCTAAAAACAACCGGATTCGCCAGTTAGCCCGGCTAGCACGAGTCGTAGCGTAAAAAAAAATGAAAGAAAACAAACAGAATAACTCGTATAACATTTATGTATTTTGTGGAAATCGGTTAAGTAGTTTCTGAAATTAGCGGCAACAAAGTAAGCTCTGTTCCTTTGTATACAGTGTGGCAACTATAAATAAAAGACTGCCTCTCATTTGGTTAATGTTTGGTTTTTTTGTAAAAAACAAAACGATTGGCTTTCTTCGTAACGGAAATTTTTTTTTATCGAACATCCGAAAAGGGGTGTACGTACATACATCTTTTTTAGATAGAATGACCCCACTTAGGGTAACTTGTCCGAAAAATGAAACGGAATATTTTTTTTGTCATTTAAAATGTGAAAAATATATTTTTTTCCTTGTGGTACCTCTTTCAGAACCTTATTAAAAAAGGAAAACCTTATCAATAAAAACAATATCTTTGCGTTTGCGTGATTTTGAAACTATTTTGTCGCGCTGTCTGTCTGTCTGTAACGACCAACGCGCATAACTCAAAAACTACTTGCCTGATTTTAATAAAATTTGGTAAGTAGGTTGGGATGGTCCCATTTGAAAATGAATAAAATACACTAGACATGAGCCGAAAAAAGTAGATTTAAAAAATTAGACTTTTGGTAAAAATATTTTACTTGTGTGGTACTATATTAAAGGTAACTGTGCATGAAGATAAAAAGTACATTAGAATTTGTTTTGTCCATTGGTGTTACACTGGAGGGCGACCAAAATGAGTAAAATTTATATTATACATTAATCGTGTGAGCTTAGGTGCCCATAAATTGGCAGAGTATTATGACAGGCTTTTTTCGAAAAAAATCAAAAATATATTTTGTTGTTTTTCTTTATTCATTATTTTGCGAATGAAGTATAGTGATTCCATCTGAAAATGATACTAGCTAGCGCATGCTTTACACAAAGACTACTACTTTGAGCAAAACTCGGCAACGTGGCGCCCGCTCTCATAGCACAAGGCACGTTTATAATCCATTATTGTTGTGTAGAAGACATATACATAATAATATTATGTATACGGTTTTGTAAATCTAAATAAGTTTTTAGTTACCAAAATGCATTATTGCAAGGTTTTTACTAAAATCCATATATTAATTTTGCACTTTTTACCTTGTGCGCACTTCTCGCTTTTTACCTTGTGCGCATTTTTTTCGGAATGGGACAACTGGGCGCCGCCAACTCGGCGCCGCCAACTGGGGGCTGGGCCAACTGGGCGCCGGGCCAACTTGGCGCCGGACTAAAAATTTGTTTTTGATAAAATGTGCAAATGAAAAACAAAATAGATATACTAATTATACAAAAGCATCTTTAAAAAATCCTTTACGCATTTTTTTTGAAATTTGCTTTTGTTAAGGAAAGTTAAATCTACTATGTCGAGTGGTGAAATTTGGTAGGTGTAGTGTTTGAAAACCTGGTAACACTACAATTTACGTTTTTTATTACAAAAATGGCGGATCCAAAATGGCGGATTTCTTTATTTTTAAACCGATTTTTCTGAAACTTGAAAGTTTGCAGTGCCTGAGATCACTTAATACAGTTTTATCCTCAAACTTAACAAATTTAGTAAATTAGTAAATAAGACAATCCGCCATTTTGATTTTTTTAGGTTTGAGTAAAAAATTGTGTTAAATGGCCTTAAGCAATGTAATATTTCAAGTTTGAGACAAATTGGTTAGTAAATAAGAAAATCCGCCACTTTGGATCGGCCATTTTGGTTTTTTTAAGTTTGATTAAAAAATTGTGTTAACTGACCTTGAGCAATGTAATATTTCAAGTTTGAGACAAATCGGTTGGTAAATAAGAAAATCCGCCATTTTGGATTTGCCATTTTGAATTTTTTAAGTTTGAGGAAAAAACTGTATTAAGTGATCTCAGGCAAAGGTAAGGTTTAAAAATAAAGATATCCGCCATTTTGGATCCGCCATTGTTGTAATAAAAAAACTTAAATTGTAGGGTTGCCAGGTTACCAAACACTACACCTACCAAATTTCAACACTCGACTTAATGGCTTTACTTAACAAAACCAAGTTTTAAAAAAAATGCGTAAAGGATTTTTTAAAGATGTTTTCGTATAAATAATAATATATCTATTTTGTTTTTCATCTGCACAATTTATCCAAAAAAATTTTTAAGTCCGGAGCCGAGTTGGCCCGGCGCCCAGTTGGCGGCGCCCAGTTGTCTAGACCCCATTTTTTTGCGTGCGCATTTTTCCGGGATTTCTTTATATAGGGTGGTTTGCCTATATGACTAAAATAAATTTTCAAAAGTAATCATTACCAATTTTATTTTGGAGAATAAACACCGAACAAAATCTTTATTTGAGAGGCAACAATAAACTAAATTTGTACATATTACCTGCCTTCGGGTGTTCTCTACTTTAAACTTATTAGAATTACCAGTGGTGGATCCAGGATTTCGAAGGGGGAGGAATCAAGGAGAAAGCAAAAACCAGAATATATATTTTCCTTGTTGTTTCTATTAAGTGTGAAATAAAAATGGACAGGCATAAAAAATGCGCCGGAAATTTTTGGGAGACTAAGTAATATTTATCAAAAAAATTTAAAAAAGTTATGTTGCAGGTAAATTTTGTTCAAAATTGCGGTTAATGCAGTGGAATTGTCTCCCTCGAACTAAAAAATAGTTTAGTGTCAGGCAGGGGGGGGCGTGCCCGAAAAAAATATGTTTTTTTGTGTTTTCCTAACGTTCGTAGAAAAACAATAACGCACTTGCAGCAGTGGCGGATCCAGGGGGGGGGGGCAGTAGGGCGTGGGTGCCCCCTCCCAGTCATATAACTTATTTTTTAGTTGGACAGCATCAGTTATTTAAAATTTGTCACAAATTCTACTTAATTTTTTTAAATATCTTTAGATACCAAATTTCATACCTCAGATCTATTCAAAAACCGCTTATGAAAAAAAATTTGCTGTTTGCTGCCACTTTGGCCCCTCCCCCCCGGAAATCCTGGATCAGCCACTGACTTGCAGGATTGCAAGTGCGGATAAATCAATTATCTGTACATGTTAGGAAAATAGCTATTAGTGTAAAATATGGGCCGGTCGCCTATTTTTTCCCGGGCCGGTTTACAGGTCCCCATCCACCGCTGATGGTAATGTAAAGTAAAACTAAACCAAACAAAATATACAGGGTGTCCCATAACTTAGGGGCCATAGTGCAGCAAGTGATAGAGGAGGTTATTTCTGAGAAAAATGTTTATATAACATGGGGGTCAACACACATCTGTTTATAAAAGATATTGCATTTTTAAAGTTAGAGGAGTGGCGGGAAAAGGATTTTACAAAAAAAAAGAAAATCTGTCACAGCCAGCTAAATACTTAGCTAATAATTGTGATTCAAAAATGTGGTATTCCTTTTTTTGATAAAATTACAAGTTGAGGAGATACAGGCTATCAAAGTAACTTCCAAAAATGTATAAAAAATAATAATTAAAAAAAATATATATTTTTGCTTACTTATTCTTTTATAAAATATCAATAATATTTTATTATTATGTCTGGCTGGAAACTTATTTTTATTGAGAAAAAATATTTTAAAAAAAACATTGCGTTTAATATGGCATTCATAAAAATTAATACCAAAAAAAAGTTTTTTCAAAAAAAATTAACCGGGACTAATTTTTTTTTCAATTATTTTTATTTTAATTTATTGCTCTTGTTCTAATACTGTACGCAATTTAATATTTTTACTGCGTTTTTTTAAAAAGTTATTATCAAAAAAGTTTAAAAAATTGCCAACTTTGATGCTCTGTATCTCGACAAAGAAAGAGTTTTGACATGCATTATACTTTTTTATCAGACATGACCTCCTCTATCACCTGTTGGCCTATAGCCCCTAAGTTATCGGACACCCTGTATAAAAACTTGTAAACTTTGTTTTATTTTATTTTTTCTAATCCGGTCATCGAAGGAACTAATCAGTTTTTTTTCACACTAAATTTTGATTTTATAGTCAATGGAACGAAAGAATTTCTTATCTTGAAAATATATTTTCAAAACATCTTGTATAGAATGGTCAAGTATGCATGGTAGCACGCTATCGTATGGTCGGGTCGTGTTTCGAGCATACTTAATGATTTTCATTTAATTTGATAATTTTATTCCAAGTATAATTTGCATTCTTATAAATTTTTTAATGCCTTTTTTACGTTCCCAAGAAGGCTTTTGTTTGAAAGAAACAGCTATTTAGAACCATGACCATATATTTATTTAAATCCGCATGATATACTGATAAATTCACCATGTTTCACACTTAATCTATTATTTTCTACATATTCGATTTTTTTCGATCTTGTTGTTCCTAGCAACCTAAAACTACGTTTCCACCGAAGTGCAATTTTTGCTTGTTTCCAAAAGTGTTCCTCAAAGTTGCTGTATGTTGCTTTCAGGGGCGCAACTAATCGGACCATATTGAGAAAAATTAAATACTTTTCAGAACTCTTTAGAATTTCCCAGTAGTTTTTTTTATATTTCAAACAATATCTTATGTAGCGCCATTTTTGCCGAAAAGAACTTATATGTTCAGAAATTTTCGCTATTTTCTATTATTATATCCACAAAGAATTTTCCGCGGTGCGATTTCTTACCAAAAATAAATAATTTTCCTAAAATTTATAAAAAAAAATTCTAGTAGCTTTTTTATGTTGCTATTCTTTCCTCCTTACAACCCCTGCTATAATATTATTTTTGGCATCCTCTACTTATTAAGCCTAGGGCTCAAGCTCCCCCAAAATGGCTTGGCTAGTTACGCCCCTGAGTTGATGGGTGAGTGGGAAAGTATTAGAAATATTTGTAAAAGAATTAGGATATCATATAATATGAATAGTACATTGAAAACCTAAAGACTGGGCACATTTAATCCAAAGGCGAAAATGTTTTAGCCCGATCGTAGGTCTATAGGGGGCAGCAGTTTTTCTCTTTGCCTCGGGCAACCAAAAAGTTTGGCACGTCCCTGCTTTAATAAGCACTACACGCCGCTTTAACTAGAGTACGTAAAACACGGTTACTTTGATATCTAATTACCTGACAGATTTTCAGTATATATTGTATCCAGTTTTCCAATTAAATTATAATTTATCTATCGGCTTATCAAAAATAAAAGCAAAATCTACTTAATCATGAGTTCCATCCATTTATCATTTAATTATTTATTAAATTCCTTTGAAAATAGGCTAATCTAATTAAATCATTCAATTAATTTTGCAGATATTGAAGGTTTTATTCCAATTTATTAGCCAATAAAAGTTTTTCAGAAAGGTTTTTATAACAAAGTATGGTGAGGTTCTGTAATTGGGCATTTTTCACCAATAAGGTCGATTCCTCAACAATTTTGCACAAAAAAATTTCTTTTTTATAAAGTCAATAAAAGGTCAACACATTTTTCTCCTAGAAAAAAAATTATACAGTTGTTTAAGGATCAGGTACAAGCTAAATTTTAAGACCGTCTCCAAAGTTTAACGTAGCTTACAAAATATACAGGGTGTCCCAAAGTCCGAGTCCACCCAAATATCTTCTGATATATTAAAGATAATTGAACCATATTTGGCAGTAATTTATAACATCAAAAGATATATTTTACGAAGAGATAACTGTGCTGCCCATGCATTAGGGGCGGTTAACTTTAAATTTTAAGATTGAAACCCTCATCGAGTGATACCTCGTTTTAAAGCTCTTTGAAAAGCTAACATTTTTACAGAACCATTAATTGTCTACGTTAAATCTGCCAAAAGCTATAGACTGTCAAACCTATATTATTTAATTTTTGTTAAATTTAACATTTGTTTAGAACGTCTTTGAAAAGTCAATATTTTAGCTTAACTACTTCTTGCCTATGTCAAAGATGTCAAAATTTGTCTAACCATAGCTTGTTTGAAAGGTCTTTTTAAAACTAAGAAAATGACGTAACTGTCACTAGCTAATTATTTTTCAACAATGCGTTTACCGACAGACCTGTGTCCCATAAAAAATAATTTCAACTTGCCATCTTAAAACACTTCAAACTAAAGTTTATTAAAAAATGTTGAAAATATATTTGACCTAAGCAAGTGACAGTTAAGGCAACATGTTAGTTTTTTAAAGACCTTTCGGACATGCAAAAACTTGTGAAATTTGTCACAAATGGTAAAAGAATAAGTTTGACAGTCGATGGATCTTGACACGTTTGACGTAGGCATGGCCAGTTTGAAGAATGACATTTTTGCCAAAAACTTATTTTTCGAATTATCTTAATTTTTTTAAGAGATATTTTATCTTATTTTGGTTCTTAAGTATATATGTGTATTTTTATTTTTCAAGATAACAATAAAGGCTTTGTTTCTTTTTAATAAAATCTTCATTATATAAAAAAATTATTATTAACTGACAAAGTAATATAAAATATTTATATCATTCAAAAACTACGCATTTTTTTTTCTATTTATTTTAAAATGAGAAATTAGTTTTTAATGGGCTTAAGGTGACGAAAGTTGTTATCTAGGGTTTAATGATACTCAAATCATGCTATAAAAAAGTAATTTTTGCTCAAGTTGCTGGTGCTGTGTATATAACGTCTTTTTTACCCTCGTTATTTTCATGTGCCAATTTCACAATTGAAAACTCTTCCAAAACATGTTTTAAAACGCCACAAGATTAAGACTACATAAACCTACTACCTTTCTGCGTCTTTAATCGTCACGTTTTTTTAATAACATTTTTTTAACTTAAAAGGGACGCGAAAGGAAGTTATAAAAGTTCACTAGTTTAAGACTACAACAATTCAAGACAATTTTAAAGATGGCGCTCAAAGCAAGATAAAATTAGGGTCACTGCATCACGAAGATGTGGAGACGCCAGGCTTCCAGGATGCAATGACCCTAGATAAGATATCTATACATACATTATAGTGTTTTTTAAAAGCTAAACAAGATTTTTTAACAGTAAACACTTTCACAGAGTATTAATGTGTCATTATCAGGTTAAATGACTGATGCGTCGTGATCGTACAGGATCAGGTTTTTGGAGTTTAGAGGCCAAAGATAAATTTCGTCAAAGTGAAAAATGTCGACAATAGTGCTAGTAAAATCTCAAAACTATTCGGTAAAAAAGCCATGCAAGTCGCGTTTTAAAACTCTTGTAGAAAAGGCGTGAATCTAATGCGATTTTAACGTTGATAAAAATCACTTGAAAATAACATAAAAACATTGCTGTTTTAATTTGATAATGGCGTTATTACAACGCAGTTTTTAGCAACGTTATATTTTATAACGTTAATGAATGATCTATTAAGCTTGTTTTCATATATGAAATAAACGTTTTTTTCTAGCAGTTTTTAAAATCAACGTTTTTTTTCTCACGCCTTTTTTACGTGTTAAACACGTGATTGTACTCTGTGGGTATATTCCCACTATACCTACGTGCAATTACACTGCAAAAGGGGCGATCCACAAAAATATCGAAAATAGTGTTGTCGACACGTAAAATGGTCGAGAGTAATATAGCGGAAAATAATTTAATCGAACCGTAACAATGTTGAAAATAATATACTCAAATAATAATAAAGCCGTAATTTGGGCGAAAATGGAAGACTAAAGTAAAATAAAGGAAAATAATTTAAACAAAACTTAGTTTTGTCGATCCGCAAAATTGTCGAAAATAATGTTGTCGAAAATAATTTAGACGAACCGTAATTTGATCGATCTGTAAAAATGTCGAAAATACTATAGTCGAAACGTAAAAGCATCGAAAAGGAGTTCAGTCGACACGCGACTTTTTTACGGTTCGACCTTTTCACGTTTCGACATAATTACGTTTCGATGATTTTTTGTCTCTTTTCCATTGCGTATCGCGCGTTTAATTTTCGACCATATGATTTTCGACATTTTTACGTATTGCAAAATTACTATTATGTACTATTATGTCGGCTTAGAACGTTTGTCTACGTTGTTCGACGCCCGTTCTCCACCTCCTTCGATCCTGACAATCATCTTCTGTCAGATTTTTTTGACTCATTGATCTTTGAATTGACTGTTGCCATTCTAGTTTAGGACGCCCTCTTTTTCTGCGCCCTGTTGGTTGCCATTCTTTCTTTTATGATCTCATTTCTTATGTAATCTGTTCTAGATATTCTCATTGATCTTCTTATTGCATCCATTTCAACACTTTCCATTTTTGTTTTGTATTTCTCTGCCACGCGACAAGTCTTTATTCCATACAACAACGTGCTTTTCACCATTGTTTCATATATGTTATTTAACATTGCAAAATTACGATTTGTTTAAATTATTTTCGACAATTTTACGGACCGTCAAAAATACGTTTCACGTGAATTGCTTTCATCTTTTTTATTTTTTGATTGTTTTATTTTTCGACTATTTTCTTTTCGATTCTGTTATTTTAGACCAAATTACAGTTCGACATTTTTTTTTCGACATTTCTATATTGCGCCCTCGAACGACGTGATAATTTTACCAAATATCAATTTCTGTTAAGTATACAAAAAAATCTAATCTTTTTACAAACAGGTACAAAAAAGTACTACTATCCGAATGCCTTCTACATAATTGCTTAAAATTCACATGATGATGCCTCGCAGGCACACGAAACTACTGCGGGGTATCAGTCTGCAGGCAAAACGTTTAGGGTCACAGAATCCGTGGTCTCAGAGTCTCGACAAGTATATAAAATTCAACATTTATGAGTTTTTGGATAATTTTATTACTTTTTCTTACCCGAATGGTAAATGATCAAAATTTTCCCACTCTTAATTTTCCGAAAATCGGTCTTATAGGGCATTTGCAATGGGTGATCAAAAGAATTTCATTAAAATCGCCTGAAATTTAGGTAATTTGTGACATTATGTGACAAAATGGCGACTGACGACCGTCATGTTGATTCCTGTTTAAAAAAATATAGCCTATAGCGCCTTCGGGATCAGCAGCAATTTAAGAACACCTTTTTTGTCGAAATCGGTTCAGCCGTTTAGCCTCTAGCGCGACACAAACATACATATTTACATACATACCCACATATCCCAAGCAAAAAACATTACCCTTCCTTTCGCCGTGCTGCAGTTGGGTTAAAATAAGGGATAAATTTGAATTTTTTAAATTTTTAAAGGCTGTCAAAACTATTTTATCTTCGATCACGTTAGATTAAGCGCCCCTAAGGCGCTACTCTTGATCACCATTCTTCAGCAGTGCTTCATTCTTAATTCACCTCCATTGGGTTTGCTTATTACAAAACAGTGCGGTGTGGTGCTAGCGTTTATTGCATCGGTAAATGTACGCGTATTTGTTTAAAAACTGTTTTTAACTCTGCTTTTTTAAAAAAAAGCTCTTGTTGTCTTTGTTAAAATAATTATAAAATTAATAAAATGAAGTTGGACTTTTTTATGAATTGTGTTTCCCATGAATAATCGTGTTCAGCAAAAGTGAAGTTTGACAGTTTAGGAGTTTAGAAAAGTTTAAATATGGTGGAATTCGCCTTAAAAAATTCAGAAACGGTACGTGCTTCTTTAGATAGGCGCGACGTGTATAAAATTACAAAGTGCGATAAAACGAGATATCGTTACACAGTATCATAAAATACTCTGGCAATTTATGGACACCTAAGCTCACACGATCAATGTATAATGTAATTTTTACCCATTGGTCCGAGAAAATAGTCCATTAAGATTCACCCCTACCCCCCAGTGTCACACCACTGAACAAAACAAAATATAATGTCTTTCTTTATCTTTATTCACAGTTACCTTTACTATCGTACCACATAGTAATATTTTTACCAGAACTGTAATTTTTGAATTCTACCCCCACCCTTTTCTTTGGCTTAGGTCCAGTGGATTTTATTCATTTTTAAATGGGACCATCTAAAGCCAAAATCCAACTTAGGTACCAAATTTTATTAGAATCGCGCAAGTAGTTTTTGAGTTATGCGCGTTGGTCGCCAAACTTGGGAACAATGAGGAAAAAAATCATTTCCAGTATCACTTTTAACGGATTTTAACTAAACTTGGCAACATTGTTTACTGATCATTTAGCTACAATTTTGCTGCTATAATAATATGGTTCGCTAATACCTAAAGGGATGAAAAAAGGTGACGTAATTTGAAAGTATTTTGGAGTATATGAAAACATGGGACATAATTTATATCTATAAAATTACCGAACGGATTTTAGATGCACTTGGCAACAGTTTTCGTTGGTCTTTTAGCTATATTTTGTGCCACTATAAAAAGGGTCACTGATACCTAAGAGGTAAAAAGGGGTGAGGGTAATTTAATGTTTTTTGGGACTATATGGCTACGTGGAAAAAAAATTATTTCCAGTATCGCTTGACGGATTTTAGCTAAACGTGGCAACAATGTTTACTGGTCCTTTAGCTATCTCACGGATTACCTAACACTATATTCACTGGTAAAACGAAAAGGGTCGGTTATACCATCGAACATAATATATATGTTCGATTCCTGGGGTTGAAAAAAGGTGCAGTAATTCCGAGTATTTTATGTTATTTTACCTTTTTATTCATGAGGTATGTGAAACATATCTAAAAAAATCTTAGGTTGGGGGACCGGGCCCCGAGCCTCCCCCCCTCGAGGGCCCATGCATTAAACTAAAAACGGTTCTTATAATACTTGGTAATAATTTTCTACTTACTTTATACCTACCTACCTTCTACAACCGTTTAATAATTTTCTTAATTTTTTTTAAGCAATTAACAGGTGTTTTGATGGTCAGCTCTATGGTATCATTAATCTTTGAACTTTAATTTTTCTTGTAGCGGTGATGTGCTTTAAATTGTTATAACCTCATTTCATTAAAACACCAGCCATATATACTATTTTGTAATTATTTAAATTAAAAATTCCGAAATAAAAATAACCAAACACACTTATTCACAAAATGAGGAACAAACAAAGGGTGGACATTTTTTCGTCAAAATGGAGGATAAATACAGTACTCTTTTCTTCTAAAGTAAAATTTTGCTGTGTTTTGTGTTATTTTAGACTATTAACAAAAACTTACAACTTGCACTAACTAAAACAGGGACTTATTGGGATAAAGCCTAGCCCAAATAGTGTCAGGCCGTATTCTGAAAGTTTTACATTGGAATATGACAGCTGATCTTTCAATATAAGGATTTTTTTTACTATACGAACGGAAATAGATACTGTCGTCTTTAATTAAAAATAAATAAACGACTTTAAATTCGACTTGATGTCAATTTTGAAAGATCAACTGTCAGGTTGCAATGTAAATCTGTCAAAATACGGCCTGCCACTATTACTGCCTGGCTTTATTTCAATAAGTCCCTAATAAAATTATTTTTTAATCGCTGTATAGCAGAGTAAGATTAATCCAGAGCGCCTTCGCGCACTCGTGCTTTGAAAAAAATTATCGACAATTTTCTATGCACTCAGGATATTACCTATGATAATTTTTCACGTTACACATTTTGCATTTTAGCCCAGTCATATTAGGTGAAAAACCCTGAAACTTGGCAATAAATAGGTGCAAGCTGAATTTTTGTATAATTATTCCTTAGCATCTGGGACACATCCCCACATGTCCTCCGCCAAAATCCCCCTTGAGTTTCGCCAGATATAAAGCCCCAAACGTCCTAAAAATGAGTTTTTTTGTGATTTTCTCGAAAACTAATAACTTTTTAAGATAAAGTGAAGAGAGAAAAAATGCGCAAAATCATTCAATCTATACCGCAAAATTAACAAAAAAACCTAACCTAACATTTAAACAAATATATTTTAAAAAAAGTTTTTCTTAATAATTTTTTTCTCACCCTGTAGTTAACTGGTTTTAAAATGTTAATGCTTTATAATATGACGCTTGATCCCCACTTGTACAAAACACCATGTACTTAAATTTAGTTTTTGTCTCTTTAAAGTTAAACAACTTATGTGAGGGTTAGGCCAATGGGACTTGGAAAAAAAATATTTTTATTCAATTAAGCACTGTACGAGAAAAAGAAACTGTACAGCGTGTCCCATTTTTGATGGGATTAAATGGGAAACTCGGTTATTATTAAAGATATCGATTTTCTGATTGCACCTTACCGTTCTCTTTTTTGGAGCCCTTAAAAATGGTGTAATCAGATTTTTGCTATACCCCGTGGTTTCGCTAATACAGGGAGTTTTTGAAAAAATTGCATTTTAATTAATTCCTTGTATCTCGCTTATTTTGCAAGATATTTTTATTCTGTAAAAACCTTTCTATGGCAACTTTTTTAGAGCAAAATGATGTCGTTGTCAATTTTTTAAAATATTGTTTAATTTTTGAGATATGGTATTTATCATAAAAAAATTAAATACGGACCTGGATTTTTTTTATTACTACTTTGATTATTTCCATGCTATTATTACCTTAAAATGATAAAACTTTAATATTTTTTTGATTTAAGGTTAAAAAAAAACTATTTAATATTTGAAAAAAAAATTATAGTCCGAACCTGGAAATTATAAATTAAAAATTGCAAGACCTAGTGTGTCTTGAACGATTTTTAGTTTATCTGTTTTGAAATGATAATTAAAATATTTATAAGTAAAGTAAAAAACGTTAAAAAGTTACAAAAAAAATATCATACTAATTATTTGATAACCGAACAGCAGGTCGTGAAATTTACAAAACAAAAGCGTGGAATTGACATTGTCATTTTACTTGTCATTTTTGTGAATGGCTTACAATTATTTTAAACTGGCTAGAAATCGACCATATCCAGATTTTGAAAAATGTGATATGTTTGACTGCTTCATTCAAGCAACAAAATCCCAATATGGTAGCTATGGTGATTTTTTCGATAAAAAAAAAGTTGCTCCGATTTCAAAATTTTTTATATATTTTTGCGTTTTAGGTGATTTTGAAACTTTTTTGTCGCGCTGTCTGTCTGTATGTCTGTCTGTGTTCTTTCTTCGACCAACGCGCATAACTCAAAAACCGCTTTCCCGATTTGAATGAAATTTGATACTTAGGCTGAATCTTCGGTCGAGATGGTCCCATTTAAAAATGAACCAAATCCACCGAACGCAAGCCCCATAAAAGGGTGGGGGTACATTCCAAAAATTAGAGTATATGTGAAAATATGGAGTGTGTGATATCAAATGAAAGGTAATTGAGTCTGAAGTTAAACAAAATACATTTTAGGTGATTTAAAAAAAAGGGTGGGGGTAGATTTCAAAAATTAGAATTTAAGTGAAAATATGGCGTGTGTGATATCAAACGATAGGTAATTGAGTCTGGAGTTTAACAAAATACATTTTAGTTTTTTTAAGGGTGGGGGTAGATTTCGAGAGTTTAAGTCAAAACATTGCTTGTGTGGTATCAAACCAAAGGTAATTGAGTCTGGAGTTGAATAAAACATATTTCACATTTTAGTTATATTAGCTTACACGTACACTGTAACTATAGCACCTAGTGTAGCTTAGGTGCCCATAAATTGGCAGAGTATTTCTAGCACAGTTCCTAATTGTATAAAAATTAAATTTACAAAATCCCATTTGTGGTCCGGCTGGTATTAACTATTTTCCTAACCTTTAATTAAAAATGTTTAACTTTAGGAAAACACAAGCAAAATTTTAGTAAATGTTGTTTGGTATAGGTGGGGATCAAGCTTAATATTATAAAGCATTAACATTTTAAAACAAGTTACCTACAGAGTGGAAAAAAATTAAATTAAAATAAATCTTTTTTTTTTAATTTTAAATGTTAGGTTAGGTTTTTTCTTAATTTTATGGTATAGAACGAATAATTTTACTTGACTTTTTTAAAAAGTTATTAGTTTTCGAGAAAATCGCACAAAAAATGATTTTTGTAACATTTGGGGCCTTATATCTAGCGAAGCTGAAGGAGGATTTCGGCGGAGAACATGTGGGGATGTAGATCAGATGCTAAGGAATAATTTTAGGGGATATAACATTTATATTAACAAAATCAAAAACTCTTTTAATAATTTTGAAATGCTTCAATTTGCGGATAATTTCAAGGGCTATTTTGTGATAAAAAATGTTGTTGACTGTCTCAAAGTCCAGTCTGATCTTAACAAGTTTGTGTCATACTGCCAGAAAGAGAGTTTATTTCTCAATCTCGATAAGTGTGTGACGAACTATAACTTTCACAAGAAATACTAAACCCATTTATAAAACTCTTTCATACTAAGTAAATTAAGCTTTGGCTCTTCTGTCTGGAATCCACCATAGCACAAATCAAGACAACGTTAAAAACACACACTTTTTTAAGTTTAATAGGTCGCTTTTTAAAGTTATTTTCAAAACCACGTTACTTCGGTGTGATTTTAACGTGGTTTTAAAAATAACGTTAAAAAGCGACCTGTAAAACTTAAAAAAGTTTGTGTTTTTAACGTTGATTTGATTTGTGCTATGTGGGACAGTACCCAGTTTACATAGACGGACTTGAAAATGTTCAAAACAAATACCTTAAATACCTTTCCTATAAAAAAGGTGTATATATAAATAATGATTATGAAACATTTCGCAGTCAAAATAATATATTATCACTCTAAAACAGAAGAGCGATTGACGATTTAGTGTTTCTTTATAAAATAATACATGGTTTAACTGATTGCCCCCAACTTCTTTCTTTAATTAATTTTTATGTACTCATAAGACAAATTCGTCATCATCAAACGTTTCTCACTCCATTTAGAAATACGCATTTAGGTCAAAACTCTCCCCTTGTTATAATGATAAGACTGTATAATGAAAAATGACACTTTTAAAACCAAAATTAAATTAATTTTTAAATCATAAAACTCAATTGTTTAATTTTTTACTTAAGATTAGGCTTTTTTTGTTACAATTTATAAGCTATTTAGATTCTTAGTGAATCTTTTTTTTGTATTTTGTTATCTGGTGTATTCCAAATTCATAAATAAATAAATAAATATAACGGGATACCCATTTGTCTTATTTTGGATTAAAAACTGCCTGTTTATTATTTAAAACTTACAAAACTGTGCTTTTTCCTTAGCTCTGTTAAGAATGAATTCACAAAGTTCGCGTTAAAAATTCCCGCTCTTACAATAAAATGGACGATCGTGAGAGAGTTGAACGATTTATTTAACTTAATGGCTTTTGTTTCAAAACAAAATCAGTGACGTACCGCGAATCACGACATTTTTGAGGGCAGATTTAAATAAATATACTACGGAAAAATAGAGAACAAGTTTGATTGCGTTAATTGAATCCCCTTGCGAATTCTAATTTTTACCTTCCTAGCCCGCGCAGCAATGGCTCAGGAAGGTATTATTTTCGACAAAAAAATTTTTTTTGAGATAAGGCCAAAGATGTGTTATTTGGGTGTATTTTGACCTATCTTAGCAATATCGTGGTGATGTCTGTGCAAAATTTTCAGGTAAAAATGTTGTAATGTAAATGTAATGTAAAAATGTTCGACACTCTATAACGAGCTGATTAGATTTTGGTCAAAATTCATTAATGCTAATGATAGTTTTTTGACAATTCAAATTTTTAAAAACTGCAAACTCTTTAACGGAGCATTACATTAATATGCTGTTTTTGGAATATTATAGACTACATTTTGCTCAATAATTTGTGTTATGACCAAAAACTACGTTTCCGAGATATTTACAAAAAATTATTTTCTAGACTGATATATCATGGCTTCATTTGAAGTGTGCTAATGAGCTAGCTAGGAAGGTATCAGAACCAACAAAAGCTTGATACGAATAGTGGTGGAACCATAGAAAATACTCAACAAAGTACAAGATGATCAAAGTAATTTTAGCGAAAAATCCTTAAAATATTATAGACCAGTACAGTCAAGTAACTACAAAATGTAAGAAGAAGATTTACTGGCTAATTTTTAGGCTCAAGAATTACTTTTAATATTTTGTTACGACGCCACTGCCTTACAACAGCACTACACCTTTTAAAGGAAAACTATCGCGGGAAAAAACGAAAATCAGGAAACAACAGGTCAAACAACAGAGTTTTCTTAACTGATTATAGTGCAGGCGCTCAAGGTAGTTGAGTCACAAAATATGAGGACCGCAGTTTAACAATGAATTCTTGCTGATAATAGGTCACAGATTAACGATCCGGATGTTGCCGGGCCAGTTTTTGGTCCGTGTTTTTTTATCCCCCATCCTCTTATAGTCGTGTTCGAATTTCTGAAAATTTAACCAAGTTGCCGTCCTAAAGCCACAATGACACACAAATGCCTCAGAAATGTGTAAAACCTAACCTAAAAATAAAATTATATAAGTTTTTAAATTTCAGCTACCACAAACCCTCGAAAACACACAACAAAAATTTTTAGGTTTTTTACAAATTTTCTCAAAAACTAAGTTTCTTAAGGAAAAATATGTAATTATCTTTATTGTAGACAATAAAATTTCCTTTTGAACGATATAGTAGGTTATGGCTAAAGGCAAATTCTCCAGCGGCGAAAAAAATCGATTCGATCGATTTCCTAAAAACCAAGCTCTAGGATATCAAAAATTGTGATTAATATTTTATTGTAGACAATAAAATTTTATTTTAAACGATGTATAATAAGGCAAGATTACCTTAATTTATAACAATTTAGGGGCGTCCGTAAATTAAATCAATTTTGAAAAATCACTAAACTTTCCAATTTTTTTACAAGTTTTATCCAATTTTTTCTAAAATTAAGCTTTTTGGAAAAATTCTATTAAAAACTTTATTGTAGAGAATGAGATTCCCTTTTTAACTATGTGTAAGTCAGTTGCGTCGGACTAATGACAAACTTTTCGGCGGCATCCGTTTAATTAGAAAATGTAAAAAAATTAGAAAAACCACATGTTTGTCACATTTTTTCCCAATTATCTTAAAAACCAAAAATTATGCCCTAGAGTAGATTGTTAACAATAAAAATTTTTTTAGCAGAGTAAGCTTGATGTTTACATTAAAACTTCACAGGCGTCCATAAATTAAATCAATTTTTACAAATTATCAAACACATGTATTTCCAATTTTCTTACTTCTTGAAAAAGTCAAAAAGGCAATAACTTCTTGTTCTAGTTAAACTTACTTGTTAGAGCCCTGTAAAATAAGACCTTAACTGTCAAAAAATTAATTTTATTTAAAAAATTAATTCCACTTGTAAGCAAAAAAAAAATCAAAAAATCCATTGGATCTGATTGACCTATTAAGTTTCGAACATTTACATACGTCATTTCTGGTGGTCGAGGAGCCAAAATTTTTGGACCGCGGATAAAAGGTCGAAAGTACAAAAGGTCGAAAGTACAAAAGGTCGAAAGTACAAAAGGTCGAAATTACAAAAGGTCGAAAGTACAAAAGATCGAAAATACAAAAGATCGAAAAACAAAAGGTCGAAAGTACAAAAGGTCGAAAGTACAAAAGGTCGAAAGTACAAAAGGTCGAAAGTACAAAAGATCGACAGTAGAAAAGATCGAAAGTAGAAAAGGTCGAAAGTACAAAAGGTCGAAAAAAATCGACAATACAAAATATTAAAAATCCAATTTACCATATCAAATCGAATTGACATGTCCAGTCGAGGTGGACCCAGGGCCGTGGATAGGTTAGGTTACTATCCCATCCTGGCCCGGTTAGGTTAGTATATCAAAAAAAAACTTTCCTGACGAGATCAGGGTAGTTTTTCTTTTAGTAAACAAACCTAACCTGGATAAAGCTAACCTGGTTGGTTGGGGTAGTACCGGGTTAACTATCAACTATCCTTGACCTCTGGACCACCTCGTCTGGGCAGGGCAATTCCACTTGATTAGGTTTTAATCTTTTATTTTTCGACCTTTTGTACTTTCGACCTTTTGTACTTTCAACCTTTTGTACTTTCGACCGTTTGTATTTTCGACCTTTTGTATTTTCCACCTTTTGTATTTTCGACCTTTTGTATTTTTGACCTTTTGTTTTTGGACCTTTTGTACTTTCGACCTTTTGTATTTTCGACCTTATTTTTTTGACCTTTTGTACTTTCGACCTTTTGTACTTTCGACCTTTTATCCGCCGCCCAAAATTTTTGGGTTCTGGGGTCGCATTATTTTATCGAAAACACTTTTATCAAACTAAGTTTATCAAAGACATTTTTTTCAAAAACTTTTTCATCAAATTTTTTTATCGAATGACATTCTGATCGAATAATGTTTTTATCAAAAACATTTTTATTGAAAACCGTTTTATTGAACGGTCTAGGACAACTGGGCGCCGCCAACTCGGCGCCGCCAACTGGGCGCCGCCAACTCGGCGCCGCCAACTGGGCGCCGCCAACTCGGCGCCGCCAACTGGGCGCCGGGCCAACTGGGCGCTGGGCCAACTCGGCGCCGCCAACTGGGCGCCGGCCAACTCGGCGCCGGACTAAAAATTTTTTTTTTTGATAAAATGTGTATAAAAAAATATATTATTTATATAAAAACATCTTTAAAAAATCCTTTACGAAATATTTTTTACAAGCTTTTATTTAGCTTCAGATGTTCTGTCTAACTAACTATCTATCAAATCTTGTGAAGCGTTTTTGACACACGTAGTGGTCCCATGAGAATACAACATTAAGAAAAAAATATCCTCCCTCCCTACCCCCACCCCTTCTATAGAAAAATGTGTTTTTGACACACTTCCCGTTATCCGATTTGGATAAAATTTGGTATACACATAGTGGTCCGATGATAATACAACAATAAAAAAAAATATCCTCCCACCCCTACCCTCACCCCCTTCTATAGAAAAATTTGTTTTTGACACACATCCCGTAATCCGATTTGGATGAAATTTGGTATACATATAGTGATCCGATGACAATACAATATTAAGAAAAAAATATCCTCCCACCTCTACCACCACCCCCTTTCATAGAAAAATGAGTTTTTGACACACTTCCCATTATCCGGTTTGGATGAAATTTGGTATTCACATAGTGGTCCGATGACAAAACAACATTTAAAAAAAATATCCTCCCACCCTACCCCCACCCCTTCCATAGAAAATGCGTTTTTGACACCCTTCCCATTATCCGATTTGGATGAAATTTGGTATACATATAGTGGTCCGATGACAATACAACATTGAAAAAAAAATCCTGCCACTCCTACCCCCACCCTCATCTATTGAAAAATGCGTTTTTGACACCCTTCCAATTATCCGATTTGGATGAAATTTGGTATACATATAGTGATCCGATGACAATACAATAATAAGAAAAAATATCCTCCCACCTCTACCCCCACCCCCTTTCATAGAAAAATGAGTTTTTGACACACTTCCCATTATCCGGTTTGGATGAAATTTGGTATTCACATAGTGGTCCGATGACAATACAACATTTAAAAAAAATATCCTCCCACCCTACCCTCACCCCTTCCATAGAAAATGCGTTTTTGACACCCTTCCCATTATCCGATTTGGATGAAATTTGGTATACATATAGTGGTCCGATGACAATACAACATTGAAAAAAAAATCCTACCACCCTACCCCCACCCCTTCTATAGAAAAATGTGTTTTTGACACACTTCCCGTTATCCGATTTAGATAAAATTTGGTATACACATAGTGGTCCGATGATAATACAACAATAAAAAAAAAATATCCTCCCACCCCATGGAAGGGGGTGGGGGGTAGGGGTGGGAGGACATTTTTTCATTATTGTTGTATTGTCATCGGACCACTATGTGTATACCAAATTTCATCCAAATCGGATAATGGGAAGTGTGTCAAAAACGCATTTTTCGATAGATGAGGGTGGGGGTAGGAGTAGTAGGATTTTTTTTTCAATGTTGTATTGTCATCGGATCACTATATGTATACCAAATTTCATCCAAATCGGATTATGGGAAGTGTGTCAAAAACGCATTTTTCTATAGATGAGGGTGGGGGTAGGAGTGGTAGGATCTTTTTTATTGTTGTATTGTCATCGGACCACGATGTGAATACCAAATTTCATCCAAATCGGATAAAGGGAAGGGTGTCAAAAACGCATTTTCTATGGAAGGGGTGGTGGTAGAGGTGGGAGGATATTTTTTTTAAATGTTGTATTGTCATCTGACCACTATGTGAATACCAAATTTCATCCAAATCGGATAATGGGAAGTGTGTCAAAAACATTTTTCTATGGAAGGGGGTGGGGGTAGGGGTGGGAGGATATTTTTTCTTTTTGTTGTATTATCATCGGACCACTATGTGTATACCAAATTTTATCCAAATCGGAAAACGGGAAGTGTGTCAAAAACACATTTTTCTATAGAAGGGGTGGGGGGGGGTGGTGGGGGGTAGTAGGGGTGGGAGGATATTTTTTTCTTAATGTTGTATTGTCATGGGACCACTACGTGTGTACCAAATTTCATCCAAATCGGATAATGGGAAGTGTGTCTAAAACTCATTTTTCTATGAAAGGGGGTGGGGGTAGAGGTGAAAGGATATTTTTTTCTTATAATGTATTGTCATTGGATCACTATATGTATACCAAATTTGATCCAAATCGGATAATGGGAAGTGTATCAAAAACTCATTTTTCTATGAAAGGGGGTGGGGATAGAGGTGGGAGGACATTTTTTTCTTAATATTGTATTGTCATCGGATCACTATATGTATACCAAATTTCATCCAAATTGGAAAATGGGAATGTCAAAAACTCATTTTTTTTATGAAAGGGGGTGGGGGTAGAGGTGGGAGGATATTTTTTTCTTATAATGTATTGTCATTGGATCACTATATGTATACCAAATTTGATCCAAATCGGATAATGGGAAGTGTATCAAAAACTCATTTTTCTATGAAAGGGGGTGGGGATAGAGGTGGGAGGACATTTTTTCTTAATATTGTATTGTCATCGGATCACTATATGTATACCAAATTTCATCCAAATCGGATAATGGGAAGTGTATCAAAAACTCATTTTTCTATGAAAGGGGGTGGGGTTAGAGGTGGGAGGACATTTTTTCTTAATATTGTATTGTCATCGGACCACTATATGTATACCAAATTTCATCTAAATCGGATAACGGGATGTGTGTCAAAAACAAATTTTTCTATGGAAGGGGGTGGGGGTAGGGGTGGGAGGACATTTTTTTTCTTATTGTTGTATTATCATCGGACCACTATGTGTATACCAAATTTTATCCAAATCGGATAACGGGAAGTGTGTCAAAAACACATTTTTCTATAAAAGGGGCGGGGGTAGGGGTGGGAGGATATTTTTTTCTTAGTGTTGTATTGTCATGGGACCACTACGTGTGTACCAAATTTCATCCAAATCGGATATTGGGAAGTGTGTCAAAAACGCTTCACAAGATTTGATAGATAGTTAGTTGGACAGAACATCTGAAGCTAAATATAAAAGCTTGTAAAAAATTGCGTAAAGGATTTTTTAAAGATGTTATTATATAAATAATATATTTTATTTTTCATCCACACATTTTATCAAAAAAAAAATTTTTAGTCCGGCGCCGAGTTGGCCGGCGCCCAGTTGGCGGCGCCGAGTTGGCCCGGCGCCGTGTTGGCCCGGCGCCCAGTTGGCGGCGCCGAGTTGGCGGCGCCCAGTTGGCGGCGCCGAGTTGGCGGCGCCCAGTTGTCCCATTCCGTGCTTTATATGTACAGTTGAAAGAATAATAATTCTTTATTATTCTACATATATTTTGTTTCTTGAGCAAATCCATCGCACAATACTTTGTTTTGGTAGACCGCTGATCGGTCTTCAGTTCCGAATATCTTGAAAACAACAGCTAGTAGTTCTTTTTGGGAGTTAAGTGAATTATATTCCTGGTGCCAGTTCCCTGGATATTTTTAGTTTTTAATAATTAATTTTTTAATAGGAATAAGAAATTTTAAACGTTAAAATGTTCTTATCAATTATAAATAAAAATATTACAAAGAAGAAGATCGTGTGCAAGAATTGCACTTCTCCTTAAACTATCCAAAATAAAACGCTTGATGAAATTCGAGGTAGAATTCCAGGTCATATTCGCAGGTTTTTTCTTGTATAATTAAGATGTTATCTGTTGTTGATATGTGTGTATTTATTAATGTATCTAAGATTCCCAAGCTTGCCTCAACTTAATTATTTAAACAACATATCCGAACGCCGTGGGTAATATGCAGAAGAAGCAAGGAAGTTTAAGAGAAGTGTTTATATTAGATATTAAACGTGGCTAGTTATAATTTATTAAACTAATAGCTTCCACCTTTATCCCCTTTATTAATTGCATAATATTCCTATAAAATCCGCTCTATTTATTATTAAATTTAAATTTTTCTTACTTATTATTACCATAAATTATTCGCATTGGATGAACTCATATCATTAACAAGGTTAAAAACATTCACTTGCTTTTTATTTGTTTGTTTTACATATAATACATACGAATAAATCTACACAGGATATATACCTGTCTTCCGGTGCATTCACATGTCTTTTAGTTCAAGTTTTATTAAGGTTGTATAGTTGGGAGCCTAAGCCACTTTAGCCTGCACTTTTGGGTACCGTAATGAAACTTGGCACGATTATAGTACAACAGCTTAGATATGTAAGATACTAAATATGCAAGACATTGCGTTAAAATTTAATATGAAAAATATAACCTAAATAAAAGATTTTTAGCTTCTATTTAAATTTTACAAAAAGATAAAGAAAATTAGTTTAAACTGCTAAAAATACAAGGTGTTTTTTAAAATAAGTAAAGTTTTTATGATAATTTTAAGTAGTTTTTTATGACGCCCCTAAAATTGAATATATAAAAGTCCAAGTCAGCACATTACAACAATGCTAGTATAGCTTCCATTTTCTAAAATAAAAATTTTTTTACAGTGGTAAAACGTAACTACACAATAAAGTTTTTTCATAATTATTTATTATAGCTACTGTGTTAATTGAAATTTTGGAATAAACAATATACAAAAATTTAAGTTTAAGTTTTTTGTAGCATGCTGAAAGATACAGGGTGATATTAAAAAAATTATATAAAAAGTAGTAGTCTCAAACTTTTGTTCATACCGGTTATGCAGTTTAAGATACATTCTTAATTTTAACACTTGCTATATCCAGAAGAAGATCTTTTAAATGGGGTGTTTACCGTTTTAATTACTTTTGTAACTCAAGGAAGATACAGTGTGTTTTTGTTGCAATATATAAAAAAAATTAACCACGTTAAATTTATTATTTTTTTTATTAGGCACTATTTACTACTTACTAATACATTACATTTTTGAACTTTTAATAAACCGAATATTTAATGATGAATGAACTTTATATTATGTAAAGTGAAAAAGTACTCCATAACTTTCTGTAGAGGTTCCAAGGATTGAAAAAAGAAAACTCTCTGTCCTCCTCTACTATCTTTTTTATTTTCGTCGACTAGTTTCGGCATATTGGGCCATCATCAAGGACTTCTTTTGAAGACAGATGTTGTTGAACCAGATATCAAGATGACACAGCTTGCGTTTTAAGAAGTTACGTCTGTACTCGTGGAGAAGAGTTGCGAGACCAGCATCATTCAAAGTGAAAAAGTACTCCATAACTTTCTGTAAAGGTTCCAAGGATTGAAAAAAGAAAACTCTCTGTCTTCCTCTACTATCTTTTTTTTATTTTCGTCGACTAGTTTCGGCTTATTGAGCCATCATCAAGGATTCCTTTTGAAGACAGGTGTTGCTGAACCAGAGATCAAGATGACACAGTTTGCGTTTTAGGAAGTTACGTCTGTACTCGTGGAGAAGAGTTGCTAGAAAGATAACCTGGTATACAGTACCAGAAATCGATAACAAATTTAATTATAAATAAAAGCTCGTACGACTTTTTCATCTTAAGTAAGAAGTTATTAACAATATACAGTAGTTTATATTTTAATTTTTTTTGTGTGTATACTTTGGAGTCCAAGAATTGGAATATATATTAAAATAAAAAATTCTATAAATTTTACTAATTTATCAAATTTTATTAAGTTAGGCTTGGTCAGGTATTTTTAATAATCTTTGGCGTAAATCTCAAAACTGGTTAATGTGTCAGTTTTGAAATTACTTTGACGTATTAACTCAATTAATATTTATTTTGGTTTAGAATACTAAATTACATTGATACCGTACCATATACGATACCATAAACGACCACTTTATACGAAATAAGATTTTAACAATTTATCCTCCTTCCTTTTGATCAACCCCCCCCCCCCCAAAAAATGTTCACCTTTAATTTTTATACATCTTTTTTATTTATCAGCTACATAGCTATAAGGTATAATAAACAAAAAATTGTACGCGAAATGAGTTTTGTATTTATTGTATCAATTTTTCCTGTTTCACCTCACGGACGCCCTGTAGCTTGGCCCTGCACTGGGTTTAATCGGAGCAGCACTTCTAAAATGGAATCTCTAGGTCTCTACTAGCTCTGTACCAAATGTTATCACGGTATGCAAAAATGCAGACAAGCATCGAAAATTCCTTCTTATTCCTTCCACCAATGCATCCCTACCCCGATTCAAAAAACGCATCACCTGATGGGCCATGGATTTGCGCCAGTTTTAAATGCAGCGTCACCTGATGCGTGTTTTGAATCGGGGTGGGCATGCATTGGTGGAAACAGGGTATTAGGCTCCGACCGATTAATAATTTATTTGGACATAGTATTGGGTTTAAAAAATGTTCCTACTGTTAATGAATATTAATCCATATTGTCACTTTTAACTTTTATTGTCTGTTTTTAATAAGGATTGGCTATCAATATCCATGCCTTTATGAATTTCAACCAAGTTGGGATGCTGTAATCAAGTTTTTTAAAATCAATTAAACACATGTGTTTGGGTGTGATTTCGTAACAACTGGATATTTTTCATTTCAGACACATTCAGGCCTGATTCAAACAATACAACAAGTACCTGATTCCGCCCTTTATCGAGCTACAGCTTACCCACCACAAGAGTTCTATAGCTCACAAGGAGGCAATATTACCCCGTCGAGAGGGTGGGACCCCAATAAGCTCGCTCCGAGGTCGTATCATGCGTCTCAACATCAGCAGGACGAAAATGAGATCACTGTGCAGACTGAAACCAATGGGAACAAAGATAACAAACAACAGGTGTGAAATAATAATGATGGTGGAGATTTTAAATAAAATATTAATGTAATATCTTTAGGGCATGACAAAAAGACATTTGCCGGATCTACGGGCCACGCCCTCCTATTACTACTAATCTAATATTTGTAGGTTACTAAAGGGGTCACAAAAACCTATCACACCCTAAAGGACATCATTTCAAGTCGTTTTCGAGGCGGCAAGGACTCCACAGGAGAAGAAAAGGACGACAACCTTACTCAATCTAACCCAGGTTTAAACAACGTCACAGACGAAATTCGAAGAAGCCAAAATAACTTAGTCGAAGATGAGGGGAGTAAAAAGCCTGCAGTAAATGAACAAGGTATGTGTTCTTTGTCATATAGTATCTTTATTTCCCATTAGCCCAATTTATATATGGATTATATAGAAAATATTTTTAAATTTAGTTTTCTATAAGCTTTTAAAATTCCAGAAACTTCTTCTGAAATCAATGGTTTTATACCTTACAGCATACAATCAGCAACAGACGCCAATAGGCCATCAACAAGTCCAGTACAACCAGCACTTGCTTCAGCAACACATGTTGGCACACCAAGCTCAACAACAGTTTCAGCAGCACCAGCAACATTTGAAATCACAGCAACAGCAGTACTCGCAGTTGGCAAGGTAAGAACTGCGGGTTTCTATAACATTTTATCTCCTCTAAAATTTTTTTACATTATTTTACTTTCTCTAAAAATATGGCCGGTGAACTTAGTTTTCTTAATCTTTGAGTCATCAATTTTTTTAATGTGATACGAAAAATTCACACCAAATTCCTTCTAGTTAAGGTGTCGACTTGTATAAGCATCAAATATAATGCTTTCATAGAGTCTTTTAAATGTTGCGGGAGAATTGCACAGACCATATGGTATTACATTAAATAGTTAAATTCCACTTCAGGTAGAAAGCGCAGTTTTTCTTTTATTGTTCTCCTTCTACCAGCAAATTGAACAGTGGAAGACTAACTGATCTTGTCAATGTAACTATTCTGTTGTCGATTCTGGATAGAGAAAAACTATCTTTCTTGGTAAAAGCAATAGGCTTCATATAGCCAAAACAGAAGACTGTTCGGCTCTTTAATGACATAGTGCTAAGCATTCTGTTGACAAAATGACGTATAGTAGAATTTTTTTGATATGCAGTGACGTCAAAATTTCAACAATGTAATAGACAATGACATAAATATGTAAATAATGTCAGTGAATATAATAAACAAAGATGCCGGACAGTTCTGTAACTGTATATCCACAAAAATTCTACAATAGTAGTATTGTAAGTATAGTTTTTGCAAAGTCACCTGAAATGCTCCTAATACGGGGTTCTATCGATTTCATGAAATTTTGCTTCAATCTGCCCTTCAAAAGTTATACAAATTCAAATAAAATCTTCCCGGTATAATTTCAACCCTACCGACAGAGAAAAGGCGCTGCTCTTTGCGGTCCGAGCACAAAGTATTTGTTTTTTGACCGACCCAGCACAGGTGGATAGACGGCACCTGATTGGCAGATTTTTTTGAGATGCGCTTTTAATTGCTTTCGGGTCTGCTTTTCGGGACCCCTTTAGTCGGCAGTATGCAGAGTTAGAAAATAAATCAGTGTCGTTTCTGTAGGAATAGGAATAGAAAGTTTTATTACCTATTTTTATTTCTTTAGTTTACGCCATAATTAAATTAAATAATTTTCATGAGTATATCTACCGCCGCCTATGTCACTTTCTTTAAAAGATATGCCGATGGTCGGCTTTAATCTTTGTTCAACTGACTTTGCAAAAACTATACTAACTTTTCTACTCTACAAAGCTTTTCTGATTTGAGATGTTGCCAAATGGACCAAAACTGCTAAAGATCCAATGCAGTTATTAAGTATTCTTTAATAATTTCCCCATTATTAAAAAATATTTTCACTTTTTACTAATATAAAACTAGCCACCTTACCCACCAGTAATTTAACAAAGTATTTATAAAACACCTCTGATTTAATTTTTCATGGAAGATACTGATAATTGCAGATCTCAAGAAATGTTGGCCCCAAGATCAGACGACCAAATTTACTACCAATCACCATACCAAGGCCAACAAAGAACACCACTAGGAACACCTTTGAGTGCACCTCAACAAAGATATATTCATCAGTCACCAGTTAATTCGAGAGAACAACAAGGGTACAACTTGCAGCAAGTTCATGCCCATATGCAGGTAAACATCATAGTAGTTAGTATTAGAAAGATAGACATATCTTTCCAAATCTGTGACTTTACCTTCCTGATCATTTTTATTATGCTGATTCATCTTCAATGATGTAGATATAAACAAAGACAGAAATATCTCTCAAAATCTGTGACTTTACCTTTCTGAACATTTTTAGTATGCTGTTTCACCTTCAGCTCTAGACAGGCAAGCAGCCATAGCCAACTTTGAAAGGAGAAGTGCTCAACAACTAGAAAGGGACAACCTGAGACAGAGGAGTTTCGAGGCAAGAAGAGCGGCTTCGCAACCACAACTGAGTTTGGAAGATGAGGTGAAAAATGAAATAAGTAAGTTTAGGTTTATTATTTGGTTATAGTTACTTGTTTAAAAATCATCTTTGGAATTAAAATTAAGGATATACTCGACCGTTTTGCTTACCTATCACTTCTGGAAGTTTTTCTCCGAAGCGTTAAAACTAACTACCTCGCTTTTCTTCTTTCTCTAGTTGCAGATCACAAGCCACAACCCCAAGCTGCGCTAGGATCAAGAAGAGGTTCTCACGGCAACATAATGGAAAGTCAGCAACATGAGCAGCAGGTCATAAATCAGCAGCAACTGAGTCAGCCAAATCAGACGGACGCAAGCCAGAATAATGCAGAGCATGAGAAGGATAGCGACGACGGGGGATTTTTAAAAAGGTAACAAATATTTATGCACCTTTGTTAATATTATTTAACATACAAAAGAAAACACACACACACACAAAAATTGTGATAAAAGTGAGTTTTTTAATAAAAACGTAGTACACAAAAAAGTTACACTGGTTTTTATCTACTAAGAGTGACGCAGAAAGCGCCCTCTACAATCTGAATAAATGGAATCTGGGGACATACACTATTTTATAAAATAATTTATTATGTGACATTCTTTATAATAATTTGAAATTAAAATTTTATTACAGAACGGGCTCCAGGGAGCGCCATCTTGAAAATAAACCTCCAATACCATCAAAAGATGATCTTAGAAATCAACACAATCAAAATGATGATACCACGAAATCTAGCATAAGTCAAAATGATGGCCTGCTAGGAACTCCGAGAAAAAAACTGGAAGGGGAAATCGGTAAGCATTACTTACGGGAGTCCTTGATAGTATATCACGGATTTTTTTCATTTTTGTTATTTTTGTAGTGCTTGATCCCCTTAACTCAAAAATGTATTTTAATAATATTTTTAAGTTGATTTTGTATTTTTATACAGGGGATCGAAAATTTTTAGTAAAAACTGTGAAAAAGAAAGAAACTGAAAGGAAATGATTTTTACTTACTTTTTCTACAATAATCGGTTTCTCAATTTATCTACTGTTGAATGTAGTTCAAAAAATATCTTCAGTTGCTTTTGATTTTTGTACGGAGTGGCTCAAACAGTGCATGCGACGAAGAGCCAAAAATTTTTTTCAAAAAAATATCGGATAGAAGAAGAAGAAGAAAACTTTTTCGTAAAAACAAACCTGTGATTCGAGATGTTTGGGACACCCTATATACAATAAATGTTCTAAGATGAGGAAAAGCAAACAACATCCGTTCTCGAAGTGTATCCAAAAAGATGGTAGCGACATTTGTCTCAAAAGCAGGTCATGTAGCAAAAATTCCTCTGGAAGATCAAACTTTACTGCCGATTAGTACATCACCATTTGTTTGCCGAAAATCATCGCTGTGCTTCGAAAACCGAACGACGAATCATTCTCCACCAAGACAATGCAAGTTCGCACAAACCACAAAAACCATTGAATTTTTAACCCAATAAAACGTCGAATTGTTGGACTTAAGTCCCAACGATTTCTATACTTTTCTGAAAATCAAGAATGGACTCCGTGGTCAAAGATTTCAGTCGCCAGAGGAAGCAGTCGACGCACAGTGGGGCAGAAGCACAAAAAGGTGCGATAAAGTCCCACAGTGCAATGGATGTATTCCTTTGTAGTCAGTAATGTTTAAAATGAATTACTTAGTGATCCAAAATAAAAAAATTGACCCCGAGCTGTTAGTCGAGGTATAAGTGGTCGAATAAGCTTCAAAATATTTCCTAAACTACTATGTACGACGGCAAGGTTTACAAAATATTATATTATGTTGTCGACCCTACAGAAATGGAACGGCCAAGTTTGCCCCCTCCCCAATATCTAATCGTCGCCCTGAAAAATGAAAACACCTAAACCCCCCCAAAAAAAACTTTACAGAACCGACATTAAATTTTTACACACTTTTCTTCTGTCTGACTTTTGCCATTTTTAAAACGAATTGACAGAAGCTTTCAGTGGCGTATATAAGGGGCGGCCTGGGGGGGGGGCCCGGGCACCCCCCGAAGCTAAGATTTTTCTAGATATTTTCCACATATTTCATGAATACACACATAAAACAGCAAAACTGTCTCGGTTTATAAAGAATCATATTTATATATTATACTAAACAGAACAAAAAATAATTTAACTATATTAATAAATCAAATAATAAGTTAAAAAAAAGATCGGTCTGAAAGTGTAAAATTAACGTATAAACCTCGTTATAAAGAGTATTTTTATCCTTTAACAAATTGTAGCTTTCGCTACGCTCGTGCTAAAAACTTTTTACCTTGAAATAAGAAGTGTCACTTTTATCCCTTGGTATATATTAACAGGGCCCTCTTTAATCCTTATTTTAGCGATAAAACTGTCACTTTTTATCCTTAAAATTCAAAATAAAAGGCGCTATCACACATTATGTTTTTAGTAAAGTAGCTGAAAACCACATAATTATAATTATAATTTAATTTTAGGGCAGAAAAATCCAAAAATTTAAAAAATATCTCCTAAAATTGGTAATTAGTGTCTTGTTAGTTATTCGCCAATTATATACCTCGCTACGCTCAGGCTACAAACTTTTTGCCTCGGGATAAGGTGTGACTTTTATTCCTTAATATATAATGAGTATAATAATAGTATGTGTAGATGTATATGTATTTAGTATGTTATATTTTAAATATCTATACTACAATTTAAACACATATTTCGCTAAGTTTGGAGAAAAATGTTAATATTTAAAAATTAATTCCGGCCTTATTAGCAAAAACTAGCAGCTAAATGTGGCATCATTTTAAAAAGGAAGGTTCAATAAAAAATGACAAGTTACTTTGTGTCCACGTATATTTTTAAAATTAAAGAAAATAATAAATTTTTGAAAGATTTTACAAAAATAGCAGTTTAAAGAAAAACATCAAAAAAATTTGCATTTTTTTTATACGAGAATAATCTTCTCACCATAGTGATTATCTGACATAATTAAAATTATTTTAACCAAACTTGATCAACATTAAAAATTGTGGCAAAGTTGATTCATTTGTGTTCTTAAAACAACTACGCAACGTCAGTTTTCAAAACACGCTAACTTTGACAAGGTGTTTCATTCATTTGTTTTACGTTTGACTATCCGAAGCTAACTTGCTATGGTAAAGCGATTATTAATAAATAGTTTTCAGTAAAAATATCTTCCATATTAGATAAATGAGTTCTGCACTAAATCGCATGTTTTCTTGATTTTGCCCCTCTGTGCGAGGCACAGAGGGCCAGGGGTCACTGAAAATATAGAATATCTCCAAAAAAAAAATTCCTACTATAACCCAACTCTTGCCATTAATTTGAAACGAGTAGACTTTGATGAGTCATAAAACAAAAACAAAAAAATAAAAGAATTGCCGTAACTTGTCAAAAAGGCTTCACTTAGTGGTAGGTTCTGCGAAATATTATTATATTGCAGCAGACGTTTTTAAACTTAATTTTACTTAATTTTGTAACTTTTTTAAAACTTATATTTTACAAATAAATTTTTTATGATGAATGAAGATAAAAGAGGTAAGTTTTTGCTGTTTTCCTACACTTTTATATTTTAGTAATAATTTCCCATATTTGAATAACGACCATTTTTATTAAAACATATTTTTCAAAATAAATCCTAAACATTTACGAACGATTTTAAAAAAATGTAGGAATATCATATTTTTCTTATATATATTATTGAGTTAAGTAGTCTTTATACTTTGATGTCGCGCAAAAAAAATCTGCACTTAACTGCTACCCTGTGTGGTAAAACATTATTTTCTGCTAGATGCCTTGTATTAATAAAATAACTTCTGAGTTCTAAGTAATAGTCGAAAATTGCAGGATCGATTCAGGGGCTCAAAATATTACTATTTGTGTATATATGCTTTTGTCCGAAAGTTGATAGTTTAGAAGATACAGGGTGTTAAAGTTATTCTTAAAATTTCAAATTTTATCTCTAGTGAATTATATATTCAGTTTTTTAAAACCAAAATTGGGATAATGGGGTTTTTTGGGTCAACAAATACGAATATGATGTTATTTTTGATAGATTTGGTAGAGGGCGCCACTTGCGGTATCTCTAGTGCATGTTTTGGCATATATTTTTTGAGCGCTTATTTATTACAAATCTGATAGCATACTTCAAATCCTTGATGTTTTTTATAAAAAAAAAGATATACTCAACTTTTGAACTGTCATAAATAAGCAAATAGTAATATTTTCAGCTCCTGAATCGATCCTGTAATTTCGGACAATTACCTAGAACTCACTCTGTATAGCAGCTCTTGTCGGTTGACCTACACTTTTAGCTATTTACGTTACTAGACCGGAAACATGGACTTTATAGGTCGACCCAGGAAATTTACAGGGCAACCTGGGGAGACCTGTAAAGTGTAACGTACAGGGTGATTGATCATATTACAGTGATGACGATTCAGAAAATGATGAATAATCAATTTTGTTCTGCAATATAAATATTGAAATTGTTTATATTTTCTTTATAGCTTAATCATTTCTAAATTAATTATCAGTTTTATATTTATATGTTAAGGTAATATCAGATTACAAATATTGTTGTTGTTGTTGTTGTTAATAATAGCTTAATAATTAATCTTATTAATTAAAATATAAAACTTATCTATTATTATGTTATCTTGTGTTTATAGAGTTTAAAATGGTTTTTTAGCTCACACATATACTATACTATAGTAGTGTGAGCTATGGTGATCCTAATTTTTTCGAGAAAAAAAAAGTTGCTCCGATTTCAAAAATTTATATATATCTTTGCGTTTCAGATGATTTTGAAACTTTTTTGTTGTGGTGTCTGTCTGTCTGTCTGTCTGTCTGTCTGTCTGTCTGTCTGTCTGTATGTCTGTCTGTAACGACCAACGCGCATAACTCAAAAACCGCTTGCCCGATTTCAATGAAATTTGGTACCTAGCCTGGGTCTTGTGTCGAGATGGTCCCATTTAAAAATGAACAAAATCCACCGAACACAAGCCAAGTAAAAGGGTGGGGGTAGATTAAAAAAATTAGAGTTTATATGAAAATATGGCGTGTGTGATATTAAACGTAAGATAATTGAGTGTGGAGTTAAACAAAATATATTTTAGGTTAAAAAAAAGGGTGGGGGTAAATTTCAAAAATTAGAGTTTACTTGAAAATATGGCATGTGTGATATCAAACGAAAGGTAATTGAGTCTGGAGTTGAACAAAATACATTTTAATTTTTGTTTTTTTAAGGGGGGGGAAGTTTCAAAAATTTGAGTTTAAGTCAAAACATGGCTTGTGTGGTATCAAACGAGAGATAATTTAGTCTGGAGTTGAATACCATATATTACAGTTTTTAGTTATATTAGCTCACAGGTACACTATAACTATAGTACCTAGTGTGAGCTTAGGGGCCCATAAATTGGCAGAGTATTTATATAATATATATACAACTAAACTAAATATAACTAAGTATTAGTTTTACCTTTTTTTAACTTATAAAAGTTATTAAGTCGGTTTTAAGTTCAACTCTTTGCATGTTTTAAATAGTTACAAATAAAATCATACAGCTGTAAAATAGCTGCTGGTTTTTTAAGAAAATTACTTTATTTCTAAAAAATTGATTACTTTTGCGACACTCTGTATAATAGAAGATTCGCATGTTTTTATTTGATGTGTTTAAGGATTATGAAATTTTTTAAGAGAGGTAAAAATTAGTTAAAGTATAATTTTAACATGAATCAGCGAAAATATGATTTTGTTATGTGGTAATATGAAAATACCCTATATAAAAAAATTTCTGTAGGGTGATAATTATAATTTGTTTTACACTTTGTATTAATATTGTAATTTTAACACATATTGAATAGTATCTACGTGCTAAATAATTTTTCAATAAAATATGGTCCGGCTGGCCCACTGTGCGACGCCTTCAAGAATACTTTGACAGTATCAACAAACGAGTGGAATTACTGCTGTGACAACAGGTTTGAGCGCATGCAAAAGTGCATTCATCCAAAGATTATAGATTATAATATGCATTCATCTTCATGGAGAATACTTCAAGAAACAATAAAGCCTTTATTAAGTTAGCTACTGTTTTATTCTATGCAAATGCAATACCACCCCGATAAACATGCAATCTCAGCTAAGGCAAGCAGCAATAAATAAAAAAAAGACAAAATTGTAAATGTTATATTTTGGAAAAAACAATTTTCGTAAAAAATTAAAATAGTAAAAAATTATCAGTATGGAATAAAATGATCAGGTAGTTAAAAGAATCAAATCAATAAAAATTTGTGTCTTGTGCAATTGTTTTGTCGTATTGGTGTTGGTAAAAAATTTCTTTTAACACACTTTATCGACCATTTCGAAGGGGATTGATCCCCCCTGATCCCTTCCTAAGGACGGCCTTGAACATACAAGTATCCTTTAAAATGGGATAAGACATCTTACAGTTTGTTTAAAATAAACTTATTTTCATACAAATATTTAATGGTGCCTTAATTTCTAGCAGTATATTTATGCGAAATTACTACTATATTTTTCAGAGCATTTTCTTTTTTATTCAAGAAAAACTGAATCTGCTTTTAGGTAAAATCGAGGGTGTGTACAATTTGAACCACCGCACCTCCAATCAAGAAGAACCGAGTACCTCGACTGCACCTCCACGTGGCGTTAAAAGAAATAATATTCAACCAAACTCAGCTGCCAGCTCGGATTACGAGAAAGCTCAAGGAGGTCAGTGTTCATTTTGGTATTCTTTTTGGGGAGCGACGTAAGCTTCAATTCCACAAACTAGAGTGTTCAAGGAACAACTGATATTCATTCAATTCTAAACCAAAATTGGTTGGCATATGATCATACAATATCTAAAAAATCCTTAAGCTTGAAGGGAGAGCCGCCACCCCTGGGTCCGCCCATGTATATAAGCAAAACACCTTTTGTTTCATCAAAATCGGTTCAGAAATACGAAAGTAATAATCAAGATAAATTGTTTCGTTTAAGCAAATTAAGACTGAAAAGCATCTGGTATAATCGTCATATATCAAAAACTACTTTACCCATTTTATTGGTGCATACCTTAGTAAATTTATAACCATAATATTTATGACAAACTTATCTTATCTCTACAATCTTTAAGGTCAATCCTCTTCCAACGTTGACTCAGGAAGAGGCAGCGCGGCCTACAGCAGTGGAAGAAGGCCTCCAATGTCAGATATTGCAGATGAAGCACTGGATTGTGGTCCCAGTAGCTTGGCAAGGCATTATAGGGACCGCCTTGATGAAGGTAGGAAGTGGTAAAAATTTTAGATCCCGGTCCATTAAGAGTTGTAATAACCTTTAAAGTAAACAGGCTAATAAAAGAATAGAACGTGCAGATATAATTCTTTTAAAAGCTCCAAGAATCGGATGTTTGAGAGAAAGTGTATATTTCATAAGGCCTTAGTTTCAGAACACAGTTATTTTTATTAGTCGTCGCACAACTAAAATCAAAATTTTTTTAATCCTCAAAAAACTTAACTTAGTCTAAAAGGTATCAAAATCGTCAAAAAATATATTTTGATTTGGGTTTGTATTTCATCGAATCTTGAGGCTACGTGTAAAAAGTCTGTCATTAAAAATTATCAATTTCTATATAGCTAGTGTTGCTGCCTCTCGTCTCGTCTCGCCCTCTCTCGGCGAGACTAGAGAGATATTTTCTCTCGAATGAAAGCTCGAGACGAGACGAGAGAAAGACCGTTCGTTGTCTCGAGCAAAAAAGGTTGGTTTTATAATTTTTATGATTTACCATCTGTTCGTATTGACCTATTATAGAGTTAAGCTGATATTTATGTACTGTTTTTTTTTTAAATAAAATGTATTCAAAAATAGTCATATATTCCTTCCTTGATTTCAACATGTATGCTCTGATAAATTCATTATTGATGTTATTATTGTTATATCTGAAATGCTGTAAATATTTATAAAACAAGAAGGTGTTTCAATTAAAAAAAAGATCTCTCCTATCGAAATTTGACATTTACCAAAAGGGTTAGATATTTTGGCCAGCAAATTCTTTAAAGAAAATTAAGACATAAAATGTATTACTTGTAGTATCTATTCGGAAAACTCTTAGGTTGGTTGGTAAAAATGTACGGAAAAAACCCTGTAGATAAGCCTTGTTACTAAAGGGTTGAAAATTATATTTACTGGAAAAATCAAATTTTCCTCTTACTTCGAAGTTAAATATAATGTATAATAATAAAATTAGGTATAATCCGAGACCGTAACTTACGACCTACAAATAAATAGTTCTATGTAAGCGTATAGCGAAAGAAAATTAGCCAAACGTGTTTAAGCCCAGAATGGTATTTTGTGATTATTATTGGCATAATGCTAAAAAATACAACAAATTGTCATCCTATCTAAGTTGACACAGCTATAGGGATTAATTTTAATGAATTGTTTACATCACATTAATCTTAAGCAAAAAAAAACACATTATTTCGATAGTCCCCTACACAGGACAACATATCATTTTTTACGCGACCGAGATTTAAAAATATATTTTAAGGTTTTTATTTTTTCTGGCAGTACAAATATTTTTTCGTAAAAACAATGTGAAACATTCATATTTTATTTTAGCCATCGTTGATTTCACCGAGATCAAAGACCGCCAGCCAGCTTATTTATCTATTTGTTGGGTAACCTGTGGTAAAAATATCCCTATATTTTTATTTACAATTTAATATCTCAATTGCTTTGCTACCTCGTCGTTATTCACCTTGAAAAAACACTTTTACACAGGGTGTCTCAAAAACTTTTTATAGCTGATATAAATCACGAGACACGAGAGACGAGACGAGGCAAGAGAAAGGCTCTCTCGAGCGATATAAGAGTCCTATCGTCGAGACGAGAGACCCATTTTCTCTCGCATAAGACGAGACAAGAGAAGACCTTCTCTCGTCCCGTCTCGTCTTGCGGGTACACTATTTAACCTACTTACTGCATTAAAAAAAAACCCTGATCATATTTAGGTCATGACTCGGAATGGGTAGACATCGTTGAAAATGAGCTGCGCCACATTTTGGAACCAAAACTTCACGGGCTAAACCTTCATGGCAACTCCAATATGGCAAACTCCACTGTTAGTGAAAGCATCTCATCTATGACCCCTCCACTGCCTCCATTGTCGCCTGGCGATCAATCCTCTCCCACCATGACTCCTAAAAATGTCGGAAGATATAAGCATAGCAGGTAAAGAATTTAATAAAAATTTGTACTTTTTGTCCAAAGCTGGAAGTTAAGCACTCTATGACTTTTTCTAGTTTGCCTATTAAACTTAGCTAAAAGCCATAGATAAATAATAGATGGTAGAATATTTTTAATTTAAAAAAACAGTTTCTAGATTCTCAGTAAAAATTTGAACAGTCTTTACCGGTGAAAATTGAACTCCCCATTATAGGTTATTAATTGTTATTAATTGTTTAAGAAACATCGTTTGAAATTAGCACTTTTTTCCAGTTTGCCTTACGGTACCAAACCAGACTACGAATCGTACAAATCCAAACATGCTAGAGAACTGATTTCTGGAGCCAGATATAGCATGCCCAACCAAAAGCATAGGTCGAGTAAAAAAGTGGACCATAACGCTATTTTAAGAGGAAAACAAAGTAAGTATTTTATGAATTTCGGAAAAAAATAATTTTTGTTTAATCTTAATTTGATTGTACAGATTATTTTTGATTTTTCTGGTATTTCCTTTAAATCTTAAAGATGAAATATATTCAATTTTGCTGTTGCAGTTTTTGGTCTGGATACCACTGATATCACATCGACGACTACACGTTCCTTAGATTTAGAGTCGATGCTAGATGGTACTGAATCGGATGGAGATTTAAGTACTACTGATGCAAGAGCAATTAGAAAACAATTAGAAGGTTGGTATATTAATCAAGAATTATATTTTGCTTTTTTATAGTAACAAAACCGAGGGGTGGCTCGATCGCCGATTTTTGTACACCAAAAGGAAATACCTACGGTATAATACCTACGGTATTTCCTGGTATTTCCCAGTATTTCCTCAAATATCAAAGGTATTTCCTAGTATTTCCCAAGCAATGGTATTTCCTAGTATTTCCCCCCTAGTATTTTCAATGGTATTTCCTAGTATATTTCCCAGTACTTCCCAAGTATTTCCTGGTATTTCCCCTAACCTGTACACCAAAAGGAAATACCGAGCCACCCCTCGAACAAAACCTAGTCGTTCTGGATGTTAATGTAGCTTTATTTTTGTTGAAAATTTAATTTTGAATGAATTTTTCAAAAGTACGTTACTGAAGCTGATGTGGCCTTTGAGATATACATTTTCTTTTTTTCAAACACTGTGATTGGCAAACTATGACGGTATAACCAATTTTGTTGCAAATGTAATTCAGAATCATTTAAAAATCGCTTTTCGCTAGCTCCTGTGGTTTATAACATAATTTCTTAAACATTTTTTATATCTCAAAATCTTATTTTGCTGGCTGGTTCTCGAATTATGATTTTTCAAAATATTGAAGTCCTACTATTGAAAAGGGCAAAAATGGTCTCCCCACAACTACTACTACTACTACCGTTATTGTTACTAAGAATAACGGTAACATTCGGGGCAAAAAAGATAGATTTTGGAACACTAAAGATAAGCATAACACAAACGTTAATTTAGTAGTTTAACACACCTTCAACTTTTTGTTTATTTATATTTGTTTCGTTATTTTTATTAGATTTATGGCTTTTTACAAACTAAACTAAAATAATAAATACACTATCATCAAAAAAAGAAATTGGGGTACCTCAGGGAAGTAAATTGGGGCCATTATTATTTATTTTTTACATAAACGATTTACCATCCATTTTAAAATATTGTTTAATTCAGATGTTTGCGGATGATACATTAATTTACTTAAAAGGCAATTCATAATTTATTATTAATTTATTAAATTCCGACTTAAAATTAGTTTTAAATTGGTTAAATACAAAAATAAATTAAAGTTAAATGTTAATAAAACGAAATTAAATTTAGAAATTAAAATAAACAATGAAAAATTGGAAATCGTGAATTCATTTAAATATCTAGGAATTATAGTAGACGCAAATTAAAGTTTAATTTATACTACGATAATATCTCAAAAATAGCAGCAAAAATTGGATATTTAGGAAGAATAAGTCATTATTTATCATTTTTCTCAAAAAAATGTGTATACATACCTAATAATTTTGCCATATTTTTTGTATTGCTCAACTATTTTATATTCAGCTAATGAAGACATTCTGGAAAAATTACAAATTTTACAAAATCGTGCAATGAGAATAATTTTAAATGCAGATAAATATATCAAAATAAAAAAAATGTTAAAGAAATTAAACTGGCTAAATGTAAAAAATTTTATATTTTATAATGTTTGTATTTTTATTTATAAAATTAATAATAATTTACTACCAGATTCATTAAAACAATTTATAAATCAAAATTATAATTATCATACAATTTATATAAAGTTATTAAATTTTATTAATATAGTGTTAGTTTATACCTATTTATTTATTTGTTTTGTAAATTTGAATATAAAGTATAATTTTAAGTTAATTTAAGAAAAAATTGTAGCAAAATTGCTAAATAAAAGCTTAAAACAAACAAACTACCGAATTTTAGAAAAAATTCGACTGCACTAGAAGAAAAAACAATAAAAAACTAACCTTAAAATTAACGGTAACATTAAAGGACGGCCACCGTAAGTACCGGGCGCCGTGACCGTAAATAACAAAAAAGGAGCGAGAAGCTGCTTATGCACAGACTCAGTAATAACAATAACGGTAACAAACTGTAAAATACGCGACCCAAAATGTCCCTAATATAAGAAAAGGTTATTGTTGGATATCATGCATACTGGGTTAGTCTTAGTTGGGAAGGTATTGGATTTGCCAGGCTGCATTATTTAGGTACATATTTTAATAATAGGTAATGGTTAAAATTATATTTTCTCAGGTTTGGAAAGTATGTACTCGGAAGTGTTGAAGTTACTTGGTGTTAAGCAGAGTAAACATGGAAGATATCAACCCTCAGATCCCAAGTTTAATAAAAGAAGGTAAATTTGGACAACAAATGGGTATTTTAAAGATAAGAAATTTTAAAACTGAACACTTTATCGATCTTCTTTCGCATTTTTCCGTAGGTATCTCGAAAACTTATCCTCACGGTGGTTTAAGATCTTCTAATGTACACCTAATAAGTGTTGACAGTTACCTGTTTCATCCTTATGGGACTCCTCAGAACACTGCTTGGTCAATGTGACTGTGACACCCTTGCAAAGTTAATTAGAACGTTTTATCTTTCATCCTACGTTACGTATAGTGAAAAAACCAAACAGTCCATTTTGCAAAACCTTTTGATACTACTGCTGAATAAATACATTAATTTATTTATTTGGCTTAAAATTTCGCTGACTGACGCTGACGTCTTGAGGGTGGGTAAAGAAGATTACTAGCTTGCTCTTGTTCTAGTTTCTCTCGTATTTTGGTATATGCGCTTTTTGCGGAATGGACTATTTGGTTTGCTTACTATAAACATAGGATGAGAGACAAAACAGTCTAGTTTAGGGTCACTATATCCAGTGTTGCCAACACTACGGATTTATCTGTAGTTCTACGGATTTTGGATTTCGATCTCCGATATCCGATTTTGGATCCAAATCTACAGATTTTTGGCAATTTTACTAAAAAACGATAAACATCGAAACACAACGGCGGCCGTGCCTCATTCCTCCTTATCAGTCCTCAGACTTTTTTTCCTACATTTTAATCATTTTGTAAAAAGGTTTTGCTTGGATCAGTGACCTTATTTTTCTAGACATCTGGCGGACGGTCGTTGCAACAATATTTAGAACGAATTGTATTACTTCGCGCGTTGTTTGATGGGGAGTCAAACAACGCTTCGCGCCACGAAAGTTAAACTATGTTTTACGTTATGTAGGTTGCACTAGAAAATATTAGTGTTTGTACGTTCCTTAACTAAATAAAAAAGGTTAAAAAAGTACGTACTTTTTATTTCTTCTAATTATAACGGTTTATCCGTTTAAAAAATTGGCGGCACTGCAAAAAAGTTTATTTGGATCCTTTGAAACGGAGCAGTAGGTACCGTACCGTTCTCGTGCAATTCCGAACCAAAAAAGTTGTGCACTCCTGTCACTGTCAAAAAAAGAAAAAAATCAAACCAATATAAACTTTTTAATTGTAAAAAAAGCACCTTTTTTTGTTTTTAGTCTTCTTTGAACCTACGGATTTCTACAGATTTTTCGCGTTCACGCTACGGATTTTCGCTTTCCAATCGTTGGCAACACTGACTATATCCTGGAAGCCTGGCGTCGACGCCAGGCTTCCAGGATGCAGTGACCCTAGTCTAGTTAATGACACAACGGTGTCATATGGACCAAGCCGTGTTCTGAGGAGTCCTATAAGGACGAGACAGTTATAACTGTCCACACCTGTTTAGATGTTCATTAGATCTTGGCCCCACGTGAGGTAAGCTTTAGAGCTACCTACGGAAAAATACAAAAGAAACAAAAAATTAATTTTTACCCGATTAGCCACGAAAACATGTTTTCGTTATTTTTTGGTAATTGTATAATTGGAATAACATTTAAATATTTTTTTTTGCATTTATGAGTTTAACGAGGGGCTGGCGAACCAAAGCCCCTCTCACGAGCCGCCACTGCTTAATAGTTGATTTTGAGTTTAATTTTGTTCCGAAGCTTAATGGATTGCAGCAGCTTTTTAACCATAAAAGCAGTGAAAATCATCAAATAGATTTCGAAGTTTGTGAAACAATCTGTAGAATTCAAAAAATAATAAAATTTTAGATATGGAAGCATGTCCTCTCTTCCTTCTTCCTCCGTAAGCAGTAGAGTGCCAGTGAGGGACCGCAGAGGACTTAGAAACTCAGCCACAGATAAGCGGGAAAAAGTACGAGATTTGAGGGGAATTAATAGACGGTTTCAAAGGCTGGAAGCTCACGTCGTCACTCTAGGTAATATCTTATATTTTATCTTAATAAATTTCAATAAAAAATTGCGTATTGTGCAATTTTTTGGTCCTATTTCTGTTGCTGAGAAATCTATTTTTAACACTTTATTGAGAATTTCGGGCGGGGATTGATCCCCCTAGACCCCCCCAGGTACGGCATTGGATTACACTCGGGTTCATGAATAATGTCTAAACTTCCTCGTCTTGTGTCGTTCACACCTCCTCGGTAGGCACGCATTGATCGGGCAGTTTGACCAGTAGGTGCCCTTTGTAAGAGATGACTCGAATTTTGCAAGGTGAACTGATGTAGGCCTATCGTGCTCTAATGTTCGGTTTTTAGAGCGAAAAACAAGAATTTATAATATTTGTACCATTAACTTGAGGTCGCGTCACATATGGCGGGTGTTCGCGAAGGACCTCATAATTAAGGGATCATTCATAAATTACGTAACGCTCTAGAGTGGCCTAACCAATTCCAGGATTCCTAGGTCGAAGTCCCGCCTTCAGAAATGCAATGCACCCTTCTTTTAATAATATAATACAAAATGGGAAACGAACCCGCTTTGGTGCCAAATCGTACACAAAACGAAAAAGGTACGTACTATCACGGAATTTTTTCATTGTTTTTATTAATTTTAACCGATGAACAAAACACATTGATTCAATGTAAAAATTTAGTGTATTAATAAACTTTTCGTTGTTAATTCTTTTGTACATTGAACAATGTTTTTCCGCTCATCGCGGATGAAAATTAAATGTACATTCTGTTTTTTCTGTGTAGTTAAGCCGTTTTTGGGTTATTTAGGTACCTAACAAATTTACATTATGGCACAAACGAATCCTAACATTAACCTGCTAATTATTTATATTTTCTTTTGTTTTGTTTATCAGACAGGTTATATTATAGATAATATATATAACCTGTCTGATAAGCAAAACAAAAGAAAATATAAATAATTAGCAGATTAATGTTGGGTTTCGTTTTTAATTTTGTGCCGTTTGTTTTCCTGATGTGCTTGAATTCTTGTTTTTTGTTGTTCCAATGTACGATCTAGTCTGAAGGTCTGATGAAGACAAAAACCATTGTCGAAACGTTACCGATGGTTTAAAACGTATATTTACCAGAACAACAGTGTCCTTATTCTCACTAAATTTACCTATAGTTGCATTGCAAGGACGTGATAAGTTTACCAAAGTTACATTTTAAACAAAAAACTGCGAAAGCAAACAATTTTATAAATGGCAGCCTAAAATGGGGTTAAAACCAATATAATAGGCCTGTCATTACAGCGACAAAAAGCTGGCAAAAGGTCTTCTAGTATCGCGATTTTGCCATATGTTGATCACATTGGAATTCTAAAAAAAATTGAGTTTTCGATCATGAGGGGTCGACGCCCCCCGCCATCATCTTGGGTTTAGTGTGCAGAAAAATGTATTTTTTTTAAATTACTTGGTTCCTGTACATTCTAGAAAAAGAAGTTGAAGACAATAAAATTTCCTACAAAAATGCTTTTATACGTTTTTTCGCCAGAAGAATGGTTTTTGAATTATAAAACTTTTTTTTTTCTAAAATGTACAAGGTCATTGATTATATTTGCGTGACCTTTATCAGGGGTTTAGGTAGGTGATAGAAAAAAAGTTTAAATACAAAAGTTTTATAATTTTTTCCGTATTATCTTTTGGACTATGTCAGTGTCAGATGTCATGTCAACTTTTAATAGCAACTTTCTTAAGTTAAAGGGAACACCCTGTATATTATTTGTCAGAAATAAAGATATCATTACCCTGTGTGCGTGCAAGGGCTGAAAAATAACGGAATTTCCTTCGATAGGTCGCCGGTATTGGCTTCACAAGCACATTTAAAACTAATTGTCGGTATTGACGATTGAAAATGGAAAGTTACGATACATATGGAATTTTATATGAAAAGGCACCTACCTCGGACTCTATTGCAGGTCCAGTCGACGTTTAAACGTCCAGTTTTTTCACCTCAAATTCACTTTTTTCGGGAACGTGATTTTGCTAGTGTCTTGTTGTGACGGTGGTTCTTTGCGCACTCATCGCGGCGCTGCTTGTCTTCCACGTGTCCGGTGCCGTGAAACCCCATATGCATATTTTAGAGCGCGAAAATTTAAACTATTTTAAACGCGCAGAAAAGGAAAAGAAAATGAAAATTAGGAAATTTCTTGCTTGCACCAACATTTTCCGGCCGCCAAAACACGTGTGTTTTTACTTAGTTAAGAAAAGGAAAGGAAAAAAAAATAAATAATATTCGCCTATTAGCAATTAAACGATACAATTTAACATTAACCCAAATATGCATTAAATAATGCATGTAAATTAAAATTAAAAGAAAAGAAAAAATACTTAGAAAAAATTAAGAAAGAAAAGAAAATTTTGCCTTATGCGTCGGGCATAGGCAAAGGACATAGTTTCACTACTGGTCGACGATATGTTCCTGTAGCTGTTTTAACGGTCACAACACGAATATGACCGTCTGAGCCAGGGTGTACGTCGACAATTCGCCCAACAGCCCATTGCAATGGCGGTTTTTGTTCATTCTTTACCACGACTAAAGTATTTAGTTTAATATTGTAAGAAGCCTCTGTCCATTTAGAACGCTGTTGCAAGGTGTTTAGGTACTCCAAGTTCCAGCGTTTCCAAAAATCGGACTGGAGCCTTTGCACCAGCTGCCAGCGGGACAGGGTGTTCAACTTGGAATCAGAAAATTCGGGTTCTGGTACGGAATTCAACGGTTCCAGGGTAAGAAAATGACCAGGGGTCAGTGGAAGAAAGTCATTCGGATCCATACTTTGGGCATACAGAGGCCGGCTGTTTAGTATGGATTCGACCTGACACAAAAAAGTAAAAAACTCTTCATAGGTTAACCGTTGCTCACCTATTACACGTTTTAAATTTGCCTTGGTGGATTTAACTCCTGCCTCAGCTAGTCCGTTTAGGTGCGGACTACCAGGACTTGAAAAATGCCAGGTAATTTTTAGACTGTGACATGCTTCCTGGGAGTACTGTTTGAGTAAACGATCAGCTCCCAAGAACGCGCTACCACAATCTGAGTAAATGTCAGAGATTCTTCCTCTTCTTGCCACAAATCTCTTAAAAGCCGCAAGAAAGGTAGGGGTGGAAATATCGGAGGTAAGTTCTAGGTGAACTGCCTTTGTTGCGGAGCAGACTAAGACAAGAATATAACCTTTGGATACCTTTGCACCTCGGTACTTTCCCATTGTAATTGGAAAGGGACCACAATAATCTATGGCAACATGTGAAAATGCCTTTACTTGAGAGATGCGTTGAGCAGGCAAGTTGCCCATGATTTGTACGGAAGGTTTAGGATTTAATCGATAGCATAAAATGCAATGAGAAGTTATACTCTCGATTGCATAGCGAGGGGAAAGGATCCAAAATTGTTGTCTCAAGAGGTAATGCAACGTTTTTTGACCGGGATGACAGTACCTTTTGTGAGTGTACTCAATGACAAGTTGAGTAAGACGGTGAGAACGTGGTAAAAGTAAAGGGTGTTTTGCTGAATAAGAGAGTTCGGAAGAATGTGGTAATCGACCCCCCACTCTTAAGCAGCCTTGTGTATCTAGAAAAAGTGAAAGTTTACGAAATTGTTTAGGAAGTAGCTTTGCGTCATTCAAACGTGAAATGAGATCAGCAAAGATGGAACGTTGAACATGCCGAACGAGAACAGTAAGAGAATGTTGAAGTTCTACTTCGGTAATATTTTCATTAGGATATTTAGATTTCTTTTCGGTAAGGCGAAAAATATAGGAAATTATGCGTTGAATTTTCTCTAGGGAAGAGTAACGAGAAAGAAAAGTATCAAGCATGTGTGGTTCAACTGTGCATGTTTGAAATACTGATTTTCGTTCTTCCAGAATAACCTCGCTTTCCGGAGGGTCTGGACAGCGAAAATCATCAGGCCAGCTCTCTTTTGGTAGCCTAAGAAAACAAGGACCTTCCCAATACAAGTCATGTTTGACAAGTTGATTAGGCATAAGACCGCGCGAAGCACAGTCGGCTGGATTTAGCGCAGATGGAATATATTTCCAGGCCGTAGGAGAAATGGTTTCTTGAATGTGACAGATACGGTTTGCCACAAACGTTTTAAACCTGTGAGGTGAAGCCGCCAACCAGCATAGAACCACTTGGGAATCACACCATGCACAGACTTGGTTGAAGTTAAGAATATCTGAATAAGTGTTTTGAATAAAGGAAATTAGGTCGCAAAGTAAAGTGGCACCAAGAAGCTCCAGTCGCGGAAGACTGACTGTTTTCACTGGTGCGACCTTAGATTTGGCCATTACAAGAAAGGTATGGATTTCTCCGGATACTGACTCCATTCTGAAATAGACCGTAGCCGCGTAACCTATCATAGAGGCGTCTGAAAAGCCGTGAAGTTCAATGCTACGTGGTTGATCAATGGAAAGGCGTCTAGGTAAATGAATATTTGAAAGATTTGGACGTTCGGTTCGAAATTGATTCCAAACATTTACGATATGCGGAGGAGGCTGAGAATCCCAGTCCAGCTTCTCCTTCCACAGATCTTGCATGAGATGCTTAGCAAGTAAAGAAACGGGAGAACAGAAACCTAAGGGATCAAAAATTTTCATGATTTGAGATAAGATACCTCGCTTGGTGCATGGTTTATCTTCTGGTACGACCAAGTAGGTAAACGAATCTGAGATAGGATTCCATTGGAGACCTAATATTTTTACAAAATTAGGTTCGGATTTGTCGAAACGAATGGACATTTGTGTTTCTGATTCTGAGAATGAGGAGAGAAGTTCCGGACTGTTGCTCGCCCATTTTTTAAGTTCAAACCCTCCTAGGCGCAACAGGGAGATTAACTCCGACTGAAGTTCTTTGGCAGAGGCCACAGAATCCTGCCCAGTGAGCACGTCGTCGACGTAAATGTCTTTAAGAAGCACCTTGGAAGCATTAGGATACCTTTCAGACTCAAGTTTAGCTAGTTCTTGTATAGTACGAATAGCTAAGTAAGGTGATGACTTAAGTCCATAAACAACTGTTCTTAAGGAGTAGGTTTGGACAGGATCATCCTCAGAAAATCTCCATAGAATATTTTGATAACGCGTGTGCTCAGGAATAATTAAAATCTGTCGGAACATTTTTACTATGTCAGTAACAAAGGCTACAGCATGAATTCGAAAATTAAGTAGAATTTCACGGACATCATTTTGCAGTTTAGGACCTGCGCACAACGTCTCGTTGAGTGAGACACCTCTGGGACTACGTTGAGACCCATCAAAGACCACTCTTATCTTCCCAGTGTTCCAGACACTGTGATGAGGGATAAAGTAGGAATTATCCAAGACATCTTTAGATATAGGCGTAGGAATAGGTATCATGTGACCAGTGTCTAAATAATCTTGCATAAAATCTTTGTAAGCTTGATAATTAGCTGAGTCTTTGAGAAGTCTAGCTTCCTGAAGCTTGAAACGTTTTAAAGCGATTGGATAGGTGTCACCCAACTGGGGTTCTAAGTTTATGAAAGGTAATGGAACGACGAATCTACCTGATTCGTTGCGTGAAACTGATTGTGAAAATAATTTTTCGCACATAATATCCTCAGGACTGTGATGAACCTTATGTGGAACCTGCTCTATCTCCCAGAAGCGCTCTAGGCAGATATCCAGAGATGGTTCGATGGAAGTGTAACAGCTTATGAGTGATTGTGGATTTTGTTGCTTTGAAGTTTCAACTTTACCAATCAGCACATAGCCAAAGATGCTATTAAAAGCACTAGGTTGTCCACGCTCTCCGTGGATAACTCCCTCTTGTAAGAGATGAGGAAAAAGTTCACAACCTACTAGGACATCAATGGAACTTGGTATATGGAAGTTTTGATCAGAAAGTTTGATATTGCGAATGTGATTCCACTTGCTCGAGTCGACAGCGCAAGAAGGAATCTCTGTACAAAGTTTTGGAAGTACTAAAGCCTCAAAATCAAAGGTAGGTCCCGCTTGACCTTGAGCTTTGATAAGACATTTCGTCTTACCTTTGGTATTGGAAGATGTCATTTGATTTAAGCCTTGAATAGAAGTAGAAAAGAAGCTTTTCGAAAGACCTAAACGATTTAGACATTTTTCTGAAATAAAGTTTGCCTCTGAGGCAGAATCAAGTAAGATACGAACTGGTTGGTAATGTCCCCTTGAGTCTAACATGTCAGCTACAACGGTAGAAAGTAGAAAAGTGGAATTTTTGGAAATCATTGTCGCATGACAGTTTGTGGAATGGCTTCCTGACATAGGGGTGCTATTGGAATTGGAAAGTGGAATATTAACGTTCTCTGGAGGATAAGAATCAACACTCACAGAGGGCGCTACTGGTTGTGGAACGTGAAGAACTGTGGTGCCTAGCTCCACACGTAAAGCAGTTGTAGGAAGAGGGGCAATTCACGGTCTGGTGAGCAAAATGTAAGCAATTTTGACATAGATTCACCTGCCGAACATAACTCATCCTTTCCTGTGGACTTTTGTTTTGAAATTCGATACATTTCGATAATGCGTGATTCGAAGAACATAGGTAACATTTTATTTTTGGATTAAAAGTTCTGTTCTGATTATTTTGTATTTGAGGGTTGCTGCGTTGATTGCTATTTTGTAAAGTATTTTGTTGATTTCTTGAATTTGAACTTTGATTTGAAATAGTTGTATTGAAAGCAGAAGGTGAATTAAAATTATTAAAACTGTTTCTCTGAAAACTGTTCTGTTGAGAATTACGCGTAGTTTGAGGTTGTCTAGGGGTTTGATTTTGCCTACTAAAACTGGGCATTTGCACTACAGATTCGAGCGCAACGCAATGATTTTCTATAAACGTGTAAAGATCAGTGTAGGACGGAATTTCTGAATTGTTTTTCTCTCTACTATAGTAAAGTTCGAAATCAGTCCTCATCTTGACTTCAAGTTTTGAGAGCATCATGTTAAAAGTAAGAAAGTCCCATTCTTTTGTAGGAAAACCAAGCTCATTTAAGATGGCTAGATTCTCAGAAAATGTATCCAACATGGAACGTAATTCTTTCCCAGAACTGGATTTAGTTGAAAGAAAGTTAATAGCATTCAAAGCGGTAGTAGCAATAATTCGTTTATTTTGATACCTCTTTACTAAGGTTTCATACGCAATGTGATAATTGCTATCTGCGAGGGGAATGGTTTTTACTAGAGAAAGGGCTTCATTCAGAACAGAACTCCGCAATTGTTGAAATTTCTCTATATCACTTAAATCAGAATTTTGGTGTACCATGACTTTAAATAAGTCAAACCAGTGTTGCCAGTCTTTATAATTACCATTGAAAATTGGCAACCGTGGTTGTGGAAATGATCTTGTATTTGACCTCTGAACAATATTTTGTTGGTTAGGGTTGCCTACGTAATTGACAGGGTTGGCCCTAAAAAGGTCGTAGTAAATACCCTTACATTCATAATAAAGGTTGTCAAAGTCTTTTCTAGTTTTATCCTGCTCGTCAAATGAAAGTTTAAACTCTTCGAGAGAGCCAATAATTTGGTTATGAAAATTATAGAATTGAGCATGACATTCCTCGACGTCTTCATATCTGGATTTGAACAAAAAGTGAAACGCTGTATCCGACTTCGCTTTCAAAGCTACCTCGTGAGCTTCCGCCATTTGGTTGAAGCTCAAAAGCCTTTTGTCGCAAAGTTTTTTCTGTTTTTGCGTAGACATTTTTGTTTTTGAAAGTTAATTTGTTTTTAAAATTACCCAAAAAAATGCTTAAAATATAGCTTAAAATACAACCCGAATTTTAGCAAAAATTAAACAATTTTATTATTTTAATTTTATTAACTTTTTTCGAAAATTTTGAAATGAAGTGTTTGTAAGTTTGTCTGTATGTTATTATTTGAACATATCCCTTTAAAAAAAACTTTTATGTCTCACCAAGGATTGAACCCCGCACCTTTCGATTCCAAGTCGCACACTCTGTGCATACGACTAGCGGTCCCGTCTGAAAGTTTTTAAGAAACGACGGTATTCGAAGACGGCGACACTTGCACCTGCGCGTTAACGCGACACCTGTAAAATCGATAATTAGAAAAGTAGGTGGAAGAACCGCCTTAAAATTTTCACTTTCGGCGTATTGACGCCACTTTTACTGAAAATGTAATGAACAAAGCGATCAACTTTCTTTGATGAACTAGTAAACTATACGAAATATGTGCATTGGCTCTAGCTATTTTTGAACGGTAATAAACACTTCGATCAACTTTGAAGGAACATATCACCAACGGGCACCGTCAAACAATATGGTCTGTTTCAAATTGAAATTGAAATAAATTTTGAAATTTGAAATAGAAAATAGAAATTTGGAATTTTTGTAGGAAATTGCTGAACCACAGGAGTCTAGGTAGTTTGGAAAACTATTAATTTGGGTCGAAGGGCCATTAAATGTGCGTGCAAGGGCTGAAAAATAACGGAATTTCCTTCGATAGGTCGCCGGTATTGGCTTCACAAGCACATTTAAAACTAATTGTCGGTATTGACGATTGAAAATGGAAAGTTACGATACATATGGAATTTTATATGAAAAGGCACCTACCTCGGACTCTCTTGCAGCTCCAGTCGACGTTTAAACGTCCAGTTTTTTCACCTCAAATTCACTTTTTTCGGGAACGTGATTTTGCTAGTGTCTTGTTGTGACGGTGGTTCTTTGCGCACTCATCGCGGCGCTGCTTGTCTTCCACGTGTCCGGTGCCGTGAAACCCCATATGCATATTTTAGAGCGCGAAAATTTAAACTATTTTAAACGCGCAGAAAAGGAAAAGAAAATGAAAATTAGGAAATTTCTTGCTTGCACCAACACCCTGATTTCAAAAATATATAGGGTGTGGGTTGACATTTGGATAGGTCGTTTTTAAGTTATATTAGTTTAATATTTTTAATCAAGTAAACTATTAATAACAATTAAATGAACTATTCATAACAATTAAGTGTTAAAAAAAACTAAACAAAACTCTAAAGCAGCGCCGCCGATCCTGCTACTTTTTAGAACTATTTTTTACAAACTATTCATCATCATTCCTGATACAATTTCTAATATTTTGTCTCATTTTATGAAAAATGGTGTTTGAAATAAAATGTGGACGATCTCTATTCAGTGCGATTATTTCTTCTTGAATTCTTTGTCTTAAATTATTGATATTTTGAGATCTGCCATAATAAACTCTATTTTTAAGAAATCCCCACAGAAAAATTTCTAAAGGGTTAAGATCTGGGCTATTAGCCTGCCAGTGAACTGTGCCACGCCTGCCTATCCAACAATCATACCTGTCATTTAGGTAATCAGTGACTTGAACGGTATTATGGGGTGGTGCCCCATCTTGATGCCAGATAAGATTATTGTATTGGCGAACTGGAAGGCCTTCTAAGTAGTTTTCAACATTATTTTGAAGAAGATCTAAATATTTATTGCCAGTTAGATACCCATCAATAATAAATGGTCACTTGGTTGACTAGCATGCCACACCACACATGAACTGATCTACGTCCCTGTATTTTGACTGGTTCAATTTTGTGTGGATTTTCTGTTGCCCTTCGTAAAACTTACTTTATCGGTAAACACAATTTTTTTTAAAAATTCAGGATCTTCTGCTATATGCTGCTGTATTTCTTGGCAGTATTGTAATCGTTGAATTTTATGTCCTTCGTTTAAGTTTTGAACTGGCATAAATTTGTATGGATGATATTTATAATGTTTTAAAGTGCTCTGAATCTTGTAGGTGGTTTTTTCAGATTGTCGGGCAACAACTAAAATTGATTTTTCGGGATTTTCTAAAAATATTTTTTAATTAATTTTGTTCTTTATTATAACGCAAAAAGTATAGCTACCTTCAAATGAGAGTAAAATATTCCGCTTCATTTCGAATCACGGTTCTTTTTTTTTTACTAAGATTTTTCGTCTCATTAAACTTCCGGATAACGCGTTTAATGGTATCAGTTGATGGTACCCGCCGTCCAGGATTATTTTGATGATATTGCTGCCGAACTGCTGCTAAATTATTGTTGTTTGAATAAAAGAGACGAACCACTTGAAGCTTTTGTTCCTCCGAATACCTCATTTTTTAAACCAAGTATTTTTTTTCATTGTCAAATTGACGTTGAAGTAAGACCTAAGCAACTTAATCATTGTTATCAGTGCATTTTATTAAAAATGTTAAGCTAATATAACTTAAAAACGACCTATCCAAATGTTAACACCCTATATATTTTTGAAATCAGGGTAACGATCTTTATTTCTGACAAATAATATACAGGGTGTTCTCTTTAACTTAAGAAAGTTGCTATTAAAAGTTGACATAAGCAATGACACTTCTGACATAGTCCAAAAGATAATACGAAAAAAATTATGAAACTTTTGTCTTTAAACTTTTTTTCTATCACCTACCTAAATCCCTGATAAAGGCCAAGCAAATATAATCAATGACCCTGTACAGGAACCAAATAATTTTTTTAAAAACCCTTTCCGTGCGCACTAAATTCAAGATGGCGGGAAGAACCGCCCAAGGTCGAAAAATCGGTTTTTTACACTACCTTCTGCAAGCTAAAATTCTATAGTGATGGGTCATATACTCATTGATATAACTCAAAAACGGCCGACCCAAATGTCAACAACCTATATATTTTTGAAATCAGGGCAAATATATCTTTAGTGTTGACAAGTTATATACATGATGTTCCGTTTAACTTAAGAAAATTGCTGTTAAAATTTAACTTAAGGAATGATATCTGACTTTTCTGACATAGTCCATAAAGTAATATGAAAAAAATATGCATTTTTTTCATTTAAAGTGAAACATTGTTAATGACCAACTTATCGTTTATTCGACTTTTTAAAATGCAAATAAATCAAAAACGGCAATTCATAAAAAGAAGATTTCTTCAATTTGAGTTTAACATATAGTGTATTCCGTAAGAGATCTACCAAGTTTGTGGCTTTTTATAACTTTGCAAGGGTCATTTGTAGATAACATTCTCTGACAATTTTGGATAAACTCTACAACTTTTGTTTTTAGACTTTTTTCTATCTTTTATAATAAGTGCAGTGGACGATTAAAATAAATGCTAAGGCAAGTACAATGGTTACCAGTTGTGGAATAATTTAGATATGATTTCTGGTATTTACTTTTAAATTTAAAATCAGGAATGCTCCCTTTTATCTCTGCACAAAACTTATAATAAATAAACAGGTGCATTATACCCGACAACCGAATAATTTTTACATTCCTCATAAATAAAAAATGACAGCAAACTCGGTTTTCATTTTAAGGGTCTTGATGACTTAACAAACTGCCGTCTGAAATTAAATCTACTTCTCAGCTATTCCATAAATATTTTACCCATAGATAAATGCTAAAATCTAAGTTTTTTAAAGTGACTGACTATGAAGCATATTAATTAATATAAAACCGTTAAAAATCACTATGCAACTACGCCTAGCAAAAATCGCGTATGAAAAAGACATCATAACACAAATATTTCAAGTAAAAAAAAGCCAAATACGCGAAAATGGTATTCCGTAAAAAGAATTGAGATAAAAGTAAACCCAAGTTCTCTAATACAAATTTCAAAATGAAAGGTTCTTGGCTATTATGGCTGCAAATGACTCTTAGGCACAGCGCTAAATTGATCCCGTAGATCCGCGCCTGATAGTAAGCAAATATTTGGTATTGGAAGGAAGAATTTAAAAAGCACCTTTTTACTGTGTAACCTGCATTTTGCAAATTCACATTGCTCCCGACACGAATCTAACGGTTTACAATTATTATACATTCCGATAAATATAATATTAAAGAAATGAAGAGCTTTACTTAATTAATGTTTTATCTTTCAGCAAGGAGTGTGGCACACCTTTCTTCAGAAATGAGAACTCAACATCTCATGATTCAAGAAATGGAAACTATCAGGCAGGAGATAGCCACGCTTCGGGCGCAGACCAACATGCTTAATGTTAGGTGGGTGTTTCTTCTTTAGTCTGTCTCTATGTCTATATTAATATGCGCGGCCACTTCAAAAGTATTTTCGGTGTCCACTATTTTAATTTTTGTTAAAATTTTGAGAGATATTTCTGGGTCGGCCGATCTTAAGTCGACTAATTAATGATTTGCGATGTTGAAACTTCTTAAATGTTTATGACAACAGATCTAGTCACCTGCAAATGGCGTCTGATGGTTGCTTTTTAAGTACCAGGACAATATTTAGCAAGTATTAACTGCTTCACTTGCAGAGACAAGTAATAACCCTAGGCATATTCATAACACTTTGATAAACACAAACAGGTTGCGCTACAGGCTTAATGAAAATCGGTAAAAAAAGGACATATATATTATTTAAAAATCAGTAGGCCTTAAAAGACAACTCCCTGGACCAAATAAAAACCCGTAATTGAAATTAGTCTGTTTCGTTATTTTAAAAATCAATTATTTTGTTTCTCTACTTTTGCTCGGTACTGTAATTTTTTTTTAAAGTTCCAGGTTTTTTTTTCCACCTAAAGTGACTGGGTTATTAATTAAGGTATTTTTGCAGGTCTCAATCAGTTTCGAGAGCCGTAAGCAGTCGAGAATTGCCGACTTTAGCCAACCCCTCAAGAGTGAAAAAACTGACGAAGTTTTTTGGAGACGAGCCGCCATTACTTAGATTGTTTTTAAGAAAATTGGGCTACGAGGTAGGTTATAGAATAAAATACAATATCAAACAAGTTTCGTGGCTAATCGGGCAAAAAGGAGATTTTTTGTTTCCCTTATATTTTTCCGTGGGTAGCTTGAAAGCTTAACCTCACGGGGGTCCAAGATCTAATGGACACCTAATAAGTGTTGACAGTTAACCGTTTCGTCCTTATGGGACTCCTCAGAACACTGCTGGTCAATGTGACAAATCTTGCGAAGTTAATCAGACGGTTTTGTCTCTAATTAAATGTAATTAGTGAGCGAACTATAGCAAGAGGCGCCATCTACCGAGATGGGAGAGAAACAAAAAACCAAAAGCAGGGAAAAACACTGCTATACAATATCGATCAATGAAAAGATCGAATGCAAATAAAAGAAAACAACTATAGTCCGTGACCTACGACAGCTCTTTGTCTTTCAGGCCGGATCAACACAGATTGCATTTTTACCCGTCTTCAAGACAGTGAGCGTCAATCAACGGAATTTTTAAGCCAAATAATTCACAATAAATTCACGGGTACGAAATTCCACGTTTGAAAATACAATACATAAAAATCTTACAACTTACTCATTTTGATCCAGTTTAATGTAAAAGGTAGGCGGCAAAAACACCAACTACTTCACTTAGTAGCGCCTTCTATTGTTTAAGTTATGAGTAACAGGCTGAATTTTCCTAAATAGTTGTATTTTGCTGAGACGCCCAACTTTTTCTTTTGCAAAAATTCTTGAAACTGATTTCAAACGGAATGCGCAGTCGTTAAGTGTCAATTTAATGAATTTACAAAATTCATTAGCGGCGTTCACAAGTAGACTCAAGTCACGTTTTGGTATTTGGTACTAATAGGTACATATATAATTTTTTTTAGAAATACGCACACGCTTTCGAAAATGAAAAAGTTGGCATGGTTGAACTGCCATATTTGACAGAAGAAAGACTGCAAAAAATCGGTGTTCCTATGGGACCCAGACTGAGAATCATGCAAGAAGCCCAAATTTCTGTATGTAAGGATAACACGTTATGTATAGTTTAGATCATTTTCTTCCCTTTTTCTATTCTGTATCCATACAAGACTGTTTAGTTCAAATTAGGGTTTTTAGTAAAATATACGAAACCTTGGATGTTCCTAAATCCAATGTACAAAAGAAACAAGGTGATCCTCTAGCTTATTTTAAGACCTAAAGTTCCTATGAACATAGGTATGCAAACGCTTCGTTAACGATCTACAGTGTTATTTTTTTTTTTAATTTTTGTTCTTAGTTTAAGCTTAAGTTAAGCTACAAGACGCACGTCATTGCAGTTAGATAATTTTTCATTTGCAAACTTTTTTGTCTCTTGCGACTTTTTCGCACCTTTTTTTTCTCTTTTTTTTATACTGGGACTTTCCATCCATAGCTAGGATCAATCGCCCGATCAATTTTTTATCCGAAATATGCCTTGTTGGGACGTTACAAAACGCAGCGCCCAGCCTACACGCGGTTGGTCCGGTCATATAGCAAGCACTGCACGAACTATTATAAAGAAAATCGCTGTTGCACCAAAATAAAAAATATTATCTCGAAAATTGCACACCAGTATTTTTTATCCTATCAAAATATGATTTCTTGACATATCACCATAGTAATGCACGAATTTTAGTGGAAATTTTTTCGTCGTGGGTACCCAACAGCGAATTAAATCGGAAATTTTTTGACGTCTTAATGACAAGATAATGTTTTTGACAGTAGGTTTTAATTTATTTATTCAATTTTTATACATTTCAATTACATATTTAAGATTTTTTCTGTATTCTTCGGACACCTCTTTCTACCGCCTTTCTTTTTAAAGACGAAAAAGCTTGACTTTGAATGAAAATAATTAAATATGTAGTAAGTATTGGACACGATTTTATTCACCATTTTTGCGCTGCATGCTTATGAATAATATACTAATCTTTAGCCCGTATATGAAATTAATAAAAACGCAAAAATGCAATTTTCTACCATTTGTAGTAACACAAAACTTATGCAAAATTGAATAATGTACTGTGTTGAGCCTTAAAATGTTATTTCAGTGCAACTACAACAAGTAGAAATTAAAAATTTATATATTTAAAATTGCTGCCGAAACTGTGACACAAACTAAATCTTTTAATGTACCTGTCTGAAAATTGTAAAAATTATAATTTAAAATTACTAAAAAATTAAAGATTATGATATTCTTTCTTGTAAAATGATACTTCTATGTATCTATAATAAGTAGAAACAAACATCTAAAAGGCTGAGAAGCAATTGCTGCCCAAACGGCAATGCACACAAAATTTATCTATGTAAAAATTTATAAAATTATACTACCACTTGTACTAACCCAAAATTGATACAAAATAAGAGAATAAAATACTTTACATTCTGAACTGGTATTTTCATGACACTACAATAAGTAATCTAAAAATTAAATTAATTAGTGCTGAAACTGCGAAGAATCTAAATTTGTTCTTGAACGTAAGTATATGAAAATAAAAAAAAATTAAAAATTTAAACTATTTTTGTTGTAGTCATAAAATAAGAAATCAGCTTTTAATTTTTAATTTAGGTAGGTAGAATGACAAAACATTAGTTGCCATAGTAACTAAATAATTAAGTCAATCAAAACTGTCTATGTTTTGCTGATTTCTTATCGAAAAAAAAATTGGCAATGTTGTGAGTCAAAAAATAAATTTTAAATTTATTCAATTTGGTGTGGAATTTTCTTACCGAATACCACGCGAGGTTAAATTAAATCCGTAAATTTTTTCTCGCTAATGAATATTTTCAAAATATTCATTAGCTCGAAAAAGTGCAGTTACTGGTTATGTCCACTTTATACCCATGTACCCAAAAAGTGCTGTTTGTATTGTCATTTTTTTTATTTAAAAATACTGTAAAAATACATTAATTTTTTTCCTAAAATATTTTTCAAATTGTTACATGTTACATCTGTTACAGAGAAATAACATTAAGACTTTTTTTATCAATTGCATTTTTTTTTATTAACTAGAGTATCTGCAATAGATTTGGGTGGGTTTGGTTATCATAATTTAAAAAACATATACAGGGCTAATGTCGTGCTAGCTACGCAATATAACCCATTGTGTGTCGGTACAAAAATTACAATAAAAATAAGAAAATATTTTAGCCGTATTTAAACCTCCAACGTGGCAAAATCGGAGTAATTCAGTGTATGTACAACGTTGGCTGAACCGTTTTTCAATTATTATTTGGGCGGGAGAGTGCTACCGAGAGAAGATTTCAATAAAAGTTGCGGTATTTATAGTATTTAAATATTATTTCTTATTGAATACGGTAATGCATATACAGAGATAGTTTTAAGTTATTAGCATTCAGTACAAATTTACGACACATCGTTACAAAATTTTTATTTTGCTTTTCTTAAGCGTTAGTATTACAGAATACACTTAAACCGGTCAGGACTAAGTCTCTACACTTACTACATATATCTTAATAAATACTGGTGTTAATATTTAAATAAGCCAAAGAATCACTTCTTCATTTTTATATGAGATTTAGAAACATCCTGTATAAAATATCAATACTGCCTAGTTTCTAGTAGAACTATTTCGGATTATACTAGTTAATTGTTTTGCTTTAAACTTATTTTATTGTGTTTGTCTTGTTGGTTAGAATTTTAAATTAATAAATATTTTTTTCATACCCTAAGCATATAAATATTTATGCTCTATAAGGTTTGAATAGTTTTTTTTTCAGTTTATTGTTTTGTTTTTTCACATGACGTTTATTTTTGTTTTGTAAAATTGGTATTTATATTCTGCGATGAAAGACAAAATTTTTAGTTATAGCAGCAAACTATTAAATTAAGCCATCCTTATAGTAATACTTAGTTAAACTTTTATTTAAAAAAATAGTTAATAATATTAAGTTTATGGCGGCTCAGTTTAAATAAAACTAGGTTAGTTCTTTAATAAATACGTCGTCGTTTAGTAGTTGGTAAACTCTAGATAATATGTTAATACTTTAATCATACTTAATACTGGAATTGTCTTTTTATCTTTTTTATTGTAAATTTTTGCAGAGAAAAACTAATTTATAATATTGCCTTTAATGCCAAAGATAGGCTCCTTTACTTTTTTTAAATCTTAGTATTGTCATTTATTTTATATTTTTATAGTATAATGCCGAGTATATACAGGAAATAAAACAACATACAGGGTTCTTCAACGATCGTTTGGCCATTGAAAAATATGTGAATTGAAGTAAGATCGCTACTTAAATAAATGGCTCTAAGAGAGATAAGTAGTTTAGCGCTGTTGTCAAGTTAGTAATTCAAGAAAATGGTTTTCTTTTCGCGATCTAATGACCGTTACTCTTACCGGCTGAGTAGGCCACAGACGGCGATTAATAAACCTCTTGATTTTAATTGCTGGCAGGCGGGTGGTCCCCCCCCCCTTAAACGAGCTTTGTGATAGTTTTTTGCTAATAACTCGAAAACAGTCAACTTTTTCAAAAATATTCTAGAAATCATTTTTCAAGCGGATACAATTTCCTTTTCAACGATGTACCTTAGTACCCTTTAACGGCAGTGGTGCACATTCCATTAGAGTACGAAAAAAGGGGAAAATTTTTAAATAATTTTTTTATCTATTTTTTGTGGTATTTTTTATCTTTAACACAATTTTTTTTTTTTTAATATTTTTAGTTATAAGCCCATTGTATACAGTTAAATAGTTATTTAAGCTAGACGTATCTTTTTTAATAGCCGCCTTGAAATAAAAATAAATGTGTTTGTAGAAATCCTTAAATCAAACAAAAATTTTGAGCATTTATTTTTGTAACTGAGTAAATAAAAATGAGAGTGAGTAAAATATTATTTTTGATTAGTAATGACTTAAAACTGACTTTTTCTAGTTAACCTTCTTTAAAGTGGGCGTGGGGGGTATCCCCCTTCTCACCCCCCTCAAAAGTTAAATTATTTGCCAACTTTTGACTTGGCAACAATAACTAAGTAACAATTATTGAGGCAGATGAAAAGTCCTATCTAACGATGTATAACACGCCCCCCTTACATTAGTGGCGCACCTTTTATAGGCATTTAAATAAATGAGAGGTGTGGTAAAAACTTTTTTAATTTTCTTAAATTTTACTGTACCACATGTCTGGTTTTAAAACTTATTTTTAAAGCTGAAGAAATTTTCTTTCCAACGATGTATATCGCTCCCCCCTCAAGGCAACGGTAGATCTGGCATAGACGCACCAAAAATGGTCAAATTTGGTATACACTTGAATCTTCATTTAAGACAACCATGTTAGAACATGAACACTTGATATGAATATGCAGTATACTCCCCCGAAAATATAACGACGGGGAACCATCCGCCCACCCTTGGTGGGGTGGGCTATCCCTACCCTAAATGTTTTTTTGAAATTTTTCGGTTTATTAGAAAAAATTTTAAAAAAATATTTAAGGGGGGACCACCCCCCGCTAAGAGTAGGCGGGTAGATCCCATTCGTTATATTATTGGGGGGAGTATACTCTATATCCATACCTATTGTGTTGCTTCTCTCATTGAACGTAGTGTGTGTATCACGGAACTGTAACAGTTTATGTTACAGTTCCGTGGTGTGTATTAATACTGTTCCAAAAAGGTTGTCTTAAATGAAGATTCAAGTGTATACCAAATCTGACCATTTTTGGTGCGTCAATGCTAGATCTACCGCTGCCGTGAGGGAAGAGTGATACACATCGTTGGAAAGGAAATTTCTTCAGCTTTAAAAATATAAGTTTTAAAACCAGATATGTAGGACAGTAAAATTTAAGAAAATTAAAAAAAAACAAGTTTTTTCCACACCTCTCATTTATTTAAATGCCTATAAAAGGTGCGCCACTGATGTAAGGGGGGCGTGTTATACATCGTTATAGAGGACTTTTCATCAGCCTTAATAGTTATTACTTAGTTTGTTTGAAAAATACTGTAAGAGAGCACTTTTGAGGGGGGTGAGAGGGAGGATCCCCAATTTGAAAAAAGGTTAACTAGAAAAAGTCAGTTTTAAGTTATTGCTAACCAAAAATATTTTTTTACCCACTCTCATTTTTATTTACTCAGTTACAAAAATGAATGATCACAATTTTTGTTTCATTTCTACAAAACACATTTAGTTTTATTTCAAGGCGGTTATTTCAAAAAACATGCCTACCTAAATAAGTATTTAACTTTATACAATGGGCTTTAACCCAAAAATATTTTTTAGAGAAAAAAATTGTGTTAAATACAACAAAAAATATTTTAAAAATTTTCCCTTTTTCGTACACTAATGGAATATGCACCACTGCCGTCAGAGGGTACTAAGGTACATGATTGGAAAGGAAATTGTATCTGCTTGAAAAATGATCTCCAGAAGATTTTTGAAAAAATTGATTGTTTTCGAGTTATTAGCAAAAAACTATCAAAAAGCACGTTTAAGGGGGGGAACCACCCCCTGCCAGGGATGAAGGTTGGTTCCCTTTCGTAAAATGTTCGGGCGAGTCTTATGCCTATCCATACCAAGTGTGTTGCTTCTATCATTAAACGCAGTATCAGACCACGTAGGGCCTGAACTATTTTAGCAACTTGACTTCGTGAGGAAATCGAACGGCGCGAAGCAAGGTTATTGCCTAAGAAAAAATTATTAAAAAATTGAATTTTTCTTGATTTAATGTTTCCTGATTAAAGCTAAAATAACGAAATAAATAATAATGACTATTTATTCGTCTTTTAAAAGTGGAAATCTTACGGTGCTTGCTCCTGTTTAGTAATAAAAAACTATTAATGAATTTTGAGTCACAGCGGCAAACGCTCCTGAATATGCGCGTCTTTGGTCCCTCACTGACTTCTTGCTTTCCATAAGTTCATCCTTTTTTATACGCGTTTCATAAAGGCTAAACGTTCGAAGTCGAGCACTGTATACGTACATGTTTTGTAAAAAAGCTGGTTGAACCAATTTAAGCTAATAAAAATTATATGAATTTCCATAATTATTAATATTATTTCCACAAAATACTATTTTCTATATAAACCGGGCATACTTTAAATGGGATAGTTCATGTAATTATTTATTTTAAATTTTTAAATAAATTGAAGGTGGCAAAATATTGGATTTTTTTTAATTCTTGTAAATAATTTTGAGTTTTTGTTAATAAAGTGAAGTCCTTTACGAAAGCAAAATGAAACATAAAAAACTTACCTATATTGTTAATTCAAACTGCATGTAGTGGAGTAGAGAATCTTAAATATCTTTGCTTCGATTTAATTTGACCACAATCTGGAGTGAAAAATACCTTAAAATTAGAAAACATATTTGTTAGTTTAGTAATTTTTGGGTCTGTGAAACTCTAACTCACCTTTTTAAAAAATATTTATCCAAGGTTGTTGGCATATACTAAAAAAACAGCATCTGTAGGTGCATTATTTACATATATTTTGAAAAACCTAGTTTATACAAAAATCCGTACATGATTAAAAAATGCTTTTATGTAAAACTAATCAAGTAAAAATCTGTGTCTTTTTTGTAGTATATTTTGAGATTTAAACGTGAATACCTTGTTCGATAAAATAGGCAAATTTAGATACAAACGATCCTAATTTATACCTGTTAATAGGTGAACAAGTTTATAGAACATGGGAGTCAACACTCTGTTTTCAAGATATAAAATTTTCAAAGTTAGAAGAAACTTCAGAAGATTAATCCTTGAATGATTCTAAGAATAAAACTTTGTAAAAACATGGGTCCGCAAAGTTTTAATTTTTTCTCTGTTTTTGAGAAGTTTAGCTCAAATCTGGAACGTAAATTTAGCTACGAGGCATACATCATTAAACATGCCAAATATCCGGAAAAAAACTACAGGGTGATACTTTTTCCGGGGTCATGCCCCCTTTTTTCCCTCAGAACTTTTTTGCAGTAAATCACTGGCAGACTCAAAGATATAAAATGAATTCCTTGTTTTATTCAGAAACTTTTTGATCTCCTGCAATTTTTTGTATCTCTAACCATTTCTGAAAAAAGACAAGAAAATATAATTTGGATCTTCGATTACTATTCAGAAAATAATGTAATGTAGTAACTACTTTAAATTTTATTGTCATTTAGTAGGGTACAAATTTTCCTTTTTCGTCTATTTTCTCGAAAACGGTTAGAGATACAAAAAATTGCGAGAGATCAAAAAGTTTCTGAATAAAACAAAGAATCCATTTTATAATTTTGATTCTGCCACTTGCTTACTGCAAAAAATTCTGGGGGAAAAAGTGAGCATGACCCCTGAAAGAATAGCACCCTGTAGTTTTTTCCTGATATTTGACATGCTTAATGATGCATGTCTTGTAGCTAAATACACGTGCCAAATTTGATCCAAACATGTCAAAAACTGAACGAGCTATAAAGAAAAAACAAACAAAAAATTGAAACTTTGACACCCTGTATCTCTAAAACTAAGCATTTGCGGAACCATGATTACTTAAATTTGTTCTTAAAATCACTCAAAAAATCAACCTCTGTAGTTTGTTGACATACTTTGTTAACACCCTCTATATATATTCTTTTTAGTTGGATAAAATGACAAGTTGAGCAGATAAAGGCTGTCAAAATAGCCTCCAAAAATTGGCGCCAGTATGCACGCACAGCCATCTATAACAAATAGTCGTTCTGGATTAGGTCACTCATCCTTAAGCAAGCTTGCCTTTACGATGAGTGTCCTTAGTTCTGGATGCTAAACTTAATTTTTGTTGAAAATAAAATTTATAATCAATTTGTTAAAAATCTCTTCTCGAGTTATGATTTTTTTAAATATTTAAACCTCCCTGCTACCCTCTTATAGATCCCCCACCCCGATCCAAATTTAATGACCTTGTCTACGGTTTTAGAGTTATCGTGTCCCAGACAGACAGCGAAAATAAAAAAGTTTTTTTTGATGGTCCCAATGAATGAATATGTATGGCTAATAATCATTTTTTTAAATATTATATATTCGCTTGAATTCATTTACTGTTTTTTTTTTCAAGAAGTTATAAAAAAAGGTTTTAAACATTTGTATGCTCCGTATTTCGGCAACGAACGAGTTTTGATCCATATGCTATAGAAACTTTTCTGCTATCACCTACCAGGCCTACTTTAGAATCGTTTAAATCCTGTATAATTGTTTAGGTTTAAGGAACAGTTATTTCTATGAACACCTTAGTTTTATACAAATAAAAAAATATATACATCCTATCAGAAAACTGATGCAAGGCACAATATTTTAGCTATTCGAAGTTTTTAAATATCAATCTTTTTTTCCAATTTTGACTTTTTTGCTAAAAGTGCCACAAACGACAGAAACCGCACAATATCAAACACAACTAATCTAAAATATATTGACTGATATGGCGTCTAATACTTTTGAAAATTGGGTCAAAGTAAATTTTAAATTCAGTCAACGTTTTCAGCTAGTTTAAAACCAAAAAGATTCAGGGACAATTCAGCGCTGAAATCTCTACAGAAAAGATTCGAACACACCCAGCGTACCTAACAACCAGCTCACAGACTTGTTGAACGGGAACGCTTTGCGCCGATATTCGCGCAGCCGACCATATCGGGTTAGAAGCTATGAAGTCAGGTGCTCCCGGGCTTTCAGGTGTTATTTAGTTTGCATCGAATTCAGTAGCGTGTGCTAACGAGTATTTTTGTGTGAGGGCGTAGGTGATTAGTTTTCTGTGTTTTTTGTTTATAGTGGAGGGATACTCGATCATAGTTTTACTTTTTTAGAAAAAGAAAATAACTGTGAATGATAAATATAATTTTATTAGATGTACTGTGGTGTGAAATGTTCTTTTCTTGATGAAATGAACCATCTTGATTGATCAAGTATCCCCAATCCACATATACCAACAAACTTGCTTTGCAAACCTAACCTAAGTTGGAAACAACTTTAGTAATATGGCAAACATTTACGAATATATGTATTCTTTTTGATAGACTATTTATAAGTTAAAAAAATTAATAACTAAGCAACAATTCCAAATGTTATGGAAAATAACATAAATATTGTTTTAAACATGAGATATTACAAAATGATTAAGTATCCCCCTGATCAAGTATCCTCCATTTCCCCTATTTCAAAAACATTTTTTTCGAATTACATTTTTTTGAAATGTATTTCTTTCCTGTCCTACTTTTGGGAGGTTGAAATCGATATTATCCTAACCTGTCCATTGGGGACATTTTTTGTGAAGGAAAAATTTCAGGGGTGTCTGGACAGGCAGGTTAGGAGCATAGGAGCGTTTGCGATCAATCACAAAGGTTAGGACAACACCGATTTCAAAAGAAATTTCATTTGAAAAAGTCATTCGAAAAAATATGCTTTCTGAAAAAAACGTTATTCGAAATTGAGGTTTTCGAAAATAATGTCATTAAAAATTTAGGTTTTGTCCGTTTTTTCGAAAAACGACAGTGAACCAACCTACTTAATAATACTCCAAGCTACTTAACTTTAAAATATTTTTTAGTTTTCTTTTGTTAAATCAATAATTAGTACTTTTCCTGAACATGTCCATACATTGCCAAATGTTTTCTAAACATTTCCAGAATATGTTTAACTTGTAACTAAAAACGTAAGTATACCTATGTTTATTTAAAACAAAACAACAGTTAACTAAAAATGTTGATTAAATTTAATATCAATCAGCAACAAAATTAAAATATATTATTAAGTCCAATCCTGTCTATTTAAAATACAATATTTCTTAGTCCAGCCCTGTATTCTAACCCGAAATGGGTCGGTAACGTCATATTTTTATTCACATTTATGAAAGGCCGAAAGAAATCTACAAAGATTTAAAAATATGCACTATATAGATACCTATATCACAAACCAAAAAACGGATCTACAGAGTTTTAAAAATAAATAGAGAGAGAATTAGAAGATAGATAGAAACAAGATAAGATAAGAAGTATAAAGTAAAGGCCTCAAGTGGTTACAAAACCAGCCTTTCTTGAAGCCCACGGTATCGATCTGGCTAACTGTCCTAAAAGGACAAAGCCAATACTCTGCAACAGAACAGAACAGATGAAAGGCCGACTAGAGTCTGTGAGCTGATGGTTAGGTAGGCTGTGCTAGAGTCCCTGTATGTTGACATATTTGGAAAATATGTCAACATACAAGGACTCTAGGCTGTGCCAAAAGCCAGGATATTATACAGGGTTTCCCAGATAAACGTAACTACCTGGGGATTTCGGAAACAATAATATTTTGAGTACCCCTGTAGGTAATTTTAATTTCGATACACCATCTAATTGGGCTCGAAATAGTGTAAATTTTTCGTTATTTAACCAAAATTGTATCTTTCACCGTTTCCGAAATCCCCACGTAGTCACTTTTATCTAAGATAACTTGAATAAATCCTTTTTAAAGATAAGATTTTAATGTATAATTTTGCAACGCTAAATTGTCCTGTCTTAAATTTAAATATTACGCTAGGTGCGACTACAGACGGTGCAAAGGCGAGTTTTAAAAAATTGGATGTTTAAAATAAAATATTAACGACTAGAACATTTCAGATCTATGGCTAAGCGACAATTTGTCGTAAAAATATTGTCCCAAAATTATCCTCCAAAGCAAAGCTGGGCAGTAATTGCCTTAAAATACTTAAAAAAGTTCTCCGAGCGAAGCACTTTATAAAAAGTAGGTACTTGATAAGTGAAACTTGAATTTCGCCGCTTAAAGTGCTTGCAAGCACTGAAAGATTTTGCTGCAAGCAGGTTAAAGGGCTTGCAAGCCCTTTAGGACTTGTAAGCATAATTAATTTGAGAGCTTGCAAGTTGAAAATAATCCCAGGTACTCTGTATGGACAGGTGCAGATACCTTTTGTAATGGAAAAAATTAGTAACAGTATGAAAACTATTTAAAAGTTGTTAATAACAAACCTAATAACAAACAAAAATTGTGTGACCCTGATAAAATTATAATACAGTCAACAATATGCAACTGTGAACTGAGAATAAATTTTTTGGTTTTTATTACTATACAAAACCAACCAAAAAATAAAAGAAAATTGTTTTTGTTTATTTTTCAAATTAAGATTAGGCTTAATTGGACAAAAAGCAATAAGTACTTGGTAATTTACTTGAGAAGTTCTTGCAAGCATCTGTAAGTAATTGTTTGTTGCTCCAAGTATTTTTTTGAGTGCTTTGCCCGGCTCCATTTGAGAAACATTTTAAATAAATACTTTTCGTTCTTAAAAATTAACCAAAATTTTTATTCAAGAATAGGGACTTATTAGGATAAGACCTGACTTTATTTTAGTGTCGGCTTTATTCTGAAAGATTTACAAAGAAAACTGACAGCTGACCTCTCGAAATTGACATACCAAAATCAAATTTAAAAATGAAGTCGCTAACTTTCATTTAATAAAAACAGACACTAATAAATCCGGTTCTTAAATACACAAAGGCCGAATTTTTAAAGAAAGCAACTGCTTTTTATATTGAAATCTGTCACAATACTGCCGATTTTAAAATAAGGTCTGGTTTTATTCCAATAACTGTCTATTATTGTCTTCTTTCAATCGGTCTTCGAACTCGTAAAATTATTAACAAGTTTTCATTAAAACTATCGATAATTTTTTAGCACTGATGGTATACTCCGATAATTTTGAGATGGTTTAGTGTTATTGATCAAAAAACAATTCAAACGCATGACATCATGTAACAAGAACTAATGTAACTTTAAACATGCATTTTTAACTTTAAAATACGACATAAAAATTTAATTTGTACAAAATACACACTAGTGTATGTTTATAAAAACGAGGCACATGTTTTTTTAAAGACCATTAAAAGGCACTGTGCAATTACATTTAGTCACGAAATACATGAATAATTTGGAACAAAAATATATCAAATATTATTATAGATTACACCAAAACATTTCACAGCATGACTTATTTTAAAAAAAATAATAATAACAGTCGTTTTTAGGTAATAAAATTTGCCACCATTTATTTGGTTTTTACCATGGTAGAACCATATTTATTGTAGTTTGTTTGCCTTCCATTAATTTTTTTCAAATCTAAAAAGACTGGTAACCTTTCAGGGATAAAGGTTTTCCCTATTGTTCCTAAAATACCTTTCCATTTTTTCGTAATGATTCATAGTGATGTTATGTTTCTCAGTAATTTTCTGGTGATTTACAGTGATTCTCATGTGATTTCCAGGTGTGATTCCCAGAAAAATGTACAGTTCTGAAAACAAGCCAAGCACCCCCCTCGGGATTTTATTAAAAATTAAATAAAATAAAATTTTAGATGGATATTCGAGAAATACTTATGATTTAGACGCATGTGTAAAATGACAATCATTTAGACTATAGAGTATTATACCTCAAAATAAGACTTATAAGCCTTAAATTGTATCTAAAGGAGTCAAATAGTAAGTCACAGTATATTGTGACCCTGACAGGGAAATATGAAAAGGACTGAGAAATACCGTTTTGGGGCGGCGGATAAAAGGTCGAAAGTATAAAAGTTTGAAAAAATAAGGTCGAAAATACAAAAGGTCGAAGTACAAAAGGTCGAAAGTACAAAAGGTCGAAAAACAAAAGGTCGAAAATACAAAAGGTCGAAAATACAAAAGATCGAAAATACAAAAGGTCGAAAATACAAAAGGTCGAAAGTACAAAAGGTCGAAAAATAAAAGATTAAAACCTAATCAAGTCGAATTGCCCTGCCCAGCCGAGGTGGTCCAGGGGTCAAGGATAGTTGATAGTTAACCCGGTTAGGTTACTACCCCAACCTGACCAGGTTAGGTTACTACCCCAACCTGACCAGGTTAGGTTTGTTTACGAAAAAAACTACCCAGATCTCGTCAGGTAAGTTTTGTTTTTGATATACTAACCTAACCGGGTCAGGTTGGGATAGTAACCTAACCTATCCTCGGCCCCGGGTCCACCTCGACTGGACAGGTCAATTCGACTTGATACGGTAAATTGGTATTTTTAATTATTTGTATTGTTGATTTTTTTTCGACCTCTTGTTCTTTCGACCTTTTGTACTTTAGATCTTTTGTAATTTCGACCTTTTATATTTTCGACCTTTTGTACTTTCGACTTTTTGTACTTTCGACTTTTTGTACTTTCGACCTTTTGTTTTTCGACCTTTTGTACTTTCGACCTTTTGTACTTTCGACCTTTTGTACTTTCGACCTTTTGTATTTTCGACCTTATTTTTTCGACCTTTTGTACTTTCGAACTTTTATCCGCCGCCCACTATTTTGCTACGACCACATATGAAAATGATAGATTTTACACGATTTGCATCCTCAGAAAACGTTAAATTTCACCTGTATGCAGACATTTTTCCGCACATGTGTGGAATAGTACTTTTCCGCACATGTGTTGCAAAGCACTTTTCCACACATATGTGGAAAAGCAGTTTCATTTGATTTGTGCAAAATTAAAGAATAATTTTTACAAAAATTAGTATAGTTCAACAGTGTTCGTAGGAAAAATAACGTACACAACTCGATAGAAAGTAATTTTCTTACAATCGCGTGTTGCTTCACTCGGCTAGCGCCTCGTGTGAAGTTTGCTAATTTCTTTTCTTGTTATGTACGAGGGTGGATCAAATATAAACAAGCCTTTGTTTATAAACTAGTTATTTTCTTCTTTTCTACAGATCCCCCTTCTCTGATAATACACTTTTCCCAACGGCTTAACAGTTTCTTAATCCCGTTTTCATAAAAAAAAGCTGCGCGGGTATCTAACCAGTTGCGCACCGCAACCTCTTCATTGGTCTAAAATTGCTCGCTTCCCAGTGAATCTTTGAGTGGGCCAAACATATGAAAATCGCAAGGTGACAAATCTAGACTCTATGGAGGGTATTCCAGCACAGTCCAGTGCATTTCATTAAGCGATGTCATGCAGGAGTAACACGTCTTGGATGGGGTATGCTCTCCTATTTTGGCGATGATCAAGCTTTACCTGGTCGAGTAAGTTGCAGTAGTAAGCCGCGTTTATTGTTATTCGCTCGTGCAAAAAATCGACCAACAAAACTCCTCTCCAGTCCCAGCAAACGGTCGCTAAAACTTTGCCTGCAGAAATGATGGTACACGGACGACGTGGGTGACTCACGTTGTCGACACGCTTACGGCCGTCGTTAATTTCTTTGCACCAAGCTTTTACAGGTACCCACGAAAGAGTTTTATTTTCGAACTGTGCTGGCAATCTGCGTAGGATTTCAGCAGGTTTCACGCTTTCGCGTGTAAGAAATTTAATGATTATTCTTTGCGCAACACTGCTGTGTACCTTCTTCTTGCTCATTGCGATTACTCCTGGCCAAATGAGCATCGCGGCACTACGAGCCGCCTACATGCTGCTGAACATCCGTACTCCAAAATTATAACGGCCACGTTTATCTTGAATGACTCTTCCGTTAGTAATTAAAAGGCTTGTTTATATTTGATCCACCCACGTAATATACCTTTGCATTTCTATTTTAATTTTAAGAAAAATACAGTGTTTCAACGAAAACTTGGCAGAGGCATTTTCGGGTATTTTTTTTATGGAATTTGAAGAAACCCTCGGACACGTCAATTTTCTTTGTGAGGGGACAGTTTTTGGCTCTTTAAATCTTTGAATTTTTGGGAATTTGTGTAGAGTGATACCTCGTTTTCAATGTCTCTTAAATGTCTTTGCAATCATGTAAAAATTTCAAAAATCTATTGATTAGTTTTTGAGATATTAGCCTTCAAATTTTCAAATTTAACATGAACTGATAAAATAAATATTAAATCGGAATTTTACACAAAATTTGCCAAAATTTAAGCAAATTGAAAAATACCAAAATTAAATTTTTCCATTGTTTTAAACCATCTAAAAATAGGTCTTATCAAAAAAAATTAACGCTGTTTAAAAAAAACTGGGGCATTTTCGCGTGAAAATGGGGCTCTTTTTTAAGTTTCGACGGCTCAAAATTAAACCAAAGTAACCCTAACGTTTTTGGAAACGCCGAATTTTTTTACATTCAATTACCGTATTCTTACGTACATTTTGATACAAGAACTTTTTAAATCGGTTAAGAAATCCCGAAATTATGATATTATTTAGACCCAGTTACTCGATTTACTCCTATGGGTTTTCATATCTTTAAATTAATTTTTATCGGATTTGTTAAATCTGCAGTTAATTTGTTTTTATTTTTGGCAGTCGAAATATTTTGAATTAAAGAAATTCACGCGTGTTAAAGACATAAAAAGGTAAGTTTTCACCAAATTTCGTAAAAAACAAAAAAATGAGGAAGATTTATTTTAGACAAGGTGTATACAAAAGTTGTAGGCCTTAATCACCTATAAATTTTGTGTTTAACTTTTTCCAATAGGAGGTCTAGGTTCGCTGAAAACCGTAAAAATCATTACCATCCCTAAAAGTTCACTCTGTTGCACCCTAACAACTCGGATCAAGTCTAATTTAGTTTGCCTGTTGGCTGCGACAGATTTCCCTTCACTTAGATTTCATGCTTTTGCAATTTTTTTCCTTTTTCACTAATTTACTTATAAGAAAACTAAGCAAAAAGCGCCGTTGTCATGGAATGGCTGTAAATCATATTAACTGAAATTCACAATAAATAAATACATCAGTGAGTCGTATTATTTAAAATTAAAATTAAATAATACTAAAATAAACAATGAAATGAGAAAACATGGCTTCAATAGATAAAACCAACTAAAATTACAATAATACAATAATTCCATAAAATTTAATTAAATTCGTAAATAAAAATTGACAAAACACTACATACAGAGGATTAAAACAAGCGAGAAATATGTATTTCTACGGCCAGGATAAATATACAAGGTGTTACTAAATACATATAATGTATCTGCATTAGGCTTTTGTGCGTTTATTATTTATTATAGAGTAAAAGTCTTAATGTATTATTTGTAGGGAAAAAAACGCATATTTTAGTAAATATAAAATTTTTATACAAGGTGTGTATACAGGGTGTCCCAGAAAAAAGCAAATACATGGGGATTTTGGGAAACGGTAATAGCTACGAGTTTGTTTAAATGAGAAAAATGTTGCGCTATTCTAAGCCCAATCAGGTGCTGTATCAATATTAAAGATATCTACAGGGGTTACTAAATTATCGAGCAAAAACTAAAAATTGTGTTTTTTGAAAAATTGAAATATTGCCGCCATCTTGCAAGCAAATTTAATGAAATTTGGTAGTTTTGTAAAAGCAACTACGGCCAATCGAATGACGTTAACAAATTTTTTCTAGGCCTAGTTTTTTTGAAACCATAGCCAACTTTGTTATTTCTTATGACCGCCATATTGGATTTATACTTCAATAAATAGAAAAGGAGCTTTTTCAACCGTGTATAATAAATGACGGAAAATGTAAATTTATTAAAAAATAGTTTGTCAAGTAGTTGGCTTAGTGTTGTGTTTGTTGTCATACCTACGTAACTACCTTTCAAAACCTATCCATTTATTATAACCGTATATAACAAGCCTATGTTTCGATAACGGAAAATGTGAATTGAAATGAAAAAATAGTTTTTTACTAAATGACGTAGTTGTGTTTGTTGTCATACCTATGTAACTATTTGTGAAATTCTAGCCAATTTTTTTGATTTACCTGTTTGAATGTGTCTTAATTAATTTTGATATTTCTCTCACCAATTAAATTTAATATGGAAAGGTTTAAAGGGTTTCACTTGGCACTATTAATACCCTGCGCTGGGTTTGAGGTCCATTTGACCCTATATGGGGTGGTTTTTCAATTTTTTTCAATGCTTTGTCATCGGTTTTTAGTTTTTGACCTTGTTTTCAGTTTAATCATAAATAATAATTTAGTTGTTAACTTAATTATCATAAATAAAAGATACATTTTAAGAAATTGCCGTAGTTGCTAATACAAAACTACCAAATTTGTTTACAAGATGGCGGTGATATTTCAATTTTTCAAAAGCGCAATTTTTAGTTTTTCTTCCATATTTTGTAAGACCCTGTAGATATTTTTGATTTCGATACAGCATCTATTGAGCTAGAAATAGCGCAACTTTTTTCTCATTTATCCAAAATTGTATCTCTTACTGTTTTCAAAATTCCCATATAATCACTTTTATCTGGGACATCCTGTATAATTTGAGGTAAATATCAAAAAAAAGTTTCTACACTCTTTAGTTCGATAAAGAAGCGTTTGTGGACCTATGTTTATAGGAAAATAAAATAATTAGTCATTTTCGTTTGTACATGACATTTAGAAACACCCTGTATTTATAGCAAGCCTCCATTAGATTTGGCTGTAACTATCATATGCTATGCAATATTGATTTACATAAAATTTATTCCCATCTGAGCCTCTCATTACTGGTTTATATGTAGTTTTCTACCAAATGAATCTATTTCTCGTATCAAATATTTTTATGGCCAAATCGTAAATCATATATCATGATATCACAGTGCAAGTGCGCACAAACTTCTAAGTGAATTGTTTTAAAAATACTTTTAAATAATACTTCAGTTCTCTCACTACGTATCTAGCTCTCACCAGTGTCCTTAAATAATTTGATAGTTCTTACATTTAAATGTAAGAACTGTCAAATTGTTTAGGGACACTAGTTCTCACCAATTTAGTGTGTAATCCAAATAAGTGAAAAAAAATTTAAAAGTGGAACGAGTTGCAAGAAGAATAATTGTTATTGTAAACCGTAAAGTACTTCTAATCATTTTTGTCTGTCACCTTAAGAAAATGGCGTCTCAAATCATTGTGTTATTTGTAAATCACTCGGTTCCTGTAAGTTTCAACAAAAAGTTTCAAACAAAAGTAAAATTTTCTACAAAAAAGATTGTGCCATTTTCGATTTTGGAAATTTTTTTCTTTAGTGACCTGTGTCAAAACATGAAATAAAGACTGATAAGCAATCTATAAAATGAGATATTACTGCGACTAGCCTGGTAGTATACTTGCTGAGATACGAACCCTAAAGGGTTAGCGATACTCCCATTTCCTATGTTTTTCCACATTATAAGAAAATAAATTGATATTATCAATTAAAAAAAAAAACAGTTTTTTAAAGAACTAAGCAATGTCAGGAAAGAGAGTGTACATTACATTAGAAAACGGTGTTACACCTAAGGTTAACGCGTCCGCATATTACGATTATTATTTAAATAAAAACGAAATCATTGTAAACTTTTGTGTGAAAACAGCAACCAAGGTATCTAAAAAACTGATTTTAGAAGTTATTTTTCAACATATTAGCCAAAAAAACATTGGTGGCCACAATACGGATGTTGCTTTTAGTACGATAATTACTAGTATGTTCCCTCATCATCATTTACAACAACAATCACTCTTGTTGCAATTTGTTGCATCTCTAACGTTATTTCTACTACACTAATGAGATTATCAGTGTTTTTGGCTTTTGCTCGAAAATCAGTGTAGCCTAAGAAAAACTAGATAACAGTTTGTATAAGGCAATATTATTATATTTATATAAATTTTATTTCGAATGATGTATATCTTAAATCAGTTTGGGATGTGGTTACTATTTCAAAAAAAAAATATGTTTTAGCCAATTTTCTCGAAAACTAAGCTCTTTATTAAAAAATGTACAGAACACAATTAAATTACCTTTCCACTGATATATAGCTTCATCATATTTTAAATGCAATGGCCGTTCGGCTTACAAAAATTACTGCGTTGATCTGTTAGAAATTGTAACCTCAACCAAAAACAAAAAAGAAGTTTAATAACATTTTTTTAGGTTCTACTGCCAAAAAACCATATAGATAGGAGAGGGATATAGGTGCCCGTCACATTTTTCGTAGATAACATAGATTAATCTAGTTGGCTACGCCCAGTACATCATCTTTACAGTGACGTAACAACGAATCACTTTGCGACAGACACGGATGGTACATGCACAACTGTGGAAAATGCAAGGGTTGCTTGATTTTATTTTAATGTTGGCCACTTTTCTTAGGCATAGAATTCGTATAGAAAGGGCGCCTGTTTCCTTTTTCTAGCTATATGATTAAAACGTATGCACTTTAAGCACATTCAACGTAAAGCAAAGTTAATTTTCGAATTTAGGTCACAACGGAATTGTGACCTAATCACCGCAACACCAAGCGGTATGAGATAGCCTAGGAGCAATAAAGCCGAAAACACTATTTTAGATATCATGAGGCACGTAACCCATTGACTTTAATATCTACTCTTTACAAAAAATTACACAAGGTTATTCACAAGCTAGTTTAGTGTCAAAACTACTTAACGCAATGGCAAACGCTTGAAGGGCACATAAAGGATACCTAAAAAGAAAGGGTTAGTGAGAATGGGAAGTCATATCACAAATGAAGGTCATGTGTTTGCGAATTGATATACCGAAAAAGGATTCTGGAACGTAACTCTTGTTTTCTTTTTCCGAAGCATAAAATTCAAAATATAGCAAAACTACTATACTACTACATATACCCCGTTGCTCGGTTAATATTGATCCGACAGTAAAGTTTAAATTAGTAAAGTGGAAGGATTTTTCCTGAATCCTGATGTTAAAAATGACATATGCCAGATTCCTTGGAAATTGTTGTCCTTTTTCTGATTTTAAAAATATATATGTTGACATTTGGTCTACCCGTTGTTAAAATATTTTCATTTTAAAACCCAATTATATTCATTAGCACTTGTCACAAATTAACTGCTGATAGCAACATCCATGTTATATTAAAAATATGCGTAGGTGTATTTACTTAATGCGTAGTTTCTAGAATAAGTTAAGACGTAATACCATAATTGCACAATATTGCTATTGTTTTCAAGATCATATAAAAGTCATTTGATAAACATGTTTACTTCCATATTCTTCGGGAACCCACGCGAAGCTGTGTCAGCACTCTTGTAACTATAAGTAGGCTAGCAGGTAAACAACGTCTTTCAGGTTTGACTTAGCATCTAAACGGTTCACATCTAACTTTAAAGTTGTCTTATTTGTAAAAGTGACTAAATAAAATAAAGTTATTTTTTAAAAAAGAGTTTTATTAAGCTCGCATCTAAAATTGGCGCAGTCGTGCGGATTTTTTTGAACACGTCGTACTCTAAGTCGCGTGGTGAAGTTCTAACTTCTTTACGAAAAATAAAGGACATACGTGCTAAAAAAAGTGCTAAAAATCAAGAACATTGTATAAAAAACTGGTCTCCAGTCTCCATTCGTGGATATACATCGTCCCTGAACAGAAGTGACTCGAAGAAAATAAAAGAAGAAAAATACCAGTATAAACTGAACAAAGTAAACGAAACATTCAACACTGAAGACTTAAATTGTTGTGTGTGAGCAAGGAGTTGAACCCAGCCTTTGGAAGTGGCTACGAATTTTCTATTGGAACTTCGTGAGACGCCCGGAATTGAACCCAGCTTCTGAGGGTTGCTGCGCAACAAAGTCCTTCAGCAGATTGAATCAAATAAGGAAAAAGAAGAAAGAAGAAGAAACAAATGAAGACAACACTTTCTATGTAAGCAACTTTATTACTATTTCCTTTAATTATTGTTATTTTTTGAACTTGCTGTCAACCTCCGTGTGTGTACACGTAAAACTATTATTTAATTTTATAAATAATTAAGTTTCAATTTAAAACATCTTATTTTATATTTATTAAGTTTTAAAAATACTTTAAAAATGTCAAATCCAGATAATATTAATCAAAATCAAGCTCCAACAACAACAACAATTGAACCTTATAAACTTTCCGAAATATTTTCGTTACTACCAGAATATGATGGTAACCCTATTAATCTTAATACCTTTATAAATGCGTGCGATCTGGCGTACCAAATGTGTGTTCCAACACAAAGATCATTTTTAATTGTCAAAATTAAAAATCAATTACGCGGAGAAGCCTCTAGATTAATTAACTCGCAAGACTTAGATACATGGGCACAAATTAAACGAATGCTTCTTGCCCATTACGCGGATCAAAGAGATTTGTCAGCTTTGACTCAAGATCTCCAAAAATTATTTCAATTACCAAACGAAAGTCCTTTAATTTTTATTTCAAGACTTCAAGTCCATATTGCTAAAATAAATGCTGCAATTAATAAACAGGACTTAACAAATATTGAAAAACAAGCTCAAGGTACACTAATCGAAACAATGATTTTAAATACTTTATTAACAGGCTTAGATAAAGACTTAAGTTTAGTCGTAAGAGCAAGTAAACCTGCAACATTTTTAGAAGCAGTTTCTTGTGTTAAATCTGAACTTCAATTTGAATATTTTCAAAAACAAAGACTTCATAAATTGCAATTTTCTCAAAAATTAAAACCTAGTCAACAAAAAATTTGTTCTTTTTGCAAAAGATCGGGACATTTAATACATGAGTGTAGAACGAAACAAAATAGTAGAACTATTCAAAATCACATACCAAACTTTAATCCGACTTTACCTTCCACGTCAAATTATAGACAAACTCAAACTTTCACCCCAAATTATAGACAAAATCAACCTTCCACGTCAAATTTTAAACAAAACCAACCTTCCACGTCAAACTATCGACCAAATCAATCACCAACATCTAACAATTATAGACCAAATAATCAAGGAAATTATTTTAGGTCTCAATCAAATAATAATCCTCAATCAAACAATAATCAAAGATCAAATTTTCAAAATAAACCTATGCATTTTATGGAAAATGTAGAAAATGGAACTCAAGATTTTGAAGATACTTATTATCAAAATCAAACTAATGATTTTTCTAATGATCAAAATCTTTATGATAATAATTTTGAACAATATGAAGATGTTTCTTTTGAACAAGAATATGAATCTAATGATGAACAAAATGTAAATTTTCGAAGACAAGCCTCGGAAATCGATCAAACGTTAATAAATTTTCAAACTAACGTTCAACAGAACGAACACGATCAAGCGAACCAAACTCAAAACAAGTTCATGTAAAACATCAAATTTTAACTTTTTCAAGTAATCTTTATTATTTTACAGACATTACACAAAAATTTAAAATTTTAGTTGATACAGGTGCTAGTTGTTCTGTTTTTAAACCAAAAACATGTGAGCAATATTTACAAAGATTTCCTGAAAATGTAACTGTCAAAGGCATTTCAAATGAACCAATTTCAATTAACGAATCAGTTTTAATTCCTTTTACTTTGAAAGATCCTTTTAAAGTACTAGTTTGTGATCTTGACATAGGATTTGATGGACTAGTAGGATCAGATTTTTTAAAACATTATAATTGCATTATTGATTATCAAAATAATAAATTGATTACCAATTTTAAAACAGTTCCTTTATATAGAACTAACCCAGAACAAAAAGACTTTACTGTAAATAATGAACCAATAAAAAATATAATACAAATAGAAGGAAGAACAGAAAGAGCTTTTAAATTAAAAACAGATAAATTAAAAAATACAGAAGTTATTTTACTAGCTCAACAAAAAGACAAATGTTACATTCCTAATTGCATTGTTAAAATAAATGAAAAAGGAGAATTTTGTACAACAATTATTAATGCCTATGCAACTACTAAAACGATAAATTTTGATAATTTTGAATTTGAAAATTTACCTAGCAACTCAAAAACAACTGAAGTATGTTTTAATCTAAAAGAAAATAAACCAATAATAAGAGAACATGTAATACCAAAGCAATTAAGATTAGATCACTTAAATGACGAAGAAAAAGAAATCATAACATCACTTTGTCTAGATTTTTCGGATATATTTTACTTAGAAGGAGATAATTTAACTTTTACAAGCGAAATTAAACACTCCATTCACACCAAAGAAACCAAACCAATTTTTACAAAGTCCTATCGATATCCTCAAGTACATAAACAGGAAGTAAAAAGTCAAGTTTCAAAAATGTTAGAACAAGGAATAATTCAACATTCTGTTTCTCCATGGTCCTCTCCAGTATGGGTAGTACCAAAGAAATTAGATGCTTCAGGCAAACAAAAGTGGAGAGTTGTAATTGATTACAGAAAGTTAAATGAAGTTACAATTGATGATAAATATCCTTTGCCAATGATATCAGATTTACTTGATCAATTAGGACATTGTGAATACTTTTCAACTTTAGATCTTGCATCAGGATTCCACCAAATTGAGGTAGATCCTAAAGATACTCAAAAAACAGCTTTTTCAGTTGAAAACGGTCATTATGAATACATTCGAATGCCGTTTGGACTTAAAAATGCTCCATCAACATTTCAAAGAGTTATGGACAATATTTTACTTGGTATCCAAAACGAAAGATGTTTGGTATACATGGACGATATTATTATTTATTCAGATACAATTAATGAACATGTCAAAAGACCAAAAGAAGTTTTTTCTAGATTAAGAAAAGCAAATTTAAAGATTCAACCAGATAAGTGTGAATTCCTACGAAAAGAGGTTGCATATCTAGGTCACATAATAACAGATAAAGGTGTAAAACCTAATCCAAATAATTTCAGCTTTGAAAAATTTTCCAGAACCCAAAAATCAAAGAGAAATTAAAGGTTTCCTAGGATTAGCAGGATATTATCGACGATTTATCCAAGATTTTGCCAAAATTTCTAAACCATTAACTAAATTATTACAAAAAGATCAACCATTTGTTTTTGACGCAACTTGTAAAGAATCTTTTGAAAAATTAAAAAATATTTTGACAACCAGTCCAATTTTGATTTATCCTAATTTTAATGAACCTTTTCTTTTAACAACTGATGCCAGTGGTTATTCAATAGGATCTGTGTTATCTCAAGGACCAATGGGAAAAGATTTGCCTATTGCATATGCCTCAAGAACTTTAAATAATACGGAACAAAAATATTCTGTCATTGAAAGAGAACTTTTAGCCATTGTATGGTCAGTCAAACACTTCAGACCATATTTATACGGAAGAAAATTTAAATTAATCACGGACCATCGTCCTTTAACTTGGTTATTCTCAATTAAAGATCCTGGAAGTCGTTTAGCCAGATGGAGATTAAAACTGGAAGAATATGATTATGAAATATCTATAAACCAGGAAAAATTAACAAAAATGCAGATGCCCTTTCTAGAATAAGAATTGAAGAAAACATAAACAAAATATATCACTCAGTAATGTTTCAAAAGCAAATTAATGAAGAAAATATTAAAATTTTATATGGAAACTTATTTGATGCACCTCAAAATTTTTCATTAGCACATTGTGTATCAAAAGATTTAAAAATGAAAAAGGGAATTGCAAAAGAATTCAAAGAAAGATTTGATAATGTAGATTATTTAAAAGAACAAAATAAACAAATTGGTGAAATAGCAACTTTACAACTATCCAATAGAACTATTTACTATTTAGTTACAAAAGAATTATACTATCAAAAGCCAACATATGATACAATTTATCAAATTTTGCAAAACCTAAAAAATATTCTTCTGCAAAATAACGAGAAATATTTAGCTATACCCAAAATAGCATGTGGTTTAGACTCACTCGATTGGAACATTATATTGGCAATGATTAAATCAACCTTTCAATCAACTGATATACAAATAAATATTTATATTTTACCAGATAAAAGATCTGCTTTAATTAATGCCCTTACAGAAGATGAAAATTCCAATGAATCAGAAAATATAGTTGAAGATGAACTAGCTTTAATGTCTCCTCAAACTTTGGAAAATGAATTTAAGAGATTTCACAATTTATATCAAACAACATCATTAATTGATTATTCAAAGATTAGATATACAAATGATCAACTATTGGATAAAAAACACAAAAATATTATAACCATTTTTCAACAAGATAACTTAAAAGAAAAACATCATACTATAATAAGTGACATATTAGATGAAGAACTTAACTTTGATTTAAATAAAATTAATATTTGTTCTTCAAAAACAGTTAATAAACGAAAGTATTTTATAATTCCAGTACCGTATGTTGAGGAAGAAGCCAATTTAACTCTTTTCAAAATTTTATGTAGATGTCAAAATGACATTGATATCTCCAAAACATTCTATGTTGAAAATAATGTAGATTTACCAATTTTAGAAATGCTCTGTTTTGTCTTTGCTGAAAAAGATTTAAATTTGGTAATTTGTCAAGATATAGTTACTGAGCCAGTAGAAGATCAAAGACAAATAATAATTGATCAATATCATTCCGGAAAAAAGAATTTTCATAGGGGAATTAATGAAACAATTAGGAGAATTAAAGAAAAATATAATTGGAAAAATTTAACCAAAGATGTTGAAAAATTTATAAACCAATGTGAAATATGTCAAAGAAATAAAATTTTAAGAAAAAATTTGGACAATCCACTTGTGATTACTGAAACTCCAAAAACACCATTTGAAAGAATTAATCTAGATATTTTAGAAATTCCAGAAAGAAATTTGGTTTTAACAATAAGAGACGAATTGACAAAATTCATTCAAGCTTATCCATTAAATGATAAAACTGCAAAATCAATTGTTAATACACTATTATTATTTTTTCAACATTATGGAACTCCTTTAAGAATCCATACGGATTTAGGTAGAGAATTTAATAATCAGCTTTTAAAAGACTTGTGTAAGATGTACGATATCAAACTAACTTTTTCAAGTACAGGACATCCACAATCAAATGGAAGTTTAGAAAGATTTCATGCAACATTATTAGAAATGATCAGAGTTTGTAAAACAGAAAGTCCTGAAGAACATCCACTACAATTGTTACCATTTACTGTCATTTGTTATAACAATTCAACATGTAAAACTCATGGATTTACTCCGTACGAGTTAGTTTTTGGACATACAGCAGCAAGACCTCCAGAAACTCTTTACAATGAAGAAGAACTTATTTGCAAATATATCAGAGATTTAAATGCAAGGATCAAACATTATTATCGTATAGCTAGATCAAGAACAAAACTGTCAAAACAAAAAGCTAAAGAAAGATTCGATAAACACGTAACTCCAAATTATGAATTTAAAGTAGGCGATAGAGTTTTCGTGAAAGAAACTCAAATTACTGGAAAATTATCACCTAAATTTAATGGACCTTTTGAAATTAGAGCAATTTCAAATAATTCTGCAACTGTTTATAATCCAATAACTAAACAAATTTCAAAATATAATTTTGATCTTTTAAAACCTTGTCATAAACCCGATTCAGACTCTGATTCTGACTGAAACTTTTCCTTGTTTCAGATTACTCGTTTTCCTTATCGGATGGGGAAAAGGACAATACAAGATCGATGAAATAAATAATACCGTAGGTGTTTATTTTCATAAAGAACTTAGTATAAAGGTATCAAATGATAAATGGACCTTATTAGTTTATAAAGATATTAAAGCTTTGCAAGATGCTTTTATTAGTAATAATGTTATTTTAGATAGCTTACGCTTAATGCTTCATCAATCAACTGGAAATATTAAAATGATCCACTTAGATATAAGACCACACGTGTCACTTTTATTTCAAATTTCCAATGATATAACCAATAAATTTAATGAAATCTATTCAGACATGCCTTACACACCAAGACGTAAAAGAGGTTTAATAAACGCTCTCGGTACTGTTTGGAAGTATATAACGGGAAATTTAGATGCAGCTGACGGTCAATATTATGAAAATTGTATCAATAAAATTGAAAAAGATGATAAAGAATTAAGTCTTAATAAAACAATTTAATGCAACTTTGCGCAAACTTCAAATTGATGAAGAAACTTTCAACTCCAATATAATTGAAATTTCAAAATCAATACATCAGATTCATGATGAAATCGAACTTCTTAATCTTAAATTTTATTTTATTAATCTTTGTGAACAATTATTGGAATCATACACTTATATTCAATCTCAAATAACGGATGTATTAGATTCAATTTCTTTTGCCAGATTAAAAATTATTCATACAAGTATTATCCTTCCTAATGATTTAACTAATGCTTTAAAACAAATTGCCCAAAATTTACATACAAATAGTTTACCGGTAGCACCCATGGACGATAGAATTGCAACATACTTAGATATTATTGATTTGAATGCTTATATTACAAATGAAAGACTTGTTTTTGTCTTGGACATACCATTGGTTCGACCAGAATGGTATTCCGTTTTCCGATTGTACCCAATACCAATTTATGATAATCGAACTATGTTACATCATATTTTGCCTGTTAGTAAGAAATATATTGCTAAAGATAACGATGATGATTTCTATTTATCTTTATCAGAAATTGACACTTGTAGGGATTTGGGCTATAAAATGAAAATTTGTAAAAATTTATATCCTCTTCCGATTGATAGCAATTCAATTTGTGAAGCTCAGTTATTAAGAACTCAAAAATTGTTAACTTTTCCAAAAACCTGTGAGTTAGTTTTGATTTTAGCAGAAGATTATAATATTCAAATTTTACAAAATAATGTTTGGCTAATAAGTGTAACAAATCAACTTCCAATTACAATAAAATGTAACACTGATACTATTTCGAAAATTGTAACAAAAAATGTAATTTCGTCTTTAAAACCATATTGTTCAGCTTTTGTAGGATCAACTAAAATCCAAGCCAATCAACTACAAACACTTGATTTAAGTTATAATTATTCAAATTTTATTCAAATTCCTTTCAATTGTTGTGAAAAATATCCAGAAAAACTTAGAAATCTTCCTAGATTAAAACCTTTAAAAATAACAAAACTAAATTTGGAAGATTTGGAAATTGCTAAACATAAATTAGATCAATATGCAAATGAATTGGATGATTTAATCAATGAACCTGAAATTGAAAAATATCATTCATGGCTTACATATCTTGTATTGACTTTGATTATGGTTTTAGTTTTAATTTACTTTTATTGTAAATGTAAAAATCGAAGAGCTAAAAATGTACGTATAGGCATCGAAAATAATACTGATAACAATGATTTTCCACCATCACCAAATATATCAAGTTTATCAAGTTTAGGCAAAAGATTTTCAATAGCTAGGCGTAGGCCATCAATAAGGCTTACAGAGCCAATTGAAGAAGATATTGAATTAAATACTAATGTTTTAAGAAAATCTTATGTTTAATTGTATTTTGTAATTTTAGGAATTTTAAATTTTGTTAGTAAAAGTTACTGCATTGTATAGCACTAACTTTTTAAATTGCGAGGGAGTTGTTATATTAAAAATATGCGTAGGTGTATTTACTTAATGCGTAGTTTCTAGAATAAGTTAAGACGTAATACCATAATTGCACAATATTGCTATTGTTTTCAAGATCATATAAAAGTCATTTGATAAACATGTTTACTTCCATATTCTTCGGGAACCCACGCGAAGCTGTGTCAGCACTCTTGTAACTATAAGTAGGCTAACAGGTAAACAACGTCTTTCAGGTTTGACTTAGCATCTAAACGGTTCACATCTAACTTTAAAGTTGTCTTATTTGTAAAAGTGACTAAATAAAATAAAGTTATTTTTTAAAAAAGAGTTTTATTAAGCTCGCATCTAAAATCCATATTGTCTATTTAGCTGGGCTGGGCCAAATGTCAACATTTTATATATTTTGGAATTTAGAAAAGAGCTTTACCAATTGAAAAAAAAAATACGGGGCGTATATTTTAAAAAATAAGCTATGTGTCAAAAATGTGACAAATGTTTGACATATATCGGATTCTAATAATTCAGGAAAAATCCTTCAACTTTTACATAAAACGTTACTGTCAAATCAATATTAATGGAATTAGCTATTGAGTAAAATATGGTCAATCACCCGGTACACAAGTTATTTATAAATGCTGTTTGCCTTGAAGTGAAAGGAAGAAAACTAACACAGCTATGTAAAAATTTAAAAGATAGTCGAGACATTGGTAGCTGGTTTAGGGAGTGTGATAGCTATTTTAGTAATAGTGATATACAGGGCTATCCTTTATAAACCTTTCTAAGGAAAACTTTTTAACTATTAGGTCTATGAAGCTTAAACTTCTTTTAAAACCGAACCACTCATATTTTTTTTAGAGGGCACTGACGTGTGGATAAAAAGCTAAAAAGTTTCAGATATGTCATTTATTTTTAATTTCTTTTTCCTTGAGCCTTTTCCTTTTTTTTCAAAAACATCAAGGGCTGTTAAAGAGTTCGATCAAAAAACTTTAATTAAATTAAAAAAGAGAATCTATTTAACTTAAAAAATTATTTATAATGGTGTGCTTAATTAAATATTTATATAATTATTGGAATTCCATCACAAATTTTTAATTATTTAATTTTTTAATAATTTTTTTTATTTTTCCGACTTTTAAGTATATCTATCTTTATTTCTTTCATAATGTGATATATATGTATCTCTCTATTGATCGTGGAGCAGTCTAACTGCCGCATCATAGGCTGCCGAGTTCTGATTGGCCGGGAATTACCAGTTAAGTTAGAACTTGATCCAAGGTAAAAAAGTGCTCCAAGACACCTAGAATTAAAAAAATCGGAAATGCTCACCTATAGTCCATTGTAAAAACATCCTCCGCCACTCTTCCGAACTGCATCACAACGTACTCCGGATCACTGTCGTGAATTATTTGAAAATTTTTTACAGACGCCTACAGAAAACAATACAGAAAAGATAAGATTATCTATTTAAATAAGGAGAGTAGATCTTCTGTTGAAGTAATTTTACTCTGAGTATCTTACAGGAGCGCACAATAGTTTCTCGGGCGACTTTTGGTGCCCAAAATACCCCACAATACAAAACACATAGAGAAAAAAAATTATTTAAGGGAATTTTAGGAACACCAATAAAAAATTATTAGTACCGCAGTCATGTAAAAACTTAGATTGGGAAGAAATAGGCATATGAACCACCAAGAGTGCTGATGATATTGCCTTAATAACAGATAAGAAAGAAGAACTGATAAAAATGCTGAAGGAATTGGATACCGCAGCTAAAAATATAGGCTTGAGTATGAACTGCACTAAAACTAAAGTCATAACAAACACAGACGAGGATATCACGATCAGAATAAACCAAGAGAAAATAGAACAAGTAGAGGAACATATATACCTGGGACAAATTATTAAATTAAAAAAGAAAAACCAAAGGAATGAAATCAAGAGACGAGTAAGACTGGCCCGGGCAGCATTCGGTAAATTAAGCTACATATTAAAAAATATCCTCAGTACATCAAAACGAAAGTGTATAACCAATGTATCCTTCCTGTATTGATCTATGGATCCCAGACCTGGACACTTACAAAATCAAACATGGATAAGGTAACAAAAGCCCAAAGATCAACGGAAAGACAAATGTTACATGTAGAGCTAACAGATAGATAAAGGAATGAATGGATAAGAAATTTAAAAAAAATAAGGGATTTAAGAGGAGAAGTAACAAAATTAAAATGGAAATTTGTCGGTCATAATCAGATGAAACAAGTGTATTGTAACCTGGAGACGTTAGGAAAATAAAAGAAGTAGAGGAAGACCCCAAATGAGATGGGCGGACGATTTAAAGAGACATGCAGGAGCTAGATGGATGAACACGGCAACAGGCAGAGAAGAATGTAAGATATTGGGGGAGGCCTACGTCTAAAGATAGATCGAAGAAGGCTATAAGATAGATGTAAAACCAGTAAAGGTGCAAATTAGGTCGGGATTTATTTTTTATATATCTCAAAATTTTTGTGTCTAATTTTTTTAAAGATCTTTAAAGCAAAATATGCGTAATTTAATAAAAGCTGGTTATTTTATTTTAAAAAATTATTTCTTAATACAGATCTAAAAATGGCGGGATTTCGCAGGATTCTTACCTTTTTAAAAACAACTACAAAGCCTAGCAATAATAATTATCGTGATTATTTTTTTTTGAAAAATGTTTTGTAATATCTTCTATACACAGTATATGGCGAGCTATAGGGTGGGCGACAACTGTAACGTGGGATTTTAAAACAAAATTGCTTTGTCGAAAAACAGAAGCATAAATCTTATTCTTAAAAACCGAACAGCGGACAGTTTTACAAATTGGGTAATTTTCCTCCTCCTGAAAAAATGTTTTTGCGTCACTGAACAAAATCTAACACATCTGGGCAAAAGGTCCAATATTTCTGGGAATAAAAAGGTATCAACTATTTCAATCAGTCAGGAAATAAAAAAGTTACGCTTTTTAATCGAATATTTTTATTAAAAGGTATAGCAAAGTGAGGGAGTGTCATATTTAGGTTTTTTTCAACACATGGGTAACTCGTAAAATTAAAATTTGTTTTTATTTTTTTTCGATCTAAGTAACTGATACCTCAATATCCGCGCATTCGTCAAGCTTTTTGTCCGGTTAGGTTAAGTTTAGTTTACACAGAAAAATGTGTTTTATGGTATAGTAAAAATTATCATTTTATAAAAACTATCCGCCGCCATCAAGGATTTTAAAGAAATGTAATATTATTAATATTAAACCACTCCCTGGCAATCCCCAAAATAGACATTTTATTATCTTGTAAAAAGAAATTATAAATTAAAAAAACTAGATGTCGCTACTTAATCGCGTCTGGATATTATTATTGTTGTTTGGGTGTACCTCAGTAACTAAATCATTTTTAAAAAATATATTTATATGTATCACAACCGCGTGTTTAACCCTTACTAGCCCTCAGTATGCCGCGCCATTGTTGTCTTTTAATGAAAGGTTTCAAAAAACACTTCAGAGGTTTAAAAATAACCGGTAAAACCTAAATATGCAAACCGCATGTTTCTAACTCTGTTGAAAACTCCATTAACACTCAACCTTTATTCTTATAATTGTTTATTTAAAATTTTATTAAAATTCCCATAGAACTTGAATTATGGCCACCCTTAGGCCCGATTGAAACCAATGTGGAGCGGCCAATTTCCAGAATGCATTTTGTTAGGTTAGGTAACATGTTTTTAAATTACCTCCTTTCGGAAGGTCGAAATCGGTAACCTAACCATAGCACAAGATCGGAAACGTATCCTAACTTTGCGATTAATTGGCCAAGGTTAGGCTAACACCGGTTTCGGTCTCCTAAGTGGAGTAAGAGGAGCTAATTTAAAAACAGGTTCTAACGACTAATAGCTCCCCATCTTCTTACTTTAATGCAAAATAAGACAGGCCATGTTTTAAGACTAGTGCCCACTGCACTATTAAGTAACTTGAAAAGGAATTGTTTTTTAATTTAAAATTACAAATTTCTTGTTTGTAGTAGTAAGTAAGTGGAGCTAAGGCAAACTCTGTTTTTGGTTACCTGAGTGACTCTCCCGTGAAAATTAAGTACATATGACTGGGTGTCGTCATTCCAGACTGGCGTCTTGTTGTGCAACTCCACCAAGTGGTCAGCTCTACCGGCTTTCCATAGTTCGATCATCGATTCAGAAGAATCCCTATAACAAAAATCAATGGATACTTCCTCTTGGTAAGTACTTTTGATTTTTCTTATATTTGTCTCACTTTATTCTGATCTCTTTAACTTTCATTTGATACTCTTTAACTTCAATCAGGGTGAAGGCAAAAATAATACTCTGCCAATATATGGGCCCCTAAGCTCACACTAGCTACTATAGTTATAGTGTACGTGTGAGCTAATATAACTAAAAACTGAAATATATTTTATTCAACTCCAGACTAAATTACCTTTTGTTTGATACCACAAGCCATGTTTTGCCTTAATCTCAAATTTTTGAAATCTACCCCCACCCTTAAAAAAAACAAAAACTAAAATGTATTTTGTTAAACTCCGGACTCAATTACCTTTCGTTTGATATCACACAGGCCATATTTTCACTTAAACTCTAATTTTTAAAATATACCCCCACCCTTTTTTTTAAATAAATTAAAATGTATTTTGTTTAATTCCAGACTCAATTACCTTTCGTTTGATATCACACACGCCATATTTTCACATAAACTCTAATTTTTGAAATCTACCCCCACCCTTTTATTTGGTTTGTGTTCGGTGGATTTTGTTCATTTTCAAATGGGACCATCTCGACCTAAGACCCAGCCTAAGTACCAAATTTCATTAAAATCGGCCAAGCGGTTTTTGAGTTACGCGCGTTGGTCGTTACAGACATACAGACAGACAGACAGACATACAGACAGACAGACAGACAGACGGCGCAACAAAAAAGTTTCAAAATCATCTGAAACGCAAAGATATATAAAAAATTTTGAAATCGGAGCAACTTTTTTTCCTCGTAAAAATTAGGATCACCATAGCTCACACTACTATAGTATAGTATATGTGTGAGCTAAAAATACAAGCTACATAATAATAAGAATTAGTAACAAATATAGATCGAAGGCTAGCATAGGGTGTTGGATCTTCACATACAGTTTTATCATATTTTGATGCTTATGTATTAGTTTTTAGTTGTCAAGTCAATAAAAAGTTATTAAAAAAGTCAACAAAAAGTCTTCTCATTTTTCACGTTAATTCTGTATCCAAGAAAAGTATCCAAAATAGGGTATAGCTCTACCCTACGTGGCTGCTGTAATTGACAAGTGGAAAACAAACCTGAAACTGGATTCCAATAGCAACAAAAAAATATATGTGTCGAAAATATCCACGTAGGAGTTGGTCTAATACTGCAATCACAAAGGTTTAAGACACAATTAAATTACTGGATAGAAAAAAACGACCAATGAAATTATTTCTATGATTTTGACACTTGGTGGGATTTATAATCTGTCATCAGTAGCTTGTATTTAGTATTTTTATTAAAGTTACAATATTTATTTAATGATGTATTAAACGTTTGTCAGCAGTTTCTAGTATTTTTAATTGGTAATTCACCATTGTTAGCTCCCGCTAAATTTCGCGGTTGTTTATATATTTTTAAAACCACACAATTGTATGAAGGGCAGAGTGCATTTCGCGCATTTGGACATGCGCACCAACAACCAGAGGGATCCTTTGTCAAGCGCCTCGAGAAATGGCGTGTTAATTTCGTTCTCCAACTATTTTCAAATATCTACACCTGAAAGTGCTCGATTTTGGTGTACTGAAGCATAGAAAAGAAACTTCAGCCCTTCAGCTACGTGGTGACATCATTAGATCCAATCAGGGGCCCCTTAGAACGTGGAGAAAGTGGCTGCAAACTGGTGAGTGCATTTGTATCTGATTGCCGTTGTGTGGTTCCAACAATTAACCTATGGACCTTATTAATTATTTCGTAATTCATATCAATATATTTATGTTTGTTCGCGCTTTCATGAATTAAATTATACAGTCCATTGCATTTATCGTTTTTCTTACTGCGGGCATAACAACCATCATACCCAGCAGCCCTTTTCATACTTTCAAGGGACCTCCTATAAATTCCTGCTAATACATATTAGAAATTATATAAACTTTGGAAATTGACAATTCTTACTAACCTGGGACATACAGGCACCCTCTGACCATCGGCCATTCCTGGAACTAATACCGTCATTTTCCTGGGACCTTTAAATCCCAAAACGTTGGTATCGTAGACAACTGCTGCCAGCTCCTGGAATACAATCAAAATTAGTCATTATTTGCTGAAGCTATCTGGCAAAACCCCGGTTTTTGTAAGGATTTTTGAGCTTTTGTGATTTTGTTAGACTTTTGTGATTTTGGATCTTGGACATAACAAAATAATAAAAATTGGGTTTTCAATTTTCTGATGCTTCTGCTATTAGAGCACTCAGTGGTCAGACTTTGTAGACCAAGTTTCTCTAAGCGCAAAATCCTTGTAAAGTGCTGCTTTTTAAAATTTAGCTAAATAATTTGTAGACGGGTTGTGATAAAATCTCTCACAATACTGAACAAAAATAACCGCGACAGTTACAGTGTGACAGCTTGATCTGTCAAAAAAGTACCTCCAAATGAATCGAATTTAACTGTTTTTGATCAGTAGAATTTATACATGGTTTGTTTTTTTAAATATAAATAAGTAAAACATAGGTATCCCAGATTTTACATTAATATTTAACACTAGGGAAAGCGCTAGAAATTTTTAAATTATTATTTATCAATAATTATTTTACTAAAGTAACTTTTAATTAATTAAAGCGGTTTCATATTTTAACATTTTTTCATGCCTATTCGACCCATGGTTTTCCCCAAACAAAAAGGGAAGTTATGTTAGGTTGGGTTAAGTTAAGTTATATTTAGTAAGGTTAGTTTATTTTTAGAGCTACAGTAGGTTAGTTTAATTAGTTTTTAGAAACTTAGGTTAGGATAGGTTAGTTTAGAATAGGTTATGTTAGGTAGTTTAGTTGGGCTATTGATTCTTGAAATTACTTAAAATTTTCCCTTAATTTTGATAGCTGATCATCGCTTATAGCAGAGAGTTCGTCCAAAAAACTGTGTGTGTGAAAATTGTGTTTCAACCATGTTTAAACGGCAATATCGAGCAAAGTATGAACTTTTGATCGAAACTAAAATCATTTATTATTCAAACTGATATCCCCTTTTAATTTTTAGAGTTTTCTAGTGACTCATGACTTTAATGAAAAAGTGAACATTTTGTTCTTAGGGGCGGCTAAAAGTTAATTTTGGCATTTTGAAGTGAACCACTTAACTACGAGCAAAAATAGTAATCACTTTAAATGCATCTCAGAATGCTTCTAACCCAAATTTCCAACGCGACATTATATAATGTCAAAATACCTAAAACTAGTGTAAAAATAAATATTTATCTATCAAATATTAAAAAGATTACCTGTCTAGGAGTTCGTTCATCCCGTGTCCCTACTTTGGGCCCTGCTCCTCCATCCCACGCAGAAAACTGAGTTCCTAATAAGTTACTCCTTAGCTTTCCTGTAAAAAGAAAAATTGTTTTTTAAGAATAGATGTAAATAAAGTAAAGCCTTGCGTCGTGGAGGGAGATTTTGACAAAGCAAGAACAAGCTCAATTAGTCGAGCAATGCAGAAGAAGGGCATCTGTCATAAAATAGAGATCGTCTTGGAGGAGTGTGGAGGCAAGTATGAAGGACGTCAAGGTCAAGAAGAGAGTAAAAGGGGGATTCCCCAGGCAGCTGCCAATCACCACTTCTGGTGCCTCGTAATGGACAGTCGAAGAATGCAAAGGGCGCGCAAATGAAGAAATGATGCAGAGAGAACGGCATCTTCTTCAACCCCACGCAGATGCACGGAAATGATTCTTTTTATTAAGAGAAGAAAAATGGAAGGTGAGAAGAAAGATGGAAGGTGAGAAGATGAAGGGTTTCCAAGCACCATAATGTACGGACGATCACATGCCTTACAGCAGGAGGTTAAGTACCTGGGGATGGTACTAGACAGTAAATTAGGTTCGAAGCCACACATGGACCGACTAAGGACAAAGACATTCTGGCAAGTAAGAAGGGTGGTAGGAAGAAAGCGTGGGCTGAGCCCAAGAATCATGTACTGGATCTAGACGGCCATTATAAGACCGAAAATTCACTATGGTTCTGTGGTCCGGTTCCCTCAAAATAGTAGGGAAACAAATGGTGGCAATTACAAAATTAAAAACTGGTAATTGAAAGTTAGTCTTATTTATTATTTTTATTTCTCTAAATCGTTTCTATACTTTAAAAGTCAAAATTATCTTTTCTACCTTCAACAGGGGTGCTGGTAGACCTTAAAGTACCTAAAGACATGATTTAAAAAACAAATATAATTTAATATCTACCAACATTCAAATACGATTTTGTCATAAAAGACGTCAGACCCTTCATAGAAGAAGATATAGACTATGATTTTCTGTACTTTATAGCTTTAAAGTTTGAAGGATGGTAGCCCTAAGGGCTGCCTTAAAGGTGGTGGTTCCTAAAAATGTTCGCATTATTAAAAAATATATATTTTGCAGCGAAAGTGTGCATCTTATCAAAAAACATGACAAACACTTTTATATAAAACATTTAAGTCCGCTTCTTTTAGTATGTCCAAACAAGCTAAGGTGTACGATTTTTTTTTCGCCATCTGGCTCGTGACCTAACATAACATGTGATATTTGACAACTGATATCTGTCAGATGACGATTAATAAATTATGAATAACAGCAGACACTAAATAGTGCGATATATGGATGAATTAATGGTACCACCATTAATGTGACAGCCTTCATATGACATAAAATTTGACAGTTATAATATTTGACAGGTTACAGATGATAGTTTCTTCAAATATAGTCAACAACAAACACTTATATACCAGAGAAGGGCGCAATTATACATGAATGAATGGGTGACAGGCTTAACTCTAAGCTTCTTAGCTCCCTAAATCATCTGGAAGGAGATTACTTGGGCTACTCCACGCAGCTTTTTATTTTTTCCTCATACTTTTGCTTTTTAGCAGAAAACAGCTCTAAACTTTTTTTGTAAGTAAGTTGATTTTTTTTTATATCTAGTCATTGCTAAGAGCCATACTACTGTAGATAGGCTTAGCAATTTTTACTCAAAATTTTATTGCCTAGAAAAAATGTTTTTTAGAGAAAAGATTAAATCGCTTGCAGATATTAATATTTGGATCAATCACTATTTTGTCTAAAAATTTCGTAAACGTTCGTTTGTTAATTTTGGACCTATTTGTGGAAAAGACACAGACACATAGAAACAATATTGTATCAAAATGTCTAAAACACCCCCAAGACTCATTTGGAGTGTCATCTCAATTTTTTTTGCTGATTTAGTCACCTTTTCTTTAATAGAAGCAAAAAATTAAATTAACTTACCCATAAACGAAGGTCCCTTTCTGGACAAGTCAGTGGGGTCAGCGCTTATTAAGTAGTTGCTTGTCGCACTCTTTTTTCTCTTTCGAGCTGCTAATAGGAATGCTCTTTTTCCATATTCTCTTTCCAGATGGAGGTAGTATGTGGGATATAGGCCCCTGTCCACACCTAGGCAAAAACGAATCAAATGAATTTGTGTAGTTTAAGGTAAGTTACTTCTGCTTATCAGGTTTTTATAAAAATCTACACGTTAAATGATATATCACACCCTCAAAACAAAACTGATACAACTCAAGAAAACTAATTTTAGAAAAATGAAAAAAAATCTAACATTTTCGTATTTCAAAATTTTCTAATTTAATTGTTAGAGAATAAAGGCGATAAATTATGTCGTTTTATAACAAGTAGAAATCGCGAAACGTCAAAACTTTTTGAGGATGCGATAATCAATTTTTTTCTGAAACTTTAAAAACCAAAAATTAGTGTAAAATATTTTTTTAAGATCAAAATTGGCAATAGTCTTACTGTATTCGGACCTAATTTGGTAATAAAGTTTTTATTTTTCTAAAATAAACTATAATAGCCTAATACAAAAAAAAAAGTCTTTTTTTACAAGCGATGATTTAAACGCGTTTAATGCACTATTGCATAAGGTATGTCAAATAAAATGCTAAAAAAAATTAAAAACACTTTTACATGATTAGGGTATACCTTATTAAATATATTTAATTGTTTGTAAAACAAATAAATGGATCCATGGCGGATTTGATACTTTCCTAGCTAGCCTATTAGCACACTTCAAGTGAAGCCATGATATATATATGAAACAAAAGCTCCTACGAAGTTTTTGGTTATAACACAAATTATTGAGCAAAATGTTATTATTATACAGGGCTCGACTTCAAAAGTTTAGCCTTTATGAAAAGCGTATAAAAAAGGATGAACTTATGGAAAGCAAGAAGTCAGTGAGGGATCAAAAACGCGCATATTCAGGAGCGTTTGCCGCTGTGACTCAAAATCCATTAATAGTTTTTTATTACTAAACAGGAGCAACCAAAGTAAGATTTCCACTTTTAAAAGACGAAGAAATAGTCATTATTATTACTTTCGTTATTTTAGCTTTAATCAGGAAACATTAAATCGAGAAAATTTCAATTTTTTAATCATTTTCTCTTCCACATTAACCTTGCTCTTTTATTAAAGTCGCGCTTAAATCCCACTTAAGTGTTCGATCCCCTGGCGGTAGTAACATCCTTTAACATTTTTGCCATGTTAGAAAGCTCTACCTGTACAATTAATTACGGATTTGCAGTAATGATTATTAGTCATACAGTTCAAATGATATCTAAGAGACGGCGCTACAGCAATTAAAATCAAGGAATTTTAAGGATTTTATGCATCGCCGTCTTTGGCCTACTCAGCAGGTAAGAGTAACGTCATTGGATCGCGAAAAGAAAACCATTTTCTTAAATTGCTAATTTGACAACAGCGCTAAACTATTTATCTCTCTTAGTGCCATTTATTTAAATAGCGATCTTATTTCAATTCACATATTTTCAATGGCCAAATGATCGTTGACGAACCCTGTATAGCATTTATTGTAGTAAAATATATACATTTTGGTTAAACTAATAAAACATACAATACAATAAATACGGTGTTGCCCACAAGAGTAATCTCGCGCGTGGGTCTATTATATTCCGCAAACCGCATATTGATGCGATGCTCCGTTAAAGTTAACATTTTTTAAATTCTATAATTGTCCAAAATCTGTCATTAGCAATAATGGATTTTGACCAAAATCTAATCACCTCGAGTGTCGAACACTATTTTACCTGAAAATTTTATGAAAATCGGTTCAACGGTTTAGGAGCTATCGTGTTACGGACAGACCTACACACACACACACACACACACACCTACACAAACACACACACATAGACGTCATGACGATATTGCTAAGATAGGTCACCCAAATAACACATTTTCGGCGTTATCTCAAAAAATTTTTATCGGAAATATAATACTAGGAAGGTAAAAATCCCATTGTTTGTAACTCGTAGAGAATGATTGAGTAAAAACAAAATTTCGAACTTCCATTGTCTTTATTTATTTTAAACATGACGTTTCGATTAACCCTTTAGCTGCTCAAGACGTGTATACACGTCTTGCGCATCCGATGCCAGGTGCGCCGGACGTGTAAACACGCTTTGTGTATACTATGACTTAATATGTTTAGCATCTGGCGTAAGTCTTTACTTTACGTTCAGCAGCGAAAGGGTTAAGATACTTACTAACCGAAACTGGAATGGAAGTCCGAAATTTTGTTTGTAAAAATGATCGTATACATTTTGTATGTCAGATGATATGTCAAAAATTTTGTACTTGTTACCTTACCTTTTCTATCACGGGTGATTCGGCACTTGTACAATGCTTTTAGGGCGGCAGGTTCCAGAGCGAATTGTTCGACGTCTGCTCCTGTCATGTCTCCTTCTATCTCACCCTGCAAATACAGGAAACATATCTGTTATAATCAGTAAGTATAAACGCAGTAATTGTTCCTAAGGAGGGCTTGAGAAATAGCCTAAACTAAAATAATCAAATTATGACTCCATATAATTTATAACGTTGTTTGATCTACAACGTTTATACCTAATTAATATACAATTGTTGGTGCAAGCAAGAAATTTCCTAATTTTCATTTTCTTTTCCTTTTCTGCGCGTTTAAAATAATTTAAATTTTCGCGCTCTAAAATATGCATATGGGGTTTCACGGCACCGGACACGTGGAAGAGAAGCAGCGCCGCGATGAGTGCGCAAAGAACCACCGTCACAACAAGACACTAGAAAAATCACGTTCCCGAAAAAAGTGAATTTGAGGTGAAAAAACTGGACGTTTAAACGTCGACTGGAGCTGCAAGAGAGTCCGAGGTAGGTGCCTTTTCATATAAAATTCCATATGTATCGTAACTTTCCATTTTCAATCGTCAATACCGACAATTATTTTTAAATGTGCTTGTGAAGCCAATACCGGCGACCTATCGAAGGAAATTCCGTTATTTTTCAGCCCTTGCACGCACATTTAATGGCCCTTCGACCCAAATTAATAGTTTTCCAAACTACCTAGACTCCTGTGGTTCAGCAATTTCCTACAAAAATTCCAAATTTCTATATATTTTCAAAATTTATTTCAATTTCAATTATCAGACCATATTGTTTTACGACCTGTTTGGGATATGTTCCTTCAAAGTTGATCGAAGTGTTTATTACCGTTCAAAAATAGCTATAGCCAATGCACATATTTCGTATAGTTTATTTACTAGTTCATCAAAGTTGATCGCTTTGTTCATTACATTTTCAGTAAAAGTGGCGTCAATACGCCGAAAGTGAAAATTCTAAGGCGGTTCTTCCACCTACTTTGCTTTAATTATCGATTTTACAGGTGTCGCGTTAACGCGCAGGTGCAAGTGTCGCCGTCACCAAGGTCTCACGTTGCGCGCGTTGTTTCTTCGAATACCGAGGTTTCTTAGAAACTTTCAGACGGGACCGCTAGTCGTATGCACAGAGTGTGCGACTTGGAATCGAAAGGTGCGGGGTTCAATCCTTGGTGAGACAATTTAAAGGATATGTTCAAATAATAACATACAGACAAACTTACAAACATTTCATTTCAAAATTTTCGAAAAAAGTTAATAAAATTAAAATAATAAAATTGTTTAATTTTTGCTAAAATTCGGGTTATATTTTAAGCTATATTTTAAGCATTTTTTTGGGTAATTTTAAAACCAAATTAACTTTCAAAAACAAAAATGTCTACGCAAAAACAGAAAAAACTTTGCGACAAAAGGCTTTTGAGCTTCAACCAAATGGCGGAAGCTCACGAGGTAGCTTTGAAAGCGAAGTCGGATACAGCGTTTCACTTTTTGTTTAAATCCAGATATGAAGACGTCGAAGAATCTCATGCTCAATTCTATAATTTTCATAACCAAATTATTGGCTCTCTCGAAGAGTTTAAACTTTCATTTGACGAGCAGGATAAAACTAGAAAAGACTTTGACAACCTTTATTATGAATGTAAGGGTATTTACTACGACCTTTTTAGGGCCAACCCTGTCAATTACGTAGGCAACCCTAGCCAACAAAATATTGTTCAGAGGTCAAATACAAGATCATTTCCACAACCAAGGTTGCCAAAATTCGATGGTAATTATAAAAATTGGCAACACTGGTTTGACTTATTTAAAGTCATGGTACATCAAAATTCTGATTTAAGTGATATAGAGAAATTTCAACAATTGCGGAGTTCTGTTCTGAATGAAGCCCTTTCTCTAGTAAAAACCATTCCCCTCGCAGATAGCAATTATCACATTGCGTATGAAACCTTAGTAAAGAGGTATCAAAATAAACGAATTATTGCTACTACCGCTTTGAATGCTATTAACTTTCTTTCAACTAAATCCAGTTCTGGGAAAGAATTACGTTCCATGTTGGATACATTTTCTGAGAATCTAGCCATCTTAAATGAGCTTGGTTTTCCTACAAAAGAATGGGACTTTCTTACTTTTAACATGATGCTCTCAAAACTTGAAGTCAAGATGAGGACTGATTTCGAACTTTACTATAGTAGAGAGAAAAACAATTCAGAAATTCCGTCCTACACTGATCTTTACACGTTTATAGAAAATCATTGCGTTGCGCTCGAATCTGTAGTGCAAATGCCCAGTTTTAGTAGGCAAAATCAAACCCCTAGACAACCTCAAACTACGCGTAATTCTCAACAGAACAGTTTTCAGAGAAACAGTTTTAATAATTTTAATTCACCTTCTGCTTTCAATACAACTATTTCAAATCAAAGTTCAAATTCAAGAAATCAACAAAATACTTTACAAAATAGCAATCAACGCAGCAACCCTCAAATACAAAATAATCAGAACAGAACTTTTAATCCAAAAATAAAATGTTACCTATTTTCTTCGAATCACGCATTATCGAAATGTATCGAATTTCAAAACAAAAGTCCACAGGAAAGGATGGGTTATGTTCGGCAGGTGAATCTATGTCAAAATTGCTTACATTTCGCTCACCAGACCGTGAATTGCCCCTCCTCCTACAACTGCTTTACGTGTGGAGCTAGGCACCACAGTCTTCTTCACGTTCCACAACCAGTAGCGCCCTCTGTGAGTGTTAATTCTTATCCTCCAGAGAACGTTAATATTCCACTTTCCAATTCCAATAGCACCCCTATGTCAGGAAGCCATTCCACAAACTGTCATGCGACAATGATTTCCAAAAATTCCACTTTTCTACTTTCTACCGTTGTAGCTGACATGTTAGACTCAAGGGGACATTACCAACCAGTTCGTATCTTACTCGATTCTGCCTCAGAGGCAAACTTTATTTCAGAAAAATGTCTAAATCGTTTAGGTCTTTCGAAAAGCTTCTTTTCTACTTCTATTCAAGGCTTAAATCAAATGACATCTTCCAATACCAAAGGTAAGACGAAATGTCTTATCAAACCTCAAGGTCAAGCGGGACCTACCTTTGATTTTGAGGCTTTAGTACTTCCAAAACTTTGTACAGAGATTCCTTCTTGCGCTGTCGACTCGAGCAAGTGGAATCACATTCGCAATATCAAACTTTCTGATCAAAACTTCCATATACCAAGTTCCATTGATGTCCTAGTAGGTTGTGAACTTTTTCCGCATCTCTTACAAGAGGGAGTTATCCACGGAGAGCGTGGACAACCTAGTGCTTTTAATAGCATCTTTGGCTATGTGCTGATTGGTAAAGTTGAAACTTCAAAGCAACAAAATCCACAATCACTCATAAGCTGTTACACTTCCATCGAACCATCTCTGGATATCTGCCTAGAGCGCTTCTGGGAGATAGAGCAGGTTCCACATAAGGTTCATCACAGTCCTGAGGATATTATGTGCGAAAAATTATTTTCACAATCAGTTTCACGCAACGAATCAGGTAGATTCGTCGTTCCATTACCTTTCATAAACTTAGAACCCCAGTTGGGTGACACCTATCCAATCGCTTTAAAACGTTTCAAGCTTCAGGAAGCTAGACTTCTCAAAGACTCAGCTAATTATCAAGCTTACAAAGATTTTATGCAAGATTATTTAGACACTGGTCACATGATACCTATTCCTACGCCTATATCTAAAGATGTCTTGGATAATTCCTACTTTATCCCTCATCACAGTGTCTGGAACACTGGGAAGATAAGAGTGGTCTTTGATGGGTCTCAACGTAGTCCCAGAGGTGTCTCACTCAACGAGACGTTGTGCGCAGGTCCTAAACTGCAAAATGATGTCCGTGAAATTTTACTTAATTTTCGAATTCATGCTGTAGCCTTTGTTACTGACATAGTAAAAATGTTCCGACAGATTTTAATTATTCCTGAGCACACGCGTTATCAAAATATTCTATGGAGATTTTCTGAGGATGATCCTGTCCAAACCTACTCCTTAAGAACAGTTGTTTATGGACTTAAGTCATCACCTTACTTAGCTATTCGTACTATACAAGAACTAGCTAAACTTGAGTCTGAAAGGTATCCTAATGCTTCCAAGGTGCTTCTTAAAGACATTTACGTCGACGACGTGCTCACTGGGCAGGATTCTGTGGCCTCTGCCAAAGAACTTCAGTCGGAGTTAATCTCCCTGTTGCGCCTAGGAGGGTTTGAACTTAAAAAATGGGCGAGCAACAGTCCGGAACTTCTCTCCTCATTCTCAGAATCAGAAACACAAATGTCCATTCGTTTCGACAAATCCGAACCTAATTTTGTAAAAATATTAGGTCTCCAATGGAATCCTATCTCAGATTCGTTTACCTACTTGGTCGTACCAGAAGATAAACCATGCACCAAGCGAGGTATCTTATCTCAAATCATGAAAATTTTTGATCCCTTAGGTTTCTGTTCTCCCGTTTCTTTACTTGCTAAGCATCTCATGCAAGATCTGTGGAAGGAGAAGCTGGACTGGGATTCTCAGCCTCCTCCGCATATCGTAAATGTTTGGAATCAATTTCGAACCGAACTTCCAAATCTTTCAAATATTCATTTACCTAGACGCCTTTCCATTGATCAACCACGTAGCATTGAACTTCACGGCTTTTCAGACGCCTCTATGATAGGTTACGCGGCTACGGTCTATTTCAGAATGGAGTCAGTTTCCGGAGAAATCCATACCTTTCTTGTAATGGCCAAATCTAAGGTCGCACCAGTGAAAACAGTCAGTCTTCCGCGACTGGAGCTTCTTGGTGCCACTTTACTTTGCGACCTAATTTCCTTTATTCGAAACACTTATTCAGATATTCTTAACTTCAACCAAATCTGTGCATGGTGTGATTCCCAAGTGGTTCTATGCTGGTTGGCGGCTTCACCTCACAGGTTTAAAACGTTTGTGGCAAACCGTATCTGTCACATTCAAGAAACCATTTCTCCTACGGCCTGGAAATATATTCCATCAGCGCTAAATCCAGCCGACTGTGCTTCGCGCGGTCTTATGCCTAATCAACTTGTCAAACATGACTTGTATTGGGAAGGTCCTTGTTTTCTTAGGCTACCAAAAGAGAGCTGGCCTGATGAATTTCGCTGTCCAGACCCTCCGGAAAACGAGGTTATTCTGGAAGAACGAAAATCAGTATTTCAAACATGCACAGTTGAACCACACATGCTTGATACTTTTCTTTCTCGTTACTCTTCCCTAGAGAAAATTCAACGCATAATTTCCTATATTTTTCGCCTTACCGAAAAGAAATCTAAATATCCTAACGAAAATATTACCGAAGTAGAACTTCAACATTCTCTTATTGTTCTCGTTCGGCATGTTCAACGTTCCGTCTTTGCTGATCTCATTTCACGTTTGAATGACGCAAAGCTACTTCCTAAACAATTTCGTAAACTTTCACTTTTTCTAGATACACAAGGCTGCTTAAGAGTGGGGGGTCGATTACCACATTCTTCCGAACTCTCTTATTCAGCAAAACACCCTTTACTTTTACCACGTTCTCACCGTCTTACTCAACTTGTCATTGAGTACACTCACAAAAGGTACTGTCATCCCGGTCAAAAAACGTTGCATTACCTCTTGAGACAACAATTTTGGATCCTTTCCCCTCGCTATGCAATCGAGAGTATAACTTCTCATTGCATTTTATGCTATCGATTAAATCCTAAACCTTCCGTACAAATCATGGGCAACTTGCCTGCTCAACGCATCTCTCAAGTAAAGGCATTTTCACATGTTGCCATAGATTATTGTGGTCCCTTTCCAATTACAATGGGAAAGTACCGAGGTGCAAAGGTATCCAAAGGTTATATTCTTGTCTTAGTCTGCTCCGCAACAAAGGCAGTTCACCTAGAACTTACCTCCGATATTTCCACCCCTACCTTTCTTGCGGCTTTTAAGAGATTTGTGGCAAGAAGAGGAAGAATCTCTGACATTTACTCAGATTGTGGTAGCGCGTTCTTGGGAGCTGATCGTTTACTCAAACAGTACTCCCAGGAAGCATGTCACAGTCTAAAAATTACCTGGCATTTTTCAAGTCCTGGTAGTCCGCACCTAAACGGACTAGCTGAGGCAGGAGTTAAATCCACCAAGGCAAATTTAAAACGTGTAATAGGTGAGCAACGGTTAACCTATGAAGAGTTTTTTACTTTTTTGTGTCAGGTCGAATCCATACTAAACAGCCGGCCTCTGTATGCCCAAAGTATGGATCCGAATGACTTTCTTCCACTGACCCCTGGTCATTTTCTTACCCTGGAACCGTTGAATTCCGTACCAGAACCCGAATTTTCTGATTCCAAGTTGAACACCCTGTCCCGCTGGCAGCTGGTGCAAAGGCTCCAGTCCGATTTTTGGAAACGCTGGAACTTGGAGTACGTAAACACCTTGCAACAGCGTTCTAAATGGACAGAGGCTTCTAACAATATTAAACTAAATACTTTAGTCGTGGTAAACAATGAACAAAAACCGCCATTGCAATGGGCTGTTGGGCGAATTGTCGACGTACACCCTGGCTCAGACGGTCATATTCGTGTTGTGACCGTTAAAACAGCTACAGGAACATATCGTCGACCAGTAGTGAAACTATGTCCTTTGCCTATGCCCGACGCATAAGGCAAAATTTTCTTTTTCTTTCTTAATTTTTTCTAAGTATTTTTTCTTTTCTTTTAATTTTAATTTACATGCATAATTTAATGCATATTTGGGTTAATGTTAAATTGTATCGTTTAATTGCTAATAGGCGAATACTATTTAATTTTTTTTTTCCTTTCCTTTTCTTAACTAAGTAAAAACACACGTGTTTTGGCGGCCGGAAAATGTTGGTGCAAACAAGAAATTTCCTAATTTTCATTTTCTTTTCCTTTTCTGCGCGTTTAAAATAATTTAAATTTTCGCGCTCTAAAATATGCATATGGGGTTTCACGGCACCGGACACGTGGAAGAGAAGCAGCGCCGCGATGAGTGCGCAAAGAACCACCGTCACAACAAGACACTAGAAAAATCACCTTCCCGAAAAAAGTGAATTTGAGGTGAAAAAACTGGACGTTTAAACGTCGACTGGAGCTGCAAGAGAGTCCGAGGTAGGTGCCTTTTCATATAAAATTCCATATGTATCGTAACTTTCCATTTTCAATCGTCAATACCGACAATTATTTTTAAATGTGCTTGTGAAGCCAATACCGGCGACCTATCGAAGGAAATTCCGTTATTTTTCAGCCCTTGCACGCACAACAATCGTCCCACTTAAGGCTGGCAAAAAACTAAATATTCATGCAGGGTGTAAACAATGTTAATGTAGATCTGTTAATAGTAGAGGCCCTGGATAAATCATATCGCCCTCTTTTTCTGGCATAATCCAGTTTTACATGTAAAACCTAATTTAGGAGATAGATAGACGTACCTTCCCTTGTCTGTATTATTTCCCTGGAAATGTTTTTGACGGTTTTAATATTCTAGGTTAGGAAATACTTCAAATTTTGACAACAAAAACAAAATAGATTTCACTTTAATACCTTTCTTAATTTTGAGAAAAAAAGCAGAACATATAAATAAACACAGATATAAATGCGACATATAACTTAAGCTCATAAAACAATTCATGACATTTAAGCACCGCCATCTATCGCGTAGCTCAAGAGTTGAACTGTTTTTGGCGCCCTGCGGCGCGTTGTATATTTATGTGCTCTTACTTTGTTTTTAATTTTTCAAGTCAATTATTGTATTTTTAACATCTTAGTTTAGACATACTATAGCATTCGTTGCATGAGTCGATGTGATGGTTTTGGTAGTACCATGACCATCCATATATTTCCCAGCATACCAAAGAAATGTTATCATACTTAACCGACTTTCTTAGAAGTTTAACTTTATATTTTTTATCCTTTTTTAATATTACTTCAGCTATGTAGTAAATCTTTTTCTTTTTGTCAGTAACATCCGTAAATTTCAAGTCAAATTAAAATAAACATGTGTAATTGCGGAAACAACATGAAGGTAAAACACAAGCTACAATACAAAATTATTTTAACTGCAAGCTTAAAACATAACCTACAAAAGTAAACTCTTTCATAAAATGCCGACAAAATAGCCTAAAAACTGAGCAACAGATTGTTTTTATTTTATAAGTGTTTTAATGGAAAACTGAGGCATGTAATATTATATTGAACATGCGACAAAAGATTACCTAAAAATGTTTTTTATCAAAAAAATTTACAGATTTAAAAGAACATTCAAACTTCGTTAACCTAAAAATGTACGTGTCATCCTACTATCCATACGAAAAACATCGATTTTAAAGCGGGAAAAGGGAAAATTTAGGGTTATACGCTTTGTCTGAGTGTTAAACATGTCTTATTGTGGATCACTTTCCCCTACATTTTTATAATTTTTTCATTTACATACTATTAACACAATAAAATTTATCAAAATACAGTTGATCTTTTCAAAAATAATTAAATAGGTTTAGTAGATTTTTTATGGATATGCAGTTACGTTATTTTCTGACATCTTTGCTAATTACTTTCAATAAAATTATTTACATATTTTTGTGTCATTGTTTATTACAATCAAAAACATGGAATTTCGACATTGAAAACCCCTTAAAAATCGTTTTGATACGGCCAAACAAAAAATTTATGGCTTCGTGATAAAGGACAGTTGAGGAAATTAGGAAAAATGTATGAATAAAAAATAGTGTATGACCTTGTTCTTGTTTTCAAAAAACCAATGATTGAATATTATGTTTTTAAGGTCACATATTAAAGATACAGGGTGTTCTTTCACAAAATCACTAATGTTCTTCAATAAAAAACCTCGTATTTCCCTTTGGTACATCAATTTTAACAAATCTATTAATTAGTTGAAGAAGCATAAGATTACAGAATTATAAAAACAAAATGGTGCTTTTCCAGACATTAATAAAAAGCTTACGAGGGTTTAAAGGTGGGATTTTGGATAATTTGAGAAAAAAAAATTAAAAATTCATATCTCTTTAGCCGCGACTCTTAGGACCCAAGTTCCAAGGTTGCAAAGGTAGCAAATGACACCCACAATATCCCAAAAAATTTTGACGGTTCATGTGCCGAATACCCTGTATATCAATGAAGTTGAACGCCTTTTTACAACTTCATTGCGTTAGATGCAGAATCTTCAAAGGAATAAAAAAATGTAAACATATACAGAGTGTAAAGTGAGGTCACTTCCATTGAAACTGGAAGTCCCGGAAAGTCAAGTTAGCAGTTAAAAAACATAAAATTTAACTTAGGACGAATGGTAGGTATTTGGTACGATTATTTCCGTCTAGTTCTATCTATTTAGTCTTCTTCGATCCATCTTTGGACACAGGCTCCTCCAATATCTTCCATTTTTCTCTGTCTGTCGCCGTGTTCATCCATCTACCTCCCGCATGTTTCTTCAAATCGTCCGCGCATCTCATTTGGGATCTTCTCCCACTTTTTTATTTTCCCAAGGTCTCCAGTTTACAATACATTTGTTCCATCGATCGTCTTTCTGTCTGATATTATGACCGGCAAATTTCCATTTTAATTTTGCTACTTCTCCTCACATCCCTTACCTTTGTTTTATTTCTTATCCACTCATTCCTTTTTCTATCTGAGATTATTTTCTTACTGTGAAGTATTAAGTAAACCAATGAATAGTATAGCTTACAGGCTATTATACCTACATAGAAAATAATTTTCTTTTCTCTTGACAGAATCTATTAATAGTTTTTCTGGAAAATTCATGACAGGAATTCTGCCCTCCTTATAAAGCATGCAGTAAATTCAAATTTGACGATTTTGAGATTTTTATATATTATGGTGTAAAATGATGATCCTCATCGATTGGCAAAAACAAAATTTAAAAAAAAAGGAAAAAAACGCATAACAAATATGCAGTAGCTGCAAAACGTCACGGTCTTCTAGCCGAGAACGCAGTCACTACATAATGCGCTGCGTTCATCTCTAGCAAAAAGGTTAAAACTCGTCAAGAATCCAGTATTTGCGAGTCGGTCAACAAATACTGCGCCCTTGAGTAGAAAGCTAGCACTAGCAAGTATTCTTCTAGTTTTCTAGTTATAAATACAACAAATACTGCGTTACTACTAGTAAATGAGGCACGCTGCATTTCTGCCTAGAAATGTTGATTCCAAGCTTCATGAAATACTTGTCAAGAACGCAGTCTCCTCGATAAAATGTAATTTTTTTTTTCAAAACTTAATGAAACCTAGACAAACAATACTTTTTTATGATTTCTCATCATCAAAAAAATTTCAAAAATATGCATTTGGATAGAAATAAAGCAAAAAAACGTTAAAAGTTTTTTGCGTTTTTCTCAAAACTAGGGTTTTGTAAGTTACTGCGTTCTTCATAAGGAGGGCAGAATTGCTATGAAATTTTTCCAATTAAAAACAATTTTTGACGTTGAAATGCATTATGATTATAACAGCATGGAAAGATTCACTTAAAGATTGTAGAAAAAAGAACGTACTAAACAATGAACAAACAAATGTGACACACATTTGATAAGACAGGACCAGACGGTAAAGAACTGAAAATTTAATGTAAAATTTAACATATATGAAACAATTTCAAAGATATGTCGCCTAACAGAAAAATACAAAACAAAAATGAAAAGTGTCGAAATGGATGCAATAAAAAAATCAGTGAGAATATCTAGAACAGATCATATAAGAAATGAGATGATAAAAGGGGAATCGAGGGAAGCATAACGGATGACATCACTAAAAGACAACTGATATGGTACGGCCATGTACAACGAATGAACGACGAAAGATTATCAAAGCAGGTCCTAGAATGGCAACCAATAGGGTGTAGAAAAAGAGGGCGTCCTAAACTGGAATGGCAACAATCTAAAGATCAATGAGTCAAAAAAACCTGACAGAAGATGATTGTCAGGATCGAAAGAGGTGGAAAATAGGCGTCGGACAACGTAGAAAAACGTTCTAAACCGACATAGTAGTGTACTGTAAGTACGTGCACCTAGAAATATCTGACTTTTCCAAGGAGTACATGACTGCATTTTAAAGCATTGACAGGTCAATGATACCTACTTACCGCGCAAGTCTGTGCATGTGGAAAATTCGGCTGATCAGTGACAATATGGACAGGAGCACTGGAGTTTCCATTTGGGGTGGACGCCACTGGCGAGGATTCGTCATCTTCCACATCCATAAGATCATTCGGGATATTATTTTCCGTTAAGTCCTCCACTAACATTCCTACAAATTATTTAAAATAAATCATACAAATTAATAATATATTCTTTTTATTCAGAAAAAATGCGTACAACATAAAAAGGAAAATCAAATAAAAATCTAAATCTAATACTTTTACCTATTTTATGGATTTGAAAAAAAGGAAACATCTCCTTAAAAGTGTTAACTTATTTTTAATAATTTACAAAGGCCTGGCAACACTGTACGAAAATTTGGGAGTTCTGATTTTATTAATTTTCAGATTAAAAAAGCGGAAAATAAAGGAATCAATATCTTAAAAACTCAGTAAAATTTAGTACCTATTTTTCATCAAAAACTCCCAATATGACAAAAATTTTAAGAAATCAAAGTACTTTTAGTGAGGGTAAAATATTTTAATCGATCTTCGAAAAAGTAATTAAGTTTGAAAACATTATTAATATTACAAGTCACAAAATAAGCCAAATTAAAAAATATAGGGAGTTCCTATATCTCTAAATCCCTACCTCCCTAAAGCAGCCTCACTATAGGATAATGGCAAGATGGCTTGGCCAAGGTAGGTTGAGTCGCAATATATACTACTACAGTACAAGTTGCTAACTTCTTTTATTAATTCACAGATTTTTCTTTTATACAAAAAATCTTACATCTAACCGTGATCTTTGAAGTTCATAGGAATTTTATATTTTATAGCAAACCTTGCATCGAGGTTGCGGCAAGGTAAGTTTAACTTTTTATAGTAAACTAAAAATATTTAATATGTTTATAAAATAAAAAAACCTATACTTAATATGAAAAATCTTAAAAATGCAAAATGGTAAAAATGGCTAAACTGTCGGTTAGACACTAAATAATTTATTTTCGAGAGAATAGTAATCGTTTACTCAAAAATCTTAATTTACCACTACCAGTAAACAGGTACGGTTAATAAAAAAAATAAAGACTAAATTTAGTAACAATAGTATAATTTACAGGACACTATTGCGTGTTTTAAAATTTTAATATTTAAGAAAAATCAAAAATGACATAAAAATACATACCATCTATACTATCCACACTTGACATGACAGAAATAACCTGGTCAGGATTAATATCCCTGTTCATGGCATACTGTAGAGGGCCATCATAACCTAAACAAAAAGGGTCAATTTATATACAATCAACCAAAAAAACTTGGCAGATCATCTTCCCGGTTTCTATGATTTTTGGTTCATTTAGTAAAGGGAAGAAACAACCCAAAACTTAAAAATTTTCTGAATAGTTTTTTTTACTAAATTTTGAAATTTAAAAAACTGCCAATTGGATTTAAACATGTGCCTGAGGACTTCTCTGGTAACTTACCTTTTTAGCATAAAAAATAAAGTGATTTTGACATCAGTATTTCTGTTCAATAAGTAACTTATTCTCAGTCAGAACTTATTAATATTTTCAGAGGGCCAAGTATTTGCAGGAAGAAGAATGATAAATCAGATATTATGTCATTACCGTGCTCCTTCTACTTTTCGTTAGTAGAATGCCTAAACATAATATATAAATCCATTTATGCCAAATTTCAACAATACAAGTAGTAATAATCAAGCCTCAAAGGCATTGTCATTTTTCTATAAATTATTTTACATATTAGCCTTGAAATAAGCAGGAAAAAATATATTCTCTTTAAAATATATATCTAAACTTCTTTACCAAATGTTGTAAAGAGAAATGTGCCAAGTGAAATTGCATACTGAAAGAAGATATTGGTCTAACCTTTGATTCCAAATTATTTTGCAAGATGTAGTGGTGCCCCAATTTTCAAAAGCAGAGGAATATATTAAAGGTATGGTAGTGACAAGATGGGGAAGGTAATGACAATATAGTGTAAATGGTAAAATATTAGAGGGAATTATGAAAAAATATTTATTTTAGTAAACTAACCAAATACTTAAACTAAAAATAAGTATAAATAGGAACAGATAAATAACTTAACTAGATTTTCTGCTTATCCATTTTTCTAAAACAAAAATATTTTGTTAACAAGAACCTATCTTTAGACTTCAAAAAAAGTAAGCTACATAACCAAAAAACAAAGGTCACACATATATACGTAATTACCGTCGCCATCCAGTTATTACCGCCCCCTATTAAACTTTCTTCCTGGGGACTGTAATGATGGGGATAGTAGTGACGTTTTAACTTGTTTTTCCTTCAGTGCATACATTGAGGTTAGGATTATGGAGCAGAAATGTGACTAAATACTTTTGTACTGTTTGTTTGACAAAATAGGACGACCAAAACTTTTAATTGTTTTGTAGAAATAAATAAAAACAGGGGGTTCGGTTCGGTTTTACGGTAATTACCATCTTTTGTAAAAAATAAATTTTTTGTGTCCTGTAATTTTAATAACTTTTTCACCACAAAAAAAAACTCTACTTTTGTTCATATGCAAAGAGGGACTGATTTCCGACACCTGTTTCTAACCATAAAGATTGAGTAGAGCGCCATCTAGTAGAAGAAAAATGCCTTTAAGGAAGAGGAGACGTTAATGATGCATAACCTAGGGGAACAACATTTATAGAAGAATAGCGTTTGACAGTGTGTTTCTTAAGCCATATTAAATAAAGGAAATTAAACTTTAAAGTGTTTTTAACCAATAGGAAAAGTGTTTTAGAAAAATGGTTTAGAAACATTGGTTTCACAGCTGGGGAACGGGACGGTAATGCTAAAAAAGGTCTTCTGCTCTATTTAGAAAAAATTTATTTGAACATATGTATTTTTCTATTTTTGCTACTAACGCAGCACATGTTTCTTTAATTATAAGAACTAGTTTTTATGTAAATATCCAAAAAAATATTGAATGAAAAAGGCAGTTTACCGGAGAATACCTCACCTACTAAAATTAATAGAAATTCCTCAAAATTCCCGGGTAGTATTCGAGGGACTAATATCCTTCTTTTAAGAATTTGCCCAAAAACTTAGTTTTTCTTTGGGCCTTTTGTCCTCCCAACAATTTCTATAGTAGTGACGTCAAATTTTGCCTTAAATTCGAGGCTACTACAGTGGCTGATAATACAAATTAGCAGTTGGTCTAGTTTCCGTAAATATCAACGTTTCATATTTCCTTTTCAGTCATCATCACCATTCATCGTCCAGCGGCGTAGCGTGCCCGAAAGGGCGGGGGGGGCGACAGCCAAAAAGGGCGCCTCTGGAAATCTGAAAACTGATGACAAATCGTGTGACAAAAAAAACAAAAAGGTCAAAAAGGCGCCTCTCACAAATCTTGCGACCAAAAAAACAAAAAAAAAAAAAAGGTCATCATGTGTCAGGGGGCGGCCGATAAGTCACAAGGGCGCCTCTCACTAACGCATCTTGCGGCCAAAAAAAAAAAAAAAAAAGGTCATCATGTGTGAGGGGGCGGCCGATGAGTCACAAGGGCGCCTCTCCCACCTATGGGGCGCCACTACCCTCGGGGCGGGGGGGCGACGAACCCCCCGCGCCCCCCCCACGCTACGCCACTGTCATCGTCCCATCATACTACTTAACGTAGCTCTTGGGTAGTGTATGTACGAGTTATTGAAATCCCCCCTTTGCGAATTTGCCTACAAACTTATTTATTTCTTTTTTGGAGAACTACTTCCAGAGTAGTGATTTTAATTATTTAAAAGGGCCTTAAAATACTTTTCAAATGAGGCATGACACAATGTATTTTCCATTTACAAAAAATTTGTGAACAAAAAAATCAAAAATAATTTTTCTCAATATCCTAATCTAATATTTACCAAATTTGAAGAAATGAAGAGTTAAAGATGAAATTTAACTATATGAATAATATTAGAATACAAAAATAGTGTCAAAAATAGTAGAAAAATATTAAAAACAGATGATTCAAAGGAAAAATAACCACTTAAAAACATAAAAAAATATAATTTTGTTTTTTTTTGACATTCCAAAAAATCTTTTTTTTTATTATTATTTTTTTTAATTTGTTTGTACATGGTTGAATCAAATTCACCATTTTTTTTTAAACTACTAATCAGAAAAATTTTAAATGTAATTTTTTTTTTTTATGGGTCTAATTCTAGGGACCATGGTAAAATATCAATGTTCAATCAGTTATGGACATTTGCTGTTGGTCCTTCTAACCGGACTCTCCAGCGGCGTCCGTTAATTAAAGTAATTTACAAAAGTTAAAACACACATGCTTTTCCCAAAAAAAAAAACATTTTTGTAAAATTTTCTTAAAACTAAGGTCAGTAGGATAGACAAAGTTAAAAAGTAATTTTTTTTTCTTAAAAGCTTAGTTTTTAAAAATATAGGTAAAACATGTAATAGAACTTCATTATTTTGGATTTTTTATATAAGTACGCCCCTGGAGTCCTAAAAGGCTTTGGTCATTCAAAAAATCTGCTGCAAACAAAAAAAATTATTTCACTTCAAACTCAGGTGTAAGTACTGCACTTAGTTGGGCTAGTGTGATGTGATACATCAGGCAATTGGAAATTTTACTGGTTATAAGAAACATTATAACCAAAAATATGTGTTTTATATAACACAAACATATCTTTCCTAAAGTCACAAATGAGGCTCTCCTGGACAGCTATGAATTCAAACTAGGAAGCTAAGTTATATATTTTTTGTAGGCAGTTTTAATCCCTACAAAATTGGTCTCTGCAAGTTTTTTGAAAAAACTTATGGTTTTTGAGAAAAAATTATTTAATAAAAAAAAATCACTTTACTTTTCAGAAACAAACTACCCCTAATTTGACATCCTGTACATTTTTTGGATGAAATAAATAAGTGATACACCAAGTTGAAGATCTGATCTGATGATTTTATCAGCATCCATTTCTTAAGGATGTTAAATTATAAAAAATTAAAAAATTATGTTTTTAGATCTATTTTGGGGGTTGCTGACCCCCATGTAGATGGTTAAATTATGTACGAAAATTCGGAAAAAAGTGGATTTAAAAAACCAAAGGGAAGCTAACTTGAGTTTTTATTTCTTGAAAAAAGCCAGGGGTGCAGAGTGGTTCTACACCACATGCCAGATCTCCACCATAGACATTCATATTCTACAATTTTTTCTGATAATGTTGGTGTATCACTCAATATTGTATCACAAATAGGCAACAAACAAATCATTTTAGAACTTTTTTTTTTTTTATTTGTCAAACACACTGTGTTTTTTTTTATTACAATCTAGTCAGTAAGACTAATTAGCAATTTTGTTTTAACTTAATTTACTAGAAAAGTCAGATTTAAACTTAGGGTTCACTCAACAGTTCTCCCCGCTTTGTTTAGTCTGTAACTCACAATTGTGTTGTGTTTATAGCATTATTTTGTTTTATGTGTAATTCACTTAGTTTACTAGCTCAAACGGCTTCACTCTTTTTAGTCGTCGAACTAGCATAGTATTGTCTAGAAGCTGAATTGCTTCCACATTCACATGCCGATGGAGTCTATCTTCATGGCTTTTTGCGTACTTTTTTATAGTCTCTGCTACAGTTTCGATTTTTAGATCTCGATGAAGGTCACTATTTCGAACGTACCAAGGTGCATTCACAATGTTTCTTAATACTTTATTTTGAAATCTCTGTACAACTAGAATGTTACTCTCTTTAGCACAACCCCATAGTTGAATACCATATGTCCATACTGGTTTCAGTATTTGTCTATAAAGCAGTAACTTATTATGAATTGTTAAATTGGACTTCCTTCCAATTAGCCAGTTCATTTTTCTATACCTTATCTCAAGTTCTTCTTTTTTTTTCTTAACATGTGCTTTCCAGCGCAATTTGGTATCAAGTGTCATACCTAGATATTTTACCTGATTCGAATATGGTACTGGAATGTTGTTAATTGTTATTTGTATGTGATTTATATTTTTGTTTGTAAAATCAACATGAATTGATTTGGTTTCATTTAATTTTATTCGCCACTTTGTGGTCCAACTGTGAATTTGGGTGACTGCATCCTGAAGTTTCTCTATGCATTTTTCAATAGATTTTTCTACCGTCAATAAACCAGTATCATCGGCAAATGTTGCTAAGTGACAATTTTCTGGCTTTGGGATATCACAAGTAAATAATAAGTATAGATAAGGGCCTAGTACGCTACCCTGGGGCACGCCTGCTTGAATTTCTCTTAAATTTGAGTATGAGTCTTCCTGTTTTACTCTAAAATGTCTATCAGATATGTATGATTCCAAAATATCCGAATACTGTTATGGCAGAAACCTTTTTAGTTTAAAATTAAGGCCTTCATGCCACACTTTGTCAAATGCTTGTGCTACATCTAGAAAAACTGCAGAACAAACTTTTCCCTCTTCTAGTGCTTTTTCTATTATATTAGTAATTCTGTGTACTTGATCTATCGTGGAATGCTTGTCTCGAAAACCAAATTGATGAGATGGAATAATTTCTTGTCTTTCTATGATGGGTTTTATTCTTTTAAGCAATAATTTTTCATAGAGCTTGGATATAATTGGCAGCAAAGATATTGGCCTGTAAGATGACACGTCATGGAGTGGTTTTCCCGGTTTTGGAATCATGATAACTTCTGCAACTTTCCACAGTTTAGGTACGTACCTAAGCCTAAAAGACGCATTAATTAGGTTGCATAGTTTTACGATAGCTTTTCTGGGGAGTTGTTTTATGACTACCCCGTTAATAAGATCATACCCTGGGGCTTTTTTCGAATTAATATTTTTGATTTCTGTTAATATTTCTTTTGGTGATGTAAGCTTAATATGGTCCTCGATTTGATGGGGTTCATTTAAATGAAAGTGTTCATCTGGTGCTTTGTGGGGCTGAAATGTTTTTTCTAAATGACTTGCAAAAATATCTGCTTTTTCTTCGTTACTCCTTGCCCACTGGTTGTTAGATTTTCGTATGGGTGGAATTTGGATAATTGGTCTTTTAAAATCTTTGGTTGCTTTCCAAAGGGAATAGTCGGTATTTTTATCATCTGTAAGCTCATTAAAAAAATGGTTAATAGATTCATTTTTTATTACTAGAATTTCTCGCCTAATGCGCTGCGTCATGTTGTTGAGATTTGTTTTGTCCCGAGGATCACGGCTTTGTTGCCACTTTCTTCTTAGTTTCCTTTTTTCCAATATAAGGTCTCTAATTTCCTTTGGATAGTTTTTTCCCTTAAAAATTCTCTTTGGTTTTGGACTGTTTTCCCAAGCTGCTTGTTGAATATTTGTAACAAAATAATCAACTTCTTTATCAATTTGTTCTGGCGTTTGCAATGGTACTGATAGGTTTATTTTTTCTGACAGACTTTGTTTAAAACTAATCCAGTCAGTCAGTTTATTAACTAGTGAGATATTTGCTTCTTTCTTTATTATGTTTTTACTAAGAGTTAGAATAATAGGTGAATGATCTGAGTGTAAATCAAAACTTTCTTCTATATCTACAAAACTTAAAGATATATTTTTTACTATAAAAAAATCAATTAGATCTGGAATTTTTCCTGGATCTGTTGGATAGTATGTGGGCTTACCAGTTGATATCGGCTCACATTGATATTCACTAATAGCTTGCAAAAGTTCTTTTCCTTTAGAGTTCGTCAGTCTAGATCCCCAGTAGGTATTTTTTGCATTAAAGTCACCTCCAATTATAAAACGGTTTCTTAATTTTCTGAGAAAATTAAGATATTGATTTTTCTTTAGTAAGTGCCTTGGTGGTATATAGACAGCACTTATGACTAATGTATATGTTTTGGTTTTTACACTTACTAATGTAGCTTGAATCTCTATGGTTTTATATCCCATCTCCTCATAGTGTGATATATTTTCTTTAATTATTACAGCACTTCCCCCATGTGCAGTATTGCTAGGGTGAGTTGTATGATACACTTTATAACCTTTAAATTTAATGTGAGACTGGTTAGTGAAATGCGTTTCTGACACAAGACAGACGTCAATTTTTTCTATGTCTAGAATAACTTGCAAGTCTTGCTGATGTTGCAAGAGACCATTGGCATTCCAAGCTAGGATTCTAAGATTACTGACCATTTTGAGGCATATTGGTAGCTCCGTTATTGCTACTTTCTAGTTTAGTTAATCGCTCATCAAGTTTGTTCAATTTCTCCAAAATTAATTGTAGTGTTTGTTCCATAGTATTTTGACTACTGATATTAATATCAGGTATAGTAGCTGTTGCTGCTACTTGGCTGTATGTCCTTGTCACAGAGTTTTGTGTGACTGTGTTTCTTGTCTGTTGGTTTTGTCTATTTGTACTCACGTTTGGTATGAGATTCGGTTTCTTAGGTTTATTTTTCAATTTTTGTATTTCCTTAGCAACAAGGCATCCTCTGTAGTTAGCAGGATGCTTGCCTCCACAGTGGATGCATTTTGGCTCAGATTCTTTTGGTTTGGGGCATTGTACAGTAAGATGTTTCCCCGTGCATTTTACGCAACGTGGTTCTTTAGCGCAATATTTTTGCGTGTGTCCATAAGATTGGCATCTTTTGCATTGAGGGACTAACTTTGAGGTTTTTAGTGCTTTTATTTCCACTTCAATCCCAAGGATACTGGAAATTTCAAAAATTTTGTTGATATCTTCATCGTGGCTGAATGTGAGCATAAACATGTTAAGAGGTTGTCTTGTTCTCCATTTAAGTTTGTTGCTGGCCTCCAGTGCCTTAAAACCTTTTTTTTGTAGATCAGCTACAATTTTTTGTGGGTCACATGAGAAGTGTAGCCTATTCGCTATTACTCTAATTGGCCTTATTTGTTTGTTTTCGTATGAGTGCCATTGATGCTTTATTTCATTAAGCATTTTAGTAACCAGCCGATAGCTGTCTGCGTCTTGTACATTTATTTTAATATTTTAGAACTGACTTACTAACTAAAATAACCAATGGTAGTCGCGGTGGAAGAGTTGGGCAGCCCACTAACATTTAAATACTCATCATGTTGTAGGTCATGAAAAGAATTTGCAACTTTTTAATTTAAGAAAATCATTTTTAGACTGAAAGTCACCATAGGGTAACTCTCCCTCCTCTGTGGAAATTTTTGACCTGTATATTTTTTTCTTGCTATTGGAATTTAGTTTCAGGTTATACTTGTTTGCCACTTGTTAATAACAGCATATATCAGGAATGAGAGGCAGGAGGATCACCTAGAAAAAGTGGTCAAAGAAAAAAACTCATTTCTCTCTCACTTTCATAAAAATTGGTTCATTAGCTGCCAAAATATAAGTTTTTTTAATATCTTGGCAGATATTGAATCAAATTTTTTAAGTGACATTTAAAAAAAAAATTTATTTTGAGTTTTTACTTGTATTATGTTTGTCTGCTTGTGTCCAGGTGATCCTCCCCTTCTCTTCTTTAAGTACCTATTTACTGTAGTCGAAAATTAGCACATAGGTAGGAGGGTTACCCTATGGTGGCTTTCAGTCTATTTTGGTGTGTGTTTTATGTAAATACCTAGCAACCCATCGAGGGGTGAATAGCTCTCAGAATCGGTGTACACATTTCTCACAATCTTCCCACAATCCTTCACAATCTTTACACAGTCTGTCCCAATCACTCACAATCTGTCACAATCTTACCACAATCCCTCACAATCTTATCACAATCCCTCACAATCTTACCACAGTCCTTCACAATCCCTCACAACCTTTCACAATCTTACCACAGTCCCAGTGGCGTAGCATGGAGGGGGGGATTGCGCGGGGGGTTCATCGCCCCCCACCCCGAGGGTACCGGCATGGCGCCCCATTGGTGCCTGAAGCACCCTAATTGTTATTAAGTAGCAGGGCCGGTAACAAATTAATTAAGAGGGTGGCAAAGGAAAGTATAGACATGATGACCTTTTTTTTTTGGTTGCAAGAATTTTTGATGGGCTGTCGGCCCCCCCCGCCCCTTCAGGCACGCTACGCCGCTGCACAGTCCTCCACAATCCCTTACAATCTTACCACAATCCCTCACAATCTTACCACAATCCCTCACAATCTTAGCAAAAGATTGTGGATTTTCACAATCAGTGTACACATTTTGGGTTAGCTGTTCACCCCTCGCAACGCATATACTTTTCTTTTAACTGTGAAACTACTAAATATATTTTTACTGCATCTTTAAATTTCTAAAATGTGACCTATTTACCAACTAAATTAATATTTAATTAGACCAAAAGTAGCAAATTGCATTATTTATTCATTCTCACCCCCCTTTTCTAAACTTGACTAGTATTTTAATTTGAAATTAGCACATCAATGTCTCTTTTCTATTTGTCTCTTTACTATTTACTCAGGAAAAAAAGACAGGTATTATGTTATTAGCATTAGCTGTATCATAAAATTTTCTACATTTTAATTAATTGAAATTACCATGAAGTTCTCTTCTACTGCCACTGTCTTGTCTCTTAGCTGAACTGTTTCTCACATCAGAAGCCTGAACCATTCCTGATGTAAGACGCTTCTGCTTCATCTTTTGCTCCATAATTTGACGCTAAAGAAATTAAAACATTTTACCCAAGCCTTTACCAGCCTTTGCAGGCCAAATCAGGGGTCAACCCTACCCCCTCACCCTTTATAAACTTGATGGCACTGTTTTAGTTGGATATTGACACATATCTTTTTCTCTTAGTAAAAAGAATTGGAACAATAACATCAAGCTTATAAATGCAGGGTAAGTGTAGAAACAGTTTTAAAAAATGTTTCCCTACTTTCTCTCAAGAGAAGACTTAAAACAGACATCAATATATATTATAATCTATAATCTTTGCAGACATCCTCCTACTAATGGCATGTGCCAACCTTCTCATCTGGAGAATTTATATTATGTATCAAATCCTGCATTTTCATTACAGAGAGCATAGCCTAACAAATTATCTTTCTTGTGCTTTGGTTTGATTATTATGATTGATTAGATTGGGAGCACTAAAAACACTATTCATAGAGCAAGCCTGACATTTATTTTCCAGTTTTTGGTTAGTATTTTTAACATGTTCTCCTCAGTTTGGCATTTGCCCCTTGTTTTTATTTAAAGATGCCTGTAAAAAGTGTAAAGGTACCTAAACTATATTTATTTCTCTATTTAGAAATAAAAAGCTTTGATAAAAATTTGAAACTGCATTCTTATTAAATAGATGTTTAGACTGTGTTTAAACCATATCTTCAAAAATAAGTGTCAAAATTGATAACCAAAAATAGGAAATCAATGTCAGGCTTCCCTTCCTATAAAGCTTGCTTTACAATGAGTGTCATTAGGGAGCCCTACAGCATTTGCAAAGCACACAGAAGTGAATTTGTTCAGTCATGCTCCCTATAATGAAAAGGGTCATAAAAGAACCGCAACATTCATAGAAATAAGCAAGTTCTCCTAAACTAAAGATAGTCACATTAATCTGCAAATATTTACCTGCTGCTCAAGTTTTTGCGTTCTGAGATCCATTTTGTATCAGACATTACCAGCACCGCACCAGCCAATAGAACTCACTACTGACTAAATGTCTATTTGAATTGTTTTGTTGATTGTTACTCCGGGAGATGACAAACGTAATCGATTATTTCCAAGGAAAAAAAACGTGGACAAAAAAACAAATCGAAATGTAAATTTGTTGTCATTGAAGTTTTGCCGCTTTGTTGTTATTTTTTTGCGCTACAAGAACCATCCGCCTGCGCGAACTCCTCTGTCACATTTTACAACAGTTGCAACATTGCCAAATGTACCATGAGGTCGATCAGAAATTAATCATTATGAATCACGTGATTTTTTTCCTGGGATGACAAACAAAGCATTTGATTAAAGATAGTTTAACAGTTAAATAACAGTTTAAGTTAAATATTGACATTTATATTGATTTTTCAACAATTCCAGAATGGTTTAAAACTACAAAAAAATCCTAGAAAATAAAAAACACATGCATGGAATTACTTACTGGAAAAAACACAGGGAACAATACTAAAGGCCTGGAAGAAAATGAATTTGATGATCAAGAAATTTATATAGAGTCTCGTCATTAACATGAAAAAGACCAAATTAATGAAAAATGTTAAAATTAGATAAGGTATATGTTTTAATTCAGTTGAATATTTACGTAAAATATCATTTATACAAAATCTGGCTATGTTCTCATAGGGTGTAATGGTGTATTATAAAATATGTAAATGTTTTACCAAAATTATATATATTGTTTTTAACCCATTGTATGCATTCTGCTTTATCATGATTTTTTAGTTCTTTTAAATGGATTGAAGAAGAGGCATTTAAAACCAAGAATAACACTAAAAGTTATTGGTTGTACTATCAATACAGCTAAAAAATAACAAGAAAATTTGGCAATTTTATTAAATTTATTACATACCTACCTATTTGTTATTTGTGAAATATATTCTAAATATAACTTAATTTTAGTAAAACAGGAGTGTGCGGAACTTCTATTTCTATGGTTTTTTCAGACGTGTTTACCCAGGGGCGTAATTAGAGGGGAGGGCGGAGCACGGCAGTACGCCACGCGCGGCAAGCCCTGGAGGCGGCAAAAACAAAAAGAAAAAACTTAAAAGCAACTATACGTAGCAAAAAATGATTCTTTATATATTACTTGAGACTAATGAAATTTCTGTCTAAATTTTGATTAATATTGCAAAACATGTGAAACATATTTTAAACTGTCTTTATCTATTATAGGTTTAAAAATAGATATTATCAACAGCCCGCTTAACTTTTTAATCTACTATAATTAAAGGAACAAGGAAACTGTTATCTTCCTCAACTAATTATTTAGTTGTATCACAGCCCCCTCAAATAAACAAACCTTTCTTTCTTTGAAATACAACACTGTCGAAACCTGACATCTCCATTATTTTCTTGTCAGCCTATATTTTTTTGTTTTCAAGATAGTCAAAATTTTAGATCTGTCTCTCTTCGAAACTGTTACCATTCAAAGTAGAATCAGGCTTGATATAAAGGGGGCTGTGGTTGTATAAAATCTCAAAAACAACCGTCGCAGATTGTTTGTTTTTCAATTTTTATTTTTATAAAGGTTTAAAAATGGATTTTTTCAACAATCCGCTTTACTTTTTAATGTACTTATTAAAGGAAAAACGCAATTGTTGTCTTCCTTAACTAAATATTTAGTTGTATAAAATGTCAAAAACAACCGTCGCAGATTTTGTGTGTTTTTTCAATTTTTATTTTTATAAAGGTTTAAAAATGGATTTATCAACAGCCCGCTTTACTTTTTAATCTACTTATTAAAAGAAAAACCAAATTGTTGTCATCCTCAACTAATTATTTATTTGTATAAAATCTCAAAAACAACCGTCGCAGATTTAGTTTTTTCAATTTTTATAACACCGAACAATTTATCAAATTTTATGTATTAATAATATTCCTACTTACATTTTAAAGCCTCTGTTTACGCAATGTATGCAAACTTTACAAAATTATCACTTATTGTTATTTCTGGCCCTCCGACCCAAAAAGGAGAAAACCTTAAAAAATATTTTGTTATATGTCTAAAAATTTAAATATTTTAAATAAATAAATATATATTCCTTAAATAATGCTTCCTTTTAGAAAATATATTTGCTTTAACCTTTTAAAAATTGTTAGGATACAAAAATTGGCGTGATAACATAATAAATAACTCAAAAAAACCCTCGGAGGCCTCCTTAAGGTAAGTCTAGAGTTACTTTGTCTCGACTTAACCTTAAGGCTTCCTCAAAATGACTATAAAATGCATTCGGCTTCTTAAGGATGTCTTGAAGTCTGAGACGTCTGAAAAGAAAGAGTATAAAGTGCATTCGGCTCCTCAAGGAGGTCTTGAGTACCGAGGACTCCTTAAGCAGCGACTATGAATTCCACACTAATATAATTACCCCTTCCTAGAAAAAAATTCATCGATCAATGCCACCCCTTAGATTTTGACTTGGATCCGCCTTTGTAGGGGCGGCAGATATTGTTAGCCCCGGGCGGCATCTAAGCTGAATCCTCCACTGGTACCAATTTTATGATTCCGATAGTATTATGAAGGTTTATTAGTATGAAAATGATTCTTTGGACTATAGCCCAGTCATATATTAGGCTAAAAAAACCTTCGCTAGATATAAGGCCCTAGATATCCTAAACATCAGTTTGTTGCGATTTTCTCGAAAACGAATAACTTTTTCAAAAATACTCATAAAAGAAAAAATTCTCTAGATCAGTGGTTCCCAAACTGGTGGGTGCGCCCCCTGGGGGGTGCAGATCAACAATAAGGGAGGCGCGGGGCCCTGCCGAAAAGGTCCTATTATATATCATAACTTATTACAAGTTATTAGATGAACGGGGAGATTTGAGGAGGACCTCATAAAATCTTCTAAAATCTCTCGTAAAACTTGAAATTTATTTTATTGAATATAGAAGATTTTATAAAATGTTCCGAAATCATGAATCAAAACTTCTCAAATACTCAAATCTTCTAAACCGCACTGTATGAGATTTGAGCAGAAACACTATAAGAATTTTCTTGGCAGCCTTAAACTTTTTTCTTTAATTTAAAATGACAACAAATCATTTTAACTTAATCCAAATGTTATCCTTTTTAATAAAATTTTATTTTATTGTACTAAAAATTGATTTTTTGTTTCTGTATTCGGGGAAAGGGGGGCGTGACCAATTCATGATTTTAAAAAGGGGTTGCTATAGGGGAAATAGTTTGGGAACCGCCGGCGCCGTGCAATGATCTAGGGGCCGGTTTTCCAATGGAGGGTTAACCCTGACTCATGCCAATAAAAGACAGCTATCCAAGATAATCCACGGGTCAGGGCTAACCCTCTATTGAGAAACCGGCCCTAGATCTATTGGTATATACGTACTATAAAATTAGGAAAAAACTCTGATAACATTTAAAAAAATATATTTAAAATGTTTTTTTTTATTTTTTCTTGTAGGCAACTCTCGTAAAACTCGAACGTAACAAAAGTAAAAACAGATTTTTTCAAACTTCGGCCCTATAATAAATATGTTGGTCGGGCAGCAAAACACAATTTTTGGTGATTTTGGTAAAACTTGGTACGTTTGTAGAGCGACCCAAGAAAAGTACAGAAATTTTTTTTTTGGTTCGAACTCTTCTGATTGCCACGTTTCAGTGCCCTTAAATTTCAAATTTGCACCTTTACATTTTTTTCCAATATCTTGAAACTAAAAACAGCTAAAATATTTTTCATGACAATTTTGATTAGGTAAAACCTGTCTCTATAAGCCCATGTAACGCAACTTTTAAAAACATTTTTTTTATATTAAGAAAAATAATGTTAAAATCAAAACTTTGAAAATTTACCAAAGTAGTGATTTTTTTAAAACTTGAAATTTTGGACCCTGTCAAAAAGTTTCTGAGGCGGATTTTATCTGACATACTTTTTTTTCTTTCTTTTGAGTCTGGCTATATCTCACTTTTTAAAATTTGATAGAATCTTGCAGGGAAAATCTGTCGCAGAGTCACAAATACCATGCTGTCGCGTTTTTCGCAAAATTCAAATATTTTGGACTGCTTATACAAAACAATTTTTTAAAACTTTATTTGACCAAAACTGAAAATAATTTTTACCGGTTCTGATAGAGAACTAAACACGAAATTTACTTTCTTTAAAAAAAATAAATAAATATAATCCAATATATTCAAAAATTTACCACAAATATGGAAAAATCATAGGTTTAAAATAACAGTTTTTTAAGCAAAAATGACATGTTTGAAGATAAACAGCTGGGGATTTTTTGTAAAGTTGCATTTTTTCAGATACGGGATATTGCAGTTAGACCATCGATATGTAAATATTTTCTATTCACTAATAAAAATTAATTTACTGCATAACATTCGTCAAAGAGCCCAGTCTTTTTTAGCTAGAAAGTTAGCCTCTCAAGGAAATTTATGTACATAAATGTATGGAAAACAAACTTTTAAACCTTATAGATTGAATAAAAATTTAACTTTCCTTTTTTTTATTGCTAGTAGTCATTAATTTAAACATTCTTTGATTAAGCTTCCTTATTGATTGGTGTTTATAGAGTCTTTTTAAGCAAATTGAGCTTTGACACAAAATAACTCATTCTTATCAGCGCGCATCGTTTAAATTTAAAACTATGTAATTGACGAGTAGAATGAGTTTTTTGGTGTTAAAATTTAATTTGATAAAAACTGTTCAAAACACTATATTATAAGATGTAGCTTGATTGGAGAACGATTTCATTGATGGCTATGAGCATCCGGTATACAATAATTTGAAAAGACATCCTGTAGCTTAGAGACAAACTGCGCAAGCGTTATATTGTTTCAAATCCCCCTGTAAATGTTTAGTACGGAGCACAAAGTTGGAGAGGCGCTGATTCGTGCACGACACCCCGGTATACTGCGCCAGTTTAGTAATACAACTCCCACCGTGTAAGTGTCTGGTCTATCTCTGTCATTCGTCTATGGTACCAACCAACTTTTTTTTTTATTTTTTGACGAAAATGGCGGCTGAGTGACCGACCAGTATACAATTTGGATATTTTTTTTTAAAACTGAAAAAAATCAAGCTTTAAGCTTTTTTGCTACCACTTACCAAGTATATAAAGTTTTTTTGAGAAGAGTAAATTTTATATTTAATTGTCTATTAGAACCAGTACATAGTCTTTTACGTTTTGCTCAAATAAAGTTTTAAAAATTGATTTGTATAAGCAATGCAAACTCTTTGAATTTTGCTACAGATTTTCCCTGCTATATTTTTTAATATTTTAAAAAGGGTAGTATAGCAAGACTCAAAAGGCAGATAAAATCCACCTTAGAAATTTCTTGACTGCGTCCAAAAATTCAAGTTTTAAAAAAATCACTACTTTGGTAAATTTGTTTTGACTTTGACATTATTTTTTTTTAAATCGATAAATATTTTTAAAAGTTTTGGTACCCAGGCCCATAGAGACAGGACTTGCCTAATGAAAACCGTAGCAATAAATATTTTGGCTTTTTTTGATTTTGAGATATTTTGATAAAAGTGGAAAGGCGCAAACCGGAGAGTTCAAGGCACTGATACGCGGCTTAAAGAGACAAATCCGCGAAAAATTTTTAGGTTTTTTACTTGGGTTGATATAAACGTGACAATGATTATCAAAAATTGACGAAAATAGCGTTTTGCTGCCCGACCATGTACCTATTTATGAGTAAGCCCGACAAGACATGGCAACATGGCCCTTGCTCAGCTGAAATATGTCATTGATGTTTTTGCGATTTGTTTTTTTTACAAGTGACTCACGTTTTTAAATATTTTTTTGAATTTTTTGGGTGTTTTTAATATATTTTCCAGTTTAAAAACATGGAGTGGTTATTTGGAAAAAAGCTTTCGCCCGAAGAAATGCTGAGGAAAAATCAGCGGGCACTGAACAAAGCCATGAGAGATTTGGACAGGGAAAAACAGAAAATGGAGCAGTCAGAGAAGAAAATTATTAATGACATTAAAAAATTGGCTAAAGAAGGTCAAATGGTAAACAATAATTCTTTTTATTTAACGAGGAGAATTAAGTGGCATAAGGGCAAGGGATAAAATAAGATAATAAAAAGTTGAGGCTGGATTTGAACCAGCAACCTTCTGCTAACCAGGCCTGTTATTACACACTACAATATGTGTCCCAATATAAGCTGACAGGAAAAACAGATTTGAAAATATAATTTTCATATTACCAAAGAAGGTATTTTTTTAAAACAAAAACAAAATAGAAATTTTTGACAAATTTATATTTTTTTAATTTCTGGTTGAAGAAATCCTTATTTCATTTTGAAAAAAAAATAAAACAATAAAAATACATGGAAAAATAGTAGAAAAAGGATCACATTTTAGTTTTTTGTTTTCAAAACTAATTTAAGTATAATTAACAGCAAATTGTACAGTAATTTTTTTTTGATAAATCCTTTATTCTTCTTTAGAGTTGTTTTTTCTGTTATGTACAGTTGATATTGTATAATTTAAGAGCTATTGAAATAGCTAAGCGCTTATTCTTAAATTACGTAACACACTAAGTGAGTGAGCCTTTTGTTATGTACTTTTAACAGGGTTCGAAAATATCATGATATTTATATAAATATCATATCACATGATATATATCGGATATATATCAGATATATATCATTATCAAACTGAATGCTTTGGTTTTTTTTTATTTATTTATTTCAACGGGAAACCCCATTTAAAAATTTTAAAATAACAATGTCAAAATGTATGCATTACAATGTCATTAAAAAGAAAAATAAATTACACTAACATTAAGATACATACTAACAAATAATACAATAAGTGCTAATTTTCAAGTTTATAATAAATAAAAATGTGATTGACCATTGAACCGAACCAAACCAAACCAGTGAACAAAGAAAAGTTTAATCAATAGATAACTACTCTGGTAAAATCCTGAGTGTAGATGTTTTTACAGAATTTGTAGAGACATTGAAAATATTAATTTCTGGATACTGATTTAGGAGTTTTAATGTTCTCTCAATTAGTAAGTTGTTACCATAGTCAGTGGCATGGAAAGGAATAAGTTTCATAATATCTGAGATTTCTTGATGGTATGTTTAATGTTATCCATTAAAAAATCCATATTAAACCTGTTGTTGAATAAATTATATTTATAAAAACAATATTTAAAGAATTTGTTTTGTACCCTTTCCACACAAGCAATGTGTACTTTTCTATAAGGACCACTGTTGAGCAATATTCAAGAACTGATCTAACAAGTGAACAATATAATGTTTTTAGACTATACAGTGTGAAATCTCTACAGTTCCTCACTATAAAACCCAATATTTTAAATGATTTAGAGACTACATTGTCAATGTGTTCATTAAAAGTTAATTGTTCATCAAAAAAGAACTCCCAAATCTTTCACTGTGGCTTTGTACTCAAGTTGTGCTCCGTTAATTGAATATGAGAAGTTAACTTTTCTGTTGCCTCTAAAAAAGCTGATATAATTACATTTTGAAGCATTAAGGGTTAAACCATTTTCTGTGCATTAGTTGCTGAATTGTTGGAGATTCCGCTGCAGATCCAATGCATCATCTTCACAAACTATTATCTTGTACAATTTAAAATCATCAACGAAACCTAACAACATATCTGCAACTGTTTTAAAAAGTTTATCAATGAATATATTAAAAAGCAACAGAGCACAATGAGCCCTGTGGCACTCCCGACGGTATCACAAACTTCTCTGAGATAAATGTGCCGACTCTTACTGACTGTTGTTGACATGATCAAACGCTTTTGAGAAGTCTGTATAGACAGCATCAACCTGATCTAATAAGTTAGTTGCAGTAGAGCAACCACCCATAAACCCATGGTGATTAGGTGATAAAAGGCTTTTACTTTTTGATGATATTTGATCATATACTAAACTATCAAACAGCTTTGGTATAGCCGTGACACCGCAAACGCTGCGATAGTTCTCAACATTTTCCTTATCCCCAGATTTAAAAATTGGCACTACATATGAATATTTCTAAACCTTCGGGAATTTACTCTTTTTTAAAGATTGGTTGAACAAAAGAAAAAGGATATAAGTCACAATGTAACAGCACTTCTTAAGAACAAAGTTGGGAGTACCATCAAGACCACTATTTAATTTGGCTGGAATTGAGTTAATCTTGCTAAAGATTTCAGTTTGACAAATTTAACTGATATGTGACTTGATGAATTTATGCCACTGATGTTTGGAACATTGATGAATGAATGAATGAGAGAGCTGGAATATACACTACCAAAGTATCCTGCAAATAAATCTGCTACCTCTTTTTCCGAATTGGCCGTGAGATCACCATAAGACATATCTGAAGGAAGATCCTTATTAGATCTCACCCCAGACACATGTCTCCAAAACAGCTTAGGATCTTGTGAGAATTTTGATTCAATGTTCTTGATATGCTGAACATAACAATCCTTAGAAAGTTTTTTACATCATTGTCATAAGTTAGAAAAATTAGTGTAGTCCTGTTCATTGTTAGAGTCTAGAAACTTTTTGCGAGCAATTTTCGTTTGAGCTATCAAAGATCTCAGTTCTGGTGAAAAATAAGGAGGAAAATTTGGTAATCTCACAGACTTTTTCGGAATAAACCTACCTAAACCTATGTTCATTAAATTATGAAATACATCAACAGAATTATCAATATCAGTATCTGCAAAAGCCAAGTTCCAGTTTACTGATCCCAGAAAGTCATTAAGTCCAATATAGTCACCATTATGATAATAAATTCCACATGATTGGGTTCCTTGGCTACATCATCCACTATCAAATCAAAACTATATGCTTGATGGTGTTGTTTCACTGGTAGAAGAGGGTCTATTTCCTCTTTGATTTCAAGTTTATCTAATTGAGCAAAAATAAGGTCCAGAAAGACTCCTCTGCTGTTTGAAGTTGATATGTGTTGATAAAAGTTAAAAAATGCAAATTGTTCACCAAGTAACTGAGCTTTTACACTGTTAGGAGAGATCGTGACACCAAACTCGTCATTTTCCCAAGTATGACCTGGTAAATTAAAGTCCCCTGCAAGTACCAACTGAGCATCTTGACATTTTTCGCAGACCTCCTCGATTGAGACACACAACTGTCTATAACAGTTTTCATCCGAATTTGGAGGTATATATGTCCCAACAATGACATAATGTGAGTTTTTAATTTTTAGTGACACATATAGTTTTGGCATATTAAATTGGCATATTAAATAAAAATCACTACTTCCTAATAAATCAAAAGTACACACAGATGGAAAACACAGTAACTGCTCTAACCTGGGAAAATAGAAAACAAAAGAAATTGTCGCGTCGGGGATCTACCAGATGTGAAACAGGGGATTCCCAGTCAGCTTCGCGATGCCTACGCGGCAGCCAAATCGATCGATACTACACCTTTACAGATGTACTGACAAATTTTCTGATATTTAGAATGGTAGAAACATTTTTAGTTTAATAAGTAAAATTATTGAATATATCGGATATATATCAAGCTATATATATTTCGTGATATATATCGTGATATATATCATGATATATATAACTTGATATATATCCGCGGAACCCTGACTTTTAATGAGTTAAAGAAAGATGGGTAGTGGATTTTGTGTTACATAATTTAAGGATGAGTCCTAATAAAGTGTATGTATATCATTAATGAATATGTATATATTCCTTGGGTGTTATCAAGTGTGTTAACTTTAAATAAAGTTAGCAGAACACCATTTTTTTTAAACAGGCAAGGCTTTTTTTTTGTTAAGGGCATAGTCAGTTTAAGCACTGAAAACAAGTGGTCCCTTTGAAATGCATGTGCCTACAGAACTGTTTCCTAAACATTACATCAGGTGGCACAGCAGTCTGTCTGTGTAGTCACTACATCTCCCTTCCACTCTGGCAATTAGGAGTTCATGCATATCATCTAATTTCTCTTTGTTACTTTATTTTGTCCTGCTCCTAAACAGGCAAGGCTAATTTTTTGTTTTCACAAGTAATTTATGGATAATTAATGGCAAATTGTGCACTATTTTTTTACTTCTTTTATAAATCCATTATTTCTATACTTGTTTCTATATGAAGAGTCAGTGTGCACTATTTTTTTACTTCTTTGATAAATCCATTATTTCTATACTTGTTTCTATATGAAGGGGAAAGAATGATGAAAGTCAATGGACCATGATTTTGAGAAAACTCAAATTTTAGTTTAGAAACCCTTTGGTTCCATATTATAAACTCATTGCATAAATAGGTCACTCTCAGATAGTTATTTATAATGTTCAAATTGGCATAATGTTTAATTAGAACAAATTACGTGAAAAAATTCATTACCATTAGCAAAAACTTAGAGTGATGTCAAAAAATACTAGGAAAAAACGATGAGAGTCCAGTGACTTTCATCGATATTTCCCCTTATTTTGAATACTTTTGTGGACTTTCATCGTTCTTTCCAAGTGTAATGTATTTTCAAGCCATTGTAACTCGACTGTCAGCATTTTTTCCTCCTTTTGGTATGGTATAGTAAAATATATGTATAAATCTACATTTTACACTGATTACTTTATTTTCGACCTAAAATGGACTTTCATCGTTTTTTCCCCTGACTCTTCATATGTGTTCTGCTTATATGAGATTAGCAGAACATTATTCTTTTTTTTGCAAGCATGGCAAATTTTTTGTTTTAACAACTAATTTACATATAATTATTGGTAAATTTTTCAATAAATTTTTTTTAGATAACACCATAAATTACATAGGTGTTCTGCAATGGCAAATTATGAACATATATTTGTTGACATAATATTTTCTACACAGTGTACGAAACACTGGCCCCAAAAATTATAACTTAAATTAATTTATTTTATTTTATATAAAATAATTAAATACAATTAGACAGTTTTGTCTCTAATCCTATATAAATAGTGAAAAAACTCTAGCAAGATGCGCCATCCACCGAGATACGAGAGAAACTAGAACAAGAGCAGGCGAAAATAAACTGCTATACATATCAATCAAAAGATCGATCGCAAATAAAAAGAAACAAACCATCCGTGACCTACGACAGCTCTTCTGTCTTTCAGGCCAGATCAACGCTGATTAGCGTTTTTACCCGCCATCAGACACGTGAGCGTCAATCAGCGTAATTTTTCCGCCAAATAATACTAACAAACGTGAAATTTAGTATCCGTAAAAAGAAGTTTTTGTTTCTCTCATATTTTTCTGTGGGTAGCTTAAAAGCTTAACCTCACGGGGGTCCAAGATCTAATGGACACCTATCAAGTCTTGACAGTTAACTGTTTCGTCCTTATGGGACTCCTCAGAACACTGCTTGGTCAATGTGACACCCTTGCGAAGTTAATTAGACGGTTTTGTCTCTAATCCTATGTAAATAGGGTAAACGATTTTAACCCACTATGATACAGTTTGTTGACATTAGATTTCGGTTAAAAAGAAAGGGTTAACTAAATTTAAACAATTTTACCTTAAAACTATCAGTTATGCATAACTTTACTTGTTGTAATTTTTGTTTAAAAATGAACTTTTTGTATTTTAAACAAAAAGTGCAGCATTGCTCTAGAAAGATAAAAAATTCCTAATGTGTCTGTTTCCTTGAAAAGATTTTTGCTACCTGCGGCGTATTCTTACGGTTTCAAAATGTTTTCTGTAGGTTTTCAGTTAATAAAAAAATTATCTATTTTCGCCTGCGAGCAATTAAAGTATTATTCCTCCGATATTTTCTTAATATTTTGTCTCCAACGCATTTACTCAAGAAATGTCTGCTTCTGTTTTCAAATTTTTGTTTGTGGTTAAAGAGGGACTACTACTCATAATTTTGATATTTTTTTGAGGCTTCATACACCTCTGCCGCCCCTAGGGTTTCGCCCCTCTCTCACGTCATCTACCCACCCTGCGCCACTTTGGTCCACCATTACGTTTTTTTTATAATTGGACTAAAAACGCATTACAAAAACCAAAATTAAAATAATAGGTAGCTTACCTATAGATTGGTAAGTTACCTTTCAAACAAAATTTTACTTTAGTGAATGTGAAACGAAAATCAATAACCAGAATAACACTTTAAAATACCGCTTGTTTGTAAAAGTAAGTGAATTATTTACTTTTATGGAACAAGCAGAATTTTCATGTATTATTCTGGTTGTGTATCACCCCGGCACTTACATAAAATTGACTAAATTGACCTTTTGCGAATTGAGTAGCGGCTTATACTGATATTTTGGCTAAACGGGCAACGTGGGTTTTACGGTTTTCTGCTTTCCCACGCAATCCTTATGGCCCATACAAAAATCCTACCCGTAGATAGAAGGCTGGCCACGCTGTATAAAGAGGGAGGCAGCCCCCCCCCCTCGACGCCTAAATTTTTTAGATATTTTCAACATATTTAATGAATATAAACCTAAAATATAAAATACGACCTCATGGAGTCTCGGCCCCCCAAGTAACATTATTACCACTCAAGGTTTTATTAATTTGGTTCCAAGGTTATTTAGAGGGTGCTGTTATGGCTTTTAGGATCAATTTGGCTACAAAAAGGTAATTTATATTGCCAATTACCTAAAGAGGTGTTATACAACCAAAAAGTGATCTTCTGTTCCTTTTAGATACTTTTGGTTTTATTGATTTCTGATTTATAAAGATGGTCTTATAAAACCCTTTTACCTAAAGTTTTTAAAAAGAAATAAATAAAAACTTTGGTCTTTTAGTTTTTTTCATTACTTTAGGTCATAACAAAAGTGTTTTATAATAGAGCTAAAAGGTTACCTTATATCCTATTGTTTTTGTAGTTACCAGTAGTTTAATAGTAAATATGATTATATAGGCGGCCATATAGAACCTAGTTTCCTTAAGGTTTTTAAGAGTGGTAAATATAAACTTTAAACTTTTGGTTTTTGCCATTACTTTTAGGCATTTTAAACAGGTTTTATTGGAAGGCTTAAAGGTAAACTTAATTCTTTTGTATTTTTGGTTACCCATAGCTGCATATTAAATATTATTTAAATAGGCGGTCATATAAAACTTTGTTTCCTTAAGGGTTCTAACAGAAGTAAATAAATACTTTCGTATTTTAGTTTTTACTAGTACTAGTACAGATTGGTACCTACCTATTGCAAGATTGATTATTTATTATCCTCCTGGGTAGGGCACCCAAGCCTAGATAAGGCCTGCTTAAACTGCCAATATAAGAGGTTTCCCTCCAACCTGCAGGCCCAACGGATATTATTGCACTGGCCCTCCTGATTGTGTGCAAATTGCACGATAAAAAACATTTAAATTTAACACAACAGTTTAAAAAACAAATACAAAAAATTTAAGTGAGGTTATGTTTACTATGTTTACCTTCTCTTTTTTATTGGTTTCATAAGCGCACTCAAAAATCCTTGTTGCGACAGAGTAACAAATAAAACCAAGTGACCACTATAAAACGATAATGGCGTATATAGAATTATTTTAAAAATATTGTAAACAGAAAATATTTATCTAGTCGTTTTAGCAGTGTTTTTTAACAATAATTTTACTTTAATTTTGATTTATGTAAACCAAACAGACTTTTTTAATGGTGAATAGTGTAAATTATTTTTTTTATTTTAAATATTTGTTATTTAGTTATCAAAAAACTATTAAAAAGCATTTGTGAGCTGGCGCGCTTGTTTTGAGAGCGTTTCAGATGCGATTTTATCAGAAAAATAAGTCTGGCAGGCAATTTGATGATCCACAAAACGACAAACTCCTCATATATAGGTATATTTTTATGTGATACAATAATTTTGGGACTCTGACATTTTTGGCAATTTTATGACCTAAATTTATTTATATAGCCATTGTGAATCTAAAATATCGCTAAAGCTTTTATAGTAAAAATTCTTTACTCTAAAGGTATTATGGTATTCAACAGAATTGCCAGGATACCATATTACCAAATCTAGTTTTATAACAGGATAGAGGACGTTTCTGAGTTGCTTTTAGAACCTGGCATAATAGCTTTAGGCTCTAAAAGGTTCTATACTTGTGGAACCGCTAGAGGGCGAAGCTAGCGTTTATTTCTTATGGTTTTATAATGAGTTTAATACATAGGTTGCCACCACCAATTGGGGAGTCCCATTTAGGAGGTCTAAGGGGTATATAAGCGTAATAGGAACGTGCTAGCGACCAAACATTGAAACTAATGGTTTTAAGGAAAGGCGCTGGCAACCTTTTAGCTTCTGCTATAAATAAAGAAATGTTACTTGGGGCCCCCCAAACTTTTTTCTAAATACTCCACTGGTTGTCATAGACGAGTTTTGATATTTTCTTGTTAACGTTAATTGTGATTGAGTACATTCTAGCCATTTGGAGTATTGAATTACATAAACAAATGTAACATTTTACAGGATGCTGTCAAAATCATGGCCAGAGACTTAGTCCGCACTAGGCGCTACTGCAAGAAATTCATGTTAATGAAAGCCAATATTCAGGCAGTCTCATTGAAAATTCAAACACTTAGGTCTCAAAATGCCATGGCTCAGGCCATGAAAGGGGTCACCAAAGCAATGGCTAGCATGAATAGAAGTATGAATTTACCACAAATCCAGAGGATATTGCAAGAATTTGAAAAGCAGTCTGAAATTATGGACATGAAGGAGGAAATTATGAATGATGCCATTGATGATGCTATGGAGGGAGATGAGGATGAAGAGGAAAGGTATGAAATTTTAATATTAGTTAAAAAAATTGCGTGCGAACCTGGACTTTATTTTTGTCCTAGGGGTGTTCTGCCCTTTTGTAAGGGCCAGAAATGTTTTTCAAATTCAAATCAATAATTTGATTTTAAAAATTGTCTTTATTTTTATTAATAAAATATTACTTATGCCCATAAGGTAATTTCTATAAAGGGTATCCCAGATAAAAGCAACTACATGGGGATTTCGGAAACGGTAAGAGATACGAGTTTGTTTAAATGAGAAAAAAGTTGCGCTATTCTGAGCCCAATCAGGTGCTGTATCAATGTATCTACAGGGGTTACTAAAATATCGAGCAAAAACTAAAAATTGTGTTGTTTGAAAAATTGAAATATCGCCGCCATCTTCCAAACAAATTTAATTAAATTTGATAGTTTTGTATAAGCAACTACGGCCAATCGAATGACGTTAACAAATTTTTTCTAGGCCTTCTAGTTTTTTTGAAACCATAGCCAACTTTGTTATTTCTTATGACCGCCATATTGAATTTATACGTCAATAAATAGAGCATAGAGCTTTTCAACCATGTAAAACAAGCCTTTCTGTGATTAACGGAAAAAGTGAATTTATTTAAAAAACTGTTTTTTTACTAACAAACGTGGAATTTCGTACCCGTGAATTTAGAAATCAAACAAGTTTCGTGGCTAATCGGGCAAAAAGGAGTTTTTTGTTTCCCTTATATTTTTCCGTGGGTAGCCTGAAAGCTTAACCTCACGGGGGTCCAAGATCTAATGGACACCTAATAAGTGTTGACAACCGTTTCGTCCTTATGGGACTCCTCAGAACACTGCTGGTCAATGTGACAAATCTTGCGAAGTTAATCAGACGGTTTTGTCTCTAATTAAATGTAATTAGTGAGCGAACTATAGCAAGAGGCGCCATCCACCGAGATACGAGAGAAACAAAAAACTAAAAGCAGGCGAAAACACTGCTATACAATATCGATCAATGAAAAGATCGAATGCAAATAAAAGAAAACAACTATAGTCCGTGACCCACGACAGCTCTTTGTCTTTCAGGCCGGATCAACACAGATTGCATTTTTACCCGTCTTCAAGACAGTGAGCGTCAATCAACGGAATTTTTAAGCCAAATAATACTAACAAACGTGGAATTTCGTACCCGTCTCTAATTAAATGTAAACCGTCTGATTAGCTTCGCAAGATTTGTCACATTGACCAGCAGTGTTCTGAGGAGTCCCATAAGGACGAAACGGTTAACTGTCAACACTTATTAGGTGTCCATTAGATCTTGGACCCCCGTGAGGTTAAGCTTTCAGGCTACCCACGGAAAAATATAAGGGAAACAAAAAACTCCTTTTTGCCCGATTAGCCTCGAAACTTGTTTGACTGTTTTTTACTGTTTGTTGTCATACCTACATAACTATCTGTCAAAACTTTGTCATTTTTCATTCATTTCCGAAATCCCCATGTAGTTGCTTTTATTTGGGACACCCTGTATATCGGGCGACTGTACAATCAATTCCAAATAGAAGATTTTAAAATCGTGTTTTATTAATCAGGGATATTGTGTAGATTATAAAACAAAAATTTATGTATTTTTTTCCTTTAAACCTCGAATAAAACAAGCTGTGCAAGGTCAATTAGTGCTAAAAAAGAACAATAATAAGAAAGTTACAACCTATACCCAAATGGTTTTTTTTCTTCAATTTTTAGTGATGCAGTAGTCAGCCAAGTCCTTGACGAGCTAGGCCTGCAACTCACCGACACATTGTCAGGCTTGCCCCAAACTGGGGGCCAATTGCCAGCTACAGGCGCCAAACAGCCTGCTGCCGCGACGGCTGTCGCAGGAGGTGGTGGAGGAAGTAATGGAGGCCTGACTGATGCCGATGCCGACCTCCAAGCTAGACTGGACAATTTGAGGAGGGAGTGATGAGTGAGATGAATATTATTGACTAATCCAAATGTTTCGCGACGTGTGAAAGAAATTAGAATACTATTGACAATTTTATACACAGTGTCTGTCATTCTTCCATAGGCACTGACGATAAGAAGTAAAGCTGCTTTTATAGAAAATTCACGATAAACTGAGACTTGGTAGTTCAGCGCATATCTTGCTTGTAACTTATCGTTTTCCGTGACGTTATATTGATGACAAAATAGCGAAATTAGCATGCAGTTTCTGTTAAATGCCGCTTCTGCGATTCATAATAAGTTTCCAAGGAATTTAGATATCAACTTGAAATTTCCCACAAATGTACGCTCTGGTATGCTTACAAAGACTAAAGACTGTTGTTGCCTTTTTTTTTAAATTGCTAAACATCTAGTTCTATATCATGAAATGACTCAAAATTTATCAAAAAATTTTGCTGAAATACTTGAAATGCGAGTAATACGACTTACTGATGGCCTATGCCAGGCACAAAATTTCATTGAATTTTCGTATTTAAACAACGCTAAAATGCCCAACATCACTGTCGCTCATATAGGCTGCAGATAAAATCTCTATTCGAAGGAGCCAAGAGAAAAGTGGCAGCGTGTTCAACGCTGCTTTGGGTTTCAGTGGCCCATTCATCACGTCACCGTCGCATCGAGTCGGTAAATATTATCCACTGCATTGCACAGGGCTACCGAACTTCATATAATATATAAATGAAAAAGAATTGCATAAAATAATATACAAACCAATAAAGATGTTTTAAATAGTTATTTACCTAACAAATGCGGAAAGTGATACTTTACCGCACGCGACGGCAGTTGGCCGTCAAGGGTGGCAAAGACACTTTCCGCATGTGTTAGGTACAATATTTTACCTATGAGTACCTTTTTTTTCAAAAACTTGAATGTAATTTGTAAATAAACATGTCAAATTAGATGGAATTGAAATGTAAACAAATATTTAAGCTGTCTTATTGATGCGTTACTAAGGTTTCTAAGTGATGCGCGTGCGGTAAAGTAACTACTTTACCGCACGCGAGTAGGTAATAGTTATTTAAACAACAAGGTTTGAAAACGACTCTTTGCACACGATCGAGACAGTTTGGTAGACCGAGCCGAAGGCGAGGTCTACAAGTCGAGGGAGTGTGCAAAGAGGTTTTCAAACGAGTTTTTTACAATATTTTTTATACGACTGCTAATAAAGAAAGAAAAATCAAATTTTAATTTAACTTGTTTTTATTTCCGACATGTTTACAACAAAACTTTAAAAATTCAACAATTTTTTGACGTATCTAATCAACAAAACATACGAGCAGTGACGGTTGCTACGGAACTAAGCCAACTTATATTGATGGGTGACAACAACAAAAATCACAATGACGGGAGACCCGTATGCAGAAATGACATAGGCGTGCGCAAAAATGACATAAGCGTGTGCAAAACGTTTTGCACACAGCGTGCGCAAAATGCCATTTTCAGATGGTGTTCTCCGTGCGCAAAACCCCCTTTTACAATACGCAAACAGTCGTATAAAATATAAAAAACGTGTTTTTGCAGAAAAATATGCTAGTGTGATGGCTCAGTGGCACTACCTCACAAGTCGCCACTGGGTGGCGCTGTCATAGCACTCTTTAAAGTTGTCAAAACTTCACTTGTTACTTTTATTTTGTTTAAATTCATGCCGGTTTTGACAAAATTTTATTTCACCCAGTCAGCGCCACCTATATAAAGCTAAACCTGTTGATGGGATGTTATTTTACAACGTTCGGAAAATCGAACTATGCAAGTTTTATTATGTTTGGGCTTGCGGTTTTTGAGATATAACGAATCTAGCAAAAATGCGTGTTTTTTTTGTTAATTAATTTCCCAAATTTTTACATTTTTTTCCCTTAAACTTAGGATCGGCTATAACCCTACAGTTAAATATATTTTAGACTTTTTTTAAGACAATGGCAGTTTAGGAATTTTAAAATATTAGTAAAAAGGCAAACATTTTGCCTGATCCAGTATTTTAAACTGTAAACATTTCGCATAATTTTTTTAAAATTCTCGAAACTCAAAAACTATTCTTAAGAACTCCTTAAACCGTTAACTCGTTTAAAATAACTTGAAACATTATTGAAAATGAAGTCCTGTGTGGGATCAGAAAAGCTCCGAAATTCGGCTTTTTTATGTCCCAATTTTACCAAGCTTTATAAGTATACTCAAGCGTATATTTGTGCAAAATTTCAAGTTGATATGTTAATTTCTTGGACACTTATCTCCAGTGGCGGATCCAGGAGGGGGGCAGAGCGGCCCGGGCATCCCCTCCCTACTTTTCTGTTCCAGAAAAAATATGTAATTTTTTAAAATTTTGACGCAAAATTTAACTGATTTTGCTCAAATTTTCGCCTCTGGAAAATTCTATTTGCACGTAGTGGCAAACTTTAAGTCTTATTAAATCCTGCAAAAGAAAATTGTTTGTGTTAAACTGTTATCGCGGACGGAAGCAGCATTTAACATTAACTCCAATCCAATGCCGCTATTTTGTCATAAATCTGACGTAATGCGCGGTGGGAACGCATTTTGGTCCCAGTTGCTCGGGATGTCAAGCAGGCGAAATTTTAAAAAAATGATACATCACTAATTGATAAGATAAATGTAAAAATCTCGTCTATCTATAGCAGTGCCTGGAATCCTTTTATGGTAATATTGTTATATTAAATTAACAAAGTTAAGAAAGAATTGGCACATTTTTAACCAATTTTTAAAAAAATGTCACTGTGATCAGACTAGTTTTAAGATATTTTAAAATTTCTCCCAGTTTTATTGAAACTTTTGAACTAAAAATTTCAAAGATATTTTGAAACAACCAACAAGCATACTGAATTAAAATAAATCAAATATTTTTATCCTTACTACCTACTTTATTTGAAAAAAAAACAAAAATTATTTTAAAAAACTTCATATTTTGACATTGACGGACACGAAAACTAAAATACGTTACTATGGGACAAGAGAAAATAAAAGTTTTAAAAAATCTAAATTTTTGTAATAAAATTGAAAACTTTGTTCTTACGGCTATAATAAACCTTAAGGAAATTTAAATGAGAAAGTAGGATGGAGAATGATTCCAGACACAGTGGGAAAAAAAATTCGCGCACGCTGTGCAAAGTGGGCATTTGTGCTAGCAAATGGGTGCGGAAAAAGCAGTTTTGCGCACGCTCCTAGGAAAAACTATTCTGAAACATTTATATTTTGACATTTTTGGATATGACATATGTTCAGAATCATCGAATTATTATAAAAGAGATCACTAGTTAGAAGTGTTATTATTAAATATGTCAAAATGAATGCCAAAATATTGGTAGATCTAAAATAAAACTATTCCTTCTTGTTGTCTATTGATTAGGACTTAAAAATTACTAAATATAAGTTGGAAAACCAGAGGATGGATCCCTAATACTGCTTTTTTTGAATTTATTTATTCAATTTGCCCCTATTTCCCCCTTCGGGGGTTAAAATTTCATATAGCTTAAATATTAAAAATTAAGTTACAAAAATCATTTTAACCATTTTGTCACCCCTAACCCTCCTTTTACCCCCGAATGTGGGGGAGAAAACTTCACTTTTTATAAAAATTAACACCAGTATTTACTAAGATCTTAAAACTTAACATTTTAGACCGGGTTTATATATCAAGTCTATAGACTTAATACCGACCGGTTTAAGTGTATTTTTTTAATACTCATAGGTCAAATAACTGCAAAGGTTCGGTTCACCCTAATGTGCTATATGATACTAAGCATTTCTCAGAGAATTTCATCTCATATAAATTTAAATTAACTTTAGAAATAAGGAAAAACCACATAAAAAATGTGTAACAAAATGTCATTTTTTGGAAATTTAGTCCGTGCAGTCGTAGGATTCCCATCAAAAATAGTCTCAATTGTAGTACCACCCCTAAAGGGTGGTTTAAAAATTAAATATTTTTGGTTTATTTGCTTATTCTATAATTTTTCCTGTCGCTTTGACGCAGACCATGACTAAAGTATAGAGCCGCTTTCTCGGGCCGCAGCCCATGTCGCGGTCCGCGTTACCAAGAAAACGGGGCGGGAGCAGAGGGGGTGCACACTGCTGTTTTTATAATTTACCGCAAATTTTTATTATCGATCTTGATAATGAATTGCGTCAGTAGTATTATTAAAAGCAATTTTTCCAGAATTTTGTTGAAAGATAAAATCAAAATTAAAGAACTGGGTAGGCCGGAACTAAACTCAAGTTAGTCAAAGAAAGGCACAAAACAGAAGTTTCACGCGTCATTTTTCTAGAGACATCTATGAAAACAATAATTGGATTTGCGGGTGTGATTTAACCAACCTGTTGTACTGTTTTACTTGTGTGTTATCAAGAATCAAGAATTGACCCTAATTGGGCACAAACGGTTGTGAAAGATTTGCACCATCTGAGAAAATAAACCCTTAAACCATTTGCGCCCCCAGCTTTATAACTCACGGGCCGTCACTGTTACAAAAGGAGTAAAAGGGGAGAGGGGTGACTGCATGATTGGTTAGAATAGAATTTTTAACTGACCAAAATACCTACTTAACTTTCATTTTCAGTATTAAAATAAATCAAATTTTACCCCCAAGGGGGATGATAAGGGGATATTTAATAATTAAAACTAATTTATTTTTACGGAATTCGATTTTTACGCCCCATAAGGCGCAGGATTACGGGGGTTTCTCCAGGGGGTTATACAACCTATTTTTTTTTGTGGGACTGTGTTATTGCTTAACTTAAATTTATACAGTACCTAGAGACCCTGTATGTTGAAATATTTGATATCCAAATATTTAAATTAAATTTGATATCCAAATATGTTGACATACAGGGACTCTAACAGCACCTACATCATACCACAATAAATTGCTAATAAAAGAAAAACAAGATGTTTAAGTAGGTACCTCTGGAAATGTGAAAAGCAAAAATAAAGTACTATATTGTTCATAAATTCATAAAGTAAGGAGGCTTTGTGATAAAATGCTAAAATATTTGTAAATTTAAGTACTCTATAGTTTTTTTTTAACATGGTTGCCTGTTTCCAAACAATATGATACATAAAAGTATATTTAGTTTATAATAGCTTTTCATTTTTAATTTTTTTAAATAATATATTAAAATAGCTGTATATATATATATAATTTATACACATATTGAAAATAAATAATTATGAAAAATATTCAACTAGTTAAGTTTGTAACTTGAAACCTTTTTCACACTAAACAAATATCAACATTTTAAACCTCTTATTTTCTGAATGAAAATTTTACTTTTATTCAGAAACATCAAAACAGGTTTAAAATTTTTTAAAAATTGTATATAGTATAAAATCCAAATTAAGTCTTAAAATTATGATAATATTATAATTATAGGTAATCGGATTCCTAGTACTTGGCGGCTATGTTGCAATAAATGTTCGCTCAGTTTTGTTGCGGGGCTTTATTAAGCACCCATAGGAGTAAAAACAACGTTTGGTCACGTGGTTTAAATCATAGTCGTTTGGCCGCCATCTTTAAACATGGCCACCAAATGATCAGACAAGGCCAACACAAAAATAGAGGCCACGACCCTGAAAAAATCAGCTGTTCTCCCGGGGCTGAATTTTACATTGGGTCTTATGGGAGGTCAGACGTTTTTTTATGATATTTTCAAAATGGCACTACAGATTTCCGCAAAATTTCAGTGAAATATTCTCAGATACCATCCCGATATTCCACCAAAGGTTTGTAAGGAAGCAACATGACTAAAAGGTTAAAATCTTCAAAATTTAGCATTCCTTATTTTGAATTCAAATTACCCGCCATGTACTACATGCCAACTGTTATATTTGACATGTATTTGACTTTGTCATCTGTGATTGTCACATTTGCTTCTGCTTTAAATTTAATTTTTGTGTGAGCTAATGAAGCGGCTATGAAAAATTAAGGATTACTATACATTTAAAAAAAATTGTTATGCCAGAATAAAGTAAAAACAATATCAAAAATAACTTTATTTAAAAAAAATCAAATATTCATGAACCGTCATTCCAACTTCAATTTTTGAAAGACAATCAGCTGTGTCGTAACGTGACCATCAAAAAAAAATCAGCCCCGGATGTGACGTCAAGAAAGTGGAGGATCGTGGCCCGTCCGTTTTGATAGCCCTGCTTCAATATTTTAAAGACAATCAGCTGTGTCGTAACGTGACCACCAAAAAAAAATCAGCCCCGGATGTGACGTCAACAAAGTGGAGGATCGTGGCCCGTCCATTTTGATAGCCCTGGATCAGATTCTTGGTTTAAGCAAAATCCGATTTGAATTTTGTAAATTTTGTTTTCTCTTTTTTTACAGGCAAACAAATTTTATGATTATACATTTTTTTCTAAATCAAGTAGTTTTTGAGCCACACTAAGATTATGATTCCGCTCGCAAAAGGATTAAAATAATACCCATGCTCATTTTATTAGAGTCACAATAAAATTCAAATTTAAAACAGGAGTAAAATGAGATAAAATCGGACCACTAACACCGCAACAAACCTCAGCGTACATATTAGGGCATATGTGACATGAGCTAGCGCCTACACTACGACAAAAATAACAACAACTGACAGCCTCCGCCATTTTGACAAAGCCGAGATAAAGTCAAAGGATAGTAAGTTTGGTTAAGCTGCCTTACGGGTTGCCTGCGAGTGTCCTATTTCAGTCAAACCCATGGTGTAGCCACTTTTTATTTTGGTTGGTTGTTAAGTCCAATCTCTAGCTGTTCTACGAGGGTTGTCTTTTAAGTTTTGCATATAGAGCTGGAATAAAACATTAAATAACTTTTAAAGACTTTATTGTTTCTCGAAGTGTTTTCCAGGAAAATTAATGCACATTTGCATGCACTTAAACCAGTTGTCAAAGCTGTAATTTCACTCATTTACTCGTGTTGGTACTGTCAAAATTGCATTGTTGTAGGCGTCGACTGCTTCCTTTGGGAAATCTTTAGCCACAGTCCATTCTTGATTTTCGAAAAAGTATAGAAATCGCTGAGACTTAGGTCGGGACTGTATGGATAATGGTCCAACAATTCGACGTTTTGTTGGGTTAATAATTCTATGGTTTTTTGTGCTTTGTGCGAACTTGTCGTGCTGGAGGATGAGTCGTCGTTCGGGGTTCCTTTTTTGAAGCTCAGCGATGACTTTCGGCAACAGATGGTGATGTAACAATCCTTTGATCTTGGGAGTAAATTGTTGCTACATGACCTGCTTTTAAGACAAATGTCGCGACCATCTTTTAATGATAATTATTACTTCGAGACCGGATTACTTTTGTTGGCTTTTCTTCATCTTTTAACACCCAAACAGACGGCTGACGTTTATTTTCGGGTTCATATAGGTAAATCCACGATTCATCACCACTTACAATGCTGTACAGGTCTTTCGAGTTTCCTGTCTCAATGCGGTCTGTTTTCTGAAGCCAGGTACTTATTAACGAACCTCGAGCCTCGATCAACGAGCGCGATCTATTCGCAAAGACCGCATTGTGCGAGGCTCGCAGCGCGATATCGAAACCTTAAATTAAAACAAAGTATCCACTAAATTTGAGACATAAATACACATCTCTTGGAACACCAACTAGGGGTCGATAGATATAAATATTTTAAGAAAATAAAAATAATTTGTCCAAGGATTTTTTCAAAAATTTACTTTAAATACTCATAATGGCATCCCCTATACGTTTTTTGTGAGCCACCTCTTTTATAAAATAACGGAAATGATTATTAGTATGTTTTATCGCTCCGCTTGTTTTGTAAAAAGAGTTTGTGTTTTTTTCTTTCTGGGTAATAAATTTTGTAGTATAAAATGGAAAATAAATATATTTTGTTTACCTCACTATACTGGTAACGGTAATTACCACTTATGATTGGACAAGCTAACCTATGCACGTATTAACGCTAAAAACTGCACAGAACAGAGATGTGGCTTTACTCGGGCGTTGGTATTGTTACGGGTTCACAACGACAAATTAAAACTCGCAATTGTTGAAAACGATACGTCAATTTATTTCGACAAATTATGTGCAAAAACACGCACTTAAACTTAGTAATAACTTGCTAATAATTCACTACTATAATCGGTCTATTAACTTCGTGTTAATCTCACGACCACTACAGCAGGTTGTCTGTGACTGACTGGTGCGCGATCCCGGCCCTATATATAGGATCGTCCATCTCTCTCGAACTTTCCGGCAGCCTTCGACGTCCGGAAAGTTCCCGCACTACCGCGACCGCAAGCCACAGACAACGCAACTAAAACCTAGACTAAGAATACAACCTTAAGATAAATCGACCTAATACTACACTAAACCTAAATAAATTCCAATTATAAAATTTAAATAACTTAAATTTGTAACACTATCCTCCTCTTCAGGTTTGATCGTCTCGATCAACATTTCCCAGGTAAGGTTTTAGTCTGTCTAGATGAACAACTTTCATCTTGGACTTCGGGCTTCTCTGGATTCGGTAGACTACATCATTAATTCTCTTAACAACTTTATAAGGCCCTTCCCATGGTGGTGTCAACTTAGGTGATCTTCCTTTCTTGCGTTGAGGATTGTATAGCCAGACTTGATCATTCTCTTTGAACCCTGAAGAGTTTGCTTTCAGGTCATATCTCGCTTTCATGCGGTCACTGGCTATTTCTATTCGCTCTCTAACCACTTCATGGATATCGTGCAGCTTTTGCCTTAAACGTTCGACATAGTCATTAACCTCTAAGTGTGCTTCTTCAGGTGAACCAAACATGATATCACATGGTAAACGCAGTTCTCTACCAAACAGGATACTAGATGGAGTAGCTCCTGTCGTATTGTGAATGGCAGTTCTATAGGCCATCAAAAACAATGGAATATATTGGTCCCAATCTGTTTGGTGCTCATCAACAACTTTGCAAAGATGTTCCTCTATTGTTTTATTAAATCTTTCAACCATGCCATCTGACTGCGGATGCAAAGCAGTAGTCCGTGTTTTATGTATTCCTAAAAGGTCACAGAGATTCTGGAAGAGCTTTGATTCAAAGTTTCTTCCTTGATCCGAATGTAGTTCCAAAGGAATGCCAAATCGGCTGAAAACATCATTTACCAGAACTTCTGCAACTGTAGCGGCCTCTTGGTTAGGCAAAGCAAAAACTTCTGGCCATTTGCTAAAATAATCCATGACAACAAGGATGTATTTGTTGCCCTTTTTAGTTTCTGGAAATGGTCCGGCCACATCAATAGCAATGCGTTCGAATGGCAGACCTACGTTATATTGTTTCATTTGACCTCTGGACCTTGTTTTGGGACCTTGGCTGGCTGCACAAGTCGAACATCGGCGGCACCAGTTTTTCACATCTTGAAAGTAATTGACCCAATAAAATCGGTTTCGAATTTTGTCCATGGTTTTATTTATGCCTAGGTGCGCGCCTGATTTTCCACCATGGCATTCGGCCATTATATTGTCTACCATGCTCCTAGGAACCACTACTTGATTAATCACAGTAAGGCCATCGGCACTTTCCCAGGCACGTTTAAGGATGTTTTCTTCTACTATCAGTGAATCCCATTGTGCCCACAGTAATTTGAATATCACCCCTTGGTTTGCGATATCTTGCCATGATGGTCGTGGCTTGTTCTCTTCTTTCAATCGCAAGATAGGTCCTACATCTTTGTCGTTAAGTTGTGTGGTTCTAATCGAAGCCGACATCCATTCTTCATCTGGTTCTAACTTTATCTGGCGCACGTAGGTAATTCCTTCTTTCTCGTCAATTTTCCTGCAATGTTTACAATCCTCGGGGCAAGGTCTTCTGGACAATGCATCTGCATTATTATGCACCCTTCCTGCTCGGTGCTTAATTTGATAATGGTATTGTTGTAGCTTTTCTATCCATCTCGCGACTTGCCCTTCAGGTTGTTTCATTTTCATGAGCCACTGTAACGCAGCATGATCCGTTCTAATCAGAAACTCTTGTCCGTAGAGATATTTGTGAAAGTGATCTAAGGATTTAACTATGGCTAGGAGCTCCTTTCTAGTAACACAATAATTTCTCTTTGGTTTGGATAGCTTCTTGCTGAAAAACTCGATGACCCGTTCTTCTCCATCTTGTACTTGGGAGAGTACTGCTCCTATGCCATCGTTGCTCGCATCAGTATCTAATATGAATTTTCCTTTTGGAATGGGATATGCAAGAATCGGACTAGAACATAATGCTGCTTTTAGTCTTCTAAATGCTTGGTCACATTCGGTATTCCATTTGTAAGAAGCTTTATCTTCTGTAAGTCTATGTAACGGAGACGCTATTTTGGCGAATCCTTCTACAAATCGTCTGTAGTATGTACACAGACCCAAAAAGCTTCTCAATTCATGTTTGTCACGAGGTTGAGGCCATTCTTTTATTGCTTGTAGCTTCTTTTCGTCGGTATGGATGCCTTCTCGGGAAACGACGTGACCCAGGAACTCAACTTTTTCTTGGAACAGAAAACATTTCTTTGAGTTTAATTTAAGATTTGCGTTCCTGATTCTTGAGAATACTTCTCGTAAATTATCTAGATGTTCTTGAAATGATTTCCCCATTACTATGACATCATCCAAATAGAGTAGGCAGGTTTTCCAAGTAAGGCCTCGTAGAACGACTTCCATTAGTCTTTCAAATGTAGCTGGGGCATTGCACAGGCCAAATGGCATCACATTAAACTGATAAAGTCCACTTCCAGCAGAGAATGCAGTCTTCTCTTTATCTCTTTCAAAGATTCCTACTTGCCAATACCCACTTTTCAGGTCAAGAGTAGAAAACCAATATGATCCTGCCAACGTTGTTAATGTGTCGTCTATTCTTGGCAGTGGGTAACTATCTTTCTTGGTCACATCGTTAAGTTTCCTGTAGTCGACACAAAATCTAGTACTTCCATCCTTTTTAGTGACCAACACCACAGGAGATGACCAAGGACTTGATGACTCTTCAATAACACCATCGCTGAGCATTTTATTAATGAGATTGTGAACTTCTTCTTGCTTGGCCATTGGTAGTCTTCTTGGGGGTTGTCTTATCGGTTGGGCATCGCCAGTGTTGATAGCATGTTGAATAAGGTTCGTGCGTCCCGAACTACTCCTAGTTTCGAAGATATTACTTTGTTCTTCTATAAACTCTCTCGCTTTACTATATTCTTCTGGAGTGAGATGTTGCCAAGTTGACTCAAATTGCTGAAGTACCTCCATTGGTAACTTGCTTGTATCCTCGGAAGTTGGCTCTTCACATCTTGTTACTTTCTGTACTGGTTCAAATAATGCTACCACCTCCCCCTTATTAATTTTGACACTATTTGGGAAAATATTGGCGACTCTAATCGGGATGTCTTTATCGGTTTTAACTAGTGATTTTGCAACGAGGTAGGTGTTGGGTGTGTTTTGTTGGCTTATGAGTCCGACGCAGCTTGATGTTTTACTTTCCAGCCTCCCAAAAATTATGGTCTCACTGTTACCGACTAGTCTTGTTGTGCATACTGCCACCACCTTAATTGGTTCTTTATTGATGTGACTATTTGACAAAATGAACTCTTCGTTCCCAAATCTTAGGGTATTAAGTTTATTATCAAACGCAAATCCATGTTTACTTATCAGGTCCATTCCCAAAATAAATTCGTCTTCTATGTCTGCAACTAATACCGAGTGGCGAATCTTCAACCTCCCAGCTGTAGGTCTATGTCTGTCTGCCCCAACACGTTGGCGGATTCTCCAGTCACAGTCTTAAGTGTTATTTTCTTTTCTGTTGGTCGAATTTTATATCTCGTTGCAATTTTGAACTTAAGCAATGATATGGCAGCACCAGTGTCTACTGTTATATTAACTTTTCTTCCATTAATAAGTCCGTCGATGTTAAGACTGTCAGCAGTATGTTTTAAGCTCTTGACAGAGTAAATTTTGGGGGCTAAATTCCCATTAGCCAACACCCGCCCCTCTGCGTTGACTAGTTTTAGTTTTTCCTGATCTCTTCTTCGGTACTCTGTCCCACTAGATGGTGAGCGAGACCTCATTTGGACACGACAATCGCGTTGAATATGCCCTGTACGTCCGCATCTGAAACACTTTACATTTGGAGGGGATCGTCTGCTTTCTTTCAAAGAGTCAATCTTCTCTATCAGTGATTGAAACATTTGGTTTAGCGTTTTTGAGTTGACCTCATCTCCATTGCTCATTTCTTCTCCCTCCTGAATTGAAACAGCTCTTACTTTTGGCCTGGACATATTATTTGATGATTCAATTTCAAGGGCTCGAATCAACACTTCACTGCTGTTATGGAAGCGTTCTCGACGAAGTAACTTTGCTAAGTCCGTGTCTCGTAATCCGTTAATAAAGCGATCTACCGTGAAGGGATCTCTGTAATTTTCTGGCATTTCTGGGTAAGCTAAATACATCAGCCTCCTGATATCTGCTTCATACTCTTGCAATGATTCTCCTGGTCTTTGTTGACGAATATTTAATTCTGACCAATGTAAATTTCGCAAGTGTTCGTCTCCATACCTTCTTTCTAACGCTGCCACTAAAGCATTATAATTCTGTTTTTGTTCGACTGGAATGGACCGTAAAAGTCCCAGAGCAGGTTCTCGTAGAGCTACTAACAAAGCTCTAGCTTTTTCTTCATCATCCCAACCATTTGCAGCAGCGGCAGCTTCAAACTGTTGTTTGTAAGTAGACCAGGAAGACGTACCATCAAAATTTGGAGGCTTAATGTTTTGGTTGGAATTTACAACACATCCTTGAGCTTTTATTTTGTTGTGTTCTTTTTGGAGCTGTATAAGCTGTTTTGACACATCCTGGAGCTTTTCTTCCACTGTTTGAAAAACTTCTTCTCTTACATTCTGTAGCTTGGTCTCCACTTTTTCTTCAACATTCTGCAATTTGTTTTGTACCGTTTCTTCTACATTCTGCAATTGGTTTTGTACCTTTTCTTCTACATTCTGCATTCTTTGAGTTATTTCTTCCTTAAGATCTTCAGTTGCTGCTTTGAACTCTTCTCTCAGCTGTTCGGAGTTGCTCTTTATCTGATCGAAGTTTTCTTGCATGCCGTCTAATGTCTGTCTCATATCGTTCTGGTTTTGTTCAATAGTGTGTTTCATGTCGTCCATGGTGTGTTTCATATCGCCCTGGTTTTGTTCAATGGTCTGTTTCATGTCGTTCTGGTTTTGAGCCATTTGAGCTGCTAGAGCCTGCATCATTTTAGTTAAATCTTCCATCTTGGCCGATCCTTGTCTAGTAAGCATCAACTTCCTGATAAATCACTTAAAACGTCTATTTTAGGGCTATAAAGTGAATGTCGAAGTCGGTTTTTCAATATCTCTTCCAATTCTTAAAAAGAACCTAATGGAATGTTCTGGAATATACTGGTAGATGCTACTCTTTCTGCTACTAGGCAAATGTAGAAGTCACTTTTTGATTATCTCTTTTGGTTCTCGAATAGACCGTGGTAGAATGTTATGGAATATTCTAGAAATAATTTCTAATTCTTACTTTTAAAATAACTAAGCTACTGTCGAAGTCGGTATTTGCATATCTCTTCTAGTTTTTGAATAGAACGTCGTAGAATGTTATGGAATCTTCTAGAAATTCTTTCTAATTCTTACTTTTGAAATAACTAAACTAATGTCGAAATCGGTATTTGTATATCTCTTCTAGTTTTTGAATAGAACGTCGTAGAATGTTATGGAATCTTCTAGAAATTCTTTCTAATTCTTACTTTTGAAATAACTAAACTAATGTCGAAATCTCTTTTTGGATATTTCTTCTGGTTTTCGAATAGAGCGTCGTAGAAAGTGATGGAATGTTCTAGAAATTCTTTGTGATTCTTACTTTTAAAATTACTAATCTAATATCGAAGTCGGTATTTGTATATCTCTTCTAGTTTTTAAATAGAACGTCGTAGAATGTTATAGAATATTCTAGAAAATCTCTCTAATTATCAATTTTTGGACTGTAAAGTTAATGTCGAAGTCGGTTCTTAAATATGTCTTTTAGTTTTTGAATAAAACAATATCGAACTTCTTCGAATATTCTAGAAAAATCACTTACTGTTTCTCTGTCCAATTGTCCTATCCGGTGATACTGTATAAGGATAGTCTTTGCACTATTTATTTCTTTTAATCCCACTTCTGACACCAATTGTTACGGGTTCACAACGACAAATTAAAACTCGCAATTGTTGAAAACGATACGTCAATTTATTTCGACAAATTATGTGCAAAAACACGCACTTAAACTTAGTAATAACTTGCTAATAATTCACTACTATAATCGGTCTATTAACGTGTTAATCTCACGACCACTACAGCAGGTTGTCTGTGACTGACTGGTGCGCGATCCCGGCCCTATATATAGGATCGTCCATCTCTCTCGAACTTTCCGGCAGCCTTCGACGTCCGGAAAGTTCCCGCACTACCGCGACCGCAAGCCACAGACAACGCAACTAAAACCTAGACTAAGAATACAACCTTAAGATAAATCGACCTAATACTACACTAAACCTAAATAAATTCCAATTATAAAATTTAAATAACTTAAATTTGTAACAGTATTAAGAGATGCTAAAGGAATACGAACAATATATATATATATATATATATATATATATAAACATTAAACTAGACTTATAGAGCAATATAATGTTGGCCCTCCCCCCTCCTTGACAGAAAGCTTATAATTTTTAGTTCCAGAAAAAAAAACAACCAATGCATAGGCCGCAAATTTTTGCCAAATACAAATTTTTTCAAAAAGTGTCACTAAAATATCATTTTTTAAAATTTTGACGCAAAATTTAACTGATTTTGCTCAAATTTTCGCCTGCGGCACATTTTGTTTGCGCGTAGTGGCAAGCTTTAAAGCCAATTCTTAATAAATCCCGCAAAAAAAATTGTTTTGTTTCTTTTTTTTCCTTGGCCCCTCCCCGGACATCCTCGATCCGCCAGTGGTCGGGCTAACTAGCAAAGCCATTTTGTTTTAGGCTAGTTACAGTCTTTATTCATTGGATCCCATATAACAGGCCTATTCCTGTAATTTTCAATTAACGACAATACTTTTTCATCATTCATGGTATTTTTTTTTATTTGAAGCGCATTGAAAGACGACCGCCTACCCTTGGCTCGTCGCGAATGGCTTGTTGCATGCTCGCGATCATATCTTTTTCACGTCTACATTGCGAATATAGGTTCGTTGTTCGAGGCTCGGTAATGAGTACCCGGCTTAACACCAATTGACCCTAGCTTCTTTTTGTTCTTCGGTTAACAGATGCGATATCGAGCGAGAAACTAATTTTCTTACCCCTAATTCTTCAAGCAAAATTTTTTGCATTGAGGCTTTGCAATCAATAATGATGCCTCAATCTCGCAATATGTCACATGTCCATCTTCCGTGATGAGCATGCGCACAGCATCGATGTTTTCCTGGGTGACAGCCCTTTGTGGTGCACCTGGCCTTGGATCGTCGCTAAGGCTAATCTGTCCACGCCTGAATTCTCCATACCAACGAGAAACTGTCGACTGATGTGGTGCTTTATTACGGAAAACAGAAATCAACTCGGCAAGGCATTCTTATTGAGATAATTTCCTTCGAATATTGTAAAAAATTATAGCCAGAAAATGTTCTCGGTTTAAATCCATTTTTCGTCTGATTTGTTAACTTGTTAAAATTCCATGTAGCTATAAAACTATTTGCGTCGCACTGACATTTTGAATTTACGCTAGGTAAAGATTGAGGTTAATTTTTAGTAAGGACATTCGATCGCCGGTGTCGCCCTCTATGTTTCTATATGCAAAATATAAAAGACAGCCCTTGTAAAGACTGATGCTAGGTCACATAGTTGCTGTGCCATAACGGCAAATCGGTCTCCCTTTTTCAATGAAAGCTGTCTATGCTCAGTCACTATAAACAGTAGCATACGCAGAAATAAATCATGTGGGTGGGGACTTGAGTGCGGATCGATACACAAAGATGGATCCTGGGCGGGGGGCTTGAGTTAAGATCGATATATTTTAATCTTGATTTTTGGTGAACATTCATATTTTAGGGGTTAATATTCAGTGGCTCTGGGGGGGGTTCAGCCTCCAAGCCCCCCTCCTCCCACTGCGTACGCCACTGCTATAAAAATGGTGGATTTCAATTTTCTTCTGTGCGCGCATTTTGGCATTTGTTCAATTTATGTTTCGATATCTATGCTTTTCCTCATACTTGACGTTTAGGACACGTCTTCAAGCGATTAAACTTGGCGAAAAAATTGGGCGTTTCAACTTGTCAAATGACCCTCAACAGTGTGAAACAGGACCGCTAAAAAACCTGTAAATTACCATTCTTAAACAGAGGGTAGCATGTCTGGAAAGGTAAAAGATAATTCGACCGTCCTAACAATGACAGATGAGTTAAATCTTACTTTGTTCGCTCAGTCCGTTTTAGACATGCTCATTTGAACACCGAAAAATAATGAAATGATCAGATGTTTAAAAATTCTCACATTTTATCTATAGTACAGGGTGTCCCAGAGTTCTTTGCGTAAGTGTGTAGGAACAAAAATCTGCGCGTATGTTGGCTTACTTAAATTTCTTATACAGGATGTGCCAAAAAATTATTTTAAAATGCTTTATTGCAAAAAAAAATTATCTTATATATTATTATCTCTATGCAAAAAATATGCTGACACAAATGCAAAAATATCATATATTTTTATTTAAATTTGAGATTTGCAATTGTCAAGATTGCATACACTTTTTTTTTCTGTTTAACTGAAAGTTTTCTGCTAATAACTCGAAAAGTATTACAGCCCGATATAAAGTGTGTGGTATTTCTGGATTAAGAAAAAAAATCTATTTGATAATTTATTATTATTATTATTGTTTTAAAATGTACACAGAAAGTAAAAATATTTGCAAATGTCAAAATTTAAATTAAAATATATGATTTTAATTCATTTTTATCAACCTATGTTGATTTACATAACAAAATCAAATTTAATTCTTTTGGCACATTCTGTATAATAATTTAAAGATAACGAAAATACCCGCTTATTTTTTTGTCCTACAATTGATAAACAGAGAAGTCTGTGAGATACTGTACATCAGTCCAGTCCATCATGTGAACACGTACAAAAAAGACGATCAAATCATATTCTTGAAACTTCTCGCAGTAGTTTTAAACAAGACTCTTATGTTTCTCACACCCTGACCTGACTGACATGCCTGCATAAAAGCAAACAAAAAAGGGTTATCCCCAAATTTGATGTGAAACTTGTAGTAGGGGAGACCGTGAAGTTTTTTGGAACTTAATTTCTTAGTCAGCAAACATTAATAGAATTGTTCAGTGAGCACTTCTAAGAAAAAATTTCGATATAAACCCTTCCTATTTTCCGATGGGGTTAGTCGCAAAGTGCAAAAGAAGATATAAATTCTAGGAATTTTTTTTCTTAGTAATGCATAATATATGTTTATTAGTGAAAGCTATACTTAAGCTAAGTATAAAAAATAGTATGACATATCTCTAAATATGGGAAATATCTCTGGCAAAATTGTCAAAAATGGAATATTTAATTTTTTGACAGTTTTTTGACAACATACTATTTTCTATACTTTTAAGTATAGCTTTTTGGAATACACATATATGCAATACTAAGAAAAAAAGTTCCTCGAACTTATAACATTTTTTGCATTTTGCACATAAACCCATCGGAACCCCCCCCCCCCCTATTATATCTATTTATATAACAAATTTTGCTTAGAATTGATCAAGGAACTGTTTTATTGATAAAAATCAAACAAGTTTCGTGGCTAATCGGGTAAAAAGGAGTTTTTGTTTATCTCATATTTTTCCGTGGGTAGCTTGAAAGCTTAACCTCACGGGGGATATGTATAGCAGTTTATTTTCGCGTGCTCTCGTTCTAGTTTCTCTTGTATCTCGGTAGATGGCGCTTCTTGCGAGAGTTTTCTCACTATTTACATAGGATTAGAGACAAAACCGTCTAATTAACTTCGCAAGGGTGTCACATTGACCAAGCAGTGTTCTGAGGAGCCCCATAAGGACAAAACAGTTAACTGTCAACCCTTATTAGGTGTCCATTAGATCTTAAACCCCCGTGACGTTAAGCTTTCAAGCTACCCACGGAAAAATATGAGAGAAACAAAAACTTCTTTTTACCCGATTAGTCACGAAACTTGTTTGATTTTTAAATTCACGGGTACTTAATTTCACGATGTTAGGCACTGGTTCAGTGGGCACCATTCTAAAACGAGGTATCCAAAAAAATTAAAAAATTAAAAATTTTACTCAACAGTGTGAAAATTAAAATATCTTTAAAAACTTTGGATTAGCATCGCACTAAAACATGGATTTTAGTAGCTTCTGACTAGAGACCCTGTATGTATGACATATTTTTACTAAAGAGAGACGCGACAAGCCCATCAAAGTCACTGAAATTAACATTTTTTGGTTATGTTATTTTCTTGCCAAATTCATTGGCGTTTCAATAAAATGATTTAAATGGACATCAATCATCATGCATCATAAACAAACATGTTTGTCGGTCACCCCCTGTATAGGTTTTGTTATAAAACGTTTATTTTTATTTTCCAACGCCTATGAATTAACAAGGACAGAAGGTGCGTCTCTCTCTAAACATCGCTAGAGTATTATAGAGGACCGATATTTTCATCCTTTGATTTTGACTTATATAAATTTGACTTTCAAGAGTTTGTCGCGTCGCTTTATCTTTAAAATATGTCATACATACAGGGTCTCTACTTCTGACTAGTGTAGCCCAAATTTGTCGGGTTGGGACTTTAATATGAATGAGGTGCGACTAGGGCGAAGTAAAACTAATTATCATAAGAAGCCCCCCCCCTTTAATTACAGTCCGTCTTGAAGGTGAAAAATAATAGCGATTTAAAAATTAGCAACAAGCAACAGTTAGCATAATAGAAATGTGTCATACCTAAATGGCAACAAAGGTAAAAATAGAATAAAAATTGTTTAAAATAAATAGATCCTTAACGGGTCTGATACCTTCGTAGCACATTAGCACGCTATATCAGCCTTGAAAACAGTTTTTTGAAAATATCTCAGAAACGAAAACTCCTACGAAGTTTTGGGTTATAACTCCAGCAGAAAGTAGAAAGGTAAAAATGTCAGTTCCTGCTATTAAATTTAATACTAATAACATAATGCAAGTAGGACAATAATCGCTATCATCGACTATCTTATGTGTAATCTTAAAAATCAGATAAAATGAAGTTGTGTTATAGCCGCTTTGATTTTTTATTATAACAATGACAAAAATATATAGTTTTAACCTAAACACATTCTACAACAGCATTCCTCAAATGATGCTGAATTGATGTATACGCTACTTATATATCAAAGTAAAATTTGCTTACCATTTTAATTTATATTTAATACCGACACAACTCAGCATTGACAACCTGTTCGAAATTGCGATGGAAAGACCTAGTACCGTACCATCTGACACTTTCAATAAAAATCATTTTAGTATCTTATGCATCAAATTATGACCGTCTGGTCGGACAACTTTAGTAATAAGTAAAATTAGCATTTACTTAAAATTTATTGCCATGTAGGAATTCATAAACCTTACTGATTGTAATAATTAAAGTTGAAAATCTAGGTTTTTAAATTTAATTTATTTTAATATGTTTCATGCCCATTTGAACTTCCCTTATTGAGTTATGGAAGTGTTCCCCAAATGATTTTTGGGTATAAAGAGAACCAAATTAAATCAGGGACGTATATAATTTTCCACTTTCTTTCAAGCAACCTTTTTTTTTAAATTGCTCTTCTATAAAATGCGAAAAAGTGAGTTATCAACTTCTGCCAAATAGTAATAGATTTAGACTAACTCTGGCCAGAGTGGCTCGTCATCTTAAAAAGTACCGATTTCGATCATTCATCTTGTTGATTTAGAGAGCTTTTTTTTAAAATTTTGAGAAAATTTTTACCAGAACTTATTTACTATTTATTAAAATGGCACTTTGCTTACTCGTCTTATCTCAAAAAGAATTTAACCGATTTTGATAATTAGTTAATTAGGAACAAGGAACCGGCTTGTTTAAATCACTCAATTTTTTTTCGAAAACTCTGTGCTTTTATTATATTATTATTTATTAATTGATAGAATGGCACATATGGTTTATTGGTTATATCTGAATTTTTTTTACCGATTTTGATAGTTCATATCTTGTTGTTTCTGAGAAGAAACAGCCTGATCTGGGGGCACGGCAGTGCCCCGCCAAGTTCGCGGAGTCTGCTGTACCATCTTTTCTTGAAACATATCAGCCCATATTTGACCTATCTAAAACTCTACTTCGAAATGAGCTACCAACTTAAACTTTGCACAGTCGTAGATCTTCACAGAGTTAACCCAACCAAGTTTCATGGAGTTCCATAAAGTAGTAAAGTAGTTACGAAATTTCAAAAAACGTCGAAATTGCCACTGACTCACTCATGTATAGATCATCAAAATTCTACTGTACTTCCAGACATGCTATAAAGCTGACATTTGGCAGACTGACAGAAATTATGGCCAATCCCTTGGAAAAAATCCCAAAATTCTGATTCACTCCACTCCTCTATAAAGTTATGTAAAAGTAACATTGCGTCCACTTCCAGAAACGCTAGAGAGCTGAGCTTTCACAGACTGATAGGAACTATGCTAAAACTATAGGAAAAAATTTAAAAACTCCAAAATTTTAATTTACTTCCCTCCCCTATAAATGTAAAGTTATGTAAATAAATGTAAAGTTATGTAAAAGTAACATTGGCCACTTTCAGAAACGTTAGAGAGCTGAACTTTGGAAGGCCGATAGGAACTTTTATAAAACTATAGAAAAAAATTAAAAAATCCCAACATTTTAATTTACTTCCCTCCACTATTAATGTAAAATTATGTAAAAGTGCCTAACATTGCTCACTTCCAGAAATGCTAGAGAGCTGAGCTTTGGAAGACTGATAGAAACTATAATAAAACTATAGGAAAAAAATTAAAAACGCCATTATTTTACTTTACTTCCCTCCCTTATAAATGTAAAGTTATGTAAAAGTAACATTGCCAACTTCCATAAACGCTAAAGAGCTAAGCTTTGGAAGGCAAGGAACTACGATAAAACCATCGGACAAAATTGTAAAAGTTTTGAACAATATTCCGCATATTTTACTATACTTTAAAACTTAAATATTATCCAACGCCTTTATAAAATGAGTGAAATCATAAAAACATTTTATGTAAAAAAAGCCAAGTACCTACGCGCAAATGGTATTTCGTAAAAAGAATTGAGAGAAAAGTAAAGTACAAATTTCAAAATGAAGAGTTCTTACTAGTTTTGAAATGTTTTTCTAAACTTGGCTTTTATTTAGAGCCATTTTTTTACGAATTGTGCTCATTAGAGTTTTGGTAGAGTGGCACTTGGCTTTAATTCTTATACCTCAAAAAGTTTTTAACCGATTTTGATAGTACATATCTTGCATGTTATTGATTTGGAAAAGGTATCGACAGGCTTTTTAAATTTTTTGAAAATTTGAAACAACTTTTTTTTCCGAAAATCGTTTGTGCCCATTATTTGGTAGAATATTTTTTATGCGTCAACTTCATTGGCTACACACCGTTTCATTGCAAGGCCCTTTTGGTCCTAAAATATGGGATACATGCCGTCCTTTTCTGTTTGCTAATGATAAAACCGTCTGAACAGATGGTGTAGTTAAACTCGGGCACAGAAACCGATAGTCCTTTGTTCGCGTTTTAACGGTCGGAGAAAAAAGGGCGCTCATTTTTCGTTCAGCTGTTGGTCGTGTGGTTTGAATGTATTGTGCAAGTTCTGTAAATATCAAGGGTGTATGTGGTTGATAATATTCTCTAATAGTAATAATATTTCTAAATTCTACGTTGTAATGTTTAAGTTTTATTTTTAAATTTCTAGTGTTTCTTTTATTGTTAAGGTTTTTTATTGTATTTTTTTAAATTAAAAAATGTCGTTCAGCAAAGCAAAATTGATACGGTTCAATGATGTTCAAGGTAAGTTTTTTTTTACTATAATAAGTATTTTTGGATTACCTTGGTGAACTGCCTTGGTCCTATACAGAGTGTAATTATTTTAACGGGGATATAGGCGCACAAAAAACACATTGGGAACGTCCTTAAATTACGTAACGCAAAAATTCAGAATTTTTGACCCCCCCTCCCCCCTCGTAACGCATTTTCAAGAAAAAACACATTAAAAAAACATTAAGTGTAACGCAAGTCCAAACCCCCCTTCCCCCCCTAGAGCGTTACGTAATTTAGGGACAGGCCCTTTGCATAAACCTTTTAGTTTTTTAAATACAATGTCAAAGCCTTTTTCCTCGCAGTAACTACAAGTTACCTGGTAACCTGGTTACTCGTTTTCTGTTTTTCTTCGCTGAGTAACACTAACTATGACGTCACGAGTAACCACACAGTGTAACCAGCCTAGCAGACGTGGTTGCTGAAATATTTTAAGGTTAAGATCGTTTTTTTTGTTTTTTTTTTTTCAAAATGTTTGATTTTAATATATATATATATATATATATATATATATATATATATATATATATAACAACGAATTATGTTTGGTAACGGTAGAAAATGAAGCACATCCCTTGAAGTTGGTACAATATCAATTCAACTGCAACTAGTCTTGAAATGTACTGCCTTTGGTGTTCTGTGGTACTGCGGCCTTACCACAGAATACCAAAGGAGCACCCTGTTTCCACCCCGATTCAAAAAACGCATCAGGTAACGCTGCATTTAAAACTGGTGCAAATCCATGGCCCGTGATACGTTTTGTGAATCGGGGTGGGCATGCATTGGTGGAAACAATGAAATATTTTCTGCATTTCGGAAATTGCTGGTAAAAACAAAAACAAACAATTGGAAATGTCATCCACAGCTGACTGTCTGACGTCATACAGCGGTTACTCCGAGTAACCGTGACGTCATTTCGAGTAACTTAAATGAGTGACTAGTAACCTCGAGGAAAAAGGCTTTGTTTCCTCTTCTCGGGTCATAGTTGAAAAAGAATCGAGTTTTTATCATCTCACTGAACAATTTAAATATTTAGGTACCTAAATACTTACCCAGAATATCAATATTTTGTAAATCATGACACAATCAAGTTAATAATTAAAGGGCGAAATTGCTGTAACTTTTTTTAAAAATTTTACTAAAAATCTTTGTTTTTTAAAACCAATTTTAAATAATTTTAGTGTGACTATGAAAGGACCTTCAGAAATATACTTGCTATAAAAACATACCTTAATTTTTTTTTAGGAAAAAATTTTAAAACTAATTTACAGTATATGTCGATGTCATAGTGTTTGCTCTTCTCGGGTCATAGTTGAAAAAAAAATCGATTTTTTATCATCTCACTGAACAATTTAAATATTTAGGTACCTACTTACCCAGAATATTAATATTTTGTGAATCATGACACAATCAAGTTAATAATTAAAGGGCGAAATTGTTGTTACTTTTTTTTTAATTTTACTAAAAATCTTTGTTTTTTAACACCAATTTTAAATAATTTTAATGTGACTATGAAAGAACCTTCAGAAATATACTTGCTATAAAAATATAGCTTAATTTTTTTTAAAGAAAAATTTAAAAACTAAGTTAATATGTCAAACTTCAGAGGATTATTCCTTGAGTAATTCTAAGAAAAAAACTTTGTATCAACATGGGTCCGCAAATGGTTAGTTTTTGGGATATAGGTTGTAAAAGTTTTAATTTTTGATGTTTGATTTTTCTTTATAGTTCCTGCAGTTTTTGAGATGTTTTGGAACGTGTAGTTAGCTACAAGGTGTACATCTTTAAGCATGCCAAATATCAGGAGAACACTACAGAGTGATATTTTTTCAGGGGTCATGCCCCCTTTTTCCCCCAGAACTTTTTTCATTAAGCCAATGGCAGATTCGAAAATATAAAGTGGATTCCCTGTTTTATTCAGAAAGTTTTTGATCTCTTGTAATTTTTTGAATCTCTAACCGTTTTCGAGAAAAAGGACTAAAAAGGAAAAGTTGTACCCTGCCAAATGACATTAAAATTTAAAATAGTCACTGCATTACATTATTTTAATTTTATGCGAGTTTGATGTAATTTCTGAATTAGCAATCAAAGATGCAAATTATCTTTTTTCTCAAAAACGGTTAGAGATACAAAAAATTGCAAGAAATCAAATAGGTTCTGAATAAAACAAGGAATTCATTTTATAGTTTTGATAAAAAGGGGGCTTGACCCCGGAAAAATATCACCCTGTAGCTTTTTCCTAATATTTGGCATCCTTAATGATGTATGCCTTGTAGCTAAATACACGTTTTAAATTTGATCTAAACATCTCAAAAACTGCACGAGTTATAAAGAAATAACCAACAAACAATTAAAACTCTAACAACCGGTATCTCAAAAAGTAAGCATTTGCGGACCCACGTTTATACAAATTGTTTTTCTTAGAATCACTCAAGGAATAATCCTCTAAAGTTTGGTGACATACTTTATTAACACCCCGTATATTTTAATTATACAGGGTGTCCCAGACCACCCGTCCACCCCTTTTAAAACCTAGGGAAAAAGTTTTTTTAATGATCCAAAAAATTACTAGAGTACGCTCTTTCGATTGGTGGTAGATGTTTTCAACTTTCAAGAGTTGACCGAAAGTGGCCTATTTAGGCCTGGAGTTTTTCAAATAGGGATGGGCATTTATTTAAAAAAATAATGGCTTTTAAGAAAAAATGTTTCAAATAAAAGGTACGTATTTTCTTGCGTAGAATCCGTATCTGTGGGAAAATTTTGCCAATCCCTATTCAAAAAACGGACTTTAGGGCTGAATAGGCCACTTCCGGTCGGCGCCGGAATTTAAAAATACCACCAATTAAAAAAGCGTACTCGATTTGGCTTCAATCATTTTTTAGATCATTGAAAAAAACATCCCCTAAGTTTTAAAAGGGATGGACGGGTGGTCTGGGACAACCTGTATACCTCTTTATTTTTACCTTCCTAGCCCGCGAAGGTATTATTTTCGACGAAAAAAATTTTTTTTAGATAACGCCTAAAATGTGTTATTTGGGTGTATTTTGACCTATCTTAGCAATATCGTCGTGATGTCCGTCTCTGTGTGTGTGTGTGTGTGTATGTCTGTTCGCAACACGATATAACTCCTTAACCGCTAACCGATTTTCATGAGATTTTCACGAAAAATAGTGTTCGATACTGTAACTAGCTGATTAGATTTTGGTCAGGATACATTAAATCTAATGGCAATTTTTTTGACAGTTCGGTTCGGTTTTTGCCTTTATACTTCTCTTGAAAATCAAGCCTCGCATCCCTTCCCTCAAACGCGACAACAAATAAATTTGTCACATCTTGACAGCTACGAGGACAATTAAATTTTAAGACTGGCCCCCGTACTAAAATGTTTTAAAACTTCACGCCTCGGGCGGTCGGAGTTATTCACCTTGATGTGCGTTCTACTCCCGCGCGCAATCTTGTCGCCTTTCCTCTACTAGTTTGGCCAAACGACACGCAGTGATTTGGAGCTGATCGTGCATAGCTCACTTGCCGGAATTATACCAAAACGAAAAAATTGACCATCGTATTAATTTAAAGTAAAACATAAAAAAACGGATACTGAATGCTTTTAAATGCTAAAAGATGTCTACGGAGAGCAGTGTATGTCTCGTACAATGCTTTTAATGTGGCATAAAAGCTTTTTCGATGGTCGTGAAAAAATTAAAGAGGATGAACGAGAAGGGCGCTCCAGCACTTCTTATTGAATGGGCGCGTGGGGGTCAAACATTTATGTTGGAAGTATTGATATAGCTAAGGGAACAACTAAGGAAAAAGTGTCCAGATTTGTGGAAGAACAACGCCCTTCCCACCCACCATATTCACCAGACTTAGCCCCTTGCGAGTTTTACCTGTTTCCGAAAGTGAAGAAATCGTTAAGAGGAACCCGTTTTAAAATATTAGAACACGTCAAGGAAAAACCGCAAGACTTCTGAACAGCCTCTCTTCTGATGATTTCCAAAATTGCTTCCAACATTGGAAAAAAACGCATGCAACGCTGCGTCGATAGTGAAGGGGAACATCATTAAGTTGTATATTAGTATTTGAATAAAGTAACATTTTTACTAGTCTTATAATTTTATTGTCACACCTCGTATACAAATAAAAAATAAAATAAACAAATACCCAATTCTCACATATTCCGCTGCACACGATGGAATGACGAAAAACTTCGTGAAGACGAGAAGTCAAGATGTATTCTCCTACTTTCCCACTACCAACCAGTTACTGGTCTAAAAAGCGAAAAATATTTCAAGACACCGCCCAAAATATATTATTACTCTTTTACTATGATCCCCATTTAATCTACCTGTACATTTTACACATACACCATGATCTGGATAACTAAGCCCTCATTTGATATTTCAGTTTTTTTTTAATTTTACATTTTAGACGACATTCCCACTGCTACCCCAACCACACCATCATCGAAAAATACTCCAGCCAAAAAAAGTACGATGTCCTGTGAAAGATCCAGAAATAAGGCCAAGCAAATTTTTGGAGAAAGCCCTACCATTTCCGAGGCAGGATCTTATAGTGGTTCCGTGAAAAGTATGCCTCCAAAGTTTAAAACTGTAAGTATGAGTGATGTCAGAACGTTTTCATTTGCATCACCAAATACTAATGACATATGAATAAGGTAGTTTGTAAGGTAGTTAGCAGAAACAACATTTCAACTTCCATTGTCTTTATTTATTTTAAACACGACGTTTCGGTTAGTAAGTATCTCTAACCGTTTTCAAGTGTAAACTAAACAATACAGTCTACAGGCTACTACTTATATTACTTGGTGTGCAGTCAGGTGTGACGGCCCGCCCCCTTTTTAATTCTAAGACGCTTGTTTTCCTTAAGGAGTGGTTTGCATATGTTTGGTATGCCCATGCTTGGTTGACTGAAAACTGCTATAAACCCAAACTTTAGCTTCTGACCATTAAATCCTGTGATCATTTGACCATACATGATCCGCTAAACCTGATTTTTCAATATCCCCCAATTGGGTACTTTTTGATCTCACTCAAAGAGGGCGTTTCGTTTTACCAACATATGATTTACCACACTCACACGGGACTGTGGTACATGGATGGTAAATACATTCCTTATTATTTGAGGGATTTTCTGGTTTTTGTTTTAGTTACAAAACTCCTTATCGTATGTCCCGATGAAAATACTGTTTTTATATTATAGTGTTTGGCTATTCGTCTTATGTTTTTTGAAATCCCTTGAACATAATGGAATGTTCTAACTACCTAAGTCATATGTTATGAGTATAAAAAAATAATTTTAGTTTGATGCCCTTTTTATATCTTCTTGTGCCCTCCCGCAACATTTAATGTTTGAGCTTACATTATGCATAATGCATGCGTTTGCCAAAAAGTTATTTATTTTTTTTTCTTTATTAAACTCATGATAAACTAAGACACGGTATGTCAGCGCGCATCCATATCGGAAATGACGCTCGATTGTCACTGGCTTTCTTTGACGTCATATAGGTAGTAGGGAAGCTAAGGTAAAATTGGTCCAGATCAGAAAAATGCAACTGGCGCGGTGCCCCATATTTAACAACGCAATTTTTCGTTACCGAGCTAACGTTTTAGCCTACAATTGTTCAAAATTTTGTTTAAATCTATTGGCTATTTTTAAAGTAATGACTAAAACCAATGAGTATATGACCCATATAGAGTGGCAACCGGCAAGCTTTGCAACATTGAGGGGCCGATGGCGCTGATATAAAGTCGTCTAGTACGCAATATTCAGGGACTACTAGTACGATTTACTTGCATGTGCGAGTTCCCAGGTTCATGTCTTTCATATAAATGCCATTAAATCATAGTACTTGTCTCTAAATATTGCGTACTAGACGAATTTATTTCAGCGCCATCTGCCCCTCAATGTGGCAAAGCTTGCTGGTGCCACTCTATATGGGTCATATACTCATTGGTTTTAGTCATTACTTTAAAAATAGTCAATAGATTGAAACGTTAGCTCCGTAACGAAAATTTTTTTTTATCGATCCACTATTAAGGATTGTAAAAATTATGCATATTTTTCGAAAAATCCTCAACGCAAAAACTAAATGATTTGGCGGTTATTAAACAAACGCTTCGGACTAAAATTCTATAAAATTTGTTTTAAATCAATTGTGTCGTTTTAAAGTAATGAATTGAAACATTTTGGAAAATGAGGCCTGTATAAGTTCCGAAAAGCCCCAAAGTGAGGCACTTTCATTTTTGTGATATGGCCCAGTTTTACCATACTTTTTAAGCATACTCAAACGTACATTTGTGCAAAATTTCAAGTTGATATATGTTAATTCCTTGGACACTTATCGCCAATCACGGAAACACTATTTCTCATTAGTAAACCCACCCAGTGTATTATTTTTTCTGTGTCATTCTTCTGTTTAGTATTTTTATTTGTTTTTAGCCAACCTTACCTAAGAAATTTAAGACTGTCTTCTCATCAAATAAAATCAAGCCAAAGGACTTATTTCTTAGTCAAGTTGATCTTGAAGCACTCAAAGAAAAAACAGTTGAATGTGAAAACAAAACTAGATTTATTCAGGAACTCTCAGACGAAATTGATCAGATAAAAAGCGATTTACAAAGTGTAAAAAAAAAAAAAGATTTGCTACAAAGAGAACATCAAAAAGAAATGGAAGATATTGAATTTGAAATGTTAAAAACCATGACACAATTGCAAAACCAAAAAGAGGAAGGCAGGCTTAAAATTCAAGAAATGGAACGAAAAATGGAGAAAGAAATCATATTGTTAAAAAATGCGCACAGCGTTCACATTCAACAAATTGAAACAGATCTCAATACTAATATATCAAACATCCAAACTGAAGCCGAAACTAATTTAAAAAATAAAATCAAAGAGATTGAAAATGAGTGGAATAAAAAACTAAATGCCCAAACTGAAGAATCTGAGGCCATTTTAAAAGAATGCCAGGCTATAAGTGAATACAGCATTATACAATGTGAACTTGAGAAGAAACAAATACAAATTCAACTAGACAAAATAACCCAAGAAAATGAAAAGCTAAAGAAAAAATACGACGAAAGTCTATCACAAAAATGTCTAACCTTTGTGGAAACCAATGATAAACTTAATGATAAATTTCAATATTTGAGTCAGGAACTAAACAAAAAAGAAGAAGAAATAAAAACATTACAAGCCGAAATCAAAGCTTATCAAATAACAATAAACTCATCCCAAATAACCATAGAAGTTTTAAAAAAACGTTTAATGAGTTCAGACAGAGATGTAGAAGTACTTAAAAATGAACTGGAAAATAGCGAAGCAAAATTGCTTGACTATGAAGATAAATATTGGAGAGTCTATGAAGAATTAAAAGAAGCCAGACTAGAAAACGAAGACCTGGAAATGCAGTATGAATCTGCTGTAAAAATAAACGAAAAATCTATCAATGACACTAAAGGAGAACTATTAAAGAAACTTATGAGCTATGAACATGACGTTAAAAAATATTCCAAAAGAATGCAGGAGGCTGACACCTACAAGGATTACATTATTCAACAAATGGATTTTCAAATGGACACTATCAGTGCCATAAGTCAAAAATTAGATGCAGTTGAGGACGAAATTATCCAAAAAGAGAAAGAAATCCAAGAATTAAAAGAAAGCAATGAACTACTTAGAAATGACGTTAAAATGAAAGATGATTCTATCAAAGTTTTAAAGGACGAAGTTAGTAATTTAAACGAGAAATGTGAACGCTTAGAAGAAGATTGTAATAATTACAAAATTAAATCTCACGATTTAGAAACAGATTTTGAAGCAGCAGCCCAAAATACCAAGAAATACATTGACTTAAGTGGAAAATATGACAGTTTACTTCAAAAGTTTGAAAGTTTTCAAATAGAAAAGAGCAAACTGGAAAAAGAAATGGCCAGCTATGATGATATAAAGATGGCTTTTGAAAAACTTAAGAAGGAAAAAGAAATTGTGGAAATGGAAAACAATAAAATAAAGAATAAGGTAAATTCCTCTGTACTGTATATTATTGCTCCTACTTTTTCTTATGAAAGCTTTTTCCGGTGGTCACAAAGATAATCTTGGTGTCAATTAAGCCTTCACCTGTCTTCTCTACTTCAAAGTATTTAATCAGTCTTTTATTTTCTTGTCAGTCTTTCTGTGTATAAAAAGTCTCATAGCCCTGATTATCTAGTATCATTTGTATTTTGCATTGCATTCTTAAAAATGTGTTATGTATTTTAGATCTAAAGTTGCTGGTTCTTGTTTGCTTAAAATGATTCTTGTTTGTATTTTTTTTTTAATTTTAATATTTTTTGGGATAAATAATTTTTTTTACAAATGATCGCTTCTGTTTTAGTTGGAGGATCAAAAATTCAAGAAACTGAAGTTTTCAGCAAAAGACAAAGAAAATATAGGCAGCCCGAATAGGTCGCTGATCGAAAGCCCCAACAGGGGATCACCCTTTCGAGAAAGGAACAATTAGAATTCGAGATAGGAGACTTTGGAGAATCCTAGTTGGTAGTATATTGTTAAGTTGGATTGAAATTTTTAAAAATAATGTTGTGTTTTGGGTTATTTTCTTTTTTGGGGGAAGCTAAGCTTGCCTTTTTTATGATTTTTATTTTAAAGTCAAACACTGATAACTAAACACACCCAAGTTGCACAAAACTTGCTCTAGCACTAGCAGTTTTCTGAAAGCGCGTCTGTAAAGATACGTCCAAACCGAGCAACACACAACAAAATTCTTTGATGTTTGGACGAGCCTTAACGACGATTTTGATTTAAATACTTTTAATATAGTAAAGAGCGGGACACACAACACCACTAAAGAAAACATTCTTTTTTATATCTCAACTCCTCAGGATAACTCAGGAATCGGCAATAAAGTTTGTTACGGCCTTCAATTCAAACCCATATTAATAAGTTGTTTATGCAGACACTAAGACCAACAAAACATTTTAGCCCAAATTTCTACAGAAAAAGTTGTTGGCCAGTCTTTTTTAAAAATATAATTTTCTGAGAGAAATCGTTTTATTATAAACAGCGATTAAGTAAAGTATAAAAGAGCAGCTTTCTGATATTAAGTATTTTCAAGCTTTGTTTTGGATCATGCATCAAAATATTTTTTTTTTATTATCTATATTATTTTATTTAATAAAAGAAATATCAACAGGATTATGGATTTTTAGTTATTATTAAGTTTCTCAAAGAGTTTAAGGATTTTGGGTAATTTAATGCCTATTTTTAGGTCCCTTGTCAAGAGCTTCCCAAATTCAAAGTTGTTGGGGGGTTAAACGTATTTTTAGGAGAAAGTTGGGTTGGTATTTTTCTTGTGACCCTCTTTTTATTTGTTTTTCGAAATCAGCGTAAAATTCCCGTTAAAATGAAGTATTACACTGATAATTTTATTTTTTATTGTTTTTAATTGTTTAGATTTAGATTTTTTTAATTGCTTTTGAATTTTTAATAAATGTTGTTATTTAATCATTACAGAATATTTTATACCCCGTAAAAAAGTTAAATATAAAATAAAAACAAACAGTATGAAAAATACAAAGAATATAAAGAAAGGGTCATTACATAAAGAAATAACATGTTATATCTCAAAAACTAAAAGTGACAGATGAAATTCAATTTGGTAGTTCGATTTTTCATTAAAAACTGTAAGAAGGCAATTTACACTAAAATGTATGTAATGTAAATAAAAAAATTATGCCCCCTCCCAAAATGCACACTTTTCAAAAAAGCTTTTCTATCTCCCTCAGAAACACCTGCAACCCGCCAAAAACATCGAATTTGGGACACCCTGTACATATTAAAGAACAAGTCTTCTGGTACTACAATTACACATAAAAAATTAATTAATTTGAATTTTAATTTTCTCTTTATTTCTGGTAGGTCTTTGTTACGCCCCCCCATATAACATATTAAAATTATTTTAAAAAATTGCCGCTACACACGCAGCATAAGAGAACTGCGAAGTTCTTTAGTGGAACAAAAAACAGAACCAGATATCGGAAAGATGATATCTTTGAATAAAATATTCAATTTTGTTTTTGAAAAATATTTAATATTATTGAAAAATTGTACTTCTTGGGAAAAATTTTAAAAAATATATTTATATTACTTTATTAGTTATTTATGTTATATTTACTTTAACTTCTAATATTGATTGTTTATTATTTTAAAAACTGTGACATACATAACCACTAATATTTATTTTGATTAGCTAAAATAAGTGAAGATTCCTTTAAAACTGGTTTTTGTTATATTACGTAAGTTTTGAAAAGTAAAATAGAAATTGTGGTGCCAAAAAATGCTAGTTTTCAAAGAAATAGTCAAATATGCAAAAATACCTATTTTTAAAGAAATCTATTTTAGTCATTATTTATTCTTAGTGTTAGGTCAATAAATGTTGTAATGTTGTAAAAGCAAACTTGTCAAACAGATGGTACCATCAGAAAACTAACTTTAAATAAGTCACTTCTTTAGACTTTATGACTAAGTATCTCATTTTAGAGCTTCTATTATTTTTAAGATGCACAAGTCGCATTTTAGGCACAATAGATTATTTTGTAGCAATAAATTAGGTGTTTGATCATGAAATTAACTTCCGTTTCGTTGATGTAGTTGGATTATTAACGTTCAAATTAGAAACATCTTTTTAATCGAAAAGCGAGATGTTATTGGTGTTTTTGAACCCATCGCACCGACTTAAAATTTCCTTTCTTAACTACTTACTATAATTAAATCTCCTCTGCTTTGTTAAGATGCAACCACCTTGTGACCCAATCAGGCAACGCCGCTGTTTCAACCAACCAAATTTTTAAACTATGAAAAAACAACACCCAAAATAGTTTTGTCAAAAGCCATCAATTTTTCTGTCATTTAAAAATTTATTTAAAAAACGAAAGTTCTTGAATTTTTGGAAGAATATTTGCAAGATGATAAAATTGAAATGTTGATACTCGATTTTGTTAAAGTGTAAAACCAGAAAGGAAAATCGTCTTGTGCAGTGAAAATCGTCTTGTGCAGTGCAGTTATAATTTAAATGCAAGGGTTTTCTTACACTGGTCAGTCGTATCCTACCCTTAGGGCCCATCGCACCGACTTTTAAAATTCCCTTTCTTAACTATGGATTGCTTTAATTTTAAGCATGCCTTATTTTAAATTTGTTGCACCGAGCCAAAATCTCCTCTCCTTTGTTAAGATGCGGCCACCTTATGACCCAATCGGGCAACGCCGCTATTTCAACCAACAAAATTTTTAAACTATGAAAAAACAACAACACCCAGTACGTTCCAAAATAGTTTTGTCAAAACCCATCAATTTTCTGTGTCAAGTCGCCTTCAAAAATTTATTTACAAAAATGAAAGTTCTTGAATTTTTGGAAGAATATTTACAAAATGATAAAATCGAGATGGTAGTACTCGATTTTTTGGAATTTGGATGTCCTTGTCGCCTTGTTGGTACAGTCGCGTATTTTTTCTCGGGTTGGTTTACGGTTCCCCATCCAGCTCGGGAAAAAATCCGCGCCCGGTTCTACTACGTTATACATCGCTGGTCAAAACGCCCTATATAACGATTTTTTTGTATGAAAATGATTCTTTGGACTATTTTTAGTCGATTTGGATACGGGAAATTAAAAAAAAAAGTATGGTTTTTTTAAAAATTAATTTTTTTAAAAACGTTACATAGTAATTTTCTTTGATTTGTTTTGGTTGAAAAAAATCAATTTCTATCACTGCATCGTCAAATTTTCGACATAAATTTGTAAATTAGCTTAGGATTAATAACTTAACAATTTTAAATTAATTACATACCTAGTTTTTCGTGTTTTTTCGCGGTTTTTTCACATAATTTTAAAAATTTGTACAGTTGACCTTCCCACAGATGTTTTGACACATTGAAAAGTTTTTGCTGGCCGACTGTTTCCAGGTCATTCGGCCATATCAAATTTCCCAATTCGATTTGCTTACGCTGACTTACTCTCAGATGCACCGTAAGCACTTAAGCGCGATCATGGGTTTAATCGCGATTAAGTCCTTGTTGCTCACATACAAAACAACAAAGATGGAGAATGGATTAGCAAAGCCTTGTTACGGTGCATCTGAGTGTTAAAGGCCCAAATTATAGGAAATTATTTATTTAGAACTATTCACCAATAATCGGCGCAGCCGATTCTTGCTGATTGCTTGTGCGGTACGGTTCGGTTCCGTTCAGTTCGGTTCGGCTTGGTTCGGTTCGGTTCGGTTGGGTTCGGTTCAGTTCCGTTCGGTTTGGTTTAGTTCGGTTCGGTTTGGTTCAGTTAAGTTCCGTTCGGTTTGGTTTTAGGTTAGGTTTTAGGTTAGGTTTGTTGGGTTTTAAAGTAATTCAGCAGGAGTCGGCGCAGCCGACTCCTGCTGAATTACTTTAAGACACAACCAACCTAATCTAAGATCGATCCGAACCAAACCGAACTGCTGAATTTCTGTAAATCATCATTATCATTATAAATGCTCAATAGACGATTTTGGACGATTTAACGGAGTTTAAAATTGCGCAACAAATTAAAATGTTGGAGCAAGATGTCAGGTCGAACGTTAGATTTCAAAAATATGGTGTAACCATTTTTCTATGCGTAAATACATTTCTAAAAAACTATAACTTTTTATCGCCTCTTGCCAGACAGTTGTTCACCTTATTTTTGGCTAAATTACCATTTATTTAAAGCTCCGTCGATTGTGAGCCGTCCCTCTCTTTCTGGAAATAACAAACGTCAAATAAATTCTTTCTATAGCAATTTGTATGAGTTTTTACTAATTTTTTAATTTTGAAATTTCTAAAAAAAATGCGAAAAATCCGCATTTTTTTTCTTGAAAACAGTATAAAACGACCTCAATTTATCATGTTAAAAAGAAACACCCATTTTCAAGCATCGAGGTAAAACGTAGTAGACCCAGGCAGCGGCCCATACAGCTCCGGCCCACTGGGATTTTTTTCATTTTCCCATATGGCCCATACACCCCTGGGTACAACCAAAGGATTAAAAATTATAATAAAATTAGGGTAAAATGTAAAGGCAGAAAAAAATCGTCCTGTTATTTACTGCATTCAGTGCAGTTTAATTTAAATGCAAGTGTTTTCTTACACTGGTCAGTCCTATCCTACCCTTACCACTGTACCCACGAGGCTGTGAACAACAGTTAACTTAAAAATCGGACGAAAATACTGTAATAAAAATTAGATTCAACTTTATTTAAATTATTTTTCTTCCTTACAAATCTTTTTGTAATCGATATATAGGTTCTTTCACAAAAACATTGCGCCAAAAGAACCAAAATCTAGCCGTTATCTATCTGCAATAAAGTTTGTCAAAATCATTTTTATTTATTAAAAAAAACATGTTTTTTTATATTATTTACTTAAAAAACACAAAATTCACAATCAAAAAACTTTGCTCATTTGAAGGTATTGTCAGTTGCTATGGCTATGCCAGACGGGTAACATTAGGTGACCAGCATCTTATCTTTAAGCAGCTCTTAAGAAACAGGAAAGTCACGAAAAAAGCTGACTTAATTTGAACAACACTCAAGGCCAACACAAAAATAGAGGCCACGACCCTGAAAAAATCAGCTGTTCTCCCGGGGCTGAATTTTACATTGGGTCTTATGGGAGGTCAGAATTTCACTGAAATATTCTCAGACACCATCCCAATATTCCACCAAAGGTTTGTAAGGAAGCAACATGATTAAAAGGTTAAAATCTTCAAAATTTAGCATTCCTTATTTTAAATTCAAATTACCCGCCATGTACCACATGCCAACTGTTATATTTGACATGTATTTGACTTTGTCATATGTGATTGTCACATTCGCTTCTGCTTTAAACTTAATTTTTGTGATAGCTAATGAAGCGGCTATGAAAAATTAGGGCTTACTATACATTTAAAAAAAATTGTTTTGCCAGAATAAAGTAAAAACAATCTCAAAAACGGCTTTATTTAAAAAAAATAAAATATCCATGAACCGTCATTTCAACTTCAATATTTTAAAGACAATCAGCTGTGTCGTAACGTGACCATCAAAAAAAAATCAGCCCCGGATGTGACGTCAACAAAGTGGAGGATCGTGGCCCGTCCATTTTGATAGCCCTGCAACACTAAAGGCCGCTTGACATGGTGCATGACAATAAAATTTGCAGGCAAATGGCATGAAATTTTGCCCAGGTGCATGTGCAGAACAAATCCAGCTGATTGTTGCAGGCAATCCATTTTTATCGGTCCGGTACCATTCTTTTGCATGCAAACTGTACTTGCATGCAAACTGAGGAATTTTTACTTAGATTCTGGGGAATCCATGCATGGCCATGCACAATGTCAAACGAAAAGAAGATTTTTTGCAGGCAACAATTTGACCGAAATTTTTTGCTTGCAAATATTTGCAGCGCGTCATGCACCATGTCAAGTGGCCTTAAGGAAGGAATAAGTCTGCCTTTAAGTTCGGTGCAACGAAATTTTACGAAATAAGGTATTCTTTAGGCTAAGAAACGGAAAAAAAAGTCCGTTAGTCCGAAAATCAGACGAAAATACTGTAATAAAAAGTAGAAGAGAGAACTTTATTTAAATTATTTTTCTTCCTTACAAATCTTTTTGTAATCGATACATAGGTATATTTTTTCACAAAAACATTGTGCCAAAAGAACCAAAATCTAGCCTTATCTTTTACAATAAATTTTTTCAAAATCATTTTTATTTATTTTAAGATATTTTACAAATTTTATTTAAAAAAAACATGTTTCTTACTTTATTTTCTGACAAAACATTAGTTACCTTCACTTTAATCACAACACTCTGCCCATTTCTAGGTATTGTCAGTTGCTATGGCTATGACAGACGGGTAACATTATGTTACCAGCATCTTATCTTTAAGCAGTTCTTAAGGAACAGTAAACCCACGAAAAAAGGTGACTTAATTTTAACAACACTAAGGAATAAATAAGTCTGCCTTTAATTTCGGTGCAACTAAATTTTACGAAATAAGGTATTCTTTAGGCTAAGAAACGGAAAAAAAGTCGGTGCGATGGGCCCTTATTTTATAATTTCATTTTATCACCACGGATAATAGTACATCGACGAATTGTATTTTACCACAATAAAAGCGGCAAATCAATAATGGCCGCTGTCCCGGTCTTTTCAACTATTGGAATTTCGGTCTCTGGTTTATAAATGTCAAGGGCTTGTCAACCGCTGTTTTCGTTTATTTGTCTTTTTGCTAGTTTTTTTTAATTAAATTTGGGATGAAATTTAACTGTTAAAAACTGTTCAGGGTCCTAAAACTTTACTTTCTCCATTAGAGTAGGAAAAGTCCGAGAATTTCTTTATTTTTCAACCAAAACACAACAAACGACAGTCTCCGCCATTTTGACAAGGCCGTGATAAAATCAAAGTATAAGTAGGTTTGGTTAGGCTGTCTACAAGTGCCCAACTAGTTTTACCACGTTTTCAATGCGAATGTCTATCTCTTTCTATTTTGGTTGGTTGTAAAATCCAATCTATAGCTGTTCTAAAGCTACATTTCTATAGTTCAAATTATACCCATTTGTAATGACGTCATTTTTGTTTGGTATATTATAAACAGCGGTGACAATAAACTTTAAAAAAAAGTAGGGTCTATGATTTAAATAGGTAGGTAATTGGTTATGTGAAGTATCCGTCACTGTCAATCAAAAAACATTGATTGACAAAAATATCTACGCCATACGTTTTTTCTTACCTAGTGACGTCATTACAAATGCGTATAATTTAGACTATAATCGTGTTTGCGGGCCGACACGACCGCCAGCACGGGAGTCGTCACGGACTAGGCCATTTCTAATCGTGTTGCGTGCGTGCTGTGGTTAGCGCATGCGTAATTGATGTGTTTAAAGCTCACTTTTATTTCTACAACTGGCTGAGTGGGCTCTGCATGCCGCTTTATATATCGGCATTGAAACATCTAGAATGTTTATGAAAATTCCAGATCATAAACATTTCAATTATAACCACATTTTTCGGGAATGCGTATTGCTTTTGATCGCCCAAGTGCACGTTTAATATATGTTCATCTTTCTTTTACTCGTACTAATATACGAGACAGATATAGCCAAAAAGATCTCGATCGAGATTATTCCCGATACCAATTATTTAGGTGATGGAACTGCGCATGTCTGGTACGCCGCACGGACGCCAGCACGGGCCGCAGAGTTTGCAAGCACGAAGGACCGTGCGGACACGGTGGTCGTCATTAGAAATGGTTACATTGATTCCCATATGCCTAGCACGCGTGTCGGATTGCAACTCTGTCAGCAAACATGATTAGAAATGCACCTTAATATCACTGGGTGTCACAATGGACCGGAAGACCTATGTGAGATCAGCTGACGTTGCTAGTGGTTTGTCACCTTACCTGACCTAACCTATACTCCAAGTTTAATGTTTTTTATGAACTTTAAAAATTTAAAATGTCATTTTGGAAAATGTAAAATTTTTTCCTATTTTAAACAAAACACCCTAAATTAATTTACATTTTTAATTAGGTTCCTAATTTTTTCTTAATCTAAATATATACTGGTGACTTAAATATTAATTAATAGAACGCTGCTTCTAGCTGGTTAAAATTTGGTTTTTTGAAAGAAAGCAAAAACGCGTCACTTGTGATTCATGATGTTTTTTTAAAAACTAACAAAGCTATTAATTTAAAAAAAATACAAAAAACTACTTTGAAGAAGGAAGTTTTAGACTACCCCAAATCGATTGGTTATGGATCACCTACTTTTTCCAAGATTGCATTTTTTTCCATGTTTTTTCACAAACTTTTGCTTTAACTTTTGCCATATTAACTTTACAGAAAAATTGTATGGAATCTGAATTGTTTACAGTAGAATATTTATTATTATTTATGAATATTTTTTTAAATATTAAAAAACTTAAATTACAGATTAATTGGTGATGGATCACTCAATGTTAGGCGCTCTTATCAAATTTAAGACAAACACCCAGCGACTTAAAATTGAGTGATCCCTATCCAATCGATTTAAGGCAAAGTTTCTTCTTCAATTTTTTTCTTTTTGGGTAAAAAAAAGTTACTAATTTTTTGTATTTAAAAAAATATATATCTTTGTTAGTTTTTAAGATATCGAGCTAATATATTTATTAACAGTTTTTTTTCTGTAAAACTACTTTAGCAATAGTTTGTGAAAATACATGAAAAAAACCGCTCTTGGTTCGGTTCGGTCCAAAAGCCTCTTTTACACTAGATTTTTCGTTTATTTATTGTTTACTCTAACCTGGACAATTGGCAATGCAAACATTAAAAATGGACGCCAGCACGGGCCGCAGAGTTTGCAGCTTGCAAGCACGAAGGACCGTGCGGACACGGTCGTCGTCATTAGAAATGGTTACATTGATTCCCATATGCCTAGCACGCGTGTCGGATTGCAACTATGTCAGCGAACACGATTAGAAATGGGTGTCACAATGGACCGGAAGGCCTATGTGAGATCAGCTGACGTTGCTAGTGGTTTGTCACCTTACCTGACCTAACCTATACTCCAAGTTTAATGTTTTTTATGAACTTTAAAAATTTTAAATGTCAAAACACCCTGAATTAATTTACATTTTTAATTAGGTTCCTAATTTTTTCTTAATCTAAATATATACTGGTGACTTAAATATTAATTAATAGAACGCTGCCTCTAGCTGCTTAAAATTTGGTTTTTTGAAAAAAAGCAAAAACGCGTCACTTGTGATTCATGATGTTTTTTTAAAAACTAACAAAGCTATTATTAAAAAAAATACAAAAAAATACTTTGAAGAAGGAAGTTTTAGACTACCCCAAATCGATTGGTTATGGATCACCTACTTTTTCCAAGATTGCATTTTTTTCTGAATTGTTCACAATAGAATAAGATCTATATCTCAAGAACTAAAAAAAGATAGTTATTTTTTTAAATATTAAAAAACTTAAATTACAGATTAATTGGTGATGGATCACTCAATGTTAGGCGCTCTTATCAAATTTAAGACAAACACCCAACGACTTAAAATTGAGTGATCCCTATCCAATCGATTTAAGGCAATCTAAAACTTTCCAATTTTTTTCTTTTTGGGTAAAAAAAAGTTAATAATTTTTTGTATTTAAAAAAATATATATCTTTGTTAGTTTTTAAGATATGGAGCTAATATATTTATTAACAGTTTTTTTCTGTAAAACTACTTTAGCAATAGTTTGTGAAAAAACATGAAAAAAACCGCTCTTGGTTCGGTTCGGTCAAAAAGCCTCTTTTACACTAGATTTTTCGTTTATTTATTGTTTACTCTAACCTGGACAATTGGAAATGCAAACGTCAAAAATGTTTTTGTTTCCCTTCAGGCCATCTCAGTGAGGTTCGACGGTTAAAGAAAAGTACTTTTTGCAAACACCTAATTTAGTTTTTTATGATATTGTATCAGTTTAGCTTTTAACTTCTTTTTACTGTTAAATTGTGTAATTTTAAAAAATATAAATTTCTGAACCGTTTCTTTGTTTCATGAAAAGAAGACTACCTTTTCTTTTATTGTTTCTTTATTCACATTAAGATCAGTTTTATACATTTAGAAGCCTTCAAATATATCAATAAATTAACACACATAGACAAGAGATGGAATAAAACCATCTTAGATAGATAACTCCAGGCGTGTTTAGGAGAACTTGTTGAGACAAGGCCAACACAAAAATAGAGGCCACGACCCTGAAAAAATCAGCTGGTCTCGGGGGGCTGAATTTTACATTGGGTCTTATGGGAGGTCAGACGTTTTTTTAAGATATTTTCAAAATGGCACTACAGATTTCCGCGAAATTTGAGTGAAATATTCTCAGACACCATTCCGATATTCCATCAAACTTTTGTAAGGATGCAAGATGATTAAAAGGTTAAAATCTTCAAGATTTAGCATTCCTTATTTTGAATTCAAATTACCCGCCAACTGTTATATTTGACATGTTTTTGACTTTGTCATCTGTGTTTGTCACATTTGCTTCTGTGAGCTAATGAAGCGGCTCTGAAAAATTAAGGATTACTATAGATTTTTAAAAAAATATTCTGCAAGAATATAGTAAAAACATCTCAAAACCGGCTTTATTTAAAAAAATCAAATATTCATAAACCGTCATCCCAACTTCAATATTTTAAAGACAATCAGCTGTGTCGTGACGTGACCATAAAAAAAATCAGCCCCCGATGTGACGTCAACAAAGTGAAGGATCGTGGCCCGTCCGTTTTGATAGCTCTGGTTGAGATTCAATAATTGAGTATTTTTACACCGACTTTTGGAGGGACTCGGGCACATTTTTGTGCCCATAAAGAGATTTGGTGTATGTAACTTAGATTTTTTAACTAGAACACCCTATATTTTTTTAATATTATATACTCTATTTGCTTAGAAGCCTTCATGCACTTTTCGTGTTAATGAAAAGTTCAGTCCAGGCGTTGAAAGCCCTTACCGTTGGGAACACAATTCCACATCTGTCAAACTCATGCCAAATACAATATGGCGGCTCAAACATGAAAAACAAATATTTTGGAAAATTTATAACTTTTTTATTTCTAAACTGATTTTTTTAAAATTATTTTTATTTTATTTGGATTATAGTGCACTTTTATAAAAACTATTAATCACTTGCATTTTTAATGTTTTTGTGTCTCAAAAAATATTCCTCAACATCATGTTTTTTTTTTTCGTGTTTTTTGCGTTTTATAGAAAAACTGCTGATTTTACAAAAAAATCACAAGATACAAAAAAGATGTGTATTGGCAAGTTGTATCCATAGTGTGTATCATTTTTACCATAAGTTAAAAAGTTTTTGAGTTATTCTTACAAAACTCAGAAATTTCATTTTTTTATGAAAGTTTCAAAAGTGGAAAAAATGCTTCAAAAATGAAAAGGCTCCACTCATCTAAATAACGCAAGCTAAGTTTTTATCTTTTGTAGTTATATTTTGTCAAATATGACGGTTTACATAATGGCCAACTGAAGAATCCAACTGTTAAACTAATTTTTATCTGTCACTTTTAGTTTTTCGGATATTAAAAAAAGTTTAAATTTTCTTATGGAATGACTCATTTTTTGTTCTTGTTTTGAAATCTACGTCAAACTTTCTGTTTAACGATATGTCATAAATGACAGTTCGTTACGCAGTTTTCAAGATACTTATGACATCGTTAAACAGAAAATTTGACGTAGATTTCGAAACAAAAACAAAAAATGGGTCATTCCGTAAGAAAATTTTGTAATATCTCAAAAACTAACAGTGGCGCATAAAATTTAGTTTGACAGACAAAAAAACCTGCAAAAAAGCATCTTACACCAAAATGAAATTTTCATAAATAAAAAAGTTATAGGCCACCTCCATAAATGCAGACTTTTCAAAATCCCCTTGTAGCTAAAAAACTACGAGGTTTATCAAGAAGCAATTTTGATATTTGAAGACGTCTCGAAAATCGAGCCCAGGACATGTCCACTCGTTTTTGTGTATCTCGGCTAGAAATACCTAAAACCAGCAAAAAACATCGAATTTGGCCCACCCTGGTCAAAATGAAACCCCCTATAGATACAACTTGTAAAGACACATCTTTTTTGTAAAATCAGCTGTTTTCCTATAAAAAGCAAAAAACAGGAAAACAAAACATGGTGTTGAGGAATACATTTTTTTAATGCTATAAAAGTGCATTATAATCCAAATAAAATAAAATTAGCCTGAAAAAAATCGGTTAAGCAATAAAAAAAGTTATGAATTTTCCAAAATTCTTCTGTTGTTCATGTTTGAGCCGCCATATTGTATTTGACATGAGTTTGACAGATTTCCAACAAGTGGAATTGTGTTCCCAATGGTAAGGGCTTTCAACCTTTGGAGTCAACTTTGTATTAACACGAAAAGTGCATGAAGGCCTCTAAGCGAATAGAGTAATACCTAATCTAATGGTTTAAGAGATTATTGGCATTAATGTAAAGAACCTTAGAATATAAATTAGTGATTTTAGGACCCTCTTTTGTCATTTTCAATTGACAAATAAAGGGTCTAAAACATCTCATTTATATCTGAAGGTTGCAATATCTGGAACACGATTAAAGTTAGCTATAATTGCTTTACAAAAAATGTTTGTATTGAGTAACAAAGCAAAAAATGTAAAAAGATATAGTGTCTTTCACTCTAAAAAAGACTACTTAAAAATTTTTCTAAAGCGCCTTTTTAAAGCAGAATAGATGTAGTTTTCAGAAATTTTTGGTTTTCTATTTTACTAATTGTACATTTTAAATTTTTTGGCACTGGTAAGTGCTCGGTGCAAATAAATTCTGGAAACGAACCGCCTGGAACTACCTAATGGTTTAAAACACTACCTTAACCCTACTTATACATTTTATAAAATATAAACATATCAAATCTTACGTAGAAAAAAATACAGTCTCTTGGAATTTCACTGGTCTTTAATACTTGACGAACCTTTATGGTACGTGACATTTCTCTGGCAAAAATTTCCTTTTTTTGGAAGGAATTTGACTGTCTCACAAGCATAGCAATGTTAATGTGACTAAGGTCAAATAAACCTATCTTTAATAAGCTATTCTGGTAGATATTTTCAAGCCTGTTGAGTTTTATATTCTTAAGGAGAAATAACTTAAGCTAAAAATCTTGTTTTAATAAAAATTATAAACATGAAAGGTAAATAAACATAAAAAATAAACTAAAATCATAATTTTGGCTATTAAACAAACGTAATTTTAATTTCTAACCTCTAAAAACCAGCTATGAGATCTAAACATGTATATCTACAAAAAACTAATTGAAACGGAATAGCTAAAATAAATTATTTTGATTATTTCTTACCTCAAAAAAATGCGTTATCAATCTCTTATTATATTATCATTTAAAAGGTATTTTTTAAAAATATATACATACAAAAACGTGTATATTTCATTTATATAAAAGCGGTGCTATTTTATTATTATAACAGTCATTTTGAGTACATAATTGGCACATACAAGTATATGTTTTTTATAATTTTTTAAAAAATATCAAACATCAAATTTATGCTTAAATTTTGTTAGTGCTTTGAACAAAATCCAGGCTCTGCTACAAAATAGCGCCTTATAAAATAGCGCTGCTACAAAATGGCGCTGCCATAAAATAGCGCTGCTACAAAATAGCGCCAACAAAATCGCGCACATCAAAATGGCGCTGCTTCAAAATAGCGCTGCTACAAAATATCGCTACAAGATAGCGCTGCTACAAAACAGCGCCTTACAAAATAGCGCTGGTACAAAATAGCGTGCATCAAAATGGCGCTGCTTCAAAATAACGTCTTATGATTTGCCTCTCCCGGTAACCTCTTTCTAAATTATTCTCAAAAAAAAACTTCCCTGTTTTGTTCCCGGGATCCTAGAGGATGTGAAATCAAACCGAACCGGCATCCTAGAGGTTGTGAAACCAAACCGAACTGAACCGAAACTTCGTAGCAGCAGCGCTATTTTGTAGGGCTCTATTCTGTACCAGAGCCCAAAATCCAAACCAAACTGTGTTTTTAAGTTTGGCAAGAATAAAGGCAAATTTTAGCGGCTTAGCGAAAGAAAGATGAATAATATAACCAGTTTCATCCGCCATCGCTTGAGTTTGTTTACAAATTGAAAATTTTAGCCTTAAGGGATGGATCAATTCTAGAATTCATTGTAACCTTTTTGAGCAAAACATTCCAGGGAATAGATAAAAAAATAACGTTTGAAAATTATGTTGTTTAATTTTGCTATAAAGCTTCTTTTAAAAATTTCAAGAAAAACTGATGAATAGCACAACCCTACAAAAAAATCATATTTCTATGTAGTTTTCGACCCTGAATCCGAATCCGGGGTCAAAAATAACCCTAGGTGTCTGAAATTTGCCCCAATGGGTCAATTCATATGAAATCAATGAAAAAAGGGAGGTCTGGCAGACCATCTTACCGATTTTAATGATTTTCGGTACATTTATTATTCTACCTATAAAGGGGATAAAGAATCTTCAAATTAAATTTTCTTATCAGTAGTTTTTTTTTAAATAATTTTTCAAATATCAAAACACTGTCAATTTGGCTCAAACATGTACTAAAACAAATCATTATATATCTCGAGAATTACATGGCTTATGGCTTGTTTGTAAGGTCTAATATATAACATGATGTAATTTTTGTAAAAATTCTCGACGCCTCGGAGTCACTGTCGAAAAATACGTAGGAATATCATGTTCTATCATGGGGTTGTGTAATTTTAATTTTTTTGATTTTGGCAGCACTTTTTCGCCCATTTTTTTTCTTATGAAAAACAGTCATTTCATAAGACTGTTTCAGTCTTAAGAGCAAATAAAAAATACTCACATCATTTTCCTTAGTCCAAAGCAGCAAAAGGTAGAACTATATTTTTCGAAATCCAATAAGCGCAATGCGAATAGGTAGAATTATCGGCGATATCTTGATCGACCACAAGTACCTTCCTTCCGAGCATTTGGTTGTTTTGTTCTACCTTACCGTGCCAAATGTAGTGATAAAACAGCTGTTGCATTGATGCGAAGTAACGTTTCTGCTCGGGCGTTTTTGGTTCGTAACGACCTAAAAAGTTTACCAAGGTAAAAATCATGGAAACTCTCTTTCTCTTGTTTACTCATTAGCCTAGGGAAATTAGACTGACTCTGCGGAATTTCAGGTAAAAGGCTGAATTTTTGATGTTTTAAATAAGCACCAAAAAATTTCATATACCGTTTGCGTCTTGAGATATTCAAGGTCAAAGGTCATAAAAATTCGTTTTTTAGCTCACACATATACTATACTATAGTAGTGTGAGCTATGGTGATCCTAATTTTTTCGAGAAAAAAAAAGTTGCTCCGATTTCAAAATTTTTTATATATCTTTGCGTTTCAGATGATTTTGAAACTTTTTTGTTGCGCCGTCTGTCTGTCTGTCTGTCTGTCTGTCTGTCTGTCTGTGTGTCTGTATGTCTGTCTGTAACGACCAACGCGCATAACTCAAAAACCGCTTGGCCGATTTTAATGAAATTTGGTACCTGGGCTGGGTCTTGGGTCGAGATGGTCCCATTTAAAAATGAACAAAATCCACCGAACACAAACCAAATAAAAGGGTGGGGATAGATTTCAAAAATTAGAGTTTATGTGAAAATATGGCGTGTGTGATATCAAACGAAAGGTAATTGAGTCTGGAGTTAAACAAAATAAATTTTAATTTATTTTAAAAAAAGGGTGGGGGTATATTTCAAAAAATAGAGTTTAAGTGAAAATATGGCGTGTGTGATATCAAACGAAAGGTAATTAAGTCCGGAGTTCAACAAAATACATTTTAGTTTTTGTTTTTTTAAGGGTGGGGGTGGATTTCAAAAATTTGAGTTTAAGTCAAAACATGGCTTGTGTGGTATCAAACAAAAGGTAATTTAGTGTGGAGTTGAATAAAATATATTTCAGTTTTTAGTTATATTAGCTCACATAACTATAGTACCTAGTGTGAGCTTAGGGGCCCATATATTGGCAGAGTATTTTTTAAATCTCGCTAAGATGTTTTTACAAGACTTTCGCAAAACAATATTATCTACATTTTTTCGTACCATTGGCCGTTTTAGAGATATAGCATGAAAGAATGGCAGCGCGTAGTTTTCCAAAGATTCTTTTTTCTTTAGTGGTCTTTTAAGTTTTGCATATAGAGCTGGAATACAACAGTAAATAACTTTTAAAATTGTTTTTCGAAGTATTCTCCACCAGTTGTCAAAGCTCTTATTCCACTTGTTTGTTGGTACTGTCAAAATTGCATTCTTTAAGGCGTCGACTGCTTCCTCTGGTGACTGAAACCTTTGACCACACAGTTCATTCCTGATTTTCGGAAAAGTATAGAAATCGTTGAGACTTAGGTCGGGACTGTATGGAGGATGGTGGTGGATTAAAGAAAGAAAAATAAGAAAAAAGTTTTTGCTTCGGCCGGGACTCGAACCCGGGATCTCTTGCTCTGTACGTAAACATTCTAAACATTGAACTACCGAAGCCATACATAAATTTTCGGAAAACTTTCATCTATGCAGGCTGCGGTGTCTCAATACAAGAACGAGAAACTCTCAGGGTATTAACTCGACCAAGTCATCCAACTGATCTCTTTAATTCTTCTTTCCCACTGTCAAAGGTATGATAACTCAAAACCAAAACCATGGCTTCGGTAGTTCAATGTTTAGAATGTTTGCGTACAGAGCAAGAGATCCGGGGTTCGAATCCCGGCCGAAGCAAAAACATTTTTCTTATTTTTCTTTCTTTAATTTCACTTGTTGTTTTTAGTTTTAGGTCCTTGCATTATTTGCAATTTGGTATTTGATAATTCGACCTTTTGTTGGGTTAAAAATTCAATAGTATTTATGTGCGAACCTGCATTGTCTTGGTGAAAGATGATTCGTCGTTCGGGGTTCATTTTTTGAAGCTCAGGGCAGCCAATCGGCAGTAACAGTACTTTGATCTTTTAGAGAAATTGTTGCTACAGAACCTGCTTTTGAGACAACGGTCGCGACCATCTTTTTGGATAAACTTCAAGAACGGATGACTTTTGCTGGCTTTTCTTCATCTTGGGACACCCAAACAGACGACTGACGTAAATTTTCGGGTTCATATGAGTAAATCCACGACTCATCACTACTGACAATACTGTACAGGATTTTCGAGTTTCCTGCTTTAAGCGGTCTAGAGTTTTGTGACACCAATTGACTTTAGCTTCTTACTGTTCTTCGGTATCCAGCGGGAAATACATTCTCTTACCTACCCCTAATTCTATATGTAATATTTTTTTAATTGAGGTCTTTGAAATCCCCAATGAAGCCTCAATCTCGCGTTTTCTTGGATGACAGCCGTTTTCGGTGCACCTGACCTTTGATCGTCACTAATATCTCGCTCCATACTAACGAGAAACCGTCGACTGATGTGGTGCTTCCTCAGCAAAAACAGAAATTAACTCGGCAAGACATTCTTGTTTAGATAATTTCCTTCGAAAGTTGTAAAAATTATAGCCCAAAAATGTTGTCGGTTTAATTTCATTTTTCGACTGATTTGTTAAATTAAAAAATTCACTGTAGCTATAAAACTATATGTATCACACCGACGCGACGTTCTGAATTTAGGTTGGGTAAAGATTGAGGTTAAGTTTTGGTAACGACATTTGATCAGGGGCTGAAGATAAGTTAAATTTTTTTCTAAGTATATGAGAATGCAGAAAAAAAATCATATTTCCAGTATCGCTTGACGGATTTCAACTAAACTTGGCAACAATGTTTATTGGTTATTTAGCTACAATTGTTGCTATAACAATTAATAGAAGTCGCTTATATCTAAAAGGTTGAAAAAAGGTGACGTAATTTTTAAAGTATTTTGGAGTATATGAAAATATGGGACATAATTTATATCTCTAAAATTTTTTAGGATTTTAGCTGAACTTGACAACAGTTTTCATTGATCTGTCAGCTATATTTCGTGCCATTTCAAAGACCTTAAATCTAAAAATTTTGCATAACGAATTGGAAGTAAGAAAATTAGCTTCCCTCTGGATACCGCATCTGTTAACCGAAGAAAAGAAAGTAGCTAAGGTCAATTGGTGTCAGAAAACTCTAGACCGCTTGAGGCAGGAAACTTGAAAAACATGTACGGCTCATATGAACCCAAAAATTTACCTCAGTCGTCTGTTTGGGTGTTCCAAGATGAAGACAAGCCAACAAAAGTCATCCGTTCTCAAAGTGTATCCAAAAAGATGGTCGCGACATTTGTCTTAAAAGCAGGTCCTGTAGCAATAATTCCTCTGTAAGATCAAAGGACTGTTACTGCCGATTGGTGCATCACCATGCCGAAAGTCATCGCTGAGCTTAGAAAAACGAACCCCGAAAGGCGAATCATCGTTCACCAAGACAATGCAAGGTCGCACAAAGCACAAAAAACCATTAAATTTTCAACCCAACAAAACATCGAATTGTTAGACCATCCTTTATACAGTAATAATAAGATTTCTATACTTTTTTTTCGAAAACCAAGAGTCGCCAGAGGAAGCAGTCGACGCCTGCAAGAATGCAATTTTAAGAGTACCAACAATCGAGTGGAATTACAGCTTTGACAACTGGTTTGAGCGTATACAAAAGTGCAATAATTTTCCTGGAGAATACTTCGAGAAACAATAGTCATTAAAAGTTATCTATGGTTTTATTCCAGCTGTATATGCAAAACTTAACAGGCAACCCTCGTAATAAGGTTAAGTCAAATACGTTAGAGCAAAAATACGGGGTAGACCCATGCATTCTCACACGCGATGCGTGATGCCAGAACCCCCATTTAATTCTCAATGTTCCTTTTTTGGATAACCAGGATTTTGGTTACTGCGCATGCGTCAGTTTCAGTGGTATTGGAACATACTCCGTTACGTCAAAAATTTAGGGTTATGTCTATTATTTTTTTTCCGAGGGAAATGAGGCCGCAGACCTAGCAGCGAGGGAAGCGGCATCTGCCGAGTTTTTTGGCCCCGAGCCAGCCCTGGGGATATCATACAATGCTGCTAAATCAACCATATTAAAATGGATGGAGAATAGCTTCTAACAATACTGGATAAATATACCAGAACTGGCTCACTCTAAAGAGTTCATTAAAGGACCTTGTAGAAACAGAGCCAGGAACATTATTGGACTTACCAGACAGGAGATGTATAGTGACTGGTCTTTATACGGGTCACTGTCGACTGAGAGTGCCCATGCACAGAATGGGACTAACAGAAGAGACCGAATGTAGACTCTGTATGGAGGATGACGAAACAGTCAGACATGTACTGTGCGAATGTCCGGCTATTGCACGTTTACGTCAGAATACTCGGTAAACCTCAGATCGACTCAGAAGATCTGAACAGTGTCTCACCCAAACTGATAGCCGGTCTTTTTGGAGGATTAGGCATACAGTGGTGAGAAACCACTCAAAAGTGAGCCACAATAGACCCACTGGTGGTCGCAGTGGAAGGGCTGCAAAGCCCACTCACATATGAATCATCATCATTATTTTTTTTCTAAAAACTAGTTGATTGGGTAGAAAATTTATCAAATTGTGGATAAAATTGGTAGATTTTCTAAAATTAATTGTGCACACCATGAAGTATTTAATGGCATATGGATGATTCTACAAAAATGGTGCTGTGGAGTGGGAATGCATATTTTTCAAACACAGACTGCAAATGAAGCATAGTTTTAGTTATAAGATTTAAAACGAAATGTTTTCTTTATGGAGCATTTGAGTTTAATGTATAAAAAAAATTGCAAGTTTATAATTTTTTTTATTACAAAGCAAATACCTCATTCCTCTGGTGTAGTCCCAAACCAAATATTAAAAACTCAGATTGAAAAAAATATCCTAATAAATAATATTTAACCAAGTCTAACTATTTATCAAAAAATTGATAAAACTTAAGTTTACAGTCATATTTTTGAAAATCCGAATTTACATTATCTCCTGAAAATTTTACAATTTTAAACGTGCTCCATTTTTAATAACACAATATTTGTGAATTCCACCGGTTAATTTCTAGAGAAAGAGACGGCCCTGGATATCTAATTTACTTGTGAGGGTGACAAGTTGTGACAGATAATGTCAACTTTAGTTTGGTTTAAGTTATAGATCTTTTTATTTTCGACAGAAAATTAGTTTTTTTCAGAGAAATTCAAAAGGAACGCTTCAATTATCATTCCTCTGGTAAGTAAATATTCGACTGATATCAATAGTATAATTTTTTTGTTGATTGTTTTAAAATTATAAGTATAGGAACTTTGTTTATATAAAACTTAAGTTAAGTAGTCTAAACAGATTTTGATTTAAATTGGAAAACCATTAAAAAACTCATTGCTCTGGTACTCATCCCTCTGGAATTTTTACGCAATAATTCCTAAAATTCGGGAAAATAAATGTTTCTTAGCTTACACCTAATTAGTTACATAAATTTAAAAAAAAACAAAAATATTTACTGTGCTGTACTGTTATTTAAAGGCAATGACCAAAAATGATATCCATATAGCCCACTTTTGGTAGAATCATCCATATATAAACCACTCTTAACTTTATTAACAAATTATAAAGAAAAATACAAGTATTTACCTCTGAAATGGCACTCCCTTACTTTTCCCGGACATTTTTCCACAAACCGTACATACTTTACATGAATTATTTCCCATTTTTCACAGAAAAGACATAATTTTACACGACAAAGGCAAAACACGGCAAAATGTAAACATGCAACAAATATGGCATCTAGCCACAAAGCAGCTGTCTGTCTAGTTGACAAAACACACGTATGCGCACTTGAAAATTAGTGCCTGCGGATTTAAATTTGCCATTGTTTCCAAAGCAAGCTATGAGGGCTTCACTTTTTGATTTTTTTGAATGTATTTATGCTTTAACGTATTTGGGTTAAGTCTAGAACTTACCCAAGATGGCGTCGACATCTGAATCAACATCAGCCAACTGTTCCTGTCCCCTAGTCATTGTGACAACATAAAACGGCACTTTGTAATTCATTTGACTGGCGATGGCAAACAGCGGGCACACTATCCTAATGTCGGACACCATCGCGCTCAGACCCTTATAGGTCGGCTGGTAAAGTTGCAGCACTTCGTCGGTAAGGTTTTTCGTTCCCAGATAAGAATCCTAAACGAAAAAAACTTTTGATTCAAGCAATTATGGGCTTACAATAGAAGGAACCCAAACGACCTTATGGAAACGTACCAGTCAGGTTAACCATTTAGCAGAAGACGTGAACAAAAATAATAAAGTTATTTTTTACTAGAAAACAACCTCATACCATGTAATATTTGTTTTGTTAAATCTACATGCTTAAAACAAGGAGGAATCAAGCTATAAAAATGTAATTTTTGCTGAAGTTTCTGGTGCTCTGCATATAATGTCTTTTTACCCTCTTTATTTTCATGTGCCAAATTCACACTTGAATAGTCCTCCACATGTTCTAAGACGCCACTAGATTAAGACTTTTCCAACCTACTAACTTCTTGCGTATCATTTTTTCGCGTTTTTCTCGATATGTTTTTGAATAAAAAAAGGCGCAAAAGCCTGTCTAAAAGCTCTCTAGATAAAGACTTGTTAAAAGTAATAACTTTCTGCGTCTTTTTTTGGAAGGAAGTTATAAATGTTCACTAGTTTAAGACTACAACACTTCAAGAAAATTTTGAAAGATGCCGCTCAATGCAAGACAAAATCTTTATACATACATTATGTTTTCTTTAAAACTTGGTTCTCACCTACGACTTTCTCGTGCGTGCCCGCGCACGTGTCACATGACTGTCATAACATTTCATATTGAGATCATGTGACGCGTGAGCGGGAACCCACGAGAAAGTCGTAGGTGGGAACCGGGTGTATAAGCTAAAGAAGATTTTTTAACAGCAGGGATGTTCCAAAAACGAAATAAATCGATATTTTGAATCGATTCAAGATCGTGCATTACAAGATCGATCAAAAAATATATCGGAAACAAAATATCGATCTTTTTAAAAATTGATATTCGATTCTGAATATTATTGTTTTTTAATAAAAATACAATATAATTAGGGACCTATTGCAATAAGGCCAGGCACTAATTGTGTCAGGCACTATTCTGACAGATTCGCATTCAAAACTGACAGTTGATCTTTGAAAATTGACATACCAAAGTCGAATTTATAAATCCAGTCGTTTATTTTCGATTAATAGTGGCGGCACTATTAATTTTGGCTTTTATAATACACAAAGTCCTAATTTTGAAAGAAGACGGCTGTTCTTCTAATGCGAAAATGTCAGAATAGTGCCCGGCACAACTATTGCCTGGCTTTATTGCAATAAGTCCGTATTATCTAAATACCTTTATACCCTGTTTCCACCAAAGCATGCCCACCCTGATTAAAAAAACGCACGTGATGGCCCATGGATTTGCACCGGTTTTAAATGGAGCGTCACCTGATGCGTTTTTTGAATCGGGGTGGGCATGCGTTGGTAGAAACACGGTGTTATTAACAAATAACAGCAAATACCGGGACGCCGGCGCCGGGACCAGCTTCAAATAATCGAGCAAACTAATGTATTTTTTATTCCATCATGTAACTAAAATCGAGCTTCGATTTTGGAAAAAAAGATCGATTATCCAAGAGATCGCTTGGAAAAAAATCGATCTTTTTGGTCAAAAGATCGATCTTCGATTAAAATCGATTCGAATCGTACACCCCTATTTAACAGTAAACACTTTCACACAATATTAATGTGTCTTTATCAGGTTAATAACTGATGCGTCGAGTTCCTGAAGGATAAGGGATCAGTTCAGTGTTGCCAGACTTTTCTGACGATTTTCCTTCAATTAAGTGACAAAAAACCTTCATATCCTTCAAAACCGTAACGGGTGGGTGTTCGACACCAAACATTTTCTTTAAATAAAAATGGAAGAAAAAAACCAAACAAATAAAAGATTTATAACTTAAATTATAAAAATGAAAATTCAAAATAAAGTATTCAAATTTACCTGTATAAGTTAAGTTTGGTAAAATAATTGGAATATTTTCAAAATATATATGCCTAAAAATAGTCAAAAACCTTCAAATTCGGATAAAACCTTCAACCTTTAATAGTTAAATTTTTTGTTCAAAAACCTTCATATTGAAGGAAAACTTTCAAATCTGGCAAGACTGGATCAGTTCATTAATTGGTTTTTGGAGTTTAGAGGCCAAAGCACTCCCAGATAGATTTCGTCGAAGTGAAAAATGTCGCCAATAGGTGGCGCTGCTTCTAGTAAAATCTCAAAAATATTTGGTCGACAAGCCATGCAAGTCACGTTTTAAAATTCGTGTAGAAAAGACGCGCTACTAATGTGATTTTGACGTTGATAAAAATCTATTTGAAAATAACGTAAAAACATTGCTGTTTTGATTTGTTAATGGCGTTATTACAACCCCGTTTTTAGCAACGTTATTTCTTATAACGTTAATAAATGACCTATTAAGCTTGTTTTCATATATAAATAAACGTTTTTTACGTGTTAAACACGTGATTGTGCTATGTGGGAGTACGCCAATAATATATTAATTTATATTAATAATAATAAAAGGTGGGACAGAAAAAAACAAAATTTTTTTCGGATGTACTTTTTTACTCTGCCGTGTATATGTTGTGCCACATGCCATGTACAGCGTGTCCCATTTTCGATGGGATTAAATGGGAAACTCGGTTATTATTGAATATAATGATTTTCTGATTGCACCTTACCGTGCTCTTTTTTGAGCCCTTAAAAATGGCGTAATCAGATTTTTGCTATATCCCGTAGTTTCGCTAATACAGGGAGTTTTTGAAAAAATTGTATTTTTAATAATCCCTTGTATCTCGCTTATTTTGCAAGATATTTTGCAAACCTTTTCATGGCAACTTTTTTAGAAGAAAATAATGACGTTGTCATCTTGTTAAAATATTGTTTAGTTTTTGAGATATGGTATTTATCATAAAAAAATTAAATACGGACCTGGATTTTTTTTATTACTATTTTGATTGGTTTCATGCTAGTATTATCATAAAATAATAAAAATTTTAAAATTTTTTGATTTAAGGTAAAAAAAAAATATTTAATCTTTAAAAAAAAATTAGTCCGAACCTGGATATTTCCAACATAAATATAAGTTAAAAATTGTTAGTTAAACAATTTTTAGTTTAACTGTTTTGATACTTAGCATATTAAAATGGTTTTACATTAATTTAGAGATTTATTTGAAACAAAGTCTACGAAAAATACAAAAAAAAACAAATTACAAAAAATAACAAATTATTCTGATTACCATTATGTGTAAGACATTGTTGGCATTTTTTAGTAATTTTTCTTAACGCATTTTAAATAAAAATATTTCTGCCATTTAAATATTGGGATTTTGTTGGTTGAATGAAGCAGTCAAACATATCACATTTTTCAAAATCTGGATTTGGTCGATTTCTAGCCAGTTTAAAATAATTGTAAGCCATTCACAAAAATGACAAGTAAAATGACAATGTCAATTCCACACTTTTGTTTTGTAAATTTCACGACCTGCTGCGCTACCATCAAATAATTAGTATGATATTATTTTTGTAACTTTTTAACGTTTTTTACTTTATTTATAAATCTTTTAATTAACATTTCAAAACAGATTAACTAAAAATCGTTGAACTAGTGTGTCTTGCCATTTTCAATTTATAATTACGTTGGAAATTTCCAGGTTCGGACTATAATTTTTATTTTCAAATATTAAATAGTTTTTTTAACCTTAAATCAAAAAAATATTAAAGTTTTATCATTTGAAGGTAATAATAGCATGGAACCAATCAAAAAGGTAATAAAAAAAACCAGGTCCGTATTTAATTTTTTATGATAAATACCATATCTCAAAAACTAAACAATATTATGAAAAATTGACAGCGTCATTATTTTGCTCTAAAAAAGTTGCCATAGAAAGGTTTTTACAGAATAAAAATATCTTGCAAAATAAGCGAGATACAAGGAATTAATTAAAATGCAATTTTTTCAAAAACTCCCTGTATTAGCGAAACCACGGGGTATAGCAAAAATCTGATTACACCATTTTTAAGGGCTCCAAAAAATAGCACGGTAAGGTGGAATCAGAAAATCGATATCTTTAATAATAACCGAGTTTCCCATTTAATCCCATCGAAAATGGGACACGCTGTACTCGATTTTAAACATTAAACAAAAAGCCACGTCTTTGCCGTGCACAAAAAAGTACCAAGTAAAATAAATGGATCCATGACGGATCTGACACCTTCCTAGCTAGCCTATTATCATACTTCAGGTCATATATTAGCCTTGAAAACAGTTTTTTGTAAATATCTCAGAAACTAAAGCTCCTACGAAGTTTTTGGTTATAACACGAATTATTGAGCAAAATATAGTCTACTATATTCCGAAAACAGTGTATTGATACGATGCGCCGTTAAAAAGTTAGCATTTTTTAAAGTTTTTAATTGACAAAAAACTGTTATTAGCATTAATGGACTTTGACCAAAATCTAGTCAGCTCGTGAGAATGTCGAACACTATTTTACCTGAAAATTTTATGAAAATCGGTCCAGCGGTTTAGAAGCTATCGTGTTACGGACAGAAGTAATATAAACACACACAGACAGACATCACGACGATATTGCTAGGATAGGTCAAAATACATCCAAATAACACATTTTTGGCGTTATCTAAAAAAAAATTTTTTCGTCGAAAATAATACCTTCTTTAGCCATTGCTACGCGGGCTAGGAAGGTAAAAATTGGTAAGAATTAAAAAAGTTTTCCCTCAACGAATTAGGGCGTGATTTAACCCTTTGTGTAATGTAGGTCAAATAAACGGTGGTTTTTGTTCTACTATGAATTTACCAAAGACTGTTCAATTTCTACGGTATGTACAGCGAATCCCATTTTCGATGGGATTAAATGGGAAACTTGGTTATTATTAAAGATATCGATTTACTGATTGCACCTTACCGTGCTCTTTTTTTGAGCCCTTAAAAATGGTGTAATCAGATTTTGGCCTAACCCTGTGATTTCGCTAATACAGGGAGTTTTTGAAAAAATTGCATTTTTATTAATTCCTTGTATCTCGTTTATTTTCCAAGATATTTTTTTTCTGAAAAAACCGTTCTATGGCAACTTTTTGAGAGCAAAATAATGACGTTGTCAATTTTTTAAAATATTGTTTAGTTTTTGAGTTATGGTATTTATCATAAAAAAATTAAATACGGACCTGGATTTTTATTATTACTATTTTGATTGGTTTCATGCTGTTATTATGACAAAATAATAAAAATTTAAAAAAACATAAAAAATTATATTTAAAAAAAAAATTTAGTCCGAACCTGGAAATTTCCAACGTAAATATAAACTAAAAATTGCTAATTAAACGATTTTTAGTTTAACTGTTTTGATACTTATCAAATTAAAATGGTTTTACGTTAATTTACAGATTTATTTGAAACAAAGTCTACGAAAAATACAAAAAAAAATAATGTTCAAACTGATTGCCATTATGTGTGAGACATGAGTGTTGGCATTTTTTAGTCATTTTTCTTAACGCATTTTGCATAAAAATATTTCTGCCGTTTAAATGTTGCGATTTTGTTGCTTGAATAAATCAGTCAAAATGACAAGTAAAATGACAATGTCAATTCCACACTCTTTTTTCTCCATGTTGAGGTAAATTTCATGAGTTGCTGTGCTACCTTCAAATAATAACTATGATATTATTTTTGTAACTTTATAACGTTTTTTACTTTATTTATCAATTTTTTAATTAACGTTTCAAAACAGATAAACTAAAAATCGTTTAACTAGTGTGTCTTGCAATTTTTAATTTATAAATCAAAAAAATATTAGAGTTTTATCATTTTAAGATAATAATAGCATGAAACCAATCAAATTAGTAGTTAAAAAAATCCAGGTCCGTATTTAATTTTTTTATGATAAATACCATATCTCAAAAACTCAACAATATTTTAAAAAAATTGACGGTCATTATTTTGCTCTAAAAAAGTTGCCATAGAAAGGTTTTTACAGAATAAAAATATCTTGCAAAATAAGCGAGATATAAGGAATTATTTAAAAAAATTTCAGAAACTCCCTGTATTAGCGAAACCAGGGGGTATAGCAAAAATCTGATTACACCATTTTTAGGGGCTCAAAAAAAGAGCACGGTACGGTGCAATCAGAAAATCGATATCTTTAATAATAACCGAGTTTCCCATTTAATTCCATCGAAAATGAGACACGCTGTACTTGCTGTATGCTGTATCTTGTATATGTATGTAAAATCCAAGATGATATGACTCTTTAAAGTACTTTTTTCAAAATTTGAACAGTGTATGCTAAACCACCATGTCAGCTTTATCAACACCTCAGTATTTTAACGATATCAAAGCTGTCAATACCAAGTAAAATAGTTATTTCCCAAGTGCGGAAAGTAATACTTTACCGCACGCGACGGCAGTTGGCCGAACGACGCGGAGCGGAGTTCGGTAAAGCCGTTAAGAGCGGCGAAGACACTTTCCGCATGTGTTAGGTACAATATTTTACCTATGAGTACCTTTTTTTTTTCTTCAAAAAATTGAATGTTATTTATGTAAACAAATATTGAAGCTGTCTTATTGCGTTGCTAAGGTTTCTTAGTGGTGTGTGTGCGGTAAAGTAATAAAGTAATTACTTTACCGCACGCGAGTATGTAAAAATAATACCATTGTCATCAGTTACCGAATAATAAATACATCAACATAGTATTTAATCCTTAAATGGCGTAAAAAACAACCAAAGAGCTCAAAAAAAATGTTACTAATTGGAAAATCGTTGGTCCTTTCCAGTGGTAACCCAACATTTTAGTAAGCCGAACCACAGTTTATTCTATGAATATAAAATGGATAAAAGAACCATCACGTGAAAGGAAACAAGGATAATCTGGCAGGCCAAAAGCAAGTCACGTTCAGGTAGATCAGGCGCTACTTCTAGTACTGTAAAATGACCCCTTCGAGAGAGCGAAAAACGCAAGAAATTTTTCAGTTTCCAGGCTATTTATTTGCCGTAGAATTAAATCATCAAACCTCAGGTGCCGAACTGCAGCAAAAAGACCAAACTTACTTTTTAAATGTATTATTTAGCAAAATCAAATTCAATTTAATGTTAGCTGGTTTTTATCAAGTTTTATTTTATTTATTTTATAAACATGCAAAAGGAAATCAACAGTCCTCTTATTGGACGTCATAACACTATTGTAAAATGTAAATGTCAACCCGATATAATATATGAGGCCATTATTTGCAAAACTCGCTTTGCTATTTGGTTTACTTTACAGGAGCAACAAAAAAAAAGTTTCTAGCTTAAACGCAAATTATTTTTTCGGTTTAATTTATTTTTTTTTCCAATATATTAATAGGCATGACTAATAAATATTATAATCGTAAATACAAATCTCCTATAGTTTTTCAGCAAAAAAAAAATATTTTTTGCCAATAGAGAGTTTTGAAAATAAAAAGGAAAACACAGTGAAATTAAACGTTAATTTATTGTTAAACACAAAAAAGTTACTATACAAATGAAAAAACTTAAATTATTTTAGTGCCGTTTACGTTTTGACACACGTCTTGATCATCTTTACTTATTTTTGAACTTTTCGCGGCTTGATCTTGAATGATTTTGTAGAAAGCTAACTTTTGTAGGTATCCAATATTCGCCATAAAGTTTAACTAGCAAACCAATAATGGAAGTTTTATCCGCTTTTATCTTGCTTAGAGGCACTTCAACTGGCTGAATAGGCAGTTTTGCAAATATACCGTTAATGTAAAGAAAGAATTTTGCAAATAACCGATAACTCCTTAACTCATTTTGTATAGCAAAGAAGTAGTTTTGAAACCTTTTAAAGGTGGCAATACATTTCCTATTAAAAATCTGATGACCAAAAAAAGTGAATTTTGATTATTTTGTCGATTAGAAACTTTTTTGTCGAGTTTTTCCAGTCGAATCTGAGGGCACGGCAGTGCCTCGCCAAGTTAGCGTGCCGTAACCATCTTTTCTTGAAACATTTCAGCCGATATTTGACCTACCTAAAACTCTACTTCGGAATGCACAGTCGTAGATCTCTATGGAGTTAACAACCCCTCCAAGTTTCATGGAATTCCATAAAATAGTAACGTAGTTACGAAATTTCAAAAAACGTCGAAATTGCCATTCACTCACTGACTCACTCATGTATAGATCATCAATATTCTACTGTACAGACATGCTACAAAGCTGAAATTTGGCAGACTGATAGAAATTATGACCAAACCCCTGGAAAAAATCAAAAAATCCCAAAATTTTAATTTACTCCCCTCCCCTATACATTTAAAGTTATGTAAAAGTAGCATCGCCCACTTCCAGAAATGCTAGAGAGTTGAGCTTTGGCAGACTGATAGGAACTATGACAAAACTATAGGAAAAAATCAAAAAACCCCAAAATTTTAATCTACTCCCCTCCCCTATACATTTAAAATTATGTAAAAGTAGCATTGTCCACTTCCAGAAATGCTAGAGAGTTGAGCTTTTGCAGACTGATAGGAACTATGATAAAACTATAGGAAAAAATTAAAACACCCCAAAATTCTAATTTACTTCCCTCCCCTATAAATGTAAAGTTAAGTAAAAGTCACATTGCCTACTTCCAGACATGCTAGAGAGCTGAGCTTTGGAACACCGATAGTAACTATGATAAAGTTATAGAAAAAATTAAAACACCCCAAAATTCTAATTTACTTCCTTCCCCTATAAATGTAAAGTTATGTAAAAGTAACACTGCCCACTTCCAGAAACGCTAGAGAGCTGAACTTTTTAAGACTGAAAGACAAAATGATAAAACTATATGAAAAAATTTAAAAACACCAACATTTTAATTTACTTCCCTCTCCTATAAATGTAAATTTATATAAAACTAACATTGCCCACTTCCAGAAACGCTAGAGAGCTGAGTATTGGAATGCTGATAGAAATTATGATAGAACCATGGGAAAAAATTTTAAAGTTCAATATTAGCTCACACATATACTATACTATAGTAGTGTGAGCTATGGTGATCCTAATTTTTTCGAGAAAAAAAAGTTGCTCCGATTTCAAAAATTTTTATATATCTTTGCGTTTCAGATGATTATAAACTTTTTTGTCGCGCCGTCTGTCTGTCTGTCTGTCTGTAACGACCAACGCGCATAATTCAAAAACCGCTAGGCCGTTTTTAATGAAATTTCGTACCTAGGCTGGGTCTTGGGTCAAGATGGTCTCATTCAAAAATTAGAGTTTATGTGAAAATATAGCGTGTGTGATATCAAACGAAAGGTAATTGAGTATGGAGTTAAACAAAATACATTTTAGTTTTTTTTTGTTCAAAAAGGGTGGGGGTAGATTTCAAAAATTAGAGTTTACGTGAAAATATGGCGTGTGTGATATCAAACGAAAGGTAATTAAGTCCGGAGTTAAACAAAATACATTTTAGTTTTTGTTTTTTTAAGGGTGGGGGTAGATTTCAAAAATTTGAGTTTAAGTCAAAACATGGCTTGTGTGGTATCAAACAAAAGGTAATTTAGTCTGGAGTTGAATAAGATATATTTCAGGTTTTAGTTTTATTAGCTCGCACGTACACTATAACTACAGTACCTAGTGTGAGCTTAGGGGCCCATATATTGGCAGAGTATTTTCATTTACTCTCCTTCCCTATAAATGTAAATAATGTAAAAGTAACATTACCCACATCCAGAAACGCTAGAGAGCTGAGCATTGGAAGACTGATAGGAACTATGATAAAACTATAGGACAAAATTTAAAAACACGACAATTTTAATTTATTTCCCTCCCCTATACATGTAAAGTTATGTAAAAGTAAGTGTGCACTTTCAGAAACGCTCGAGAGCTGAGGTTTGGAAGGCTAATAGGAACTACGAAAAAACCATGGAAGAAAATTAAAAAACCTCAAAAATTTAAGTAAGGCATTGCAAAAGTTTTGAACAATATTCCGCATATTTTACTACTTTAAAAATTAAGTATTATCCAATTCCTTTAAAAAAGAAGTGAAATCATAACAAAAACATTTCATGTAAAAAAAAGCCAAGTACGTGAAAATGACATTCCGTAAAAAGAATTGAGATAAAAGTAAAGCCAAGTTTGGAAATATTTTTCTAAACTAAGCTATTACGGCTGTAAATGACTCTTAGGCACAGTGCTAAATTGAACATAAAGAAGTTTGGCTTTAATAGCAAAGTTTAAAAAAACATTTCCAAACTAGTAAGAACCTTTCATTTTGAAATTTGTATTGGAGAACTTGGCTTTACTTTTATCTTAATTCTCTTTACGGAATGCCATTTTCGCGTACTTGGCTTTTTTTTACATGAAATGTTTTTGTTATGATCAGATTTTTCTGAAATTAGCTGTACACCAATGACATGATCTTAAATATTGACAAGAAAGCTACGTCTTTGCCGTTTAAAAGGTGGTGTGTGACCACTGAAATGAACTTACCTTAACGTGGAACCTGACCAAACTGTCGGTCCAGTTGACGTGTTTCTGTAACAACTTCTCGGAACTAGCAGCATGTGCGGTAGTACCCAACACCAAATCGACCGGCAGCTTTTCAGCGTTTGCCCAAACCTCGCCGGGGTGTTGCTTGAGAATTACGCCATCTAGTACCTTCAAAAATAAAAGAAAGTGTATTAAAAACAAATCTGGGGGCACGGCAGTGCCCCGCCAAGTTCGCGAAATCTGCTGTACCATCTTTTCATGAAACATTTCAGCTCATATTTGCCGTATCTAAAACTCTACTTCGAAATGAGCTACGAAACTCGAACTTTGCATAGTCGCAGATCTTCATAGGGTTAACAACCCCTCCAAGTTTCATTTACTTCCATAAAGTAGTAAAGTAGTTACGAAATTTTAAAAAACGTCGAAATTGCCACCCACTTAATACTTCCAGACATGCTACAAAGCTGAAATTTGGTAGACTGATAGAAATTATGAACCCCTTTAGAAAAAAATTAAAAAACCCCAAAACTCTAATTTACTCTTCTTCCCTGTACATGTGAAGTTATGTAAAAGTAACAATGCCCACTTCCAGAAACGCCAGAAAGCTGAGCTTTGGCGGACTGATAGGAACTATTAATATACTTCCCTCCCCTATAAATTTATAGTTATGTAAAAGTAACATTGGCCACTTCCAGAAACGCTAGAGAGCTGAGCTTTGGAAGGCCGATAGGAACTAAGATAAAACTTAAGAAAAAAATCAAAAACCTCAAAATTTTAATTTACTTCCCTCCCCTATAAATGCAAAGTTATGTCAAAGTAACATTGCCCACTTCCAGAAACGCCAGCGCTTTGGAAGGCTGATAGGAACTATGATAAAACCATAGGAAATTTTTATTTAAAAATCATTGAAAAAGTTTTAAACATAATTCCGCAGATTTTACTACTTTAAAACTTAAATATTATCCAAATCCTTTAAAAAAGGAGTAAAATGGTATTCTGTAAAAATAATTGAGATAAAAATAAAGCCAAGTTCCCCAATACAAATTTCAAAAAGAAAGGTTTTTACTAGTTTGGACATGTTTTCCTAAACTTGGCTATGTGTAACAAGTGTAATTTTAAGTTAATTTAAAGAAACATTGTAGCAAAATTGCGTTAAACAAAAAAAAACCAAATAAAGCTTGTTTTTGCAGGGTTTGCAAACATTTTAGTCAAAACGTGGCCAAAAAAAAGTTTTTTTTTGCACGCTTTTCCGGGTATTTATCGTAAGTTTTTAGAAAACCCCTCGAATACGCCGATTTTTTTTTGCAATTTTTAGAATCTTGAAATTTTTGTAGCAGCAAATTTTTCCCCTATATCTTAAATAGGGAAACCGGGTGGAGTAATAGCTTGTTTTGAAGGTCTCTTGAATGTCTTTACAACAAAAACATTGCTTCGATTTAAAAAAAAAAATCCTTGAAATGTACATAAAAAAACTTTCTTATAGAGCAAAATTCTTTAAATCGGGGACCGAAAAAACTTTATCAATTTTGACAACAATGTTTAGCATTAATAAATCCTCAAATATGAGTAAAAAATTAAAGTGCGTCTTTTTCTGTGAAACAGTTAAGTACAAAACATTTCACGAATAAGAAGTTCTGTGTAAAATAAATATTGCAAACAAACACTCACCAACCACTGATGCCTTTTTTCTGGTTCTTCAGTTTTTCCAGGCAAATCAATGTGAGGTTTTCTCCATGTGTCTTCGACGGCTTGAACCAATTTTTTCGCGTCAACCTGCAAAATAAATTAAGTAATACCTAGCGCCGCACAATATGAGAGGACTAGCACGACACTCAATTTTAACTCAGTTTGAACCCACTTCTGGACATCGGATAAACTTCAAATTTGGTACACACTTAAAGTTCCGATGACAATACAATATACTATTATGAAGTTCATAGCTCCCCCCTCCTTTGAAAATGCTGGAGGGGGGCTACTATCTAAGTATGTCCGATATCGTTCAAAATTGGTATGCAGGGACTTTTGGGGATATGGATTTTAATTAGATTTTCAAAATTGTGAAAGTGACGCTCCCCTCCCCCTTGGACAATTTTGACCAACTTGTACATGTCCGATCAACATCAAAATTGTTGTGGACTTATAGTTATTATAAGTTACAGTGCCAATACAATACAATATTATAATGCTTTAAAGTTGGCAACCCCCCCACCCCTTTGAAGAGGATGGAAGGGGACCATCTAAGTATGTCCGATTTCATTCAAAATTGGTATGTAGGGACTTTTGGGGATAGGGATCACGAATTTTTAATTATATTTTTAAAATTGTGAAATTGACGCCGCCCTTGTCCCTTTTGTAAGGCAATTTTGACCAACTTGTACATATCCGATCAACATCAAATTTGGTATGGACTTATAGTTACAGCGACAATACAATATTCTAAAGCTCTAAAGTTGAAAACTCTCCACCTTTAAGGATAGTGGAGGGGTTTTCGGGGTTTAGAATCACGCACCATATTTTTTCTTATTTAATAAGCTTTCGAACAAGTTTTCACAAGTTGGGTCTACCAGCTGCAAAAGAGGTTTAATGTTACTAACTTTCTACTTAAGTTTTTTAATTAAATTATAAATTTTACTTAAAAGGATATTTTTTATTGTCTTAAAATGGCAAAAAAGTAAAGGTTAGCTTTTTTTAATATTTAACAGGTGTCAAAAAAAAGTAGTTCATTGTTTTTCTTTTTTGATAAGCTTTCGAGCAAGGTGCCACAAGTGGGGTTATCTAATTTGAAAAAAAAGTTTTATGCGAGTAGACCCCTTTGCAGGGGGTCTATACAAAAATATTTCGAACAGAAATATTGCTCGTTAAAAATCTTAGTCGAAGTACTTTTGGATTTTTCAGAATAATCTAAATTCAACACTGATTGTATAAAGACCACGTACATGGCAGTGTTAGCCCTACCCCCAAAAAAAAGGGGCAGCTAGGGGCAGCAAATTTTTGTTTTTTAGTCAATTAGACCCCTCTCTCTAATATTCTGATGGAGATTTTACTAAGACTTGCTAAGCTTGTTTCTGCAGGCTTTACAAAGAAAAATAGAGACGAAAATAAACGTAATATATTTCAAAAAATTTTAATCATAAAAAGGGTTTTGGAATTAGGAAATTACTAGTAGTTTTTAAAAGTGCAGTTACTGCTTATGCCCACTTTATACCCATATACCCAAAAATTGCTGTTTGTATTGTCATTTTTTTTATTTAAAAATACTGTAAAAATACATAAATTTTTCTCCCAAAATATTTTTCAACTTTAGGGCTCTGTTACAGATACATTAAGACTTCTTTTATCAGTTGCATTTTTTTTATCAACTGGACTATCTGCAATACATTTGGGTGGGTTTGGTTATCATAATTTAAAAAACATATACAGGGCTAATGTGCTAGCTCCGCCATATAGCCCATTGTGTCAATTTTGACCAACTTGTACATATCCGATCAACATCAAATTTGGTATGGACTTATAGTTACAGTGACAATACAATATTCTAAAGCTCTAAAGTGGAAAACTCTCCACCTTTAAGGATAGTGGAGGGGTTTTCGGGGTTTAGGATCACGCACCATATTTTTTCTTATTTAATAAGCTTTCGAACAAGTTTTTACAAGTTGGGTCTACCAGCTGCAAAAGAGGTTTAATGTTACTAACTTTTTACTTAAGTTTTTTAATTAAATTATAAATTTTACTTAAAAGGATATTTTTTATTGTCTTAAAATGGCAAAAAAGTAAAGGTTAGCTTTTTTTAATATTTAACAGGTGTCAAAAAAAAGTAGTTCATCGTTTTTCTTTTTTGATAAGCTTTCGAGCAAGGTGCCACAAGTGGGGTTATCTAATTTGAAAAAAAAAGTTTTATGCGAGTAGAACCCTTTGCAGGGGGTCTATACAAAAATATTTCGAACAGAAATATTGCTCGTTAAAAATCTTAGTCGAAGTACTTTTGGATTTTTCAGAATAATATAAATTCAATCCGCTGTCGAATTTATTCCATTTGGCTGATACACTGATTGTATAAAGACCACGTACATGGCAGTGTTTAGGGCTACCCTCAAAAAAAAGGGGCAGCTAGGGGCAGCAAATTTTTGTTTTTTAGTCAATTAGACCCTTCTCTCGAATATTCTGGTGGAGATTTTACTAAACCTTGCTAAGCTTGTTTCTGCAGGCTTTACAAAGAAAAATAGAGACGAAAATAAACGTAATATATTTCAAAAAATTTTAACCATAAAAAGGGTTTTGGAATTAGGAAATTACTAGTAGTTTTTAAACGTGCAGTTACTGCTTATGCCCACTTTATACCCATATACCCAAAAATTGCTGTTTGTATTGTCATTTTTTTTATTTAAAAATACTGTAAAAATACATAAATTTACACCTTTAACGATAGTGGAGGGGTTTTCGGGGTTTAGGATCACGCACCATATTTTTTCTTATTTAATAAGCTTTCGAACAAGTTTTTACAAGTTGGGTCTACCAGCTGCAAAAGAGGTTTAATGTTACTAACTTTTTACTTAAGTTTTTTAATTAAATTATAAATTTTACTTAAAAGGATATTTTTTATTGTCTTAAAATGGCAAAAAAGTAAAGGTTAGCTTTTTTTAATATTTAACAGGTGTCAAAAAAAAGTAGTTCATCGTTTTTCTTTTTTGATAAGCTTTCGAGCAAGGTGCCACAAGTGGGGTTATCTAATTTGAAAAAAAAAAGTTTTATGCGAGTAGACCCCTTTGTCTATACAAAAATATTTCGAACAGAAATATTGCTCGTTAAAAATCTTAGTCGAAGTACTTTTGGATTTTTCAGAATAATCTAAATTCAATCTGCTGTCGAATTTATTCCATTTGGCTGATACACTGATTGTATAAAGACCACGTACATGGCAGTGTTAGCCCTACCCCCAAAAAAAAGGGGCAGCTAGGGGCAGGAAATTTACCTCTCTCTAATATTCTGATGGAGATTTTACTAAGACTTGCTAAGCTTGTTTCTGCAGGCTTTACAAAGAAACATAGAGACGAAAATAAACGTAATATATTTCAAAAAATTTTAACCATAAAAAGGGTTTTGGAATTAGGAAATTACTAGTAGTTTTTAAAGGTGCAGTTACTGCTTATGCCCACTTTATATCCATATACCCAAAAATTGCTGTTTGTATTGTCATTTTTTTTATTTAAAAATACTGTAAAAATACATAAATTTTTCTCCCAAAATATTTTTCAACTTTAGGGCTCTGTTACAGAGAAATACATTAAGACTTCTTTTATCAGTTGCATTTTTTTTTATCAACTGGACTATCTGCAATACATTTGGGTGGGTTTGGTTATCATAATTTAAAAAACATATACAGGGCTAATGTGCTAGCTCCGCCATATAACCCATTGTGCGTCGTAAGTCCTGAAACAAGTATTACCTTTGAGTTTATGATCCATATAGAGGTGCAACCGGCGAGCCTTGCAGTATTAAGGGGCAGATGACCCTGAAATAAATGCGTCTGGTACGCAATATTCAGGGACTAGTATAGTTTATTTTTTATTTTGGCGGTTATGACATGACATATTTAAATTAGTTTAATTTATAAAATGCCTATGACAAACAGCCACTATAAAACAGCAGACTAAAGAACGATTAAGATGCATGTACGAGTTTCGAGGTTCATACCTATCATACATATATCAGATCATAGTAGTTGTCCATGAATATTGCGTACTAGACGAATTTAATTCAGCGCCATCTACCCCTCAATGTTGCAAGGCTCGCCAGTTGCACCTCTATACTGCCGTCCTTAGTAAGACCCACCTATCTACCTTTTCACTTATTTCGAGAAAAGCGAGTTTAAAGTTTAAATGCTTGCCAAGAGTACATGTTAATATTTTTTTTCTTTTTCAAAATAAAATACTTCCTACAAAAATTTGGGTATTTTTCTTAAAAAACAGATGAAAGTAATCTATTTAAAGCCATTTTCGGTCCTAACTCATTTATGATTTATTTGCAGATATGTGGGTCTTACTAAGGACGGCAGTATATGGGTCATATACGCAAAGGTATTACGTACTACTTTGTAGTCTAACAAACAACAAAATATTTTGACCAAAGGCAAAAATAAACTGTCAAGCTACCTGTCTTAAGCAGTCGGCATCCTTACATCCAACAGCATTCAAAAAACTTTTATTGTCGGTTTCAGCCTCTTGCAGAGTTTTTGTGGGGTAGATAGCGCCGCCAGATGACGCCCAAGCTCTAAAAAATGCAATATTAGTTTTTTTTAGTGCCCCGCCAAGTTCGCGTAAACTGCTGTACCATCTTATCTTGAAACATTTCAGTTCATATTTGACCTATCTAAAACTCTACTTCGGAATTAGCTACAAAACTCAAACTTTGCACCGTCGTAGGTAGTAGACTAGTTACGAAATTTCAAAAAAACGTCGAAATTGCCACTCACTTACTCACTCATGTATAGATCATCAAAATTCTACTGTACTTCCAGACATGCTACAAAGTCTGAAATTTGGCAAACTGACAGAAATTATGACCAAACCCTTGGAAAAAATCAAAAACCCCAAAATTCTAATTTACTCCCCTATACATGTAAAGTTATGTAAAAGCAACATTGATCACTTCCAGAAACGCTAGGGAGCTGAGCTTATAGAAAAAAATTTTAAAAATCAAAAAATTTAATTTGCTTCCCTCCCCTATTACTGTAAAGTTATGTAAAATTAGCCATGCCCACTTTCAAAAACGCCAGAGAGCTGTGCGATAGGAACTTTAATGAAACTAGAAAAAAATTAAAAAACCCCAAAATTTTAATTAACTTCCCTCCCCTATAAAAGTAAAGGTATGTAAAATTAGCATTGCCCACTTCCAGAAACGCTAGAGAGCTGAGCTTTGGAAGACTGATAGGAACTATGATAAAACTATATGAAAATATTTAAAAACACCAAAATTTTAATTTACTTCCCTCCCCTATAATTGTAAAGTTATGTAAAATAACATTACCCACTTCCGGGAACGCTAGAAAGTTGAGCTTTAGAAGGCTGATAGGAATTATTTTAAAACCATGGGAACAAATAAAAAAACCTCACAATTTTTAATAAGACATTGCAAAAGTTTTTGAACAATATTCCGCATACTTTAATACTTTAAAACTTAAATATTATCTAAATCCTTTAAAAATGGAGTGAACTCATAACAAAAAAAAATTATGTAAACAAAGCCAAGTACGCGAAAATGGTATTCCGTAAAAAGAATTGAGATAAAAGTAAAGCCAAGTTCTCCAATACAAATTTCAAAATAAAGCGTTCTTACTAGTTTCGAAATGTTTTTCTAAACTTGGCTATCAAGGCTGCAAATGACTCTTTAACTTGGCTTTACTTTTATCTCAATTTTTTACGGAATATTATTTTCGCGTACTTGGCTTTTTTACATGAAATTTTTTTGTTATGATAAACTTTTCGGATAACATTTAAGTCATTAATGTTGATACATATTTAAAACACTGTATTGTAACTAAATCTAAATCGATCCGAGAGGGACAAACTACTAAAATGTGTTACTGCAAAACAAAGTTTAACAAAGCTATTCGTCTACAACCGGAAAAAAGCCACTAAGAACCAGTTTTACCAACCTGGTAAAGTATTTCTTTGCATCAGACAACGTCGCCAAAGCAGTAACCAAAGTGGCGCCCGCTTTGTGACCCCAAAGAGTGACAGATTGTTTGTCACCGCCGAAATGCTCAATGTTGAGCTGGATCCATTCCAACGCTGCCAGAATGTCGGACAGACCGTAGTTGCCGGATGAGTGTGGGTAATCGGATTGACTCAAGGTTTCGAGAGCCATAAATCCTAGGGCTCCCAATCTAAGAAAACCAAATTTTAAAAAACTTAATTTTTATTATAAACAAAACACTGCTAAAACCTTGTTTACTTTTAACCTTCCATCGCGGTGAGCGGAGAGTCCGTCAACCGTTTTGGAAGACAAAGCCACTATGTTGAGTTGACGTAGCCGCTAATTAAAAGGTATTTATCCTAAGGCAACTGGGTGTTTTTTACATAATCAGTAGCCTGAATTTATCTAAGCCATACGTTTGGGTTCATTTAAAATCCAACATGCCGGCACGTTTGTATCAGTTATTTTTAGAGGCCCTTTCCCAGTACAGATATACTTAAGACGTACGTGGTTTTGACCCAGGCATTATATCAACTTTTTTTTTATCAGAAACAACCTCCTCTATCACCTGTTGCCCTATGACCACGAAGTTATGGGACACTGTATATATTAAGTAATTCTGGTTTTTTTCTTTTCTTTTTTAATTTATTTTCACGAAAATATTGATGTTTGAAATTGCAAATTTTTGGGCCTTATATCTAGGGAAGGTCAATATAACATATGGGGATGAGTCTAAGATGCGTTTTCAATCAAAGATCAAACCGCTCCCGAGATCAATCTCAAAACCAATCTCAAAAAGAATGGTCTGTCTGACTAGGCAAAACCTTTGCTCCTAAATCTCGTGCTCTCTGTCCGCATCAAAGGCTTTGGATCAAAACAATTAACATAACATTACTTTTTGAGTTGTATTTTATTATGTTTTTTTGTGGTTTTTTTATTTCTGTGTAGTGCAAAAAACTAATAAAAAACGCAAAATAATGCAGTTAGATCTTTAGACAAATAAAAATATTACAGGACGTGTCGTTGTTGCATTAAAAAATCGAGCTATTTGCTGCATACAAACAGTAGCTATAATTCTTAAATTTGTTTTTCTTGTTTAAAAATGGGTTTAAAAATGAAAAGAGGTCGGCAGCAGTGCTAATCGAAAATTCAGATTGCTGCTATTTTTCTTGAGGTTTTAGGTTTTTTTAACTAATGTGACTACTGTAAACTGGAGACCTTCGGAAAATAAAAGAAGTAGTGGAAGACCCCAAATGATATGGGCGGACGATTTGAAGAAACATGCAGGAACTAGATGGATAAACACAGCGACAGAGAGAAAAGAGTGGAAGATATTGGAGGAGGCCTATGTCCCAAGATGGATCGAAGAAGGCTAAATAGATAGATAGATGACTACAACCACTTACCGGAAATTCGGTCTAACAAACACCACATCTCTAGATCTGGCGTAGCGAGCAGACGGTCTCATTTTTCCGGGAGAATCACCCATGAAGCTGTCGGCACCGATCAAGACTATAACCGGCAGCGGGTCCTGGTATCGCACGTACGGTGTTACTATGTCGAGAGTCAGACAGTCTTCGACACCTGTAATATCATAATAATAATTATCGCAACAAATAGAGGGTGTGTCACTGACTATGATGTGTACCGAATTTTAAGTAAAAATCAAAAACAATTGAGAGAAAAGCATATCCAAGTTTTCCAATACACATTTCAAAATGAAATGTTCTTAGTAGTTTAAAAATGTTTTGTTAAAGTTTGCTATTGCAGCCAAAGAATCAATTTGCAGCCGTAATAGCCAAGTTTAAAACAACTTCTGCGTTTAATGATAGAAGCAACACACTTGGTATGGATAGACATGACTCGCCCGAACATTTTACGAAAGGGAACCCCCCCCCAACCCTGTCAGGGGGGCCTGTCAGGGGGGTGGTTCCCCCCTTAAACGAGCTTTTTGACGGTTTTTTGCTAATAACTCGAAAATGGTCAACTTTTCTAAAAATATTCTAAAGATCATTTTGCAAGCGGATCAAAATTCCTTTTTAACCATGTACCAGGTACCCTCTAAAGACAGTGGTGCACGTTCCATAGGCCTTCGAAAAAAGCGGAATATGTTTAAAATGTTTTTTTTCCATTGTATACAGTTAAATATTTAATAAGTTAGACACATCTTGAAATAAAAATAAATGTGTTTGTAGAAATTCTCAAATCAAACAAAAATTGTAAACATTCATTTTTGTAACTCATTAAATACTACTCAAAGTGAGTAAAAAATATTTTTGAGTAGTATTAACTTAAAACTTAATTTTTCGAGTTGAATTCATTTAAATTGGGGGGAGGGGGCATCCCCCCTCTCGCCTCCTTCAAAAGAGATCTTTTACAGTATTTTACTAATTATTTGCAAACTTTTAACTTGGCCAAAAACAACTAAGTAATAGTTATTGAGGATGACCAAAAGTCCTCTCTAGCGATGTATAACATACTCCCCTTACATCAGTGGCGCACCTTTTATAGGCATTTAAATAAACGAGAGATGTGGAAAAAACAATATTTTTTAAATTTTCTTGAATTTTATTGTTCTACATATCTGGTTTTAAAACTTATTTTTAAAGCTAAATAAATTTCCTTTCCAACGATCTATATCACTCCCCCCTCAAGGCAGCAGTAGATCTAGCATAGACGCACCAAAAATCGTTGGAAAGAAAACCTAAAAAAATAATAGTTTTTTTTCCAACATCTCTCATTCATTTAAATGCCTATAAAAGGTGCGCCACTGATGTAAGGGGGGCGTGTTACACATCGTTAGAGAGGACTTTTCATCAGCCTCAATAATTGTTACTTAGTTGTTTTTTACCACGTTAAAAGTTTGCAAATAATTGGGAAAATACTGTAAGAGAGCAGTTTTGAGGGGGGATGCCCTTTACCACCACTTTAAAGAAAGTCATCTAGAAAGTCAGTGTTAAATTATTACTAACCAAAAATAATTTTTTACTCACTCTCGTTCTTATTTACTGAGTTACAAAAATGAATGTTTAACATATTTATTTTTATTTCAAGGCAGCTATTTAAAAAAATATGTCTAGCTTAATAAGTATTTAACTGTATACAATGGGCTTTTAACCAAAAATATATATTTTTTTAAATAGTTTTAAGCATAAAAAATACCACCAAAAAAATTTTCCTCTTTTTTCGTACGCTAATGGAACGTGCTACTGCCGTCAGAGGGTACTAAGGTAAGTCGTTGAAAAGGAAATTGTATCGGCTTGAAAAATGATCTCCAGAAGATTTTTCGAAAAGACTGTTTTCGAGTTATTAGCAAAAAACTATAAAAAGCACGTCAGGGTTGGGGAGTGGTTCCCTTTCGTAAAATGTTTGGGCGAGTCTTATATCTATCCATACCAAGTGTGTTGCTTCTTTCATTAAACACAGCATATCACTTGAATCTCGGATGTAGGGCCTGCACTAATTTCCAAACTAGTAAGACCCTTTAATTTTAAAATGTTTATTGGAGAACTTGGCTATACATTTATCTCAATTGTTTTACGGATTATGTTTTTGGTATGATTTTACTCCTTTTTTAGAGGATTTGGATAATACTTGAATTTTAAAGCAGTAAATTATGCGGAATGTTGTTCAAAACTTTTGCGATGCCTTATTTTGATAGCTTTTAACTTTTTTACTTTCTTTATGGCTATTAAAATACTCTGCCAATATATGGGCCCCTAAGCTCACACTTGGTACTGTAGTTATAGTGTACGTGCGAGCTAGTAAAACTAAAACCTGAAATATATCTTATTCAACTCCAGACTAAATTACATTTTGTTTGATACCACACAAGCCATGTTTTGACTTAAACTCAAATTTTTTAAATCTACCCCCACCCTTAAAAAAACAAAAACTAAAATGTATTTTGTTTAACTCCGGACTTAATTACCTTTCGTTTGATATCACACATGCCATATTTTCACGTAAACTCTAATTTTTGAAATCTACCCCCACCCTTTTTGAAGAAAAAAAAACTAAAATGTATTTTAACTCCATACTCAATTACCTTTCGTTTGATATCACACACGCCATATTTTCACATAAACTCTAATTTTTAAAATGTTCCCCCACCTTTTTATTTGGCTTGTGTTCGGTGGATTTTGTTCATTTTTAAATGGGACCATCTCGACCCAAGACCCAGCCTAGGTACCAAATTTTACTAAAATCGGGCAAGCGGTTTTTAAATTATGCGCGTTGGTCGTTACAGACAGACAGACGGCGCAACAAAAAAGTTTCAAAATCATCTGAAAGATATATAAAAAATTTTGAAATCGAAGCAACTTTTTTTTTCTCGAAAAAATTAGGATCACCATAGCTCCTAATTTTTTCGAGAAAAAAAAAGTTGCTTCGATTTCAAAATTTTTTATATATCTTTCAGATGATTTTGAAACTTTTTTGTTGCGCCGTCTGTCTGTCTGTAACGACCAACGCGCATAATTTAAAAACCGCTTGCCCGATTTTAGTAAAATTTGGTACCTAGGCTGGGCCTTCGGTCGGGATGGTCCCATTTAAAAACGAATAAAATCCAAAACCAAATAAAAGGGTGGGGGTAGATTTCAAAAATTAGAGTTTATGTAAAAATATGACGTGTGTGATACCAAACGAAAGGTAATTGAGTTTGGAGTTAAACAAAATAAATTTTAGTTCTTTAAAAAAAAGGGTGGGGGTAGATTTCAAAAATTAGAGTTTAAGTGAAAATATGTCGTGTGTGATATCAAACGAAAGGTAATTGGGTCTGGAGTAAAACAAAATACATTTTAGTTTAAAAAAAGGGTGGGGGTAGATTTCAAAAATTAGAGTTTAAGTCAAAACATTGCTTGTGTGGTATTAAACGAAAGGTAATTGAGTCTAGAGTTAAATAAAATATATTTCAGTTTTTAGTTATATTAGCTCACACGTACACTATAACTATAGTACCTAGTGTGACCTCAGGTACCCATATATTGGCAGAGTATTTTATATGTCACACATTTTGATCTTTCAACAAGAGGACAGAGGAAATTTAAGAAAAAATAAGTCAAGTTAGAATAAAATAAAATTGAAACAAAAATATTCGCGGCGCATTATCACTGCGGCAAATTGCCCCCTCGGCGAATCGGCCCGCGGCGCGTTATCCCCTACCCATAAGTTAAGATTAGTAGAAATATAAAAAACTTAAATAATACAAAGAAAAAACACAACGTCTTCTCCACTAAAGTTTTTAATGTTTCAGATCCCATCATCAGCTGAAACAAGGTAAACAAAGAAGTGTAACTACATCCGAAGCAATTTTCAGTGCCTATTATATAGATTTAAACTCGAATAATAAAAATATATTGAAAGGGATCAAATACCCTGAAGGTAATTATTTGATCCCTTGGGAAGGAAGAAATATAGAGATCAGTTGGATGACTTGGTCGAGTTAATACCCTGAGAGTTTCTCGTTCTTGTATTGAGACACCGCACACATGCATAGATGAAAGTTTTCCGAAAATTTATGTATGGTCTTTGGTGGTTCAATGTTAAGAGCGTTTGCGTACAGAACAAGAGATTCCGGGTTCGAGTCCCGGCCAAAGACAGAAAACTTTTTTCTTATTTTTCTTTCTTTAATTTCACTTGATGTTTATAGTTTTAGGTCCTTGCATTATTTGCAATTTGGTATTTGATAATAAAGACTTTAGTAGAGAAGACGTTGAGTTTTTTCTTTGTAATTTGCAAACTCCACTTTGAGAAATGGTCTATTTTTTCAATATTAAATAATAATAAAAATAGATTGTGTAGTTATACTTGCTTACCAATAAGAGATCCGTTAGCTAGAATTTGCATACAAGGAGGCGTGGCGTTGTGCGCGATCAGAGTGCCTGTCCAACAGTAATCGATGTTGTTCACTTTCTGAGCCCGTTTAAATCTCAAATCTTTGACTGGTTGTCTTGCATAGGGTATCCCACGAAAGGCGAAGGAACTGTCTTCCATGATTCTAAAATAAAACAGGTTGTCCTCAAATAGCGGGGACGGAATCGATCAAATACAATAGAGCATAAATACATGTTATACAATACAAAAATCGAAAAGTGAAGCACTCATAGCTTGCTTTGGAAACAATAGCAAATTTTCAAGTGCGCATGCGTGTGTTTTGTCACATAGACACACAGCTGCTGTGTGGGTAGACGCCATATTTGTTGTTTTGTTTACAATTTTCAGTGTTTTGAGTTTGTCGTGTAAAATTATGTTTTTTTCTGTGAAAAATGGGAAATAATTCAAGTAAAACATATGCAGTTTGTGGAAAAATGTTTGGGAGAAGTAAGAGCAGTGGCAGCTGGTGACGTTATAAATGGAGGGGGGACAGAAATTTATATTGCATGGAAAAGGAGATAAAAAAAACTTACCTGAACAATTTTATTTTAGCATTTTACAAACAAGCAGCTACTTGGTGTAGTTTTTAGTTTATTTGTTTATAGATAATTTCCATTCGCCTTTCTTTTTTATGGCCCTAGTAGAGCAACCTCAAAAATCCCACAGAATTTTAAACTGTCTATTAACCTACTAAGTATATGTCTATTGTTTGCCACATTTTCATTAGGGAACGTCATTAAATTACGTAACGCAAAAATTCAGGATTTTTGAGCCCCCCCTCCCCCCCTCGTAACGCTTTTCCAAGAAAAACACATTAAAAAACATTGAGTGTAACGCAAGGTCAACCCCCCCCTTCCCCCCCGTGAGCGTTACGTAATTTAAGGACAGGCCCTTATGTTCGGTAATGTTTTGCCTATAGGCACTATTCAATTGGCACCTAATATCAGTCCTGCCTAGCATAGGATCACTTCGTGGATTGTTCATAATAAGACAAATAAAGCAAAAAAAACAGTTTTCAGCATCGTATAATTTTTTATTACTTGCACTAAAATTTTGGTTAGTTTTTAGGATTTTTAGGTCCGGTCTATGTGGCCCTAAAGATTTTATTTGTTATCGAAGTTCATGTGTCAATGTATTTTAATTTGCACAGTTAATTATATAATCGACGGTATTTATTTCCATTTTGAAAACAAACAAAAACCAAGGACAATGAACAAGCGACCGGCAAGGCTTTTAACTACTGACCCTGACGTACCCCAAGTCAAAACAAACTAATACGTCTTCACTAAGGATAGAACAGGCAACACGTGGAAGGGCAACGAACGGTTTGGCACGATGAATATGGCCGACGTCAACTAAAACAAAGATTCCTCCCGCCCCCGCGCGAGAACAGCCACCCACCACCACGCTGAAAAACGGGTAAAATTATTGAAATCTTGTCCCGCGCGGTGCTGCCGGGTTGTAATTATTAACGCTAAAAAAGTTTACCCAGTTAACCACAGACTAAAAAAAGAACTAGACATGTCGTAAGGGAAGATTTAACTTTTTTTAAAAATAAATCAATTAAAAATACTGGTTGTTGTCTAGTTTTGGCACTGCCCCGTTGCCCTCCCTGTAGGAGCCGCCACTGAGTAAGGGACTGCCATTCCACAGGTAAGTACGTGTATTTTTTTAAATAATTTGTTAACAAAGTTAAGAGTGGTCTATAGATGCCATTAAACACTCTTCATGGTGTCCACAATAATTCTGCACAATTAATTTTAGCAAAACTACAATTTTAATCCACAATTTGATACATTTTCACCCAATAAACTAGTTTTTAGAAAAAAAAATATAAACAAAACCCTAAATTTTTGACAATTGTCAAATAATGTACTGACGTAACGGACTATGGTCCAAAACCACCAAAACTGACGCATGCGCAGTAACCGAAATCCTGTCTACCCGAAAAAGGACCATTAAGAATTAAATGGGGGCCCTGGCTTCAACCATTGCGTGTGAGAATGCATGGGATACCCCATATTTATGCTCTAACGTATTTCGTCGTTGATATTCCAATAGGTCGTAGGTCATAAATTTTTCAATATCATATTTTTGGTGGCTACGCACTCAAATATACTACTTTATATCCCAGAAAAACCTCTTATGTCTCAGACCAATCAGAAACGCAATATTTCAATATGGAAATTTCTCACATGTTAACGTCGTGAAATTGGCTATAACCAATTAGCCCTATGTCGTTTACAAAAACAAGATCACTTATTTTCATTTTTGTAGAAGTGATTTCGATTATTTTTTAGTTCATTTGTGTAGAAAAATTATTTTTGTTAGCCTTAGGAAGTTTTATAACACCTTAAATGCCTGAATTAAACATGTTTATTGGAAAATTCTAATTTTAATTTTGGATCACACATGTACCAATATGTCCTAAGTGTTAAGAAATTGATCCTATGTCATAAAATTGTGAGCAGAAAATAATTCCAATGGGTTGTATGTCACACAAAAACCTAAAATAATAATACAAAATCAAAAAACACTTGGTAATGTGATACTACAGTATAACATAATTCTACAAACAAAATTTCAGATTCAAAAGTTACTTATCAACCCATTAGTTTCAGTTTTTAATTTCCGCACAATACTTCCAATCGTTTTTCCTACCTAGTGAAGTTTTTATACTTGCTGACATAGGACCTTTTGGAGTATCAACGACGATTTGCTCTATACCTATGGATCCGGAGTATCTCACCTATGACTGATTTATTATTTACAACTAGCATTGGTGCAATTTTCAGCGATAAAAGGTAACAAAAGCAATAAAAGGTAACAAACATGAAAACAACTCTTACCCTTCGACATTTCCGCAACTTGTCACTGCCTGAACGTAGCGCTCGTTCCTGATTGGCTGGTAAGTTGGCATCGGTGTACCTCTCGACGCCACAATGATGATTATGATAATCAGCAGTATGAAAAGCAATAGAGCCCCTGTTAAAAAAAAGAAGCATAATAAGACGCTTCATTCGTGCTGGCGATGAGTCGTTCGAATCAATCAGTCACGCACGGCGTACCACAACGGTCAGTCTATCTATCTATCTATTTAGCTGTCTTCGATCCATCTTTGGACATAGGCCTCCCCTAATATCTTCCACTCTCTGTCTGTCCCCGTGTTGATCCAGCTAGTTCCCACATGTTTTTTCAAATCGTCCGCCCATCTCATTTGGGGTCTTCCCCTACTTCTTTTATTTTCTCAAGGTCTTTAGTTTACAATACATTTGTTCCATCCATATTATGACCGGCAAATTTCCATTTTGCTACTTCTCCTCTGACATCCTTTTGTTTTGTTTCTTATCCAATCATTCCTTTTTCTATCTGTTAGCTTTCCATGTAAAATTTGTTTTTCCATTGATCTTTTATTCATATTTGTTTTTGTAAGTGTCCAGGTCTGGGATCCATAGGGAAGTACAGGAAGAATACATTGGTTATACACTTTTGTTTTGAGTTACTGAGGATATTTTTTATTTTTTAATATGTAGCTTAATTTACCGAATGCTGCCCAGGCCAATCTTACTCATCTCTTGATATCAGCTGTTTGGTTTCCTTCTTTTAGTTTAATAACTTGTCCCAGGCATATTCCTCTACGTGCTTGTTTTATTTTCTCTTGGTTTATTCTGATCGTGATATCTTGATCTGTGTTTGTTATGATTTTAGTTTTGATGTAGTTCATACTTAAGCCTATATTTTTAGCTGCTGTATCCAGTCCTTCCAGCATTTTTATTGTTCTTCTTTCTTATCTGTTATTAAGGCGATATCATCAGCATATCTTAGGTGGTTCAAGTATTGTCCGTTTACTTTGATGCCTATTTCTTCTCAATCTAAGTTTTTAAAAACATCTTCTAGGGCCTGGTTAAATAGTTCAGGGAATATTGTGACACCTTTTTTATGCGGATTGGCTTGGTTCCTTCGAGGATTTTGATTGATGTTGCTGCTTTGCTATATATATTGGCTATTAAATCTGTGTATCTGTGATCTATTCGGCTATTAATTAAAGATTCTTTTACTGTTCAGTGCTCAATGCTATCGAAAGTCTATAAGCGCAATATATACTGGAATGTTGTATTCGTTGGCTCGTTCTATTTAGGATTTTCATGGTTAATACGTAGTCAACTGTACTGAAACCTTAAACAACGAACAGTACTGGTTCCAATACTGTTCCTTATTTACATCAATGACCCAGCAAATCTTCAGATAACAGAAAAGTCAACCACTTTTGCTGACGACTAAACTGTTTTATGAAGAGAGAAATACCATAATATTCAAAAACCTGGTGCGACTCTAATAAGTGTTTTTAACATTAATAAAACAAATATTGTAATATTTAAAGTATCTATTGAGAACGTAAGATTGGATGATGTACCTCTCGAACAGAAATCTACGGTAAAATATCTTATAGATACACGATTGAAGTTTAAGGCATACATATATGAACTGAATAAAAAACTAGCAAAAGGGTGTTACATAATTCGCTCTTTAGTATAGGAACTTGACAAACAAACAGCAATGATGGATATCTTTCTCTGATGGAATCACATGTGCGATATGGCATCGCTTTTTGGGGATATTCCACCTAGAAATCGGTGCAGTCGGTTTTTGTCCTTCAGAAGAGAGTGGTGCAAAAAAGTTGCAGGGAAACATGCAGACCATTATTTATTCAGGAAGAAATTGTCACTGTCCTTTGCATCTTTATCTTAGAGTCAGTGTGTGAAATCAGGGCAAATATATCTTTAGTTTTGACAAGTAATATACAAGGTGTTCCCTTTAACTTAAGAAAGTTGCTTTCAAAATCTGGCATAAGGAATGACATCTGTGACTACTGACATAGTTTTGTATTTGAAGTTTTTCGTCACCTACATTAACCCCAGAAAACGGCCACGCAAATATAATCAATGACCATGAACGTACATACTTTTATATGTCAAAAAGATAAACCATTTTTTTTACTCTCAAAAAAGTGGTGACATGAAAAACCAAAATGTTAATATTAATTTTAGGTCTAAAGTTAAGGAATTTATATAGTGCTTCACTGTGTTAGGTTTAAGTAGTATTAAGAACTGAAAGCTTTATAAGTTAATAAGGATATGTACATCTTCAAAGCATGTTTTACTACTATTATTATACGAGGATGGGATGAAAAGCTTTCGGCCTAGCCTATAGCGGGCCCGATTTGCTTACGTCTTCCAACGTGTTTGTGTAGCCTTGCTTGTGATCAGTATACGCTCGAAGTTTAAAGTGAGTGCGTCAAGTATTTTTGAAAGTTTATACAGTGTGTCAATTTTCAAAGATAGAAAAAAACGAGATAAGAGCCGTGATAAAATATTTTCATAACAAAGGGTTACCGCCGACGGAAATAAAAGCTGAACTAGATGCTACACTAGGCGAATCTGCTCCTTCCTATACCACAGTTAAAACCAGGGTATCGGACTTTAAACGTGGTCGTAATGGCACCGATGATGCTCCGCGTTCTGGGCCAAAAACGGCAACTTCTGAAGAAATGGTACAAACCATTCACAAACTAATTCTAAAAGATCGCAGATTAAGACTGGAAGAGGTAGCTGAGGCTGTTAGCATATCAAAAGAGCGAGTTCACCATATTTTGTGTGAAGTTTTAGGTATGAGAAAGCTATCTGCCCGATGGGTACCCCGTTTGCTCACGCCAGATCAAAAGCTCGTGCATCTAACCATTTCAGAGGAGAATTTCGCACTGTTTAGACGTGATTCAGGGGACTTTTTGCGTAGATTTATTATGGTTGATGAAACATGGGTTCATCATTATACCCCTGAAACTAAGCAACAGCCCAAAGAATGGACGGCAAAGGACGAACCAGTTCCAAAGAAGACAAAAGCAGTACCGTCTGCTGGAAAGGTCATGGCAACGGTCTTTTGTGACGCTAAAGGGATACTCCTCATAGATTATCTCGAAAAAGGAAGAACAATAAATTCAGAGTACTACAACGACTTACTGGACCAGCTCAAGCAGAACATAAGCGAAAAACACCCTGGTTTGGCAAAAAAGAAAATTTTGTTTGATCAAGACAATGCACCTTGCCACAAGTCCGCTCTTGTAATGGCTAAAATCCATCAGCTAGGCTTTGAACTGGTAAACCAGCCTTATTAAACCTTATTCGCAAGACCTAGCCCCGTCAAAAAAAAATTATTGCTGGAAAAAAATTTTCCTCAGATTTAGAAGTCATTGCAGCTACAAACGCCTATTTTGACGAGTTGGATAGATCAGACTTCAGTGATGGCATCAAATCAGTTGAACATCGTTGGGCCAAATGCATTACCTTACTATGTAGAAAAATAAACTATTATTTAGTCAGTTAGTATGGTGTTGCGTTCTATGTTAGGCCGGAAACTTTTCATCCCATCCTCGTATAAGTTTAACTTCTACTTACCGATGGCAATCTTGTACATTTTTAACTTTTCAAACAAAGTTCTGAGCGGTAACTCAGAATCTGCTTTTTCTGGATCCTTGTTTTCGTCAAGCGCCACAGTTTTTAATTCGGCCCCATCTTTTTCGTCAGAATTTTTATCGTCTAAAGTTTCCATTGATGCAAGACCAGCTAAAAATTTTAAATAAATAGTAATTGGACAGAGGAACGGAGGTTGGCAATTTTTTACCTATGACCAACTGTAACGACTTATTTACGGTCCTACGATAAACATGAAGCTTATATTGTATCAATAAGACCAAAAAAATTTTGAACTAAATTTATTTATTGTTATAAAAAATTTCTAATATTTTGAAATTTTTAATAACTTAAATATTTTCGGGGATAATATCTTACCAATAATTTTTATAAAAGATTGTTATTAATAATTTTGCGAGTTCGAAGAACGAATGAAATTCGACAATAACCACGAATAAATATTAATCCGGTTAATATTTAAGAACGATAGGTATTTAAAACTTTTTTCTTTACTTTTACGTATTTAGTGTATACTTCTAATTAGAATTACGTCAATCTATTATTCCGCCATACTCACAAGCTCATTTATAATTACAAAATATTTAATATTTGTTCACTTTGAAGTTTCTGCTGTGTATAATGTCATGACAACGTGGAATTTCCGCTGTCATTTTTAAATATCCAGTTAATAATTCGATACCCATTTACCGATAAACAATAAGCAAAATATTCAAAATTTTAAAAATATTTCCCAAAACCTTTCAAAAACTTGAATTATGCTTGTTTCCATAATTTAAGCGGCTACTAGCCCGTAAATTTAATGTAAAAATACTGCACTTCCTTCATTGAAAGGTAGTAGGTCTACTATTTATGTAAGTTTCTCTGGTGTGCCCCGAGGCTCCAATCTCGGACAACTTTTTTTTATGATTGCCCTTAACAAAATTATTTCTAAGGTGAATAAGGCATCATTGGCATTTGCCGACGATTTTAAATTGTTTGTTGAAAATTTCTCAATGGAGGATTGTGAAACACTTCAAAGAGAATTTCAGGACACAGCCCTATATTGCCAGGAAAATGGTTTTAACTTAATTTGTATAAATGCTTTTGTTTGTCGTAGCAAAAAGATCAGGGTGTAACCTTCGATGCTAATATTTAATTTTCATCACATATTATTTCAAAAATTGAGAGTGCCCAAAAAGTTGCCGGGTTTATTTGTAGAAATACTAAAAGTTTTAACATTGAAGTAAGCATTTACTTATTTGACAGTCTACTATTGCCAATACTGGAATATGGAATGATGAATTAGTATGATTAAGAGAGTTCAAAGAAAATGTTTAAAAGCCATGCGCTTTAGAAAGTTTGGCTTTTATCCACAAAGAGGCTGTGATAACGACATCTTATGAGAAATATTTAATAGATTGTCACTAAACCAAAGAAGGACAAAAAATTTTTTAACAACAATGTATAGAATTCTTAAAGGAGATGTTAATTGACCTAATATAATTGAACAACTTCCTTTCGCGATAAATCGAGTCAGTTCAAGGTCGAAAAATAGGTTTTACTTAGCTTATCCACGAACTAATCTATTTAAAAGCTCTCCTATCTACAATGTATGCAACTTATTTAACAAATATGCTTCAGACAAATGTTAGCTATAAGAATTTTTTTTAAATCATAGATCTAAAAGTACGCAATAGTTAATTAATGCCCTCCGAGTCAAGAATAAGTATTATTAGAAGTTATTATGTAATTTGATTTGTTTGGTATTTATCATCTGTAGTGACATATTTTATAGAATAAATGTGTTTTTAATGTAAGGAAGTATCTGTAATTGGCTTTTTTCTGAGATACTGTTATATAAATAAATAAATACATATACAAAATTACGGCGGGAGACACTCGATCAGACGTATTTTTTTGCCTTAGTATATGAACAAGCATGGCCCAAAATTTTTAACTGGTAGCCGGAATGAAACATTTTGGGTGGTATTTGTCACTAAATTTATGGCCTATGCAAACTAGTATGTAGTGCAAATTAATTTCAAATATTCCACGCAGCGTTAATTAGACAAAAAACTGCTAAATTTCTTCACTCAACCTCAAATAACTTTGAAAAACCAAAGTTCCGTCTAAAAAAACAACACCCAGTTTCCTTACCTTGACAGTTTACGTCTCCGCCTTTTTTCTTGGAGAAAACTGACACCAAAGGAAGACGGATTGTTTCCAACAATTTTTTCTTATCCTTTTTTTCACCAGATTCCTTTTCTCCTAAAGCAAAGAAAATATAAGCTTTTATCAGTAAGTATGTATAGACATATTCAGCAGTCTTAAAATCTGGGTACTATGTTTTACCTTAAATGCAGTTGTTTTTAAAATAGCACATTTTCAAAATACGCAATTCGCATTGATTAAATTTAACAATGTCAACACAAAATATTATTTAAGATTTTATTTTCTGAATATTTAATAAATGGATCCATGATAGATCTGATACCTTCCTAGCCCATTTGCACAGTCCAAGTAAACTCCAAGCTATATCAACCTTGAAAACAGTGTCTTGTAAATATCTCCGAAACGAAAGCCCCTTCGAAGTTTTTGGTTATAAAACAAATTTTTGAAAAAGTTCGCCGTCGTGGTGTAGTGGTAGCAATGTTTGTTTCCCACACCGGCGGTCCGGGTTCGATTCCTGGCTAGTACTTGGTTGTTTGTGTTTGTTTAAAAATGCTTTAGCTTTGCTAAAAACTTTGCGAAACTGGGCGATTGATCCTGATTGGATGGAAAGTCCCAGTATAAAAAAAAATTAAAAATTTTTGAAAAAAATGTGGGCTAATACATTCCGAAAACCGCATATTGATGCGATGCTCCGGTTAAAAGTTAGCAATTTAAACAAAAGCTAATCAGCTCGTTGCAGTGTCGAGCTATATTATCGGTTTAGAAGCTATCGTGTTACGGACAGATATACACACACACACACACACACACACACACACAGACATCACGACAATATTGCTAGGATAGGTCAAAATACACCCAAATAACAAATTTTCGGCGATATCAAAAAAAAAATGTCGAAATTAATACCTTTTCTAGCCATTGCTGCGCGGGCTAGGAAGGTAAAAATGACGTTTTCGAATGATTTGGTCTATATTCTCCAAAATCCATGATTAAAATCGATAACTAACACATTTTTGGCATCATGGAGTAGTGTTGCTAACCGTACTGTGGTACGGTGCCATAATTTAGACCCTCTGTACCACCTTAAATCATACCCTAGAATGAACCCATATATATCATCTCAATTAGATGTATCACAATGTAAAATATGCAATGTTTAAAGACCTCTACTTCTATTTTCGATTGAATTCTTTGCTTGAATGAAAATGTGTTACTTTTTGTTTTATAATAAGCTTTTGTACCTTCTCCCTGTTCAGCATCTGGCAAGGCTTTGGATTTCTTGAACAAACTAGGTACTCTAATGTTCAGTTTAAACGCATTCTGAGCTTTGCTGGAGTTTTCTCCCTTCTCTTTGTCATCAGACTCAAGAAGTTCTTTGTCCGCTTGGTCACCGTCGTCCTGAAAACAAAATAAAGAATAGTCCACAGCACACTGGTTTATTTTTTAATTGATAAGTACCTAACAGGGTCAATTTTCGTAAACAGCTTCATTTTGCCGAGACGATCAAGTTTTTCCTTGGCGAAAATTCTTGGAAGCAAGCTCAGACTTGTCATCTGCTTCTTGAATGAATATATGAATGTACAGTAGTGAAGATTAGCAATATAATAACGAATGTACGATGTACGATAGTAGCTATGCGATAATGGCCTTTTGTACGATAATTAACTAAAAATCCTATTGCAAAATATGTAATGATGTTTTAGTCATGAAATCTTACAATATTTTTAAAGTAATAGGATAATAACTGATACGCTAAATGGACGTTATCTTCCCAGCAAGTACGTTTAGAACAAGGCTGTGTAAATTTCAGACCCAGTGACAAAATGTTAAAATGCATGATGTCGGCTAACCTTTATCAGAAACAAACCAATTGGATTCAGACTGTAGAAATAGACGAATCTGATGATGACATTATATTTGAAGAAATATAAACGTTTTTTTTGTTTTTTGTAGTTATACCTATGACTATATGTAAAATAATCATTTTATGAAAATAATACATCGTTTTTGTTCAATATAAAGATATTTAAATCAATTTTAAAGTATTTTTTAACCCCTTTTTCGAAAATTTATTAAGCAGGAATGTTTGTTTTTAAGCATCGATATTTTGTACGATAACGTACGATGATTTTAAACGGCTCATGCGATAATTCTCTTTGTGACGTGTAGCAACACTGCTTAGCACCCTTAAAGGATCTACCCAGGCACTTAGGCACGCCTTTCTGGGCCCGCTGTGCACCACATACCTACTGAGTTCGATAGAACCCAGTAGACTTCAAATTATATTTTAGGCCAGAAACTTAGTCATCATGATATAACACGTAATGCCATGGTTGTAGCCTTAAGGGGCCTACAGACACGCGAACATTTCTAGAGATTAGTACGCGCGTACAAGTTTGCGCATACTAATCTCTTCGTGTGTAGACAATATCCGCCTAAAATATCTCTCGAAGATTAGTTCGCGCGCACAATGTACGCGAGCAAATCTCTCGGTGTCTAGGCAAAACGCATTGATATTATCGTGTTTATGTTTAGAACGTTTAATTTTGTCTTCGTGTGTGTAGGCAATTCCACCAAACGTACATGTATGCAGAGATTAGTGCGCGTACTAATCTCAAGAAATGCTCGCGTGTCTGTAGGCCCCTTTAGACCACTGGTGGGTCATAAACCTTTTTGACATAATCACCAGGGTATAGAGAGCCACAATGTGCCCGCACTAGCTGCTAGCTCCAAATAGGCACTCCATATACCCTGTCCCATATGATGATTTCCTGAATGGCCAGGTCACCGAACCCATTCAGAGAATCACCACCAGATTAACCCACCCACTTTACCTTAGATGTTATCTGGTGTGATCCCAAAGGTTTCCAGTTTTAATTTTTTTTTTGTTAACATACTGGTCAAAGCTCGTCCGTTACCAGACTACTCATTTACCGATGGGTCGAGGCCCCTTTAGTCACCTCTTAAGACAGGCCCAGGGGTTACCTTGGTGGTATTCTTATCTCCGGACACCATACGGACCTCATCCGCCTCCTACTTCCAAACATATTTTTTAAGCCATAGAAAAAAAACGACGGTTACTAATTTTGTACCGTAACTTTTTTCATCTCGTTATTTTGACATGTCTGGGGTGGGGAACACGGTCATCAAAGCATCAAATTTATAGGCAAAACGTTTTTTTATGTTTAATATAATAAAATCTTTAGATTTAAGCATTACTACATACTTAATAATTTTTTACAGCCACTAAATTAACATTTAGCGCCTGTGCACTCTGTTGAGAATCACTTTCAAGAATTTTCGCAGAGGAAAAAGTTCTACGTCTTAGCCAAATAAAGCTATTTACGAAAATTCAGCCTATTACTCATCACTTAAAAAATAGACCGATGTACTGTGGAGAAGAAGATGAATGTGATAGGTAAAAAAACTGGCAAAAGAGAAAGCATTCCATAGCTCTTAGAACAGTTGAGTTAACATTACAAAGAGAGTTAGCCAGAGATACCATTTTCTGTTAGGTACCGCGATAAAATACTCTGCCAATTTATGGGCATCTAAGCTCACACGATTCGAAAATAACTCCCTAACCGCAACCCGGGGACGTGTCCGATTGGACATCCCACACCCAGTGTAACACTACTGAACAAAACAAACTATACGATATCCTTTTTTATCTGCATGTACAGTTACCTTTAATACAGTACCACACAAGTAATATTTATTTACCAGAACACTAATTTTTGGAATCTACCCCCACCCTTCTTTTCGGCTAATGTTCGATGAATTTTATTTATTTTGTGGTGTGGGACCATCTAGAGCCAAAACCCAACCTAGGTACCAAATTTCATTAAAATCGGACAAGTACTTTATCAGTTCTGCGCGTTGGTCGTTACAGACAGACATACATACGTAACGACCAACGCGCATAACTGATAAAGTACTTGCCCTGGTGGGAGTAGATTTCAAAAATTAGTGTTCTGGTAAATACAGACGGCGCGACACAAACAAGACAAAAGTTTCAAAATTATCTGAAACGCAAAGATCTACAGGGTGACCCGATCTTAAGGGACCAAACTTTACCAGCGTGTTGGGCGTTCAAAAATAATTAAAAAAAGTCTATACAACATAGGTCGAAAAATGCTTTGTAAAGAAAATACAGGGTGTCAAAGTTTTCTTTAAAAAAACGAAAAAAATTATTATCTAGAAAACTACCTTGGACAACAACTTTAAATTTGGTACAGAATAAAGGTTAATAGAGCTGCATACTTTTTTTTATAAAGCAATAATGTAGGCCCGCCACGGGCGTGCGCACGGGTGGTGACTTTTAGAATTTTTGAAGAAAAAAATGATACGCCAATGGATTTTTTTAAATTTTAAATTATTTTTGAGTTCACTGTCCAATTTAAGTAAAAAAATGTCACCTTACTTTTTTTCGTACAATGCTTCATTGTGGAGAAAAAAATTGAAAATGTTTAAATTTGTTGCAAAAAAAATAAAATAATTAAGCCAATAAATTTTTTAAATTAAAGAAACTACACAAATAAATGGATTATTATTTATTAATTTAAAAACGCTTCAAAATGGTTGCCCCTCACTTCAATGCATTTAGTACATCTTCGTCGAAGTGCTCTGGTAGCAGCAGCAATTTGTGCTGGAGTTATGGCTCTGCAACAAGCTTGGATTGATGCTATGAGGTCATCCCTGTTTCTTGGTGGGTTTCTGTACACCATTTTTCAAAGTACCCCAAAGAAAAAAATCTAGGGGGTGAGGTCGGGTGACCTAGCAGGCCAAGCCGTTGGGCCCCCTCTACCTATCCATCGGTTAGGATAATTATTGTTTAGCCAATCACGCACTTCTATGCCAAAATGGGCTGGGCACCCATCCAATTGGAATTGCATTCTTCTTCGGGTAAGAATGGGTAGCTCATCCAAGTAATTAAACAAATGATTTTGAAGCAAATCCAAAAAAACTTGTGCATTTACTCTGTGTGGCAAAAAATGGGGTCCTATGAGAGAATTCCCAATTAACCCTACCCACACATTAACACTAAACCTATTTTGAAAATTATCTTCGACCATTGCGTGAGGATTTGCATGTGCCCAAAAGTGGGTATTATGAATGTTAAATATCCCACATCGTGTAAACATGGCTTCATCCGTCCACAAAATGAATTGTGAAAAGTTTCTGTCAACTTCAATGGCATGCGAAAACCATTCACAAAATTGGATACGCCTTTCTGCATCTCCAGGAAGTAATTCTTGGGTACGCGATAAATGAAAAGCACGTCTACCGTCAAACTTCAACGTTCTTCGGATGATTTCTCTTGGAATGCGCAACTCGTTAGAAGCTCTTCTCACGCTTGTTGATGGGTCGTTGTCAAAATGAGCCAAAATTGCATTCTGTCGTCCTGGAGCATGATTGTTCTCTTGATCTCTTATTCCATGAAAAGTTCCTGTTTGTCTTAAATTCTGGTGTACTCTTTGAAATACTTTCTGATGTGGAAGGCGTCTATTGGGAAATGCTTCGGCGTATAACATTCTGGCTGCACGAGAATTTCCAGCTGTACGTCCATAATAAAAATGAATATCAGCATATTCTTCATTGCTTTAAAATGAAAAGACAAATTTTGACAAGTGTAATAACCAAACAAAGAAGCCTAACAACCGTCAAAATAAAGAACTTAAAAAGTGAACTGAACGTGAACAAAAATTTACCACCTACTACTAATTTACTTATTACCTTATTTAAAAAATTTTTACTAGCTTTGACTTTTTTATGGGATTTACGAAAAATGCTGTTTTTTGTTTTTTTTTATTGGTAAAATCTGTAGGTGCAGATAAAACGATTTTTATTTTTAACTTTAAGACGACGCATCCTACAAAAAAAAGCAAAGAGACATTTTTTAACCTAAATTAGACTGTGAATTCAAAAATTAATTTAAAAGAAAAAAAAACCATTGGCGTAACATGTTTTCTTCAAATAATCTTACCACCCGTGCGCACGCCCCTGGCAAACCAAAATTTTTGCTTTATAAAGAAAAGTGTGCAGCTCTATTAAATTAAAGAATCCAGTTATGTAATTTCTTCAATTCAATAACTTAATTATTTTATTTTTTTTGCAACAAATTTAAACATTTTCAATTTTTTTCTCCACAATGAAGCATTGTACGAAAAAAAGTAAGGTGACATTTTTTTACTTAAATTGGACAGTGAACTCAAAAATAATTTAAAATTTAAAAAAATCCATTGGCGTATCATTTTTTTCTTCAAAAATTCTAAAAGTCACCACCCGTGTGCACGCCCGTGGCGGGCCTACATTGTTGCTTTATAAAGAAAAGTATGCAGCTCTATTAACCTTTATTCTGTACCAAATTTAAAGTTGTTGTCCAAGGTAGTTTTCTAGATAATAATTTTTTTCTTTTTTTTTAAGAAAACTTTGACACCCTGTATTTTCTTTGTAAAACATTTTTCGACCTATGTTGTATAGACTTTTTTTAATTATTTTTGAACGCCCAACACGCTGGTAAAGTTTGGTCTCTTAAGATCGGGTCACCCTGTATAAAAAAATTTTTTTTACATATTTGACATCATAGCTCACACTACTACAATTATAGTATACGTGTGAGCCATTGAGTTGTATAACGCCCTAAAAGGGCGTTAGAGACGGAAAGACAAGGCATTTTTTATTGACCCTATCCAATTTGGTTCCTATGGTCGGGTATTTCTTTTACAATAAAAATAGAGATAGACATTATTGAACATGTGAAACGGACAAAGATAGGGTGATTTTGCATGCTAATAATACCCTAGATAATATAAGGGTACTTTTATCTCTTTCACACTGACGGCATAAGTGCGACAGAAAAGCAGCTGGCTACCTTTAATCCACCTGCCGTATTTTGAGTGATTCTACCTGTTAGTCCGTGTATACAGGGAAAACTGATAGACAATGTTGTCTAAGTACGGAAATGATTTTTTTTGAATTTTGTGCGGGAATATTACAAAAAGAAATCTTAAAACGTTTAAAAACAAGTTTAGAAGTAACTATTTGAGTTTAAACATGGTCCAAAATTGTTTTTTGTGCAAAAGAAGAAAAAAAATCCATAAAAAAACAACATTTCATGGGTAAGTCGTCTTGACAGATAGTTTTTCCTAAAACACGAGAAAGTTCAGTAGCGTCACGATAGATAGTTTTTTCTGCGACCGTGCGATTTTACCCTCACACATTTTGATTCAGAAAGTGTCACTTCCCCGCACTTTTTTTTGCATTGCATGAAAATTAACAAAAAGTATTTGATTTTCTTAAAAATGATTTCTTTTTAAACTCTTACATACCGATTTTTATCCAGTTGTTTTTGTTTTTTCGAACCAAACTTTTGACATGTCACGGTCGAGTTTCATACATCTTGATGAATTGTTACACACACTGATCTATGTTTTTATAAATTTCGATAAATTTAATGTTTTTTTGCGGACTTTACAGTAATTTTAAGTTAAATTTTGGTCTTTCATCGCGAAAGTATATATTTATTATTATATGACCACCGCGACCGGTCTACAGGCCGGTATCATATGTTTATGTCCTTCTAATGTCATTTGACTATCATGCTGTCTTACTTAATAAGGTCACTTAGTTTAATTAATAATTTTGTCCTACATAATATAAAAGAAGAATAGAAACCAACAAAAAATTTGTGACACTTCGATTACCCATTTTCTTTGATTGCGATGGATTAGGGTGACCAGATTACGGTTTATTAGGGTGCCCAGAGTGCGCAAAAAAAGATTTTGAAAAATTTCCCTAAAAAAATTGAAGACCAAACACTCACTCGCCACTCAATGTTTATGGTCGCATACACTAATCCTAACTCGATTTCCGACGATTATGGACAATGGTTACCCCCTGGACATAAACCTAACAACTTTTACTATATTTATTAACAATAGGTAGGTTAGGTTGGGTTAGGTTGGGTTAGGTTGGGTTAGGTTGGGTTAGGTTGGGTTAGGTTGGGTTAGGTTGGGTTAGGTTGGGTTAGGTTGGGCTGGGTTGGGTTAGGTTGGGTTAGGTTGGGTTAGGTTGGGTTAGGTTAGGTTGGGTTAGGTTGGGTTAGGTTGGGTTAGGTTGGGTTAGGTTGGGTTAGGTTGGGTTAGGTTGGGTTAGGTTGGGTTAGGTTGGGTTAGGTTGGGTTAGGGTGGGTTAGGTTGGGTTAGGTTGGGTTAGGTTGGGTTAGGTTGGGTTAGGTTGGGTTAGGTTGGGTTAGGTTATGTTAGGTTGGGTTAGGTTGGGTTAGGTTGGGTTAGGTTGGGTTAGGTTGGGTTAGGTTGGGTTAGGTTGGGTTAGGTTGGGTTAGGTTGGGTTAGGTTGGGTTAGGTTGGGTTAGGTTGGGTTAGGTTGGGTTAGGTTGGGTTAGGTTGGGTTAGGTTGGGTTAGGTTGGGTTAGGTTGGGTTAGGTTGGGTTAGGTTGGGTTAGGTTGGTTCAGTTTGAGTATGTTCGGTTAGGTTCCGCTAGGATTGTTTAGGTTAGGTTTAGCTATATTCGGTTAGGTTCGGTTCAGTTTAAGCAAATCGAACCGAACCAAACCGAACCGTTAGATTCGGTTTGATTTGGTTCATTTCGATACGGATGGGTTCAGTTTGCTTTTGTTCAGTTAGACCTTCGATAAATTTTAAAAAAGTAAATAATTATTAATTTTTAGTGTTTTAAGGAATAAAAATTGATATAATGTTCAATTAAACTAATTTTTATTTGTAAAAATGTAGGAATCATAATTTTCTTGATTTTGTTTTGAATTTCATGCTTTTTTAAAAATTGTGCATTTTCATAAAAGGACCAAAAAAACTGACCCGATTTGGATCAGTGACCTTAGTTATTTCAAGTTTTTGTTGACAGCTGATAGACGTCAGGGACCGTTTTGTTTCAGTTTGAAATGAGAAAATGCTTCTTTTGTAGCAATTTGTATGGGTTTTAATGGGGTTTTAAGAATGTTTCAATTTCAATTTTTTTAACAAAATCAAGGATAGTCCGCAATTTTTTTTTTAGAAATCACTATAAAATGGTCTAAAATTATCATTTTTCAAAAAACTTCGTAGTTTTAAGAAAGGTGGTAAAACGTACCAGACCCCTGAAATGTGTTGCAGTCTAGGACAACTGGGCGCCGCCAACTCGGCGCCACCAACTGGGCGGCAGGCCAACTGGGCGCCGGGCCAACTTGACGCCGAGCCAACTGGGCGCCGGACTAAAATATTTTTTCTTGATAAAATGTGCAGATGAAAAACAACCTTAAAAAAATTAAAGTGGCGGATCCAAAATGGCGGACTTTCTTATTTATGCATCGATATGTATCGAATATGGTGTTTCAAGTCGCAGAACACTACACCTACCAAATTTCAACACTCGACTTAATAGATGTTGAAAGTTTTGTATAAATAACATATTTATTTTGTTTTTATCTGCACATTTTATCGAAAAAAAAATAGTCCGGCGCTGAGTTGGCCCGGCGCCCATTAGGCCCGGCGTGGCGCCCTGTTGGCGGCGCCGAGTTGGCCCGGCGCCCGGTTGTCCCATTTCGAATTGAAATTTTTAGTTCCGAAATTTCATCTGACTCGAGCATAACTTGTAGTCCACCCAAGAAAAGAAGAGTTGAAGAAGACCCTTGTTCAAAGAAAGAAAATATTTTGCCTGGAAGGTACAACATTTGTAAAGTTCTAAGATGAAAACAATAATTTTATTACATCCACTGCACTTAGCAATTCTTTTTACTCTTTTTTTTTACTGAAGAGAATTTTGTAAACACACACAAGTAAGTATTCATGAATTATTTATTATTCAAACAGAAAATTGTTGATAAAAAAATTCTAGTGGAATTCAAAATTTTTATTTTGCGCCGCCACTGCCCTTTTTTATCCAAGACAAGCAAATAGAATATTTTTGCGATGTTGCATGTTTCCGGACTCACCAAACCGAAATTCTATTTTCATCCCTATTTTGCTCATTAAATTCTTACTTGTATTTGGTCAATTGCGATAAAAGCTTGATATAATGGCAATTTTGGCCCATGCCGGGTCTACCCGTAGGGTATAGAAGTCAATGGTGTGAGCTAATAATTTGAGTTTGCTTCAGAGTAAGGCGAAAGAGTTTTGTGCTGTAACAGGGTCTAAATAAATATCTGTTTCTTAAAACACAATTTCTATTACCTTTGCTAGAAAATCCTATAAGATAGATTCCAAAAGGTCTTAATCACTCGGCTATCAATTATTGATTATGTAAATACTGCCATGCCATTGTAAAACTATTATTTTTTAAATCAGTTGGAATGTTACAGGGTGATACTAAGAACAAAACAATGACACCTGTTTAACCAAATCGTTCTGAATCTAATTTAAAATAAACAGAAAAGCCCTAGGGATCTATCTATCTATTTAGCCTTCCATCCATCTTTGGCCATAGGCCTCCCCCAATATCCTCCTCTCTTCCCTATCTGTCGCCGTGTTCATCCATCCAGTTCCCGCATGTTCCTTCAAATCGTCCGCGTATCTTATTTGGGTTCTTTACAATACATTTGTTCCATCGATCGTCTTTCTGTCTAATATTATGACCCGCAAATTTGCATTTTAATTCTGCTACTTCTCCTCTGACATCCCTTTACTTTTGTTTTATTTCTTATCCATTCATTTCATTGATCTTTGGGCTTTGGTTACCTTACCCATGTTTGATTTTGTAAGGCCTAGGATCCATAGGTAAGTACAGGACAGACACATTGGTTATACACTTTCGTTTTGAGGTACTGAGGATATTTTTTATTGTTTAATATGTAGCTTAATTTACCGAATGCTGACCAGGCCAATCTTACTCGTCTCTTGATTTCAGTTGTTAGGTTTTCTTTTTTTAGTTTAATAAATCATTTGTTCCAGGTATCTAATATATTCCTCTACTTGTTCTATTTTATCTTGGTTTATTCTGATAGTGATATCTTCATCTGTGTTTGTTATGATTTAAGTTTTAGTGTAGTTCATACTCAAGCCTATATTTTTAGCTGCTGTATCCAGTTCTTCCAGCATTTTTATCAGTTCTTCTGTCTTATCTGTTATTAAGGCGATATCGTCAGCATATTGGTTCAAGTATTGTCCGTTTACTTTAATGCCTATTGCGACCCAATCTAAGTTTTTAAAAACATCTAGGGCCTGGTTAAATAGTTTAGGGGATATTGTGTCACCCTGTCTGACATCTCTTCTTATGCCAATTGGCTTGGTTCCTTCGTGGATTTTGATTGAAGTTGTTGCTTCGCGATATATATTGACTATTAAATCTGTGTATCTGTGATCTAGGGATCTATCTTCCCCAAAATTTAATTAATACATATACTTTTTAATATATCTTGAAAATTTATTACAAAATTTGATAAAAACAAAATTAAAGTACTGAGTTTTAGAGACAGTATTTTGAAACTGTCTGTGGTTTAAAAGATGTACAGCTGTATTTCCAGGAAAGATTTTGGAAGGGGGGCCTATAACTTTTTTATTTATAAAAATTTTGGTGTATATTGTAAATTCAACTTAACATTGGAATCTTCATAAAAAGCCTATAAAAATGTAATTTGCATCCTCCCTATCAAGATGCGATTCGGTTTTATGGGTAAAAAGTAATTTTTATATACCTCGAAAACCAAACATCTGCCAAATTTTTTTGTTGCAAAAAAGTTATCTCATCAAACGCTAAAATCTAAAAAAATAAACTATAAAATAGTATATTTACAAACAAGTATGGAAAGTGTCACTTTTCCCCAAGCCATTGCAGTCGGCCGAAATTCAGCCAGCAATCAAGTACAAAAAAGAAACTTACCGCAAGAGCTAGGAACAATATTTTTTCTTCCAGTGTGCGAAAATCATTTTAAAAAAATTAAATTATAATATACTTTTATTAAATTCACAGGTTTTTGGCATAATAACTGCCTAACTATTGTCTATTGTCAATGTTACTGTTAAAGCTAAAATTAAATGCATTTTGGAGAACTATTGCTGCGTCTAAAAATTTCAGATTCTGATTCTTCCATTTTTAAAATTTTTAGTTTGTAAGATTGTTGCCATGCGGACTTAAGGCATTCAAACCTTGACATGGCCGGTTTTTGACAACTATTTGAAAATTTGAACAGTTAAGAACACCGAAAAAATTATTATTAAAGTATTTAATGCGTAATGTCGCTTTCTGCAAGCGACGGCTGTTGAACAAAGGGCGCGGAGCGCCGCCTCGGAAAGCCATCAAGAGAAGTAGACACTTTCCACATGTTACGTGCGATATTTTACCTTCGAGTATCTTTTATTTTTAAAAATAACATGTAATGAACGTAAACTTTAGTACCCGCGAATTTATAAATCAAACAAGTTTTCGTGGCTAATCGGATAAAAACAACTTTTTGTTTCTCTCATAATTTTCCGTAGGTAGCTCGAAAGCTTAACCTCACGGGGGTCCAAGATCTAATGGACAACAAATAACTGTCTCGTCCGTATGGTACTCCTTAGAACACTGCTTGGTCAATGTGACACCCTTGCGAAGTTAATCAGACCGCTTTGTCTCTCATCCTACGTCTATAGTGAGAAAGCCCTCGCAAGAAGCGCCATCTACAGAGACGAGATAAACTAGAACTAGAGCAGGCGAATATAAACTGCATATATATATATATATATATATATATATATATATATATATATCGATCAATAAAAAGATTGAATGCAAATAAAAATAAAACATCCGTGACCTACGACAGCACTTCTGTCTTTCAGGCCAGATCAACGCTGATTAGCGTTTTTACCCACCTTTAGACGTCAATCAGCGGAATTTTTAAGCCAAATAATAAGTAAATTTTAATACCCGTGAATTTAAAAATCAAACAAGTTTTGGTGGCTAATCGGGCAAAAATAAGTTTTTGTTTCTCTCATATTTTTCCATAGACGTCACATTGACCAAGCACTGTTCTGAGGAGTCCCATAAGGACAAAAGAGTTAACTGTTAACACTTATTAGGTGTCCATTAGATCTTGGACCCCCCGTGAGGTTAGGCTTTCGAGCTACGCATGGAAAAATATGAGAGAAACAAAAACTTCTTTTTACCCGATTACATGTAATGTCGAGTCAAGTAAGGGCATTCGGGTAAGATTCGCCTTGTAAGTGCTATTTTGTGTAAACAGCTTGTGTGTTGTATACATAAAAAGCCAATTATGTATTTTCTTGTAATCTAAAATTAGAATAGGTGGTAAATTGAGTGTTTAATTTTAGCCTGTGGGTGAGAGAATTCTTTAATGGCATGCATCGCATGTGAATAAGGATCATTGTGTAATCTTTAAATAGCTGCCTTGTAAAGGAAATAGGGAATTAAACATTAACGATTATTTACTTTTTTTAAGGACTCAAAAAGTCATAAAAAGTTTATTCAAACGCAAAAAAAACCAAAACAAAAATAGTTTGTTGGCTAGGCGTTCTTATTTTATTATCTTTGAATTGTGCCACTAACATAGGTACTATAAAATGCAGGTGTCGCAGAAAGTTGTTATCAAAATTAGACATACAGAGTGAAGTACAATTATTATTATTATTAGTTATCTTAGAAATTAAGGCTTTTCCTAAGATTTTTATAATAGCAAATTAAATGTTGAAACCTGCATACTTATTGATATAAAGCCTCCTTCAAACGCTAGTGAATTTAAAAAAAACTTAGCATCTCACTGTCGAACGCATATTTTTTCTTAATCATTTTATATCTTTTCGTTTCAGATGATTTTGAAAGTTTTTGTCGCTCTGTCTGTATGTCTATGTATTTGTAACGAATAACACGCATAACTCAAAAACTACTTTCCCGATTTTATTGAAATTTGGTACCTGAGTTGGGTTTGGCTCTAGATGGTACCGTCTAAAAATTAATAAAATCCATCGCCAAAAAAAGGATGGGGATAAAATTGTGTGAGTTTAGCTGCCCATAAATTGGAGTATTTCTATAGATTTACTAACTTAAAACCACCTCTGAGATGCTACTAAAATCCAAGACTATTTGATACGGAATCCTATGAGTGCAAGGACTGGAATTCCAAAAAAATACATTTTGTTACAACATTTTTTTTTAATATAAATAAATAAATAAATATATATATATATATATATATATATATATATATATATATATATATATATATATATACAGGGTGTCCCAGAACTAATGGTACATAGTTAAACTGTAGATTCCCTGGGTCAAAATATTACGATTTAGCCATACTTAGGTTAGTCCAAAAGTTCGTACTAACCGAGATACAGGGTGTTAAACTTTATTTTTTCAATTCGATTTTCTTTAATAACTTTTTTAATCATTAATCTTTTTGCAAAAACTAACCAGCGTGTAAGTTTTTTTAAAATTGGCTAGACGATTCCGTTGAAAATGTACAATGTACAGGGTGTTCCTTAGACTACTGCCTTTGCATAAAAATAAGTGTATTTTTTGTATACACCAATACCAGTGTTTTTTTAACTTTAAGACGACGCATCCTACAAAAAAAAGCAAAGAGACATTTTTTAACCTAAATTAGACTGTGAATTCAAAAATTAATTTAAAAGAAAAAAAAACCATTGGCGTAACATGTTTTCTTCAAATAATCTTACCACCCGTGCGCACGCCCCTGGCAAACCAAAATTTTTGCTTTATAAAGAAAAGTGTGCAGCTCTATTAAATTAAAGAATCCAGTTATGTAATTTCTTCAATTCAATAACTTAATTATTTTATTTTTTTTGCAACAAATTTAAACATTTTCAATTTTTTTCTCCACAATGAAGCATTGTACGAAAAAAAGTAAGGTGACATTTTTTTACTTAAATTGGACAGTGAACTCAAAAATAATTTAAAATTTAAAAAAATCCATTGGCGTATCATTTTTTTCTTCAAAAATTCTAAAAGTCACCACCCGTGTGCACGCCCGTGGCGGGCCTACATTGTTGCTTTATAAAGAAAAGTATGCAGCTCTATTAACCTTTATTCTGTACCAAATTTAAAGTTGTTGTCCAAGGTAGTTTTCTAGATAATAATTTTTTTCTTTTTTTTTAAGAAAACTTTGACACCCTGTATTTTCTTTGTAAAACATTTTTCGACCTATGTTGTATAGACTTTTTTTAATTATTTTTGAACGCCCAACACGCTGGTAAAGTTTGGTCTCTTAAGATCGGGTCACCCTGTATAAAAAAATTTTTTTTACATATTTGACATCATAGCTCACACTACTACAATTATAGTATACGTGTGAGCCATTGAGTTGTATAACGCCCTAAAAGGGCGTTAGAGACGGAAAGACAAGGCATTTTTTATTGACCCTATCCAATTTGGTTCCTATGGTCGGGTATTTCTTTTACAATAAAAATAGAGATAGACATTATTGAACATGTGAAACGGACAAAGATAGGGTGATTTTGCATGCTAATAATACCCTAGATAATATAAGGGTACTTTTATCTCTTTCACACTGACGGCATAAGTGCGACAGAAAAGCAGCTGGCTACCTTTAATCCACCTGCCGTATTTTGAGTGATTCTACCTGTTAGTCCGTGTATACAGGGAAAACTGATAGACAATGTTGTCTAAGTACGGAAATGATTTTTTTTGAATTTTGTGCGGGAATATTACAAAAAGAAATCTTAAAACGTTTAAAAACAAGTTTAGAAGTAACTATTTGAGTTTAAACATGGTCCAAAATTGTTTTTTGTGCAAAAGAAGAAAAAAAATCCATAAAAAAACAACATTTCATGGGTAAGTCGTCTTGACAGATAGTTTTTCCTAAAACACGAGAAAGTTCAGTAGCGTCACGATAGATAGTTTTTTCTGCGACCGTGCGATTTTACCCTCACACATTTTGATTCAGAAAGTGTCACTTCCCCGCACTTTTTTTTGCATTGCATGAAAATTAACAAAAAGTATTTGATTTTCTTAAAAATGATTTCTTTTTAAACTCTTACATACCGATTTTTATCCAGTTGTTTTTGTTTTTTCGAACCAAACTTTTGACATGTCACGGTCGAGTTTCATACATCTTGATGAATTGTTACACACACTGATCTATGTTTTTATAAATTTCGATAAATTTAATGTTTTTTTGCGGACTTTACAGTAATTTTAAGTTAAATTTTGGTCTTTCATCGCGAAAGTATATATTTATTATTATATGACCACCGCGACCGGTCTACAGGCCGGTATCATATGTTTATGTCCTTCTAATGTCATTTGACTATCATGCTGTCTTACTTAATAAGGTCACTTAGTTTAATTAATAATTTTGTCCTACATAATATAAAAGAAGAATAGAAACCAACAAAAAATTTGTGACACTTCGATTACCCATTTTCTTTGATTGCGATGGATTAGGGTGACCAGATTACGGTTTATTAGGGTGCCCAGAGTGCGCAAAAAAAGATTTTGAAAAATTTCCCTAAAAAAATTGAAGACCAAACACTCACTCGCCACTCAATGTTTATGGTCGCATACACTAATCCTAACTCGATTTCCGACGATTATGGACAATGGTTACCCCCTGGACATAAACCTAACAACTTTTACTATATTTATTAACAATAGGTAGGTTAGGTTGGGTTAGGTTGGGTTAGGTTGGGTTAGGTTGGGTTAGGTTGGGTTAGGTTGGGTTAGGTTGGGTTAGGTTGGGTTAGGTTGGGCTGGGTTGGGTTAGGTTGGGTTAGGTTGGGTTAGGTTGGGTTAGGTTAGGTTGGGTTAGGTTGGGTTAGGTTGGGTTAGGTTGGGTTAGGTTGGGTTAGGTTGGGTTAGGTTGGGTTAGGTTGGGTTAGGTTGGGTTAGGTTGGGTTAGGGTGGGTTAGGTTGGGTTAGGTTGGGTTAGGTTGGGTTAGGTTGGGTTAGGTTGGGTTAGGTTGGGTTAGGTTATGTTAGGTTGGGTTAGGTTGGGTTAGGTTGGGTTAGGTTGGGTTAGGTTGGGTTAGGTTGGGTTAGGTTGGGTTAGGTTGGGTTAGGTTGGGTTAGGTTGGGTTAGGTTGGGTTAGGTTGGGTTAGGTTGGGTTAGGTTGGGTTAGGTTGGGTTAGGTTGGGTTAGGTTGGGTTAGGTTGGGTTAGGTTGGGTTAGGTTGGTTCAGTTTGAGTATGTTCGGTTAGGTTCCGCTAGGATTGTTTAGGTTAGGTTTAGCTATATTCGGTTAGGTTCGGTTCAGTTTAAGCAAATCGAACCGAACCAAACCGAACCGTTAGATTCGGTTTGATTTGGTTCATTTCGATACGGATGGGTTCAGTTTGCTTTTGTTCAGTTAGACCTTCGATAAATTTTAAAAAAGTAAATAATTATTAATTTTTAGTGTTTTAAGGAATAAAAATTGATATAATGTTCAATTAAACTAATTTTTATTTGTAAAAATGTAGGAATCATAATTTTCTTGATTTTGTTTTGAATTTCATGCTTTTTTAAAAATTGTGCATTTTCATAAAAGGACCAAAAAAACTGACCCGATTTGGATCAGTGACCTTAGTTATTTCAAGTTTTTGTTGACAGCTGATAGACGTCAGGGACCGTTTTGTTTCAGTTTGAAATGAGAAAATGCTTCTTTTGTAGCAATTTGTATGGGTTTTAATGGGGTTTTAAGAATGTTTCAATTTCAATTTTTTTAACAAAATCAAGGATAGTCCGCAATTTTTTTTTTAGAAATCACTATAAAATGGTCTAAAATTATCATTTTTCAAAAAACTTCGTAGTTTTAAGAAAGGTGGTAAAACGTACCAGACCCCTGAAATGTGTTGCAGTCTAGGACAACTGGGCGCCGCCAACTCGGCGCCACCAACTGGGCGGCAGGCCAACTGGGCGCCGGGCCAACTTGACGCCGAGCCAACTGGGCGCCGGACTAAAATATTTTTTCTTGATAAAATGTGCAGATGAAAAACAACCTTAAAAAAATTAAAGTGGCGGATCCAAAATGGCGGACTTTCTTATTTATGCATCGATATGTATCGAATATGGTGTTTCAAGTCGCAGAACACTACACCTACCAAATTTCAACACTCGACTTAATAGATGTTGAAAGTTTTGTATAAATAACATATTTATTTTGTTTTTATCTGCACATTTTATCGAAAAAAAAATAGTCCGGCGCTGAGTTGGCCCGGCGCCCATTAGGCCCGGCGTGGCGCCCTGTTGGCGGCGCCGAGTTGGCCCGGCGCCCGGTTGTCCCATTTCGAATTGAAATTTTTAGTTCCGAAATTTCATCTGACTCGAGCATAACTTGTAGTCCACCCAAGAAAAGAAGAGTTGAAGAAGACCCTTGTTCAAAGAAAGAAAATATTTTGCCTGGAAGGTACAACATTTGTAAAGTTCTAAGATGAAAACAATAATTTTATTACATCCACTGCACTTAGCAATTCTTTTTACTCTTTTTTTTTACTGAAGAGAATTTTGTAAACACACACAAGTAAGTATTCATGAATTATTTATTATTCAAACAGAAAATTGTTGATAAAAAAATTCTAGTGGAATTCAAAATTTTTATTTTGCGCCGCCACTGCCCTTTTTTATCCAAGACAAGCAAATAGAATATTTTTGCGATGTTGCATGTTTCCGGACTCACCAAACCGAAATTCTATTTTCATCCCTATTTTGCTCATTAAATTCTTACTTGTATTTGGTCAATTGCGATAAAAGCTTGATATAATGGCAATTTTGGCCCATGCCGGGTCTACCCGTAGGGTATAGAAGTCAATGGTGTGAGCTAATAATTTGAGTTTGCTTCAGAGTAAGGCGAAAGAGTTTTGTGCTGTAACAGGGTCTAAATAAATATCTGTTTCTTAAAACACAATTTCTATTACCTTTGCTAGAAAATCCTATAAGATAGATTCCAAAAGGTCTTAATCACTCGGCTATCAATTATTGATTATGTAAATACTGCCATGCCATTGTAAAACTATTATTTTTTAAATCAGTTGGAATGTTACAGGGTGATACTAAGAACAAAACAATGACACCTGTTTAACCAAATCGTTCTGAATCTAATTTAAAATAAACAGAAAAGCCCTAGGGATCTATCTATCTATTTAGCCTTCCATCCATCTTTGGCCATAGGCCTCCCCCAATATCCTCCTCTCTTCCCTATCTGTCGCCGTGTTCATCCATCCAGTTCCCGCATGTTCCTTCAAATCGTCCGCGTATCTTATTTGGGTTCTTTACAATACATTTGTTCCATCGATCGTCTTTCTGTCTAATATTATGACCCGCAAATTTGCATTTTAATTCTGCTACTTCTCCTCTGACATCCCTTTACTTTTGTTTTATTTCTTATCCATTCATTTCATTGATCTTTGGGCTTTGGTTACCTTACCCATGTTTGATTTTGTAAGGCCTAGGATCCATAGGTAAGTACAGGACAGACACATTGGTTATACACTTTCGTTTTGAGGTACTGAGGATATTTTTTATTGTTTAATATGTAGCTTAATTTACCGAATGCTGACCAGGCCAATCTTACTCGTCTCTTGATTTCAGTTGTTAGGTTTTCTTTTTTTAGTTTAATAAATCATTTGTTCCAGGTATCTAATATATTCCTCTACTTGTTCTATTTTATCTTGGTTTATTCTGATAGTGATATCTTCATCTGTGTTTGTTATGATTTAAGTTTTAGTGTAGTTCATACTCAAGCCTATATTTTTAGCTGCTGTATCCAGTTCTTCCAGCATTTTTATCAGTTCTTCTGTCTTATCTGTTATTAAGGCGATATCGTCAGCATATTGGTTCAAGTATTGTCCGTTTACTTTAATGCCTATTGCGACCCAATCTAAGTTTTTAAAAACATCTAGGGCCTGGTTAAATAGTTTAGGGGATATTGTGTCACCCTGTCTGACATCTCTTCTTATGCCAATTGGCTTGGTTCCTTCGTGGATTTTGATTGAAGTTGTTGCTTCGCGATATATATTGACTATTAAATCTGTGTATCTGTGATCTAGGGATCTATCTTCCCCAAAATTTAATTAATACATATACTTTTTAATATATCTTGAAAATTTATTACAAAATTTGATAAAAACAAAATTAAAGTACTGAGTTTTAGAGACAGTATTTTGAAACTGTCTGTGGTTTAAAAGATGTACAGCTGTATTTCCAGGAAAGATTTTGGAAGGGGGGCCTATAACTTTTTTATTTATAAAAATTTTGGTGTATATTGTAAATTCAACTTAACATTGGAATCTTCATAAAAAGCCTATAAAAATGTAATTTGCATCCTCCCTATCAAGATGCGATTCGGTTTTATGGGTAAAAAGTAATTTTTATATACCTCGAAAACCAAACATCTGCCAAATTTTTTTGTTGCAAAAAAGTTATCTCATCAAACGCTAAAATCTAAAAAAATAAACTATAAAATAGTATATTTACAAACAAGTATGGAAAGTGTCACTTTTCCCCAAGCCATTGCAGTCGGCCGAAATTCAGCCAGCAATCAAGTACAAAAAAGAAACTTACCGCAAGAGCTAGGAACAATATTTTTTCTTCCAGTGTGCGAAAATCATTTTAAAAAAATTAAATTATAATATACTTTTATTAAATTCACAGGTTTTTGGCATAATAACTGCCTAACTATTGTCTATTGTCAATGTTACTGTTAAAGCTAAAATTAAATGCATTTTGGAGAACTATTGCTGCGTCTAAAAATTTCAGATTCTGATTCTTCCATTTTTAAAATTTTTAGTTTGTAAGATTGTTGCCATGCGGACTTAAGGCATTCAAACCTTGACATGGCCGGTTTTTGACAACTATTTGAAAATTTGAACAGTTAAGAACACCGAAAAAATTATTATTAAAGTATTTAATGCGTAATGTCGCTTTCTGCAAGCGACGGCTGTTGAACAAAGGGCGCGGAGCGCCGCCTCGGAAAGCCATCAAGAGAAGTAGACACTTTCCACATGTTACGTGCGATATTTTACCTTCGAGTATCTTTTATTTTTAAAAATAACATGTAATGAACGTAAACTTTAGTACCCGCGAATTTATAAATCAAACAAGTTTTCGTGGCTAATCGGATAAAAACAACTTTTTGTTTCTCTCATAATTTTCCGTAGGTAGCTCGAAAGCTTAACCTCACGGGGGTCCAAGATCTAATGGACAACAAATAACTGTCTCGTCCGTATGGTACTCCTTAGAACACTGCTTGGTCAATGTGACACCCTTGCGAAGTTAATCAGACCGCTTTGTCTCTCATCCTACGTCTATAGTGAGAAAGCCCTCGCAAGAAGCGCCATCTACAGAGACGAGATAAACTAGAACTAGAGCAGGCGAATATAAACTGCATATATATATATATATATATATATATATATATATATATATATATATATATATCGATCAATAAAAAGATTGAATGCAAATAAAAATAAAACATCCGTGACCTACGACAGCACTTCTGTCTTTCAGGCCAGATCAACGCTGATTAGCGTTTTTACCCACCTTTAGACGTCAATCAGCGGAATTTTTAAGCCAAATAATAAGTAAATTTTAATACCCGTGAATTTAAAAATCAAACAAGTTTTGGTGGCTAATCGGGCAAAAATAAGTTTTTGTTTCTCTCATATTTTTCCATAGACGTCACATTGACCAAGCACTGTTCTGAGGAGTCCCATAAGGACAAAAGAGTTAACTGTTAACACTTATTAGGTGTCCATTAGATCTTGGACCCCCCGTGAGGTTAGGCTTTCGAGCTACGCATGGAAAAATATGAGAGAAACAAAAACTTCTTTTTACCCGATTACATGTAATGTCGAGTCAAGTAAGGGCATTCGGGTAAGATTCGCCTTGTAAGTGCTATTTTGTGTAAACAGCTTGTGTGTTGTATACATAAAAAGCCAATTATGTATTTTCTTGTAATCTAAAATTAGAATAGGTGGTAAATTGAGTGTTTAATTTTAGCCTGTGGGTGAGAGAATTCTTTAATGGCATGCATCGCATGTGAATAAGGATCATTGTGTAATCTTTAAATAGCTGCCTTGTAAAGGAAATAGGGAATTAAACATTAACGATTATTTACTTTTTTTAAGGACTCAAAAAGTCATAAAAAGTTTATTCAAACGCAAAAAAAACCAAAACAAAAATAGTTTGTTGGCTAGGCGTTCTTATTTTATTATCTTTGAATTGTGCCACTAACATAGGTACTATAAAATGCAGGTGTCGCAGAAAGTTGTTATCAAAATTAGACATACAGAGTGAAGTACAATTATTATTATTATTAGTTATCTTAGAAATTAAGGCTTTTCCTAAGATTTTTATAATAGCAAATTAAATGTTGAAACCTGCATACTTATTGATATAAAGCCTCCTTCAAACGCTAGTGAATTTAAAAAAAACTTAGCATCTCACTGTCGAACGCATATTTTTTCTTAATCATTTTATATCTTTTCGTTTCAGATGATTTTGAAAGTTTTTGTCGCTCTGTCTGTATGTCTATGTATTTGTAACGAATAACACGCATAACTCAAAAACTACTTTCCCGATTTTATTGAAATTTGGTACCTGAGTTGGGTTTGGCTCTAGATGGTACCGTCTAAAAATTAATAAAATCCATCGCCAAAAAAAGGATGGGGATAAAATTGTGTGAGTTTAGCTGCCCATAAATTGGAGTATTTCTATAGATTTACTAACTTAAAACCACCTCTGAGATGCTACTAAAATCCAAGACTATTTGATACGGAATCCTATGAGTGCAAGGACTGGAATTCCAAAAAAATACATTTTGTTACAACATTTTTTTTTAATATAAATAAATAAATAAATATATATATATATATATATATATATATATATACAGGGTGTCCCAGAACTAATGGTACATAGTTAAACTGTAGATTCCCTGGGTCAAAATATTACGATTTAGCCATACTTAGGTTAGTCCAAAAGTTCGTACTAACCGAGATACAGGGTGTTAAACTTTATTTTTTCAATTCGATTTTCTTTAATAACTTTTTTAATCATTAATCTTTTTGCAAAAACTAACCAGCGTGTAAGTTTTTTTAAAATTGGCTAGACGATTCCGTTGAAAATGTACAATGTACAGGGTGTTCCTTAGACTACTGCCTTTGCATAAAAATAAGTGTATTTTTTGTATACACCAATACCAGTTTTTATGTAAAATAATGGTTTTCCCATCCTTTTTATGTAAAAAAGTTATACTGTTTTAAAGTCGCTCACAGCAACGGTTTTTGAGATTTTTGCATTTAAAGTTTTTAATGCGTGTGAATGGATGTGCCTAATTTATGTATGATACTTTCTTCAATTCTTTCTACTAATTAATTTTGCACAAAAAATTTGGTTTGGTGGTTTTTGGGCATGGACAATTTAATTTTGGTAAAAAAAAATTATATTATACAGGGTGTTCTCTGGGTCGGTCCGTTACATTCAAATAGGTCTAACATTTTTGTTCCTCGGTGTATACAAGATTCTATTAAAACCACTAATGTTTTAATTTTATTTAAGTAAAAAAGTTAAAGCTTAGAGCAACGGTTTTCAAGATATTTAAATTAGAAATTTTTATTGTATGCATAAAAGATTTTTGATTAAATTCTTACCTACTTCATACATATTAGCTATAAATAATACTTTTTATAGCATTCTAAGATTGGATGTTTTCTTAAGAAATATTAAGTAAAAAAATATACAGGGTGGTTCTTGAATTATCATAAGTGTGTTATCATTGTTCGTTATTGCAACTGTGTATGGCTTTGTTTTTCATGAGGAACAAACAAAAACCTCTTCGTATTAGTTTTTTTTTTAATGGTAAGTACGTATACTTTATTAATGCAAGTGTTTTTTTATTGTTTTGAAAGAAAATTTTAATTATCATTAAAATTAATATTTTATTATTTATTTAAAAAAATATAAAATTTCTACTAAGTTCAAATTTTAAAATTGACAAATAGTAAATCAAACTTAAAGCTGTTTGTTATTGTAGGCTAGATAAATACCCGAGAAAAACTATTTCAAAAAATTCAAAATGCTGGAGAGGCATTCAGAAATGCAAATCTTTATTTTAAAATCAGACGTTCGTATAATAAGCGAATAAACAAATGTATTCAGGTTAACGATGACCATTTTAAACATTTATTGTAGATTTTTTTTTGTTTTTCTATTGCAATTTCTTGCAAATTTCAGAAAAACCTACATGCTAGTTAGGTTTTGCAAAAATATTAATTAGTAGAATGAATTGAAGAAAGTATCATACATAAATTAGGCATATCACTCACATGCAATAAAAACTTTAAATGCAAAAATTTCAAAAACCGTTTCTTTGAGCGACTTTAAAAAAGTATAACTTTTTTACATGAAAAGGATGGAAAAACCATTATTTTACATAAAAACTGGTATACACCGAGGCACAAAAAAAAGTTAAGGATTTTAATGCAATGCTAGTGGTCCAGGGAACACCCTGTACACTGTACATCAAAATTTTCAACGGAATCGTCTTGCCAATTTCAAACAAACTTACACGCTGGTTATTTTTTGCAAAAGTATTAATTAGTAAAAAAGTTATTAAAGAAAATCGAATTGAAAAAATAAAGTTTAACACCCTGTATCTCGGTTAGTACGAACTTTTGGACTAAGGTAAGTATGGCTAAATCGTAATATTTTGACCCAGGGAATCTACAGATTAACTACGTACCATTAGTTCTGGGACACCCTGTATATACAGTGTCGAACAGCCAAATGGAATAAATTCGATAACTAATACATGGGGCGTGCTAGGAAAAACGCACCGGCACGTCAATTTGTATTTTTAAATTAAAAATTACAAAAAAAAAAAATATATATATATATATATAGGGTGTGTCATGTGACAGTGGCCAATACCAACTTTCTTATTTTAAATGCAACTCTCTGTATATTATTTATTTTTTGGATTCTTCAGAAAATTCTAGACATAATTCATGGTCAATGTCCTATACCTAAGTCTTACCATTTTTGAAATATTGACAGTTCAAAAAGGACAATTTCCAATTTCGAGGCGGAATATTTCGAAAACGGTTAGAACTATGGAAAAACGGCTTGCATGTCCCTATCCTCATTTTTAATTATCTATCGATTGACACCAACCACGACCACATCCGGTTTTAACGGAAAATCGGAAATTCCGGTTAAACCGGAAGTGTTCGCGTTTGGTGTCAATCGATAGATAACTAAAAATGAGGATAGGGACATGTAAGCCGCTTTTCCATAGTTCTAACCGTTTTCGAAATATTCCGCCTCGAAATTAGAAATTGTCGTTTTTAAACTGTCAATATTTTAAAAATGGTTAGACTTAGGCATAGGACATTGTACAGCGTGTCCCATTTTCGATGGGATTAAATGAGAAACTCGGTTATTATTAAAGATATTGATTTTCTGATTGCACCTTACCGTGCTCTTTTTTTAAACCCTTAAAAATAATGTCATCAGATTTTTTCTATACCCCGTAGTTTTGCTAATACAGGGAGTTTTTGAAAAAATTGTATTTTAAATAATCCCTTATATCTCGCTTATTTTGCTAGATATTTTTATTTTGTGAAAACCTTTTTATGGCAACTTTTGTAAAGGAAAATAATGACGTTGTCAGTTTTTTATAATATTGTATAGTTTTTGAGATATGGTATTTATCATAAAAAAATAAATACGGACCTGAATTTTTTTATTGCTATTTTGATTGGTTTAATGCTATTATTGTCACAAAATAATAAAAATTTTATATTTTTATGTTTTAAGGTTACAAAAAAATATTTAATATTTAAAAAAAAAATGTCCGAACCTGGAAATTTCCAACATAAATATAAAATAAAAATACCTAGTTGAACGATTTTTAGTTTAACTGTTTTGTTACTTAGCAAATTAAAATGGTTTTGCGTCAAATAGTCTCCGACAAATGCAAAAAAAATAACAAACAATAATAACTAATTTTTCTTTAATGATATAAATGTTCAAACTGATTGCCATTATGTGTAAGACATTGTAGCATTTTTGAGTAATTTTTCTTAACAAATTTTACATAAAAATATTTCTGCCGTTTAAATATTGGGATTTTCTTGCTTGAATAAAGCAGTCAAACAAATTAAATTTTTCAAAATCTGGATATGGTCGATTTCTAGCCATTTTAGAATAATTTTGAGTGAGCTAAAATGACAATGTCAATCACACGCTTTTGTTTCTCCATCTTAAAATAAATTTCATAAGTTGCTGTGCTACCATTAAATAATTACTATAATATTATTTTTGTAACTTTTTAACGTTTTTTCCTTTATTTATAAATATTTTAATTAACATTTCAAAACAGATAAACTAAAAATCGACCAACTAGTGCGTCTTGCAATTATTAATTTATATTTACGTTGGAAATTTCCAGGTTGGTACTACAATTCTTTTTTTAAATATTAAATATTTTATTATTCTTAAAACAAAAAAATATTAAAGTTTTATCATTTTAAGATAATAACTAGCATGAAACCAATCAAAATAGTAATAGAAAAAATCCAGGTCCGTATTTAATTTTTTTATTATAAATACCATATCTCAAAAACTAAACAATACTTAAAAAAATTGACAACATCATTACTTTGCTTTAAAAAAGTTGGTTTTTACAGAATAAAAATATCTTGCAAAATAGATACAAGGAATTAGTAAAAATGCAATTTTTTCAAAAACTCCCTGTATTAGCGAAACCACGAGGTATATCAAAAATCTGAGTACACCATTTTTAAGGGCTCAGAAAAAGAGCACGGTAAGGTGCAATCAGAAAATCGATATCCTTAATAATAACCGAGTTTCCCATTTAATCCCTTCGAAAATGGGACACGCTGTACATGAATTATGTCTAGAATTTTCTAAAGAGCAAGTTGCATTAAAAATAAGAAAGTTGGTATTGGCCACGGTCATATGACACACCCTATATCATTTTTTGTTTTTTGAAAAAATGCTCATTTTAAAATAAGAATCGACGTGTCCAAGCGTTTTTCCCAACATGCCCTCATTTATTCGTTATCCAATTTATTCCATTTGGCTGTTCCACACTATATATATATATATATATATATATATATATATATATATATATATATATATATATATATATACATATATACATATATACATATATACATATATACATATATACATATATACATATATACATATATACATATATACATATATACATATATACATATATACATATATACATATATACATATATACATATATACATATATACATATATACATATATACATATATACATATATACATATATACATATATACATATATACATATATACATATATACATATATACATATATATATATATATATATATATATATATATATATATATATATATATACAGTGAAACCTCCCATAAGCGGACACTGACGGTTCCGTCGATTTTGTCCGCTTATTGGAGGTGTCCGCTTAAGAGAGGGAGCTGCGAAATTTTGATATATATTTATTAACAATTTCCGCTGCTTGAGATTTTCCGATATTAATTTTTTCGGCGATCTTTCGTGCTGATAGATATTTCTTCTCCGAAACGTTAACAACTTCCATTTATATCCATAAACTAAGAAGTTTTTTTACTAGGCGCAATTTCAAAGAGATCTATTATTACCCAACTGAACAATAAACACAGCAGTCCCGCCGAATAAAATAATGTTGTAAATACGACAGAAGTATTTAGTCTCCGTATTAAAACGGAAAGGGGTAATTCCCTGGCTGCAGAGTGCATTGTTGCCAACATACTACATAATATTTATGCCCATGTCGTGCAGCGCTCCGACCCGTTGTCAGAGGTTCACGTCCGGTTAAGGGAGGTTTCAGAATTGTTTAACCAAAAAAAATTGTCCGCGTCCGGTTATTAGAGTGTCCGGTTATAGAAGGGAATTTTACATGTAAAGACATAGGCAAAAGCTTGGTTCCAACAAATTTGTCCGCCTAAAGGGAGTGTTCGCTTAATAGAGGTGTCCGCAAGGAGAGGTTTCACTGTATTTGCGTTTCAGATGATTTTGAAACTTTTTTGCCGCGCCGTCTGTCTGTCAGTAAAGACCAACGCGCATAACTCAAAAACTTGTAGTACTATATTACAGGTAACTGTGCATGAAAATAAAAAAATACAATATAGATTGTTTTGTTTAGTGGTGTTAAACTAGGGGAGAGGAATCTCAAATTGGACGCATCTCCGGGAGGCGGATAGGGGGCTATTTTCGCCAACCAAAATAGGTAAAAATTATATTATACATTAATTTATTTGGTTATTCTTTATTATTCCAGTTAATTGAAATTTTTGTGAGAGTCACTCAGAAATCCTAATTCTGCTATTGCAAGTTAGCGTGAATCAAATCTTTACCGTTATTTGACCTGTAAGTATTAAAATAAATGGATCCATGACGGATCTGATATCTTCCTAGCTAGACTATTAGCACACTTCAAGTGAACTCCATGATATATCAACCTTGAAAACAGTTTTTTGTTAATAACTCAGAAACGAAAACTCCTACGAAGTTTTTGGATTTTGCACAAATTATTGAGAAGAATGTAATCTAATATATTAGAAAAAGTCAGCATTTAAAAAAAAATTATTGTCAAAAAACTGTCATTAGCATTAATGGATTTTAACCAAAATCTAATCAGCTTGTTACAGTGTCGAACACTATTTCACCTGAAACTTTTATGAAAATCGGGTCAGACGATATTGCTACGATAGGTCAAAATACACCCAAATAACAAATTTTCGGCGTTATCTCAAAAAAAAAAAAAATTCTTCGAAAAAAATACACTCAAACTGGTCGGGATCAAGTTTATATACTTAGTACTTTGAACCTGGTCTCAGTGCTAGGTTTTAAGATTTGTGAAAATACTGGTGTAAAACTCTAAAAAACCTAAGAGAATATTAGGTCACAATCTATAATAATATATAATAATCTTGCAAAAAGTTTTAAAAAATGCATGCAATTTTCCATTTTGTTTAATAGGCTTTTAATTTCAGGGAATCACAACAACAGTTTATAAATAATACACTTAAAACAATTGTTGTTGATATATTATAACAGGATGAGGCCTTATCTTGCAATAACAATAGTTAAAGAAATTTTGCAAATTACAATATTTTCGGTTAGAGATCTGGTTTGATGTTTTTAGTCATGGTAATTGTTCTTAGAATAAATGCTAGATAAACAGGGTGTTTCACAAATAATCCCACAATCTTTAACCACAAGTTCTGGGTTCAATAAGAAGTAGATCTATATAAAAAAAGTAAAAAAAATAGCTTTTTTAATTTTTTAAAAGTTTTTAATAGTTAACATTTGTTGAAAAAATAAGTTGGTTTATTTAAAACTTTTCTTTTTATAAATAGTCTTTATCACCAGTATTTACTAAAGGGTCTACAGTGCTAAGTACTACAATCCTAGGTTTAAAAGTCTACATTTTGGTTGAAGGTTTAACTTATTTTTCCCGTGAATGCAATAGTTTTTAATATTTATATAAATTGTTCATAAATACCTTGGGATATGGGTCATCTTTTTTCGTTGTAACAAAGACATTAATTCCAAACAAAGGTTATAAATAAATAAAAATAATAAAATATTTTGCTTTAACAATGGTAGCCATATTTAAACCTACAAACGTCACTAGGAAATGTCGAATAAAAACGGTGTAAGTCAGTGTCAGCTGTCCGCTATATTTTACATGTTAATTTTTTAGACAAGTTAGCGACGATTAAACCGATGGTCGATTGTTTTAGTGAATGTGTAATTAAAAAGGGATTCTAATATATCTTGTGCTTTTTACAGTATTTAAATATTGATACGTATTTAATACGGTAATGCATCTACAGACATAGTTTTAAGTTATTTATGTATTATTTAGCTTTGAATATTTTTCTATGTAAATTTTTTTGTCAATCATGGATTATTTCTATTGTTTTTCGAACTTTAAACCACCCGTCGGGGGTGGTACTACAATTTGAGACTATTTTTAGCGGGAATCCTACGACTGCACGGACTAAGTTTCCAAAAAATGACATTTGTTTACAAAAATTTTATTTGGTTTTTCTTTATTTCTAAGATAATTTAAATTTATATGAGATGAAACTCACTGAGAAATGCTTACTATCATATTGCACATTAGGGTGAACCAAATCTTTGCTGTTATTTGACCTGTGAGTATTAAAAAAATACACTTAAACCGGTTGGTATCAAGTCTATAGACTTGATACTTAAACCCGGTCTACAATGCTAAGTCTTAAGGTCTCAGTAAATACAGGTGTATATGTCCCCCAGACCTTGTGGTTAAAATTTGTCGCATAAGTTGTGAAGCACCCAGTATTTAACTCTGAACAACAGCTAAAGACGTTTTCGAAAAATTAACTATATTTTAAGCATATAATAAAAAACTTCCTAAGTGTATAGGGTAATACATTAAATTTTACTTAATAGCTAGTTCTGGTAATTGTGATTACTCAGTAGAGCATACATAAGTAAAGATGGGACACACGGATCTTTTACTACGGTTTTAGATTTCAATTTCTTTTGTGAAGTCTAAGCTAAAATATTATTATTTCTTCATTAATTCACATTTATCAAATAAGTTGTCCAAATAAACCCATAGAAGTCAAGACAAAGGAGGAGGCACTAAATACATTGTTTACCGGGACGCGTCAGATGAGCTGAATTTGAGATATGTTGAAGGACAAACCTTCCTGATATTTTTACCAAAAAAAAATTAGGGGGGTCATAGGATTCGTTTTCAAGCTATACTTATTTAAATGTGCGCCACTGAAATATTAAAAAATATGACCATTTGTAGTTTTTTTGTAATAACTTATCGCCAAATAAAAATAAAAAACTGAAATTAGCTTTACTTTATTGGTAAAAGAGTTCTTTTAAGAATTTTATCAGTTTTTGACATATAGTTTCCGTCACATATCTACAGAGTGGCTCAAAATAAAAATAAAAAATACAGGAAAAATACCTGAGATTTATTAAATATAAAGAAAGGAAACTAAAAATTCATAGTCAAAATTAACTTCACTTGCTTTCATGTGAGTCGCTTTAACTATTCTGGAGTGATGTTTGCATAATAGGTTATGTGATAAGCTTTCAGGGTATTTAAAAAAAAAATTTAAACCAACGCATGACACGTTTACTAATTGTCTACGGAATAGTGTGTTTACCGGGATGCGTTAAAGGAGGTGAATTTATGATATGTTAGGGCCCAAGCCGTCTAAATACTCGTCTCAAAGAAATTGGGGGTCATCGGTTTCGTTTTCGAGCTGTAATTATTTAAATCCGCCACTGGAAGAAAGAAAAATGTGACTTTTTGCAGTGTTTTTGCTATAACTTCTCGTCAAATAGAAATAAAAAACCAATATTAATTTTATTTAGTTGAAAAAAAACTCTTTTTAAGAATGTTTTCAATTTTTTTATAGTTTTCGTCACCTATGTACAGAGTGGCTCAAAATATGAATAACAGAAATACAGGAATAATAACTGGGATTTGTTAAATATACCTAAAGGGATGAAATCATCATAGTCAAAATAAATTCATTTGGTTCAATGAGAGTTGTAATTATTGTAAAGTAACATTTACATACATAATGGTTTATGTAGTAAACCTACAGGGTGAATCAAACATTTTTTAAATTAAACAAATAATAGGTGTACTAACTGTGTAGCGTCTGGCTAATAATGCAGAGGCCTTAGTGGTATATCTTTGAGCCAAAGTGTTAAGCCTAAATCATTTGTTGTTGTAATCTGCAGAGTTTTTTCATGTACTGGGTGGAAAAAAAAATATGCCACTTTAGTCAAACTCAGTATGTAGGTACGTGGGCACAATAGATCCATTTGTGGTCGCAGTGCATGGAGGTCCAGTTGGGCCTGCCACCACTTTCGAATACATACAACTGTGTAGCGTAATAGTGTGTTTAACGGGATGCGTCAGATAAGGTGAATTTGAGATATGTTAGAGCCTGAGCCATCCTGAAACTTGCTAAAAAAAATTGGGGGGGGGGGGGGTCATCGGTTTCGTTTTTGAGCTATACTCTTATGGATTTTCGCTACAACTTCTATCTCTTTATAGGGATAAAAAGTTGATATTTAAACTTAAATCAATAAAGTTTGTTCACAGGCTTTCTTTCTGAAAATTTTTGGCAGAACCCCCGGAAAGGGGTGAGTAGACCCTTTTTTGTCTTTTTGTCCCCACATTTCCTATATTCTAGCATTAAATAAGTATAACTCGAAAACAAAACCGATCACCACCCACTTTTTCTTGAAACAAGTATTACGACCGTTTAGGCTCTAACATATTTCAAATTCAGGGCATATGACGCATCCCAGTAAACATTTTCCACACACTATTCCATAGGCAATTAGTACACATGTTATGCTTTGAAATACCTATTTTATTATTATTGTATTTCAATTATTCATAGTTTGAGCCACTGTGTAGATACATATGTGACGAAAACTATATGTCAAAAAATGAGAACATATTTAAAAAGACTTTTTTTTCAACAAAATAGAATTCAAATTGGTTTTTTATTTTTCTTTCACGAGAAGTTATAACAAACATCTGAAAAATCTTACATTTTTTCATAATCCATTGGCGCGCATTTAAATAATTATAGCTCTAAAACGAAACCGATGGCCCCCCAATTTTTTTGAAAGCATCCGGACGGTTTAGGCTCAAACATATCTTAAATACACCTCATTTGACGCATCGCAGTAAACACACTATTTCGTAGACAATTAGTAAATATGTCATGCGTTGAATTAATTTTTATTTGAAATACCCTGTTAGCTTATAACATAACCTATTATGCAAACATCAGTCTAGAATAGTTAAAACGACTCACATGAAAGCAAATGAAGTTAATTTTGAGTATGCATTTTTAGTTCCCTTTCTTTATACGTAATAAATCTCAGGTATTTTTCCTGTATTTTTTTAAAATATTTTGAGCCACTCTGTAGGTATGTGACGCAAACTATATGTTAAAAATTCACAAAATTCCTAAAAGGACTCTTTTCTCAATAAGATAAGACTAATATCACTTTTTTGTTTTTATTTGGCGATAAGTTATTACAAAAAAACGACAAAAGGTCATATTTTTCCATATTTCAGTGGCGCGCATTTAAATAAGTATAGCTCGAAAACGAATCCTATGACCCCCCCCCCCAATTTTTTTTTGGTAAAAATATTAGGAAGGTTTGGCCTTCAACATATATCAAATTCAGCTCATCTGACGCGTCCCGGTAAACAATGTATTTAGTGCCTCCTCCTTTTATTTCACAAAACTCAGAAAATGTTTATCATAGCATATAGACACAATATTATATATTGTTATGATGAAAACCGTAATTTACAAACTGGATAAATTGCAAAGTAACTCATTAAAAAATATGACGAAAGCCTGACAAGGATGACAAAATGGGATCTAAATAAATAGATCCATGACGGAGCTGATACCTTCCTAGCCATAAGCACACTCCACGCTATACCAGCCTTGAAAACAGTTTTTTTTTGTAAATATCTTAGAAACGAAAGCTTCTACAAAGGTTTTGTTGATAACACAAATTATTGAAAAAAAGGTGTTGTACTATATTCCGAAAACCGCATATTGATGCGTTGCTCCGTGTCATTAGCATTAATGGATTTTCACCAAAATCTAATCAGCTCGTTACAGTATTGAACACTTTTCTTTATGAAAATCGGTTCAGCTATCGTGTTACAGACAGACATACAACCACACTCACACACATACACACAGACAGACAGACATCACGACGATATTGCTAAGATAAGTCAAAATACACACAAATATGTAACAGATTTTCGGCGTTATCTGAAAAAAAAATTTCGTCGAAAATAATAAGTTCTCTAGCCATTGCTGCGCGGGCTAGGGAGGTAAACATGGATGAGAATGCAAAAAATATGGGTGTTATAAGTTTAGTATGGTTTCAATTATGCCGTTTTTAGTTTTGACTTGCCTATTTTTAATACAATACTGAGTGATACACCAAAATTTTAAGAAAAAAACAGAATTTTTATGGTGGAGATCTGGCATATGATGCAGAACCACTCTGCACCCCCTGGGGAGTGGTTTTCTGCTCTTAGTTGTCGTCTTGATGTAGCTATGTAGTTGTGTCAGACATCAAGGTTACAAAGGTTTTTAAAACTCAAAAAGATTTTTTTAAAAACTGCTAGTTTTTAAAATTGTCAAATTTAACTTTTAGTTGTCTTATGTTTTGACATAATAAATTTGGGCTTGGTACTAACCTTACAAGGTTCTTTAGACTTGCTTCGAGTGAAGAATCCTGGCATCTGAATGCCTCCAATGGGAATTTTCTTGGGTTTAACCTCCATCCCCTCTTTCATCTCCTTTTTTTCTTTTTCCTTTTCTGGCTCTGTTGAAGGTTCAGTGGTTATCTTTTCCATGCCTTTTTCAGTTTCTAACAAAAAAAAAATATATTAATAATGTTCACTAACTAAATATGGAACGAGCGAAGAAAAATAAACGTAGCTTGCTACTGCAACTTACTCGATCAGGTAAAGCTTGCTTATCGCCAAAAGAGGAGAGCACACCCCATCCAAGACGTGTTGCTCCTGCATGACAACGCTAGACCTGATACAGCAGCTTTAACACAGGTCAAAATCAATGAAATGCACTGGACTGTGCTGGAACACCCTCCATACAGTCCAGATTTGTCACCTTCCGTTTTTCATAGGATTGGGCTTTCAAAAATTCACTGGGAGGCGAGCGATTTTAGACCAATTAAGAAGTGCACGCATTCGTGCGCAACTGGCTAGATACCCGCCTAGTTTCCTTTTATGAAAACGGGATTAAGAAACTGCCAATCCATTGGGAAAAGTGTATTAACAGAGAAGGGGGATATGTAAAAAAGTAGAAAAAATTTCTGTTATGTGTCATGTTCCAAAATAAAGAATTTATAAACAAAGGCTTGTTTATATTTGATCGACCCTCGTACTTAAAATGTGCACAAAAAAAAATATTAGGGTCAAGTAGAGTAAAAGTGAGACACCCATAAACCATTCGAAAAATGAGACACTTAAGTAAAAAATACTAATAATTGAATTCCGATAGATATAAACTGATAGCAGCAGTTGTAAGGACCTCATACTTAAAAATTACAAAATTCATAGCTTTATTTGTGGTATAAAACTTCTAAAAACGTTACCACAATTTTTGTCGTGTGAGTTCGTGGATCGGTTTGGCGCGTATCTTCCTATAAATAAATATTTTTGCACTTACTTGTAAAAAAAAACAAAAACTTATGTCTCAATTTTACCATGAATGTCTGATTTTTGATTTAGACGGCGATCCGACTTGTTATACGTGAATTTTATCACTGTCTTATATTTCGCCTGACCTGTCTCATTTTTGAACATTTTCAAGGTAAAATATGAGACACAGTTATAATTTTTTTTCTCATATTATAGGTTAAATTTTCTGATTATCGCCTATATCCCAAAAAAAAAATTGAGTCCTACAAAGGAGTCTAAAATCTTAAAAATATTATATAATATATAAGTTTTAAAAAGTGTCTCCTTTTACACCACTTACTTGACCCTAGATTTTTGTAAAACTTTTGTGTTCTGATTTTATAAAAAACTACAAAATTATCTTAAGATATTTTTATAAAACTTATATTTGTAAGTAATTTCAGGCGCAATGCCACATAGAAATGTCGAAAAAAAAATGTCGCACCGTATTTTGGTCAAAAAACAAAACAATCGAAAACAGAATAGACGAAAATAATTTAAACGAAACGTAATTTTGTCAATCCGCAAAATTGTCGAAAATAATTTAGACGAAGCGTAATTTCGTCGATCCGTAAAAATGTCGAAACGGAAAAGCATCACTTCTTATATAGCTAATAAATCTAAGCATCCTATTTTTTTCTAAAAGTGTCCGTAATTGGTCTGTAACCTTAATTTTTTACCATCCTAGCCCGCGCAGCAATGGCTAGAGAAGGTATTATTTTTAAAAAAATTGAGATAACGCCGAAAATGTGTTATTTGGGTGTATTTTGACCTATCTTAGCAATATCGTCGTGATGTCTGTCTGTGAATGTGTGTATGTCTGTCCGTAACACGATAGGTCCTAATGTGCTTAACCGATTTTTATAAAATTTTCAGGTAAAATAGTGTTCGACACTCTAACGAACTGATTTTAATGCTGATTTCCATTTAATTTAAGTTGATTTTAGCTAATAAAGGATCATTATAATTTAAATAAATAAATCCATGACGGATCTGATACCTTCCTAGCTAGCTTAATAACACACTTCAAGTGAAGCCATGATAATATTTCAGCACAGTTTTTTGCAAATATCTCAGAAACTAAAGTTCTTACGAAGCTTTTGGTTATAACACACATTATTGAGCAAAATGTAGTCTACAATACACCGAAAACTGTATATTGATACGATGCTCCGTTAGAAAGTTAGCATTTTTTAAAGTTTTTAATTGTCAAAAAACTGGATCTTGACCAAAATCTAATCAGCTCGTAAGAGTGTCGAACAATATTTTACCTGAAAATTTTATGAAAATCGGTTCAGCGGTTTAGGACCTATCGTGTTACGGCCAGAAATAATACACACACACACACACACACACACACAGACAAACATCACGACGATATTGCTAAGATAGGTCAAAATACACCCTAACACATTTTCGGCGTTATCTCAAAAAAAAAATTCGTCGAAAATAATACCTTCTCTAGCCATTGCTATGAGGGCTAGGAAGGTAAAAATTGGGCAATTCTGACAACCACTGGGGTGGTGACAACTATAGGTCATAAGCAGTTCCAATTTTGTGACTCTGACATGACATAAACATATTTCCTAACCAAATATATATTAAAAATTAAATAAGTCCCACATGCTGTTTTTCTGATTTTTTTTTATTGCTGTTATTATGCATAATAAATAAAGATGTTAAAAATATCGCAAAAGTGTAACTGTCTATGGCAAGAACTATACTGATGCTAGTATCTAAATATACTAGGGCTCGATTCAAATTAAAAATCTATATATCTTCAGAAATCACTGTAACATCAGTTGTACCTCAAGGAGGACATCTGTCGACTCTATTCTTCACCATCTTTGTAAATGATTGAAAATATTTTTTATGACTGCCAGTTTAAAGCTTTTGCAGATGACTTTAAAATTTATAAAATTATTGTTAATACTAATGACTGTCAATCTTTGCAAGATCAATTAGATTTGTTTTCTTCTTGGTGTCCAGAAAATAGTCTTATACCTTAAATATTAAAAAATGCAATATCATTACTTTTAATAAAATAAAACAATGAAATATTATTTAAATATTCTATTGACTCTGAAGAGTTAGAGAGGAAAACCTTAGTTAAAGATCTAGGAGTGTGGATAGAAAGTGATCTATCATTTAGCACACATAATGAAAAAAACCACCAACAAAGCAATGAGATTACTGGGGTTTCTGTTTCGCAATCTGAAACATCTAGATAATATTTATGTGTTAAAAGATGTTTACTGTGCACTTGTTTGTTTAGTGCTCGAATATGACAGTAAAGTTTGGCAGCCTTTTTATGAAGTTCATAAAGAGAGCTTAGGGAGCTTTTTAGATTTGTTGTAAAAATTACTTTTTAATTGTGATGGTTCTTGTTATTTTTGGTGGTATCTCTTAATTAAGTACATTTATGTGATGAATAAGTGATAAATTGTGATAAATTGTGATAAAAAATGATACTCCGTGTGTTTTATGATAACTTTCACTTGTAATTTTATTTTTGACATGACATTACTATTTTTTTGATAACTAATGTATTGTAGTTAGTACTACCATTAATAAAGATTTTGATTTTGATACCTAAAACATGTTTTTTGAGAATTGAACAAACCTTCTTGCTTGGTAGCTGCAGCATCTTTTTCAGCATTTTCGGCATTAAGGATCTTCTCCCTTTCTTCTAATTCAATGTCTTTCTTATCCTCGCTTTTTTCAGTGGGATTTTCAATTTGAATCACTTGATCAGACTGGCTCATGTTTCTGGAAGTTACTGTAAATAAAAAGCACTGTCCAGTTTCACAACTTTGTTCCAAAAACTGCTAAAATCCAAATGGCACATGAGTAGAGAGTTAAAGTATTTTTAAAGTATTTGAAGTAATTTGTAATAGTTTCACAAAAGATTCTTAATCGCAAATCAGTCTAAAAGATTTTGTAGTTTTTTTGAGCATGAGAAGTTAATCGTATATGTGCAAGCTTAAATTAAGACTAATAATAATAAATTATTAGTATTACTTAAGAGATTCCCATTTTCTTATATTCTCTACTCTTGCAAAAATGATATGCTCATAATTTGCTGTTAATTATCCGTAAATTAGTTGTGAAAACAAAAAATTATCTGTTAAAAAAAATGGTGTTTTGCTAACTTTATATAAAGATAGCAAAACATCTATAGAAATAATGGCTTTATTCCCAAAACAATTAATGCACAATATGCCGCTAATTATCCGTAAATTAGTGGTGAAAGCAAATGAACCTAGGAAGCTAGAGTTGCGCTCAGATTGTAGAGAATTTCAGGGGCTTTACAAAAGCATTAAATGTAAATATCCAAAAAAAAATTCTTAGGGTAGATTTTTGAGTCCCTCGGGACTAGCACAGGGGTTTCAGGGTTGCAAACTTGGCTGTGAACTACCCACAAGGATACTAGCAACACCTCAAAATTCGTAGAAACATGCACATTGGCAATGTTGAATGCTTTTATTGACTGGCCTAAGAGAAAATATTGAAGAAAAACTTTTTTTTTTAAATATAGCCGCCATTTTGTTTGAAAGTGACAAGTGTCATTTTCTTTACATTTTTAAATTGATTAGTTACCACTTAAAGTAAATCCATCAACATTCATTTAATTTCTCTTAAAACAGGGAATTCATTTTTTTTTAACTTTGGCAGATTGACACTTAACTTAAACTGATTTTTTTTCTTAGATTTTAGATTATACTAAGTCGAACATTATCGCAATCAAACTAGAATTAAGAATATGACTGACACCATTTGATTACTTCTATGTTTATCAACAATTTTTACAAATAAAGAGATTTTTAATTAAATTAAATAAGTAAGCATTTTTTACTCATAGTAAGCTATGTCTTCTGTGGCTTTTTTTTAGGTCATAACACTGGTCGGCATGAAAATCGGCCCTGACACCATTCTTGCCGATTCTTATGTAAAATGACCATCACCCTCCCATTTTCGGGGGAGACCCCCTACCTATTTTTACTGCTTTTCGATAGTTTGGTGGGACGGAAAGGATTTTTTTAGGCCTTAACATCATTATTTCTGAGATACTGGAGAGTTGAGAGTTCTCAAACATTAATATTTATAGCAAGGTGGTAAGCCATTTGTTTTGGGGGGGGGGGGGGGAGTGTTTTGCATAAATGGTAAATGGACATTGTCGATTTTACCGTTTTATATGCATTTTCTAATTATCTTTACAAAATTTTAGCTGCCAGCAGCTTAACGGTAAATGTAATAAAGTTACAGCAAAGTATAAAGCAACATATTAGTATATAAAAGTATATATATATATACAGAAACCACTGGCGTATACAAAAAATCAACTTGGGGGGCCTGGAAATTTTTTGCACTTTTATTTATTAACATATTAAAAAGTAGGAAAATAAATAGTTTTAACTATTTTTAGATTCTTGGGGGAGGGGCTTTCGCCCCCAAGCCCCCCTCCCCCCTTGTATACGCGCATGAAGAAACTATAATAAAAAAATAAAATATTGTTGCTTTATTTGTGAATGGGACAGCCGAGCACGGGACAAACATTACATTGTACGGAACTGGCCTTTGCGAGAGAGATTTACTCCCGGTCAGAAAAATGTCGCCAACGATCCTTATTAGTCCCGCAAGATAATATTTACTTGCCGCTTATGCACATCAAACTTGGATTGATCAAACAGTTTATAAAAGCACTGGACAAAACTAAATTTCCTCGTCTTACTGAGGCTAAAATTAAGGAAGGTGTTTTTGTGGAGCCCCAGATGAGACAACTTTTTCAAGATTCGACGTTTATTGAACACCTGAATCAAAAAGAAAAACGAGCTTGGTTTGCATTCCAAAAGGTGTGGAAGAACTTTTTAGGTAACCATAAAAGTGATGATTAGGTCGCTCAGGTCGAGGAATTGGTCTTGGTAAAAGGCCATGGAATGTAACTTGTCCCTTAAAGTGCACTTCCTTCCTCGCATCTGGACTTCTTTCCTGAAAATTTAGGAGCAGTCTCGGATGAATGCGGGGAACGGTTTCATCAAGACATCGCTAAGTTGGAAAAGAGGTTTTCAGGGAAGTAAAATGCAAGCATGTTGGCGGACTACTGCTGGTTTTTGAAACGAGAGGGTTGTCCCTCAGGGTATAAAAGGAAAGCAAGCACCAAGTAAAGGACGAAAGTTCTTATTTATCAGTAGAAGAAAACGCAAGCTATATTTGGATTCAGGGCGTCGTCTTACATAAGAATCAGCGGAAATAATTCCAGGGCTCAAGAATTTTTTTTTTGCAGACCAATGTGGTGGAGGTTTTGAAGGGGTAGTGGGTGTTTTTCTCCCCAACTTCTATTCTACTGGAAAATGTACGGTTTTGAGACGCCAATTTGAAGGGTCAATGTTTTCTACACAAAAAAGGAATGTAAGCTTTAAGGTCGACTTTTTCTGAGAAAAATCAACTTTTATGTTGAAAAACATAGACAATTTTTTAGAATATTTTTTTCTTACTAATTAAACAAAATTTATACCGGAAGTCCCACGATTTCCGTTACACGCTATATCTCCGTTAATAATGAAGATACACAATTTTAAAATACGAGGTTTTTAATGATACCCACTAAGCCTGAGCAGTGAGCATCCAGTCGTCAAAATATTTTTCATGCGTCAACATCTAAGTAGCCACCCCAACTATTTTTTTTTCAAATTGCACCCCTTAATTTTTTTGTAAAAATTGAATCTACTGCCGATTCTAAATACCACCTTAGGTATTGTTTTTATTTCCAGCATTTTGATTTAAGTAAAAAATAATATTATATTAATAAAAATTAATGTTTATTATAACACATTACAAGACAAAAATTTCTACAGCAAATGTTCAAATTGTGCTCCTTCGGCCGCTACACAAATCTCGCTTCGACGTAACAGTTCCCGAGTACAAGCAGCTCTAATCATATTAGGGGTTACGGTACGACAAGCCCTACGGATTGCATTGCTAAGTCATTTGGACTCACAGTATAAACCAGTTCTTTGAGGTAGCCCCACAAAAAAAATCTAGTGGGGTTAAATCGGGGGAACGCGGTGGCCACTGCATTGGACCCCTTGGGCCAACCCATCTATTTGGAAACACATTATGTAAATACTGGATGACAATCCGCGCATTATGGGCAGGCGCGCCATCTTGTTGCCAAATCATACGTAAGCGTTCTCCTAGAGGAATATGCTCCAACAAGACGGGTAACATGTTCATCAAAAAATCTAAATATCGCTGACCTGTTAGAGTTTCTTCGAAAAAGAAAGGTCCAATTAAATGTCCCTTGAAAACAGCACACCACACATTTACACCCCACACAGTTTGGAATCGGGTCTCTTGAAACCAATGGGGATTTTCAATAGATCAGTAGTGGGCATTATGTTTATTAACCACACCAATATTATGAAAACGGCTTTCATTCCTCCAACAAATATGTTCCAAAACGGCCGGACTATCATGAATCATAACTTACAATAGCCCCAGAGATTGCAACCGGTGATCATAATCATTGGGTCGCAGTCCTTGAACCAAGTGCATTTTAAAATGGTGGAACTTATGTTCTTTTAAAATACGTTGAACGTTGCTTTTTGTAAGGCCAAGCTCAGCTGCGATCTTGCTAATTGAAATATTAGGATTTATTGCAATGCAGGCCAAAACATTAATGATATTGGTGGGTGTGCTTTCGGGCTGTTCGGCCGTCGTCGTTGGAAATTCATTCTCGACGTTTCGCCATCTCGAGTGGATGGCATCTTCAGGAGATGTTGACTGTTTGTCGGCTGGTCCAGTCTTCGAGAAGCCGACAAACAGTCAACAACTCCTGAAGATGCCATCCACTCGAGATGGCGAAACGTCCAGAATGAATTTCCAACGACGACGGCCGAACAGCCCGAAAGCACACCCACCATTGGACGATGGCCGCGAAAGCCTTTCACAATTTGTATTAATGATATTGTTTTCATTTCTGGCTGGAGCTAGGTGATGTTCATGTTTCGCATTGAGAAATGAGCCATTGCGTAGCTTTCTTTCCAATCTATAGAAAGTTGAGTTGATCACGGTCAGGAAAACGTTTACGATATAAACGGGCTGCTTCTCTACAGTTTTTTCGACATTCACCGTAAATCAAAATCATATCAACGTTAAAGTTCATTTCATTCATCTGTTGTAAACGTAAACGGCATATTTGATTTTTTTTCTTAATGCACGCACACTTTATAGCAAACTAAGTAAAGCAAATGAGTAATATGTGGCCAATAATGTTTTAGATTTCAGAAAAAAACTAAATTTTTTGTCTTCATTTCACATTTCAGTGGATATAAATGATATTAAGGATTACAATTTTTTGCCGGTAAAAAGGTTTTTAATTTTTTGGCAAATCAATAAAATAAGAAAAGTAAGTTGAAATGTAAAAACAAAACCACAGCAGGATTTGTAGTTTAAGATAGATTGATTTTTATGAAAAAAAAATAAGGAGTGCAATTTGAAAAAAAAAGTTGGGGTTCAATAGTTAGGGGTTGATGAATAAAAAAATGTTTTAACGACTTCATGCTCAGGCTTAGTGGGTATCACTAAAAATCCCGTATATAGCGTGTAACGGAAATCGTGGGACACCCTGTATAAGTAAATGTTAGAACAAAGTAAAAAACTTTGTATCTTGAAGTGGTGCATCTTAGAGGGCAATTTTTTTTCATATTTTTGGATGAGCTACCACAACCTGAAGTCCTGCACATATATTAAAAAACACACTGTATATATCTAATATCCAGGTGGGGGCCTTATTAAATTTCTGCTGCTAATTTTCAATAAAGAAATATAGTCCTTGCCATATGCAGTTACACTTTTGTGACTTTGAGATGATATAAACATATTTCCTAACCCAAAATTTATAGTAAATAATTATTTTCTGTTTAAAACAATTACACCATCAAGCAGTGTTACACAATATTTTTCTCAGTGTAATACAACTGCATTAATGTCATTTGGTCCAAGTGTGACGTGACATTGTGTTTCCCATATAAACAATGCTTTGAGTGACAGTTTTTCGCTTCTTGTTGATATATCTTCTTTGTCAAAGACATGCCTTTTTTTAGAATTTTTCTTGTTGCTCTCATTTTGCATATGATAAACAAAGAGGTTGGAAATGTCACAAAAGTGTAACTGCCTATGGCAAGGACTATAATAGCAATGAAAATAACATAACCTAGTCTCAAATTTAAGAATGACATTGATGGGATTGTCATGACTCTATTATATCCAAATATGCCAATGTACAGGGACTCTAAGTAAACCAGCCCTAACCTGATCCTGCCCATCTCCTATATCTTTACGAAAATGTTTAATTCTATAGGTTGGGCAGGGTTCAGCCCATTTCAGATTAAAATTTCAAATTTAAATTGTGCCAATCATATGATCTTGTAACATCAGTTGACCAATAACCAACAGATAGGACTGATCATTGGTCCTATTTAAAAAGGGCCTTTTAATTCAAAGGTGCTGTTTGAATAAATTGATAGTCAATGAGTCAAAAATGCAATATATGGTTTCTACAAATAAGGGTGATTTTTTTCTGTCAATGAATGGGTTATCATTGAAAGAGTAGATCTACAAAAATTTTTAGGTCTTTTTATAGACACTCAGCTAACCTGGATGGGCCACATTGAGCATGTGGCAAAGAAATTAAATTCAGTGTACTTTGCCAATGTAAATCCAAAAAATATCTTTTCTATTGTAATGTACTGATAAATCAGCTGTTCAATGCTCACATATCTACGTGCACAAGCGCATTGCGCGGGATCTCTCTCTTATCTCGGCTTTACATGCGTCGTGACACGCGTCTGATAAACTTTGCTTAATTAGCTTGCTAAAGTGACTTTATAGTCAAATAAACCGTACCATCTTCCGTCCGCCACTCCTCTCGCCCTTTGTCAGTATTATTTTACATCTATCAAGCAACTTATGAGTGTCTATTATGTGTTGGTTTAGTCATCTTAAGTATATGCTATGTTTATGCTCACATTTAGCCACGATGAAGATATCAACAAAATTTTTGAAATTTCCAGTATCCTTGGGATTGAAGTGGAAATAAAAGCACTAAAAACCTCAAAGTTGGTCCCTCAATGCAAAAGATGTCAATCTTATGGACACACGCAAAAATATTGCGCTAAAGAACCACGTTGCGTAAAATGCACGGGGAAACATCTTACTGTAGAATGCCCCAAACCAAAAGAATCTGAGCCAAAATGCATCCACTGTGGAGGCAAGCATCCTGCTAACTACAGAGGATGGCTTGTTGCTAAGGAAATACAAAAATTTAAAAATAAACCTAAGAAACCGAATCTCATACCCAACGTGAGTACAAATAGGCAAAACCAACAGATAAGAAACACAGTCACACAAAACTCTGTGACAAGGACATACAGCCAAGTAGCAGCAACAGCTACTATACCTGATATTAATATCAGTAGTCAAAATACTATGGAACAAACCCTACAATTAATTTTGGAGAAATTGAACAAACTTGATGAGCGATTAACTAAACTAGAAAGTAGCAATAACGGAGCTACCAATATGCCTCAAAATGGTCAGTAATCTTAGAATCCTAGCTTGGAATGCCAATGGTCTCTTGCAACATCAGCAAGACTTGCAAGTTATTCTAGATTAAATTGACGTCTGTCTTGTGTCAGAAACGCATTTTACTAACCAGTCTCACATTAAATTTAAAGGTTATAAAGTGTATCATACAACTCACCCTAGCAATACTACACATGGGGGAAGTGCTGTAATAATTAAAGAAAATATATCACACTATGAGGAGATGGGATATAAAACCATAGAGATTCAAGCTACATTAGTAAGTGTAAAAACCAAAACATATACATTAGTCATAAGTGCTGTCTATATACCACCAAGGCACTTACTAAAGAAAAATCAATATCTTAATTTTCTCAGAAAATTAGGTAACCGTTTTATAATTGGAGGTGACTTTAATGCAAAAAATACCTACTGGGGATCTAGACTGACGAATTCTAAAGGAAAAGAACTTTTGCAAGCTATTAGTCAATATCAATGTGAGCTGATATCAACTGGTAAGCCCACATACTATCCAACAGATCCAGGAAAACTTCCAGATCTAATTGATTTTTTTATAGTAAAAAATATATCTTTAAGTTTTGTTTTGAAGGGTTAATGTTGAGTAGCTGGACTGTCAGCTAGACTTCGCCCTTTGAAAAGTGCTTTTTTTTATTTACTAACTACTTATTAAATTTCCAGCAATATTGTAATGGCATTTTTTTCAATAAAGACAATTTATTATTATTATTATTATTATTATTGTTTTGTAGATATAGAAGAAAGTTTTGATTTACACTCAGATCATTCACCTATTATTCTAACTCTTAGTAAAAACATAATAAAGAAAGAAGCAAATATCTCACTAGTTAATAAACTGACTGACTGGATTAGTTTTAAACAAAGTCTGTCAGAAAAAATAAACCTATCAGTACCATTGCAAACGCCAGAACAAATCGATAAAGAAGTTGAATATTTTGTTACAAATATTCAACAAGCAGCTTGGGAAAACAATCCAAAACCAAAGAGAATTTTTAAGGGAAAAAACTATCCAAAGGAAATTAGAGACCTTATATTGGAAAAAAGAAAACTAAGAAGAAAGTGGCAGCAAAGCTGTGATCCTCGGGACAAAACAAATCTCAACAACATGACGCAGCGCATTAGGCGAGAAATTCTAGTAATAAAAAATGAATCTATTAACCATTTTCTTAATGAACTTACAGATGATAAAAATACCGACTATTTCCTTTGGAAAGCAACCAAAGATTTTAAAAGACCAATTATCCAAATTCCATCCATACGAAAATCTAACAACCAGTGGGCAAGGAGTAACGAAGAAAAAGCAGATATTTTTGCAAGTCATTTAGAAAAAACATTTCAGCCCCACGAAGCACCAGATGAACACTTTCATTTAAATGAACCCCATCAAATCTAGGACCATATTAAGCTTACATCACCAAAAGAAATATTAACAGAAATCAAAAATATTAATTCGAAAAAAGCCCCAGGGAATGATCTTATTAACAGGGTAGTCATAAAACAACTCCCCAGAAAAGCTATCGTAAAACTATGCAACCTATTTAATGCGTCTTTTAGGCTTAGGTATGTACCTAAACTGTGGAAAGTTGCAGAAGTTAGCATGATTTCAAAACCGGGAAAACCACTCCATCACGTGTCATCTTACAGGCCAATATCTTTGCTGCCATTTATATCCAAGCTCTATGAAAAATTATTGCTTAAAAGAATAAAACCCATCATAGAAAGACAAGAAATTATTCCATCTCATCAATTTGGTTTTCGAGACAAGCATTCCATGATAGATCAAGTACACAGAATTACTAATATAATAGAAAAAGCACTAGAAGAGGGAAAAGTTTGTTCTGCAGTTTTTCTAGATGTAGCATAAGCATTTGACAAAGTGTGGCATGAAGGCCTTAATTTTAAACTAAAACGGTTTCTGCCAAAACAATATTCGGACATTTTGGAGTCATACATATCTGATAGACATTTTAGAGTAAAACAGGAAGACTCATACTCAAATTTAAGAGAAATTCAAGCAGGCGTGCCCCAGGGTAGCGTACTAAGCCCTTATCTATACTTATTATTCACTTGTGATATCCCAAAGGCACAAAATTGTCACTTAGCAACATTTGCCGATGATACTGGTTTATTGACGGTAGAAAAATCTATTGAAAAATGCATAGAAAAACTTCAGGATGCAGTCACCCAAGTTCACAGTTGGACCACTAAATGGCGAATAAAATTAAATGAAACCAAATCAATTCATGTTCATACAAATAACAATTAACAACATTCCAGTACCATATTCGAATCAGGCAAAATATCTAGGTATGACACTTGATGCCAAATTGCGCTGGAAAGCACATGTTAAGAAAAAAAAAAGAAGAACTTGAGATAAGGTATAGAAAAATGAACTGGCTAATTGGAAGGAAGTCCAATTTAACAATTCATAATAAGTTACTGCTTTATAGACAAATACTGAAACCAGTATGGACATATGGTATTCAACTATGGGGTTGGGCATTGGCGTAGCTAGAGGGGGGCCAGGGGGGGCCTGGCCCCCCCTGAAGTCTCTCAGGCCCCCCCTAAGATTTTAGGCCTCCCCTACCGACTACTAGTAAAAGAACATGACGCTGAAAATACATACTTTTCTATTATTATTCGGGAAATAATCAAATAAAATAGGTGCATTAAAATTTAAAATCATTCAGATAATGTTTACATTTCAGGAAAAAGCCCTTGTCTTGCGGAATTAGGCTTTTTCTCTTTAAATTATCGGTAACTTTTCTGCACTTATGCAATTTTCCGAAAATATTTTTTAAATTTAAACATAATTATGCATATTGAATATTTCATACATATTGGCGACATCTTGTAAAATATTATAGAAGTGTAAGTTAAATTTCGCATTTAATAAAGACAGCGACCTTTGCCCCTCTGTTTCCGAAATCGGGTTGTAGATGTCGTAAGGTTATAAAAGACCTTTTTAAACTGTCTTTCTAAAATAAATATAATAATCTTTTTAGTTTTTTTAAGGTTAGCGTTTAGTGTCTTATGAAAATTTTCCGATTTTGGTGACAATTTCATAACCATTTTTATATTAAGTTTTCCCACGTCGTTAAATGGAATAAATTCGTCGAGCAATACCGGGAAATTTTTAATATTAATACTTCTACTCTAAGAGCAGAAATTACCGTTTTAAAGAATTGTATTTTTCGGTTAAATCAAACTGTTGGTCATGATTCTATCAAACAACATATAGCAGAAAACACCTATCCAAACCTCTACCAACTTTTTAAAGTTGCGAGTATTCTTCCAATTTCAAGTGCAACTTGCGAGAGGTCTTTCTCTGCCATGAGGAGAGTTTTTAATTGGCTTAGAACAACTATGACTCAAGAGAGACACTCAGGTTTGTCATTGTTATTCATAGAAAAAGATGTTGAGGTCGACTTAGACAGTGTGGTAGACGCTTTCAGTCAGCGACGTAGAAAACTTTCTTTGTAGAATTGCTGAATTACATACTTCCTGTGTATACATATAAATAAGTTGGTAAATGTATTATTTAATTTGTTATATTAAAATATTAGAACATTTAATGCGCGTATTTTTTTTTATTCATTGCACACTTTGCACGACTCTTTAAAACCTATGTTTGCTTTTTGTTCAAGATAGACCGGGGCCACGGCCCCCCCTGAAAAGCAAGGCTAGCTACGCCAATGGGGTTGTGCTAAAGAGAGTAACATTCTAGTTGTACAGAGATTTCAAAATAAAGTATTAAGAAAAATTGTGAATGCACCTTGGTACGTTCGAAATAGTGACCTTCATCGAGATCTAAAAATCGAAACTGTTGCAGAGACTATAAAAAAGTATGCAAAAAGGCATGTGAATGTGGAAGCAATTCAGCTTCTAGACAATACTATGCTAGTTCGAAGACTAAAAAGAGTGAAGCCGTTTGAGCTAGTAAACTAAGTGAATTACACATAAAACAAAATAATGCTATAAACACAACACAATTGTGAGTTACAGACTAAACAAAGCAGGGAGAACTGTTGAGTGAACCCTAAGTTTAAATCTGACTTTTCTAGTACACACACACAGTGTGTTTGACAAAAAAAAAAGAAAAAAAGTATATACTTTTGTATTGGGGACAATCCTGTGACATGGATCACATTGTTATACTACAAAAAAGAATTTTGAGTAAAATCTACTCACTTAGTCCAGTTAACTCCTGCAGGCCTATCTTTAAAAATAAGAAAATTCTAACAGTGCTCCTAGTACTAGAAGCCGGAATACCAGGACAGGTTTCCATCAGTATCAACTTGGCATGCATATCCAACACGGCAGAATTCTAACATTATCATTTCAAACTATAACATATGTATACCTTTAGAAAAAGCCCAAAATGTTTTTGTAGTTATGTTTCCAATAAAATCCTTGTCGGCATCAAAAGTATCACCTCTACTAGATTGTTTAAGTTTCAAGTTTTCTTTATTGCCATTTGATTTACATAGTAAATATAGACATTGTCACATAAGAAAAAGTTTGAATGTAAAGTGCTACAAAGTATGAAAATCACACTGAGTGCACTAAAACTAAAGATATAAAAATAAAATTATTAATATTATTTGTTAATAATATAAATTTATTCTAAAACCTAATGGAATTAACTAAAAACCATAGGTACAGTAATCTACATCAACATACCTCTTGAATTAAAAAAATATTTTACAGAATGTGTAGTGGCTTTTTGACACTAAGTATTTCACGTCCATAAAGTTAGCAGTGCAAGGTCAGCAGTGCAAGGATTTTTCCATGCCACAATTTAAGGCTCATTTCAGGCTAATTAAATGCTCTATTCCCAAATTTAATGCTCTTGTAGTTTTAGAGATATTGCTTGCACTGCCAGCTCCCCATAGGAGTTAGCAGTGCAGCATGTTCAGAGCAATGAACTGATGAATTCTACGATACTATAATGATCTATGAATTAAAGGCTAATTAAATGCTCTATTCCCATATTTATTGCGCAAGTAGTTTTGGAGATATTGCTTGCACTGCTACCTCCCTAAGGGACTTAGCAGTGCAGGTTGTCCGGAGCGCCAAATCCATACAATCTATAATACAATGTTGGTCTACGAATTAAAGGCTAATTAAATGCTCCATTCCGGAATTACATTCTCCCCCCCCCTTTCTTATTTAAAAAAAAAATCAAAATCTGTACTGCTAACTTTACGCATGGCGATTTAGGGCCACTAATGGCGAAACATATGAAATGAAGGTGGAACCAACCTCTTCATATTAAAGGCTAATTAAATGCTCCATTCCGGAAATTAATGCTCCCCCTCCTTTTTTGATTTTTAAAAAAAAATGAAATCTGCACTGCTAACTTTACGCATTACGGTTTAGGGCCCCTGATGGCGAAACATATGAATTTGAGGTGGAACCAATCTCTTCATATTAAAGGCGAATTAAATGCTCCATTCCGGAATTAAATGCTCCCCGTCTTTTTTTGATTTTTTAAAAAACTAAAATCTGCACTGCTAACTTTACGCATTGCGGTTTAGGGTCCCTGATGATGAAACATATGAATTTGAGGTGAAACCAACCTCTTCATATTAAAGGCTAATTTAATGCTCCATTCCGGAATTAAATGCTCCCCCTCCTTTTTTGATTTTTAAAAAAACTAAAATCTGCACTGCTAACTTTACGCATTACGGTTTAGGGCCCCTGATAGCGAAACATAAGAATTTGAGGTGGAACCAACCTCTTCATATTAAAGGCTAATTAAATGCTCCATTCCGGAATTAAATGCTCCTCGTCTTTTTTTGATATTTTTTAAAAAACTAAAATCTGCACTGCTAACTTTACGCATTGCGGTTTAGGGCCCCTGATGGCGAAATATATGAATTTGAGGTGAAACCAACCTCTTCATATTAAAGGCTAATTAAATGCTCCATTCTGGAATTAAATGCTTTCCCTCCTTTTTTTAATTTTTAAAAAATCAAAATCTGCACTGCTAACTTTACGCATGGCGATTTAGGGCCCCTGATGGCGAAACATATGAATTGAAGGTGGAACCAGCTTCTTCATATTAAAGGCTAATTTAATGCTCCATGCATGTTTGATAGAAGAAAAAAAAATAATTAATTATTAAAAATACTAAAAAATATATTAAACTTTGGCAGTTAGCGTTAATAATACTGTAACAAACAAAAATATATAAAAAATATTGTATTGTATATTAAAATTGTGACAACTTGGTTATATTGCGTTTTCCTTTAAAGCACATCAGACTTAAAAGTAAAAAATAATTCTTAAAATTAGTTGAAAACAATAATGAACGAAAAACACTAGTATTATTGTGAAAAAAGGGCGCTGAATATACAAAAAAAATATGGCACAAAGCGCCCCACGCGCCCAAAATTAAAAAAGGACGGGGAGCATTTAATTCCGGAATGAAGCATTTAATTAGCCTTTAATATGAAGAGGTTGGTTCCACCTCAAATTCATATGTTTCGCCATCAGGGGCCCTAAACCGAAATGCGTAAAGTTAGCAGTGCAGATTTTAGTTTTTTAAAAAATCAAAAAAAGACGGGGAGCATTTAATTCCGCATTTAATTAGCCTTTAATATGAAGAGGTTGGTTCCACCTCAAATTCATATGTTTCGCCATCAGGGGCCCTAAACCGCAATGCGTAAAGTTAGCAGTGCAGATTTTAGTTTTTTAAAAAATCAAAAAAAGACGGGGAGCATTTAATTCCGCATTTAATTAGCTTTTAATATGAAGAGGTTGGTTCCACCTCAAATTCATATGTTTCGCCATCAGGGGCCCTAAACCGTAATGCGTAAAGTTAGCAGTGCAGATTTTAGTTTTTTAAAAAATCAAAAAAAGGAGGGGGAGCATTTAGTTCCGGAATGGAGCATTTAATTAGCCTTTAATATGAAGAGATTGGTTCCACCTTCAATCCATATGTTTCGCCATCAGGGGCCATAAACCACAATGCGTAAAGTTAGCAGTGCAGATTTTATTTTTTTTTTAAATCAAAAAAAGACGGGGGGGAGCATTTAATTCCGCATTTAATTAGCCTTTAATATGAAGAGGTTGGTTCCACCTCAAATTCATATGTTTCGCCATCAGGGGCCCTAAACCGTAAAGTTAGGGGAGCATTTAATTCCGGAATGGAGCATTTAATTAGCCTTTAATAGGAAGAGGTTGGTTCCACCTCAAATTCATATGTTTCGCCATCAGGGGCCCTAAACCGCAATGCGTAAAGTTAGCAGTGCAGATTTTAGTTTTTTAAAAAATCAAAAAAAGACGGGGAGCATTTAATTCCGCATTTAATTAGCCTTTAATATGAAGAGGTTGGTTCCACCTCAAATTCATATGTTTCGCCATCAGGGGCCCTAAACCGTAATGCGTAAAGTTAGCAGTGCAGATTTTAGTTTTTTAAAAAATCAAAAAAAGACGGGGAGCATTTAATTCCGCATTTAATTAGACTTTAATATGAAGAGGTTGGTTCCACCTCAAATTCATATGTTTCGCCATCAGGGGCCCTAAACCGTAAAGTTAGGGGAGCATTTAATTCCGGAATGGAGCATTTAATTAGCCTTTAATAGGAAGAGGTTGGTTCCACCTCAAATTCATATGTTTCGCCATCAGGGGCCCTAAACCGCAATGCGTAAAGTTAGCAGTGCAGATTTTAGTTTTTTTTAAAATCAAAAAAAGACGGGGAGCATTTAATTCCGCATTTAATTAGCCTTTAATATGAAGAGGTTGGTTCCACCTCAAATTCATATGTTTCGCCATCAGGGGCCCTAAACCGTAATGCGTAAAGTTAGCAGTGCAGATTTTAGTGTTTTTAAAAATCAAAAAAAGACGGGGAGCATTTAATTCCGCATTTAATTAGCCTTTAATATGAAGAGGTTGGTTCCACCTTAAATTCATATGTTTCGCCATCAGGGGCCCTAAACCGTAATGCGTAAAGTTAGCAGTGCAGATTTTAGTTTTTTAAAAAATCAAAAAAGGAGGGGGAGCATTTAATTCCAGAATGGAGCATTTAATTAGCCTTTAATATGAAGAGGTTGGTTCCACCTGAAATTCATATGTTTCGCCATCAGGGGCCCTAAACCGCAATGCGTAAAGTTAGCAGTGCAGATTTTAGTTTTTTAAAAAATCAAAAAAAGGAGGGGGAGCATTTAGTTCCGGAATGGAGCATTTAATTAGCCTTTAATATGAAGAGGTTGGTTCCACCTTCAATCCATATGTTTCGCCATCAGGGGCCATAAACCGCAATGCGTACAGTTAGCAGTGCAGATTTTTTTTTTTTTTAAATCAATAAAAGACGGGGAGCATTTAATTCCGGAATGGAGCATTTAATTAGCCTTTAATAGGAAGAGGTTGGTTCCACCTCAAATTCATATGTTTCGCCATCAGGGGCCCTAAACCGCAATGCGTAAAGTTAGCAGTGCAGATTTTAGTTTTTTTAAAAATCAAAAAAGGAGGGGGAGCATTTAATTCCTGAATGGAGCATTTAATTAGCCTTTAATATGAAGAGGTTGGTTCCACCTTCAATTCATATGTTTCGCCATCAGGGGCCATAAACTGTAATGCGTAAAGTTAGCAGTGCAGATTTTAGTTTTTTAAAAAATCAAAAAAGGAGGGGGAGCATTTAATTCCAGAATGGAGCATTTAATTAGCCTTTAATATGAAGAGGTTGGTTCCACCTGAAATTCATATGTTTCGCCATCAGGGGCCCTAAACCGCAATGTGTAAAGTTAGCAGTGCAGATTTTAGTTTTTTAAAAAATCAAAAAAGGAGGGGGAGCATTTAGTTCCAGAATGGAGCATTTAATTAGCCTTTAATATGAAGAGGTTGGTTCCACTTGAAATTCATATGTTTCGCCATCAGGGGCCCTAAACCGCAATGCGTAAAGTTAGCAGTGCAGATTTTAGTTTTTTAAAAAATCAAAAAAAGACGGGGAGCATTTAATTCCGGAATGGAGCATTTAATTAGCCTTTAATATGAAGAGGTTGGTTCCACCTCAAATTGATATGTTTCGCCATCAGGGGCCCTAAACCGTAATGCGTAAAGTTAGCAGTGCAGATTTTAGTTTTTTTAAAAATCAAAAAAGGAGGGGGAGCATTTAATTCCTGAATGGAGCATTTAATTAGCCTTTAATATGAAGAGGTTGGTTCCACCTTCAATTCATATGTTTCGCCATCAGGGGCCATAAACCGCAATGCGTAAAGTTAGCAGTGCAGATTTTAGTTTTTTAAAAAATCAAAAAAGGAGGGGGAGCATTTAATTCCAGAATGGAGCATTTAATTAGCCTTTAATATGAAGAGGTTGGTTCCACCTGAAATTCATATGTTTCGCCATCAGGGGCCATAAACCGCAATGCGTAAAGTTAGCAGTGCAGATTTTAGTTTTTTTAAAAATCAAAAAAAGACGGGGAGCATTTAATTCCGGAATGGAGCATTTAATTAGCCTTTAATATGAAGAGGTTGGTTCCACCTCAAATTCATATGTTTCGCCATCAGGGGCCCTAAACCGTAATGCGTAAAGTTAGCAGTGCAGATTTTAGTTTTTTAAAAAATCAAAAAAAGACGGGGAGCATTTAATTCCGGAATGGAGCATTTAATTAGCCTTTAATATGAAGAGGTTGGTTCCACCTCAAATTCATATGTTTCGCCATCAGGGGCCCTAAACCGCAATGTGTAAAGTTAGCAGTGCAGATTTTAGTTTTTTTAAAAATCAAAAAAGGAGGGGGAGCATTTAGTTCCGGAATGGAGCATTTAATTAGCCTTTAATATGAAGAGGTTGGTTCCACCTTCAATTCATATGTTTCGCCATCAGGGGCCCTAAATCGCCATGCGTAAAGTTAGCAGTGCAGATTTTAATTTTTTTTAAATTCAAAAAAGGAGGGCAAGCATTTAATTCCAGAATGGAGCATTTAATTAGCCTTTAATATGAAGAGGTTGGTTCCGTCTCAAATTCATATGTCTTGCCATCAGGGGCCCTAAACCGCAATGCGTAAAGTTAGCAGTGCAGATTTTAGTTTTTTAAAAAATATCAAAAAAAGACGAGGAGCATTTAATTCCGGAATGGAGCATTTAATTAGCCTTTAATATGAAGAGGTTGGTTCCACCTTCAATTCATATGTTTCACCATTAGTGGCCCTAAATCGCCATGCGTAAACTTAGCAGTACAGATTTTGATTTTTTTTAAATAAGAAAGGGGGGGGGAGAATGTAATTCCGGAATGGAGCATTTAATTAGCCTTTAATTCGTAGATCAACATTGTATTATAGATTGTATGGATGGATGGATATGGCACTCTGGACATCCTGCACTGCTAAGTCCCTTAGGGAGCTAGCAGTGCAAGCAATATCTCCAAAACTACTTGCGCAATAAATATGGGAATAGAGCATTTAATTAGCCTTTAATTCATAGATCATTATAGTATCGTAGAATTTATCAGTTCATCGCTCTGAACATGCTGCACTGCTAACTCCTATGGGGAGCTGGCAGTGCAAGCAATATCTCTAAAACTACAAGAGCATTAAATTTGGGAATAGAGCATTTAATTAGCCTGAAATGAGCCTTAAATTGTGGCATGGAAAAATCCTTGCACTGCTGACCTTGCACTGCTAACTTTATGGACTTAAGTATTTCCTTAGTTCTGTCTTAAATTTCTTAAAACCATCAGTATCTTTAACAGCCTTTGGCAGAGAATTGTAAACAGTGGAACAAAAACAGTAGGGACTTTTAGTGAAGAGTGCTAGATTATATGAGCTACTGACTGAAGGGAATTTGCACATATTTCTTCTGGTCTACATGATTCTAAGGGATTTATTTGAAAAATGGTCTGCAAAATTCTCTTTTGTAAAATTAATATTCTTTCAAAGTCTTTACTTTGTGTCAAGGAAAATACTTGATATTTTATATGACTGTAAGCTAGTAAATATTAGATATTTATTAGTTGTTTCTGATGAAGAATATTTTTTAGATTGATAATTGCAAAAAAAGTGGAGTTCAACTTCCCAGTTACAAAATCACTGTTTTTCCCATGTTAGTTTTTCATCAAGTCTAAGTCCCAAAAAAATGCAGGTTTCTAATTTTTCTATTCCTCTACCATTTAGAAAGAGCTTGAGTTTAGGTAGTTGCTTTCTTTTGTAAAAGGTTAAGTAATGTGTTTTACTGGGATTTACTAGCAATCTATTTTTTTGACACCATTGAATAAATTTAAGATTAAGTTGGCTGAGTCTAGAAGGTTTTCTACTGTTCCTGCTGAAATAGTTATAGTACAGTCATCACCATAAAACTGATTTTGATATTTTTGCAGTGCTTTGAAATGTAAGTGATCATATCATTTAGAAACAACATGAAGGCTAATGGGGCAAGTACACTACCTTGAGGGACACTGAACTTCAGACTTGATTCTTTAGATAGCTTATTGCCAACCTTGACAACAATTTTTCAGTTTGATAAAATGTCTCTGAACCATTTGTTTGGTTTAACATGAATTCCCATGTCTTAAAATTTTTTGATGAGTAAATTTATAAAAACACAATCAAAAGCATCAGTAAGAACTAGGAATATTGCTATAGTAAAATTGTTTGCATCCAGGGCATTATAAATTAATTGAATTAAATCAAAAACAGTACAGGCATACCTAGTTGAAAAATGTCTTTAGTTGATTAAGTAATGAGTTCTTAAGTTAGTTTTTAGATTGTCTTTTTTTTATTTATATTTTTTGTTAATGCTAAAACTACTTGACAATGTAAATACTTTTTCATAGTCTTGTACAATAAATAAAAAAATAAATAAATAAATCCTTTGTTTGGGGTTCATATACAGACAAAATTTACAATATCTAATAGCATGGGTATGCTAAAAATATTTCAAATCTGTACAAACAAAAGAACCTTTGTGTTCTGGTCAAGTTTTAATCTTTTGAGCCATTTTTTGTTTTTTTTATAAATGGAGATTTACCATTTTGTGTACAAATTAAACTTACCTTTGTCTACAATTTGTGTAATTTTCACTCCCGCAAAAAACCGGCAAACCTCTACCCTTTCACCCTCAAAAATCGATCTCTCCCTCAAGGGTACATTTCACTTTTCCATAAAGACATGCGCAAAAACTTGGATAATTTAAATAAAAACTCTACTAACTTTCTGTTTGTTTAATCTCGAACAAGTTGAATAATAATTTCCAAACGATGTATTTTGATTAAAATATAAATTATTTAAGAAAATCGGAAATTAACGCCCGGGATCACAACAAACGACTGAAAAAACAGCAGACAGCACACACAACAATCAACAAAACACAAAAAACGAACTGTCAAACCGCGGCGTCCTCTATTGGAAACATGTATGATAGATTTGGCAACGTCGCCAAATACCAACCAACCATAATTTTTGTATCTTTTGTACTGGTTTTTCTTTGGTGTTCTGTGGTATTTCCACAGTACACCAATTAAAAAATAGTAATGACAGATCGGCTTTCCACCAAATATTTTTAGCGCTACACCCCGTATTTTTAGTTCAGGACGACAGCTTCGCGATGGCGCTATCCCAGCAGGAAAGACACCGTTAAGCCCTGTATCCTGCGTGTCTTTAAATGACTTTTTGAATTTGAATTTGTCACGCATTTGATATAAAACTGTTTTAAAATTTGTTTTATTCAAAGATTTTTTTTTATGTTCGCGTGAGTTTTGTTCAAGTTTTGTTTAAAATAAAAATTCGAAAAAAATCGGTGTGTTCATGGGGAAGCGGAATCTTACAGAGAAGAGCCATGATCTCTCTGAAAAAAGATTTAGAGTGAGAGATGCCTGTTGTGTTACGGGGTGTAAGGACCATCTTAGCAGAAGGCACCGTTTTCCTAAAAAGGATCCCCTGGGTCTACCACGTTATACCTCGATGCTTGAAAATGGGTGTTTCTTTTTTTAATGATAAGTTGAGGTCGTTTTATACTGTTTTCAAGAAAAAAAAATGCGGATTTTTCGCATTTTTTTTAGAAATTTCAAAATTAAAAAATTAGTAAAAACTCATACAAATTGCTATAGAAAGATTTTATTTGACGTATTTCGAGAAAGAGAGGGACGGCTCACAATCGACTGAGCTTTAAATAAATGGTAATTTAGCCAAAAATAAGGTGACCAACTGTCTGGCAAGAGGCGATAAAAAGTTATGGTTTTTTAGAAATGTATTTACGCATAGAAAAATGGTTAAACCATATTTTTGAAATCTAACGTTCGACCTTACATTTTGCTCCAACATTTTAATTTGTCGCGCATTTTTGACTCCGTAAAATCGTCCAAAATCGACTATTGAGCATTTATAATGAAAAAAATGCAGAAACAATTATGATAATGATGATTTACAGATATTCAGCAGTTCGGTTTGGTTCGGTTTGGGTCGATCTTAGATTAGGTTGGTTGTGTTTTAAAGTAATTCAGCAGGAGTCGGCTGCGCTGACTCCTGCTGAATTACTTTAAGACCCAACAAACCTAACCTAAAACCAAACCGAACGCAACTTAACTGAACCAAAACGAACCGAACCGAAACGAACCGAACCGAACCGAACCTAACCGAACCGAACCGAACCGAACCGAACCAAACCGAACCGAACCGAACCGAACCGAACCGAACCGAACCGAACCGAACCGAACCGAACCGAACCGAACCGAACCGAACCGAACCGAACCGAACCGAACCGAACCGAACCGAACCAAACCGAACCGAACTGAACCGAACCGAACCGAACCGTACCGCACAAGCAATAAGCAAGAATCGGCTGCGCCGATTCTTGGTGAATAGTTCTAAATAAATAATTTCCTATAATTTGGGCCTTTAACCCTCAGATGCCCCGTAACAAGGCTTTGCTAATCCATTTTCAATCTTTGTTGTTTTGTATGTGAGCAACAAGGACTTAATCGCGATTAAACCCATGATCGCGCTTAAGTGCTTACGGTGCATCTGAGGGTAAGTCAGCGTAAGCAAATCGAATTGGGAAATTTGATATGGCCGAATGACCCGGAAACAGTTGGCCCAGCAAAAAATTTCTATCAATGTGTCAAAACATCTGTGGGAAGGTCAAGTGTACAAATTTTCAAATTATGTGAAAAAACCGGGAAAAAACACGAAAATCTAGGTATGTAATTAATTTAAAATTGTTAAATTATTAATCCTAAGCTAATTTACAAATTTCTGTCGAAAATTTGACGATGCAGTGATAGAAATTGATTTTTTTCAACCAAAACAAGTCAGAGAAAATCACTATGTAACGTTTTTTAAAAAATTATTTAAAAAAAAACCATACTTTTTTTTTTAATTTCCCGTATCTAAATCGACTAAAAATAGTCCAAAGAATCATTTCCATACAAAAAAATCGTTATATAGGGCGTTTTGACGAGCGAGGTATAACGTAGTAGAACCGGATCCCCTTCTTTTTGACGCTTGGATTAGTGGCTACCAATCCACCAAATTGGCACAATATGTCAAATGATGAAATATATAAAAAATATTTGGTTTGCAACGCCCATTTTTCTGAATAAGATTGTTTTACTGGTCATATCAGTCGAGGCGCTAGGGGGCTGAAATTCAATGTTGTCCCCTCTATTAATCTTCCAGGTAAACTATTTATAATATGCACTAGGTGCCTATAATATTATCTTTATTCTTAATTAATTATTAGTTCCCCACAAGCCCAAAAGGGCAAAAAAATTATTATGCCGAAAAAGTTATTTATTTTTGTAAAAATTTTGCTCGTCCAAGAGAAATTCCATTAAAATTTACACGGCATATACTTACCTTTTTAAATGTTCCGAAGTTTTATTATATTAAAATGTGCTTTTTGGCAGGTAATTACAACTTCTGTTCAAATTATAATTAAATATTTTATTTAAAAAAATTGTTTTGGTTTATACATATGAATATAAATAAATGGGAACCTATTTTTTTTAGATGCAAATAGTAACACAGTTTATATTGAACAATTTAAACGACAAGCATCAGCTGTTATTGATTTGGATACAAGTTCTTCACATCCAGAAGATGTTACACTGCCGGAACCGGTCTTAGTAGATGAATTTCTAGAAGAAAATTTAGCTGGAATCAGTCGAAGTTTTGCTAAATTGTTTTGTTCATTTAATTATGAAGTTCCCGAACATTTTAATAAAACGGCACACCGTATGTATTTCATTGCCAAACTCACTTTTTTTTTAATTTACTTTAGGTAGGTAGGTAAATTACTTTCTGATATTAACCAATAGTATTATTTGTACATCTAAAGGCAATCTGCTTTATCAAACTTTATAGTTACAGATTTTAATAAAATGATATATGAAAATTCGGACAACATACATTTAGTTAGTATGTGTTTTGTTTCTTTTATTTTTTTAAAATTTATAGGGAAATATTCTTTTCTTATAATTAATAATTTCTATAAATATTTTTAGATTCGAAACAGAAAATAAAGATGCCACCTAGTATGTCGAACTACAAAGTTACAGATTTTAATAAAATGGTATCTTCTGAAAATTCGAACAAAATAACTTTAATTAGTAGGTTTTCTTATTTTCTTTTTCTAATTTACTTATTCTAGTTTTTTTTTTCTATAATTATTAACAACTATTATTATTTTTAGATTTGAATCAGGAAATCAAAATGCCAGCTTCTTTATCAAACAGGAATAATTTTAATGAAATTGAATTTTCTGACAATAATGATAATTATTATCTATCCGGTAAGTAATTTAATGACATGAGTAACTACAATCCTTTTTTATCGAACATTATTTTTGTTTTTAGATTCTAACCAGGATTTTATGGAAATGGCATTTTGGGAGAACAAAGTTTTAAAAATATTGAAAAAGAGCCGCAACCTGTTACGTCAACTGGGAAGAGGCGACCCAGGCGATTTGATAAAAGAGGTTGGATATTTTTCATAGTTACACAACTAATGTCGTTAATGAAAATATTATATTTGTGTTATTTTTGGATAGTGATTGCGAGGAATATTATAAAAAATTTTTTTTAGAAAATAAACGTAAATCTATTTTGGGGATTGCAAATGTTACAAGATCTTCGAAACTGTGTCTCAAAGCAAAACAATTGTATCTAAAATTAAAAGAATGGAGTGTTAGTATGTCTAATCAACAACGAAAAATTGACAGTTTTCAGGCACGCTTAGCTAAAGCAAACAAAATTGCAAAAAACGAAAATTTTCAAAATTTACGCAAGTTGGTAAATAATCCGTCTTACAATTTTATTAATTGCCAAATTAGAAATCAAAATTTAAAACCTAAATCAAGAAGATTTACTCTTGACGAAAAAATTTTGGCCTTGTCGATATACAAAAACAGTGGAAAGTGCTACCGACTGTTAAGTAACATTTTTTCTTTACCATCTGCAAAAACCTTAAACCGACTATTACAAACAATCATTTTAACTCCTGGAATAAATGAAATTATGTTCAAATCTTTGCAAAAACAAGTCAAAAAACTGAAGCCAAGAGACAAAACCTGTATCCTGATATTTGATGAAATGGAAATTGATACCAATCTCTCTTTCAATAGAAAAAAAAGATGAAATCGTGGGATTTCAGGACGACTGTTATTAGTCAAAACAAAATAAAATAATTTTTGCAGACCACGCTAATGTTTTTTTACTGAAAGGGGTATCTCGGCTTTGGAAACAGCCCATTGGTTTCAATTTTAGTGGTGGAGCGACGAATGCTTTCACTCTCAAGGAAATGATTGTTCAAATTATTAAAAAATGTCATTTGATTGGCCTTGATGTTGTAGCAACAGTGTGTGATCAGGGGACCAACAATGTGAAGGCAATCAAGTTGCTTAGAGAAGATACAGAAGGAAAATATGCAAAATTAAATCAGGAAAATCATTGTTTTGGGTTTGAGGTTGAGGACAAGGAGGTGATTCCTTTATTCGATGTGCCCCATCTTTTTAAGGGAATAAGAAATAACCTGCTGAATAAAGATTTACATTTCAAAGTAGATGGTTCAGAAAAAATTGCTAAATGGACACATATACAACAATTGTACAGCTTAGATAGCTCAGAACCATTTTTAAGATTATGTCCGAAGCTGACAGATCAGCATGTCGATCCCCTAAAACTAAAAAAAATGAAAGTGAAAATGTGTACGCAGGTCTTTAGTTACTCAGTTGGAAGTCTGCTGAAAAGAATACCTAAGTGGGGTAAGGTTTTTTGTTTTATATTTAATTTTGATTTTGCTTTACCAGTTTTTTATTATTAAAAAAATAGGGAGGAAAATATTTAAAATTGTTTTTTTTTTAGAAATTAATGATGACAAAAGGCTCCCAGCACAGGCCGAGGATACGGGGCATCTCATTATATTTTTGGATCAACTTTTCGACAGCCTAAATTGCAGTAGCTATTCCAATAAAGGAAAAGGAGCAAAACCTTTAAAACGACCAGCTACAAATAATACACCCCACTTTGAATTTTGGACTACTGCTGCATTAAAAATTGACTCTATGAAATTTTTGTTTTTAAGTAAAAACAAATTTGTGTGTGTTCCAACTTTAAAAAATTTAAAATACACTTTGAAGGGATTTTCAAAAATTAAGCAAGCGATTATTACACGAAAAAAACTTTAAATTCGTATTAACAGGGGCGTTTAATCAGGATGTTTTAGAAAATTTTTTCTCATATATACGTGCCCATAATATACGACATAATAATCCTTCGCCCACTCAATTTATGGCGTCATTTAAAACCCTGATAATTAACAATTTTACTGCAGTCCATTCTCCTGGTGCTAACTGCAAGATGGATGTTGGCACTGAAGGTTTGGACAACTTACGAAATATTTTAATAGGAGAAGTTATTCCAGAAGTGGCACAACCTGTTCTGAAAGAACCATTATTAACAAATGTCGAACTTCCAAGAGATGCTATCTTTATGAAGGCTAACAAAATAGCAAACTGCACCATAAAATATATGTCTGGAGCTATTATAAGGCTTTTAAAAAAAGACCCCTGCATTAATCATTGTCAAGATTGCTTAAAAAATTTACAATTGAGGCATTATCCTCAAAAGAATTATGATGATGAATTAATCGAGGCAAAAAAAATATGAAAGGGGTACTTTAATTAAACCAGGGGAGTTTGTAATTTTTTTGATCCGAAATTCTTTAAATTATTTGTTATATTTTATTCCAACGATGGCTACAATAAAGTGTATTTCGGTACATTTAAAAAGTATTATGCTTAGCCAATTAAATTTCATGGCATAAATTGTCCGGAACACAATTTGGGGGAGAAACTATTGGTGTTGGTTATCAGGTGTTCCATATATTGGTGGTGCAAAGATGTAAATAAAGTATTAAAAGGAAAATATTCCAAATTTCTAAAATTTATGGCGATTTGCAAAAATAGGGATTTAATTGATCCGGTCAAGTTGCAAGCATATAAAAAATGGCAAAAACGGAGAAAAAATTTAAAAAAAAAGACGAGTACTATAAATTTACACTTTTTTCGAAAAATCTCTAGACTTTCCCCAGATGTATTCAGAACATTTTTACTTAAATGATCTTTTCAGGATATTTTAAAAAGTCCAGATTTGTTCATAGACTCTAGACTCTAGGCATTTTTAGAGCAGTGCCAATGTTCCTAAGACAGTTTATAGGCTGTTCCAGACTTTCAATTAAAAACATTTTACAGATTTTTTGGTACTTGTATGTATAGGGTTTCTCAGGATAATTTAAAACTTTTTCAACACGTTTCTAGACTAGAAAAATTATACTTTTTTGACACAACGCGAATTTACAAAAAATGTTTTATGCCTTTGTAAAATGCGCCTACAGTCACACAAATCATCTCTTAAGGCAGGTACGTGCGCAAGTACTTATGTACAGTCAGGGACTTTTTAAATTGCCACTGTATTTTTTTTCTATCAAAATTAATCATTTAAAGAAATAAAAAACTTCAGTTTTTAAATATGTATGTATACAGACAGAGGTAAGGTTCACCTTTTTTTGTTTTGATTCAAACTACTTTTCCGAATTTTTTTTCAATTTCAAGGGCGACAATTTAAAAATCCCCCGTCTGTACATGTACTCGCGAACAAAAATTTAAGCAGCGACTTTAATTTTCGAGAGTTATTTGCCGACAAATGTGTACGGTGCATATACATAAACGCGCATTCCACGGGAGCAGGCAGGGGCCGGGGAGATTTTTTACATATGTCGAATAAAAAATAAAATACTCTGCCAATATATAAGCACCTAAGCTCACATTAGGTACTATAGTTATAGTGTACGTGTGAGCTAATATAACTAAAAACTAAAATATATTTTATTTAACTCCAGACTCAATTACCTTTCATTTGATACCACACAAGCCATGTTTTGATTTAAACTCTAATTTTCGAAATCTACCCCCTGAATGAACCCTTTAAAAAAAAATAACTAAAATGTATTTTTTTAAACTCCAGACTCGATTACCTTTCGTTTGATATTACACACGCAATATTTTTACTTCAACCGAACCGAACCAAACTGAACCTTTAAAAAAAAAACTAAAATATATTTTGTGTAGCTCCGCACTCAGTTACCTTTGGTTTGATATTACTCACGCCATATTATCACATAAAAGCTACCCCCATTCTTTTATTTGGCTTATGTTCGGTGGATTTTGTTTATTTTTAAATGGGACCATCTTGACCCAAGACCCAGCCTAAGTACTAAATTTTATTAAAATCGGGCAAGCCGATTTTGAGTTAGGCGCGGTCGTTACAGACAGACAGATGGCGTGACAAAAAAGTTTCAAAATTATCTGAGACGCAAAGATATATAAAAAATTTTAAAATCTGAGCAACTTTTTTTTTCTCGTAAAAATTAGGATTACCATAGCTTACACTGCTATATAGCATAGTAGTAGTGAGCTAATACATAGCATAAAATACCGCATCATAGGATTCCCCGCCACTCTAAAGATATATTTCTGGATGCGCTAGTGACGCGTACATATCTCAAAAGATGTTTTATAGGCCACTGAGAAATTTAATTCCTAAAAACAATAATTTTTATTTATTTTTGTAAAATATATTACCTATTATTCTAATCAGAAATCAGGTACGATCCAACCGGACCTTGTACCTTGTGATAAAACGTACGAATGGTCCGAAAAATCCTAATGCGCGCGCAATAAAATGCATTTACAGTACAAACTTTTAGTATAACGGAGCTGGAACGCAAGCAGAATTTTTCGCAACGTTTTATGACTAGTCCGATGTCTAACTATAAAAAAGCCATTATCATCCCTGCCTCTATCTTCAACTCGCAGAGTACATTGTGAATTGTAAATATGGGAAGTTATGTACGTAGTTTAAGAGACTATTTTGATTTATTTTATATCAACTAGTCTTAGAAAAATAGTTCCTAACTTATTGTATCGACTATAATTTTTATAGTTTTTTAAGATTTTCTATATGTAGCTATTTTAGTTTATAGACCACGTAGCTAAAGAGCCCAAGTAGCAATAAGTCGTTGGCTCGACAGTGTGAATCGTGTGCCAACAACGTTCTCTTTAAGTCAAGCTCGACCCTGTTTTTAATCAAAATGCATGCACAAGTGTTAAACTAATTTACCAGAAATTATACAAGTTTTCGTAATGCTTTTAAGAATATGTGGTGCACTTTATATACGTAGCTCTTAATTTTCTTTTTTATTTTTTTTTGTACCAGATCCGGTAATTGTTTCAACCAACCTATGCCTAGTCAAGCCTTCGACTGCTGCAGCACAACAGTCAGACTACGGTACGCTTTGAATTAAAAAATATACACAGTACAAATTTTAGGCCTGAGGAACGTTTTTTAAATGGCGTTATCGCAACTAAAAATATATCTCGAATGTTTAATTTAAATGAAAAGGTCACAGAGTTGCCTATACTACCTTTAATAGGTTAAACGTTACGAAAGAGTTGCGTAAACTACTTTTAGTATGTTAAAACCTCAGAAATCGTAGTTTTGTTTATGTGGGCCATAGTCATCAAACAACCACTCAAAATAATTTACACAAATGTTTATATTTAGTGTAACTGTGGTTTAAACAACGTCCACGACTGAAATGCTACTTAGGAGTCTTTTTGTCCCTTAGTAAATTGTAACTTTCGCTTTTTGGGTAAAAACGCAATATTTTAATTTATTACTTTTTAAATTTCTATTTAGAGGGCAAATTCCTATTGTTTTTTCAATTCATAACAGGTTATTCCTGATTCCATTAATTACATTGCTTTAATAATAATAGTTACTGATTTTTTAATGTCATACTAATATAAATTATTCTTAAATAAACTATTAATTTAATAAGCAAAAACCTTTTTTTTTTAAATTTTTTAGACAAAAGTTTAATTAATGTTAGTTACGCCTAGTAGTTTTTTTTAACTTTTTTAAAATCTATTTGAAACTTTTGATACAACACAATTAATTTAGGAAATAATTTGTTACTTTGTCACTTCGTACATTATCAAGTTCTATTATTTTTTTACGTAATTTTATTATCTTTCAAAAATCAATGAATGTCAGCTAAAAAATTAAAAACTAACTGACCTGTATAATAACACGGATCACCTTGTTAAGGTGATCCGTGATAATAATATACAAGGCGCGGATCGCAAAAATTAGTTCACACAGACAGCTATGGGATGGCGCTGTTCAAATACCATTAATTGTAACAGGGTTAGTATTTTTACTAATCTTATTTAACCTAATCTGTGGTTAGTAATCTGTGGGTATTTCTAACCACAGAAAAAAAAGCTGCGGTTCGGTCTGCGTTATGTTTCACCCCCGTGAAAATGTCATACGGAATATAACAGCGCGAACAGCGCCTGCGATCTGGACAAGGGACTAAATTGGAACTAAACATAATGACGTTTGACAGTGTGATCCTGTTCTGTGGTTTGACTGCTGTTGTGGGAAAGAGAGAGAGCCCACCAGAACAGACAGAAAGAGAGACACGCGACACATCTGAATTTATTCTGTGGTGAATGTCATTTTTGTCGGGGTGTTATGTTTCTAACCCCCATTTTTTAATAAACAAAGTGGATTTTTTAATTTTTAATGTTCCATTTCTATCAAAAATATGGAAAAAATAGTTCACATCAAAAAGTTACCTAAAGGCCTAAATAGAGAAGAGTTAAGCAAGCTCTCCAAAGAGGCATGTGACTGACTAATTAGTGTATTATGAGTGGTGATCAGCTGAGCTGAATTTGTACACCATCATACACGACTTTAAAATAAAATCTTGGTCCCTTAGTGTATTTTAGGGTCCTGTGGAGTCCTCTAGACAAAATTTGTACACCTACTGTGGGCAGCTGATCACCCATCAGTGTATTACCATTTTTCTCATATTTAATTATTTACTTGAGATTTTTTTAGGAACTTATAGAAAAGATAATAGCCCTTCAAGCTCACAATGTGCAACTTCAAAACCTTTTAAGTTCCAAATCTGATGAACAAAAGTTTATAAGAAAGAGAGAGTTTGATTTTACTAAGTAAGATTTGCATTTTAGCATGAGGGGTAGGCACTCCAAAATTTGTACCCTATTTGTGAAATACATGTATTTCACTTTTTTGGTTATTTCAAACTAGTTCAATATTTCAATGTATTTCAAAGTATTTTAAACAAATTTGTACACATATTTCAGGAGTGTCCTACCCCTCATTTTAGCAGTTAGGTAGTCTTTTCACTTGTGTTTAAAGAGTGTGGTATAGGGATGTCAATAACTTGTAGGGTAAATCAAAAAACCTGTTTTTTTCTTTGAATATTTTTTCCTCCAGTTATAACCCAGGCGGTAACAACTGACTGGAATACATGTACAAATTGATGTTGTTATGGTGCATTACTTTTGCATTCCTGGACTTGTGTTGCATTATGGTTGCAGTACCAGCATTACCTGCCTTATGGTTGCATTCCCTGCATTACAGTTGTATTACCTACATTATAGTTGCATTACTATGAAAAAAGCATGTTATGTGCAATGTACAAATTTTGTCAGTTGTTACCCCCTCAGTTTAACTGAATTACTGGTTTTTACACCCAATAACCATTAAAACATGTAGACTGAATTTCATGTGTCAAAATTTTTTTTAGTTTATATCTGATTATCTGTATTTGTTTCAAAAATTTGATGTGTTATGAATGTAATTTTTTTTTGTAATAAATAAGATATATTTCCTTAACATGTTGTGGTTTGACTTGTGTGACATTTTTATATGAATTAAGCAACTATTCTGGTATTATTTGAAAACATAACTGAAGAACCAGGTAACTAGAATAACAGGTTTTTATATCAGTTATACGTAACAAGGTAGTTAAAACTGGTAGTAAAATAGCAGGCTAATGAAAAAAATGGTTAAAAAAAAACTGACATCCCTAGTATATTAGTTAAATGATGATGATCTAGTTTTTGGCTTTTATCTCCTGTGAGAAAATATGCCAGTACTTGGGTCAACTCCAAGGTAATCTGGCTCTAGGCCACTTGGAGCTGGTGTATAATGTTCTTGGTTTTTCTTTCTTTCAGTTTATTTGTACAGGTGTCTGTAACCTTTCTATTTCCCACTCCACTGGCTGCTACTTCCTGCGACTTCCCATCCCAATTCTTCACATGCCCCCTCTTGCGGCACTTTTTCTTATTGTTCATTAACTTTGCTTGTATCTTTGTTTCTTTTTTTTACTTTTTAACAGGAGGTGTTCAGTTCGGTTCATTTATTTTTTCTCTCTCATACTCTCATTCATACCAAGCCAAGGACATTAACACACAAGGATCTTTATTGTCACACATATTTTAGCTGTAAGCGATTTTTGTTTTTCCCACCACTCTTTGTTTTTATTTTCCCCACCCCTCTTTGTTTTTATTTTCCCCTTCCCCTCTTTAATTTTGTTTTTTTTTTTTAGTTCGAACCCCCTTATTTTGGTAATCTCTAAATGAAATATTAAGAAATTAAAATGATGGATATATATTTTTTATGTATTAATTTATTTTATTTTAATAATTTTTTTTTTAGAGTTTAATTTTGTTTTGCTTCAAGAATTCACAAATTAGACTAGCTCTCTTTTGTAATTGAATTTAAAACCGTTTTTATTGATAAAGGTAGAACCATTCTGGTCCTGCCCAGGGTGCTGTAAAGGTAAAAATTTTTTTGTTTAGTTATTGTTTGTTTATTGGGCATGTAAAAAGTATGTGGTCTAAATCCTCAATTTGGCCACATTCACAAAAGGGATTGTCTTTGATTTTTATTTTACAGAGGTATTCAGAGGTTAGGCAATGTCCTGTTCTCATTCTGGTGATTGTTATTTGTTTTCTATTTTTACAAGCTTTTATTTAACTTCAGATGTTCTGTCTAACTAACTATCAAATCTTGTGAAGCGTTTTTGACAGACTTCCCATTATCCGATTGGGATGAAATTTGGTACACACATAGTGGTCCCATGACAATACAAAATATCTTCCCACCCCTACCCCCACCCCTTCTATAGAAAAATGTGTTTTTGACACACTTCCCGTTATGTGATTTGGATAAAATTTGGTATACAGATAGTGGTCCGATGATAATACAACAATAAGAAAAAAAAATCCTCCCACCCCTACCCCCACTCCCTTCCATAGAAAAATTTGTTTTTGACACACATCCCATTATCCGATTTGGATGAAATTTGGTATACATATAGTGATCCGATGACAATACAATATTAAGAAAAAAATATCCTCCCACCCCTACCCCCACCCCCATCTATAGAAAAATGTGTTTTTGACAAACTTCCCATTATCCGATTTGGATGAAATTTGGTATATGTATAGTGGTCCGATGACAATACAACAGTAATGAAAAAATGTCCATGTCCTCCCACCCCTACCCCCCACCCCCTTCCATAAAAAAATGCGTTTTTGACACACTTCACTTCAAATGACTTTTATAAAATTTGGTATATGCATAAAGGTCCAATGGCAATACAGCCCAAACAAAAAATATATTTCTACCTCTACCCCCACCCTCTCCTTCCCCCAATAGAAAAATGAGTTTCCAAACAACTCACGATCAGCGATTTCATTATTATCTAGAATAAACTCTTCTGTTCTGTTATTGAACAAATATTTTCATTTAATAGAGTAGATAGCTGAGACTAAAAAGTAGAAAATAAATTGGTAAAAAATTTTTTTTAAGTCACAAGCTTTTATAAAATGCACTAAAAATTAAAAAATAATTTTCTAACATTCTAATATTATCATAATAATAAAAGCGATGGCCGCAAATCAAAGCATAAGTTAATCTAAAGTTGTGATCTAAACACTTAAAGAATATTCAACATAGCAGGTCATCAAAGATATGTTTGATGTGCCGCAATATTATGCCATTGCCATACCTATGTCAGAGAAATGCTGGGGTATCTTAGGTCGGGTTGGGTGGGTTTGGTACCTCTGCATTTTTCTGCTAGATTGATTCTTGCAAATAGTGATATTTAATTGCTACAGATATCTTATCGTGCTAACATCGTCAAGATTTCCATCAGTCGGCCATCGCTTTTATTATTAGGATAATATTAGAATGTTAGAAAATTATTTTTTAATTTTTAGTGCATTTTATAAAAGCTTGTGACTTAAATTTTTTTTAACCAATTTATTCTGTTTAATTTTCTATGCCAAGGTTTACTGGAAAAGTCAGATTGTACTCCTGCATACCAGGTTCCTTTTGTTTTTATTTGTTATTTTCATATATTTTTAAATTCACTGATAGTTTCTTCCTTTGCTTGGCTTATTGTATCATTTGCTGTATACTTTAATAATTTAGGAACATTTAGTTGCCTACCCAGATTTGCCAGTTTATCTGCTTCCTCATTTCCTTTTATATCAGAGTGAACCGGGATCCAGGCCAGATATATGTCTGTATTTTGATTTATTAGTTGAATGAGTGTGATGTAATCATTTTTACCATCTATTTTTTGCTTGTTGATTTTTTTAATTGCACTTTGAGAGTCTGTGCATATATTTTTTTGAAGGCAGATTCGCAGTCCTTCATTGATTGCTACTGTTTTGGCTACCCTTATATTGACATTATCTGACAGTCTTTCCGAATATTTCTGGAATATAAATTCCAAAACCGACTCTTTCCACTAAAACAGATGCATCAGTGTAAACTAAGGTAAATCTCTTTTTAAGTCTGAAGTTTTTTCTAAATATGTTATTTTATTGTTATGTTCATATTTTCTCATCTCCAGGTTTATGATTGGTACACCCCTTATCTGGTCTTCATAATCTTCCTTATAACAAAGTAACTTTGTACATATCTTCCAGTCTTTGTGCTAATTTTCGATAACTTTTTATTAAGAGTGTTAAATTTTTATCCATTGTACCATTATGTTCTGTTATCTCCTGATATTCTTTTAGTGCTAGAATTAGTGGACTATCTTTAATGATTGCAGCTCTTATGCTTAGATTCTGACTTAATATTCTTCTTCTTGTCTCCAGATTCACAGATGAGGATTCAGCCAAAAGTGCTGGAATAGAGGTTGATTTCATGCACCCTGACACTATTCTCAAACCTTGATTATATGTTGTGTATAATTTTCCCAAGTTACTTTTAGATGTTGGTTTTATTATGTATGCTCCAAAGTCCAGATGGCTCCTAACCAGCCCATTAAAAGCCAGGTTCAGAGTCTTGGGGTCCGACCCCCACCAAGTTCCACAGAAGGCCGTTATTACATTTATCCCTTTTTTTGCCTTGATGACACAGTTGTTTATCTGTTCATCCCATCTTAAATTTTTTTGTAAAATTGTCCCCAAATATTTTACTTTATATGGAATTTTTACATCATTAATTCTTATTTCAGGTGGATTTTCCTTTGCCATAGTTTGTCCGAAAAACACTGCCTCATACTTCCCCCCCGAGAGTAGAGTTTTATTTAAAATCCTTGTCATCTGTGTGACATTTATTCCTGTTGCTGTTACAACTATATCATCATCTGCAACCTCAATATCCTTTGGTAGTTTATCAACCATTTTTTTTATATATATGTTGAAACGGGTTGTACTAGTGGGGAACCTTGAGTTAAACCCACTGTAGAAATCTTTGGACCCACAAGATTTCCTTCATTATCTTTTACATAAATTTGTTTGTTCTCAATTAGTCTGTAAAGTAGGTTGGATAATGAAGTTGGAAGCTGGCCATAGAGCTTCTGTATTTGAACATTATTATAAGCTGCTTTAATATTCAGGAAGACTGCAATAACTGTTTCTTTTTTTGCAAATGCTGCGCGAAGCTGGCTCTCATTAAGCTGGCTATAGAGCTTCTGTATTTGAACATTATTATAAGCTGCTTTAATATACAGGAAGACTGCAATAACTGTTTCTTTTTTTGCAAATGCTGTATGGATTTTTGTTGTTAAAGTTGCCAGATTGTTGTTAATCCCCACATTTTGCCTAAATCCAGTCTGAAAATTTTTATTTTTTAAAAACCAATCAATTTTATTTCTTACTATTGTTTCAAAAATTTTTGCTACACATGATCCTAAACCTATAGGTCTGTAGTTTTCAGCTAACTCTGTATCTTTATTTGGTTTAGGAAAGGCTGCTAGTACTATTTCTTTCCATTGTTTTGGAATGGGACTTCCTGTCTTTATGTTATTAAAAATGTTAAGATAAATTTTTTTAGTAGTGTCGGGTAAGTTTTATATCATTGAGTAAGAAATTTTATCTCGTCCTGGCGTTAAATGTCCTCAATGAAAAGCTTCAATTCAAGGAAAATTTCCACAACTAGGTAATGATAACTTTCATGTTTTCAAATTTTAATAAGAGATATGAATTCTATAGTTTGTTATTTTTTGTTTTCTTTGGTAATATTTATTAGTTTTGAATTGTTTAAGCATAAAGCTAGTATATTAGTATTTTTTTTAATTAGTAGATTTATGTAGGTAAGGGGCCATTCATAAATTTTGCATGTTGCATGCCAACCAGTGGTGAGGGGTTCCAGAAAGTGTGACAAAATGTTATGAGGGGCGAGGGGGGGGGTTTACGACTTTATTAGGTACTTCATATTTTTAAGCCAACATAAAAATAAAACAAGCTATGACTTATTCTACATTTTAATACATTATTGTTATGTTACTGATGGAAAATTTTGCCGCACGAATTTTTGTTAGAATTGGTGAGGTTTATCCGTGGATAACTTATGGAAAGTTGGAAAAACTATGGACAATTTATATTAGAATAATTGACGACTTTTATTAATCAAAAACTCTACGACATACTATACAGTTCTAGTCAATACAATATAAAAACACTGCCTCCTAAAATATATGAACAATCATTGCCATCTAAAATACCTTAACACTCCTCCTCAAATATTACAATTTTAACCCATTAAATTAGTAAATATTTGTTAAAATCTCACTACCTAAATGCATCCCGATATAGTTTATAAAATATGCAACTTGTCACGAAACCCTACAAACTTTTCTCTTGATAATGACTTTGTAAAAAGATCCGCTAAATTGTTATCACTACTGACATAACTAATTTCTATAGTTTTCTTTGTACACAAGTCTTTTATAAAATGCTGCTTTATATCAATGTGCTTTCCACGTTTAGAGTTTTAGTAAGTTTGCGCCATCGAGATTGCACTTTGATTGTCCATTTTAAGCTTTGCGTGTATATCATCACTCAATTCAGATATAATGCCTTTTAAACTTACTAGGTCTTGAGCTGATAACGCGGCGGCTACATATTCAGCTTCACAGGTCGATATTGCCACACCGGTTTGCTTTTTAGAAAACCAACTGATCACATTTCCAGAAAATAAGGTCACAGAACCACTAGTACTTTTTCTTGTAACTTTATCTCCTGCCCAATCTGCATCTGAATATGTCTCTAAACTTAGATCTCATTTTCTATACAATAAGCCAGTTTCTATTGAACCTTTTAAATATCTCAGGATACGTTTACCGGCTTTCCACAAACAATTGTTTGGTTGATCTAAAAATCTGGATAAATAAGATACTGCACACTGTATGTCAGGTCTAGATGTGCAACTTAAATACATTAACGAACCAATTAATTTTCTATAAGGTACGTCTCGTTTTGCTTCAGAATTTTCATCATTTTGAAAACCTTTGATGATTGGTGTGTCTACACTCTTCGAGTTTTGCATATTGAATTCATCTAGTACCTTCTCAATGTATTTCTTTTGCGTAATTTTTATGGTCTGACTCGTTCTGTTTATTTCCATACCAAGAAACTTCTTAATCTCTCCAAGATCTTTTGCATTCAGATTTTCTTTGAGTTTGTTTACAACTTCTTCAATCTTGTCATTATGACCTGTCAAAATCAAATCATCAACATAGACAATAAGCCATATGCCTTCTTTGTGATACATACAAAAATCATGTTGTGAACGTGTGAAATTTAATTCCATCATTATTTCATTAAATCGATTATTCCTACATTTTGGACTTTCTTTCAAGCCGTAAAGCGCTCTATTTAGCTTAAGCACATTTGAATTCGCAACGTTTAATCCATCTGGTACTTTTATATAAACCTCTGACTCTACTTTTCCATTAAGAAAAGCTGTTGGTATATCTAACTGCCGTATGTTCCAATCTTGGTTTAAAGCATGCACTAGAAATGCTCTGATAGTAGACATTCTAGCTACTTGTGCATATTGAGATGTCACTGAATGCTCCTCCTGTTGTTGGAATCCTTTGGCTACTAAACGTGCTTTCTTTGTACCATCTTCTTTAGTACGAAATACCCATCTTGTGTCTATGGCTTGTTTTTCCTCTGGTAACTTAGTCACGGTCCATGTCTGTAATTTCTTATGTGAGCTAAGCTCTTTATTAATAGCTTCTTGCCATCCTTTCTTTAGTACTGCTTCTCTAAAGAATCTTCATTAGATTCAAAAATGCCATATGTTGCATACATTTCATATTCACTAAGATGTATTGGTCTTGTGACTATTCTTCCACTTCTAGTCCCTGTATTACCATTTTTATCTTCTACATTTTCTTCCTGATCTATATTACTTTCTGAGCTATTTTCTGAGAAAACATCTCTTTCTTGCTCATGGTTTAAAAGATCATCAATTTTATCGTCATTTTCATCTGTTTGAATCATTACGTTTAATGCTTCTATTTTATTTTTGGAATTATCTTTTTCTTCTTGTGTAAAACTATTATTTTCAAAGAAAATAACATCTCTACTATAGGATATTTTCTTTGTTTCTGGATTCATCAACCTATAGCCTTTTACTGTGTCGCCATAGCCAACAAAGAGCAATTTTTCAGATTTTGCATCCCACTTTTTACGTAATTGACTAGGTACATGTGCCATCGCTTTACAGCCAAACACTTTAAGGTGTGATAAGTCAGGTTTTTCGCCATACCAAACTTCATATGGTGTTTTTCTTTTTACTGACTTAGTTGGTGCTCTATTTTTTATATACACAGAGGTATTAACCGCTTCAGCCCAATACTCTTTGCTTAAATCAGCGTTTGAGAGCATACAACGTGCTTTTTCAACTAAGGTGCGGTTTGCCCTCTCAGCAACTCCATTTTGTTCGGAAGTATACCGTACTGTCGTTTGATGTGTGATGCCTTCATTTTTCAAATATCTTTGTAACTGATGACTAACATATTCTGCATCATTATCGGTTCTAAGTTTCATCTTTTTATTGGTTTGTTTCTCTACCATATTTTTAAATTCTTTGATGATATCTACAACTTCACTTTTCTCTGCAAGAAAATATACAGCTGTGTATCTTGAAAAATCATCTATTAGAGTAAGAAAGTATTTACTTTCACCAACTGACTGTGTTTCCATTGGCCCACATAGGTCGCTATGAATCAACTCTAAAATATCTTTTGTCTTAATTCTACTTGACTTAAATGGCGTTCTGTGTTGCTTACCTTCTACACATGGTACACATTGCTGCGAAGTTGGTACAACATTATCTATACCTGTTGATATTTGTCTTAGTAAATTCATATCTCTTCTATTCATGTGTCCAAGCCTTCTGTGCCATACATCTGATTCATTCATGCATGCATACACGCTATCATTCTTTATTGCGGTTGCTAGCTGATAAATGCCATTTGTCTCAAAACCTTTGGCTATTATGTAATTTGACGAATCAATAATTTTTGCTCCGTTCTTGTCAAAAAATTACTTTGTTACCTTTTTCAACAATTTTACTTATTGATATCAAATTAACAGCTGCTTCTGGTGCATACATAACTTCTTTAGCTGGTATTTGATTTGTCTTGCTATTTAATGAAACATCTAATATCGCAGTTCCTTTCTGCATTATTTCTATACTGCTATTATTTGCAGTTTTAATTCTTGCATTAATATCTATTAAATCTTCTTTCAGAACTTCTTTTTGATTTGTTATGTGTACTGACGCACAAGAGTCCAAGAACCATCCCTCTTCATTAAAGTTTCCTGAGGTCATCATGCCCAAAAATGCTGAACCTTTTCTTTTAGTCTGTTTCTTAGTTGTTTCATTTTTCTTGGATTCGTTACTTCTACATTGAGACTCATAATGCCCAAGTTTGCCACAACCATAACATTTAGGTCCCCTCTTTGCATTTTTATACCCTTTTGTATACATTGCCTGCTCACTGGTGCTTGATTTTGGATCACATTTTGCTTTTACGTCTTGCAGTAACTTTACCTTTATGGAATCAGCAGTAATTTTAATGCCACTACTTTCTATTCCCATAATCATAGGTTTATATTCATCTGGGAGTCCCGCCAACAATAATGTTTCTATCCATTCGTCTGCCACTTTAATACATTAACGAAAAGTCGTTTAACTTGTGAGCGGTCGTTATTATTCTATTACAGTAATCTTCTATACTGCTACAGTTATCTAACTGTGTTGTGCACAACTGTCATAAAAGTCCAACTTTTCTTGTAAGTCCGGAATCTTCAAAAGCTTTCGTTAAATTATCCCATGCCTCTTTACTTGTTTTGGCTTCTTTTATGTGCACAAAGTTCAGTTTATCAACTGACAAAATAATTTTTGAAAGAGCCTTTTTGTTTTTCTTCTCGTCAGTTTCCGTCCCATTTACAACGCCGAACAGATCATCTAGCTCTAAAAGAGCTCTCATAGAAAATTTCCAATCGGAAAAATTTTCCCTACCTTGTAATTTTTCAATGGAAGTCAAATTACCTGCCATGGTCGTTGGTTCACTTTCCAAGTTGTTTTATCAACCCAAACTTGCTCTATTTCCTTGCATCAGCTTTTCCATACGTTGCTACATGAACTGGGCCCATAACCTGTTAGAATTGGTGAGGTTTACCCGTGGATAACTTATGGAAAGTTGGAAAAACTATGTACATTTTATTAGAATAATTGACGACTTATAAATCAAAAACTCTACGACATACTATACAGTTCTAGTCAATACAATATAAAAACAGTGCCTCCTAAAATATATGAACAATCATTGCCATCTAAAATACCTTAACAATTTTCCTACAATTTTCCGCAAAGCAATTACCGCAAATGGACTGAGCAGCGCAAGCGTTAGCAGCTCTAAGAATTTATTTTTAGTTCTTAAGAGCGCCTAGATACTTTTACCAAAGAAAAAAATATGGAGCAGAGCTGTTAGTGCGAAAGTACTGTGTTGCACTGTAAATGACGTTTTTAATTTGCACGATTGCGGTTGATGGCGCTCTTATTACTTGCGCGGTATAAACGCGTGATAAAAATTTTTGGCAAACCGCAACTCTTAACCCATAAAAAAAATATGTATTTTTTAGGGGTTAAGTTGTACCATAAGTAGGGGTTGTTATTTTAAGGGTGGATTTCCAAAATGTCACAAATTGTTTCTTGCAATGGGGGGGGGGGGTTCAGTTGTAATTTATGGATGGCCCCTAACTGATAATAAAAGATCAATTTCTGGAAAGTTTAGATCAAATAGGATATAATTTTCAGATGTAGATTTCGACACATACTTCTAAAAATAATGTACTTGGGTTGGGACTACCAAGGCTTTGCAACACAAGAAGAGACTACCAGTACTATAGAGTATCATCTATTTCAAGCTTTAACTAAAACTTGTCTGATTAAAGAGAGGGCTTCTTCAAATTACCACAGATGTGGACGAACAGATAAGGGTGTAAGCTCTTTTGGACAGGTGTGTTCTTAGATAGGTATATCATAACAAAAACATTTCATATAAAAAAAAGCCAAGTACGCGAAAGCGGTATTCCGTAAAAAGAATTGAGATAAAAGTAAAGCCAAGTTCTCCAATAAAAATTACAAAATGAAAGGTTCTTACTAGTTTGGAAATTCAATTTAGCACTGTGCCTAAGAGTCATTTGCAGCCGTAATAGCCAAGTTTAGAAAAACATTTCCAAACCAGTAAGAACGTTTCATTTATTTAATCAAAAAATAGAGAATCAAAATGTCGAAAACAAAAATTTCAAACAAAAAATAATGGAAACTACAAATTATCGAGAGTACCGAGTATGGAAAAAAATATTTTTAGTTATCAATTTTGATACTGCCCAAACCTATTCAACACATCTAAAACTGCGTTTAGTGATAAAAGCACCACACTTGGTATGGATAGACATAAGACTCGCCCGAACATTTTACGAAAGGGAAACCCCTCCCCTACCCTGGCAGGGGGGTGATTCCCCCCCTTAACCGTGCTTTTTGATAGTTTTTTGCTAATAACTCGAAAACAGTCAAATTTTCCAAAAATCTTCTGGTGACCATTTTTCAAGCGGATACAATTTACTTTTGAACGATGTACCTTAGTACCCTCTGACGGCAGTGGTGCACGTTCCATTAGCTAAAAATTTTGAAAATGTTTTTTTTTATATTTTTTTTGTGGTATTTTTTATCCTTAACACTATTAAAAAAAATATTTTTGGTTAAAAGCCCATTGTATACAGTTAAATACTTATTAAAATAGACGTATTTTTTTTAAATAGCCGCCTTGAAATCAAAATAAATGTCTTTGTAGAAATCCTTAAATCAACCAAAAATGTTGAACATTAATTTTTGTAAGTCGGTAAATAAAAATGAGAGTGAGCAAAAAATTATTTTTGGTTAGTAATTACTTAAAACTGACTTTTTCTAGTTGACCTTCTTTAAAGTGGGGGTGGGGCCCTCCCCCCTCAAAAGTGCTATCTTACAGTATTTTTCCCAATTTTTGCAAACTTTTATCTTGGCATCTGACGATGTATAACACGCCCCCCTTACATCAGTGGCGCACCTTTTATAGGCATTTAAATAAATGAGAATTGTGAAAAAAACAATTTTTGGTGCGTCTATGCTATGCTAGATCTACCGCTGCCTTGAGGGGGGAGTGATATACATCGTTTGAAAGGAAATTTCTTCAGCTTTAAAAAGAAGTTTTAAAACCAGACATGTAGGGCAATAAAATTCAAGAAAATTAAAAAAAATATTGTCTTTTCCACACCTCTCATTTATTTAAATGCCTATAAAAGGTGCACTACTGATGTAAGGGGGGCGTGTTATACATCGTTAGAGAGGACTTTTGGTCAGCCTCAATAACTCTTACTTAGTTGTTTTTGGCCGAACTTAAAAGTTTGCAAATAATTAGAAAAATACTGTAAAAGATCACTTTTGAGGAGGGCGAGAGGGGGGATGAAATGAATTCAGCTCGAAAAATTAAGTTTTAAGTTATTACTAATCAAAAATATTTTTTGAGTATTATTTACTGAGTTACAAAAATGAATGTTCAAAATTTTTGTTTGATTTGAGGATTTCTACAAACACATTTATTTTTATTTCAAGGCGGCTACTTTAAAATGTTATGTCTAACTTATTAAATATTTAACTTTATACAATGGGTTTTTGAACAAAAATCCTTAAAAACAAAACAAACATATTTTAAACATTTTCCTCTTTTTTCGTAGGCGTATGGAACGTGCACCACTGCCTTTAGAGGGTACTAAGGTACATGGTTAAAAAGGAAATTTTATCCGCTTGCAAAATGATTTTTTAGAATATTTTTAGAAAAGTTGACCGTTTCGAGTTATTAGCAAAAAACTGTCAAAAGTCACGTTTAAGAGGGGGAACCACCCCCCTGCTAGTGTTGGGCGGGTGGTTCCCTTTCGTAAAATCTTCGGGCGAGTCTTATGTCTATCCATACCAAGTTTGTTGCTTCTATCAATAAACGCAGTATCGGACCCCGTAACAAGACGCTAGCCCTACCAAGTCCACTTCCAATCCCTGACTTCGCATGCGTAGATCTACCAATATTATTTACCTCATGTATTAGAATAGATGTACAGGGTGATTTTCACTTGAATGATTCTAACCACATGAAAATAGAAAGTTTCAAAAACCTAACCTAACGAAACCTAATCAGATCTAACCGAACCGAACCAAAGCAAACTAAACCAATATTAAAAAAAAAAAACTTTCCTGACTTCCTAAAATAGAAAGTTTCAAAAACCTAACCTAACGAAACCTAATCAGATCTAACCGAACCGAACCAAAGCAAACTAAACCAATATTCAAAAAAAAAAAAACTTTCCTGACTTCCTACCCGGGATCCTAGAGGATGTGAATCCGAACCGGACCGTACCGAACCGAACCTATCCAAACCTAACCCTTCCTAATTAGCAGTACGCGTTGTAGTTTAGTTTGGTTAGGTTAGGTTTGGTTCAGTTTAGTTTGGTTCGGTTCGGATTCACATCCTCTAGGATCCCGGGCAGGAAGTCAGGAAAGTTTTTTTTTTTTAGAATTATTGGTTTAGTTTCCTTTGATTCGGTTCGGTTAGATTTGATTAGGTTTTGTTAGGTTAGGTTTTTGAAACTTTCTATTTTCATGTGGTTAGAACCATTCAAGTGAAAATCACCCTGTATTCATCTATTCTAATACATGAGGTAAATAATATTGGTAGATCTGCGCATGCGAAGTCAGGGATTGAAAGTGGACTTGGTAGCGCTAGCGTCTTGTGACCCCGTAGGGCCTGAACTACCTACCCATTAACCTAATCACATATCCTGACCTAAACTAACCAACTTACCTAACCAACTAATACATCAATTTAAATTTTTTGACAGTTTATTTATTTGATATTTTTTAATTTGATCTTTAAATTTTCAATATTTAAAGTTTTGACAATGGTATAAACGATATTTTGATTTTCGACATTTTTAATTGTCTATTTTTTAATTATTCAATATTTTGATTTATTCGAGATTTTGATTTTCAATAAAATATCAGGGTTCGAAAATATTATGATATTTATATAAATATCATATCACATGATATATATCGGATATGTATCAGATATATATCTGATATATATCATTATCAATATGCTTTGGTTTTGGCATATTAAATAAAAATCACTACTTACTAATAAATCAAAAGTACACACAGATGGAAAACACAGTAACTGCTCTAACCTGGGAAAACAGAAAACAAAAAAAATCGTCGTCGGGGATTTACCAGATGTGAAACAGGGGATTCCCAGTCAGCTCCGCGATACCTATGCGGCAGCCGAATCGATCGATACTACACCTTTACAGATGTTTATACTTTTGTGCAGGGACGTACTGACAAATTTTCTGATATTTAGAAAGGTAGAAAACATTTGTAGTTTAATAAGTAAAATTATTGAATATATCGGATACATATCATTATATATATCGTGATATATATCATGATATATATCACTTGATATATATCCGCGGAACCCTGTAAAATATATTTCGATATTGTAAACGTCGCCCGTTTAATTACAAATTTAAACTATTTTTAGGTAATATCTTTAGACATCCGAAGCAAACTGACAGAAGAAGCTGAGGAGAACTTGGAAAATGAAATGGATTATTGCAAAATGCTGAACGCAGTTTTACCAAGCGACATCAGGTGTATAGCTTGGGCCCCCGTTGAAGAATCATTGAGTTCTAGATTCGATTGTAAATGGAGATTATATAAATATTATTTTCCAAAAGGAAAACTAAATATTGAGGTAAAATAGCTATTAACAAAAATTTTTATTATCCACTTATCTTTTAAATTGGTTGTTTTGTTTGGGATAACTACAATAGATGATAACCCAGTAAAATGGTTTCCAAAAAGGGGTCAAGTTCTGGTGTAATTATTTTTAGTGGCTTATTTTATATTTTTTTCCTCTGGAAACTATGAGAAATCCTTAAAAAACAACTAAAAATTATGGTTTGTGATGATTTTCAGCTTATAACTTCAAAAGCAAGCTATTTACGCAAAACGTATTCCTATAATAAAATAAAGAGGAGAAACTTTTCTACAATTATTTATGTCTTTCGACATTTTTTGTACACCGTATAGTTTCACACAAAAAGTAAAAAGAATCATAAATGAAGCGAAACGAACTATTTTGTTTGTAGTTTTTTAAATTTCAACGTGTTTACTTGAAAAACCATAGACTCGGCAACTGGCCACCCCAGGGCAATCACAAAAAGCTCTCCCTGTAAAATTAAAAAATTTAATCTTTAAAGTGTCCAATACCAACAAGTATGGAAAGCTATTGGGATTGTAACAATTTTTTTTCCATTTCCACTTAAAATGAGATATTTAAAAAAGATCGAGTAAAACCAGAATAGGTTTGGTGCAGTCACGTGACACGCAACTTTTTAATTAATGAGTTCCATCAATAAATCTACCAGTGTTCTGTTTTCCTAATACTACCTTATCTTACAAATTTTGTCAGGGCATTGAAAGAGGCTGAAACACGCCCTTAATGCTAAGCAACAAGCACAAACAAAACAAGTCACCGCTATGTACTGTCACCAGTGGCGCAAAATATGGTGTTGTAGTAACCTGAAAGGTCGAAAACAAATAGTAAAAATAAATAAATACAAATCCAAAGAGATTGAAGTCACATCAGGTGTAGCTCAAGGATCACATCTAGCTCCACTTCTGTTTGCTTTGTTTGTTAAAAATATCCCTAAGTGTTTCAAGAACAATCCTTGTCTGCAGTTGGCTGATGATTTAAAGGCTTACAAAAGAATATATAGCCAAGATGATTGTAGAGCTATTCAAGAGGACGTCTTAAGCCTCTACAGCTGGTGTGAAGAAAACAAAATGGAGATAAATTTCTCAAAATGTAAAGTTATAACCTTCTCCAGAAAAAAAAATAAAATTAATTATGAATACAAAATAAATAACATAACTATACCCAGAGTAGATGTGGCGAATGATCTTGGGGTTATCTTTGATTCCCAGTTTCGATTTACAGATCACATTGATAATATTGTCAGCAAGGCTTTTAAGATGTTAGGATTTATTATCAGGTCCAGTAGGGAATTTAAAAACATTGAGGTTTTAAAAAGACTATATTTTTCGATTGTTAGGAGTCATTTGGAATATTGCTGCCTGGTTTGGTCGCCATATTATGAGGTGCATGGCACAAGACTAGAAAGGGTTCAACATAAATTTGTCAACTTTGTAATGTATAAACTAAATATAGACAAATCGCTATACTGTTATGAGGAAAGATTGAAAATGATTAACTTTGATAGTCTGCACACTCGTGAAAAGCAAATACTTAAATTTGGCCATAAATTAATAATTAATGAAATGAACTGTCCATATCTTCTATCCCTTTTAAATGATCATGCACCTATGAGACATGGCAGAAACAATAATACATTTTATATAAATTCAAGTCGAACTGATGTTGGTAAAAACAGTATTGAAAACAAAATAATGGTTTTACTTAATAAATATATTTCACTTATTTCTTATTTTTTCTTAGGTTACCTTACTTATTTTTACCTAGTTAATTTTGTACCTGAAGCTTACCATTTTATTATTTATAGTTTTAAATTTTTTGTTCTTTGTTATTTATTTTCTGTTTATTATGTATTTTTTATTACTGTGAAATGATAGATTAAAATTAAACATGTACCAATTGGGGAAACTCTCTGTAATGTGCATTCAAATAAATAAATAAAATATATGGAAAATATATACAAAAATCTTAGGTTTTTTTTACCAACTAGATATACACCACATCGCACAACAACACATACACTACACCGTGACACTTATTGATGATAATGCTTAAATAAAAAATAACAAGCCAGTGTATGATGTATGTATAAAAAGACTGCGAAATAAAAAAGGCAACCAGATTTCATTTTATGTTTATAAATAAATACACATACACCACATTGAACAACAACACATACACCACATCACGACACATTGATGCTAACGCTTCACATTTTGAACTAAAAAAGGCACCGCTTACCAGTAAGAAACTTAACCGGCCCCCCCTGGGTGCGCCCATGCTGTCACACACAATAACTCAAAAAAAGTTAATTTTGCAAAAATTTGTAAATCTACACTTTTTTGCAAAAACTCGCAAGAAAAGTGTAAATTTGCGTTTGCGTTTTACCCAGATTTTTTATAGTTTTTAAGTTCTTTCGGAGACTTTTTAATTTTTATCCCTTATTCATCACTTTTTATCCCGCGAATAAAAAAGGACACTTTTATCCCTAAAATGCGCAAAATATTCTTTCGGAAGGCACTTTTGTTTACGAACGCCAATGAAATGTTAATTAGAATCTTTACCCAAGCATATTATACATCGTTTTAAAGAAAATTTTATTTTCAAAATTAAATAAAAACCTATAATTAAAATAGATTTTTGGCAATTTCTGTAAATAACTTCCATTTATAGATGCCAATCTACCATTAGAAATAAACTAAAGTTCACTAACTTATACATCGTTGGAAAGAAAATTTTGTTCTCTTAAAAAGGGGTTTCATAGGTTTTTTTGAGAAAATTTGAGAAAACATATATTAATTTTTTTTAAATCCTAATTTTAAAAAAACGCACTTTTGTTTACGGACGCCACCGAAACGTTACCTGTAATCCTGACCCCAAGCATGTTTAAAAGGAAATTTTAGGGCTTATAATAGCGAGTCCACACCAAACGAATAAAACAAAAATAAAACAGCAACTCAATGTTTTCCAACATTTTTGAAACAAAATGAGAACAATTCGGCAACTTTTTTGTTTTGTTGACGTTTTCAGCTACTTTTTATTTTCCCGTCGCCTATCGGTAAAGATCAAAGTGTTGATGTTTTGTTTTCGTTTTGGGCAACTTTGTTAGTCTAGTCTGTACGCAAATAAAACAAAAACAAACATCGTGGTTCAGTTTGTGTAGTTTCTGTGTGAAAAATTACCGTACCAGAAAAAAATTAAATGGGGTGTTGAAAATCTCGGTCTAAACCAAAACCGTCTTTCCTTTCCAGCTGCCATAATAAATATGTCATTGTTTCAAAATTTTCGAGCACGCCACGACTAATTGTTTTCCTATATATGGGCCGCAGTTGACAAGTTGTTCGTGTTTTCGAAAACTTGCAGTTTTGTTGTGTTGCTGTTTTGTTGATGTTTTTGTTTTGTTGGTTTGATGTGGCCCCGCTAAAAGAGTTTTACTTTTAAGAAAACTGAATAGAAATTTATAATTAAAATAGGTTTTTGTCAATTTATGTAAATATCCTTTTTTTCAATAAAGATAAACAAAATTTTCGATTTAAGTAATTATCTGTTTTATTTTAAGAATTTGATTGAAAAACAATTTCTCGGTTGAGGGGGCCCAAAAATGTTTGCCCCGGGGCCTTATAACTTCTAGCTAAGCCGCTGATGCCATTATAAACAATAGAAAAATTAGAAAAAGTTTTACATTTTTAGGCAATGAGTGAAGGAGGCAAGCATCTCATAGGAAGCCACGATTTTAGAAATTTTTGCAAAATGGATGTAGGAAATGGAGTAGTAAAATTCGTTAGGAACATCTTAGATTTTCGAATAGTTTCTGTTGAAGGTAAAGAAGAGTCATAACAAAACCATTTCATGTAAAAAAAGCCAAGTACGCAAAAGTAGTATTCCGTAAAAAGAATTGAGATAAAAGTAAAGCCAAATTCTCCAATCTCCAATACAAATTTCAAAATGTTTTTGTAAACTTTGCTATTCCAGCCAGACTTCTTTATGTTTAATTTAGCACTGTGCCTAAGAGTCATTTGCAGCCCTAATAGCCAAGTTTAGAAAAACATTTCGAAACTAGTAAGAACCTTTTATTTTGAAATTTGTTTTGGAGAACTTGGCTTTACTTTCAACTCAATTCTTTTTAGGGAATACCACTTTCGCGTACTTTCACTCCCTTTTTAAAGGATTTGGATAATATTTAAGTTTTAAAGTAGTAAAATATGCGAAATATTGTTCAAAACTTTTACAATGTCTTATAAAAAATGTTGAGGTTTTTTTATAGTTTTTTTTATATTTTCCTATGGTTTTATCATAGTTCCTATCAGCCTTCTAAAGCTCAGCTCTCTAGTGTTTCTGAAAGTAGGCAATGTTAATTTTACATAACTCTAAATTTATAGGGGAGGAAAGTAAAATTAAATTTTTTCCTATAGTTTTATCATAGTTCCTATCAGTCTTCCAAAGCTCAGCGTTCTAGCGTTTCGGAAGTGGAGAATGTTACTCTTACATAACTTTACAATTATAGGGGAGGGGAGTTAATTAAAATTTGGGGTTTTTTAATTTTTTTAAATAGTTTTATCATAGTTCCTATCGGCCTTCCAAAGCTCAGCTCTCTAGCGTTCCTGGAAGTGGGCAATGTTACTTTTACATAACTTTACATTTATAGGGGAGACAAGTAAATTAAAATTTTGGGGTTTTTAAATTTTTTCCTATAGTTTTATCATATTTCCGATCAGTCTGCCAAGGCTCAGCTCTCTAGCGCCTCTGGAACTGGGCAATGTTACTTTTACATAACTTTACATGTATGGGGGAGGGGAGTGAATTAGGAATTTGGGGTTTTTGATTTTTTTCAAGGGTTTGGTCACAATTCTATCAGTGTGCCAAATTTCTGCTTTGTAGCATGTTTGGAAGTACAGTAGAATTTTGATGATCTATACATGAGATGAGAGTGGCAATTTCGACTTTTTTTGAAGTTTCTACTACTACTACTTTATGTAAGTCCATGAAACTTGGAGGGATTGTTAATACAAAGATCTTTGAGTTTCATAGCTCATTCCGAAGTAGAGTATTAGATAGGTCAAATATGGCTGAAATGTTTCAAGAAAAGATGGTACAGCAGTTTCCGCGCAAACTTGGCGGGGCACTGCCGTGCCCCCAGATTTAAATAAGAATAGCTTTCGAATTTTATAGAAAAGTCTAGCTTTCTATAATAACACACTTTTTTAGGACAATCAATCAACCAAATGTATGTAGCACATATTAAAGCCAATGCATTTTTATGGCACCAAATCCGATATATAATGGGAATTTTATTTTTGATTGGGACCGAAAAAGAAAAGCCCACGATTATTGAGGATTTGCTTAATGTTGATGAAAATCCAAGGTAAAAATTAAGAGAAACTTTATATATGGGAGTTAGAGTAGTCCTTGCCATACGCAGTTACACTTTTGTGACTTTGACATGAAATAATATATTAAAAATTAAATATGTCATGTTGGTATAAAATTAAAGGTAAAACTGTCATTGTCTCTGCATAAAAAGATGCTGACTGTAGATTGACAAAAAACGCACAGATAAAAACAACTCAAAGATATGCCATTTTTCAGATTTTTTTTTGTTGTTCTCAGCATGCATATGATAAATAAAGAGGTTGGAAATGTCACAAAAGTGTAACTGCCTATGGCAAGGTCTATATAGACAGACAGAAAATTAAATGACAATCAAAAACACGGGCGGGAATTGTCATTACAGGTCAAAAGTACAGGATCTTGGTACACAATCCAAATTCTTTCTGACTTTGTATTTTAGAATTTTTAGTTTTCTCAACAAACCAGTGATTCCAGATTTTTGGGACACGCTATATATAACCAAACAAGTTTCGTGGCTAATCGGGTAAAAAGGAGTTTTTGTTTCTCTCATATTTTTCCGTGGGTAGCTTAAAAGCTTAACCTCACGGGGGTCCAAGATCTAATGGACATCTAATAAGTCTTGACAGTTAACTGTTTCGTCCTTATGGGACTCCCCAGAACACTGCTTGGTCAATGTGACACTCTTGCGAAGTTAATTAGACGGTTTTGTCTCTAATCCTAAAATTTGAAAAAATGTAGGCCCTGTGGCGCCTACGCTGTTTGTAATGGGCCTTTTATGCAAAACTTGCAGTTTTTTCCACAAACTGGTGAGTGCAGGTTTTTCGGACATCATGTATATAATATGTAAATAGACATAGCTTATTAACTAAGCTATCCTTTAAATAAACTACTAAAAATGGCTCAACGCAAAAAAATTCTCGATTTAATGACGTTTTAAGTATTTGATTCCTCTAGTAAGGCTGTAAAATTCTGTATGGGTATAAACCTGCGTAACTTTGTTATAAGCAAAGTCTCAAAAATAATTTTTTTATGACAAATAAAAAAAGTCTAGCAAATCTACTTGATGAAACTAACAAAAATATAGGCCCTTCGGCGCATGCGCTGTTTAAGAAAGGCCTTTTATAGAAAACTTGCTTTATTTGAGAGACCATGTACAAAAATTAAAAGCAACTGACGATATTTTTCGAACTATTAGGGCCTATCCTTAAATTACGTAACGCTCTAGGGGGGGGGGGGGGGGGTTTGGCCTTGCGTTACACTCAATGTTTTTTTAATGTGTTTTTTCTTGAAAATGCGTTACGAGGGGGGGGGGGGTCAAAATTTATTTATATTTAATTTAAGGACGTTCCCAATAGCAGATATAGTTATTGTAGAAAAAGAAAGTAATATTTCATTCCCTCAGAGAAAGACAATAAAAAAACAGATTTTACTGAAAATTTCGCTAATAATAGAATATATATTTAAAATATTTTATAAATACTTAGTTCTAATGCGTTAAAACTGAACAAGAAAGAATTAAACTTGTATTGTAATTAGATAACTATAAAAAAATATTAAATCAGTGTTTTTGATGAAAAAAGCTGAAATCCAAATTTTAGATCCCCTGTATAAAAATACAGAATCAACTTCAAAATATTTGAAATATAGTTTTAAGAAGGGGGTTAAGTACTACCAAAATACTAAAAATAAAAAAAAAATCCGTGATATACGAGCACGCTAAAAAAAAATTCGACCAAATGGTATTCTTATAAACTGATATAGGACCAGTTTGGGTCATCATTCTCATTAAAACGCTTTGGTACCCATTATAAGCAGATTGGATGTCCATAAGGCTTATATATCTATGACCATTCCGTTTCTTTTACAGTGAGGATAAGGAGTCTGAAATCTACAGATAAACGATGTCTGACTTGGAAAAAAGTGAGAGTTGTGGGTAAAAAATTAAATATTAGTTAATAGACGAACTGCTTGTCGACTCTCAAGTTCTTTTGTTTTAGAAAACCCCAATATGACATGGCCAGTGAAACACCTCTAAATTTATTTCACTGCGAATATGACGGTATATCTTGGCACTACACTGAAACCAACCTAAAAGCTCTAGTAGAGACTTTAAATAAAATTTGGACGTTTGCTGCTATAAAGTAAGTATACCATGCGACTGTAAGTAGACCTACTGCGAGATCCCCTGCCAAGGGCGCATCCAGGGGGGAAATTACCATCCCTATCTTACTCGATTTTTTAAATCAAACAATGAAATGCAAATAGACTATGAATGTGCCTCCCCTTAAGGCCATGGATTTCCGGAACTTCTTCTGTTTTTAGCTGGATACGGCCTTGAGCCTGCGAAGCTTTAAATAATAAGAGGTTAGCACCAGTATTTACTAAAGGGTCTAAAGTGCTAAGTACTACAATCCTAGGTCTACAAGACAGATTTTGGTTGAAGGTGTAACTTATTTTTTCCGTGAATGCAATAGTTTTTAATATTTATATAAATTGTTTTTGCGATATGGGTCATCTTTTTTCATTGTAACAAAGAAATTTTTTCTACACAAAGGTTAGAAATAAATAAAAAGAATATAATGTTTTGGTTTAAAAATGGTAGCCATATTTAAACCTCTGAACGTCACTAGGATATATCCAAGAAAAACGTCAGTGTCAGCTGTCTTTTACATGTTTATTTTTAAGACCAGTTAGTGATGATTAAACCGATGTTCAATTTTTTTGGTGGATGTGTTACTGAAAACGGATTCTAATATATCTTGTGCTTTTTACAATATTTAAATATTGATACGGATTTAATACGGTAACGCATCTACAGATATAGTTTTAAGTTATTTATGTATTATTTAGCTTTGAAAATTTTTGTGTATAAGTTTTTTATCAATCATGGATTATTTCTATTGTTTTTCGAACATTAAACCAATCCTCAGGGGTGGTCTACAATTTGAGACTATTTGTAACGGGAATCCTACGACTGCACGGACTAAGTTTCCAAAAATTTTGTTACAAATTTTTTATGTGGTTTTTCTTTATTTCTAAAGTTAGTTTGAATTTATATGAGATAAAACTCACTGAGAAATGCTGAATGGCATATTAGGATGAACCAAATCTTTGCAATACTGTATTTCATTTGCGATATCAACGAATTTCAAAACATTGAAAAAAATTTAAATGAAGATCTTAATAACTTGCATGTGTGGTTGATAGAAAATGGACTTAAATTAAATATAAACAAAACAAAATTTATGATTTTATCCTCAAAGCATAATTTAAATCAACTTAAGAATAAAAACAAACTCAACATTGTTATTGAAAATTCTCAAATAGAAGAGGTTAAATCCTTTAAATATCTAGGCGTAATGTTAGATCCTGAACTCAACCTTTCTCTACACTGCGAGTACATAAAAAAGAAAATCGCAAACAAAGCAGGTTTCATGTATAGGCTAAATAATAAAGTTTCATTATTCACTAAACTTACAATTTACAAATCAATTATTGCACCACATTTTGATTATTGTGGAACATTGTTTCATTTTTTAAATGCAGGTCAGAAAAACATGTTACAGAAACTGCAGAACCGTTGCATGAGGGCAATTTTATTATGTAATAAGCGAACTCCTATTAGAAATATGCTTGACAGATTAAACCTTATGAATGTTCAACAACGAGCCTCATACAACATGTTAGTCTTTGTTTTCAAACTCAAAAATAATATGTTGCCCACATATTTAACTGGTGAGATAGTTTATGTTCGAGATATTCATACTCATAACACTAGGTCAAGATCAGTAAACGATTTCTATATTGCTGATTTTCAAAGTGAAACGGTATTCAGTGTAGGTTTAAGATTGTTTAATAGCATCCCTAGAGACATGAAAGAATGCACTTCATTGAAAAATTTTAAAACAAAGTGTGCTCATTATGTGAAAACTTTGTACATTTTTTTTTTGATGTAAATACTTATCTACCTATTTGTATTTATAATGACATTGTAAAGAGCAATATATTTTGCTAATAAAGTGTGATAATAATAATTAAAAAATACACTTAAACCGGTTGGTATCAAGTCTATAGATACTTAAACCCGGTTTAAAATGCTAAGTTTGAAGGTCTTAGAAAATACTGGTGTAGGTGTGTTTTTTTGTTAAACCAGCAGTTTTCTTAAAAAACTAAAAACACTGTTAAAATCATAGAATTTTCAGTATAGAAACAACAGAAAAATAAAGTATTAATAGTGTTTCGGAAAGACATCTATAGTTTAAGCTAGTGTCCTTAAATAATTTGGCAGTTCTATGTAAGGACTATCAAATTACGTAGGGACACTACTATAAACTGATCACAATTGTTTGTTTGAGAAAATTTATTAATTATAAAAATTAAAAATTTACGTACATTTGCTGTAAACCGTTCTTCCTGATCTTTAAACAAAGATCGCGGGTTGTTTCTGAAGATTTTTTGCGGGCAACTATGAACTTTAATTTTTTTGTGGGTTACGACGTATTAGAATTAGGGTATCGATATGGATAATTTTCTTAAATCAATACTTTTATGAATAAAGTAGGTGCAATTTTGTAACTTTCGCTACTTGGTGATGATTTTTGTTTTTAGACCAGGCAATTTTCCCCACAGATTAGGTTAGATAAGAGATAAGTTATTTTCACAAAGATCTAGTTGTGTTGAAAAATAAATAATCTACTTTAATAACGGCGATAAAAATGTTTCTATCAAAAATATTATTTAAATTTCTCAACTGGATTAGTACATACATACATGTTTTGGCGATTTCTCAAACAATCCTAATTTATAGACCGAATAAGTTAAACTGTTGCTAACCACTGTCATGTGTAATCTGCAGCGCCATATCCGCAATTTACAACGGGTAATTCTTTTAACGTCACTTCCGAATAAAATGACTGACGGCCAGGCCACGCCCAATGTTGGCGGTTCACGGATATAACAGATCGTGGATTTCATAATTTTAGAGACAACTTTTCTCGCTGGCCTATGCGGTTTGCTATGATAACTCTCAAAAAATTATTAAACAATTATGGAATGCACCTTATGGATTAACACGGATAATGGGTTCAAAGCTTTTAGTGGAAGGCATGAGGCACGAACCCACCACTCATCACCCATCTTCCCTTTTTCTTATTTTGTTGTCCTTGAAAAAGTCTCAATGCCCCTGGGTTCACCTTCCAGTGAGCCTGGGAGTACTGGGAACTACCCATGCGCAGAGAGGAATTGAATCACATTTGTTATTAACAATTTGAAACCATATACGTAATATTCCAATACTCCCTGTTACCTATTTACACAATGGGTGGCGTTTGATGCAAACATTCAGAAATAAAGGTACGAAAAATGCACAAATATCAAATTTACATAGATAGAGTTTTTGTCAACTGTACGCCGATGATTTGACGTAACGAATACAATAATAAAATAATATTCATGCGTAAAAGTATAACCAATCAGGACATTTTATCTTACAGACCGCAAAAAGGATAGACTTATACCCATTGATATTGCTATTTCAAATATGTTTGCATTCTGCATCGTAAGGTACCGTAGGTATTGCAATAATATGTACTATATGGAAATAATATGCATATGTCTTTGAAAGCAACCAATCAGGTCTTTTTTGCTTAAAGACCCCAAGGCCCTCATGTTTGCATCATGAATGGGCAGTTACCGTGGGTATTGGAATATTATGTATATGTTTGAAACTTTCTCCATTCCTTTAAGGACGCTTAACTTCGAATACGATTCATTTGAAAAACATCCTCTCACCGTTAAAAGCCCTGTACTGAATTTTTTTAGGGAAACAATGATAAAAGATATGCTAGGCGAACTTTCAAGAAAACTAAGAGACATATCGTCGCCTTTAGTCCAATGTTCAAGCAAATTTCTGCAAGGGAGAGAAACTAAAAACTACGTGTCTTTATTAAAACGACCAAAATGTGGTAAGCTAAAAAGATTTTTATTACCAAATATATAAAAATATAATAAAAAAACTATTTTTGCTTAAGGGCACTAGCAGGGTTCGCAGCCTTTATTGCTTACACCAAAATGGAAACTAGAACCCTGTAGTTTTCACTTTTCATGCTATTTTTAGTAGTAGTGGTGGGGGTTATCTATATTTTGTTTATTTCTAGAAAGTTTAGAAAGCAAAATAGAGCATTATGCCAAAAGGAACAGAATCGAAGTGATCCCAGCACCAACAAACGAACATGACGTACCTGCAGCACCAAGCAATGATGCTCAATGTATGTAAGTCCTTAAACATTGTATTTTTTATAAAAAAATTATAAAGTTAAGTCTTGCTGGTGTTCCTTTTGTCGTTGAAGAACTAAAATAAAATAAACGAAAAATGATGTTAAAAAGGAAAATATGAATATTTCGAAATTGTGGAAATGCTTATCAAAGCGTCAACATGTTGTAGCTGCTTGAAATGAGAAAGAAAAAAATTTAAACATAAAAAAAATCAATTATGTCAAATATTTGACATGAGATTGACAAATGTCATCAGATTCTGAAGATTTAAGACAAATGTTACAACTTTGCTCATTTTACCTAAATATACTGGGTGTTTAATATTAAGTACAATATTACAGGTCATTTATCGATTGAAGACAAATACCTCAGAGCATAAATACAAATCATTCTTATACGCGAAGCTTAAAGCTAGGACCCCCTTTAATTCTTAATTTTGCTTTTTCGGGTAAACAGGATCTTGGTAACTGCACATGCGTCAGTTTTGGAACTATACTACTAAGGCAATCCGGCCACAAGTATACTACTTTCAATATCTGATATCTGTATGGGACAATCACAATTCATTAATACCACTTGAAGACCCAGCAGGCCGACAGCACCCCAAGATTTAATAATGAAAATTTGTAGTTTTACTACAATCAATTGTGCACATTTATTGTGGACATCATGAAGAGTGTTTAATGGCATCTATACACCACTCGTTTTTAATCAATTATAAATTAATTTTTCTTACATTTTTCCACAAACCGCACTTGTTTTACGTGAATTATTTCCCATTTTTCACAGAAAAAAAAAAACAATTTTACACGACAAACGCCAAACACCGCAAAATGTAAATGAACATCAAATATGTGTCTACGTGCCAAAACACACGCATGCGCACTTGGCATGAAAATTTGCGAACTTAAATTAAATTTCCCAAGCCAGCTATGATTGCTTCACTTTTCGATTTTTTGAACCAGTATTTAGGCTCTAAGGTATTTGATTAAAGACAAAAAGCTGTACACCTGGTATTTATTATTTACCTTTGTAATGGTGTCGAACGTTTTACCAAAATCACAAACCATCAGTGATCTCTTAATCCAGTCTGGAAGGGCATTTTTTGTACTGGTTCTGTTGTATCTCTCGTCCAATAACAAAACTGTGGCGTAGTCATTTCTATGTCTCACCGCCCGACCAATGCATTGATTAACCGATTTCATACAAAGGTTTTCGTAGAATTTTTGACCTGCTCCTGCACCCTAAAAAACGCCAAAAGCCATTGAAGTAAACCATAGATCAACAAGACTGCAGGACTACGCCTTTAGGCACCTACATACTGGTTCGTTTCCATACTCTTTGTTACATTTTTTGAACTACAAAACATTTTATTTTATTTTTATTTATTTTTTGAAATTTAATTTCAAACCAGATATATTTTTTGCACATTCCATTTGTAAATATTAAAATTAAAACTGGAGTAATTCCAAATCACACCTATCTCGTTGTGTGTCCTTATTTCACACACCTGATGTTTCGTTTACCTTTTTCTTCTAAACACCTATTTAAAATATCTACCTTAAATGAAGTCAACAAGCGAGAAACTGAAGCAACGGAAAAGACAGTTTGCAATAATCGTTTGACCCAGTCATACACATACACAATTTTAAAAACTACGCTTGCCAAGACGCCTTACAAGAGGGTTAATTCATATCCCTCCTGTGGCAACAACCTACGGCCCTTGCCGAACTAAAATTACTTGCTAATTAGTGTTAAACCAAACCTTATTAAAAAGCCCTTAAGCCGCGATCGCGCAAAACTTAACAAAGCCTTAAAAATAACAAAGTGCCGTTAAAACATAAAACCTAAACTAAATTGGAGTTACAACCGCCCCAAAGAAGACAAACCACGATCGGATTACTCCATTTCCGTCGAACCCGAGTCATTTTTTTAACCATAACTCTCTTTAGCTCATTTTCTTTTGTTTTCGTACCGATTAAGAGTCGTTTCCCCACCTCACTGCGTCAGCTTAAATTACGCTCTGCTGTTCTCGCGCTCCATATTGTTTACAGTAGGTGTCAGAATAACTGGTAGCTTCATAGCTCCTTAGCAAAGAAGCTATTACGCACTCGACCAGTTTCACATACAAGGAAGGTGTTTACTTTCTCGACTATCACTATACTCTTAACGCCCCTTTTGAAGGATGGCACTGAACTCAAAGTTACCACGCCTGCTAGGTAACGCGTCTGGCCCCCCTCAATGCTATGGTTCCATTTTTACTTGGTCGAGGCCTTTATTCACATTTTTTATTATTGGAAATTGGACCCCAATGGTTAAAGCTTTAACCGAACCGAAGTTTTGGTATCAGAATTCCACTTATTACACAACTGTCCGTGAACTTTTATTAAAACTATCAATCATATACATGTTTTCGTGTCAGAAATAAATTATTACAAAGTAACTACCTATTCTACAAAATAAACTAAAAGATATACAAAACATGAATATTAAAACTTTGCATTCATTATTACTATTACATATTTCTTTATTGTATCTAAAAATTCATTACAAATCTTTAGTACAAGGGTACGGTTGTTCTTAAAATATAGAACTTAAGTTACGTATTTCTATATATGTAAATGCTTGATAAAAGAGAAAAAAATACAAATCTTATATTTAAATGTTGTTACAGCATTAAAGAAAAAATATTTAAAGTTAATACTAATTTACAGAAAAAATATGTTTATGATAGAATCGGAAATAAGTGAATTAACTGTTGAATTCGATAGTTAATAGTTCCTAGTTCTGTATGTAAATATAGTTAATAATTACTAGTTATATGTGAGTATAGCGAGGAAAGTGTAAGTACTTTGTTATTAGCAAAAAACTGAACTAAAAGTTTTAAAATTTTTTTTTTAATTTTAATAAAATAAAAATGCATTACAATTTTAATTAACTTATAAAAGGTACCATTTTGACCCATTTCATTCACTAAAATATTTTTAAAATTATAATGATGGTAAGCTTACCTCTTTTTTGTCCAAATACGCCATTTTCTCCTTTAAATCGGCAGCCATTATGTTTGCATACGGCAGACCCACCACTATAACACACCTGCCCAAATCGTCACTAAAATTCAGGCCTTCACTTAATTTTCCACCTACAATTTTAAAAAAATACTTATACAAAGAGTTTCTTTTTATACATACACATAAGACGAATAGGGCCTGAGCGAAAGCTTCCACCAAGCCTTCGTAGCTTTCACCTCTGCCCAAAGTTCATATACAAGACCAAACTGCGAAATTAGCGAATTTTAAGGTAGGGAATCTCATAAGACCAAAATAACCAAACTTTAAAAATTCATATTTTACAAACTATACAGTTTATCAACAAAAGCATAGAGTTGCAGTGTGGTTGGGCCATAAAGATGCGAAAAAATTACACCTTGAGTTGAGATTCGAAAAAACGTCATTTAGCGAATTTTAGGGTATGGAATCTCATAGACCAAAATGTCCAAACTTTGAAAATTCATATTTTACAAACTACACAGTTTATCAAGAAAAGCAACGAGTTGCTGTATTGTGGGGCCATAGAGATGCTAAAAAACCACACATTGAGTTGAGATTCGAAGAAACGTCATTTAGCGAATTTTAGTATAGGGAAACCCATATAAGACCAAAATGGCAAAACTTTGGAAATTCATATTTTACAAACTATACAGTTTATCAAGAAAAGTACCAAGTTGCAGTATTGTGGGGCCATACAGATTCGAAAAAACCACACATTGAGTTGAGATTCGAAAAAACGTCATTTAGCGAATTTTAGGGTTGGAATCTCATAGACCAAAATGGCCAAACTTTGAAAATGCATATTTTACAAACTATACGGTTTATCAACAAAAGCACAGAGTTGCAGTGTGTTGGGGTCATAGAAATACGAAAAAAACCACAATTTGAGTTGAGATTCCGAAAAAACGTCATTTAGCGATTTTTAGTATAAGGAATAAGACCAAAATAGCAAAACTCATTTTACAAACTATACAGTTTATCAAGAAATAAGCGCGGATTTGAGGGGGGTAACGTGTCGATTACTGTTAATTACCCGCCCCCCCTAGAAATAAATATGCACTTTTAGTTAATAAATAAACCTCAAGAAAAAAAATACCCCAATAATATTTTCGTCAACCATTACCCTAGTGTTCTAGTGGGCTAGGAAGGTATCAGATCCATTCATGGATCCATTTATTTTTGTTGCAGTCATTATGCATATGATAAATAAAGAGGTTGGCCTATGGCAAGGACCATTACGTTAATGGCAAAGATTATAGTAGAAACGTGACGTAAAAATTTTATCAATGACAATGAGAAGAAAAAACTAATGTCATAATAAACAGAGATACCAGAAAATTGTTTTTGTTGTAATTTTCAACATACAAATTTATAACAATCATCAAACCAAACCTAACCTAACCACACCAACCTAACTACATGATTATAACATATACGTAATTACGTATATGGATTATAACTCGAATATTTCCTTACCTACAACACTAAACAGTAAAGCTCCAACCTTGGAACTTTTAATAACGTTAGCGTATTTCTCTAATACCAAATCAACTCCACCGGTAGTCTGCGGCTCCCTAAAAACGTGTCGACCGAAATCCACGTTTTTTACTTGCTCCCATATCCAGTTTTCGTACTTATATGATGGAAAAAATACCACTATGCCACCTTTTACAGATTTGCAGGTTTTGAGCAGAATGTCTTTGACGATAGATCCCTAAAATGTAGTTTAGGGTCGAGTTTTTTCTGTTAAAAATACCACTTGAAAAAAATTTTACTTTTTGTGTCAAACTGATCACTTTTAAGCTCCCTTAAAGGGAAAATGGTAAAATATACTACTGGCTTAAAGCTCTCAGCTAGAGAAAAAACAGGCCTATCAGTTGTTGGACAGACCTTTAAGAGAATTATCCTTATAGTCAACAATGTTTTAGATGGAGGCCTCGTGCCGCTACATAGAGAAGACATATATGATGGCGCATAATTAGCGTTATAGTTTAATTATTAAATAACTTTTTTGTTCCTAATTTTATTAAATTTGTGCACTCCGTGCACGTACTTTTATACATCTCTACTGGGAAAGAGCCTCTAACAATGACTGCTACAAGCGTGCAGGTATGATGGATTTTAAATGAACCCCAACGTATGCCTTGCAGAAATTAAGCCTACTGATAACGGATGCCGCGTTCTCAGCGCCATCCCTTTTCTAAGCCCTAAAACAGCCCTTATCAGTTACCTTAGGATAATAGAATCGGCCACAGTAAATAGCCAATCAAATTTTATCTTAAAAACTATATTAAATCCACAAAGTTTATTAAACTTTATTGTGAAATGTATTAAGCTCAGACATGCGTGGGGACATTTATTGGTAATTTTTTTGGAGGTATTACTTCTACATATATTTACTACCGCGTTTGTCAGATTTAAAGGAAGTAGTTTGTTTTCTGCGGGCTACTTTAAGGGTAAGGTATATGCAAATCAACCAAGAACCATAAAACAGCTAAGGGCCAATATTCGAGCGAAACTCAGAGTATTGGGACCTGAAATTCTAACAAGAGAATGGAAAATGCTCTTCAATCTATGTAATAAATCGTACGAAGTGGACAAAATTAGAAACAAGATAGTTATTCATAAATTAAACAGAGTAGCCGACGGGAATAACGTTTTGGAAATAAACAGTACGCTTTACGGAAAATTTTAATAGACAAAATTGTTCATCATTACATGCCATGTGAAGTAAAATATGACGTGGGTAAGTGGTGTCCATGCCCCTAAATGATGGTTTAAGCTTTCAGAAAATCAGCCATAACAAGTTTACGATCGAATATAGGCAATTGTTCACTGGTTACATCTTCAGTTCTCTCAATCTCACGATATCGCATTTTCTTACAAAAAAGTGCTCCAGTCACGTGATCATGGGGGCCATGCAATCGCTAAAACGTGAAATTAAACTTTCGGGGAATATGCTTCGAATCACTTGCATGTACACATGAGCATCATGTGCGGTGGCATTATCTTATATCCTACCTACCAAAACGGCATCGAAGGGCGAGATTAATAATTGGAAATTCGGCTCCCTACTACTCTTATCAGTCAGAGTACTAGCTATCCCAAAAACGTTAGGGTCCCGTCAGCTGTACACAATACTCTTACCATTGACATTCTGTTATTAAAATTAAACAGCAAATTTTGGTTGTTGGGTCCCCTGGTCACTACGATAGGTAATATATTTTCAGGCGGTATAATGTGATCACAAGAGAACTCGATTATTCTATCGGAAGTTGCACCCGCACTTATGAATAGTCTGTCTCTGAATTCAGCGATGGGTTTCATGGTACCTCCTGCCACAATAACCTAAAAATAGGACGTCGTTGTTGGACGAGTAAACAGCCATTGTGGCTCAAAGCGCGAGGGTTCGCTTTGCACCTGTATTTACATCAGATTTGCTATATGCACACTTCGCTGAAATGGGAAATCAAACCCACCTCTAGGGGTAGATTCTTAAGTCAAATAAATTAACAATTAGTTGGTTTCTAGATAAAAGTCAAATAACATATCAATGTAAACCAATTAAGTTTGAATCCAACCTTACAAAATATACTAAATTCACAAAATTTTTAGGACTGTTTATAGATGAAAACTTGACTTGGAAAAATCACATAGAATATTTACGAAAATCATTATTTCCCCTTGTAGGAGTTTTGTATAAAATTCGATATCTTATTCCTTTATCTCATCTTAAAACAATTTACTTTGCCATATTTTATTTAAAAATACAATATTTAATAACAATATGGGATTGTACAATTTCTTCTAATATAAATCCTTTAAAAAAATTACAAAACAAAATTATAAAATGTATACATAAACTTCCATTTTTAGAACCAACTATCAATTTGTATGAACTCTAAACACTCTTTAATAATTAATTTAAAAAATCAAATATTAAGCTTACTAAAATCAATATTATGCATACACGTCAAACAAGACAATCCAATATGTACCAAACAATACAATTTAAAAGTGATATTGGCGAAAAATCACTTTTATATGATGGGATATTATATTACAATAACTTACCAGAATCATTTAAAAATATACTAACAATCCAAAGATTTAAAACAAATATAAAGAAACATTTTTTGGAAGAATAATAAAAAAAATTGAATATATTGACATTAATATTTATTTATACTATATAATTTTGTTAGCTGTTAAATGTATTTATGTATATAATTCTTACTTCTTTTTTAATATATTTTTTGAGTTAAATAGTGTCCCTGTAATAAACTATTTAAGTTTGTTGGGAAATAAAAAGTTATTAATGGAAAAAAAAATCATAGAAAAGGTTGCAAGGGAAATGTTACTTTTACCAATAGAAGCGCACCATGCTTCTACGTATTTAAGTTGGCAGAATTCTTGTAAGATTGGGAACTTTTAACAATTTTTGCCAACTGTTATGTTATTTTCAGGAGGTATAACATTTTTACTCCTCTTTCGAATAATGTTGGGCAGTTTTGCCTAAAAATACACTAGAAGAAGTTTTTTTTAAGCTTTTTTTAACGTTACATAAAGGCACTATAAAGTTTTATGAAAAAAAAATCGTCGTAGTACGTGAGTTGACGACAATTAGTTTTAGCTCACAGGTATACTATAACTATAATAGTATTGGTGGCTATGGTGATCGTGTCAAAAATGATAAAAAAAAGTTGCTCCATTTTCAATAAAATTTATATATGTTTTTATTTCAGATGCTAGCAATGGCAAGCTTTAAATTAGCTCCGAGCCGTCACGTGCTATACGAAACGACTTCTATTGCGCAAGCTACTCCTACGATCCGACCGACAAACGTTCAGTCGGTACGGTGCAGGAGAACAGATTTTACTTTAAACGCGTAAAATTCACTAACTCTGAAGAGCGGGCGACTATGCCATTGGTCGAGACAAGTCATTTCGTACAACACGCGACCGTTCAGAGCTTGCTATTGGTCAGAGTGTGTGATGTGGATGGTCACATCGTTCAAGTCCCAGAATAGCTACCCGGGTGGGGGATAGGGGGTTATTTTCGCGGACGAAAATGGGTAAAAATTACATTATGCATTAATCGTGTGAGCTTAGGTGCCTATAAATTGGCAGAGTATTTTGATAGTGAAGGATCAGATTTTTATACAGGTGGTTGCTAAATTATTGACCACTACTGTATGTCATCTTACCGATTTCGCTTTTTGTACAACATCCGTGAAATTCGAAGAAGCATTAAGAAGCAAAAACTGCATCTTATTGTTTTGTTTGTCACTACTTAATGTTAACAATATTCTTCCGTCATCTTGTAAATAAGTCTGGGATTCTAAAAAGCTTATGATGCTCAATAATGGATTATTTGGTATGTTTAAATCATTTGGCCGAGATTCTGAAGTTTCTTGAATAATTTTTGGTTTTTCATTTGTTTTTCTTTTATTTTCAATACTGGCAAGAAAGCTTTTGACTCCGCCCTTTTTGTCTGTTGGTTTTTTTGACATTTCCTCTTGGAGTGGGTATTTTACTGAGTAAGATCTAACCTATAAAGCATCATATTTTAAACTTAAAATAAAATTCGTAAAAAACAAAAAATAAAAAGTTGTAGAACCTATATACATTTGACATGATACATCAAACTTTAAGGGTCATGAAAATGTCGAATAATTTTCTTTTTCAAAAAAGGGGCTAGATTTTTTTACATACATATCTGTTAAGATCTTGGTTGCATAACTGGGTAAGTCTTTCAGGTATCCAAAGTTACCTCACATAAAGGAGAAGCTATGGATGGATAGTGGAAGGAGATGAAAAAAAAACACTTTTTTAATGTGTAACATAAAAATAGTCAATTAGGAACCGGTGTTACGTAACGCGTAAAAGTAAGTAATAAAAGTATGGATCGACTTACTTTACTGAATCAATGGAAACAGGGAGAAAGAGAATTCCAGTATAGTAGCACTATTAGGTTTGCGTGGTATAAGTATTTAGTAAATTATTATTTATGCACCACAAATTAGCAGAGCAGAAAAGTAAGTATGATTTTGTATCGAGCCAAGGACCGGCTGTAGTAGTAGCAGGGGGCTCGATCATTGACTGACTGTTTTCTCCAAAACAAAAACTCACTCTATGCCCCTCGGAGGGCTCGCATGGTATCCACAAGTAGGCGTGGGTGATATTTTGGAAGTATGTAGAAAAACAGGAAATTATGTGTGTAGAAGAAAGTAAGGTACAATGCAAATTAGTCGAGCCTGTAAATCCCGATTAATATTATAGTAATAAATCAATATGTATTTTTATTTGTTTTCGCGGTTTTCGTCTAGGCAAAGTACATTTACATATTAGACATAAGTAAATATAACGATAAGTTCACCCCAAGTAACCAAAATATATATAGCTAAAAAAAAAGTAAAATCCAAAATAAAATAAAAATAAGAAGGGAACAATATTAAAGGCCCCTTAATAGTTACAAGAAATAGTACTACATTAATTTTAACACTCAATTATTATCTTTATTGTAAAGCATGATTCCACCAAATTTCCATTGTCTGTTGTAATTTTTACGAAAGCTATAACAAAAAATCGAAAAAATAATTTTAATTTTGACACTCCATATGTAAAAAACAAAGAGGTTTCATGCAAAATGTAATAGGTTTTCTTACTCTTTTGACAATTCCTACCAGCGGCGTAGCGTGCCCGAAAGGGCGGGGGGGGGGGGGGGGCGACAGCTAAAAAGGGCGCCTCTGAAAACTGAAAAAAATCATGTGACCAAAAAAAAAAAAAAAGGTCACCATGTGTGACGGGGCAGAAAAGGGCGCCCCTCACAAATCTTGCGACAAAAAAAAAGTCACCATGTGTGAGGGGGCGGCCGACAGGTCAAAAGGGCGCCTCTCACAAATCTTGCGCCCAAAAAAAAAAAGGTGACCATGTGTGAGGGGGCGGCCGACAGGTCACAAGGGCGCCTCTCAAATCTTGCGACCAAAAAAAAAAGGGTCTTAGTTAGTTTCCTTTGGCGCCGACTTAATTGGCCGTTACCGGCCCGACTTACTAAAGCTGAGGGCGCTTCGGCCACCAATGGGGCGCCACTACCCTCGGGGCGGGGGGGGCGACGAACCCCCCGCGCCTCCCCCCCCCCCCCCCCCACGCTACGCCGCTGATTCCTACCACCCCTTAAAGTTCGATGTATCATTTAAAATTCACCTGGGATAATTAGCAAATAATTAAAAAACAAATTAGCACAAAACTGGCACTTTTTCAACGCGCAAGCATATATAGCGCAAAACATTTAATTATTTTTAACTTTATACTGAGGCTGAATATATCTGTCTCCGACGTGACGTCAAATTATGACTGAAGCTTCAACTTGACCGTTGACATTCTTTAATAAATTCCCGCAATTCATTACTTTTTTTCAGACATCACCATTTATTTAATCTCCATCACATATGGTTACGCTCTAAGTGATAATCCCAATAAGGACGAAACACCGGACAACCCTGTCCCTCTTCTGAGGAACGGCCTACAAACCTGTTTTTATTAAGTGTTTAAACTATTTCCTCGCAATATTCTTGTTAATTGATTGTATACTTCTGAGCTAGGATATTTACTGACACTGATTATATCTGTCTTGGTAGTGACGTCAAACCATGCCTCGCCTTAAAGGGCGATTGTGACTGAAGCTTTAACTTGACAGTTGATCTTCTTTAATATCACCATTTATTCTCCATCTGATATGGTAATCCTCAAACTGATGAATTCCAATTCGAACACCGGTATCTACAGGCTACCCTCCCCCATCCCGTTTTGAGGAACGGCCTTCAAACATGTTTTTATTGTCTTTAGACTACTTCCTCGTAATCTCCCTGTTAATTTATTGTATACTTGTGGGCCAGGATATTTACTGAGACTGATTATATCTGTGCCCGTATTTCATGACTCACCATTTATTCTTCATCCCATAAGGACGAAACACCGGTGTCTACGAGCTACGGGCTTCTCTGTTCCCCTTTTGAGGAACGTCCTCCAAAGCTGTTTTTATTAAGTCTTTATCATATCATACCTCCGCTTAGTGGGCGATTGTAACTGAAGCTTTAACTTGACAGCAGATATCACCATTTATTCTCCATGCGATATGGTTATCCTCAAACTGACGAATCCCAATAAGGACGAAACACCGGTGTCTACGGGCTACCCTGTCTCCCTTTTGAGGAACAGCCTTTAATCTGTTTTTATTAAGTCTGTTAGTTTACTGTATACTTTTAGGCTGTATGGTGACGTCAAATCATGCCTCCACTTAGTGGGCGATTGTAACTGAAGCTTTAACTTGACAGTTGATCTTCTTTGGTAAATGGCCGTATTTCATAACTCCTTTTCAGATATCACCATTTATTCTTCATCCCATAAGGATGAAACATCGGTGTCTACGAGCTACCCTATCCCCCTTTTGAGAAACGGCCTTCAAATCTCCCTGTTAATTTATTGTGTACTTCTGGGCTAGGATATTTACTGAGACTGATTATATCTGTCTTGGTAGTGACCTCAAATCATACCTCCGCTTAGTGGGCGATTGCAACTGAAGCTTTAACGTTGATCTTCTTTAGTAAACGTCAGCATTTCATGACTCCTTTTTAGATATCACCATCTATTCTCCATCCTATATGGTTATCCTCAAACTGATGAATCCCAATAAGGACGAAACACCGTTGCCTACGGGCTACCCTGTCCCCCTTTTGAGGCACGGCCTTCAAACCTGTTTTCATTAAGTCTTTGGACTATTTCCTCGCAATATCCCTGTTAATTTATTGTATACTTCTAGGCTAGGATATTTACTAAGACTAATTATATCTGTCTTTGTGGTTACGTCAAATCATGCCTCCGCTTCGTGGGCGATTGTAACTGAACATCACACACATCGGTGTCTACGAGCTACTCTATCCCCCTTCTGAGAAGCGGCCTTCAAACCTATTTTTATTAAGTCTTTGGACTATTTCCTTCCTGTACTCTGTTAATTTATTGTTTACTTCTGGGCTTGGATATTTACTGAGACTGATTATATCTGTCTTGGTAGTGACCTCAAATCATACCTCCGCTTAGTGGGCGATTGCAACTGAAGCTTTAACGTTGATCTTCTTTAGTAAACGTCCGCATTGCATGACTCCTTTTCAGATATCACCATCTATTATCCATCCTATATGGTTATCCTGAAACTGATGAATCCCAATAAGGACGAAACACCGGTGCCTACGGGCTACCCTGTCCCCCTTTGGAGGAACTGCCTTCAAACCTGTTTTTGTTAAGTCTTTGGACTATTTCCTCGCAATATCCCTGTTAATTTACTGTATACTTTTAGGCCAGGATATTTACTGAGACTAATTATATCTGTCCCCCTTTGGAGGAACTGCCTTCAAACCTGTTTTTGTTAAGTCTTTGGACTATTTCCTCGCAATATCCCTGTTAATTTACTGTATACTTTTAGGCCAGGATATTTACTGAGACTAATTATATCTGTCTTCGTGGTGATTGTAACTGAAGCGTTAACTTGACAGTTGATCTTCTTTGGTAAATGTCCATATTTCATAACTCCTTTTCAGATATCATCATTTATTCTTCTTCCTATAACGATGAAACATCGGTGTCTACGAGGTACCCTTTTGAGGAACGGCTTTCAAACCTATTTTTATTAAGTCTTTGAAATAATATTTCCTCGCAATATTCCTGTTAATTTATTGTATACTTCTGGGCTAGGATATTTACTGAGACTAATAAATCTGTCTTGGTAGTGACGTCAAATCATACCTCCACTTAGTGGGCGATTGTAAGTAAAGCTTTAACTTGACAGTTGATCATCTTTAGTAAATGTCCGCATTTCATGACTCCTTTTGAGATATCACCATTTATTCTCCATCCCATAAGGATCAAACACCGGTGTCTACGAGCTACCCTGTCCCTCTTTTAAGGAACTGCCCACAAATCTGTTTTTATTAAGTCTTTTGACTATTTCCTCGCAATATTCCTGTTGTTTTGTTACTCTCGACTATTTCTTACCCATCTATAGTGATATAAAAACTTCAACTGACTTGATTGCATTTTTTTGCCACTACAGATGGGTAAGAGGAAATAGACAAATGTCAGGGAAAAGAGTGCGATTTATAATTTTGTGCGGTAAATATTTTTCGCGGTAAAAACCCGCGGTCGAAAATGTTAAAGGAAATTTTTTGCGGTACGAACCGCTATTAGTTTTACCTTCTGGGCTATTTTGCTTTCTTTACAAAACTTAACCAGCTCAAATATATTGTAGTTCTCGATGCCTGCAGTAACTGCAAAATTTTCCAAAGTGTAAATTTGAGTCAAATCCTCTTTTACACATTTATCTAAAAGAAAAGTTCATTATACATTTTGTCTAAAATGCTTATCTCCTGAAAAAATCAAAATTTCGGTTTATTTAGCATTTCACATGGAAATACATAGGAAATAGTGGGTATTGCCTTAAATTATACACAAGGCGCCACATAAAATGCATACGCCGATTTAACTTGGCAAAATTTAGGCTTTACATTTCAGTATCCATATTAATCAACGATTATATTATTTGCCAAAAACGTGAAATTATGACATTTTGGGTTCTTGTTGTTTGTCCAAGTTTTCCAAAATGCCACCACAAATTTTCGAATTTGATAAAACTCAAATTTTGGCCAAATTAGATGCCGATTGGTGTCGAGTAGCCGCTCACTATGCATCAAAAGAAAATATGAAGAAGAGGGAAATGTTCGGCGGTTCGGTTCGGTTCGGTTCGGTTCGGCGAAAGCAAGGTACTGGCTTTACCAAAATCAGCACGCTCCACGAAGATTCGCAACTAATAGAATTTTTAGAACATCCTTTTAACTAATTTTCCTAGTTCACTTACGAGTCGAAGGCGAATAAGGCATTCCAGATTAAGTTGTCACGTGGCAGCAAAAAAAAAATTAAATGAAGAAAAAAAACAAACTCGCTCAATTTTTACTTACTCTCTGGAAATTAAGATTTTTAGCAACGTGTGTTCACAGATAAAAAAATTTTTGAATGACCTAGTGATCGAAAACAAATTTTAGTTTATCGGCCACCAAGAACGCGCTACCAAAAAAAATATTAGTTCTTGAAACGAAGACTTAGCCGAAAGATTTTGGGGTGGATTTTGGCAAGAGGACATTTGAACTTTTTTTTGAAGCTTTGGTAGGTTTAATGCTCACGTTACCATCATGAGAGACGTCATGCTTCCTCAAGTCGGGATTCTTTACCCAGATGGTTTTGTTTACCAGCATGACAACTGCCCTGTGCACACAGCCCAAATATCACGACACTGGTTTCAAGAGAACAATGACGAGGTTTTGCCATGGCCAGCCAAAACCCCCGATGCCGGGTTTTACCTATTTTTTCATTCTTTTTGTTACTTATTAAGCTGGAATAGTCCAAAAATCGCCCGAAAATACCATTATTGAATTTTCAGCTTAATTAATGATCAGTCCAAGTTAGTTTAAAGTGATCCTTACCTGTTATTTGAAACAGCTTATTAATCACAAAAATCAATTTGTTAATTTTTAACAGATTAACGGCCGAAAACATCGTGCTGTATCTCTTCTTGTAACATTTCAGCTGCTCCAACGCGTAATATAATTGATTGTAGCTGACTTCTGAGCTGTACATTTGACCTATGGCTTCTAATAAGTTGTGAGCTTCGTCTTAAACCAATAAAAGATGCTATATTATGCTAAAATGCAGTATCAAAACCCTTTATATTAGGGACATATTATGATATTTGTTATTTTTTACCCAACTGCAGCACGGCGAAAGGGTAATGTTTTTCGCTGGTGATCTGTATGTTTGTGTCGCGCTAGAGGCTAAACGGCTGAACCGATTTTGACAAAAAAGGTGTCATTGAATTGCTACCGAACATAAGCCAAAAAAACGCTAGGTTTCAGGAATTAAAGTTCTTACTTGTGTGGTACTGTATTTTTTGTTCAGTGGTGTTACACTGGGGGGGGGACCCATGTAGCGGATAGGGGGTTATTTTCGCGGACCAAAATGAGTAGAAATTTTATTATACATTGTCTCACTCTGATAGCTCAAAAAATTGTGGTTTACCTAGTGGACTGTATTTATACAAGTCCTCCGCTTTCATTTGAAGGGTATACGAACGCACGCGAAATCGTACCTTTCTGAAGTGAAATTTAATTGAGACATAAAAATAATATTGGTATATGTTGACTATTTAAGAGCGAAATAATAGAAAAATATTAATGATGCGATCTTATAGGAGAGGGACTTACCGGTGATGTCTTGATCTCTTCGAACTGGTGCACCAGAATCGCCAGAAGTCTTCTATAGCGGTCCAGCACTCCCGAGTTTAAATGTTTGGAGTTTTAGAGGAATTTAATGGTTTTTAGAGTTCACCATTTGTTATAAAAAGAATTTAGAATTCTAATTTTATTAAAAAGAATAAAAACGCGATTTAAATTAAAATATGCAGAGGGCGGTAGTAATATGAGGATTGAATTAAAATTAGAAATATATTATTAAATGCGTTTGGAATTTAAATATTAAACTATGCCAAATTGATAGTTTATAGCTAGTTTGTAAGTTTTAAATTTAACTTAACCTATTGAGTAAAACTACAACCCAATTATACCCAATTGTAACCCAAAATATGAGTTTTAAAAATAAAAATAAAATGTTCTGAAAAAATAATAAAAATTAGATCAAAAGAAAAAAAAGGTTTCTTGCGAAACCGAAACATACTGGCGGCCGAAAATGCTATGCATTTTCCAAGGGGCCAATAGGTAAAGGACACAGTTTAGAGATTGGTCTCTTTAACAAACTATCCTTGGTTTTGACAGAGGCTACTCGATTTATCCCATCCTTACCGGGAAAAATTTCAACCACTCTGCCGAGTTGCCACTGAAGGGGCGGTAATAAATCGTTTTTAATTATAACTAAGCGTCCAACTTCAGGAGTTGAAGTGGGTTCCAACCACTTACTCCTTTGTTGTAGAGTATGGAGATACTCTTGTTGCCAGCGTCTCCAAAAATCTTGGTGGATTCGTTGGAGGAGCTGCCAACGCGTGAGACGATTTATTTTAATATCAATAAAGTTTGCGTCAGGAACGGCACTTAGCGGTTCCAGAGATAAAAAGTGACCTGGGGTCAGCGCGGAAATATCATTTGTATCGCTAGAAATTTCAGTGAGAGGACGCGAGTTTAAAATAGCTTCGATTTGACAAGTTACAGTGTATAGTTCTTCGAAAGTTAATATTTGATGTCCTATTAAGCGGATCAAGTGTTTTTTAACTGACTTGATTCCTGACTCCCAAAGTCCTCCAAAATTTGGACTATTACTCGGGATAAAATGCCATTTAATGGGACGCGTAGAATCAAGCTGTAAAAGCTTGCGGTTAGCTGAGAAAAAGTTAGTTGCATTATCACTATACAAATCGGATACGTAGTTTCGGCGCGCAACAAATCTGCGAAGCGCAGCAATAAAACAATCAGCGGTCAAATCGCTTGCTATTTCTATATGAATGCACTTAGTACTTAGGCAAACAAACAGACATATGTAAGCCTTCGTAGTACGATTTCCACGATGTCGACTCATGACTATATTGATTGGACCTCCGTAGTCAACACCGGTGTGCAAAAATGCTCTCAACTGAGATACGCGGGGAAACGGTAATGAACCCATCATAGGCTGAACCGACTTAGGATTGCATTTAAAACATATTATACATATTGATAAAACATGTGCAATTTCGCGTTTTGCGGCAATGATCCAGTACAATTGACTAAGCAAAAAATGTACCGTCCTCACTCCTGCATGAAGATATTTTATATGGAAATGTTCGATAATCATGAGGGTGAGTTTACTCTTGCGTGGTAATAAAATTTGATGTTTCTTGTCATATTGCAGAGAGGAGTGATGCAATCTGCCCCCTACTCTGATTAAATCGTGAGGATCTAAAAATAAATTTAATTTTTGCATTGATTTATTTAGTTTTAAGTTGTTTTTTAAAGCGTGAATTTCTTCTGAGAAATAAATTGACTGTTCATTTTTTATGAGTAAATGAATTGCGTTTGTTATTTCAACAAATGTCAGAAAATCTTCATTAATTTTTAAATTAGGCGGTTTTAAGAAAAATTTATTATTTAAAAAGCGTAAAACATAGGCTAAAACTCTACACATTTTAGAAAAATTAGAGTTTTCCATTAAAAGCGTGTCCAAAAAATTAGGCGCTGTATTTTGCGTTGCAATTAAAGTTAAATTAGGCAATGATTTCTCCTCTAAAAGAGTTTCAGGAGAGTCATTTTGTTCACAGTCTTTAGGCCAGTATTCATAAGATTTTCTCAAAAAATCAGGGCCGTTAAAAAATAATTTGTGATTAATTAATTCACTGGGATAAACTCCTCTTGAAGCAACATTTGCGGGGTTTTGTGACGTTGAGATGTATGACCAATTTTTGGGTGGTACTTTATCTTGAATTTGTGTAACACGATTTTGAACGAACGTTTTCCACCTAGAAGGGTGCGCTCTTATCCAAGAAAGTGCTACTTGTGAGTCACTAAAAGCAAAAACTTGATGTATTTTCAAGCGGGACTCAAAAGTGGTTAAAACAAAGTGAACTAAATCAGCCACAAGATTACAAGCGGCTAATTCAAGTCTTGCAATACTTGTAAATTTGAGAGGAGCAACTCTAGTTTTAGAGCATAAAAGGTAAACTGATATTTCATTTTTGTAAATAACGCGTAAATATACTATTCCGGCATAAGCTTTATTACTAGCGTCCGAAAATGCGATTATTTCAATGCGTGCATTACCAGAAAAACTATTTATAAATCTAGGCAAGCGAAAATCTTTGAGTAAGGGTAGTTCCGATTTATAACGTTCCCAAAGTCGAATAATTTCAACAGGTGCTTCGGAATCCCAGTCTAATATAAGTTTCCAAAATTCTTGAATTAGACATTTTATTAAAATGGTTACTGGCGCGAGCCAACCTAAAGGGTCATATATTTTAAAAATTTCAGAAAGTATATTGCATTTGGTACATTCGCGACTCAAGGGTTCTACCGAGTAAGAAAAATAATCAGAACAAGGCTGCCATCTAAGACCTAAAATTTTAGTGGTCTCGTCCGTATCTAAAGAAAGCGCGGTTGGGTTTATATCGGGTTCAGACAAGTTTTCTAAAACTTTTTTGTTATTACTAGCCCATTTATGAAGCTTAAAGCCTCCAGAGTTAAGCAAACAAGATAGCTCTTTTTGAAGCGAAATAGCTTCTTGTACGGAGCTAGCGCCAGTTACAAAGTCATCGACAAAATTGTCAGACATTAAGACTTGAGAAGCGCGAGGAAAATTTTGTTTTTCATCTTCAGCCAATTGCTGTAAAACTCTAAGAGCTAAATAAGGAGCGGGGGTAGTACCGTATGTCACAGTTTTTTAAACGATAATCGCGAATAGGTTCAGAGTTATTAGAACGCCACAGGATTCTTTGATAATCCTGGTGCTGAGGTGCAATTAAGATTCCACGAAACATTTTAGAAATGTCGCAACAAAGAGCTACTTCGTGTAATCGAAAATTAAGTAAAATGCTGCAAATGTCCTTTTGCAATTTAGGACCAGCGTAAAGAGTATGATTTAAGGAGAGGTTTTGGTTATTTGATTGCATAACTGTACTCGCATTAAAAACGACTCGAAGCTTAGTTGATAAGCTTTCAGGGCGTTCAATATGATGATGAGGAATGTAATAACTTTTTTCTGTAACTTCCCGGTTTTCGATTAATTCCATGTGATCAAGTGTTAAATAGTCTTCCATAAAATCGGAATATTTTTTATAAGTTTCCGGCATTTTTATTAACCTTCTTTCTAGCGAGAGAAACCTCTTTAGCGCAAGATCACGACTATTTGGAAAAATCGGTTCAATATTATCGCGAAAAGGAAGAGTTACAGTATAGCGGCCTTCATCATTACGAGATACCGTATTTTGAAATATTTTTTCACACATATCATCTTGAGGTGAAAGAATACGTTTCGTTTCAGGGATATTTTCTATTTCCCAAAATTTTATAAGCGAATCATTTAGCATTTTATTTGAAATTTGACAAAAAAATGATTGTGAAATTTGCTGCGTAGCGAGAGAATTAACTTTTCCCATTAAAATATATCCAAAAATGGTATTTAGCGCAATCGGTTCCTGATTATTTCCAAAAATTCGTCCATCTTGAATTATATAAGGAAACAAATCAGCTCCGATTAAAATGTCAATAGCTCCCGGTCTATAAAAGTTCGGGTCCGCGAGATTCAAATTTTTAACTATTTTCCAGTCATTTATTTTAATCTCACTGCTAGGAACTGAAGAGCATATTTGCGGCAAAATTATAGTATTAACCGATAAAGTTTGCGTGACATTACAAGGCCTGATAATTAAATTTACAGAACCCAATTTTGACTGTAAATGCGTGTCACCAATCCCCTGGACTTCAGTAGTCACGTATACGCGGGGTAACCCTAATTTATTTGCACATTTCAAGGATAAAAATGAGAGCTGCGACCCAGTATCCAAAACTCCCCTAACAGTCTGAAAATTTCTTTGATTTCAAAAATCGCGGTTGATAAAAGTACAGCGGAATTATTCATATAAGACGAATAGCATGCACCACCGTTATTTTGGAAATTTTCGACCGTTGGTTGTTGCTGTATGCGCGGTTCGCTGCTGGACGTCGCGACGCCTGAAATTGTTTCAGTGGCAGTGGGTGCGTTTATATCGAGAGTATTAAAGTGACAAGAACTGTGGTGTCGTTTCCGGCAAAATCGACATGAATGTGTGCTTTTGCATTGGAAAGTGCGATGCATATTAGAAGTACAATTTATGCACCATTTTTTATCCTTCAGAAAATTAAATCTTTCTTGAGGAGACTTAGAAACGTAATTTGGACATAAACTTAAAGCGTGATCGCTTGAGCAAATAGGGCATTTTAATTTTTGAGGGGTTTGATTTTGCGGCGAATTATTTGTACCAAAAAAGGCACGTGGAGATTGTCGCGTGTTATATTGATGCGTGGATTGCGTTTTAAAATTATTATTTTGCGATTTTGCGGGTTTATTTCTAACAGAAACTTCCATATTAAATGAGGAACTAGCGTTTACAGTAAAAAGAGCGTTGCAATGTTGATCAAAGAAATTGTAGATACTCCTATAGGAAGGAATTTCCGTAGTTTTTCCGTGAAAAACTTCAAAGCGGGTTTGAATATTATGGTCAACCGATTTAAGCAGTTTTTGCGCTAAAATAAAATCCCAAAAATCAGGTTCTAAACCAACTGTTTTAAGAGCCTCGAGATTTTTTGTAAAAATATCAAGTAGATTTCTGAGAGCTAAAGGGTCTTCAGAATTAACTTTTGGAGCGTTTTCAATGGCATTCCAATATGTTTGGGCTAAGAGGCGATCATTTTTATAGCGTTTTACTAATTGTTCAAAAGCAATAGGATAATTCGCGTCTGAGAGGGGTAATTGAGTGACCAATTCTTTTGGAGGACCTTCCAAATTTGTAACAAGCAAAGAGTATTTTTGCATATTTGGAATATTTGGATTGTCGTGAATCAAGCTTTTAAACAAATCATAAAAAGCTGGAAATTGATTCAATTCTCCATTAAATTTAATTAAATCGATCCTCGGTAAATGATAAGACATATTGTCATTTTGTTGCGAACCACCCGGAGAATGTGGATTCATGGTAAGACGGCGATTGCCACTAGAAGCCTGTGCAGAAGTTTGAAAAAGATCATTAAAAATTTCTTGAATTTGCGTGACACTTTTCTGAAAATCGTGAAGTTTTTTCCTAGCTGATTCGACTTCATTTTCATCAGCAAAAATTTCATTTAGCAAAGTAGAATGCTTTTTTGAAAACTCCGCGCGAATATCTTCAAGTTCTTCAAACCGAATTTTAAAAGTATTGCGTTTTGTGGCGTCAGTTTTAGCTTCTAGGGCTACTGCTAAAATTTCATTAACATTGGATTCCTCCATATCTCGAAAAACTTTAATTTTCTTGATTTTCTCAGCTGCCATTTTGTATTATAATAAAAGCGTATATTAAAAGCGAATATCAAAAGCGTTTATAAAAAGCGTTTATTAAAATTAAACTGTAAATCAAAGCTATTTTAAAAGCGAAAATAATTTAAAAATATTTTTATAATTTTTTAAAAATATTTATAGAAGCGATATAAACGTAGTCATTTTTTCAGTATACCACTGAAAGAATTCCTGAAAATATATGCGTTTATCTTTATAGCGAGGTGACCTCAGATCAGTGATCCAAAACAACCGAATAAACCTTTTTTGTTAGCCTGTCGAGACCAAGGATTTTATAAAAAAAACTGATATGGCGTTACCTACAACACGAGCAGTAAATAAATTTATATTTTTATATTTTAAAATTTAAAAATTCTTGTAAAAAACAGTCCTCATGTTATTACCAATATTACCTGCGTTTCACTTTAGAAAGGATGATTTTTTAATTTCAAACTAATAAAAATCAAAATCCGGCTCGAAGGACCAAAATTATGTCTCACTCCGGTAGCTCAAAAAATTGTGGTTTACCTAGTGGACTGTATTTATACAAGTCCTCCGCTTTCATTTGAAGGGTATACGAACGCACGCGAAATCGTACCTTTCTGAAGTGAAATTTAATTGAGACATAAAAATAATATTGGTATATGTTGACTATTTAAGAGCGAAATAATAGAAAAATATTAATGATGCGATCTTATAGGAGAGGGACTTACCGGTGATGTCTTGATCTCTTCGAACTGGTGCACCAGATTCGCCAGAAGTCTTCTATAGCGGTCCAGCACTCCCGAGTTTAAATGTTTGGAGTTTTAGAGGAATTTAATGGTTTTTAGAGTTCACCATTTGTTATAAAAGCGTTGATCGTTCAAAATATTCCGATCGAGAGCGTGTGTGTATGGCGACCGACATTTAGGTTCTGTCTGGTCTTTGCGGCGTGTTTCTTCGCCCTCTATAGGAAAATCGCATCACTTCTAATAAAAAGAATTTAGAATTCTAATTTTATTAAAAAGAATAAAAACGCGATTTAAATTAAAATATGCAGAGGGCGGTAGTAATATGAGGATTGAATTAAAATTAGAAATATATTATTAAATGCGTTTGGAATTTAAATATTAAACTATGCCAAATTGATAGTTTAT